>OZ008368.1:27815505-30215505 GCA_963931995.1 Phaonia tiefii
ATCCTTAGGTTCTATTTCTTTTTTGGCGCGTGGCCCAGATCGAAATTTTTGCCAAAAATCGAAATTGAATTTTTTTTCAAAAATTGCACATATTCGGAGAATGCTGACTGTAGGGTGCATTCCTACTTGATCATAATTTTACATTAAGTATATTTGTCAAAGACTTTTCTTTCAGAAAAATTGTAAATATTGTATAGGTTTCTTGGAAAAACATAAAGAAAATACTGAGTGAATCATGGTACCTTTTGGGTAAAATATTGTGTTTTTTACAAGTTGAAAAAAATTTAAAATTTGAGAAGTTGGCATTTCCAAACGGCTTGAGCTAAAGCAAAAATTTTGACAGTGTATTCTTTATATTCTTGTATTCTTTATAGAAGTGTTCCCAATTGAGTGGTATTTTCAGAAATATTTTTTTCCCTCAAATAGACGAGTTATTAACAAAAGTTTGAAAAAAGTCAATGAAAAAATTTTAAATTTTAAAGTTTATTACATAATATAATACTGACCGTAACAGATATTCTGAGAATCTTGGAGCACTTTTTTTGGCTTATACAATAGATTCTCAAAAATACAAAATCTTTGAAATCGCCTTATAAGTGTAGAAGTACAAGGCTTTTAAAGTTTCAACAGCAATAATGTTGTCGACTGCGACACCCTGTAGCACCAGCTGTGATGACACACAGTGCATCTAAATGCATTGCTCTGAAAGCATGGTTCCTTTTCTACAAATGTGTAGTACATTCCAATATGATAGTATAAAATAAAAAGTAATAAAAGTTATGATATTATTACCGTGTTTTCCCAATCGGCCCACTGTGCGACGTGACTATAGTTATGTGGAGCAAGTATCCCAGTATTTTATTACATTCTCCAGGGTAGTCTACGGACTTTGTCAAATAAAAAAATAAATAAATGGTATCCCATAACATCCCACGAAGGGATTGGGGAGAGCTTCTCACAACCAGTGAGCTGTGCGCGTTCTAGTTTTACACTCCCTGATAGGGACCTACAGTTTTGCACCGGTTCCGAACGGTATTTTTGAGAAGCTTTTTCATGGCTAAATAGTCAATACTGTCGCCGTCACTAAGCGAGGTGACCGCCGTCGAGAGAAATTTTAGGTGATCTGACCCGCGATCGAACCAACGTTCTCATGTACAATAGCCACGCATACTACCATTGCCCAACCGATGGCCAGACTTTGGCAAATAGGCGCAAGAAAATAATCGAAGTGTACACCCGGCAAAGACCCGGTTGGTCCTTTTTACCCGAACGTACAAAATACACCTGGTGTGTAGGTAACAAATTCTGACCTTCTCCGAGGATTGTTCTCTGAATTTATACAGCTGTGGTGATTCCAATAATGCTCTATGGGATTATTGAATGATGGCAGGGGCTTGAAACAACCCAAATATTGGGTAAAAAAATTTCGATGACGATGATGTGCATCATCTACGCACCACCGTCACTGATGGACAGTATATACAGGTGTTTTTGCTCCCGCTGGATATTATAGGCAGTCAGGTGGCTTCTGCGGTGAATGGTGCTCCCAACATTCCTGCATTTGTACACTACTCATTCCAGCATTTGTTCATTACGAATTCCTGCATTTGTCCACTACTAGAAAGCGCAACCACAATTTGATCGGAATTCCTGGAACGAAAAAGATCCTGGTAGATCCTGTGAATTTCTACACGGATAGATTGAAATCGAATCATCAGTTAGGTAGGATATTGAAAACGAATCATCAGGTAGGATATGTGGTCTAATCTGAGGAACTAGGGTTGTTCCGTTCTCGTAGGCGTCCTGATCATTGTAGGGTGTATCAGAAGAAAATGTAGACCTTTATGGTAGTGACCTGCAAGCTGAGGGATAATAGTTTAGGAGTCATTGGACACAATGTCTTCTCTGACAGTCAAACGATAACCAAGGCCCTGGAATCTGAATTCTTAAACTCAACATCTGTCCAGGACTGCCGCAGATCTGTTAAAGACATAGCCAAGCATTATGATATTCACCTCATATGGGATATTCCGGAGCACTGGGATATTCCGGGGAACTGCAGAGCGGATAATCTGGGAAAACTCGGGACTGTCTTACAAGTTCGACAGGAATTGAATCGTATTTGCATGCCCCTAGTGTATTGTAACCACATCCCGCAATAACGATCCTACTTATCACGGGTGATTGATTGCTATTTGGGTTTTCAGTGTTAAGTTGTTGACACGTGTCAAATTCAAAAATGTGCAGGTGTCAGGCCCGTATGCAGGAAGGGGCGCTCGTGGGCTCGGACCCCCGAAATTCGTTCCTTCAGTGACGATTTTTGAATGTAGTGATATTTTTCAACCTACTTTTCACGTTGGAGACCCCCCCCCCCACCCGAAGAAAATCCTGCGTACGGTACTGGCAGGAGTCCTTGCCATTTAATCATGAATAGGCCTACACAATGAAGAAAGCTTGCAAATCATTGAGTTATTATAATAATTCGTGATCTGTAAAAAATTTGTTTAACAAGTTACGTCTATTTGATCGTCTTCATAATCGATCCACCGAGGCGGCCACTCAAGGCACAATGACCAAATTTCGCACCAGTTTCACTCTATTGGACATCAATCCACTAAGCCGTATTTGTAGAGTGTGTACCGAGGAGAATATTGCTACTGTATCCGCCAGGGTTAATGAAGATCGCGACCGTGTCCAGAGGAGAGCGACGGTGTTAATAGGGGACAGTAGGGTATCCAACTCTATTGCCTCCCTTGAGCATCGTCGAAATGTGGGTTGCGTGTCGCTGTTCTATCGATATTTCCACGGTATGTGTTCCTCGGACAACCGTCAACTTATGCCAGACGTGAGGATATTTAGCCGAAGTACTCGGATTTCCAGGAACTCTTATCCGTTTATTATCGCGTGGCCGATTGACCGCACTACACACTATGGAGAAAATTGGTTCTTCAGCCGTACAGTCCGTATGTGGAATAAACTTCCGGCTAGTATATTTCCCACCAATTGTGACATACAAAGATTCAAGGCAAATGCCAACAGACACTACTCCCTTTTTCCACCCTCCACTTCCTCAATTTTCCTTCGCCAACACAATGCACTGCATTTATAGGGGGCATCCCCTGAGTGTTGGTTTGATAAAAAAAAATCCATCCGTTGTCGATCGCAACAATTGGGTTTGAGTTATTCGACCATCTGGAGGAATTTACGCAAGGCCCTTAATCTAAAGCCGTACAAAATACAGCTGGTGCAGAAGCTGAAGCCGGGCCACCTATCACAACGCTGTCTCTTTTCGACGAATGGGTCTTAGAGAACCTGGCACAAGATCACGATTTTTATCGACAATTGTCTCCAGCGGCGACCCTCATTTTTGGCTCAATGGGGACGACAATAAACAGAATTACTGAATTTGGGCCGAAGAGCAGGCAGAAGGGCTGCTCAAGTGCTGCCAATACAGCCTGAAACATGCACCGTTTGGAGCGGTTAATGTGCCCCCATCATCAGTAGGAAGTACTTCTTCAAAGAAGATGGTGATCGTAAGACTACGGTCAATGGAGCAAGGTATCGTTCGATGAGAATGGCCTTTGTTTGCCCTAAATGGTAGAATTGGACTTGCTTGACATGGGATTTCAACAGGACGGTGCCACATGCAACACTGCACGCGATACCATGAACCAATTGAAAGACCAACTTGGTGAGCAATTAATCAAGAGAAGTGGCGCTGTGAATTGGCTGCCTTGTTCGTGCGATATGGCCCCCCTACACGCTGAAAAATCAGTCGTTTCATGTTGTTTGAATGGAAATATACGGTGTTTGTAGCTTGCGCTCAAACACATTGTGTTTGCTATTCAATATTACATGTTTGAGACACAATGATTAGTATGTTATAATATATGTGTTGCGACTTGTATTGTGTGGTACGTGTAGTATCTTGTCTATAGGGACAAGCCAAACACGATTACTGCCTTGGAGGACAATATTACAAGTATCATAGGTGAGATACTGACCGAAATGCTGGAAAAGTTTGGGCTTTTAGAATGGACCACGTGAAGCGTAGCCATGGGTAACATTTGTATGCAATAATCCTCCTCAAAAATTAAATGTCAGGTATTGATTTATCGATCGAAATAATTATTTCATTCACTTGTACAAATTTTCTGTGCTTTCTTCAATTTTCAAACACCATATAGCACAAAGTATTTCACGAGAAGCGGACTAGGGTCACTGATTGTGTGCGGGCAATACACGTCTGGCCGATAGTGGATGGTAGGACATCTGCTGCGACATCGACCTCGAAACATCCATGTTTTACAACGACGATGTTTTAAATAAGAGACATCGATGTTGATAAAACATCATCCTCAAAACATCGATGTTTTTGGGGATGTTTCGTTTTCGGTGACTTTTTTAGAAATCGAGGTACCAAAATTAAAACAGAAGAGGCAATTTACACCACTGATCACAATCTGAGTCAGGCAGAAACATCAATGTTTCTTCGATCATCAATGTTATTGCCGATGTTTTGTTTTTGCTGAAATTCTCTCCTAGATATGTGTTATCAACATACAAATCACTCTTTTCCACGATATAAAGGAGAGAAAATACAAAACTTGATTAATACTGCTATTTTTATTTATATTGCTAATAAAATTAAATACAAAACATCGACGTTTTCGAATGGCTAACAAAATTAAATAATAAAACACAAATAAAATAAGATTTTACAAAAATAATACAAGGGAAATATGGTCCATTAACTTAGCTTAATAGGGCTCATAGAACTTGGATGCTTGTGGAGTAGATAAATAAATAAAAATTTAATAAGATTTTTATACAACATTCCAAAACTTGGAATGTATAGTCCGCAAGAATATAATTTTTTGCAGCTTCTCCCCTACAATACAGCTTCTTCTGCTCGAAGCAATATTTCCAGCAGCCGAGAACACTCTCTCAGAGGTCACAGACGTGCCAACAATTGAAAAATATTTAATGGCAGTCTTCATCAAGATTGTTGCCATGCCTCGATGGGATTTTCATTAAGTCTGGAAACTGGGCTTTTTAAATAAAGGGTCCGCCATCTAACGTTGTTTTTTTCAACTAGTGCTTATTTCGTGAATGGTAACACTTAGCTCATGTCTGATTTGACTGATAATTAGTTTTATCCTTCCGCTGAACGAATATGGTTGTGTATACGCTTGAACAACGCTGGGAAATATTGCGACATTACTTTGAAAATCGTAGTAATGTTGCAGATGCCGATTTTGCCAAAAAAAATCATCTTTTCAGATGAAGCTCATTTTGATCTTGGCGGGTATGTAAACAAGCAAAATTGTCGCATTTGGGGCACAGAAAACCCACACGCATACATTGAAAAGCCGGTGCACCTAAAACGACTCACTGTTTGGTGCGGATTTTGGTCCAGAGGCATAATTGGGCCATTTTTCTTCGAAAATGAGCAAGGAGTGGCCGTTACAGTCAATGGCGATCGTTATCGGGCCATGTTGAACGAATTTTTTTTTCACAAAAATTGAAGAGAAGGATAGTGGCAACATTTGGTTTCAACAGGACGGCGCTACGTGCCATACAGCCGAAGCTACACTCGATGTTTTGCGCCCTGTTTTTGAAGATCGCATTATCAGCCGCAGAGCTGACATCGTTTGCCCACCTCGGAGCAGCGACTTGACACCGTTGGACTATTATTTGTGGGGTGCCCTCAAAGATAAGTGGTACGCCGACAAGCCAGAGACAATTGACGCTTTAAAGGACAATATTCGTGAAGCCATTGGTGAAATACAGCTGCACACAATCGATAATGTGCTTAAAAATTGGACCGATCGTGTAGGCTACTGCATGGCCAGCCGAGGAGTCATTTGAATGAAATTATTTTCCATTATTCACCGGAAGGATTGTACTTTCAAATAAAAAAAAAAATTTGAGAAAATATTCAGTATTTTTTTTTTATAGCATTTTCAAAAAAAAAAAAGTTATTTGGCGGACCCGTTATACAACCAATTCTGCCGGCATTTTAGAAGTGGCCATTTGGTCAACTGCCCGGGATCTCTTTTTCGTTTTCCAGTTCTCCTGCACTAGTTTATTATGCTCATCCCAAAAGTTGAAGCCTGAAATAACGGACACAATTTTAAGAAATCCTTTTTGAACGAAGTTCCTTATCCCACGTTCCAGGATGGGGGCTAAATGAAAAAATTCTCAACAATTTTCAACTCAACAGGTACTTTATTAGGTACTTTTGGTTTGGTTTGATTTAACGGGAAGTTTTCTAGGTGGAGCCTGTTTATCACATATTATAGTTTTGAACCCAATAAAAAGTAAATTTAGTAAATTTAGCCAAAGTGCAAGACTGGCAAATCCATGAAATACAACCCTGAGCATGGAATTACATTTGGCAGCACACTTACTCTTACACTGGTACTTTTGGTTTGGTTTGTGTCTAGACTAACATATGGGGTGATATTTATCGTTTAATGGGAAATTTTCTAGGTGGATCCTGTTTATTAGATATTGTAGTTTTGAACCGAATAAAAAGTAAATTTATAAAAAGTAAAGTTAGTAAAGTTTAGAAACATAAAATTTTTTTAAATAAGTGCGTTTTCTTAAAAAAAAGTAAATTTTCTCAAAAAAATTTCTACTCATATTCTTAAACAGAGTACAGTTTCTTGAGAAAATTACCTTATCTTAAAGAAGTACCTTGGCTTAAAAAATTAAATTTTGTTACAAAAAGTACATTTTCTTAAAAAAGTAATTTTTTAAATAAGTACCACTTCTTAAAGAAGTACATTATCTTAAAACAAATTGCCTTTTCTTAAAAAACTACCTTTTCTTTAAAGATTAACTTTTATGTAAAACAAAATAACTTTTCTTGAGATAAGCACCTACTCTTAAAATTGTACCTGTTCTTGAAAAAAGGATCAACTCTAAAAAATTCCCATTTCTAAAAAAAATACCTTCTTTTAAAATTTTCTTACAAACATTCCGTTTCTTCAAAGTACCTTTTCTTAAATATTAAATAATTCCTTTTCTTTTCATTTCTTGAGATATGTAGCCTTTTTGAAAATAAGTAAATTTTCTTAAAAACATAACCCATTCCTAAAAAGAGTACCACTTCTTTAAAAAGTACCTCTTCTTAAAACAAGTACTTTTGTGTAAAATAATTCATACTCTTAAGCTTTTACTTAGAGAAAATACTTCTTATTAAAAATGGTACCTTTTCTTTAAAAAAACATTAGCTTTTAATAAAAGAAGTACCTCTCATTAAAGAAAGGTCCTTTTCGGGAAAATATAATACATATTCTTACAAAAAGGACCTAAAAATATACTTTTTTTTTAAAAATACATTCAATAAAAAAATTTTTTTAAAAAAAGTTCATCATTTTACCAAAGTACCTTTTCTTAAAGATCCATTTAAATTACAGTATTTTTCAATAGGCGCCTTAGCCGTGTTAGAACGAAGTAGTACATAATGTATAGCGAAAGGAACTTCGTTGCAACCGGGCGTCCCTTGACACCTCATGCAATTATTTATATATATTAGTGGTCTTCATGAAAGCGCGAAAGAACCTCGTAAACTCGAAAACATAGTAAACTTGCACAGCAAACGTCAAAACAAACAAATTTCCCATACAAAGCGACTTGCTCAAAAGTGGAAAGTTTTCGACGCAAATTTGCTGCGCAACCGTGGGATGGAGAAACGTGTAAACTTGTGACATTTCGTTGTCATCTGACTAGGATGGATAAATAAGGTGATAGCACTAGAACAGTAGAAAAAGTACACATACATAATGCATGCAATTGCTACTGCTACCACCTTATGTATCCATCTTGGTCAGCTAATATGGTTTTGAGCACAACTACGCTGAGCAACTTTACCTGGTGCCTCATGCAACGGTGCGAGGGAAACTTGCGCTGAGCAAAAGTTCTCGGCTTTCACATTTGCATGAATGCCGCTATTGTAAAGTTTATACCTGAAGTAGCTGGTTTTCCTGGATTCATCAGATTCTGAAGAAGATTCTTCATTCTCTTTCAGCTCTCTGCTGAATCTTCTAATTGCTGTTGCTATGGCAACACTATCGTCAAAATGAATGTTTTTGAATCTCAGGTCTAGAAGCGTAGCAATAGAAAATAATGGATTATTCTCAATGCCATCAAACCGGTTTTGAAACTGCAGCTTCAATGTTTTTTTAGTTTTTTTTTTGCCAAAACTGGTGGTCACTACTTCCTCGAATATTTTTTTTTCATTAGTCTTAAAACAGGTATCACGACACTTGTAGGAACAAACTTCTCGCCGCTTATCTCTTTCGTTGCACGTTCAATGGGTTGAAACAGGGTAATTATGTCTTTAAAATTCTCTGCCTCAGATGCTGTGACCGTAACTGGTGCAGTTGCACTAAAGGCGATTATGTTGTTTACAGCTTCCCGTAGCAACATAAATCGCTCCACCATATACAATTTTGAATTCCACCTGGATTCAACAGATTGTATTAACACCCTTGCTTCTAAACCTTCCGTTTTTCCCCATAGTCCGTCACTGTTAATAACACTACGCTTGAACCAAGTAACTATCGTCTTAACCTTGTCAACAGTGTTGCCAGTTTAGGGGATTTATCCCCAAATTGGGGATTTTTTTCAAAACAGGGGATTTTTTTTTTTGGTTTGGGGATCTGGGGATTTTTTGGGCATGAAAATGTAAGCTGCATTAAAAGCGCATCTGTTGTATCATTCCTTGAAAGTTTTGATCCGGTACTACCTAAATCAAAGCAAGCATAAACACACAAATAATATTTGTACTAGAGAGAATATTTAACTCATCTGACGTTTCCTTTCACACTCTTCGTGATGCGGTCGGTGTGATAGAGAGATGTTTGACGAAAAGTGACATACACCAGGTGGAATTACAATAACCTCTGACTTTAACTTTTCATGTCGTTTTGGAGAAAACTGTGAAATTTAAATGTGTTTTACACTTCTTTATTGACTTTTATTGTTAGCATACATTTGTTGTTGTATTTAACACAATAATTTTGATACAAACAACGAAATACCGTTGTTGTTATTTCGTTGGTTGTTTTGAACCATTGCCTCTATCTGGTATTATTGAAGTAATTCTATTCAACATCCACCGTTCACTTCACACCAGGCCAAATGTTATACATTTGCTGAGTTATTGCTAAATGTTGTCAGCAAAAAGAAGTGCATACACTTGTCAGTTCCTCAAAATATCAAATTGTTTTACTGGCAAGGCTGTACGTGATGACAACAATAAAACAATTGAAACAACATTTTTGATATTTGGTGTTACTGAAAAGAATAGAAGCAGTGGATAAGAAATAACGAGAAATACTAAAACTATGTACAAAAAAAATAATTAAGTAGATGAATCTGAAGATTATGAGCCTGAAGTATTTGATAATGATAATTCACGGCTTTTAACCAATGTGTACATAAATTAAACCCAGATCTCATTTGTCATAATCTTTTTGTTATAACTAACTATTTTTAAAATAATAATTTAATAATAATATAATATTAATAATAATATAATAATTTATTTACGTTTAAATTTTGTGAAAAAGTGAATTCTAAATAAATTTTAATTTTATAACATAAAACTTTCTCGAACTACCTTTGAAACCATAGGGACTTTTCCGGGGATTTTAGCTTTTTTGTTGGTATTTTCGGGGATTAAAAATAACAGTTCGGGGATTTCGCCTTAAAAAAAACTGGCGACCATGCTTGTCAATGCCTTCTTTGCCCTCCGCAAAGAAATCTATTGTTTTTTGTGCCAGAGGATTTAATAGATGCGCAAAGCAGTACATATGTTTTTTACCGAAAGCTATGCCAGCTGCTTTAATAATATTGGCTCCACCATCCGTCACAACTGTTATGACCTTGTCTTTCCCTATCTTCAACTCCGAGGATTTGTAAAGGGTTTTTTTAAAACAGAGGCGCTACAAAAGTAAATCGATAGGGACAGCAAACGACGCCATATTTTTTCCCGCTCTTTTGACATTTCTCTTCAGTAAGGTTTGCCATTTCATCATGGAAAGATATACAAGCCAATAGCGACTCGAAATTATTAAAACTTACTACCGAAATTTTGGGTCAGTGGCCTCAACTTTAAGAGCGCTACGTCCAATTTCTGAATTCTGAATTTCATTTCTGGCTGAATGGCCTCGTCCACACGTAATCCATGAGTCATCATTGCATCCCGAAAAAATTACGGTTTGGTGCGGTTTATGGGCCGGCGGCGTCACTGGGCCGTACTTCTTCCGTGATGATCAAGACCGGCACATTACTGTGAATGCGAATCGCTACCGTTCAATGATAACCAAATATTTTTGGCCCCAATTGGATAATATGGACTTGGAGGACATGTGGTTCCAACAGGACAGCGCCACAAGCCACACAGCGAATGCCACAATCAATTTATTGGAAACCAAGATTGGTGAACGTGTTATCTCACGAAATGGTCCATTCGATTGGCCGCCTCGGTCGTGCGATTTGACGCCGTTAAATTATTTCCTGTGGGGCTACGTCAAGTCTATGGTCTATGCCAACAATCCAGCGACGATTAATGAATTTCGTACGAATATCAAACGTGAAATTGCAGCAGTATCCGCCGATTTATGCTGGAAAGCCGTCGAAAATTGGGTTCAGCGTCTGGACTTCTGCAAGCGTGCCCGTGGTGGCCATGCAAAAGAAATCGAGTTCCATACATAATGGCATCGAACGTGCTTTCACAGGAATAAAGAATTTCATTTGTTTTATTTAAAAAAACTTTTGTAGCGCTCTTATTGAAAAACTCTTTATAAGTACATAAAAGTAAAGTAAATAAACTGGTATTATAAAATATTCATTCTTGTTGCTGCCGGCGTACGTGGCGTTAAATTTGGGGTTGTCGAAGTACTAAAATATTTTGAATAGATAGTTCTATGTTTGGGCTTTAATTGACCAATCAAAATGGTTGTATTACCGCTGGATTTTATATTATTTTTGCATACGTTACAAGAAGCAAAATTATTTGCAGTTTTGGAAAAATGTTTCCATACAACACTTTTTGGCCACCTACGCATAGTTGTGGTAGTTGGCATCTGGCGGCGAATAAATGAGCAAATATAAACAATTCGAGTTTATATTAATATTTTATGGGACTTTCCTTATATAAAGGCAATTTGTACAATTGTCACACAGAAAAACATTGATGCAAACATCGATGTTGGAAAAACATCGGCACTAAAACATCGATGTTAAAAGTACTCGATGTTTTTGAAAAACATTGATGTTTTCAAAACATCGATGTCGATGTCGCTGTCCTAGTGCACGATCTGTCTCTAACGATTCACGGACAATTCGAAGAAAAGCAATTCGTAGAAAAGCAATTCGTAGAAAAGCAATTTGTAGAAAAGCAATTCGTAGAAAAATAATTCGTAGAAAAGCAATTCGTAGAAAAGCAATTCGAGAAAAGCAATTCGTAGAAAAGCAATTCGTAGAAAACTTATTCGTAGAAAAAACCCTCCGCCCATTATTTTTTTCTACGAATAAGTTTTCATTTACAATTACAATTTATTTTGTGTTTTTCTACTCATTTGTTTAATTCTCATTTGCTTATTTTGTTGTCTTTATTTGCTTCTTTGATCTTTGTATACTTTCAGTATTGATATGACAATACTGGCTGTTTGGTCACCCTATTTCTCACTCCTGTACATATATCTATTAAGTCTTACTCACTTCTCTGCTCTATAAATTCTTACCCACTCATTCTCATTTCTCTGCTTTACAAACTCTTACCAAACCACTTTTCCCTTTTTGAACAATAAACCAGTGTCGAATTATTTTCTTTCTACTTACAAAAATTATATAAAAAAATAAAAACAAATAAAAAAAAATAAAAAAAAAAAGATTAAAAAAAATAAATAAAAAAAAAAAATGGAGCCATATTCCCAACACGTTCCCGCCGTTGGCTCTGAGTTACGCTGAGATTGGGTACCTATCATTTTATAAGAACGAGAATTTTTTTTAGTATTATTTTATACGAATTTCCCGGATAATTGGTTTTCTATGAATAGCTTTTCTACGAATTGTATTTCTACGAATTGCTTTTCTACGAATTAGCTAAATTAGCTTTTCTATGAATTGTTTTTTCTACGAATTGTTCGAAATTGCTTTTCTACGAATTATTTTTCTACGAATTATTTTCCTACGAATTATTTTTCTACGAATTATTTTTCTACGAATTGCTTTTCTACGAATTGTCCGTACACCGTCTCTAACCAGACCCAATTTACTAGTGTTTGTTTCAGTTTTGAAGGGACACTGTCTGATTGGTAGGAATGCGGTGAGGCTAAAGGTCAGGGCAAATGACTTCTGTAGAAGCTGTAGCGATGAGGAAGAATTACCTGTACGTTTCCAGCACTAAGTTTCAGCGGAATGTTTATTATGGAATCCTAATGATTTAGCGATCTTAGATTTTTTTCCAGATAGGTGTAGACAATATCTTGAGCTTCTGGCATAGTCATTAGGGCGTGGCTTTACAATGAACTAATAGGTCTAAGCGAATCGTTCATCAACTGACACCAACACCTAACCTAACACACTTTGTATTACTATATATCAGATTGCCAATTAAAATCCTGGAACTGAGAGGCCCTCTCAATTCCTCCCCTGACCAGTATCACCATTGACAGCAATATCAACACCGACCACTACCATTACCACTGCAACTGTGCATCCGAAGTACTCAAAACTCTCATGTTTACGAGCCTATGGATGCAAATATCATGGCCAGTTTGTGTAAATTGTGATGATGGGATTTGAAGTGGGTTGGTTTGGCAGATGGACGCATATGGTGAATGAGTGAATGATTGTGGCAGGATATGATGCGACGCTTTGGTACCAGCCACCAGAACTAAACAGCCAATCAATGTGAAGAATTCCACACTAAATGCCACAACAATTTTCCATTATACTTAATCTATATAGTATGAACGAGTATATGTAAATGTCTGCCTGCTACCCATATATATCCATCTCCCCCATGCCAGGGTATGAGAAAATCATTTCATCCGGTTATTTACTGGCACCAGATGTTACCATATCAAATTTATTTAAACTGATATAGTCCACTTGATGATGATGATGATGATGATGGTTATGCTACTCCCACTGACTGCATATGCAAAAGGAGATACATTTAACATTTCATATATTATGCATTCAGTTGTCGCAAGGAGATACAATGAAAGACAGAGAAAAGTATACAAGGATGAGCATCAATGGATTCAAGTATTCCTGGCATAATTTGTAGGCATTTTATGGTTATGGTTAAACTGCCTCAATGAAAATATTCAATCTTATGTGAAATATTTGCCTTTCATCCCACCCCATCTGCAACCAAATCAGGGAGTAGTCATGGGGATATGCAACAATTGTTTTGTTTATATCCTCCTCTATTCTCCAGCAAGTTTCAGAATTTCCTATATTACTCCTATTGGCTTTGATGCATGTGTTGCTACATTGTATTACAAATTTCCAAAAGCGATAACGAGGGGTGTTACACAAGGTCCAATACAAGTAAAATTATGGTGATTAAATGGCAATTAAAAAAGATTAAGTGCATCCCAATAAATATTGTTACGATTAAGTAAAATCTTTTACTAACTCTTAATGACCAAAGTAATATAATGTTAATAACAGTGCGGTTAATGCTGCGCCTGAAAGTATACCCTTACAACAAACCATTTTTGCCGAATCCGTAGCAAATGAGTTAAGGTTTCAAAACTGCAATACTGGTTCTGACATCGGGTAAAACAATCTAGAAACCTGGTGGCGAGAAGCAAAACTCGTATCATTAGCTGAGGTTTGTTTTTGGCATTGTGGGTCAGTCTGTGATTAAACGCCGGAAATTAAGCAACGCGAAGTATTAGTCCAAAAAGGTTAGAAATACAGAATTTTTTTAAACTATATATTTAAGATAAAAGGAACTAAAACTCGTGTACTTATCGTAATTTAAAAACAAACCTTGTTTTATTGACGGAAATAAAAAAAATCGCTAAAAAGGACGAAAAGGAAATTCGTAACAATGAATTGAAAAATTGATCAACTCGTATTCCTGTCATTAATTAAATTTATTTTTTGTCACTTTGTTTCCAATCATACGTGGACAAGGGACGTGTAAAACTAACACAAGGGAAAATATGAAACATAGACGTAGAGCACCGCGATGTTTTGCTTTGTTATTGTATCGCGTGATTTTTCAGTTTAAAGTTTTTTTCCAGTTCCTGCGTGATTCGTGACATGAGTCAAAGTCAAAAATTTTCAGGTTTCCTTGCCATTTCGTCATTAATTGACGTACAAAATGAACAAAGCTTCCCAATCATTGAGTTTTATTATCAAAATGCGTGCTCTGCAAAAAATGTGTTTCGCAAATTACGTCCATTTTATCGCCGTCAGAATCGACCCAGCGAACAGGCAATGCAAGCCATTGTAACCATATTTCGCAACAGTTTCACTCTATTGGGCATCAATCCACCAACCCGTATCCGTAGAGTGCGTACTAGAGTATTAAAACACCGGTTTTTCAAAAATTTCGGATTTCGGGTTCTTCGAATATACCGATGTTGGAGAAACCGGTTTTCGATTAAACCGAGGTAAAAAAACCGCCTGATAACCGGTTTCAGTTTTTCAAAAATTTCGGTTTTCGGGATCGTCGAACATACCGATTTTGGAGGAACCGGTTTTCGGTTAAATCAAGGTATAAAAACCGTCTGTTAACCGGTTTCGGTTTTATCAAAGATTTCGCTTTTCGGGTTCATCGAATATACCGATTTTGGTGAAACCGGTTATCGGTTCAACCGAGGTATAAAAACCGCCTGATAACCCGTTTCAGTTTATCAAAAATTTCGGCTTTCGCGTTCTTCGAATGCACCGATTTTGGACAAACCGGTTTTCGCTTAAATCGATGTATAAAAACCTGCTGATAGCCGGTTTCAGTTTATCAAAAATTTCGGCTTTTGGGGTTCTTCGAATGCACCGATTTTGGAGAATCCGGTTTTCGCTTAAATCGATGTATAAAAACCTGCTGATAGCAGGTTTCAGCTTATCAAAAAATTCGGTTTTCGGGTTCTTCGAATATACCGATTTTGGAAAAACCGGTTTTCGGTTAAATCGAGGTATAAAAACCGCCTGATAACCGGTTTCAGTCTATCAAAAATTTGGGGTTTCGGGTTCTTCGAACATACCGATTTTGGAGAAACCGGTTTTCTGTTCAACCGAGGTATAAAAACCGCCTGGTAACCGGTTTCAGTTTATCAAAAATTTCGGGTTTCGTGTTCTTCGCATATACCGATTGTGGAGAAACAGGTTTTCGGTTAAACAGAGGTATAAAAACCGGCTGATAACCGGTTTCGGTTTTTTCGAAAATTTTTGGGTTTTCGGGTTCTTCGAATATACGATTTTGGAGAAACCGGTTTTCGGTTAAAGAGAGGTATAAAATCCGGCTGATAACCGGTTTCGGTTTTTTCGAAAATATTTGTGTTTTCGGTTTCTTCGAATATACGATTTTGGAAAAACCGGTTTTCGGTTCAACCGAGGTATAATAACCGGCTGATAACCGGTTTCGATTTTTCTGACAGAATGGGAAAATATGCGGTTTTAAAAAAGTCCAAATCTATTTTTGAATTTTTTTTAAAGCTTGTCAAAATACCGTTCGGAAACGGTGTAATACTGTTGGTCCCAACCAGAGTATATAAACCTATGCCTTCATGGGATGTAACGGACATCTAAACTGTGGGCCATGTAAAATTTGAAATGTAAATTCCCTCCTAAATTTATATTAATATAGACACAGTACCTCATTCGATCAACCCAATTTGGCAGTACATTTTTGATTGTTCGGGCATCTGTTACGAATTTTGAAGACTCTTTGGACTCGGGATTGTTTATGTAACACTTACCTTTCACTGCGCTCCAAAGATAATAGTCTAAGAGGTTCAGATCGCAGCTGCGAGGCAGCCAATGGACTTCCGAGTTTCGGGTGATTGTGCGGTTTTCGAACACAGTGTGCAAAATGTCGATTGTAACGTTGGCTATGTTACACGTAGCGCCATTTTAATGAAAAGGTACATCGCCCATGGCATCCTCTTCAACTTTTTGGAATCAAAAAACACTGAGCATGGCACAGTAATGGTATCCATCGACGGTAACGGCGGCTTCGTCACATTTTCGAAGAAAAATGGGCCAATGATGCCGTCTTGGCAAAAACCGCACCAAACAGTCACACGTTGTGGATACATCGGCTTCTCCTCGACGACGTGTGGAATTTCCGTGCCACAAATAAAACAAGTTTGTTTGTTAACATAGCCGCCGAGATGAAAATAGTCTTCATCGGAAAAGAGTATTTTTCGGTATAAAAAAAATGCTCATCTTGAGCTAAGCGCTCCTCAGCCCTTTCAGCGAAGTGTAAACGCATCAGATGGTCAAGAGGCTTCAGTTCTTGGACTACTTGGACTTTCTACGCCTTCATTCCAAAGTTTTTAAGCTAAATTCTGTGCAAAGAAATGCGAAAAATGTTTAATTGCTGCGAACGGTGGCGAGTTGATGTTGACAGCTGCTCGACCACACTTTCAGCTACAGCGGCAAAATTTCCCACTGAACGCACTCGACGAGAACGTACATGAGTTCTTTTGTTCCGCATTTATAAACTCGTATCGCAAATTGATCCACAGTTTGGGTTGTTGGCACTCCATTTATATCGAATTTATTTCATAGACTTCTTACAGTTTCAGAAATTTGGAGAAACAGAAACTTGGATGAAAGTTTTTAATATTTTCCAATTTTCTTCAAGTGTAAAGCGACCAATTTCTTAAATTTCCAATCTTTAATTAATAACCTGTCAATTCATAATTGTCAAATTGGCCATCTGCTTCATTGTACAGGGGGGGGGGGGTAATTTTCCAAATTTTACATGGAAACACAGTTATTTGATTACACTGTGCAACAGTGGGTTTCGGGCCCCAACCAAACCAAAAAATTGTGAATGTACCTGGACGTGGTAAATTTTGGAGGTGGGTCAGGATTCTATTTCATATTTTACTTCAATAAATTCTAAAAACCTTTAAATATAGGATTACAATCTTAGACAATATTTCACAATTCCCTCTAATATATTTCTAAGGAAAAGTGCACTGTTAATCGATTATTTCACGAAACGTCACGAAAAAATTCACATATTTTGTATGTTTTCACATTTCTTGGCTAACGATAAATAAATTGCGGTAGCTTTCTTCAAAAGAATTGTAGCTTATAAAATTTCTTGATAACTTTTCTAAATACACTAATCAACAAAAATGAAATCTAGAGCTCCATAATTGGTGTAGAAATGCTGCGTTTAACCATATTCTTTAAATATTCACTTATGGGCAATTCCATGTGACTCACGTTACCGTTTGACATACATTTTCAATGTTAAATTCCATGTCAATCAAAGGCATATTCATAGTTTTCAATGAAAATATGCATATAGGTACTAGGCTACTGGCTTTAACTAATAAAAGTTATTTCACGTTACGAAAAAACAGACAGCAACATTTAGAAGTCAACATTAATGTTAATTTTCTCCTCTTGTAGAACAGTTTCAAAAAATCAGCTTAAAAACATTCAAGACTTTTATTTAACCTTCAAATTCCTAATATTACATACCAATTATGATGTTAGTTCTAGTTAATAAGTGTGACTCACGTTACTGTATCTTGTGGCTCACGTTACATTTCCTACTTCTGCTTAACAACATCCCTTATTTTGCAATTGTTTGAATTTTAATGTAGGTTTCAAAGGATATTTGAATATTTTTACTTAATATTAACAATGCGAATAATACAAATTGTTTTATTTAGATATTTATTAATCATGTTTTTATTGTTTATTTATTGTTGAATTGGCATCACGAGAGCGTTCAGATTCCAAGGAATCACGAGACAACACGAACCCATCTGGATTTCTGTTTGCAGTAACCAAACAGTGGAATTTTTGTATACCTGATAGTTTAGGGGCGTTTTCCCCAGTTCTCTTTAAATTTAAGGTATCATTTCTTTCGGTGATGTGTGACTCCGTTAGATGAAGTACATTAATGGAAGTGCCTGATCATTTGGCAGCTTCAACAAAACTGGCAGCATCTGTTACTTGGCAAACACGTCTTTTAACTCTTTTTAGAGTTCCTTCAATCCCGTCTACTGGCCCTTTATCGTGAGAGGTGGCGAAAAAGTTCCATTTGATTTTTATATTGTATATGGTTTCCAGGACATATAATGCAGCCGCAATGAATCTGTTCTTAAATTGAGAAGAAGGCCCGTCCGACCACAACTCAACTTTTCTTATACTACTGGGGATTTCATGCAGGAGGTGGGAAACGTAGCAGACAACGGTCTCTTTTGTATGATCCAAAACGTCTGATGCTATTACGACTGCATGAATTACATCATTTCACACTTACAATACTATAACTGTTAATATTTAAAAATAGAACTCAACTCACATGTATTCCTACGCTATTGCTTTTAGTCGTCACTGGAGATGGGCACGTGAGTAATTTTGGCTCACGCTAACACTCACGACTTCAAAATTTTGAATCATGCACGATGATTTTTTTTTGGCTCATGTTCAAGCTCCCAAAACAACAATCGAGTCAAAACAACTTGAAATAGTTTTTAGAGATGACAATTATAAACAAAAACTCTAAAAACAATCATATTTTTGTATTATACGACCATTTGAGATTTTATATGACATTTTAGGACGTTGGTGTATTTTGCAATTTTCTCGCCAGCATTAAGTTGTACAACTTTGGAGAACATTATTACATTCCTGTGTTAATAGTATAGAAATTATGAGCGAAAATTTTAAAAAGTTTTAAATTTCGGGATTGGTACAATCATTTTGGAACCCAAAACCTTTTTTTGTCCATTAGTGTATTTGACAATATTGTTAAGTATATTAAGCACTACTACTCTCTAGAAGATATCAGTTTGTAATTTCTTTAATATTGAATACATATAAGTGAATATTTAAAGAATATGGTTAAACGCAGCATTTCCACACCAATTTTGGAGCTCTAGATATAATTTTTGCTGATTAGTGTATTCCGAAAAGATATCAAGAAATTTATAAGCTACAATTCTTTTGAACACATCTACCGCAATTTATTTATCGTTAGGCAAGAAATATCAAAACGTATAAAAAATGTGAAATTTTTGGTGACGTTTCGTGAAATAACCGAATAACCGTGTACTTGTTCTTAAAAATATATTAGAGGGAATTGTGAAATGGGAAAATAGCTACAATATTGTCACAGATTGTAATCCTATATTTCAAGCTGTTTAGGATTTATTGAAGTAAAATCTGAAATAGGGCCCTGACCCACCTCCAAAATTTTTTCGACCTGTAAAAAAAATTGTTACATTTAGGGGCATAACCGAGCGGGGTTTTCTAATGCCAAGTCCAAGTACTTTCACATTTTTTTGATTTAGTTGAGGCCCGAAACAAATTCCTTTCATTTGTGTGACAGTGGTATTTATTAATTTCATTCAACCGATCTGTTCAAAAATTTGATTAAATTGTGAATTTTTTAATAAATAATTATAAAGTTGTTGTTAGGCAAACTCAGCAGTGGGTAAATATTCGTTTGGATCTTTTGTACTTCTTCTCTTGTACTTCTTCTCATTGTATATGCACAAACCACCAATGATTTTCATCAATAAAATACCACGTAATAAATTTTTTCGTAAATTTTGGGTAAATTTTGTAAATAAGGCTTTATATCTTTTAAAATTCCTATGAAAATATAAGAAACCTAATGATGCACTTTAAAAGACGTATAAATTCCAAGCAATTCTGTAAAAAAAATTGAATTTGCGGTTACTGTTTCAGAGTTATACCATTTTAAATCCTTTTACTCATTTTATGCAACTAATAATATTATAATCTGTTTGCCATTTTTGCATCGGATTTGCCTTAAATTTCTATGAAAAATTAAAATACAAATGATGCACTTTAAAAGACCGATAAATTCCAAGCAATTTTGTATAAAAAAAATTGGAATTTCCAATTACTGTTCCAGAGTTATGTCAATTTAAAACTCTTTACCCATTGTATGAACCTAAGAATATTATAAACTGTTTGTCTTTTTCATCGGATTTGCTTTAAACATTGTATTATTGAAAAAATCCACATGCGCTAAGTAACGACAAAGAATTACACGTAACAAAAAATATCCCCGGCAACATATTGCAGCAACCATATATATGATTGCTTGCAAACATATATATGTTTCCTGCAATATGTTCCTGGGGCCTTTTCTTTCTGCGTGTAACTCTTTGTCGCTACTAAGCGCATGTAGAATTTTTCATGGATCGGAGGTTTAGAGCAAATCCGATGAAAAATTGGCAAATAGTTTATAGTATTATTAGTTTCATACAATGGGTAAACAGGTTTAAAATGGCATTACTCTGGAACAGTAACTGCAAATTCAAAATTTTTTTCTACAAAATTGCTTGGGATTTATCCGCCGTTTAAAGTGCATTATTAGTGTTTTTAATTTTCATAGAAATTTAAAGCAAATCCGATGCAAAAATGGCAAACAGTTATTAATATTTTGTAAGATTAATACAATGGGTAAAAAGGTTCAAAATGGTATAACTCGGGAAGAGTAACTGCAAATTCAAAATTTTATTCTACAAAATTTCTTGGAACTTATACGTCTTTTAAAATGCATCATTCGTTTTTTAAATTTTCATAGGAATTTTAAAAGATATTATTTACAAAATGTATCCAAAATTCACGAAAAAATATATTACGTGTTACCTAATTCAGCAAAATCGTTGGCAAACCTTGTGGTTTATGCATACACAATAAAAGTTTGGACGTTTTGCTTTAAAAGTGTTGACCTACAAGCTAAGAAAATCGTGTTCATTGACCGAGTTTTAAGAAAAATGCAAAAACGTCCGAAATCCCCAATTTTTTGAGTGAATTCGACTTGCGCCGCCCCTAAACCTCTTCCGAAAAATATGGAAAAGATCTCAAAAATACTTCACCTTTAAGTTTTCCAATTAAGCTTGAGCAACTATGAAAATCGAAAAAGAAAAATTTTTTGGGACACCCTAATGTCCATCCGTCGTCGATCGTAGCCATTAGGTTGTTTTTGTTCGACCACTTGGAATATTTTAAATAAGGACTTCGGTCTAAATCAATACCAACCACAACGTCGTCCGGCCTTCGAGAAGCTGGATGATATCACCCTTCCTTTTGTTTTTTTATTGTCTTCAGCGAAGAGGTTAATTTTTGGCTCCACCGCTGCGTCAAGAAACATAATTCAATTGAAAAGTGATTTTTGTGAGTGAGCAATGAATCTCACGCTGTGGCGCTGCAAATTGGCCGTCTCATTCATGCGATTTGCGCCCACTATATTATTTTTTGTGGAGGCACGTGAAATCTCTCGTCTATAGGGACAAGCCAATCATTATTGCTGCCTTGGAAAGCAACATTACACGTGTCATAGGTAGAAGAAGAAAATTAGGCAGGGCTTGTCACATCCAGTGAGCTGTGCGCATTCTAGAGTTTTACACTCACTGACACCCCCACGTTTTTCTGTTACATATTTACTGCATCTCCTCCGTATGGTCTTCAGCATTTGCATTATTTTCTTTTTCGAAAATTTCTCAATAGATTTTGTCTAACTTGGCTTTTGTATTTCTAATGGCTTAGACAAAGTCAATTATTTATTTACTTGCAACTTCTGCAGCAGTTGCAACTGCAATTGCAGCACTTCCACGTCTTATCGTTGTTGGTGATGATGTTGCACTTAAACTGCAATAACGTAATTGTTTATAATCTTTTGTTACTTCAATTGGTTGCACTTGTTGTCCGAATGAGTACAATGTATTTGATTGCAAGTCTATAAATTTAAAAATGGGTACAAGAGAAATATTGTTAAATTATGGAAATCAAAGTAATTGTTGATTATTGTGTAGGCTAACGAATGAAAATACGGAAAGGGATATTTCCAGATGCACAGTAAGAATCTTGTTGCATTAACCTTCTTATATATGTAATCGGACAAGTATAGATTTCAGAACTGAGAGCGTAAATTCCTGACAATGATATTATATTTTTGTACTTTTAAGCGAAAGAAAATAACTAATAATAACATGAGGTGTCAGAGGACTCCAGGTTGGAACGAAGTTCCTTTCGCTATAAATTATGTACACGCCTAAGACGCGCGTTGAAAAATACGATAATTTAAATGGATCTTTAAGAAAAGATACTTTCTGTAAAATGATAAACATTTTATAAGAAAACATTTTTTTCCTATAGAATGTATTTTTAAAAAAAATGATATTTTTAGGTCCTTTTTGTAACACATTATATTTTCCCGAAAAGTCAATTTTTTAAAGACAGGTAATTCTTTTATTGATGTGTTAACATCTATGGGCATGGGTAGAGCATTCTATCAAAGCGAACACATGCAAACAACACACAGCGTTAGCACCACATACGTGGTTGTTGTACAACAATAGTCTCTGCCTGAAAACAAGTATGATGGTATTGATGTAGCGGCAGCGAACAAACAAGCAGGTCGTCGTAGCCAAAGAGTATTGAAAAGTATAGAAAACTCATGCATCGAATTGTATAACTTAAAAGCACTAGCGACATCTGCCGAATGGGTGGCGTGTCATAATGTCAATTGACATAATGTCCATGGACATAATGTCACTAAGAATGTGTCATAAAGTCCATGGACATTAAGACACTTTTAAAAGTGTCATTATGTCCATGGACATTACGACACCTTTTACAACTTGAACATTTTTCTAATAACAGCAGCGGCCCTTCACAATTTATAAAAAAATATGGAAAATAGCGGTGCTTTCTGAAGATTTGGCAAAAATATAATATTGTGGATATTACGTCACTTTGGAAAGTGTCATAATGTCCATGGACTTAATGTCATCATAGTTTTGGACATTATGGCACTTTTAAAAATGTCTTAATGTGCATGGGTTTTACGACACTTTTTAACTGACATTATGGCCATGGACATTATGTCAATTGATATTATGACATGCCACCGCCGAATGATTCAAAACGTATTACACTCTTTTTGTCATACCTTGGTCCAGTCATAATTTTGATGTAAAACATTGATGCATTTTAAAAGATTTATGCTTTTAGTAATGTTTTATGTAATAACATTGTCGAAATGGTGCAATTATATATATTTCAGTGATGCAAATATTGCATTAATACTTATTTTAACAACATTAAAAAATATGTATGAAAAAAGAAAGTGCAACGGCTAAAGAGCCGTCAGCACAAAAACTATTCTTTTTTTTATTTTTCAATGTAACATTTACTAATGTGTTCATCGAAATCGATTAGGTACCGTGTAACAAAAAGGTGTTAGTTAACACATCGTCAGTGAGTTCGAACAGTCATTGATTTTTTTTTTTAGTTTCTTTCCTCAAAATCGTTTCTCACTTCGGTAGTACAAACGTATACGAATGACATGTGTAAAAAGCATGTCGGTCCCCTGTCCGATCACCGATTAACGACTGAATACATGAAACTAGAACACAATGGATGTCAGAAATACTTCCTTCATCTGCAATTTACAGACGCATTCAAGATTTTTTATCAATCACTGACTGAAATATATTGCAAAACTGCAGTTACACACATACAACTTTGACTGTGAATAATCTTGCTCTTAATATAGAGTAAATAGTGCAACAAACATAGATGTATTTATATTCCAAACACATTTATTTTTGGATCCCAAACACATACATTATAACATAGTAATCATTGTGTCTCCAACATGTAATATAGAAGAGCAATACGACGTGTTTGGACACAAGTATACCATTATTGCGACAACCTCCAACCACGCGTTATAAAGGGTGTCTCAGTAGGAACGCTTTTTTTCAGTTTAAACCCAAGACGCGTATTTTTTGAGACAGTTGTGATTGTTTTTATTGGATTGTAAATATGACATGTGCCGATTGGATATAATATATCCGTCAAATGGACCCACGGCTCTGATGATTGGTCATTATTCTTTTCATGAAAGTTCTATAACTTTTTCACAGATACCGCGAGTTGGATCCCGAATTTGAGCTCAGGAATTGTTTCTGATTTATTCGCCTAAACCCGAGATTTCACAAAACTCCAAAGAAAGAAATCGCACGGCGTTAAATCTCATTATCTTGGTGGCCAGTCGACATCAGAATTTCTTGAGACAATTTGTTCTGGAAATCGTTGATGTAATACATCTATTGTTTGCAATACATCTATTGTTTTACACCACGTGGCGCCGTCTTGCTGAAACCACATGTCGTTAGGATCCATGCCGTTAAGTTGAGACCAGAAAATCTCTTTTATCATGTTCCTGTAACTAATGCCGTTCATAGTCACTGCAATTTCGGTCTCATCTTCAAGAAAGTAAGGCCCAATCACAAATCAGCACCTGACAGTTTCTCGTTGTGGGTGCATTTGATTCTCATGAACTGCATGAGGATTTTCGGAGCCCCAAATTCGACAATTTTATGTATTAGGGAAAGCTGACTTTATTTTTGAAAAATTGGAATTTAATTCACTTTGCTCAATTACCCATTGAACGAATTGCCAGCGCCTTCCATGGTCTGCTGTTTTGAGCTCCTGAGTAAGCTGAATTTTGTATCCATGAAGGTGGAGGCGTTCTGTCAAAATTCACTGTGTAGTGCTTCGTGAAATTTGAAGTTGTTGAGAACGATGGCGAATTGATGTTTTCGGGTTTTCGGCGACACTCTCTTTCACAGCAGCAATGTTGTCAAGAGACCAACCGGTAGGTTGGCGCACAGGAGTTTTATTGTCTTAACTGACCCAATTTCTTCAAATTTGTTGACCACTCTTCGAGTAGTTGACAGTCGACTGAAAATTGTGCGAAGTTCGCAAGCGGTCTCATCATAGCTTTCCAAATTTTTGTAAGAATATTTCGCAATTATAACTCGTTGTTCTTTCGTAAAGCACTCCATATTTAATAATCGGAATAAAAATATGTGACAAGTGCCAAATTTCAGAGTTGACACTTGCTCAAAAAAAATGGCACTAAATTCCAAAAGTGCAATCATACTGAGACACTCTATACATGGTTCCTGCAATATGTTGCTGGGGCCGATATATTTCAGTGTGCAAGCACTAAAGATCTCACCGTGGTTTAAAAATGAACAAAATTGTGAATTAAGGCGCACACGAATTTCTCCACATTTGGCTGGAAAGAATATTAAGATCCATTGTATAATGGCGAATTTCCACCTCTCTGGCTTGCAACTGATGATGTACCAACATGAAATTCTTATATTTATTACTGCAGTCTCTGCTCATATGCTTCGCCAAACTTAATATTAATTGAGGACTCATTTATTCTTATTACACTGAGATTCTCGTAGAACTTTCGATAGCAATCCAGGTTATTCTAATAGACACCTACATATATATTTAACCAGTTTTGTTTGCTTAAAGAGCGAGGGAGAAAAACTGCCAACTCATCTAATTAGTCCCTGCTACTAAATGCTAATATTAAGTTTTTTGATTGAGTAAATATTTTACTCAGACTAATGAACATTTACGAGCACAGGCACAGAATACCAACTATCTGTTAAATATGAAGCCGGCACACAACATATATTCAACTCATCCTGTTGGATACAGTTTGATATGCTAGCACACCTTTGTCAATATTCATTATGAGTTTTAGGCTTAAATAACAGTATTACCATAAATGATGGCCAACGATATGAGAGTTTTCTTCAACTGGTCCACCCTCAACCCACCGTGGCAGGTATACTTAAGGGTTGTTTGACTAATACAGGCAATTCCACAGAGACTACACACTCTGACTTCCATATATACCCATTACTTAGGGATACGATACAACAAAGTATGTGTGTACCGACATAATAAACGAAAGGATACTCCTGCCCAATACTTGTTCACTACACTCCATGACATTTTATCAACTCATTACACGGTTCTTATAGTTTTTCTTGGCATCCGAGGAGGATTGGGGCTTCCAGAGTTTGAGTATCATAAACTTGCAAAAATGTCTCATAAAACGTGATGATAATCGTAATTAATGTGATGCTCAAGTGTCATTCTCGTAATCAATGTTGATGATTGTACGGTCGTTTGTAACCTTCCTCGCAGTAGAAGGATGTAGTTGACGAGGTAAGAGAAATAGTTTTAATTTAAGAGAAGATGTTTCTTTGAAGTAATAAAAGGATTTGAGTTTTAAGTTAAATTTAATTACACTTGAAGGCTTAATTCGATTATGACACCTGAGGTGTTTTGGGTTTAGGAATGAAATGACATGAAATTTCGTACATTATAAGATATTCAGTTTTCCTTTTTTTATTTGACATTTTCCTTTTTGATCCAACACATTTATTAGTTAATTAAAAATTTAGATTCATTTGGGTGACAATTTCATTTCTGAAATTGGTAGATAAGGGCATTCCCAGAGAAAGGTCCAAATTTTGTCACATCACGTCACCCTCGTCAATTGCTTATATGGTAGGACCAGTCAGTTCAATTGTATTATTCTATGTGTTTTACTACATACAGAGCTACTGACATTACGTGTTTAGTAAAACAATCGAACTACACTCACAGAAAAATTCGGTTGAGATAACCGAATTAACCGTAACCGAAATTAGAGGTTGTCACAACCTCATTGGAAGTTGAAACAACCTCATTAGAGTTTGTTGCAACCGCATTAGAGGTTGTCACCACCGAATTAGAGGTTGTTGCAACCGAATTTCGATAGTGTCACAAAATAATTTTTAAATTAATTTTAATTATTAGCTGATAATTTATTTTCCTAAATTCTTATAAAAAACATTACAAATAGAAAAAAGTCATTTATATAGGGAAATCGTTAGGGTTACGCATTGTTTATTCATGCCAGTTCCCGCCTTTTTTGAAGTCCCGGACATCATGGGCCACCGCACCATTTCGGACGAGCGTCCCAAACGACCGACATTGAAAAACTGCAAAAACCGTGTATATTTGATTGAGAATTTTTGCGGAAAAAAATACGTTTTAAGACAGAAAATATAATTACAATATTCTCACTTACCTCTGGTAACAACCACAAAACAAAAATTGATACAGCCGCGACGGCAACAATTATTCATTCTTAGCTTATTTGAATATAATATTTCAATTTATAATTTTAAACGTCAGGTATGAAATATATGGAATTATGTTGTGGTAAACGAATTGAAAAGGAATTCGGTCAGACCTATAGAATTCAATAGAAATTCGGTTACAGCAACCGAATTGACGATAAATTCGGTCATTGCAAACGACTGAAGACTAAATTCGGTTATTGCGACCGAATTGATACCAAATTCGGCTGTTGCTACTGAAATGGTGTCACATTCTGTTACTCCAACTAAATTTGGTATGAATTTCGGTTGCTGCATCTGAATTAATTCCAAATTCGGTTCTTCCAACCGAACTTTTAGAAACTTTTGTTGACAGAACGAATATAATTTAATTTTCAGCTTTCACAACCGAATCCATTATGAAATGCAGTTGCTTCAACCGAATTTCAGTTGTGGGGACTAAATTCGGTCGTCACAACCTCAATTCGGTTGCAGCAACCGCAATTTGGTGGCAAGAACCGAATTTACGGTTGCTGCAACCTCTTTTCAAACAATTAGTTCTCTGGGTGTACATCGTGTTAATATATAACTCATTAACGAGGGTGACGTGATGTGACATAGGGTGGAACTTTCTGTGGAAATGCCCATATGCAATACGAATGTTACCTTCATCGACATCGACCGGATAGTTAATACATATTTCGTGCTGGATTCTTAAAACAAGAACTCACAAGGTAAATCCCTGTATTCTGATGAAAATTTGGTGCTTCCTGGATCTGTTTCCCCTGTTCTCCCTGTTCTCAGGTGGCTGAAAAAAATCATTGTATAGAAAATGTTAGGTGACTTGCTTAAGCCCTTAATGCAATTCTTCATATTATACCAATTGACCGTCACATAATAGCTCGTGTGGCCTGGAGCGCTACCCGACTAAATGCTCTTGGAATCTGGAAGAGCAACGTATATGGAAATGCGAGAATACTACAGATAATCACAAGATAACTCAATATAACTAGCGATTACCGAACCCCCTCATTGACGTACGATAACCTATCCGATGTCCGGTTTCCCACAAGAATAGAATGGGATAAAGGGAAACCACTGACAGGTTTTGACACCATAGGGTAACGGGTGTTTTCTCCGAAGAGGTAAAACTCAATTTATAATTTAAACTTCCAGACAAGCGCAGCGTTTTCCAAGCGTAGGTACTGGCCATCAAGGAAGCCTGCGCCGAACTTATACTATAACGGAGAACAGAGCGCATTGGAATATTTGTAGATAGCCAGGCGACTTTCCTATCACTTAAATCTAACAACACTGCATCTATACGCGTTAGTGAATGTAGGGAAAAATTGGTCGAGCTAGGTCGACTGGCCAATGTGGTCCTTACTGGGATACAAGGGCACAACAGTCTCTTAGGAAACGAAAGGGCAGGTAAACTAGCCAGGGTAGGATCCTCTTTTACCGAACACCATATGGTGTCAGTCGAAACGCCTATAGGGTCGGCGTTGCATTACCTTGAACGAGCAAAAAACAGGTGAGATAGAACGACAACGTGCTACACATCCAGGAACAGATGGCCAGAATATAACTTTTACCGGACTAACTCCCTGATTAGCCAAAATCGAGGGAACATATCAAAGCTAATTGCCGAGCTGACCTGACACTAGTCAATCGGTAATCACTCAAGAGGGCTGCGTAATGACCACTCCCGTGCCTGCTAAATCGCAGAAGAGGAGAAGATGGTGGAACGTCTCCTCTTCAGTTGTCCGACTCTACTGAATAGACGCCAACCTCACTGTAATACACGAGATAGAACTAGGGGATCTAATGAGGTATCTCCGATTAACAAGTTGGATATAGACACTGTACATTGGATTGTCCGGAGTGTTGTGGTGTCTCTAATTGATGCTAAACAGTATCATTAGTAACCACGTGAATCAGCCAAGCAACCATGTTTGGTGACGGATAGTTCGACTAACGAACAATTGTAACTAGCGGTTAACATTTTCTCAATTTTAATTGTCTTTAATCCGAGTTTTTTATACACAGTTGTAATTCCTTTTGGGCTAACAGATCACATTGTAAAAAATGTAAATGTCACCGGAGGAACTTGAACTCATGTTCGCTGAACGATCGTTTCGTTTCCGTTATCACCAACCGAAGACTTTTTTTCATTTTCTAACTTAAAGTTTGGGCTTATTTTCAATTGTTTGTACAATAAATTTTGACACATGGAATAATGATGATATTTGTATTTCGAAAACATTACTGGAATTCCGAATATATGCACTCCTGACTAGAGACGAGTACTTGAGTAACTTTTGATCACGCGCACGAACGTAAGATTTTGATTTTGATGTTGCTCACATTCACGCGTGAATCACGCATGACTCATGATAATCAGGTAAAAGTACTCACAAATGAAAAGTTAGTTTTTACTGATTCACGAATCATTTTTCCTTATTAAACCAATATTAAAAATAAATCCAGACTATTGTTCCCGCAAAAGTTAAAACAAGCAATTAATTAAACTACAGTTTTTTTTTTAGTTTGACCACTCCGTGACCTTTTTAACAAAATATATTATATAGAATATATTATATCAGCATGTGGCCGTCGGTGGTGCAATGGGTAGTGTGCGCGCCTCTTGTGCTTGAGAGCCTGGGTTCGTTCCCTGCTCTGACCACCTTAAAATTTCTTTCGACGGCGGTCACTTCGCATAGTGACGGCGACACTATCGAGTATTTAGCCATGAAAATGCTTCTCAAAAATATCGTTCGGAACCGGTGTAAAACTGTAGGTCCCAATCAGTGAGTATAAAACTAGAAAGCGAACAGCTCACTGGTGGTGAGAAGCTCTCCCCAATTCCTTCATGGGATGTAATGGGAAACCATTTATTTTTTTTTTATTATATCAGCATAATAAAAAGTTCTATATCTCAACATAATCTCCTTTTACGCCGATGGATTTAATCCATATTTTTCAAAATTTTGTATTTCTACCAAATACCAGCTTTTCTCGAGGGCCCCAAAATAGGCGTTTGTACCAGTAGTCACCTCTTCATTCGACCCCAATCCTTTACGCCGGAGCCATTTCTTCCGGTTTGTAAATAAAAAGAAGACACTGGGGGCTACGTCCGGAGATTTTTGGCAGACGAGGTAGCAATTCGAAGCCCAACTTATGGTTTTACCATGGCAACTACAAGCCTGTGCGTTGTTATAGTGGAAGACCACATATTTCTTCGCCAAATAAGATTGTTTTGACTTGACATCAATGTCAAATCTTTCCAACAGATGTGAATAATATCCACCGGTGATCATTTTACTCTTCTCAAGGTAATCGATGTGAATTGCAAAAAGCTGTTGACATGACCTTATTGGCTAACGGACTCAACTTGAGCGTATTTGTTACAAGTTGTGATTAGAAATGTGATTATATTTTTTTTACAATTTGACCACATTTCGCATCACTGATGCAACGAAAATATCAAATAACAAAAAAAAATTCTTTAATTTTGAAGCGAGGTCACGGAGCACACACGAATGTGAATATTTTTGTGTATTTACCCCATTGTCGAACTCGGCAAGGTTGTGTTGTTAGAACAGCTGATTTGATTTATCTATTACCGTGGCACTTGCCAACTGACAATAAATACAAATTTTGTTTTTGTACCTCGTTGTTTGCATTTAATATTGATATACATTTGTGGTGAATTTGACAGAAGGCAAGTGCAAAACCAAAACAAAATGTCTGTTGTTATTGCCCACAATTACAACAACGTCTTCTGCTACTAACGTGTATTTGTACCACGGTTGCCCTGAAACAAATTTGTAGTTTTTGTTTATAGCTTTGTGTCTTCGCTGATAGAACTACACACGGATAATACAAATACAGGTATAAAGCAAACTTAATCCGATTATTTGGAATCGATATTCGTTTACGCTTCGGAATAATTTGACTCGCTTACGATCAAATCAAATATTATTTGTCTTTTGTTTCTTATACTTCGTAAGACATCTTGAAAGTTAGTAGCTTTATGTATTTACCCACCCATATGTTACCCACACACATCGACACAGGTTCTTCGGAAAATAATGGGAAGTTTGTCCCCCGACGATAGGGAATTACCCATCACGATTACCACTTACCCACAGGGCATGGGGAAAATAAACGATACTTGCCCATCTTGAAAACCCATCACGATTACCACTTACCCACAAGGTATGGGGAAATTAATGGGTCGCTACCCAAGATGATGGAGCATTGCCTATAACGATTACCACTTACCCACAGGGTATGGGGAAAATAAAAGATAGTTGCCCACGACGATGGGGAAGTACCCAATCACGATTACGCATAACACACAGAGTATGGGGAAAATAATGGGTAATTGCCCACGACTATTGCGAGTTGCCCATCAAGACTAAACCTTACCCACAGGGTATAGCAAAAATAAAGGGTAGGTACCCACTACAAAAATAATGGGTAGGTACCCACTAACCCACAGCGTATGGGATAGACGTTGAGGAATTACTCAATGACGATTACTCATTGCCCGCAGGGTATGGGGAAATTCATGGATAGTTGCTCACGACGCTGGGGAATTACCATCACGGGTACCAATTACCAATAGGAAAAAAATGGTGTCCCACAACATCCCATGAAGGAATTGGGGAAAACTTCTCACAGGCAGTGAGATGTGCGCTCTCTAGTGTTTACATTCACTGATTGGGACCTACAGTTTCACACAGGTTCCGAACGGTATTTTGAGAAGCTTTTCATGGCTAAGTGCTAAGGCGACACTCATCACTAAGCGAGGTGACCGTCTTCGTAAGAAATGTAAGGTGGTCTGAGCAGGGATCCGATCCACGTTCTCATGTACAGCGCATACTAACCATTGCACCACCGATGACCACCTTTTACCAGCAGGGCATGGGAAGATGTATCACCATTACCCACCAGGCGTAGCGTTATTTGGCGCAAAACCTTTTCGTTCAAATCACAAATGTCATTAACCCAAAAATCGTTTCATACTATTAGTCGCTTTTATAGCACTTTGGGCGATACGTCGCAGCTTTGGGCACTACGACTTTTTTTAAAAAAAGAATTGCTTTAAAAAAATACCAATGTCACTACGTCCAAATTCTTCATGTGTCACATTGGCATGTCACCCAATGAGATAAGACCCAAAATAAAAAATGGCATAACGCCCAAGTTTTACTTTAAAACATTTTTGGACGATATGACATGCAATTATGAGATACGTATTGAAGGGATTCTCGAGCGTAAATGATATCGCTATCCAGTTTAGGAGTTATAGGCATCCAAATTTCTGATATACGGGGGTAGTTTGTCGCACCAATATTTGGATGTTCAAGTCGGCCGGCCAAAAGTTAGTGTTTTAACGAGAATGTCATTTCGCCCAAAAAAATATATATGCTATAAACTTGGGCAGTATGACGTTTTCGTTCGTTGTTATGGGCAGCTGGATTCCGGGTTGGGCTTAATGTCGTAATCGTTTTGGGCGATATGGCATTCCTGATTTTGGGCAATATGACGTTCTATGTGCTCGAAATGTCATTTAATTCAAAATAAAATATTGGGTGCCATGGCATTCGTTTTGGACAAATGTAATTTTAAATTTTAAAACCAATTTGCATATGTGAATTGATATCGATCGAAAATCCCTCAGTACCAACTCAACCTGAAAGACAATTATTTCAACAGTGACAGAAGGCATTTTCTACCATGGACTCTAGTGTCAGTTATGTTTGTGTTTTTCGTTTGTCATTTTATTTACGTTTGTTGTGAAGTTGAATGTACGAGAAGTTCGTACTACAAGCTTTCAAGGTCTGATACATTTTTCTAAGTGAAAAATGGTTGGTTTTTCGTTGGAATAATAGATATTTCACTGGCATGACTAGTTTCGAACTCCGTGACAAGATGTTAACGGCAGATCGAAATTCCCTACGCAAATAATGTCGGGAATTCATAGCTATACCTTATCAACTTAAAGTGGTTCATGTAATTGTTAACACCTGAATTAAAATGAATATACACGCTGACAAATCTGTTTTTTTTTTGTTGTTGTTTGGATGCAAATATTATGTTTTTGTAGCTTGCCGCAAATATAGTATGCTTACGTCCAAACACATTGTGTTTGATATCGTTATCCAACATGTTTGGAAGTGTGTGCAAACTCCTTCAAGTGGAAAATTTCTCGAAGTACTTATCGAAACTAACACACCCGTATTTGGGTTTTGCTAGTTTAGCTGCTGTTTGGATTTTATGGCCTCATGAATATTTTGGCTAAAACTAAATTTCTCCAAAGAACATGCAATTTTTCTAACGGCTATATCTCGGAAACCAATCGAAATTTCGTTTTCCTGTCTCGAGCACAATTGTAGCTATACACTAGGAGAAAAACACTGTAAAACAAATTAACTCTAAAAAACTGCACCTCGTGCCTCAAACTTGCAAAAATTTCGAAAATTTTAATTTTTTCTATATTTTTTCACCATTTCACCAATCAAACGAAAACTAAAATCATCCACAAAGATCTCTCTTCTTAACTTTATTTCCTTCAAAATAAGAAAAAACTATTAATTTTCGAGCTGTATTTTACATCGAAAATTCAAGAAATGTAAACTAAATTCATCAATATAAAATTCATCAATATCCATTGAAGTTGATGCTCCCGGTGAAGCCTGTGAAATTGATGCCCTTGGGTTTTTCGTTGGTCCATGATCTGAATCATCATCATCATCATCATCTGAGCTTGATACCACATTCGATGGCATAACTCTTTCGGTGTGTCCTTCAAATCTATCGTCGTCCGCGATTTCTCTGCCAGCATCTTCATCTTCATATTAGAATACCTTATGACTCCAGCAACAAACTTCTGCAAGCAATGCATCCTGATTTTTTTCTTTGTATCCTTTTATCATTGGCATGATGACCTGATGGAATCGCCGGCCTTGTTCGTTCGATTCGGTGGGCAATTGGTGTAAGAACAAAATTCCAATTGGTTTCCGAGATATAGCCCTGGAAAAAATTCCATGTTCTTCGAAAAAATTAATTTTTAGCCAAACTATACATAAGACCATAAAATCCGAACAGCAGCTAAACTAGTAAAAACCCAAATACGATCTTATCAGTTTCGATAAGTACCTGGAGAAATTTCGCACGAAAAGGAGTTAGCATTTTATGTGTTGCACTGTGTATTCAATATTACATTTTGGAGACACAATGATAAAAGGTTACAGTATATAGTTTTGTGGCCCAAATGTGGATTTGTTTGTTGAAAACTGCTGAAAACAAAAACGTGACACACAATAAGGAAACAAAAAACCAGTAGATCTTCAATTCATGAACACAATGCTTGCAAACATATCCATTGTTCCTGCAATACGTTGCTGGGACCGTTACTTTCAGCTTGAAGGAAGCGCCTACGAAAATGGTCTTCACATGAGTTGTGATTCAATATTCTTAAATAACTAACCCACTTAAGCAGTTAAGATGCAATGCACCGCAATGAGAACAACACCACCAGTTCTTACTCCTAATCTATCTTCCCAAATACTTGATTATCGTGAAAAAAAAAACAGAATCATAAACACCAGGTTTTAACTAAGTTTCCGATAAGCAAATAATCGCATGCCCCAATTTACACTATTTAAATATATATTCGTTAAATTAGAGTTCAGACCTCCTACATTCTGGTTCTAATTTAGAACCAGTTCTAAAAATATTTATACTACACTATCTGATAACCTAAAATTGTTTTCCCCCTTGGCGCTTATTGACGCTGAAAATTTTGTCTTTTTTTTTTTGTTTGGATGCAAATAAATATAACGCGTTTGTAGCTTGTCGCAAATATAGTATACTTGTGTCCAAACACATTGTATTTGCTCTTCAATATAATATATTTGGGACACAATGATTAATCTAATTTCTGTATTTGTGACCCAAACGTGGATTTGTTTGTTGAAAACTGCTGAAATCAAAAACATGGCATGCAATAAAGAAACAAAAAACAGCAGATCTTCAATTCAGGAACATAGTATACTTGTGTCCAAACACATTATGTTTGCTATTCAATATAACATGTTGGAGACACAATGATTAATAGGTTCTAATATATGTATTTGTGACCCAAGAGTGGATTTGTTTGTTGAAAACTGCTGGAAACAAAGACGTGGCATACAATAAAGGAACAAAAAGCAGCAGATCTTCAATTCAGGAAAACAATACTTCCAAACATGTACATGGTTCCTGGAATATGTTGATGGGGCCGTTATTTTTCAGCGTGTAGCGATTAGAGAACCGTTAAAACCCGTTGACAAGGCATTTCATTTGGAATCTGTTGAAAAGTTTCGTCTCAACCAGCGTGATTTGATTCATTCAAAACCAATAATAGAAAATCTTCTTGAAGAAGTCATATCAATAATTGCCAACAATATAAAGGAACTAAGACTAAGCAAAAATAACTATCGCGGACACTGCTTCAGAAATTTTCTAAACTTAATACCTCCTGCAGGAGGCGACAAAAAATTGCTTCCCAAATCACTTAGTGTATTCGCAACTCCCCACCAAAACCACAACAGTTAAGATTATTTGTATCATTCTCTATTTGAACATTTACCGAAATTATAATTATAAAGCAATTTGGAAAATGCGTTTTATTGGTGGTTATCCTTCGAGTAAATCACTTCAGTTTTTAATACTCGCAGATACGAGTATTAGCAGGATTGGGTTTTTTGCACTACCAAACGTGGAACATGTTTGCCCTCTTTCGAATGCAACAATACAAATTAGTAACATTTCCATATTAGTTTTGATGGCGCAATAACAGCAAAAACTTAACGTTTTAAGTGTCGTTTCGTATGGAAGAAAAACAAAAATCAAACTAAACAAAAACGATGAACAGGAAGGAGCATTTGCATTATAAGAGGAATGAATGTGTCATATGTAACAATATTATGTTTTTTTGTTTGGTGGCTAAAAATCGCTGTAATGTTTGTTGTGTTAGAAAGACTGAAAACAATTTGCAAAATTAAAAACGTTTTTACTACAAATGACTTTTGTGGTTTTTTTAGTGACACCCTACAATAAGAATCGAAAGAACAATTGTTATATCGGCAGTGATAAAATTATGCACAATGTTCCAACTGTGTGTAATTTTTTAAGTCATGGATATATAACCATATATGGACACCACTACGTAACAAAAAATCAAAAAAAAAAGACCAGTGTCTCCCAGTTTTGCCCAAAGTCATACACTATTTTTATGGGCCCCCAAAGATTTGGGGCCTCGGTGTCATTTTTGCAACGGCATTAGCATTCGCATCCAAACATTAAAAAAAGACGGATTTTTCAGCGTGTATTTAGCCTTGAAAATCCTTCTCAAAATACCGTTCGTAACCGGTGTAAAACTGTAGGTCCCAGTCAGTGACTATACAACTACAAAGGGCACAGCTCACTGGTTGTGAGTAGCTCTCCCCAATTCCTTCATGGGATATAATGGGAAACCATTTGAAGTGGTGGCATCTGCGGTTGAAGGCTATTTTAATAAGTTTGACAGTTCTTATCGAAACAGGGTATCGAAGCTATTGAATGTCGTTAGAAAAAGTGTATCGAGCTAAAAGGGGATTATGTTGAAAAATAAAGACACTTTTTCAAAATTGTTTGTGTCTTCTTTGTTAGGTCGGCTAGTTTTGGAATCGCCCTCGTACAACAAATCGTACGAACCTCGAAAGAAGTCCTACATTTTTAATTTTGTGCATTCACGAAGTTCACACATTTACATATTTTGCATGTTCACAGTAATAATTACAGCTGTTTTTATCAAAATCTCAGCGACAGAACTCTTCTGTTGACGTTAAAATTTGCAACTTTCACAAGTTCACAAATTAACCTACGATTGGAGGTTAGTTTCTGTAAAATGTATTCGCTACTGACCGCTTGACAACACTGCATATAGCATTTATTTACCATCTAAAAGTACACACTGAACAATACCGACCCCAGCAACATATTGCAGGAACCATGTCCATGTTTGCAAATATTGTTTTCATGAATTGAAAATCTGCTGCTTTTTATTTCTTTATTGTCAGTCACTTTTTTGTCTTCATCAGTTTCAACAAAGAAATCCACATTTGGGTCACAAATGCATACACAATAATCTATTGATCATTATGCCGCAAACATGTTATATTGAACAGCAAACACAATGTGTTTGGACACAAGCTGCAAACACGTTATAGTTGCATCCAAACAACAGCGTGAATATAAAATATTTCACAAATTTCCAGAAAGTCAATAAACTCTATCAGAAAGCACATAAAGTAGTTCATAAATAAACTTATACTTGTACATAACAAGTACGAAAAGTGAATCAAATGGACAAATAATCTTCTTCCATTTCCTATGAGCCATACAGATAAGGGGTTTATTTCTGCAATTAGAAAAAATGTGAACAGTCGGCACCAGGAATTGAACTCACATTGGCGGACGATCGTTTCGAAGTTTGCGAAACTTCTCATCAGCGCCTTAGCATTATTGGCCAGTGACCGCCTTGTTCACTTTGTAACTATATTGCAGTTGTCGTCGTCGGGGTTTCTGTGCTCTTTCTATCTGTATAGCTTATAGGAAATTATTATTCTCAGAAATAATTTCAGATCGAATCATACATATATAATAAAAATCACATAAAATAAATGTTAGGGGACACCCGGTTGGAACAAAGTTCCTTTCGCTATATATTATGTACCAGTTAGTTCCAACACGCCTAAGATGCCTAATATTTTATAGTTATATAGAATGTATTTCTATTAAAAAAAAGTATAGTTTTAGGTCCTTTTCGTAAGAATATGTATTATATTTTCCCGAAAAGATCCTTTTTTAAGAGGGACACTTCTTTTATTAAAAGCTAATGTTTTTTTTAAGAAAAGGTACTACTTTTAAGAAGAAGTACTTTCTGTAAGAAAAAGTCATAAAAGTTAGTTTTTTTTTTAAAGAAGTACTTTTTTAAGAACAGGTACTATTTAAAGAAGTGTTACACATTTTAGGATAAAGTTCTTTTTTTTTAGAAAATGTACTTATTTTCAGAAACGTATTTTTTTTCAATTCGAAAAATGTTCATGTCTTGTAAGCTTGTAGTATGAATTTCTCATACATTAACCAAAAATTAACAAAATCGGTCAACAAAATTCAAATAAAAGTATTTATCTCAAGAAAAGAAAAGAATAGGTATTATTTTATTTTTTAGAAAAAGTACTTTTAAGAAGGAGGAGGTTTTTTTTCTGAAGAAAATGCTATTTGTTGTTAGAAAATGTAATTTTTTACGAAAGCAAAGATATTTTTTAAGATAAGATATTTTTTTAAGAAAATGTACTTTGTTATTCTATAGATAGGTATTTTTTTGAGAAAATGTACTTTTTTAAGAAAAGGCACTTATTTAAGAAAATGTTTTTTATTTAAATAAAAGTAGTTTTTTAAGAAAAGGATTTTTTTTCAAATAAAATGTAATAAAGGGAATTGTAATAAAATGCAATATTCTGTTGCCAGATTTGCACTTTGGCTTTTCTAAATTTACTTTTTATTGGGTTTAATACTACAGTATGTACTAACTATTGGTTACAGGCTCCACCTAGAAAACTTTCCATTAAACAAGAAATTTAATTTTCTCCGATGAAGTGGCTTCGTGATTCACAAAATCCATGAGAAACAAATACACCCACAACGAGAAACTGTCAGGTGCGGATTTTGGTCAGGCGGCGTGATTGAGCCTTAGCTTTTTGAAGATGAGGCCGAAATTTCAGTGACTATGAAGGGCATTCGTTACAGGAATATGGCAGTGGAGTTCTAGTGGCATCAACTGGACGGCATGGATCTGGACGATATGTGGTTTCAGCAAGACCGTGCCACACTGCGCATGAAACAATCGATTTATTGCAGCAACGATTTCCAGAACAAATTATCGCCAGAAATTCTGATGTCAACTGGCCACTAAGATCATGCGATTTAACGCCGTGCGAGTTCTTTCTCAGGGGTTTTGTGAAGTCTCGGGTGTATGCGAATAAACCAGAAACAATTTCTGAGCTCAAATTCGAGATCCAACGCGTCATGGCTGAGATACAGCCACAGCTCTGTGAAAAGTCAAGGAAAATTTCAGGAAAAGAGTAATGGCCTGTGATTAGAACTCTGGGGGTCATTTGACGGATATTTTATTCCATACTTAATCGGAACATGTCTTCTTTACAATCTAATAATAAAGTCATCTCTGTGAAAAAGTCATGGACAATTTTATAAAACAAAATAATTGCCTGTCATCAGAGCCGTGGGGGGGGGGGGGGCTATTTGCGGATATTTTATTCCCTACTTCCATAATCAGAACTATCTCAAAAAATACGTGTTTTATTTTAAAATGCAAAAGTGTGTTCTTACTGAGACACACTTTATAATCACATTCGTATAAGAGATTCTAACAGTCGTTATATCAATCGCATTTGAGGTTGTCACAACCACATTAGAGGTTGTCACAACCGCATTAAAGATTGTTGCAACCGCTTTACAGGTTGTCACAACCGCATTAATGGTTGTCACAACCACATTATAGGTTGTCACAACCACATTAAAGATTGTTGCAACCGCTTTACAGGTTGTCGCAACCGCATTAATGGTTGTCACAACCACATTAGAGGTTGTCACAACCACATTAGAGGTTGTCACAACCACATTAGAGGTTATCACAACCACATTAGAGGTTGTTACAACCGCATTAGAGGTTGTCACAACCGCATTAAAGATTGTTGCAATCGCTTTACAGGTTGTCACAACCGCATTAATGGTTGTCACAACCACATTATAGGTTGTCACAACCACATTAAAGATTGTTGCAACCGCTTTACAGGTTGTCACAACCACATTAATGGTTGTCACAACCGCATTAAAGGTTGTCACAACTGCATTAGCGGTTGTCATTGCTTCATCCGAATTCGAGGTTGTTTCAAACGAATTTCGGTTGTGGGGACTAAAGTCAGATGTGGCAACCTCAATTTGGTTGTGATAACTGCAATTTGGTGGAAACAGTCTCTTTTTAATCAATTAGTTCAGTGAATCGACACGTCTCTTGAGTCTGCGATGAATTAAATAATGAAATTGCGTGCACACTTTAATAAATATTCTTCCATTTCCAGATCACGAAACCTCTAGACTGTCGTTTCTCACACACAATATTCGATTTTACTGCATAAATAGCATGAATATGAAGTCGATCTGTATCTATCTGATGTTTATCCCTTTTTAACAGTTTCCAAGAAGCAGTCGGTAAAAATTTTAATTTCTTCATTTTTAGATTTTGCCCTGTTTTGGCTAATTTTTGATGTTGCATTATTAGATTAGTTTCCTGAGAGGGTTTTTCGTTTCTCTTATCATTTTTTCCATTTTCGGTTGGATTTTATCATTTTCATATGCGATTCCTTTCGAGTCACAAGATTCCAATAAAAACCCACAGATGCATTTAAGTGCAAATTGTAATTGAAATTAAGTTTTCTCCCCAAATGAGATGCCAGAGAGAGAGAGAGGAAATGACAATTTAGGAAAAAAAATTAAAACCACGTTTTGTCTTTCCTGAAACAGTTAGTTTCATTTCAATTTGTTAAAGAAATGAAAGCAATTAAAGTGTTATTTCTAGTAAATTTCACCGACATACTACTACAGCCGAATGTATCTATGAGATCCTTATACAAGGAACGGGTATTTGTATTTTCATTAATTTGCTCAGGGTTTTATATAAAACTACGGATATCCATAAAGTTTAATTAAAACATTTCCCTGCCCAAAGAAAACAAATATCTTCTTCATATCTTGGACGTAGTTGGGCAACAGCAATGACTGAACCAACTCAAATATGGAAATATATTTTAAATTTTATCAAAACGTTGCAGCAAGAATCTATGTAGCTTCAAACGAATTTCTCAAGTATTGAGAAATATGGCCTACACAGGAATGCCCCAGATGTGGTACTCCGGACAGAAATCGAAAAGAAAATTTAAAATTTGTGCTTTAAATATTTGAAAAGTGTCACACTGAAATCATTCTATATTTTTCCCCGCAACTACTTACAACTCAAGTCCTTAAATAACAATATGGCGTACCAAATATAGTCCCTCTCTATTGCTTAAAGATTACATGGGATATTGCATGAGTTTGTAAGTATTTATAAGATAAACTAATAAACACATCCAAAAGCAAATGCTGCGCACCGGAATTACTGAATTTGTAGATGGTTCTTTCCACCTTTCACCTCAAACCACCACAAACTCCAGAAAATCCTATCCTATCCTGCCGACAGAGTCCACCATCGCACGCAATCATAAATATGAATACTCGTACTTGTAGGCTAAGAAAATGTGAGGTGGTAAAACGCCACTGGTGGAAAGGAATCGAACACTCAACGTTAAATTGCGGTGAATGAATAATCAAGTTGAACAGCTAACAGAAGTGTGCGAGGATAGAGTAAAAAGTTATTTTCATTTACAGGTATGGAAGACGAAAGTGTAAACGAACTACAACATACATTTTGCAAAGACTTTTTAGTAGATATATATATAGAGTGGTCTTGTGCTTGAATAAACACAATTTTTTTATAGAATGTAAAGGGTTATCCATTTTACGGTTTCAAAAATAAACGTAAATAAGAGACATATAAAATATTTTTTTTCATGATACTTCGTTTTTATTATAAAGTTTGAACGTTGACATTATGTGTGACACATTACATCATTTAAATGACCACCACGCGAAGTGTTGCAAGCATTGATTCTTTTGAGGTAATTCTCGACCACTTTTTGACACATATTGGGCGGTATCTCAGCCATAACTTGACGAATGTTGGTTCTTAAGTGCTCAAGAGTTAAAGGTTTATCGCGTAGCCCCACAAAAAAAGTCTAATTGTGTCAAATCGCATGATCTTGGTGGCGAGTTGATATCGCCACAACGAGAAATTACACGGCCAGGAAATGTCTTTTGCAATAAAGCCTTATTCACTCGAGTTGTGTGGCATGTGGCACCGTATTGTTGAAACCACATATTCTCCAAGCCGTATTCTTCAATAGCAGGTAAAAAAAAAGTCGGTTATCATATGACCATAACGCTCCGAATTGACGGTGACAGTGACGCTCCGAATTGACGGTGACGGTGAAGAAGTAAGGTCCAATCACACCTTCGGACCAAAGAGCGCACCAAACAGTGACTTTTTCTGGATGTAATGGCCTCTCTTCAATTACTTGAGGATTCTCAGAACCCCAAATACGACAATTTTGTTTATTAACATATCCAACGAGTGAGAAATGTGCTTCATCGCTGAAGAAAATTTTGTTCGAAAAATCGCCGTCCACCGCCTGTTGTTCAAGCACCCATTCCACGTATCTACGACGTTGTGAATGGTCAGCTGGTTTCAGTTATTGTGTGAGCTGGACTTTATATGGATGTAGGTGTTGTAGATCCAAATGCAAAATACGCCATAATATGCCGTAAGACAGTCCTAATTCCTGAGAACGACGAGGAATCGACACATTCGGGTCTTCGGCAACACTTCCACTTACAGCACCGATATTTTCAGCGGAACGAGCGAAACGATGATGTACAGGCCTTACAATATCTGTAACCGCTCCAGTCTCTTCAAATTTCTTCACAATTTTGCCAATTGCTTGCGTAGTTGGACGATTATGTAAACCATAATCTCCTCTTAAAGCACGATATGTGGCTGTGCCAGAATCACCATTGTTGTAGAAGGTTTTAATAATTTTTATGCGTTGTGTGATAGTTAAGCGATTCATTTTCGTCAACTGAAAAGAAACAAAACTGGTTTAACAGCTTAGTTTCACAGATGTCGAATTCCAGCCCTATACTTTTGAAACCACGAAATGGATAACCCATAATTTTTCTAAAAGTTTATTTTTAGTTTTTTTTTGTTTTAGAATATTATGTACTATTTTTTCAGAAAACTTACTTATTTTCAGAAAGGCTACATACACTGTGCAACAGTGGGTTTCGGGTCTCAACCAAATCAAAAAAATTGTGAAAGTACTTGGACGTAGCATCACAAAATCCCGCTCGGTTTTGCCCCTATACCTAACAAATTTTTTTTACAGGCCGAAGAAACTTTGAGAGGTGGGTCAGGGCCCTACTTCAGATTTTTCTTCAATAAATCCTAAACAGCTTGAAATATTGCATTACAACCTTAGACATTATTGTAGCTATTTCTCCACTTTTCAATTCCCTCTAATATATTTTTAAGGAAAAGTACACTGTTAATCGATTATTTCACGAAATGTCATACAAAAATTGCACATATTTTATATGTTTGATATTTCTTGCCTAACGGTTAATAAATTGCGGTAGTTGTCTTTAACAGAATTTCAGCTTATAAATTTCTTGATAACTTTTCTAAATGCACTAATCTACAAAAATTATATTTGGAGCTCCATAATTGGTGTAGAAATCCTGCCTTTAACAATATTCACGTATATGTATTCAATATTAAACAAATTACAAATTGATATCTTCATCAAAGTTGTAGTGCTTAATATACTTAATAATACACAAGTAAACTAATGAACAAAAATTACATTTTGGGTTCCAAAATGATTGTACCAATTCAGAAATTTTAAATTTCTTCGCTTATAATTTCTATACTACTAGCACTGGAATGTAGTAGTGTTCTCCAAAGTTGTACAACTTAAGGCTTCCGACAAAATTGCCCATCATATTATATTTATAAGCTACAATTCTTTTGAAGACATCTTACTTACTTACTTACTTATCCGGTCTCGGACAACCCCGGGGGGTCAGGGACCTTACAGAACGAAGATAACATATTTCGCCAACTAGTTCGATCTTTAACTTTATTTCTCCAGTTGGCAATACCAAGTGTACGCAGGGATTCGCCAACCTGATCCCTCCAGCGGAGTCTTGGTCTTCCTATTTTTCGTCTTCATTCGAGTTCGGTTTCGAAAACCCTTCGTGCTGGTTCGTCTTCATCCATTCTACTGACATGGCCTAGCCAGCGCAATCGCGTTATCTTAATCTGCTTAACTATGTCAATGTCAGGATAAAGCTCATACAGCTCATGATTCATGCGTCGCCGATACTCGCCGTTGTGCACTATAGGGCCATACATTTTTCGGAGTATTTTTCTCTCGAAGACTCCTACAGATGTTTCGTCTGCTTGCGATAGGACCCAGGATTCTGCGCCACAAAGCAAGACAGCTTGAATGAGAGTCTGGTACAGCTGGACTTTTGTTACTCGAGAGAGGGCTTTATCTCTAAAGTGCTTGCTTAGCCCAAAATAACATATATTCGCAAGCATAATTCTCCGCTTGATCTCAAGGCTGACGTTGTTGTTTTTGTTTACGGCAAATCCGAGGTATATAAATTCGTCCACTACCTCGAAGTTATAACGGTTATTAACGTTCACGCTTTGGTCTAATCGCGTGGAGGCCCTGTTCGTTGAAACCATTAATTTTTTCTTGTCCTCATTTACCGTCAGACCCACTTTTGCTGGCTCCTTCTCAATTCTCGAAAAAACCGCAGTAACTTCTCTAATTGTGCGCCCAATGATATCTATATCATCAGCATACGCGAGCAGCATGTGACTTTTGCTGCTGATGGTTTTATTCATTTTGACTGCGGCTTTTCTCATAATGATCTCCATTAAGATGTTAAAGAGATCGCACGATAGGGTGTCGCCTTGCCTGAGGCCTCGCTTAGTTTCGAAAGGTTCGGTAAGATCCTTACCAACTTTCACTGCGGATTTGGTGTTCGTCAATGTCATACTGCAAAGGCGTATGAGTTTTGCAGGAATACCAAGCTCAGACATTGCTTCATAGAGTCTCTCCCGTATCGGACTATCGAATGCCGATTTATAATCAATAAACAGATGATAGGTGTCGATTTGTTTTTCGTGTGTCTACTCCAGGATTTGGCGTAGCGTGAAAATCTGTTCAGTTGTCGATTTTCCAGGCCTAAAGCCACACTGGTATAGTCTAATCAGGTCAGCGATAATTGGTTTTAGTCTTTCGCACATTAAACTTGATAAAACCTTATATGCTATGGATAAGAGTCTTACTCCACGGTAGTTGGCACAGAGACTCGGGTCACCTTTTTTAAATATGGGACATAGTACACTGAGACTCTAATCGCCGGGCATGCATTCATCTAACCAAATTTTGCTAAGGAGCTGAAGCATGCACCTTATCAGCTCATCGCCGCCAGCCTTAAATAGCTCCGCCGGTAATCCATCCGCTCCTGCGGCTTTGTTGTTCTTAAGCCGGGCAATAGCTGTTCTGACCTCGTCTTGGTTAGGAGGGGGGCAATCGACGTCGTCGTCCATATTGTGATCGATTGTCCCATCGTCATTGGATATCTCAGGTACTAGTAGCGCGGAGAAATGCTCTCTCCATATTCCCAACATGCTCTGCACATCTGCGACGAGATTTTCGTCCTTGTCTTTACAGAAGGGGAGCCCTGTACCATGTCCATTAGTTCCGTTTTTAATTTTTTGGTAGAATTTTCGGGCTTCCTTCTTCCTTCTGTATGTCTCAATTTTCTCACTCTCGCGCTTTCTCCACCGCCGTTTCTTATGCCTAAAGAGACGGTTTACCTCCTTTCTCTTCTCCCTATACCGCTCAGTTGCAGCTCGCGTTGCAATTGACTGAAGCATTACCATACGTGCAGCGTTCCTTTCGTCATTTGCAATGCGACACTCTTCATCGTACCACGGTTTATTGCGAAGCGGTTTTTCGAAACCAAGTACGGTTGTTGCGGCAGTTTTTATAGAGTCGGAAATGTGTTTCCACTGCGCATCAGGATCGTCATCGGGAGGGGGTGGGTTCTGTGCCAAAACTTGCGAGAGCTTCCTTGAGTAGGCTGTGGCTACCTCTGGTAATTGCAGCTTTCCGATGTCCAGCTTCCTCTGCGTCTGGTTTCGAACGATTTTCGCTCTACTTAATCTTGTGCGAACTTTTGCTGCTACCAGGTAGATCAACTTATTTACGGTAGGCAAGAATAGTGTACTTTAATAGTGTACTTTTGCGGGGCTTTGTGATACCACGTCCAAGTACTTTCAAAATTTTTTGGTTTGGTTGAGGCCCGATAAAATTCCTTTCATTTGTAGCACAGTGTTATCTCACGAAAAGAAAAAACATTATTTCACTTTTAAGAAAAGGTACTTTTATGAAAAGGAATTTTTTTAAGAAAATGTATTTTTTGTAAAAGAAGATATTTTTTTGAAGAAAATGTTTTTTTAGAAATGGGAATTATGTAGAATTGGTACTTTTTTCAGAAATATTACATTCTTAGAAGTAGGCACTTATCTCAAGAAAAGTTATTTGGCTTCACAAAAAATTTACTCTTTAAAGAAAATGTAGTTTTTTAAGAAAAGGCAATTTGTTGCAAGAAAATATACTTTTCTAAAAATGGTACTTTTTTTAAAAGATTACGGTTTTTAAAAAAATGTACTTTTTGTAAGAAAATTTACTTTTCTTAAGCAAAGGTACTTATTGAAAATAAGGTATTTTTTAAGAAAAGGTACTTTGTTTAAGAATATGCATTGGTATTTTTTTTTTGAGTAAATTTACTTTTTTTAAAAATTTTCTTTTTTTTAAACTTCCTTCAATTTGGCTTTTCCAAATTTACGTTTTATTGGGTTCAAAACTACAATATCTACTAAATATATTACAGGCTCCACCTAGAAAACTTCCCATTAAACAATAAATTTTCCAACATATGTTAGTCTAGACACAAACCAAACCAAAAATACCTAATATAGTTCATAATACCGGGTTGTAGCATAATAAAGTTGTTTCAGTTTTTTTCATTTAGCCCCCATCCCGCAACGTGCGGTAATCAACTTCGTTCCAATAATTTCAAATATTGACCTATCACTCGAATATTTTCATTTTAAATATCATCAGTACCAGTAAAACAGACAAAATAAAGGAAAATCCATTCGCAAGCATAATTCTCCGCTTGATCTCAAGGCTGATGTTGTTGTTTTTGTTTACGGCAGATCCACCACCTATAATAATATAATAAATTATAACGGTTATCAACGTTCACGCTTTGGTCTAATCGTATGGAGTCCCTGCTCGCGCGTCCAATGACATCTACCGCATCAGCATACGCGAGCAGCATGTGACTTTTGGTGCTCATGGTTTTATTCAAGAGATCGATAGGGTGTCACCTTGCCTGAGGCCTCGCTCAGATTCAAAAGGCTCGGTAAGATCCTTACCAACTTTCACTGCGGATTTTGTGTTCTTCAAGGTCATCCTGCAAAGGCGTATGGGTTTTGCAGGAACACCAAGCTCAAACATTGTATCGTAGAGTTTCTCCATATCGGGTTACCGAAGGCCGCCTTATAATCGACAAATAGATGATAGTTGTCGATTTGTTTTTCGTGATACTTCTCCAGGATTTGGCGCAGTGTGAAAATCTGGTCGGTGGTCGATTTTCCAGGCCCAAATCCACACTGGTATGGTCCAATCAGGCCAGCGATATTTGGTTTAATATCACAGTGCAAAACGAAAAAATATAACCATATACGGACACCACAACGTGATATATGACCAAAAAAAAACCCGTATCTCCCAGTTTTGCCCAAAGTCATAAACTTTTTTTTTGTGGGTCTCCATAGATTTAGGGCCTCGGTGTAATTTTTGCAAAAAAGTTATCATTTTGTCAGGCTCATATCTTGCAATTCGTTCGGAATTTTGCTTTATTCTCTGAGGGAAAGTTGTAGCCCTTATTATAGAGAATAAAAATTGTCAACATATAAAATCAAAAAAACTTTATCTTCAAGGTCAAAAAAACTTTATCTTCAAGGTCAAAATCAAATTCAATTTCAAAAATTCGAATTGTTTATTCTTTGGGGGCCCATAAAAAAAGGCTTTGACTTTGGGCAGCAAAACTGAGAGACACTAGTCTTTTTTTTTGTCTTTTATAACGTAGTGGTGTCCGTATATGGTTATATTTCCATGACTTAAAAAATTACACACAGTGAAATTCGGGAAATTTTTCACTTTTGCGGCTACCTAAACGCTACTTAAGAGCTATCCACACGGTGTTAAGAATCATTCCCAGGAAGTTCATATATTCTAGAAAGTTGATTACTGAGATCTTAGGTACATTCTTTTAGTTGATCTTTTTCCTCGAATTATGAAGGGTTAGCTACCTATGGACCTGAACAGGGGAAAAAGGTAAACAAAAATCGAATTTTTTCAAGTTTTTTGCGATTTTGACCTTGAAGATGAAGATTTATATGTTAACAATTTTTATTCTCTATAACAACGGCTACAATTTCTCCCCACAGGGTAAATCAAAATTCCGAACGAATTACAAGATATGTACCTGACAAAATGATCACCTTTTTTGCAAAAATCACACCGAGGCCCCAAATCTTTGGGGCCCATTAAAAAAAGTCCCTGACTTTGGGCAAAAGTGTGAGACACGGGTCTTTATTTTCTGTCTTTTACCACGTAGTGGTGTCCGTATATGGTTATATTTCCATGACTTATAAAATTACACAGATTGAAATTGAAAAATTTTCGGGAAATTTTTCACTTTTGCTGTTACCTAAACGCTACTTAAGCGCTACCCAAACGGTGTTAAGAATAATTCCCAGGAAGTTCATATGTTCTAGAAAAATGTTTACTGAGATCTTAAGTACATTCTTGTAGTTGATTGTTTCCTTGAATTTTGAATGGTTTGCTACCTATGGATCTGAACAGGGGGAAAAAAGGTAAACAAAACTCCAATTTTTTCAAGTTTTTTGGGATTTTGACCTTGGAGATGAAGTTGTATATGTTAACAATTTTTATTCTTTATGAGAAGGACTACAACTTTCCCTCAGAGAGTAAATCAAAATTCCAAACGGTTTGCAAGATATGAGCCTGACAAAATGATCACTTTTTTGCAAAAATTATACCGGGGCCCCAAATCTTTGGGTTATTTCCATGACTTAAAAAATTACAGACAGTGTTGGTTAGGTTAACAATTTGTACGATTCTTTCATTCGTTCTCTTCGATTTATGAAAACTGGCAGTAAGGCATGAATTATCCGTTGTTATGACCGTCTGCTAACTCAAACCCGAACATATTGATCTCGATGGTACGTTCTTCGTGCGATGTTTTCAGATTCGGCAAACATGTTTACCCACATTATAATCCCGCCTATATTCCGTTTGCACGGAACTGAAGGACTGCAAAGCATGGTACCGCTACACTACCCAATCCTTCATTTAATAAAGCAGTCATTTTAATAAATCTAAATAGTAGCGATTACTCACACAGAAAAAAAGTTATTACGTTTTGATTTTGTAGCACGATTCGCGCGCCACCAGTATTAGTGTGTAAATTGTACAAAAAATGATCTTTCGACAATTTCATTTTAAAAACCTTATTTATAGTATATGTTATACGTTTTATTTCCTTTCTCATTTTCGGTACGAATTTTAATCCGATTCGATACTGTATTCGATATGATGTACACATCGGATCCGCTCTCGTTTCGACATCGCATCGGAGTTGATTTTGAGATTGTTTCCGTTCCAGTTTCGAGATCGGATCCGTCCACATTTTGAAGTTCGAGACAATACTCGTTTCGAAATCGAAAGAGTAATTATGGTCCCCCAATAATTATGGTCAACCTCCACAATGACTTTCCGCTGAGGATGCATTTTGCAACAACATTTTAAAAAATATATCTCTATTTAATAAAGAGATAGATGTAGAATGGTGTTATGCTAGAATAAACAGAAATATCCTATACAACAAAACAGTCCGATTAAATGAAAAAACCAACACTAGTGAAAACCATTTCCTCCCATGATTGAATAATATTCAGTAGTTTGATAACATTACTGTAATGAAAAGTTTCGTACTTTCAAAGATTTTTATCGTTGCTGCAACGAAACATGTCAACAAGACTTTTTGACTATTGATTTTTCCTGCATATATTCGCATTAGTAATACGAGGGACTATAACGTTAGAAATCAGATACATAGAAAGCTGAACAACGGAAAATTTTATTACGAACTGTTACAGAAATTGAATGGATTTATAGCCTTAACTGGACAACAAAATGATCCTGAGTTTTTTTTTTACAAATTTTCCACATGATTCACTTAACTCAGTTTGAAAATGAACCGCAGTTAAAAAGCATTTAACTGCATCTTCCTTGAATTGTGGTTTCCTCAGCACAAAGTTGAAGAAAAACACGCAGGACTACGAAAATATGCTAACTACAAAATCCAAAACTCATTCACAATCTCCACAATGACTTTCCGTTAAAGTCACTTCCAGCATATCAGCACTTCAACATAAGACAACCAAGTGCCTGTGATTGGGGTGGCGGTAGATGACACCACTCTTTCTGAGCCCATAATTTTCGTGTGAACTCCTTTTTGTATTGGTTGTACTTGTAGTTTAAGGAAAGTCCAAAAGTTATACTGGAGGTTATAGAATCACCGTATATTGTGTGTGCGTGAATGCTCTCATCTACCCATTTGACTTCAACAGTATCCACCATCTTCGTTGAGGTCTTGTTGTCCATGGCGAATGATTTGCGTTTAATACTCATGCACATGTCTAGGGTAGACAAGGAACAAGTGAGTTTGTTACCTTAAGCAGTCCAAAGGTTATAGCTAACGGTGTTGATGCTGCTGATATTTTATTTTGTATTAAGTTTCGTCCTTGTTGGCAGCCAATGTTTTTAACGCGTGGTTAACATATTTCAACGGGAAACGGAAACCATGCAAAACAAACTATAAGCGACCCCTGTTTGCCACCTTTAACTTTATGGGTTTTGTCCGGCTCCCAGGGGCGGGAGGGGCTTATGCTGCCAATTGTAGATGGTCGGGGGAAGAGCGGGAGGAAACGAAATAATATTTGCCTTCAATGTTTCGGTTTTAATCTATTTTATTCTCTCAGGCAAGTAAGCGTAATCTTTGGCGATAAACTAACCAACTTAAACAGTTATTAACACAAATTTATTTGTGTTGTTTTTATGTTAATAACGAATCGTTTAGATGGAAGTTGAATCACGAGTATAGATTCTTCGTATACAGCTCATGTATACACTATAGAGCACAATAACTTTAAGGTTTCATTATAAAGGCCCATAAATTCAGGACAAATATCTGTCAAGTCTTTATAGGTTTTAGAGGTGTTTTGCTGAAGCAATTTTTTTCAAAGATGCATGCAAGAAGAAGGAATCGTCTTGAGATCATTTGGTGCAATTATATTCATTTTTCCCCACAAATGTGTCGGTTAATATTCAGATTCACGATAGGCCCCAAAATGGGATACTTTTGTCGCAAACAAAGAAACGTTTGCGGTAAATGTCCTTTCTTTTGTTGTAAACGAACCTTCATTTGCCACAAAATTATTATAATTTACCTTTGTGGGAAATAAAGCAAACAAGTATGGAAACATAGACTGCAGAATTGTCCTTGAATTGATTCTGTGTCCTTTCGACCAAAACAAATATGATAATTCTAATGTTAGGGTTTTGTACGATGTCGGGCAAAGTTTGTGATGGCTCATTGAAGAGGCACAGCATCATAAACGCCGAGATGTTCTGGAAATTTACCTGCAACTCTGTTATCTGGTTGTGAACACGGATGTAATGGGAAAAGGCTTTTTTCATGTCAACTTTGGTAGTTTGTTAAGGTGATCGTGGGTGATCTTATGGGACTTATCTATAAAGTGCTCACCAGGTCATGTGTCATGGCCGAATGGGTCACCTCGATCTCTATAGGGAATGTTAATAGAGGCATTCCCCAAGGGCGGGTATTGATTCCACTTCTCAGAAAACTTGCGCAAAAATGCGCGGCGACATGGAAATAGATGTAAAGGACAAGTATCGTAAGGGATTTTTTCTAGGGTAGATTACGGACTGGCGGGAGATGTGCGGGTGATAATGGACTAACTGTCACCCGGAAACTGCAAAACTCACCTATTGTGCACTATTGACTAGGGTTCAGTGAATGACAACACGGATTCATTGGACACTATTCCCACCGATACCTGAATATATTATTATATTTAAAGCAGGTGGAAATTATAGTCAGAAAGATTCGTTCTACGTCAGCCATCAGGATAATGCAGTGCTGGAAGGTGCTGCCCAGAATTCCTATATTTGTCGACTACACTCACAGAAAAATTCGACAGGGACAACCGTGATTAGCGGTTGATACAACCGAAGTTCTAGGTTGCCACAGCTGCACTAGATGTCATCACAACCGAAGTAGAGGTTGTCACAGTCCAGTTAAGGTTGTGACAGTTGCATTACAGGTTGTCACAACCGCATTAGGCGTTGCCACAATCGCATTTCAGGTTATCACAACCGATTGGAGGTTACCCCAATCGCACTTGAGGTTGTCACAACCACATTAGAGGTTACCATAACTTGATAACCGGTTGTAACAACCGCATTAGAAGCTATCACCGAATTTAGCTGACCAAACCCTAATCAAAATTTCTTCGACTAACTAACATTAACTAAGATTTTTTGACAATTTTATTCTATTTTCTCATAAAAAATGCAAAACGGGGAAGTAATGCACTTCGTGTGGGGAAATATATTAGTTTCTCTTAGATTTCCATAAGAGTTTAGTTAGAAGTTCCAGTAGCTTTGATCAAAGCCCCATTATGTTGTGAACTGTTGATTTAGATCTTGGACGCATCACTCCGACCATTCTGCATAAAGATGGTTCTATACGAACTTACCTTCGGCGTATATATTAGAAAATCTCAAACAACAGGCAGAAAATTTCAGAACTTCGAGCATCTGCTTATACCGATCGCTGACTAATGCGGGAATTATCTGGAAATTATCTGATGCTTAACTTTCTTAATAAAAATTCTTGTTAAAGTCGCGACCTGAACAATTCTACCTCCTTTTTACAGTGTTTTATTTAACTTGCTTTGTTGTCTGTCTGTATTGTTCAAATCAATTTGTATTGTTCAAATATAGTAACTCATTTTTAACACAGTTGAAGTTGACCAATCGAACTAAAATCTTGCACCCTTGTCAGATTTGGATGACAATACATGAATATGAAAAAAAATTAAAACATTAAAAATTTATTTACTAAAAAATTAAAAATAAAAAAATAATTAAAAAAAATTATGTTACAGTGTTTTATTTATAAATGCAGTAAAACCTAGAAAATAATTTTTCCCTTAGCCTCAATAAGTATATTCTTCTTCATGTGGGGTTGTACAATAGAGTGTCCCGTCAAATTTATTTGTGGCGTATCCTCACGTAAGACCTCTCAAAATTTGCGTATTGAATGGCACATTATAGGTAAAATACTAAAGAAAATATTCGAGGGTACTTTTGGGCCTCTACCAGCCATTGAAATTTTGAAAAATAAGCGATTTTTCAATAATTCTTTTTTTATTTTCCCTATTTTCCCGATTAAGTATATTTTGTTTTTTGGTGTGAATTCCTGTAAATTTTACCATTTGTACCGTTTTAATGTGTAACTGACGTTCTCACAGAGATACAAAAAAAAATACCTTTATCATAACTACAAGCATAATGACGCGAATATTGCACTTTAAGTTCGTCTATTTGTTTCATTAATCTCAGCCGAAGACAATGTATACCTAACTAATTTACCGCAACAGAAATTATATTAATCGACTAGTGCAAGATTCCTTTTATGTTTCTATTAATTTTGTTGTTGCAATCGTTCATTTCAACAACGCATCTGAAATTGTTCAACAACGCATCTGTAATTGTTCAACAACGCGTCGCATTGTCTTCCTTTGCTAATTGCAACAACAATATATTGAAACAGTTAGGTTTACTCAAGAACCCCTCAAAAACTACAAAAAACCAAGAAGTCAGAATACGAAGAAGAAAAACGAAATAAGAAGTTTCGTAAGTCGATCTACAGGCACGAACTAAGCAGCACGAACTTAGTAAGCAGATTATATTTTAAGCGCCCCTGATAATTTAATGAAATAAAAAAAACTGAGTGCTGTTAAAAAACTGTGTTTTATTTAAAAAAGCCGGCTCAGAGAAAAACCGTGCCGCAACACTTGTAATTTTCTCAATTTTAAAAGGTCAAATAAAAATGTGTTCGGGTCCTCGCACAGTGTACGATTTTGATATGATGCCAACACTAAATCCTAATTTTTTTTTTGTTCTATTTCGTTTTTTCAAATATGGAGTGTGGTAGTAGGCTACCTAATCATTATAAAAATAATGATTTCAAAATGAAAAAATTGTGTATGCAGATTATAACAGTACTGTCAATATCAAATATAAATAGTTGAAAACACCTGAGTATGAGTTGGGAAATATTCATTAAAGTTTAAATTCTGATTGTCCAGATATTATACAATATTTCTTGGTGCGGTTTTTTTTATTTAAAAGAAAAACTATTCATAATTACATATTTAAATATAAATCAACGAAAAACCGTATGTTGTTTATATATTTCTCATAAATGTTAATCAGGTTTTAATAATTTAATATGAAAAAATCCATAATACTTTCTAGTCTGTATCTCCTAAACACGGGAGAGTACGGGGGCGAAAGTTTCGTCAAAATAATCTGGAAAGTGTTCACAATAGCTGTAACTAAAAGAATTTTGCAGCCGTTTGCTTCCCCAGAAATTCTTGAAGCTTTTGGAAAATTGCCACTACGATTACTCACCGTCATTTGTTCGATTTGTGGGTTGTAACACCGAATACAGGCCGATGCACTAGGCCTGTTGATGAAGTATCAGACAATCTTTGTAGCGGTTCTAGATGCGCAATAGATTATGACAAATTAAAATTATTTTGCAAGCGTTTGTGAGAACATTTTGCTAGCAGGTGGGCTAAGGCCTATCGAGCAAAGTCAAGATTTTATTCGGACCACAGTGAATGGCTAGCATCGAAAATAAATACATCGTCATTTGTTAATGTTTCAAGCCCAAATGAAACTGCTGGGAGACCTGTAAAAAGCTTTACTGATTGGCCAAAACAAAAGAAAGCGATGAAATTATGTGAGAGTGTATGCGAAGATCAGCTGTTTATGGCAGCTAAAACAAAACTTCGTTCAACAGGCAAACGTAACTCAGCAGAATTACTAAAAGAATTATTTAAATCGTCTCCAGAGAGAGGTACATGTGTCAAATGGGATCTAGAATCTTTTCTACTGAAGCGGTCGCAATGATAACACTGGTTTACAGCCAAAAAATACCAAGAACGCCACATGCCTAGATAAGTTAATTGGGACCTCCTGAACACGAAAAACGCAGTAATTTTTTTTTCCTAAGTACCGATTTTTAGATAACGGTACTTTTGTGTTTTTCGGTGTATCATCCCACTCAACCCCTTGTGGAGCCCAACCGAAAAGACCGATCGAGATATATGGGATATCGTTAAAAAGGTAATTGAATGCCCTTTCCGTCGATATGCTGCACATTTCTTTCTTATAAGAAATGACCGAGTAGTGGCCCCTCAAAGTTCAAAATTTGGTGTTTTTTAAAGTTTTTTTCAAAAATTTTCATTTTTATTTCGTTTTTCTTCTACTTTATAGTGAAGATCTGGAATGTTTTATTTTTTAACCATATAGTTTATTTAACTACCAACACTCTTTCAAACCAATACCTTGGTGTCTTAGTCCACAGTATATATTTTGATGGACGGAAAGATAAGACTCTTGTTTCCGAAATAAAAGATGGACGTAATTATCGGAAGGAGGTTCTTGAAGAACATATTTCAATTCTTGCTGAACCAGAATCACTGTTCTTGGGCCATATAACTCCGAAAAGTGGGACAGGAAAAGAAATAAGTAGCTCAATACTAGAATTTTTAAAAAACAAAGAAATCGATGTGAAATCTATTGTCTGCATTGGATGTGACGGCACTGCAACAAATACTGGTTGGAAAGAAGGTGTTATATCTTATATAGAAAAGGTGCTAGGTCGACCTTTACAGTGGGCAATATGTTTACTCCACGCAAATGAATTGCCACTAAGACACCTTTTCACCCACTTGGATGGATCAACTTCGGGACCTCGCGAGTATTCTGGCCCGATCGGTAAGGCACTACCTGATTGTGAAAATACCACAGTTACTCAATTTTCACCTGTTATGGGAAACTTACCAGATATTGAGCAAACAATCGTAACTCAATTGAGTACCGAACAAAAATATCTCTTTGAAATGTGCCAAGCGATCAAATCGATCCCGTATTAGCAAATCGACAGCCTGAGAAAATGGCACACTCAAGATGGGTCACCACTGCGAACAGAATATTAAGACTGTATGTAGGATCCAGTGATCCATCTGAAAATCTAAAAATTCTTGTAGAATACATAGTCAAAGTATACGCACCAGTAAGATTTTCAATTAAAAACAAACCGTTATTGATAGATGGAACAAATCACGTCTTTAAAATGATTTTTCTCTCAAGATGGTTGCCACAGAATTTAAAATCAATAATCGATGCAGTAATTCAAAGAAACGCCTTTTTTGCACACCCCGAGAACATTTTGGTAGCAATGCTTTTCGCTAAAAGGAATTATGTCAAAGAGCTTGCTCTTAAACGAATTTTTAAAGCAAGGCAAGAAAGAGACCACAACAAACCGAATCTTTAAGCCGCCAGAAATCAAATTTAATGCTACGGATTATATTGACATAATTCTTTGGGATGAATGTCAATAACTTCTCCACCTGTCTTGCAAGATTTTTCTGACGAGGACCTGTCATTGCTGCTAGGTAAAAACGAACTGAAACTTCCGGATTTTCCATGTCACACACAAAGTGTTGAAAGATGCATTAAATCTGTAACTGAAGCTAGCCAGTGCGTCATCGGAGCAAAATCAAGGGATGGACTCATAAGGAGCAAGACTGAATCCAGAAATAAAATGCCTTCTTTCAACTTCAAGGGCCAATTTAAAATGTAAATATAACTGTTTTTAAGCGTTTCTGACTTCCGTAAACTTTTTTTGAGAACCGTTTATAAATAAAACATTATAAATAAAACATAACTTTAATTTAACTAAAAAAAAATAAATTCGATTAATAAGAAATCGCGGAAAATATGTATGAAAATGTTTAAGAATTAATTTTTTTTACATATAAAACCGTCGGTAGAGGCTCAAAAGTTATATCCAAATAAAAACGTAAGTACATATTCTTAATCTACTCGTCAATACGCAACTTTTGATACCTCTTACGTTAGTGTAGCTCGAAATTTTTTTTCGCCCTATATCAACGGGACACGCTATTGTACAATGGTCCGCCTACTTAGCACTTCAACAACAATGGTCTAGATACTTTCAATAAAGAGCGTAATTATAATGAATTAGTTAATCAATTTTCTACGGATCTCTCAAATAAAACGCTTGCATTTAAATTCAAAATGGTGACAAAATTAAATGTCAAATTAAGTGTCAAAATTAAATGAAAAGTGTACCGGAATATGTAAAAGGGGATCAAATGCGGCACATAGTTACCCCAATTATCAAGAGACTACAGTCTGTTAGCAAAGTGCTAACAGCTATTAAAAATCATAATCGACTACAGCGAATACTCCTTCAAAGTGAATTGTCTTTTTTGAAGAATAGATTAAAATTAGTAAAAAAAAAACTGATAGAGGATAATATTATAATCTCTATGAGCGATACTTACAGAAGGAGACTATCACGGATAAGTCCAAAACATTCGTCTCATATGTCTTCTGATATACGTAAACAATTCAAAAGTCAAACTCCTATGGACCTTAACTTACTGAAAATATCTTCAAATTATGTATGTCTGCTGCATAGAGCGGAAATCAATCCTCGTACATTAGAAAGAGATTCGGTGTCTGATCATTATATCATAAGGGACAAAGTCGATATACTGGATGTTACAGGTGCATATTTTGAATCAGTATATTCGTCCAAGAATATTGACGCTTCTAATAATATACACAGCAATGTTGGTGAATGTTTCTCCTCGTTTTTGGAAACAAAAACCAGGCACGAGAACGAGCAAATAAGCTTGGTACAATTTGATGAAAATAGAAAGTCTAACGAATTGGCACCTCCCATCACCAATAGTTATTTCGAAAGGAACTCTTCTACATATTTTCCAAATTGAAAGGCAAATTATCATCAGGCATTGATAACATACCAAATATTGTATTGAAGAAAATACCACCGATTTTAATTTCTGAATACTTAACGTTGTTTAATAATATGCTCAATAACGCATACTTTCCGGAATCGTGTAAAATTGCTAAGATTGTAATATTACCCAAAAAGGGAAAAGATAACACTGACCCAAAAAATTATAGAGCTATCTGTTTACTTCCGAATATTAGCAAAATTTTTGAAATTTGTACAAATAAAGCCATAATTGAAATTTGCGAAGTGGAAAAACTTATATGTAACAAACAATTTGGCTTCAAGTTTAATCACTCCACTGTACATGCAACAAATTTACTTGTTTCAACCGTGAATTGGAATCTGAATAAAAATTATTGTACTGGTGCATGTCTTATAGATTTTGAAAAGGCGTTTGATAATATATGGTTGCCTGCTTTGATTTATAAATTATTGAAATACAATTTTCCTATCCATTTTGTTATTCTTTTGTATAAAATGGTCAGTAATAGAGAATTCGTTGTATGTAACAGAAATAAAACAAGTTCGAAAAAAATTTAAAATGATTAACGGGCTTCAGCAGGGAACTGTTAACGCTCCGATACTATTCCGTATTTTCATTCATGATCTACTTGAAAATGTTGAAAATATAATAGGATTTGCTGACGACATCATAATTTATCACTCTGATAATAATATAGAACAAATTAACAAACCTTTGCAAAATACGTACAATGTTGTTGAGAGCTATGCGACTAATTGGAATATGAAAATAAATATAGACAAATGCGAATTGATTATTTTCCGTCCACCGGTGGGTAAATGTAATTACAATGTGAAAACTAATTGGAAAAAATTTAGTATAAAATATTTCGCAACTAATCAAACAATTCCAACTAAAGAAGTTGTAAGATATTTAGGTATATATCTGGATAAATTTTTATATTTTAATATCCATGTTAATTCTCAGCTGGAAAAAGCAACGAAAGCGTTTGTTATGTATAGAAGTATGTTTTATTCCAAATATGTTGACAAAGATGTTAAAATTCTTATGTACAAGTTATTTATTCGTCCAATCGTAACTTATGGTTGCTCTATATGGTTTAACATTTCACCTGCATATATGGAGAAAATTCGGAAATTTGAGAGAAAATGTTTGAGATCCTGTACCTCCCTATATTGATCCCCTCATAGTAACTACACTAAATACATTTCAAATAAAAAATTATATAATTCCGCAAATGTAATTCGAATAGACAACTTTATAATTACAGCCAACTAAAATTTGGTGGCTCCTTGGACTATTATCACATTATTTAGTTGTGATTACTAATAATTGTGTTCCGTATCACCAAATGTTGTGCATATCAATTGATTTTTAATTCAGTTTTGGTTGCAAGAACTGAAATATTTAGTTGAAACCACAAAAACAAGAAATAAATGTGATCTCTCAATCGAGTTTTAGTTCTAGCAATCTAATTATCCTGTAGTGTTGGATATTCTCTTAATTGGATCAACGAAAAAGTAAAACCTAATTCGGTAGTACCAAATAATATATTAGTATGCTCAACTAATTAATTGAACTTGATGGCTGTCACAACCATTTGTTGACTCGTTGACCCATTATGAATTTTATAGGAAAAAAAATTAAAAACCAAATTTTTTTTTATTAAAATTGTGTATTTTATATTTAAATATAAACAATAAGGTTGTTTTTTAACTGCATTAAGCTATTGCCACTTAGGACTTTCCAAATAAAACGATCCAGACCTAACACTACGAAATGTGGCAACATTTGATGTAATGGGTGAAAAAAATGTGAGACGGCAACACGTTTATAGCCAGTGTCAACAAATACATGTTAACAGTAGATGTTGTTGTAGTTGTAAGCAGCAACAACAGACATTTTATTTTCGTTCATTCGTTTCAGTTGTCAAACTCCCTGCTAAACTAATTTTTAGACGGCTTTGGACGGCCGCTTAAAATCGCGTAATATGGCTTTGTTCCCCATACAAAGTTGTCGAAAAATTAGTTTAGTAGGGAATAAAAAAAACAGGCTTATTATTATTATTTGTAACCAAGGTTCGTATTTCGTGTGTAATGGGTTACCCTGGGTAACCCATCCCCATTTTTGATCGAAAACGTGAAAATATTTTTATATCTGGGAAATGAAGTGTCGAATAGAATAAATAAATACTTTTTGAGGGTTGCTGAAGGTTTTCCATAAAGTAATCCAATTCGTACGGAAGATATTTTTTTTTTTTTTAGCCGCCAAACTAAGAAAATCGCTAAAATAATTAAATGGCTGTAACTCGGAAACGATGCGTCCAATCGGGAAAATAGTGAACTTTTTACTATCGAAGGAGACTGTAGATATCTTTAAAGCGGCATTACTTTTTATTTACGACAAATCGGTAAAAATAAAATTTTTCGAATAAAAACATGCTAAAACGGCATTATGTCTATTTTTCGAAAACACAGTGTTCCTTCGAAATGTAACCAAGTTTTTCTCATTTATAAGGGGTTTCATAAAGTGGACCACTCCGTATGGACGACTTTAAAAAATAGCCAAAATAACAAAATCGCTAAAATAAAAAAATATATATAACTCGGAAACGGTGCATCCAAACGCAAAAGAAATCAATTTTATACCTCCAAAGGAGGCTTTAACCAATAGATGCCTCTCATAATGCATCCGTTAAACTAACATTTTTGAAAAAATAGTGACAGTGATTTTTTTTAAACCTAAGTAATGCCGTATTAAAGATATCCATTTGTTGAAGCCTCATACGGGGGTAACAAAGTTATTCTTTCTGCGATTGGACGCACCTTTACCGAATTATAGGAATATTTTGATTAAGCGATTTTGTTATTTTGGCGACGTTTTGAAAAAATTTCTTCCAAAGGATTTGACCACTTTATCAAAAACCCTTATAAACACAAAAAAAATCGATTGGTTGCTTTGGACGTTTCCGAGATATATTTGCATAAGGTCGTTTTAGCAATTTTTGATACGATAAATTTTAGTTCCAGAGATTTTAAAAACTAAAAAAGACAGGCCGTATTCAAGACATCCATAAGTACCGATTCGGAGTTAAAGCAATTTTTTTATTTTTGCCAATTTTGTTTTAAAAAAATCTCCCATAGGACTTGAGCCACTATATGAAAACCCCAAAAATTGTTTTTATTTCTCCGCTCCGTTACCGAGGTATAGACATTTTTTTTGTAAATTTTTCACATTTTCGATGAAAGATGGTGATGGTTACCATAGCCGTGGGTAATGGGTACAGGCCGCTTACCCATTCCCCAGTGCAGGGTAATTTCCCATCGCCGTGGGTAGCTACCCATTACTTCCCCGTGCCCTGTGGGTAATGAGTACACGATCATTACCCATTCCCCACAGTAATATGTATGGTTTACATATGGGGGTAAATACGAACTCTGTAACCAGATGCAAACAGTTATAATTTAAAAATATAACAAGTATGTTTAAGATAATTTGTGTCATCCACAATAATAGTTCCTCCAGACAAGTGCCCACAATTTGTTGCAAGTTTGTGCGATTCAAAAACTGGTGTGGCAAGATGTATCAACTGGGCATATTCGTCTCGATAACAGTAAAATATTCATAGACTTAAATGAAACCGTTGTTTTCGTCCAAAGCATAACAAATTCTAGGTCTATACGGCGTACACTGTGAATATGTATACCTACAATATTTTTCGGTGGATGATAGTATCTATACTTTATACTTATTACTTTCTCACAAATTTGTTTCTCAGTTGCTCTCTGAAATAATAGTCCCAGCAGGAAAGTGAATGAATGCATTACATTGAGAATGAATTATATAATGTATATTATATAAGACATTCCAAAGAATCGAGGGGGTAATGTCATTTGACAAAATTGCACATTGATTTCCCCAGTGCATTCCCACATCTGTGAAGATGGAATGTGTTGTTTCTGAGTGCGACGATTGTTCTTTCATTCGGAATGCCGTTATCTGTCGCCACCTTCATAGCGCATACAAATTTTACGTTTACGTTTTGCTTTGTTGTTTTATTTCTTGACAATTTTGTCAAACTGATTTCAATAACAGGGTTGCTAACTCTTTGCGGAACACACATTTTTTCACATGAAATGTTACCTATCTTACGCTGCAGCCACACTTTCAAGTTCTTGTTTCAAGTTTTGTACACATTCTGCTTGTCAAAATTCATGTGAATTGATAGGCTGTGACGTAGGCTGCACGCAACTTGATAGCAATATTCATGTTCCACAAAAACTTCATGGCTTCTGTACAGCTTTATGAATCGCAACACATCATTCTATTTATTACCTCTACTCACAAACATTTTTAATTATTTATAATAAAATTTAAAATTTGTAAAAATAGAAATCAAAAAATGATGTCGGCTGAATATTTGTAAGAAGGAAAACGAGAAAGTGTTCATAACAAATGTAATCAGTTGTTTTCTTGAAAGAAAATTGAAACACGACTTGAAAGAGAAATTGAAAGCAAGTTCCTTTCAATTTTTAAAAGTATGAGTGTATTAGTACAAAAGTGTGAATGTATTGAAACTTGAAAGGCAACAATTGACCGTGTAACCCCCGTGTTAAGTAATAGTAGGCAGATATAGAGTTAGCAATCCAGTTCTTTATGAAGTTTGTCACAATACGTCATCTAATGGGAATTTTTTATGATGACTTAACATTGTATTTATAAACCTTGCAATCGTCCATATGTTTCTATTAGAATCGCGGAAATAAGTCAGTTTGTGTTGAAACGTTTAGAGGGGAAGATAGGTAGTTTATTTAAATAAATAGTTTATTTAATCCATGTATGTAATTCGGGAGAATGCATTATAATACAAATTCTTAATTCTTTAACAATAGAATGCATTATAAATAATGCATTATAGAATTCATTCCTGCTAACATGGTAAATAATGCATTTGGGATTATCATAACCCAAATCTCCAGTATAGACTCCAAAACCTGCTTTTGCATCTACTTTGGAACCATCATTATAAAAGCCTAAATAGCTTCGAGAACCTCAAAGGTGGCAGTGGATTGCGCAGTTTCCTTAATATCGTCCCATGGCCATATGGGCTGGTGATTCGTCAGGAAGAATATCTTAGGCGGATTGCCGACGCTTCAGCCATTTTCGTTTCCAGAAAAGTTGTGGGTTGCATGTGGAGGATAAGGTCCATACCTTCGGTAGGAGTTGTGCGAAGTGATCTCTTGTTACCCACCACTGTCATTCTGTGGCTAGTACCGGACATCAAACGACAATGACATAAAGAAATATCAGACAGATTACAACCATATATATATCCAATAAACAATTTCTTTAATAGGCCCCATCTTAAGCCGATGTCCCTTTTACAGGAATATAAATCCACTGTGGCTCTTCTGATATTATTCATAGTATTTGACTTGAAACTAACCTTTCTGTCCAGAATCACAGGTTGCTCTATCTTTTAAGCAAAAGTCTCTAGCTGAATAAACGGAAACGTATGCTCTCTGGAAAATAGTATGAGCTCGATTTTCCCGGATTTGCCCCCAGCCTATTTATCCGTGGCCAACGTATAGAGTCTCCTGATTAAGTGCTGGAGCATATCTCTGCATATAAAATTTCGAGGTCATAAGTAAATGTTTCGACTGTGCAACCTGATCCCTCCAACGCTACCAACACACTAACCAGTACGAAATTCAACAGAGGTGGAGATAAAACTACCGCCTGGGGTTCTCCTTTATTAACATTTCGAGTTAAAGTCGTGTGACACAGTCACGAGGTTATGAGTTTAAGTGCCGATTGAAATGATTTTATCGACCCCGCGAAGACGTTGATAACAGCACCTTCTATATCGACAGAAGCGACAAGGGTGATTTATCTATGGAACTCACTAAAGCGTGCAAAGCTGCTTCCGTAGATTTCCCCTTATTGTAAGAGTGGTAGCATGCAGATGGCAGAGAAGTACCTGCGACCGAACACAGATGTGAGTCAATCATCCTCCCCCAATACCTTCAGCAGATAATATGAGAGACTGATTCGTCTAAAAACTCTTGGACTAATATGTGATGATTTCTCCGTAAAACGAATACTCAATCGAAACCTCCCATCTGTTCTTCAACTGACACGAGCCCTGTGATGCAAAGGTGACATCAAGGATCTATTTTCTATCTACAGTATTAAAGGTAGATTCGAGGTCCTGGTTACAAATACTCTAAAGTGTATTTTCACTTTAATGTATATTTGTACTTCACAAAGTGTGTGGTCAACATTGACGTCCGCAAAAAGAACGATGCCCATCTTAAATGTATCTGCCTCATCAGCAGTGTCGACCGTGATCCAGTATATTCATAGGGCAAATAGCTGACCCAAACGATGTTTTTGGTCTTTAGTCAACCTATCTGTTCTCATGTATGACTTATCCAAGTAGGCACAATTTTTTTGATGTGTTAACATCTATAGCGGCGTATAGGGACTAAATCTATCAAAGTCAGATTTTATGCTGCGGCGAAAACCAGATTTTATACTGCTGCTAAAACCATATTTTATGATGCTCCTAAAACCAGATTTTCTGCGACTGCGAAAGAGAATAATGACGTATTAAACAAAAATGAGCGAGCAAGAGAGCAATGAAAGAGTGGTGTGGCAGGGGTGAGGCAAACGAAATTGTGTCTATAGCGTATGTATTAACATAATAACGTATGTATGTACATGTGTCTGTTGTTGTTGTTGATCGGAGATATAAAGCATAGCCACGCAAAATTTCATGTGCATGCCCATGGGCTTGCGCAGTCGACGTTATGGTGACACACTAATACGTCAGCTACTTCGTACAAAGTATGTGTGTTTGGCTGTTTCGTTGCTGTTGATATGGCAAACATGTGGTTATGTGACACACGTATACGTCAGCTACTTCGGACAAAGTATGTGTGATGTTGTGTGTTTGGTTGTTTCGTTGTTGTTGCTATGGCCAAACAAAGCGAGTCATTTGATGTTCAGCATTGCCCGGTGTATACAAAAAAACTATTTTTTTTTATTTTCCAATGTAACATTTACTAATGTGTTCATAAAAATCGAACAGGTACCGTGTAGCAAAAAGGTGTTAACACATCATCCGTGAGTTCGAGCACTCATTGATTTTTTTTTTTTTTTTTGTAAATTTTCCTTTCGCTTTATGTAATTTTCTTAGGGTTGTGAATACTGGTTATTGTTTTATGCATTGCTGCTAACATACTACTTGTGTTGTTATAGGTACAGAAACTTACATCTAACTCGGAGTTGGCAGATATATATTCTACTTCCATCGGACAACTTATTTCGGGAAACGAGTGACGAAATAATTCTTGGCAATGACTTTTCCGTCTGTCTGTGGAGCTCAGTAAACATAGTATGCAATTGGAGAGGCTTTAGGTTTATTATTCTATGTTGTAATATCAGTTCTGTAAAAGTTCTTTAAAAACCGAAAAAGCCGGTTAATCGATCTTAAGTAACCTGTGAAACCCGGTCATCCAAGCCTATGACCTCGCGGCGAACTTGCCTGGTATAGTGTAAACTTGTTGAGAACGATTTGTAGAAAAAATTTTGACAGATCTGGTGGATTTCTTTAATTTCTTCATTTTGTTCCAAAAATTATGCGATCAGGGTTGCATTTTGGATGGCAAGTCCAAAAACAAAGGAAACGGGGGAAATTTATTTCAACTGCTTAATTTTCTTTTTTCTCCACTCTCTTTATATTTCATAACTGTTGTATTTTGTTTGTAACTTTGCAGACGTGTATTTTTGTATTCTTCAAAACTGATGGTTCTTCGCAAGCAGAATGGTAGAACAATTTATTTCAATTGCAAGAAAGTTTCATTCCATTTTTGCCTCCGTGAGTGTTCCAAATTCCCGTCTTCTGTTATTTATATACAGCACGGTTCACTTAATTAAAGGCGCTAAAAATTACATATTCAGCAGCCTGTATCTTTTGCAATTTGTAACCGATTGCAGAATTTTAAAATGGCAATGGAAAAAATCATAACAATTGTGGTTTCTTAAGTAAAGAACTTTGTTTGAGAAATTTATAAAAAACAAAGTCCAAAACTGTGCTATTTTTTTTCTTTTTGGTTCACTTGAATAAAGGCACTTTAACTAATTTTAATGGAAAACAGTTTTTTTTGTTATTTCAATTTATTTTACTTTGTTTAAAAACTATTTGTAATGGGTACAACCCCCTTTGTTTTTAGTAACTTCAAATATACGGGTTTTCATTGAGAGATAAAGAGAATTTATGTAATCCAACGAAATTTGATTCCAAGCATCCTTAATGGCCTCAAATTAGTGACTGCTTGTCATCAAATTGTCTACCTCCTTCATAGACCTTACGATGTAACCAACCCCAGACATTTACGATAATGCTTAGATCTGGCGAATAGGTTGGCCAGTCAAGAATATTAACATTTCGGCTTGAAATTAACTCCTTTACTACTGTGATGTCGGGACCAAATAGTTCACTGAATTTCTGAAAAGCCAATTCCAACAACGTTTTATACCTTGCACCAGTAATTTTTGCACTTTGATATTCAAGATCGATGGTGCTGTAGTACGTAATAGCACCCCACACCTTAGAACCGCCCTCTCGGCTGTGATCTCGGATCAAAAATCGCTTTTCTTTTCACAGATCATTGAAATAACAGTTGCAGCCATCAGGCCCATCCAAATTAAACTTCTTCTCATCCGTAAATACAACGGTTCTATAGTCATTTACATGACCTCTTGGATGCACATCTCATACCATATAGTCTCTTGCGAATTGAGGCCGCTTTTCCTTACGAGGAACATAAAGTGGGGGATTTTTTGTAATTTCAGGTATTTAAGATACTCACAGCTCTTAATTACTCTACGTACTGATGACTTGTCCGTTACTCTACGTACTGATGACTCTACGTACTGATGACTTCAGCTTGAGCTCTTATTTTTGACAAGGATGAGGCAGAATTAGAAGCAATTCTGATGATATTTCGTTCCTCACACGTAGATAACGACAATGAAACCTTTCCTTTAACATTTTTCCATACCTTTCGGGGTACTTGATGTAATTGTCGCCAACTGTTGGGCGCCGTCAATTTTTTTTAGCTATTGCGCGGTTAGAATATCCTTCAGAAACGTAAACATCGATTTTAGTTTTTTAAGATGTAATAAATTGTAATAATCAAACTCTCCCTACAAAAAAACATTGCTTACTTTAAAAATAATAAAAATTATAAAGTGCCTTTATTCAAGTGAACAAAAAAAAAATAGCACATTTTTTGACTTTTTTTCTAAATTGCACAAAAATTTCCTTATTTATTTAATATCTCAAAATGTATAGCTTCCATTTCCATTTTAAAATTCTGCAATCTGCAATCCGTTACAAATAGCAGAAGATACAGGCTGCTGAATATGGAATTTCTAGTGCCTTTAAATAAGTGAACCGGAGTGTAGTATATGGTGGCGTATGATTTATATTGGCTGCATATAACGCATACGTCGAAACAATGCAAGAAACAAGACAAGACTCGCACAAATAAATAAGAACATTATTAGAGTATTGTGCCAAAATGCCACGGAACACAAGCTGAGTTATATAATGAAACAACTCCATCGACCAATTAACGTTTAGAAATTCATAGTATTGAGTTAAAAGATAATCAATTATATGAATCAAGATAATAGTCAAATGTTCGAATGCTTTGATTCACTTATCTTACATTGACTATATAAAGTATTATGTGTTAAAATGAAATTGTTTTTAGGGCGGAGAACACAGAAAACAAACAACATATTTAATTGCAATCATAATAGGCAGCCTTTGCATGGTTAGTGAAGCATCTGATGCTACACATTCTGCACCAAATACTCAGCATATCTACCTGGTCGTAGGAACTCATTGTAAAACATTGTTATCCCAAACAATATCCATCCACAAATCAAACGCTTTAGACAAAACATAAATTATTTTCTTATTTAAACAATAAAATTTTGAAAAACCATAACAAAAAATGAAACGCTCCAAAACTAAATGATATAGTACAACTCCTTCTCGCAGAAAGAGAAAGCGTGTGAGAGAGGAGTTACGTTGAGGGTGTAACAAAACACCAAAAGGACCTTTACAACTAAATACGGATAATCTGGAAGTTTTGCTGCCATACAATTTATGACGAAAAATACAACAGCATACAGGTAGGGATTTGTGTAGTAGACTCGGAGATGATTTGAGGGTAAATGGTTGCAAATAAATACCTACATACTCGTATATATAAATTTGTATAGTTTTGTTGCCTTTTCTAATTTATTTTTTTATTGCCCAAACATTTCATTCAACATCTTCGGAAACTAAAAAAGAGATGGAAAAACTTTCTACTCATATACAAAATGTTATGATATAGAACTGTATGTGCATACAGCTGATACTCGGTACTCCTACACCGCTACAATCGTATACATGTGTGAACAGGGTGTACAGTTTTGGGATGACAAACTACCGGTGGTTGCATTCCAATTAAATGAGAAAGTTTAGGGTTGTTACTTTTTTAATTTGAAAATACAGATTGTGACAGAAAAATAGTATAATACCTGCGCGGTGCCAATTTGCCCGATTTTAAACCCAATATGGCTCTCTTCCACAGAAATCTCGACGTATATGATAAAAATCAAATACAGGGTGTTTCAAAATTGACCACCCTATTGGAAGATGCTCTTACTTTTGCAAATGGCCGCCAATGTCAAATCTGTTTTGACATTTGTGGACTAGACAGATGTAGAATACAAGTAACCAAGCCATGGAGCGATCCACTCCCCAAGAACGCGGAATAATCGTGTCTATTTTTTTCCGTAACAATTCGCGCGAATACCGTCGCCGATTCACCGGCCGTCCGACACCGACTGGGCGAACACCGCACCGTTTGGCCACTAACCTTGAAGAGTATGGGACCACACGAGAGATTGCTAGGAGTGGCCGGCCCCGGAGCGTCCGTTCTGCCGAGAATATCGCTGCTGTTACCGAGGATGTCGAGCTGTCGCCGGACACATCGACCAGACGACGTGCCTCGCAATTAGCCATCATCAATTCCCTATGGCTAATTTTGGTCAAAGACCTGCGCATGTTTCCAGGCAAAGTCCAGTCCGTGCATCAGCTGCTGCCTGTCGACCACCAAACGCGTGTAACCTACGCCCAAGCCATCCTCAATCTCCTGGACGAATTGGACGATGTTTCCACCAAAATCATAATAAGCGATGAGGCTCATTTCCACCTCAGCGGGTACGTGAACAAGCAAAACTATTGCTTCTGGGGCACTGAAAATCAACGAGTGATGCACGAGGATCCATTACACCCGCTCAAAGTGACTACATGGTGTGATGTTCACGCTGGAGGAGTCATCGGACCATTTTTTTCGAGAACGCCGCTGGTGAAACGACAACAGTGGACGGTACGAGCTATAGGGCCATGTTAACCGAGTTTTTTCTGCCGCAATTCGACGAATTAGGACTGGAGGACATTTGGTTCTAACAGGACGGGGCAACGGCACACACTGCGCGAGCAACAACCGATATTCTGAAGGCGGCGTTCCCGGGTCGTCTCATCTCTCGTTTTGGCGATTTGCACTGGCCCGCAAGATCGCCCGATTTAACCGTTCCAGACTTTTTTTGTGGGGTTTTTTGAAGTCCCGTGTTTAAGTGAACAAGCCCGAGACCATGGAAGCCCTCAAGGTCAACATTCGACACGAGTACGAGAATCTGATCCCTCCAACGCTACCAACACACTAACCAGTACGAAATTCAACAGAGGTGGAGATAAAACTACCGCCTGGGGTTCTCCTTTATTAACATTTCGAGTTAAAGTCGTGTGACACAGTCACGAGGTTATGAGTTTAAGTGCCGATAGAAATGATTTTATCGACCCCGCGAAGACGTTGATAACAGCACCTTCTATATCGACAGAAACGACAAGGGTGATTTATCTATGGAACTCACTAAAGCGTGCAAAGCTGCTTCCGTAGATTTCGCCTTAGTGTAAGAGTGGTAGCATGCAGATGGCAGAGAAGTACCTGCGACCGATCACAGATGTGAGTCAATCATCCTCCCCCAATACTGATTCGTCTAAAAACTCTTGGACTAATATGTGATGATTTCTCCGTAAAACGAATACTCAATCGAAACCTCCCATCTGTTCATCAACTGACACGAGCCCTGTGATGCAAAGGTGACATCAAGGATCTATTTTCTATCTACAGTATTAAAGGTAGATTCGAGGTCCTGGTTACAAACGTAAAGGTTATTGCACAAAACATACTCTAAAGTGTATTTTCACTTTAATGTATATTTGTACATTGACGTCCGCAAAAAGAACGATGCCCATTTTAAATGTATCTGCCTCATCAGCAGCGTCGACCGTGATCCAGTATCTTCATAGGGCAAATAGCTGACCCAAATGATGTTTTTGGTCTTTAGTCAACCTATCTGTTCTCATGTATGACTTATCCAAGTAGGCACAATTTTTTTGATGTTTTAACATCTATAGCGGCGTATAGGGACTAAATCTATCAAAGTCAGATTTTATGCTGCGGCGAAAACCAGATTTTATACTGCTGCTAAAACCATATTTTATGATGCTCCTAAAACCAGATTTTCTGCGACTGCGAAAGAGAATAATGACGTATTAAACAAAAATGAGCGAGCAAGAGAGCAATGAAAGAGTGGTGTGGCAGGGGTGAGGCAAACGAAATTGTGTCTATAGCGTATGTATTAACATAATAACGTATGTATGTACATGTGTCTGTTGTTGTTGTTGATCGGAGATATAAAGCATAGCCACGCAAAATTTCATGTGCATGCCCATGGGCTTGCGCAGTCGACGTTATGGTGACACACTAATACGTCAGCTACTTCGTACAAAGTATGTGTGTTTGGCTGTTTCGTTGCTGTTGATATGGCAAACATGTGGTTATGTGACACACGTATACGTCAGCTACTTCGGACAAATTTTGTGTGATGTTGTGTGTTTGGTTGTTTCGTTGTTGTTGCTATGGCCAAACAAAGCGAGTCATTTGATGTTCAGCATTGCCCGGTGTATACAAAAAAAACTATTTTGTTTTATTTTCCAATGTAACATTTACTAATGTGTTCATAAAAATCGAACAGGTACCGTGTAGCAAAAAGGTGTTAACACATCATCCGTGAGTTCGAGCACTCATTGATTTTTTTTTTTTTTTGTAAATTTTCCTTTCGCTTTATGTAATTTTCTTAGGGTTGTGAATACTGGTTATTGTTTCATGCATTGCTGCTAACATACTACTTGTGTTGTTATAGGTACAGAAACTTACATCTAACTCGGAGTTGGCAGATATATATTCTACTTCCATCGGACAACTTATTTCGGGAAACGAGTGACGAAATAATTCTTGGCGATGACTTTTCCGTCTGTCTGTGGAGCTCAGTAAACATAGTATGCAATTGGAGAGGCTTTAGGTTTATTATTCTATGTTGTAATATCAGTTCTGTAAAAGTTCTTTAAAAACCGAAAAAGCCGGTTAATCGATCTTAAGTAACCTGTGAAACCCGGTCATCCAAGCCTATGACCTCGCGGCGAACTTGCCTGGTATAGTGTAAACTTGTTGAGAACGATTTGTAGAAAAAATTTTGACAGATCTGGTGGATTTCTTTAATTTCTTCATTTTGTTCCAAAAATTATGCGATCAGGGTTGCATTTTGGATGGCAAGTCCAAAAACAAAGGAAACGGGGGAAATTTATTTCAACTGCTTAATTTTCTTTTTTCTCCACTCTCTTTATATTTCATAACTGTTGTATTTTGTTTGTAACTTTGCAGACGTGTATTTTTGTATTCTTCAAAACTGATGGTTCTTCGCAAGCAGAATGGTAGAACAATTTATTTCAATTGCAAGAAAGTTTCATTCCATTTTTGCCTCCGTGAGTGTTCCAAATTCCCGTCTTCTGTTATTTATATACAGCACGGTTCACTTAATTAAAGGCGCTAAAAATTACATATTCAGCAGCCTGTATCTTTTGCAATTTGTAACCGATTGCAGAATTTTAAAATGGCAATGGAAAAAATCATAACAATTGTGGTTTCTTAAGTAAAGAACTTTGTTTGAGAAATTTATAAAAAACAAAGTCCAAAACTGTGCTATTTTTTTTCTTTTTGGTTCACTTGAATAAAGGCACTTTAACTAATTTTAATGGAAAACAGTTTTTTTTGTTATTTCAATTTATTTTACTTTGTTTAAAAACTATTTGTAATGGGTACAACCCCCTTTGTTTTTAGTAACTTCAAATATACGGGTTTTCATTGAGAGATAAAGAGAATTTATGTAATCCAACGAAATTTGATTCCAAGCATCCTTAATGGCCTCAAATTAGTGACTGCTTGTCATCAAATTGTCTACCTCCTTCATAGACCTTACGATGTAACCAACCCCAGACATTTACGATAATGCTTAGATCTGGCGAATAGGTTGGCCAGTCAAGAATATTAACATTTCGGCTTGAAATTAACTCCTTTACTACTGTGATGTCGGGACCAAATAGTTCACTGAATTTCTGAAAAGCCAATTCCAACAACGTTTTATACCTTGCACCAGTAATTTTTACACTTTGATATTCAAGATCGATGGTGCTGTAGTACGTAATAGCACCCCACACCTTAGAACCGCCCTCTCGGCTGTGATCTCGGATCAAAAATCGCTTTTCTTTTCACAGATCATTGAAATAACAGTTGCAGCCATCAGGCCCATCCAAATTAAACTTCTTCTCATCCGTAAATACAACGGTTCTATAGTCATTTACATGACCTCTTGGATGCACATCTCATACCATATAGTCTCTTGCGAATTGAGGCCGCTTTTCCTTACGAGGAACATAAAGTGGGGGATTTTTTGTAATTTCAGGTATTTAAGATACTCACAGCTCTTAATTACTCTACGTACTGATGACTTGTCCGTTACTCTACGTACTGATGACTCTACGTACTGATGACTTCAGCTTGAGCTCTTATTTTTGACAAGGATGAGGCAGAATTAGAAGCAATTCTGATGATATTTCGTTCCTCACACGTAGATAACGACAATGAAACCTTTCCTTTAACATTTTTCCATACCTTTCGGGGTACTTGATGTAATTGTCGCCAACTGTTGGGCGCCGTCAATTTTTTTTAGCTATTGCGCGGTTAGAATATCCTTCAGAAACGTAAACATCGATTTTAGTTTTTTAAGATGTAATAAATTGTAATAATCAAACTCTCCCTACAAAAAAACATTGCTTACTTTAAAAATAATAAAAATTATAAAGTGCCTTTATTCAAGTGAACAAAAAAAAAATAGCACATTTTTTGACTTTTTTTCTAAATTGCACAAAAATTTCCTTATTTATTTAATATCTCAAAATGTATAGCTTCCATTTCCATTTTAAAATTCTGCAATCTGCAATCCGTTACAAATAGCAGAAGATACAGGCTGCTGAATATGGAATTTCTAGTGCCTTTAAATAAGTGAACCGGAGTGTAGTATATGGTGGCGTATGATTTATATTGGCTGCATATAACGCATACGTCGAAACAATGCAAGAAACAAGACAAGACTCGCACAAATAAATAAGAACATTATTAGAGTATTGTGCCAAAATGCCACGGAACACAAGCTGAGTTATATAATGAAACAACTCCATCGACCAATTAACGTTTAGAAATTCATAGTATTGAGTTAAAAGATAATCAATTATATGAATCAAGATAATAGTCAAATGTTCGAATGCTTTGATTCACTTATCTTACATTGACTATATAAAGTATTATGTGTTAAAATGAAATTGTTTTTAGGGCGGAGAACACAGAAAACAAACAACATATTTAATTGCAATCATAATAGGCAGCCTTTGCATGGTTAGTGAAGCATCTGATGCTACACATTCTGCACCAAATACTCAGCATATCTACCTGGTCGTAGGAACTCATTGTAAAACATTGTTATCCCAAACAATATCCATCCACAAATCAAACGCTTTAGACAAAACATAAATTATTTTCTTATTTAAACAATAAAATTTTGAAAAACCATAACAAAAAATGAAACGCTCCAAAACTAAATGATATAGTACAACTCCTTCTCGCAGAAAGAGAAAGCGTGTGAGAGAGGAGTTACGTTGAGGGTGTAACAAAACACCAAAAGGACCTTTACAACTAAATACGGATAATCTGGAAGTTTTGCTGCCATACAATTTATGACGAAAAATACAACAGCATACAGGTAGGGATTTGTGTAGTAGACTCGGAGATGATTTGAGGGTAAATGGTTGCAAATAAATACCTACATACTCGTATATATAAATTTGTATAGTTTTGTTGCCTTTTCTAATTTATTTTTTTATTGCCCAAACATTTCATTCAACATCTTCGGAAACTAAAAAAGAGATGGAAAAACTTTCTACTCATATACAAAATGTTATGATATAGAACTGTATGTGCATACAGCTGATACTCGGTACTCCTACACCGCTACAATCGTATACATGTGTGAACAGGGTGTACAGTTTTGGGATGACAAACTACCGGTGGTTGCATTCCAATTAAATGAGAAAGTTTAGGGTTGTTACTTTTTTAATTTGAAAATACAGATTGTGACAGAAAAATAGTATAATACCTGCGCGGTGCCAATTTGCCCGATTTTAAACCCAATATGGCTCTCTTCCACAGAAATCTCGACGTATATGATAAAAATCAAATACAGGGTGTTTCAAAATTGACCACCCTATTGGAAGATGCTCTTACTTTTGCAAATGGCCGCCAATGTCAAATCTGTTTTGACATTTGTGGACTAGACAGATGTAGAATACAAGTAACCAAGCCATGGAGCGATCCACTCCCCAAGAACGCGGAATAATCGTGTCTATTTTTTTCCGTAACAATTCGCGCGAATACCGTCGCCGATTCACCGGCCGTCCGACACCGACTGGGCGAACACCGCACCGTTTGGCCACTAACCTTGAAGAGTATGGGACCACACGAGAGATTGCTAGGAGTGGCCGGCCCCGGAGCGTCCGTTCTGCCGAGAATATCGCTGCTGTTACCGAGGATGTCGAGCTGTCGCCGGACACATCGACCAGACGACGTGCCTCGCAATTAGCCATCATCAATTCCCTATGGCTAATTTTGGTCAAAGACCTGCGCATGTTTCCAGGCAAAGTCCAGTCCGTGCATCAGCTGCTGCCTGTCGACCACCAAACGCGTGTAACCTACGCCCAAGCCATCCTCAATCTCCTGGACGAATTGGACGATGTTTCCACCAAAATCATAATAAGCGATGAGGCTCATTTCCACCTCAGCGGGTACGTGAACAAGCAAAACTATTGCTTCTGGGGCACTGAAAATCAACGAGTGATGCACGAGGATCCATTACACCCGCTCAAAGTGACTACATGGTGTGATGTTCACGCTGGAGGAGTCATCGGACCATTTTTTTCGAGAACGCCGCTGGTGAAACGACAACAGTGGACGGTACGAGCTATAGGGCCATGTTAACCGAGTTTTTTCTGCCGCAATTCGACGAATTAGGACTGGAGGACATTTGGTTCTAACAGGACGGGGCAACGGCACACACTGCGCGAGCAACAACCGATATTCTGAAGGCGGCGTTCCCGGGTCGTCTCATCTCTCGTTTTGGCGATTTGCACTGGCCCGCAAGATCGCCCGATTTAACCGTTCCAGACTTTTTTTGTGGGGTTTTTTGAAGTCCCGTGTTTAAGTGAACAAGCCCGAGACCATGGAAGCCCTCAAGGTCAACATTCGACACGAGTACGAGAATCTGTTGTCCGAAGTTCTCGCCGAAGTGATGAAAAATGCCATAAAACGAGCCCGTATGGTAATCAATTGTGACGGCGCCCATTTAACCCATATCATCTTTTCAACTTAACCAATAAAATTCTAAAGGTTCAAATAAACATAATCAAAAAACAGAATCGAAGTTTCTCATTTAGAAAAAAAATGAGAGCCAAACAACATCGGATGACTTCTTTTGAAACACCTTGTACGTAGTTTGCGGTGCTGGGAATCTATACTCTGGTCCACAAAATGCATGATATTTTAAACTGATCACTGAATCATTTTGAAATCCATTTCACATTTTATTTTACCCATCGATCACTTCAAACTTACTTACTTAGGTGGCCTCAAACAACTCAGAGGTGTCAAGGACCTTAGAAAATGAGAATAAAACTTTTCTGCAACCGGCTCGATCTTCAGGGTTTCTAATCCAATTGGTAACACCAAACTCTCGTAGGCAGCAATCGTCCACCTGGTCTTTCAACCAAAGTCTTGATCGACCTATTTTTCGGTGTCCTTCGAGTACGTCTCCGAGTGCCTTTCGCACTAGTTTCTTCAAAGGCGTGAAGGCGTTCTCTTGATCCCTATAACAATGTCGATCTCGGGATATAGATTATACAGCTCGTAGTTTATTCGTCGTCGATACTTGCCGTTTTCGATTATAGGACCGTCTATTATTATATAAATATTATTTTGCTCTCGCTGACTCCCAGTGATGTTTCATCAGTATGCGATATGGCCCAGGATTCAGTGCCATAAAACAAGATAGACTGCATGAGATTCTGATATAGTCTGATCTGATATATCTCCATTTCTCGAGATAGGGTATTATCTCCAGAGTCTTTGCTTAGCCCAAAATAACACCTGTCTGCAACCACAATACTCTGTTTGATTTCTAGGCTGATGTTATTGCTTTTGTTCACGGCAGATCCGAGGTAAATGAATTTAACCACAACCTCGAAATTAGAACGGGAATTAACGTTTACCCTTTCCTGAAATCGGCTGGATCTCCTACTTGTCGAAATGACTAATTTTGTCTTCTATTCGTTTACTGCCCAACTCAAATTTGCTGATTCCTTCTCAATTATCGAAAGAAACTGCAGAAACTGTCCGCATATTTCTCCCAATGATGTCTAAATCATCAGCATAACAGCGAGAAGCATGTGACTTTTGCTGCCGATAGTTTCATTCGATCTCAATTAATATGTTGCAGATATCGCACGATCGGATCAGTCAAATTATTTTCTGAAAGCTCTGTATCTCGCCGATTTAATTTTTTTTAAATTTTAGTTTGGAAGGTCTCTTAAAGACCGTTCCAACAAGCCCAAAATCCGGCCACTGGTTCAGAACTTAGCAATTTTACCATAGTACCCTCCGACCATCAATTTTCAAACCGCTGCCATTTCGTCCTCATGAATTTTCGGGGATGGTCGTAGATGAACATATTTTCATGAAATGAGCCAAGGAATACGCTGATGAAATTTGTCCAGTCGTGGCTGAACCACCCTGTATTTAAAAAAAGATTTCCCGTTACATCCCATGAAGAGATTAGGGAGAGCTTCTCACAAAACAGTGAACTCTGCGCGCTCTAGTTTTAAACTCACTGATTGAGACCTACAGTTTTACACCGGTTCCGAATGGTATTTCAAGAAGCTTTTTCGTGGCTAAATACTTGATAGTGTCGCCATCACTAAGCGAGGTGAGCAGGGATCGAACCCACAAGAGCCGCGCACACTACCATTGCACCACCCACGTCTGACTTTTATCCACCAATATAGTATATGAAAACAGCGTACTACGCAGACAATACTGCTCTTATTACATGCAGCAAACTCACTAAGGCGCTTCTTAAAAAAGGAGAAAGAGGTTACAACCTGTAATAAGTATTTTAACGGTCGATGTCACCATATTCAGTTATCTTTCAGTTGGAGTTAACGAACAGTTTTTGCTGTCAGTTTGTATGGAATTTATAAATTTTAACTGTCAATTAGCTTTAATTTTGTTTGGTGAAATTGAGCGTAAGAAATGGAAAATTAAACTTAACCCCAGCAAAACACAATCGATAATATTTCATCTAAACTGAAGCCAAGACGTCAACATGTATTTGGAAGAGACAACATAGCAATCCAAGACGATGTGAAATAACTCGGAGTTATCCTCGATAAAAAAACTCTCATTCAAAAAACTTATAGAAGAAACGAGCAAGAAGATCCTGAAAACAATAAGAATAATATGGTCGTTATTAAATAGACGTTCAACACTCAATCAGAAGACCAAATATCTTATTTATAAGAACGTAATTAAACCAACGCTTCTACAGAATGTCTCAGTAAGGTTGCACTTTTTAAATGTAAAGTAATTTTTTTTTTGAACAACTGGCAACTCTGAAATTTGGCAGCTGTTACATAAAGTAAAAGCTTTTGCTTGCTCTTAATAACTTTACTAACATTATGTAAATAACAGGCGGTTAGTGCTGCGCCTGAAAGTATGCATTGTAACAACGTACCAGCTCGCTAAACCAGTAGAATGAATTCGCCTCAGTTAAGATAGTTCTCCGCCATTCGAGATAATTCTACAAAGATAAGCAACAACAACAACGTCTAGAAGGTTCTTGAATTCGCTAGATGTACCTTCATTCGAGTATGGTGAGTTGGTATAAATAGCGGAGGTCTTTGGAATGGAGAGTTCAGTTTGTGATTAAACCCCGTAAAGTAAGCAACGCGAATTGATAGTAAAATACAAGACTTGTTAAAGTGTTATAAATAAAGTAAACTGTTGTACTATATAAGTAAAATAAAAGGAAGTTAAACCGTTGTAATTATCGTAATTTAAAACGAACCTTGTTTTATTATTGGGAATAAAACAACGCGAAAAGGACGAATACGGAAATTCGTAACAATACATTTATTCGCGTTATGATTGTGAAAATTTATTGGAAAAATTTCGTAAATTATGCTGAGACCGCTTTCAAACTTCGAAAAATTTTCAGTCGAGAAAGTACACGTCCGGCGAGCCACCGGCCCGGCAAATGCATCGCATGTTGAGCACCCCAATCGACCAACACTTAGACTCGGTAGACGACCATTTTAAAATAGCAATTTACCCCATATGACATAATTTAGCCGGAATTTAGCCCATTATGTCATATGGGCTAAATTGCTATTTTAAAATGGTCGTCTACCGAGTTTAAGTGTTGGTCCGGTGGGGTGCTCAACATGCCATGCATATGCCGGGCCGGTGGCTCGCCGGACGGGGGGGGATCTTTCCACTCACCAAACACACGAAAAATTTGCCTCCGAACACTAAATACATGCTGAAGATTTTGCGACATAAAATAAAAAGAAACGGAGCCCAAAACATGATCGTTTAGTAAAGAAAAAAACACAAGCAAACCGAAAACTATTATGCACAGATATAGTTCTGCTTCGGAATGACAAAACATTTTAAGAAACTGGGGCGGTTACACTGTGCGTAATTTTGTAAGTCATGGAAATATAACCATATACGGACACCACTACGTGATAAAAGACCAAAAAAATACCCGTGTCTCCCAGTTTTGCCCAAAGTCATGCACTTTTTTTTATGGGCCCCCAAAGATTTGTTGCCACGGTGCCATTTTTGCAAAAAAAAGTGATAATTTTGTCAGCCTCATATCTTGCAAATCGTTCGGAATTTTGATTTACTCTCTGATCGAAAGTTGTAGAACTTGTCATAAAGAACAAAAATTGTGAACATATAAAATCAAAAAAACTTCATCTTCAAGGACAAACGGTGTTAAGAATCATTTCTAGGAAGTTCATATGTTCCAGAATGTTGTTTATTGAGATCTTAGGTACATTCTTCTAGTTAATTATTTCCTTGAATTTTGAACGGTTTGCTACCTATGGACCTGAACAGGGGAAAGAGGGAAACAAATCGAATGTTTTAAAGTTTTTTGCGATTTTGACCTTGAAGATGAAGTTTTTTTGATCTTATATGTTCACAATTTTTGTTCTTTATGACAAGTTCTACCACTTTTGCTCAGAGAGTAAATCAAAATTCCGAACGACAAGAGCTACTACTTTCCCTCAGCAAGTAAATCAAAGTTCCGAACGGTTTGCAAGATATGAGCCTGACAAAATGATCACTTTTTTGCAAAGATGACACCGAGGCCCCAAATCTTTGGAGGCCCATAAAAAAAAGTGCATGACTTTGATAAAAACTGGGTGACACGGGTCTGTTTTTTTTTTGTCTTTTATCACGTAGTGGTGTCCGTATATGGTTATATTTTTTCGTGTTACACTGTGTTATAGACAGATTGACTCCTGTGTGTCAACGTACCATCAAATAAACATCAATTCGGCATCGTTCTCAACAACTTCAAATTTCCCGAAGCACTACGATGCGAATTTTGATAAAAGACCTACATTTTCATGCGTACAAAATTCAGCTTACTCAGGAGCTCAAATCAGCAGACCATGGAAAGCGCCGGCAATTCGTTCAGTGAGCAATGGCGCAAAGTGAGTCAATGCCAATTTTTCAACCAAAAAGTCATCTTCTCCGATGAAGAGCATTTCCATCTGAATGGCTTCGTGAATACACAAAATTGTTGAATTTGGGGCTCAGAACATTCTTATGCAATCCACGAGAAACAAATGCACCCACAACGAGCAACAGTCTAGTGCGGATTTTGGTCAGGCGGTGTGATTGGGCCTTACTTTTTTGAAGATGAGGCCGAAATTGCAGTGATTGTGAACGTCATTCATGGTAACGGAATTCTTGTGGCCTCAACTCGATGGCATGGATCTGGACGATATGTGGTTTCAATAAACGGCGCCACCTGCCACAGCGCGCATGAACAATCGATTTATTGCAGCAACGATTTCCAGAACAAATTATATCAAGAAATTCTGATTTCAACTGGCCACCACGATCATGCGATTTAACGCCGTGCGACTATTTTTTTGAGGTTTTGTGTTATTTTGGGTTTATGCGTATAAACCAGAAACACTTCCTTCGCTAAAATCCAAGATCAAATGCGGCATCGGTGAGATACAGCCGCATCTCTGTGAAAAAGTCATGGAAAATATAATGAATATGGCCTGTCATCAGAGTCGTGGTAGCCATTTGACGTATATTTTATTCCATACTTAATCTGAACCTGACTTCTTTACAGTCCAATAAAAAAAGTATAACTATCTTAAAAAAATTCCTGTTTTTCTTTTAAAATTAAAAAGTCCGTTCTTAATGAGACACCTTTTATATGCAAGTCCCATCTGGCATGGAGCTGCAAAAACTTATATAAAGAGAAACGCCAAATATTCAAAATAAATGTTTTAAAATAATTAATAGCAACACGCTGAAATATCTGTATTTTTTTGTTGTTTGAATGCCAATTCAACGTGTGTTTCGAGTTTGTAGCAAGTATAGTATACTTGTGTCCAAACACAACGTGTTAGCTATTCAATATTACATGTTGAAGACACAATGATTAATATGTTATAATATATGTGTTTGTGACCCAAGAACAGCTGCGTTTGTTGTTGTTACTCTCTTTTGAGAGCAAGGGAGTAACTGAAGTACAAGAAGAGATTATTCAGAGTCAAAATTGTATATTTGTAGCTGTAGTTTTTGTATAAATTTTCAGTCAGTCCCAATAAGCACAAAGTCGGACTCGTATCCGATTCGGATCCGGTTTGAGTCCGGAACATCGGATTTCATTTTCTCTGATCCGATTGGAAGTGATGAGTGCCGCAGTAAAAAATACTTCCAGTATGGCTAAGATCGACTAAATAAGAGAAGCAAATAAATTACTTTATAATAAATTTAACTGTTTATATATTCGACATGGTTTCACCGAATAAATTCTTCACATTGATTTTGTTTGCGTTTTCATTTCCGCTACATATTCTAATCCGAAATTATTTCGAGACAGATCCGTTCTCGTTTCTAGTTCGGGTCCGTCCTCGATTTCGAGATCGGATCCGACGTCATTTCGAGATCGGACACATTTCTTGTTTCGAGATCGAAGGAGGAATTGCCTTTGGAAGGAAAATATGCCTTTTTTGTTGTTTACACGCAATGTCGGAAATTTGTTTTACAAAAGAAAATATATACACTCCGGTTCACTTACTTAAAGGCACTAAGACTTCCATATTCAGCAGCCTGTGTCTTTTGCAATTTGTAACCGATTGCAGAATTTTAAAATGAAAATGGAAGAGAAATGAGAAAAAAACCTCAAAAAATGTGCTTGACTAAAGGCACTTCATTATATTTATATTATTTTTAAAGTAAGCGATGATTTTTTGTAGGGCGCGTTTGTTTATTTCAATTTATTACATCTTAATCATTTTACGAATAAAAATGACAAAACAAAAAATTTTAAATCTATCGGAAAAAACTAAAATCGATGTTTACCGTTCTAAAGGATATTCTAACCGCGCAATAGCTAAAAAAATTGACGGAGCCCAACATTTGTCGACAATTACATCAAGGACCCCGAGGGCTTTGGAAAAAATGTTAAAGGAAGGGTTTCGTTGTCTTCATCTGCGTATGAGAAAAGAAAAATCATCGGAATTGCTTCTAATTCTGCCTTATCCTTGTCAAAAATAAAAGCTCAAGCTGGAGTGGAAGCGAGGAAGTCATCAGTACGCAGAGTAATTAAGAGCTGTGAGTTTATTTAATACCTAAAATTACAAAAAAAACGCCGCCACTTAATGCTCCTCGTAAGGAAAAGCGGCTTCAAATCGCAAGAGACTACATGGTATGGGATGTACAGCTAAGAGGTCATGTAAATGACTGGAGAACCGTCGTATTTACGGATAAGAAGAATGCGATTTTTGAACCGACATCACAGCCGAGAGGCATCACAGCACCATCGGTCTTGAATTTCAAAGTGTAAAAATGACTGGTGCAAGCTATAAAACGTTATTGGAAACGGATTTTTCCAAAGTTCAGTGAACTATTTGGTCCCATATCTTGGATATTGCAACAGGAATATGCCCCAGCCTAGTAAAAGAGGTCATTGCAAGCCAATATATTAATATTCTTGAGTGGCCACCCTATTCGCCAGTTCTAAGCATTATCGAAAATATCCGGGGTTGGTTATCTCGTAAGGTCGATGAAGGAGGCAGGCAATTTGATGAAAAGCAGCCACTAATTCGGACCACTAAGGATGATTGGAATCAAATTTCGTTGAATTACATAAATTCTCTATAACTCTCAATGAAAACCAGTATATTTTTGAAGTTTGTAAAAACAAAGGGGTTTGTGTCCATCACTAATAATTTTTAAATAAAGTAAAATAAATTAAAAAACAAGAAAAACAGTTTTTCATTAAAATTACTTAAAGAACCTTCAGTCAAGTGAACCAAAAAAATAGCACATTTTTTGACTTTGTTTATAAATTACTCAAAAAAGTTCTTTAGTTAAGAAACCACTATTTCATAATTATATCTCAAGATGTCTAGCTTCCATTTCCATTTAAAAATTCTGAAAAGATGAAAAGTAACGGCCTCTCTAACATATTCCCCTATACATATTCTGCAGGAACCACGGACATATTTGGAACACACTTCAAACATTCATATGTTCGCAAGTCCCAAATTCACTTGTACTTAAATGTAAACTGTATCATATTTGCTGGCAAACATGTATGCTTTTACGTGGAAACGTATTCGTTCTTCATCCCAAACATCCATATACTTACGTGGAAGCATTCGCCTGGTTTCTATTGTACTTATTTCACAAATGGTCCGCCGCTCCGATTTTCTCATTAAAGGCTTGTACAGACAAAGGGCTTCACGTTATTGCCCTGTCCTCAAAATCGTTTCTCTCTTTGGTAGCACACATAGATACTTTATATATGAAACACATACACAAAAACCAAAGCAACATCATAAACCATTTAACCGTCCGATCCTTCGTTTATTCTTTTTGATATCCTCTGTCCGATGAACCATAGATAACTGAATACATGAACCTAAAACGCAATACATCAGCCAAAATAAGAAATATTGACTTCATCCGGAATTTGCAGGCACATTTAGGAATATTTACGTACAAGATAGTCTCTCTCGTCTCTTGCTCTCGAGATCGCATAACCAGTGCAATAAACACAGTTGTATTTATATAACAAACACAGACATATTTGAGTCGCAAACACATATATTATAACATATCAATCATTGTGTATCGAACATCTAATATTGAATAGCAAACACAATGTGTTTGGACACAAGTATATTATGTTTGCGACAAGCTCCAAACTCACTTTATATTTCCATTCAAACAACAACCAAATACAGATTTTTCAGCGTGTGTGTGCTACCAAAGTGGTAAATGATTCTGTGCAAAGAAACTGAAAAGAGCAACACCATGAAGCATTTTTTTGTCTACCCGGGCTGCGAAAATCGGAGCGGCGTGCCATTTGTGACTTCGCCTGCATGCACGCGGTTTGTATACACATAAATATATGTTTGTGTACCAACATATAGTGAAATTCGTGATTTAGAATGTTGCAGTGTTTGGCGGAGTTGAAACCTTCCGAAAAAAAAAAACATAATAGACAAGTATGAAATGAGAAGCAAAAGAGCAGCAGATTCTTATTTCATAAAAAACAACAAATAATGCATTCAATGCAAGTAAACGTGTTAAATCATTTAGGTTTTTGGTTGGATAATTGGTTATAAATGTTGATTTATATTGGCAAAATTATTTATAATAATGGTTAGTGTGCGCGCCTCTTGTACATGAGATCCTGGGTTCAAACCCTGCTCTGACCACCTTAAAATTTTTTTCGACTGCGGTCACCTCGCATAGTGACGCCGACACTATCGAGTATATAGCCATGAAAAAGCTTCTCAAAATACCGTTCGGAATCCGTGTAAAACTGTAGGTTCCAATCAGTGAGTGTAAAGTGGAAAGCGCACAGCTCAGTGATTGTGAGAAGTTCTCCCCGGTCCCTTCATGGGATGTTATGGAAAACCATTTATTTATTTATTATCCACTTAAGAATATGGTAGTTTGGGAGGAAACACTCTAATGTTTCCACGAAAGCATATGGATGTTTGGGATGAAGCACGCATATGTTACATGTGTGGCAGTAAATATTCGAATGTTTCCATTTAAATAAAGGGGTTTTCAACAGAGACGCTACAAAAGTAAATCGATAGGGACAGCAAACGACGCCTTAGTTTTTCCCGCTCTTTTGACATTTCTCTTCAGTAAGGTTTGCCATTTCATCATGGAAAGATGTACGAGCCAACAACGAGTCGAAATTATTAAAATTTGCTACCGAAATTTGGAGTCAGTGGCCTCAACCTTAAGAGCGCTACGTCCAATTTATGGTCGTCATAATCATCCTACCAGATCAACAATTGAGCGTCCAGTGGAAAAATTTGAATCCACAGGCACAGTACAAACTGTTCGCGTGCCAGTGAGACAAAGAAGTGCCCGTACTGTCGAGAATATTGCTGCCGCTGAGGCTTCAGTTCAAGAAATCCCAAATGTGTCTCTCACTCGTCGTTCTCAAGCGTTGGGCATCTCTGTGACGTCGTTGTGGCGAATTTTGCGAAAAGATCTTGGCCTACATCCTTACAAGATCAAATTGACGCAAAACCTGAAGCCGCTTGACCACAATTAGCGTCGTATGTTCGTGAATTGGGCTGAGCAACAACATGAAAATGATTCGGATTTTCATCGGAAAATCATCTTCAGCGATGAGGCTCATTAATGGCTGAATGGTTTCGTCAATAAGCAAAATATGCGTTATTGGTCAGACAGCCATCCACACGTAATCCATGAGTCATCATTGCATCCCGAAAAAATTACGGTTTGTTGCGGTTTATGGGCCGGCGGCGTCATTGGGCCGTACTTCTTCCGTGATGATCAAGACCGGCACATTACTGTGAATGCGAATCGCTACCGTTCAATGATAACCGAATATTTTTGGCCCCAATTGGATAATATGGACTTGGAGGACATGTGGTTCCAACAGGACGGCGCCACAAGCCACACAGCGAATGCTACAATCAATTTATTGAAAACCAAGTTTGGTGAACGTGTTTTCTCACGAAATGGCCCAGTCGATTAGCCGCCTCGGTCGTGCGATTTGACGCCGTTATATTTTTCCTGTGTGGCTACGTCAAGTCTATGGTCTATGCCAACAAGCCAGCGACGATTGATGAACTTCGTACGAATATCGAACGTGAAATTGCAGCAGTATCGGCCGATTTATGCTTGAAAACCGTCGAAAATTGGGTTCAGCGTCTGGACTTCTGCAAGCGTGCCCGTGGTGGCCATGCAAAAGAAATCGAGTTCCATACATAATAGCATCGAACGTACTTTCACAGGAATAAAGAATTTCATTGGTATCTAAAACCGGTTTTGTTTTATTTTAAAAAAAACTTTTGTAGCACTCTTATTGAAAAACCCTATACATGTGTGTTTGGGACTTTCAAACATATGAATGTTTGGAGTGTGTTCCAAATATACACACGGTTCCTGCAGAATATGTTTGGGAGAATATGTTACACAAATCATTTGTTTCAGCGTGTGGTTCTGACTACAAGTTTACCAACCAAGACTTGATGGTTAAATCATTGTTAACCATTGACTCTAAAACACAAATCGGTCGAATTCTAGCAATACACTGATTAGTGTTAAATTCCAGACAAATATATATAAGACTCATCCCTGGGGTGTTCGTCTATACACATTTCGAGTTAAGGTCGTGTGATTTCAATTCACTCTATAATTGCAATGTGCATGTGCATTGAGCTGACAAATTCACTTTTTCATATGGCAGCCGCTGAATTATAAATTTAAAGTTTTCCCTTTCAGTTCCATCACACCAAAATATACCCTTTATCGATATGAAAGTACATGTAATCGTATTTAGTGTAAGCGTTAGTCTTGTGGATGCTTCGACTCATTTGATTTTAATGTTAGCCCAAGTTAAAACAAAAAACACTACAACTAAAGGAGCCCATCGCATACAGGTAGGAGGGAGAACAAGGATGTAGAATTTGAAGTTTCGTGTGAGGTGTGAAGAAATGATGAGAGTTTAAAAACATTTACAACGCAACCAGAAAAAGATGAAATGCACATGCATGCAATGGCTAAGTTTTGTGTCCCCTCTTTGGCTTCTTTGGCATCATATTTTAGCCCGCCTATGTGGCATAGGGGTGGCAACAATGGCAGTTGAATGTTTGAGCAGAGATTTACCGTTTTATACTTGACATTTCCAAAAGTTTAAGTTTTAATTTATGACAACGTTTTCTATAACTCGTTACCCGTTTTGTTGTTGGAACTGAGCAGAGATTCAGTCATATACTAGTCACATCCACAACACATCCATAAAAACCAGGCGAAATGAAACGAACGGGGATGAGACGATACGACGTTACGGCACGATACGACAACGATACGTTACGAGATATATGAGAAAAAGACAACAACGACACAACAACAGCAGCAGCGACAAGAGCGGAGACATGTCCTTAAACAGGATATCTAAAACTGTTAGGGGGTATGGGAAACGTCACAAAGAGTGGTTCTATATGGTGGTTCGTAATGGAACCCATGTTCAAAACTCCCCCACCCACTACTCGTGGGACACACATGACTGGGTGTGTTGAGCACTAACACGAACATTAAAACAGGACATCGTACATTGATACTCCCACTCAAAACAACAACAACAACAAAAGGTGTACGAATACGAGTAAAATTTTGAATTATTACATTTACCCCAATTCGGTTGGTTACAACCAACAGCAACAAATCTTTTAAAATATTTATAGAAAATATTAACAAATAACTCATAAATAAGCATTAAATGCGTTCCGATTTAACATCGACAATAATACAACAATAAATAATGAAGCAAAATGTTATATATGTATTTTGATTTAATACTTTTTAAATGCAGACCAGAGTTTTAATTGAAAATTTCACAAAGTGGACATAAGAGATTCTAGAATGAATCGACTTAAGTTTAGAAAAGTTTAAAATTTCCAATAAATTTAAAAGGAAAATAATGTAACATGGTTTTCTTTTCTGGGTCTTTGTGTAATAAGTTGATAATGGTGCAGCTTAATGGCGTCCTTTAAGTTTCAAGACCAACTGATGCGTTAGGCATAATCTATCGTGGAATGAGCATTTTATCGATCCCATACAAAGTCCTGGGGAGAGAGTAATGTGCGAAAGTCGAAAGCCTTTTGTTGCAGACCTGATAGGACGTTATCAGTGTGGATTTAGGCCTGGAAAGTCTACTATCGAGCAATTAATCACACTACGACAAATCCTGGAGAAACCCCTCGAAATACAAATCGACATTTACCACCTCTTTGTAGATTATAAGGCTGCCTTCGATAGCCCGATACGGGGAAAACTGTAGCAAAATATGTCGCAGCTTGATATTCCTGTTAAGCTGACACGCCTTTGTACAATGACAGTGACCGAAACGAACTCCTCTGTAAATATTTGTAAAGATCAAACCATTTACTACAAGGGGAGGCGTCAGGCAGGGTGACACCCTATCATGCGATCTCTTCAACACATTAATTGAGATCATCGTGAGAAAAACTGCCGTCAACAAGAATAAAACTATCAGTGGAAAAAGTCACATGCTGCTCCCGTATGCTTATGATTTAGACATCATTGGGCGAAATCTGCGAGAAATTACCGCAGAACGTTCGAGAATTGAGAAGAAATCAGCAAAAGTGGGTTTGGCAGTAAACGAGGAGAAGACAAAATTAAGAGTTTCGACGCGCAGAACATCCGCCCGTTTAAAGGAGAGGCTGAACTTTGATAACCGTTATAATTTCGAGACGGTGGATGAATTTATTTACCTCGGATCTGCCGTGAATAAAAGCAATTATGTCAGCCTACATCAACTCCATCGTAATCTCAAAATGTTTGCAAATAAATTGAAATAAAAATAAAGTAAAAACGTATTTTCCTGCTATTTACAATTTTCCATTAACAATGAAATATTGTCAATATTAAGCAACTTGTTAACTTCCTCCCCCTACCTATACCAGTATCTCCGACATTCTCACTCGAAACTAATCTAATATTGTGTTATTTTGTTGAAACATCATTAAAAAAAATTTTCAACTTTTCAAATAAAATACAACATTAATTTGAAATTATTCCTCTGCTGGGTCAAGAAATAGGAAAAAGGCAACTTGGCTGGCAGTTCATTAACAATAAATATCAATATTTTCGTCTTATTTTTCAATCATCATAAACATTCATAATTATCAACATAATTTCCAAAGGGAAGGAACACAACGATGGTCAACCAAACGCCCATCGTGTATGGTGGTGGGATGTCTTGTATGCGTTTGCTATTTGTTCCAAAGATTTTTCACGGGAACCATCCGCCATAGATAAAATATGTTTCAACCAAATCATCGTTAAGTCATATTTATGAAAATTAAAAAAAAAAAAAAGAGAGAGAGAAAGAAAAACACATCATCCTTCGAACGCGCTTTGAGCCACCTGTATGGAAAACTCGAATGGGATTTTCATTTAGCGTTATGGTACGGGACGATGGACGACGGACTTTCGTCCACTTTTATTTAATTGCTATTATAAATTACTTAAAAACTGTGGAAAACAAACACAATTTCCTTTAAAATGCCGTCAACGAACAACAACAATATTATCTGCTTTTTTTGGTGAGAAAAAGTTGTTTTCACCACCAAAATAAAATTGTTAAATTTTTTTAATTTATGTTACGATTTTTAGTTAATTGACCATTGTGCGTAAGAGGAGGTTCTTACAAATAAGAGGAAATTCCTGGTACTCAGAAGGGGGAGATTAGAAATGAGGCTGTGCGAATGACTACGACACCTTAAGTGTATCTCCCCCCCCCCCCTGACTACAGGAAGTGTAGTAATCAAATTTTCTTTGAAGAAAATCTGTTTCAGCAACAAAAAAAATAATGTACAATTAGAAGGACGAGTATTTATTTTAAATGTCCGCCCTTCGATCTTTGTTTCGTTGCAACAAAGGTGAGTGGAACAACGTTTCTTCTTCCCCCCCCCCCACAGTTCTCCCTCATTTTACGGTAATTGTATCGTCAAATTACGCACATAATTTCCTATTAATTTCATTGTCCAGAACTGTGACAATTTTTTTAATATTTCTTGGATTGCTGCCATCCGTTGTTAATAAAGACTGATGGGAAATTGTTTTGGCGTGGAAATTAATTTTGAATTCTAAATATTTCAAATATTGTGAGGTTGATCATTGACCTTTATCGGGTTCAGAGTAGACATTATTATCCGACATCCTACTCTTACCGCCATCTATTCGAAGGTGTTGCGACCAGTCACTAATACACAGCCTCGGTTTTGTGGCTGACAAGCAAGCTTACTTACTTACTTACTTACTTATCGGGTCACCAACAGCCCCGAGGGGTCAAGGAAGATAACAGATTCCGCCAACCAGTTCGATCTTCTGACCTATCTCTCCAGTTGGCAATACCAAGTGTACGCAGGGATTTGTCAACCTGATCCTTCCAGCGGAGCCTGGAGCCAATCGACGTCGTCGTCCATATTGTGATCGATTGTCCCATCGTCATCGGATATCTCAGGTACTAGTAGCGCGGAGAAATGCTCTCTCCATATTCCCAACATGCTCTGCACATCTGCGATGAGATTTCCGTCCTTGTCCTTACAGAATGGGGCCCTGAACCATGTCCATTAGTTCCGTTTTCCACTTTTCGGTAGAATTTTCTGGCTTCGTTCCTCCTTCTGTATGACTCAATATTCTCACTCTCGCGCTTTCTCCACTGCCGTTTCTTACGCCTAAAGAGACGGTTTAGCTCCTTTCTCTTCTCCCTATACCGCTCAGTTGCAGCTCGCGTTGCAATTGACTGAATCATTACCATACGTGCAGCGTTTTTGTCATCATTTGTAATGCGACACACTTCATCGTACCATGGTTTGTTGCGAAGCGGTTTTTCAAAACCATAGCCGCATTTGTATAATTTTCCACCTCATACATATGTTTGACAAAAGTGGCTATTGCTGTGTCATCAGCAAAGCCTATAATTTTCGAGCCTGATGTTAGGGGGAGTCTTAGTACCTCAACATACATAATACTGCCACGCCCTGACACTTACGGGATGCCAGCTTTGATGTCATCCAAACCATTGTCGGATTATTGATGTATTAACATCTATAGGCGCGGGTAGGGACTTAACTCACAAAGTGAACACATCCAAACACAGTTTGTCCGACTGCGATCACACAGATTGTCCGACTGCGATCACACAGATTGTTTGGCGTTAAACTCCTCCCAAACGACTGGACCGATTTGTATGAACTTTTGTGTGCATATAAGGTAGGTCTCAAAATCGGCCAACATCTATTTTTCATACCCCTAAATAATAAGGTTGACCCACCCCAAAACAGAACACAGATTTGTCCGACTGCGAAACACAGATTGTCAGACTGCGAAAAAAACACACTCTGATGTTGCGGCAGCGAATAGTTGTCTTGTGTGGGTGCGGAGCACTCTCAGAGCAAAGAGAATAATGACGTGGTTATACGTATATAAAAACGAGATAGCACGAGAGCACCGAAAATTGTGTGAACTTGTGTAGCGTATGTCCGAACATAAAAATGTATGTATCGGGTTTTTCAATAAGAGCGCTACAAAAGTTTTTTTTAAATAAAACAAAACCGGATTTAGATACCAATGAAATTCTTTATTCCTGTGAAAGTACGTTCGATGCCATTATGTATGGAACTCGATTTCTTTTGCATGGCTCGCTGCAGAAGTCCAGACGCTGAACCCAATTTTCGACGGTTTTCAAGCATAAATCGGCCGATACTACTGCAATTTCACGTTCGATATTACTACGAAGTTCATCAATCGTCGCTGGCTTGTAGGCATAGACCATAGACTTGACGTAGCCCCACAGGAAATAATCTAACGGCGTTAAATCGAACGACCGAGGCGGCCAATCGACTGGGCCATTTCGTGAGATAACACATTCACCAAACTTGGTTTCCAATAAATTGATTGTGACATTCGCTGTGTGGCTTGTGGCGCCGTCCTGTTGGAACCACATGTCCTCCAAGTCCATATTATCCAATTGGGGCCAAAAATATTCGGTTATCGTTGAACGGTAGCGATTCGCATTCACAATAATGTGCCGGTCTTGATCATCACGGAAGAAGTACGGCCCAATGATGCAATTTGATCTTGTAAGGATGTAGGCCAAGATCTTTTCGCAAAATTCGCCACAACGACGTCACAGAGATGTCCAATGCTTGAGAACGACGTGTGAGAGACACATTTGGGCTTTCTTGAACTGAAGCCTCAACGGCAGCAATATTCTCGACACTACGGACACTTCTTTGTCTCACTGGCACGGGAACATTTTCTACTGTGCCTGTGGATTCTAATTTTTCCACTAGACGCTCAATTGTTGATCTGGTAGGACGATTATGACGACCATAAATTGGACGTAGCGCTCTTAAAGTTGAGGCCACTGACTCCAAATTTCGGTAGTAAATTTTAATAATTTCGACTCGTTGTTGGCTCGTATATCTTTCCATGATGAAATGGCAAACCTTACTGAAGAGAAATGTCAAAAGAGCGGGAAAAAATATGGCGTCGTTTGCTGTCACTATCGATTTACTTTTGTAGCGTCTCTGTTGAAAAACCCGTTACGTACATGTGCCTGTTGCTTTACATTCTCTTGGTTTTTGTGGGTATAAAATAAAAAGTATTTAGCAAGAAAATAATGAAACTTGTCTTTAAATATTTTTAAGTGTTATTAAGAATTAATATTCGCCCTTATTCTCGACGTCAATACAACGTCGACACCATTTTTGTTGGCGACTTGAAGGCATTTGGGAAAAAAATTTTCCGTAATATTTTAAGAGGGTTGTTTTTGGATCATAGACATTAAAAACTTTGTTGTTGTCGATGTGACAATACATTTATAACGTTCTCAAGTTGATAAAAATCTGATGACGATAAGGCCGATTATTTAAATGAAACGTCATAATATGATTGAACGCTGTTTTTTATTTTCCAATGTAACATTTACTAATGTGTTCATAGAAATCGAACAGGTACCGTGTAACAAAAAGGTGTTAACACATCGCCCGTGAGTTGGAACACTCATTGAATTTTTTATAAAGTGTGATTTTTTAAGAGCTTTCGGATTTGATTTAAAAAAACACAAAAATTTAGAGAAATGTATGAAATCGTTATTTGAGTCGATAGAACGGTCTATATAATTCAATGTTTAAAGACGATTTCATGTGAATGTTGACCACAACTGCACCTCAAATGGTTCATACGCTGTGTCCAATTTTGGCATGCTCTCTCCAACATATCGGCCGGTATTTCTCGAATAAATTATTCAATATTGGCTTCCAGTGCGTCAACTGTTACGGACTTGTCCCTATAAACATAAGCCTAATATACCCCCACAAAAAATAATCTAAAGGCGTTAAATCGCACGATCCCACAAGATTCCGGATAGCGGCCTCAGAAAGTCACCCAAACTGATCATAAATTGGACGAAGTGCACGATGCAGTTTCGTGACCAAGCATGAATTTTGATAATAAAATGCAATAATCTGCAAGCGTTGTTCATTTGTAAGCCCATTCATAGTTAAATTATAGACCAAACTGAACATGTTTGACAGTAACATGTTACATGAAAACAGTTGAGCTGCCAAAAACAGTGTTGCCAAAAAGAAAGTTGCTAAAAAATCGGCCATTATTAACCTCCTCTTATTAAAATAATTCGTCAAAATATATCCCGGCACCTGCCTACTCTTAACAGCACTTTTTATATACATATGTATATCCAGTTGGCGGAGTTGAAGGCATTCTTCACATCGAGTGTGATGATTGCACAGTATTCGTTTGCTTCCATTTTCGCCAGTTATAGAATTGCGCGAATTACGTTCTTCTTTGGAAAACGAGCTCAAGTACTTCGGTACAATTTGGTTCTTTTTAATTTTTTATTTGCTTATACATTGAATACAATTTATAACAACGAAGCCGATAATATTTTTACGACTAAGTAAAAGCTTTTGCTTGCTCTTAATGACCATACTAACATTATTTAAATAACAGGGTGGTTAGTGCTGCGCCTGAAAGTATGCATTGTAACAACGTACCAGCTCGCTAAACAAGTAGCATGAATTCGCCTCAGTTAGGATAATTCTCTACCATTCGAGATGATTCTACAAAGATAACTAACAACAACGACTAGAAGGTTCTTGAATTCGCTAGAGATAACTACATTTGATTATGGTGAGTTGGTACAAATAGCGGAGGTCTGAGTAAAGGAGAGTTCAGTTTGTGATTAAACCCCGTAAAGTAAGCAACGCGAATTGATAGTAAAATATAAGACTTGTTAAAGTGTTATAAATAAAGTAAACTGTTGCACAATACAAGTAAAATAAATGGAAGTTAAACCGTTGTAATTATCGTAATTTAAAACGAACCTTGTTTTATTATTGGGAATAAAACAAGGCAAAAAGGACGAATAAGGAAATTCGTAACAATATAATGTACCAGTATATTCGACACCCGCGAAAAGTATATTTATAAGAATGTTTACCAACCCTGTTCACAAAGGGTACGCCCGTACGACATTTGCCATCTCTTTTGAATAACAGACGATGGCATACCAGTTTGCAGCAGAATACTTGTCCCGATGTGGATCACTTTTATACACCACCTTTATAATTCTCGTTGAAGTTAGAGTAGTCATTGGATAAATAGTCGACTCACGTTTGAGATAGTGGTCGGTTAGGGCGAAGTTCGTTCCCAAGTTGAGGACAACATACCCGATCATAATAGTTATTTTCACATCCATACGAAGTATTTAAACTTCTTGATAATGGAAAATTCGTTACTACCACGCCTTTCCCCCTCGTGGGTACTGTGCCCTGGTTATTACCACGGCTTTATCTCTCGTGGGTACTGTACCTTTATTATTGGTTATTACGAATAGGTTTCTCCTCGTGGGCAGTGCATCTTTGTTATTACGAAAGCTTTACTATTCGTGAGTACTACACCTTGGTTATTTACCAGTGGGTACTGCACCTTGGTTGTTATATTAATTAGAATATTTGTTATTTCTATTAAAGGCATAATATACCAAAAAATCTAAGTTCAGTTTACAGGTCTTGAGCTGGAATAAATTTGAATGTGAAAGATTTGATAATTTTATTTAAATTTTAAAAGATTTATGTATTTGGATCACCCTGTACTTTTATTATCCTCGACGAAGTATACTTGTACTCATTTGTAATCAATGTGGTTGAAGATTGGCCCCAATTGGTTATTTTTATCAGTGCAACTCTAAATTGCCGTTTCAGGAACCATCTCATAGTAACGCCATCTGTTATCAAATGTTCCCAAAAATTCTTCATCGGCTTAATAGCTTAGTATCGCCATCTCGGTTGTTTCTATAAGTTCTTTGGCGATATCATCAAGCACTCGGGGTGAGTTGAAATGTGGTAACGACGGTATACTTTTAGGCTTAATTAATATTAAGATTCAAACTGTTAGACAATTAGCCTGCAATATACACTACAAACTGTTTGTTGACAATCTAATGTAATGTTGATATTCTGCAGATGAACGAGTTAGTTAAGCAAAAATTTGTAATGCATTGTTACGTAACAATATTTATGACGTCGAGACGATGAGCATTGCAACAACTTAATTTATTCATGTACACTATGTAAAATTAACGACCCTAAGAAAACAACCTTCGCATATATTCCACAAGTTTTTACAAAAAAATTTTGTTAAATATTTTTTCCTGTATACCCCTAAAACTATTTTATTTGCCCTCTCAGCATTATATCTGCAACTGCTCTATTTTGACACACCTTAATGTATATAAAGGGTTTTTCAACAGAGACGCTACAAAAGTAAATCGATAGGGACAGCAAACGACGCCATACTTTTTCCCGCTCTTTTGACATTTCTCTTCAGTAAGGTTTGCCATTTCATCATGGAAAGATATACGAGCCAACAACGAGTCGAAATTATTAAAATTTACTACCGAAATTTGGAGTCATTGGCCTCAACTTTAAGAGCGCTACGTCCAATTTATGGTCTTCAGCGATGAGGCTCATTTCTGGCTGAATGGCTTCGTCAATAAGCAAAATATGCGTTATTGGTCAGACAGCAATCCACACGTAATCCATGAGTCATCATTGCATCCCGAAAAAATTACGGTTTGGTGCGGTTTATGGGCCGGCGGCGTCATTGGGCCGTACTTCTTCCGTGATGATCAAGACCGGCACATTACTGTGAATGCGAATCGCTACCGTTCAATGATAACCGAATATTGTTGGCCCCAATTGGATAATATGGACTTGGAGGACATGTGGTTCCAAGAGGACGGCGCCACAAGCCACACAGCGAATGCCACAATCAATTTATTGGAAACCAAGTTTGGTGAACGTGTTTTCTCACGAAATGGCCCAGTCGATTGGCCGCCTCGGTCGTGCGATTTGACGCCGTTAGATTTTTCCTGTGGGACTACGTCAAGTCTATGGTCTATGCCAACAAGCCAGCGACGATTGATGAACTTCGTACGAATATCGAACGTGAAATTGCAGCAGTATCGGCCGATTTATGCTTGAAACCCGTCGAAAATTGGGTTCAGCGTCTGGACCGCGTGGCCGTCGGTGGTGCAATGGTTAGTGTGCGCGGCTCTTGTACATGAGATCCTGGGTTCGAACCCGGCTCTGACCACCTTCAAATTTTCTTTCGGCGGCGGTCACCTCGCATAGTGACGGCGACACTATCGAGTATCTAGCCATGAAAAAGCTTCTCAAATTACCGTTCGGAATCGGTGTAAAACTGTAGGTCCCAATCAGTGAGTGAAAACTGGAAAGCGCACAGCTCAGTGATTGTGAGAAGTTCTCCCCAGTCCCTTCATGGGATGTAATGGGAAACCATTTATTTTATTTATGTCTGGACTTCTGCAAGCGTGCCCGTGGTGGCAATGCAAAAGAAATCGAGTTCCATACATAATGGCATCGAACGTACTTTCACAGGAATAAAGAATTTCATTGGTATCTAAAACCGGTTTTGTTTTATTTAAAAAAAAAAAACTTTTGTAGCGCTCTTATTGAAAACCCCGTTATATGTAGTATGTGGTTGCCTATACCTTTCTGTTCACAATTATCAATCCCACAACTAAATAAATAGATGATGCCTCCACTAAACAAGTTACCTTTTCCGCTTACTTACATACATTATCAGCAAGAACGTACATTAAGATGTCTCTAAAGTTATAACGATATAAGGACATCCTAACCGGTCACACATGTAGAATCATGTGAGTAGAAATATTATAATAAAAGTTTATTTATTTACACACATCGATGGGAAAATGTAAAACAAATGATCATAAAATTTATAAAGTTTTCCTTAAGATTTAGTCATATTTAAACACTTCTACACTATTTGGTTATCAAAGAAAGTTTTCCCAGTTCGAGGTGGGATTTACTGCAATGAATAAAGTACTTTAATATAACTTATCCTTGTATGGAAGCCATACGATGGCAATGGGTCCTTATCGCCGCCACTTTATGTTCCTAACCCATGTCAACTTATATGTGTGCCATCAAATCGCTGTGGATATAAAGAAGAATTTAATTGGTCATACTTTACATTGATGGAAAAGGCTTCATTATACAAGTGAAATTGTTCGTCGCCTCAACGCATGTTTTCGTAAAAAGTGAGCTAACGTAGATTCAGCAGCGCAATGAAAATGAGTTAATTAATTTGAAAAAGTTTCATCACTGGGATGAAAATGTTTCATTGCTTCAGTAATGAAATTAATCCATTAATGGGACGACACATTCTTCGATATGGTAATGTTGGTTATTTTATTGATGTTAACATAACTATATTTTTAGCAATTTTAACCACAAACACCTTCGTGTTGCCGTATTGCAACGTGTTAGAAGCAGAGTTGGTATTTACCCCCCTTACGTAACCCATACACATCGTCGTGGGGAATGTGTAATGAATGTTTACCCATTACCCACAGGGTATCTGGCAAATAATGGGTAGCTACCCACGAAAATGAGGAATTACCCATCACGATTACACATCACCCTCAGGGCAATGGGGAAAATAAGGGGTAGCTGCCCGCGAAAATGAGGAATTACCCATCACGATTGCCTATTACACTCAGGGTAATGGGGAAAATAATGGGTAGCTACTCACGACAATGGGGAACTACTTACCACCATTACTCATTACCCTCAGGGAAATGGGGAAAATAATGGGTAGCTACCCACAACGATGGGTAATGGGTTACCCAATATATGAAAAATAATATATGAAAAAATTAAGAAAAATCTCTATATCTCGGAAACGGAGCGACCAATCGAAAAAATAATAAAAATTTTACCTCCATTGGCTAGGAGGCTTTAATCAATGGGTGTCTCCAATATGGCATCACTTTTTTTTAAAAATCAAAAAAAAATCGCTGAAACGTCCTCATGTTTATATCTAGGAAACGGAGCGTCCAATCAAACAATAACTAATTTTTTCCGGTTTCTAAGGGGTTTTCATACAGTGGTCCAATTCGTATGGAAGAATTTTTTTTTCGAAAAATCGCAAAAATATGAAAATCGCTAAAATAAAAAAGTGGCTATAACTCCAAAACGGTGCGTCCACTCGAAAAAATTGTTTTAGCCACCTTTTATTTTAGCGAAATTCTTGTTATTACCCATCGTCGTGGGTAGCTACCCATTATTTTCCTCATTTCCCTGAGGGTAATGGGTAATCGTGATAGGTAATTCCCCATTTTCGTCGGTACCTACCCATTATTTTCCCCATTACCCTCTGGGTAATGGGTTACCCTGGGTAAACTAGGGTAACTCATTACCCACGAAATACGAACCCTGATTAGAAGTGAATATACAAATTTTGTTAACAAAACTTAAAAGTGAAGAAAATAAAGGAATCCTTTAACTCAATATAGCCCATAAATTAGGACAGTATGAACCAGACACAAGGAAATGACAAATGATAACATTTAAACGTCAATTGGATGAGTGTTTCAATATATTTTTTTGATTCAATTGTAATGCAGATCTTTGAGAGCAATTATTTGTGATATATTAATGTACCATAGCGTAATATATATACCAAGAGTAACGGTTACTCTCAGAAAATATACAAAGTTTGGTAATAATGCCAGATAGAGGCAATGGTTCATACCAACCAACAAGAGAACAGCAACAGTATTTCATTTTGTGCGTTAAAATTTTTGTGTAAACACCACAAATATTTCGGAAAAATTTCATTTTAGCCAAAGTATACATGAGGCCATAAAATGCTAACAGCAGCTAAACTAGACATAGGACTGTGCTTGGAGGTAGAAAGTTTCACTTGGGAGTGGCCAGAAATTATTCCTTCATTGGGTAGTCCAAGCAGATCACACAGAAAAAAATTATTTTTTAATTCAATTAAAAAATTCGAAAATTCAAACAAAATATTAATTGAAAATCCTGTGATAAAAAAAAATCACACATTAGCTACCATATTTGTAGGTTGTTTATTGGAAAAATATTATTTTTCAATCGATGCAAAATTTCATCCATCTACGAAAATATTTGTGCTTTATTTAGCAAAGATATTTGCGTTTTTAGTCGATGAAGAATTTGACATATTAACAAACTAAATTGTATCTCAGTTTTCATTTTGTCTTCGATCCGAAGAATTTTTTGAAATTTTGTTTAATTTAAAAAAAAAATTAAACAGCCCCGGTAGGATTCGAACTCACATCCACTGGAAGACCGTTTCGATGTTTGTGACACAGCGTCGTTTTGGGCAGCGTCTAGCCCGTTACGCCACCGACTGCCTGTACAAACTTATCTCTAACTGAAGTTATGCGGTTGTTCGTATCGTATTTACTACGTTAAATATTGGGGTATTTCTTATGAATTGTTTTGTTGGTACCATTTACCGATTTTCATTTCGATATTTGAGTAATTTGTCCGTATATCAATGAAAAATGTAATTGAGTGCTGAGATTTTTCACGTACCAATTTTTTTGTTAAAGTTTTACAGTCGTCTTTTTTTTCTCTGCAGTATGTCCTGGGCAGAGAACGCAGTATGTACAGTGAGAAGGCGAAAAGAATGAGCAACCTGAGTGGCAATGCGATCACTGATACGTCTCAGGATTATTAGGTGACCTGTCACTGAAGCTCTTTCGAAGTAGTGGACATATTCTTCTGTTCTTTGCAAGCGGATGAGCCAACACCCCTGGCCAACGGCGGATCAAATTTGAAGAAACCAAAAGCCAGTTTCGACACACTGCATTCTGGTCATCGTCTGATCCATAATGGGCGGCTGAACCATAATCATCCTAGCAGTAGGTAAAATGCAAACCACGGTGGGCTGGGTTTGCCTCCCGCCACCGTTATATTGGCAATGAAAATACACAATGAAGATAATTAACAAAGAAACCCCCAACTGTTGACGACCCACGCAAACGTTCTAAGGACCATGATTTAAGGATATGTACCTGGAATGTGCGAACGCTATACAGGACGGGTGCCACTTTCCAACCGGCTCCATGTCTTCGGAAAATATAAAGCTGACATCACAGCGATCCAGGAAATGCCATGGACAGGATATAGTTTCACCAGAAAGAAAAACTGCGATATTTACTACAGCTGCCATGAGCGAAAGCACGAATTCGGGTGCAGATTTATAGAGACTGCGACACCTAGTTTCAAGGTTCAACCCAGGGAGTAACCGCACAGCCACAATTCGCATCAAAGCGAAATATTACAACATCTCGTTAATTTGTGTGCACGCATCGACAGAGGATAAAGATGATGAGGTCAAAGAAACATTTTATGAGCGTCTGGAGGAAGTATACGAACGCTGCCCTGACCACGAAATTACGATTATTCTAGGCGATTTTAATGCCAAATTAGGAAATGAAAGTGTCTTTCGACAAACCATCGGTTATCACAGTCTACATGATACCACCTCCGATAAGGGAATAAGACTGACATGGTAGTTCGTAGTTATATCTCCTGATTAGCGGACGAAGAACCAGATTGACCACTTGGTAATAGATGGCAGGCACTCTTCTAGTGTAATGGATGTACGTGTGATTCGAGGTGCCAATATCGACTCGAATCATTACCTGGTGGCTGCGAACGTTCGCAAAAGACTGAGCAGGACGAAAATCGTACGAAACCGAACACAGGAAAAGCTAGATATTGGCAAGCTACAAATGCCTGAGATATTAATGTCCTATCGACGGAGGCTCTCTCTCCTGCTAGGGCAAAATATTCCCTCACCCGAAGACCCAAATGCGCAGTGGAAGGACATCTCCCATTCTTTGGAAATCGCTGCAAAGACTGAACTTGGCTATCAAAAACCGCAGAAGGATAAGCAACGGTACGACGAAGAATGTCGCATTGCAACTGACGAAAAAACGCTGCATGTATTGCAACGAAACAGTCAGTTACAACGGGTGCTGCGAGTGAGCGGTACAAGGGGCTGAGAAGGGAGGAAAACCAACTATTTAGGCAACAAAAATAGCAGTGGGAGCAGAGAGAGATTGAAAAACCCGAAATGTGCAGGATGAATGATGAATTCCGAAAGTTTTTCCAAATAGTAAGAAGATCGAATAACGGGCCTAATAATGGGCTGCCCTCCTGCAAGGACGAGAATGGGAATCTGGTGTCTGATAAGCAGTGTGTGCTCAAAATGAGGAGAGACCACTTTTCAGCAATACTCCACTCAGATACTTCCACTGAAAATCAGGAGGTAATGATTGTGGTAGACAGCGTAGATTGTACCCTCCCCCACAGCCAAGGTGAAATTAGAACGGCGATCTCCCAATTTAAGAATATTAAAGCCGCTGGTGTGGAGGGTCTACCTGCTGAGCTTTTTAAGGCTGGTGGCGAAGGAATGCTAGCCCACTTACATCTACTTATATTCGGTATAAGGTTGGGGGAATCTATGGCTGACGACTGGAGTCTCACTGTATTATGTCCTGTATTCAAAATGGGTGATCTGTGTGTCTGTTCCAACTATTGCGGTATCAGTCTTTTATCCATCACGTGTAAGGTCTTGTCGAGAGTATTATGTGAAAGACTAAACCCAATTGTTGAAACCCTGATTGAATCTTATAACTGTGGTTTTAGACCACAGTAGTCTAAGACTGGCCAAATATTCCTGCTACGCCAAATCCTTTAATCGACCCACGAAAAGCAAATCGAGACATACCATCTTTTTGCTCCTTTCGATAGCTCCATACAGGGAAAATTGTACGAATCTATGCCTGAACTTGGGATTCCAGCAACCCTGATCCGCCTCTGTAGAATAACGCTGACCAACACCAAATCAGCAATGAAGGAAAAGACCTCACCGAACTATTCTATACCAAGCGAGGACTGAAACAAGGTGACACACTTTCGTGCAATCTCTTCAACATCTCAATGCTGATAATAATGAGAAAAACTCCAGTGAATATGAACAAGACTTTCAACATGAAGAGCCATATGTTGCTGGCGTATACTGACGACATAGACATCGTTGGGCGAAATTTGCGAGAGGTTGCTGCAGTATTTTCAAGAATCGAAAAATAATTAGCGAAGGTGGGTCTTGCTGTTAATGAGGCCAAGATAACATTGATTTTGTCAACGACTAGAGAAACGTCTCGATTTGGTCCGCACTTGAACGTCGGCAACCGATTTAATTTTGAAGTGGAAGATGAATTTATCTACCTTCAATCCGCCGTGAACAAAGGACAGCCTGGAGATAAATAGGAGTATTGGGCTTGCAAATATATGATATTTTGGGCTCAGCGAACAGTTGAAGAACAAAGCCCTAGCACTACACGCTGAAAAAAACGGCCTCTGTAACATATCCTCCCAAACATATTCTGCAGGAACCATGTATATGTTTGGAACACACTTCAAAAATTTATATGTTTGCAAGTCCCAAACTCAGTTGTATTTAAATGCAAACATTAGCATGTTTACTGACAAATATGTATGCTTTATGTGGAAACATGCGCGTGCTTCATCCCAAACATCCATATACGTACATGGAATCATTCGCGTGTTTACCCCAAACCTGCATATACTTACGTGGAAACATATATGTATTTTCTCAAAAACATAATAAATTTTTAAAAACGAATTATTCTTACATTATTCGTACATTTTTGATAAATTTTGTTAGTAACGCTTTATAACTTTTCAAATTCCCATTCCAATTTAAAAAACTAATGATGCACTTTAAAAGACGTGTAAATTCAAAGCAATTATGTACAAAAAAATTTTAATTTGCAGTTACTGTTCCAGAGTTATACCACTTTAAAACTCTTTACCCATTGTATGTACCTAAAAATTTTAAAAACTGTTTTTGCATCGGATTTGCTTTAAATTTCTATGAAAATTTAAAACACTAATGATGCACTTTAAAAGACGGATAAATACCAAGCAATTTTTTAAAAAAAAATTAAATTTGTCAGTTACTGTTCCAGAGTTATGCCACTTTAAAACTCTTTACCCATTGTATGAAACTAATAATACTACAAACTCTTTCCAAATTTTTCATCGGATTTGCTCTAAACACTATATTCATGAAAACAATCTACATCCGCTAAGTAACGACAAAGAGTTACACGCAGAAAAGAACGGCCCCAGCAACATATTGCAGGAAACATATATATATTTGCAAGCAATCATATATATGGTTCCTGCAATATGATGCCGGTGCCATTTTTTGCTACGTGTACTACTTTGTCGTTACTTAGCGCGTTTAGATTTTTCAATTATACAACGTTCAAAGCAAATCCGATGAAAAAAGACAAACAGTTTATAATATTATTAGGTTAATACAATGGGTAAAGAGTTTTAAAGTGGCATAACTCTGCCACAGTAACTGCAAATTCAGAATTTTTTTAGGGAATTGCTTGGTAAATTCCATCTTTTAAAGTGCATCATTAGTATTTTAAATTTTCTTTGAAATTTAAAGCAAATCCGATGCAAAAATAGCAAGCAAATTATAATATTATTAATTTCAAACAATGGGTAAAAGGCTTTAAAATGGTATAACTCTGGAACAGTAACATCAAATTTAAAATTTTTTCCACAAAATTATTTGGAATTTATACGTCTTTTAAATCGCATCATTAGTTTTATAAATTTTCATAGGAATTTTAAAAGATATGAAACGTTATTTAAAAAATTTACCCAAAATTTACGAATAAATTTAACACGTGGTACCTTATTGAGGACAATCATTGCCAAAACTGGTGGTTTGTGCTTATAGAATAAAATTTTGGAATCATGCCATGTAAAAAGGAAAGTAATCGGTAATGTGTCGAGAAATAAGGCCTGCCAGCTCATGATTTCCGCCGTTGGGCACTTATGCGTCAGTGTAGAAAACTAACCCAACCCAACCAGGTTTACCCACACACATGGACTCCTTGAAAAGAGTTTATTCAAACTTTTTCCCTCCTCCCACAAACCCTGTGTTGGCAAGGAGCTGTAAGTAGAGGTAATACTTGTAGTAGTGGAGGTAATACCCTCATTTCTTCTGTGCTGGTCGAAACCTGGATGAGAGCAGTATGGGAGTGCATAATAGAGCGTTATAGGATGCAGCACAACTATTTTAATCCTTTAGAAGTTTTATAAGCAAAAGTGACTTTATGTGCACTCATCTAAAGTGTCAAAATTCATCATATCCATCCACACACATAAACACCCACACCCAGACGCACCTACAAGCCCTGGAAACATATGAGGCAGTGGACATTTTCCATGCGTTATAAATCCATTTGGTTTGTGGAATACTTAGTAAGTTGTAACTACAAAGAATTTATGATGTCTCACCGAGATAGTGGGGATGATAAAGTTTCCCAAAGATTTCAAAGTTTATAAAAGATGATGGGTGATAATGACAGGAACATTTTGAACATCGTTAAATAATAATGGCCGCATGTGAAGACGATTAAAATAAATTTAGAAAATAATACATATTTTCATTGTGAAAGGAAACACACAGGCACTATTGCGAATGCTAATTTCGAAAGGACCATATTATGTTTTTTATTTCATTAAAATCATGTTTCTTGCCAGTTAACATTAGGCCGGCCGGAAAAAACGTTTAAATAACACAATTTTGGTAGCATTAAATCGTTCTATGGGTTAATGACGGACCACGCATTGTTCCAATGCCGCATGAAACTGTCCGTGGTTAAAAAAAATATATATATACATATATATGGATTAGTATAGAATATTGGACCAGAATTCGACTAGCGCCCGCCTGCACAATAAGCGTCGTAGATCCAAGATACACTAACATTAAAAAGGTAGTCAAGAAAGGAAAATATGGGCAACAGTAAGTAGAATATGGAACAACGATTGCGACAACTATCCGAACGATAAATAGAAAATTTGCTACCACAGAAAAATTACGGAATTAGCCGTAACCGAATTTAGAGGTTGTCACAACCAATTAGAGGTTGCTTCAACCCAATTTCAGTGGTGGGGACTAAATTCAGTAGTAAGAACCTCAATTCAGCTGTGGCAAATTAAATTCGGTGGCAACAGGCGAACTGACGATTACAACAACCTCCTTTCAGACAATTAGTTCTGTGAGTGAGCAAATACAGGTAACCTACTTAGAGTTTAAATAAAATAAATGGTTTCCCATTACATCCCAAGAAGGAATTAGGGAGAGCTTCTCACAACCAGTGAGCTGTGCGCTTTCTAGTTTTATACTCACTGATTGGGACCTACAGTTTTACACCGCTTCCGAACGGTGTTTTGAGTAGCTTTTTAATCGCTAAATGGTCGACAGTGTCGACGTCACTATTCGAGCACCACTGCACCAACGACGGGGGTCTGTAAAATGGCAGAGCGGCATAAATATCAAAAGTACTGCAGTAAGTAAAAGTAGAGTCTGCACTTCCAAGTGATGAAAATCAATATACATACCGACGTTGCAACCCAAGACGAGCCATTTCAATGGAACCCCTTGTCTCGAAATGAAATGGAGACGTCACAGAAAGAATTAGGGATCACAAATCTTCTTCGGAGTGGTTATTACTACCCGAAAGAACGTTGACCTAACGCTGCTCAAAAACGAATACCCTTACCTTATACACAACACACATACAAAAGAAATTGCGACCCTTATACAACAGTGAATTTCGTCAGTGGTGGTGCCGACCACGTAAACACGCTCCGGTTAATCATAGACGATTCAGTTGAATTACACTGGCCTCTGTAACAGTGTTGCCAGTATAGGCTACAATTACACAAGCGCTGTTCAAAAATTATCGAAAATCGCTTCAAATTACACAAAAAAATTGTATTTATTTTTAACAAAAAACACTTTTTTCGATTTAATTCAAAACAATTTGTAAATTCCTTTAAGGCTATAAGAGATCATTTTTCTCCGGTTAAATGCCGCGGGTGGGATTCGAACTCACACTCGCTGGATGATCGTTTAGATGTTTGTGAAGCATCATCTTCAGCAGCGTCTAGCGCGTTAAGCCACTGCGGTGTGTATTTACACAAGTCACTAACCGAAGATATTTGTTGATTGTGCAGAGTGATTGATTGTGCAGAGTGATTGGCTGTCGCTAATTTAATTAAGTCCACCGCTCGCCCTGTTTATTGCTACCATCGTTTCTACCTTGCTTGCTGCATAATATCTCCGGCCTTTGAAATACTGACGAGTCAATATTAAATTTAAATTAAATTAAAATTTTAAAATTAAAATTTTGGCTATAATCCGATTCGTTCCAAGACTTTTTTTCATTGGTCATATTTAAAATTTATTGTACTGTTTACTGAAAAGTCACATCCTACAAATAAAAATTTCGAATTTTTCTCCCAATAGGAAAATTTAAATCCAAAGTTTTAATAGTATTTTCACAAGATTTCCAAGCAGAAGGTATTTTTCAAATCAGACATATACAGCGATGATACGCCCTATTATATATCCCAACTTTCGAGACCAATACACTAGCAAAAGGAGCCCTCACGTTAAAAATAAAATACATATGTGAACGAAAAACTCCCAATACTTTGACTATGCATCGAATAATATTTCAAATATAGTTGTCAAAATTATCATGCTGCTGGTCAACTATGTTCCAAACACAGATCTGTGGATCTATGTTTCCCTGCAAACGGAGATATTATGACGGAGAAATTAAAAAGGTTATGGAAATACAATTTTATGTATCAACCAACACATGATATGTTACGACAACTGAAATTACACAACAATTGCAAGACATATTATTATCCAAATGTTATTCAAAAAGTTTGAAATTGTTGCATTTTTGGATAATTATTCAAAAAGTGGCAACACTGCTCTGTACCCACTGTTTGAGGATTTTAATCAAGCTTTCGGTGGTATACACCGAAACTCAATGTGGTACGCCCTAACCAAAAAGGGGATACCAGGCAAGATATTATACAGGGTTCGGTAGCCATAGAGTGATGCCACATCTGTGGGGGACAAATATGCTTCCTGTCCACCACATTATTTATTCCACTTATGGACGGGGTAACGGATGCAACCAATACATAAGCCCCGTGCGGCATTCAGTAGAATATTTATAAACAAATAACTGATATCGACCACGTAGACAACATATCGTCGCCTGAATCTCGATTTGCCGTATACGCCATTTTCGAGTTAAAATTAGATTTGCAACGAGAAATACTAAAATTTTACGGCACGCTGATCCTCATTCTTCTATCTTCATTGGTTTCAGAGATATAGTGTATTCCTTTAGCCGTAAAAGCACGATAATTGTCAATTTTTACCGTTGAACAAAACTTTGAACTCGTTTTTCTCAAAACGGCAATTTGGCGCATACGGAAAATCAAGATTCAGGCGACGATATACATATATATCTAATGGGCCACAATATGTTAAACAGACTTTCCGAAAATTCGGAAAACTTCGCATGGAGAATAAATATTGAGAATACAAAACTAATGCGATTCGAACTTCCATATTTAATAAATTGAAGAACTTCTGCTTTTCTATATCTGTCACGTTATTGTTTTGGAGACGTAAACTTTCAAAACGCCGACACACGTTTATTTTTGTTACTTCCTCTACCAGAATCCGTTGTAGGAACCTTGTTATTTCCACATTGAAATGGGAATACATAGTTGTACATCTAATAAAGCCAGAAGAAAATATGTTTCGTTCATTTTATTTAATTTTAAAACGATACATATATTTGGACCACCCCGTAGTCGCGATACTACGAGATGAACGAATATGGTTGAAAGTCAAGCAAGGTGGTTGGTATCTGAAATGTGTTGATGATACACGTATACATTGATACCTGATCAAGAGGAAACATGGATTTTTAAATTAATATCTGACACGGTGTTTAAGCGGGCATCATTGTTGTGGGTGCATGAGAGTTATTCATTATTTCCGAGTTGTAGTAGTCCTGTTGGATATCTTTATAGTTTTCCCAGGGAAGGTAACCTCCACAAAAGCGACTATCTTAGTTCTCCTTGTGACTAAACGTATTTTTGTTCAGCCAGCTTTACATTCAGTCATTCTTCCCGATGTGTCACACCGAACGTATAATTAATCACACGAAGAGCGGAATTTGGCTCCAAATAGTGTGCACCTTCAAAAATTTCAAAATAACTTCCTTACTAAGTTACCATTTAATAACGAAAAATATAAAATTATATAATGATTACGAAATCGTAGAAATTGAATTTTCAAATAAGATATAACTTTTTTAAGGATGTAATTTAGATTTATTTAATTTGCTCTTGATTAAAGAAATATTTTTTAAATTTATTTTATTTTTGGAACGAAATTTTAATGAAAAAAATATTAATCAACGTTTGTTTTAACACTATTATGCTACATCCCACTATTATCAACTATATTGTTTACTTTTGCTTTGGTTTGTGTCTAGATGTCTCACATATCGTCGTTCCAAAGTTATCTTCACATATCTCCAAAAAATATTTTTTTGGGAGTCGACTCTAAAGTTTCAACAATTTGTATAAAAAATTGGTGAGAAAAAAGTGGTCAAAAATTTTTGCCACTAGTAGCGCCTGAAATTCTGCATCGATTGGAGTAAAAATATCCAAAGTCATTGATGAAATTTTCCGAATTAAGGCTATTTTAATCTCCAAACAAAATTTCACATTTTGTTGTATACGCCACCTTTTGGGAACGTGAACATAAGCTGAAAAAAATCATTATCTTTTAGTCCAACGCAATTTTTTTTTTTTTACTTTTTTGTAATGTTATAGACTTTATTCGGAGTTACTTTTAAGATATAGAACGAAAACAAAATCCATATATTAATACGATGAATATATATATTTTTTACGTCTGTCAAATATTTTTTTCACATGCGTGAATTGAAGATAACTTAATTTTTTTTTTATTCAAAATTTTCTTATATTTTTCGTTGTATATCCACTATAATGGTTCATACGGTATCATAACGTGTTAAATTTTTACCAAAAGTGGGTATACAAGAAAATGATGAAATAATATCTCTGAAACCATAAGAGATAGGGACCTGGGGATTAAACAGATGGATAGATCTAAAAAAATGTATCCCAGGAAATAGTTTTATCTCTTTTTTTTCAAATTTTGTGATATACATACATACATATGTGAAGATAACTTCGGAACGACGATATGTTAAGAAATTTCTTGTTTAATGGGAAGTTTTCTAAGTAGAGCCTGTTACCTATATTTAGTATATATTGCAGTTTTGAACCCAATAAAAAGTAAATTTAGAAAAGCCAAAGTGAAAGAAGTTTAAAAAAGAAAATTTTCATAAAAAAGTGCCTTTTCTTAAAAAAAAGTAAATTTTCTCAAAAAAAATACCTATCCATATTCTTAACAAAGTACATTTTTCTTAAAAAAAATATCTTATCTTAACTCTTAAAAAAATATCTTTGCTTAAAAAAAGTATATTTTCTTACAAAAAGTACCTTTTCTTTAAAAAAGTTTTTTTTTTTAAATAAGTATATTTTGTTAAAAACGTACATTTTCTAACAACAAATTACCTTTTCTTTTCTTGAGATAAGTAGCCTTTCTGAAAAAAGTAAATTTTCTTAAAAAACAAACCTTTTCCTACCTGTTATTAAAAAGTACTTCTTTGCAAAATTCATACCATACCCTTACATCTTTCTCTTACAGAAAGTACTTTTCTTAAAAATAGTACCTTTTCTTAAAAAAACATTAGCTTTTAATAAACATTAGCTTTAAAAGCACATTTTCGAGAAAAAAAATAAATATTCTTTTTTTTTTTTTAAAAAATACATTTTATAAAAAAAAATTCTTAAAAAATGTTTATCATTTTACAAAAAGTATCTTTTCTTAATACAGAATTCGCACTGACATCGATTTTCTTGATTTTGTCACTTTTGTTGATTTCAAGCAGAGATCAAGAAAATTTGCTTGATTTCCCATACATTTTGACAGACGACAAATCGGGTATTTTTTCTTATTTGTATAGGAATCAGGAAAAACAGCTTGATTTTCTTTATGCAACGCTGTTTTATCTCACCCTACGAACGAATAGTACGTTTGTTTACAACCATTTTAATCATGGCGAATCGATGTGGTGGTACCACTAGAATACCCGACTTATTTATTTATCGCATTTCGTAGGTATTTATTGTTTCTCAAACATATTTTTTATACTTTTTTTTGTTTACTTTTATTCCTGGAATACATTTGTGCTGAATTTTATTGTGGAAAAATACCAGATAAAGCAAAATGCCTATTGTTGTCGGCTTGGGGTGTTTCTTGTCGTAGTAATACTACCTCGTCAATGAGCCTTGACTTTCAATCAAATCAGGAAAAATCCCAATGCGAACACTTCGGATTTTGTTAGGACATTTGATACGAAATCGGGAAAATATTTTGTAATGCGAATGAGCTATAAAGATCCATTTAGATTATCGTATTTTTCAAAGGGCGCCTTATGCGTGTTGGAACTAACTAGTACACAATCTATAGCGAAAGGAACTTCGTTCCAACCGGGTTTCCCCCGACACCTCATGTGATTGTTTCTATATGTATAAGTAGAGGTTTGTGGTTGCGATAGGTATTGCCTCGTAGTACTGTCAAATTCATAAACGTGTACTGTATAAAATATTTGAAAACAAAAATTGCTAGATATGGAGGAAATGCTTTGAAAATAAGTACAATTGCCAATGGTATTGAAAGTTTTTTGAATTTGCATTTAAACAAATAATTATAATTGTCATATAATTAACTTGCCCCACGTATATAGTCACTGGGGGCTAACTCCTGAGAATTTCACGGATGAGGTAGCAATTCGTATCCCCATTTATGGATATTTGCATTGGCGAATACACACCCTTGCGCCGGTGAGTTGTCATCGTGGCAAAGCACATTTGCTTCCCCAAATGCAGTTAATTTTGTTTCCAATCAATGTCGAAACTGTTTAACAGCTGTGTATTATATTCACCAGTGATCATTTTATCCACTCCAAGATTATCCACGTGAACGAAACCGCATGCATTCCCAAGAAAAATTCGATATGGCCTTGTTGGCTTGAAGGAATTGGGCAGAGCTTTTCACAACCAGTGAGCTATGCGCTTCATAATTTTTTTATACTCACTGATTGGGACCTACAGTTTTACACCGGTTCCGAACGGTATGTTGAGAAGCTTTTTCATGGCTAAGTACTCGATAGTGTCGCCGTCACTAAGCGAGGTGACCGTCGTCGAAAGAAATTTTAAGGTGGTCGGAGCAGGAATCGAACCCAGGATCTCCTGTACAAGAGGCGCGCACACTAACCATTGCACCACCGACGTGTTGCAATGTATTCATGTCTTTTCCACGGTTACGAAACGGAGCAAAAACTCTGCGGTTGAACACCGCCAAACACTCCTTTGCAGTGGTCACACGGCGCTTTTTGTCGAGGGTGAGTAATCGCGGCATCCACCGCTAGTATAGCTATTTAGTGTCCAAATACATATACGGTCCCAACTACATATATTATAAAATCTCAAGCATCTTCATGTCAAAAGTAGTTTTCGAAATAAAAGTCTATAAAATGCTACAGCAGTATATTAGCTTTTACAAATTATCCGGTATTTAGCTTTTTTGTTCCTTTCTGATGCAGGAATACATGAAGAATCGTCAATTTCCCTCTGAAATCTTCATATTCTATAAAGGAATCATAGTGGTTGCGTATGTGTAGCAGATGTATGCACTTTACCAGTCATATGCAGTTATCCTTTACAACAATTCTCTAACAATTGTTACAAATAAAAATATTGAAATTATAAATTTTATTTTTTTTGTTTTAGTTTTGAACCCACAACAAACAAGTGCAGCAAAACTCTTTCAAAACGTTCATTTGTTAACTGAAAGAAGAAGTACAACAAATATTTTAAGCTCATAAAGTAGAAAAGTAGCAATAGTTCGGCAAAAGGATTCCCGACTGTGGTACTTGTATGTAATAAGTAGAAGTGATATCCTTTTGTTTCTAATTGTAGTCGTGTGTGTGCGTGTGTGTGTGATTGAGCTTGCATGTGAATTCATATATTCAGGCTAATAATATCAATTGTAGATGATGGTCAAAAGTCATTTCAACAACACTAAATTATTATTATCTTCAAGAGGTTGCACATTTGCATACAGACGCAGCCACACACAAATACGAATGCATGTATGCAGATATAGTAGTTCCTTGTACGAAACGATTCGTACTCACATGTGTAGGAAGTTTTTGTTGATCATAGTCCTTCTGTAAGACGATAATGGGGATTGTAGTTAGTTTTTCCTTTCGTTTGTCTCTTATAGCGACAGTTCAAATATTAAGATGTGGTATATGTTCCCTATATTAGAGGTGGCACGGTAAGACTTCTTTGTTCATGTTAATTACTTACTTAGTTAATTATCCTTACTTATTACAACCGCCATCAGCCTGTCGCTGGAAAACGGCCAGCGGGACGTCTGGCTAGTTTCTTCGTACATGGCGCACGACCATACTGAATTACCCCCTCCGAAGTTCGTCAGGGATATTGTATCGGAGGCAAAAAGACGGAATTGTAGCGTCATTATAGGTGCCGATGCCAACGCGCACCACACAATATGTGCGAGTACCGTCACCAATGTTCGAGGTGAGTCTCTTTTTAATTTCATTATAAGCGAATCCTTGACTATATGTAATAGACGCGAGGAACCGACCTTCATAACTTCAGTTAGGAGGGAAGTACTAAACCTAACTTTACTACTTGGCTATGTCTATGTCACTGTATCCGATTGGAGCGTACTTTCTGATCACTCATTTTCTGATCATTCCACATAAATACCGATCCTCTGAAAAAGGAAGTTTTTAAAAATTATAGGAAAACGGACCGAACGCCTATCGTGGGCGCCCAAGGAAACTCTTAGGTAACCATCCGAATATTTGTGCCAGAGCTGGAAGAACTAGTTGGTAAATTTACTGATGCGTGCAGGAACATGCTCAATGAATGTTGTAAGACCAGTTGTTATAATGCTGCCATGGGTAACAAAAAACCTCATTGGTGGAACGCTGAGCTTCAGGAACTAAGGTAGTCCATTAGGCGGTGTTTCAACAAGGCCAAATAGAGTGGCGACCAAAGAGATTGGGACGTTTACAAGATTAGTCTTAATCTATATAAAGGTGAAATCAAGAAGGCCAAACGGAAATCCTGGCGAAACTTCTGTGAATCCATTGAGGGAACCAACCAGACTGCACGCATAAGATACGTGCTCGCTAAAAACCATGTGCGGGGTTCTTAATGAAAGACCATGGAACGTGGACGTATTCGTCTGAAGAGTCTCTTGGGATTCCTCTGGATACCCACTTTCCCAACGATGACAGGAATGATGGTCATCAGCCAGAAGAGTTAGTCGGAAACACACCTAGCATAGAAAAAGTTCGCTCAATAGTGAGCAGAAAGAATCTGATATGGGCCATTAGATGCCTTAAGCCCAATAAATCAGCCGGACCTGACGGGATAATTCCCACGCGACTACAAGAGGCACTATACCTATCTTGTAGTGGGTTGGACGCAATCTTCAGGTGCTGCCTTATGCAGGGAGTCATTCCAAGCATTTGGAAGCAAACAAAAGTTGTTTTCGTCCCGAAAGCGGGCACATGCTCTCCTGTAAAACCAATCAGTCTATCATTCTTTGTTCATAAGACATTTGAAAGGTTACTGGTCATTCATGTTCTAAGTAATCTTCCCCAGAATCTACTATCGAGTTCTCAGCGTGACCATATCAAGGACAGGTCAACTGAGATGGCTCTCCGCTCTATAGTCAGCATAATATAAAACTCTCTTGAGAATAAGGTCTTCGCTCTAGGGATCTTCCTAGACATCGAGGGAGCCTTCAATAACATTCAACTTCGGCGATTCTCAGGTCGTTACAGGATCTAGGAGTCGACAGCTTAGTGACACGCCTAATGGGGAAGCTTCTGGTGGATAGATCCGTCAAAGCTGAATGGGAGTTGTGTTACAATTGCTAAGAACGTTAACGGAGGGACACCGCAGGGCGGAGTTCTGTCTCTACTATTATGGTTAACTTCTGTTAATTAACTGCTTCTTGAATTGGACAGAGCCGAATGCCAGGTCTTTGCCTATGCCGATGATATTGGTATCATATGTACGGGGAGAAACCTCAGTTTACTTAGCATTCATACAATCAGCCTACTTAGTCTGATTTCGAACAATCCCGGGGTGGTCAGGGACGTTACAAAACCAAGATAACATATTTCTCCAAACAGTCCGATCCCTTGACTTATCTCTCCTGTTGGTAATACTATGTGTACGCAGGGATTCGTAAACCTGATTCGTCTAGCGGAGTCTTTTTCATATTACTTCGAGTTCGGTTTCGAAAAGCCTTCGTGCTGATTCGTCTTCATCCATTGTACTGACATGACCTAACCAGTTCAACCGCGTTATTTTTATCCGCTTAACTATGTCAATGTCTGGATATAGCTCATACAGCTCATACGTTGTTCATGCTACGCCGATACTTGCCGTTGTGCACTATAGGGCCATGCATTTTCCGGAGTATTTTTCTTTCGAAGACTTCTAGAGATATCTCATCTGGTTGCGATATCTTTACGTTTACTGAATTATCATTCCTATAGCATTGAAGAGTAAATTAAAAGCGTCGGGACTTTCCCTTAAAATTCTTCAATACTTCGGACTCTACAAACTATCGACAAGTCGTGAAAATCCCGATAAGTCCAGAGCATCTGGCAACCCAATGTATGGCTATTTCATCACCAACTACATAATAAGTGTTTTTTTAGCCCGCTACAGTTAATAATAGCTTAATTTGTACAGGACAGCTAAGCGATATTAAGTGGCATTTCAATTTCCCACTTAAATTCCGACTTGTGCAATGAGAATGTTGCCACATATTAAATTTCAAGAAATGGCAACAAAAAGTTACTTACTTTTATTGACTATTTTACAACCTCATGAGGTCAGACTTCTTACACATATTAATTAAACAAGCAAATAAACCAAAAAGTTATCTTAGATAACTTGCGAATGAAAATGTTATCAAGGAGAGACCCAAAATCAGAAATTTCCAACATGAGTTACAGATTTTAAGTTGACTAAAATTATTTTGTTTAATCGAAGACTACGTATGTATACTTTTATATCTCTAAGTTTGAAGGATAGCATTTTATTTCCGATAGAAAACAAAATTGGAAATTAATTGTTCACAACAACGCTCGGTAAATATACATATTGATCATGGTAGAATTATCTACCAGGTATAGTCGTTTAAACAGGTGATGAAATTTTTTCCATGTCATTTATCGTTTCACTTGTCAAAATCTTATGTATTTTGTTTTTATCCTTTTTTGAATTCTTGTATTGGTTGTTATATATATGTGTAGAGTTTAACAACTGAAACGAATGAACGAAAATAAAATGTCTGTTGTTGCTGCTTACAATTACAACAACATCTGCTGCTACCATGTGTTTGTTGGCACTGTCTACGAAAGTGTTGCCCTATCGCATTTTTTTCACCCATTACAGCAAATGTTGCCACATTTCGTAATATTATGTGTGGATCGTTTTATTTGGAAAGTCGTAAGTGGCGATAGCTTAAGGGAATAAAAAACAGCCTTAATTTTAATTAAAACTATACAGATCCACATGTAAATATATGTCCTTTATTTATTTAAACTGAATATACACCTTGACATATTTCGGCCTCAGCAACATACTGCAGGTACATGTCTGCAGGCACTATTTTTGTGAATAGAAAATTTGCTGCTGTTTGTTTCTTTATTGTCTGTCTCGTTTTTTTACAGCAGTTTTCAACAAACAAAGGTACATTTGGGTGACAAAATCGTATATTTACCTATTAATCATTGCGTCCAAAACATGTTATATTGAATAGCAAATTATTGCATAGGACTATTGCATGTTCTTTGCCAGAGTACTTCATTAGAAACAGTCTTGGGTTAGTAGATACGGAGAATTTGTCTCAGACAAACGTTCAACAAACATTCAGACCTTCTTCATTGACAGCTTCGTCAAGCTCCTACTAATTGAATATTATAAATTTCGTGTTTTCCGATATTCTTTTATTGCACAAGGTTTTGTGCAGCTTTAAAAATGCAAAACGGACATTATTTATATAATCATAGCCACCATCCTTGGTAATCTTGCATCCCAAATAGTTGACTGAATTCACGTCTTCATCAACTGTTAGTGAAGTATTCCGTTCTTTTCGAATATGCATTAGCTTTCCCTCTTTATATCTATTCTTAATCCGACATTTTTCCCCTTTCAGAGAGTCTGTTTAACCTGGACTCGATATGATAAAATTTGTGGGCCATATGACACATGCCATTTGCGTATGTTTACACATACACCACTGAATGCTGAACAGTGCTTCGGCATTAATTGCGTCCCATTACCTCGTCCATAAGTAGAATAAATAACATGGGGCATAAGACACATCCTTGTCCAACTTCCGCCGATGTGGTGTGGTGTGTTGTAAAGAATTAACGCCGTCGCGACACTCGACGATCTGGTGACGATATCTCCATGTCACCATTAGCTATTAGCGATGCAGTACTCCTGATGTTGTCGCCGCTCAGCTTTTTTATTGAAAAGTCATCAATACGGAGGTTACTTGTATTCGCAGCTTTTTTCCTCAGCCATATTTTCCAGATACGAGGGCGGCCCCAAAACTAGCCGACCTGACGTATAGATGGTGCCAGTTGTTTGGAAAAAAATATTTTGGTTAAAAGTGGCAACCTTATAAAACATATGTTTTAAGTTTCAAGGCACCATGTTGTTTAGTAATTTTATTTGAGCCAGCAAAATTAAACCATCTCAGTGAATTTGCAAACATGGAAGAAAATGATCACCGTAATGTAATTCAATATTTCCATTTGAAAGGTCTCAGTCCAAGGTATATTAAAGCTGAGCTAGACTCTACTCTGAGGGAGTCTGCTCTTTCGATTGCTACTGTAAAATATTGGGTACAAGAGCTTAAACGAGGCCGTACGAGCTGCCAAGACGAACACCCTTGTGTTCGAACAATTGAGGTGTCTACGCCAGACACGGTTAATAAAATCCACAAAATGGTATTGGATGATCGTCGGCTGAAGGTGCGTGAACTAACTGAAATGATAGGTTGTTCAAAAAGTGATATACATGGAATATTGACCGAAGATTTGAAGATGAGAAAGCTGTGCGCAAGATGGGTGCCGCGTTTGCTTTTAATAGAGCAAAAACAGCGTCGTGAAGATGTTTCAGTAGAGTGTTTGGCAATGTTTTACCACAATAAAGCCGAATTTTTACGTCGATTTATAAGAATGGATGAGACATGGGTCCACCAATGCACACCTGAGACAAAGGAACACTCAAAGCAGTGGACTGGAATGGGAGAATCGTGTGCAAAGAAGGCGAAGACGGTTCCATCGGCAGGCAAGGTCATGGCGACAGTTTTTTGGGTTGCGCTTGGAATAATTTTTGTTAATTATCTACAGAAAAGAAAAACCATCAATGCCCAATATTATGCTAATTTATTTCAGCATGTAAAAAGAGCCGCATAACGTTGATGTCTTCGTTCGTATACGATTATTGTGCAGGAATTCACGATTGCTAATTCCGGTCCAGAATTCTGCACTATTGCAAGGTTCATTCACATATCCTTTACCGCCAAGGACCTCCTTGGCCATTCAATTCAGCGTTCGATGAATACCCGACCACGTATTCCGACTGTCTTGTGCCAAATTGGAGCATAGAGTTTGATCGTACATCATTGATACGGATAGGTGCTGCAGACGGTCTGTTTCGTATGGACGGGAACGGAAGGTGCCCACTAAGAGTTGTTGGTCGGTATCAATATCAGCACCACATCTAGTTTTGACGACCAACAAGGAACCCAGAAACATGTTGCTGATAAATTTATGACCAATTTTAGTGAACATTTGCCTATTAGGCGATTCCCATGTATACATGTGAAAAGTTCTGTGGGTGAATTTCGTTCCGCCGATAAACAGTTTATGGCGAGTACTGAAATCTATGAACCTGTCACCATTGTCATATCCCACAGATCCAAGACCATGTCTTCCCATCACATCCTATATAGTTGCTGCCCACTTTCACATCGAAATCTCCCAGAAAGATTTTAATGTCACCAATTGACAAGGAACTTACAGCAGAATCTAGTTAACTATACAAATCGTCTCTAACACTGTTCTCGTCAGGCTCAGTAGGTGCATACACGCCTGTAACACAGAAATTCTGCGGAATTTCGAATCAAAATTCACAATGACGATGCGATCAGATACAGCGTTGTATGATATTAGAGCATTTCCTAGTCTAGGAGAAAGAAGAAGGCTGATTATACGTTGCGTATCATTGCCGGATTAAATAAAGCAGTGTCAAGATGATAATTGAGATTTTCCACCATTAAGCCAATGCACTTGGCTTAGGCCTAGTATGTCCACATAGTAACATTCCATAACTCGTGTAAACTCTTCGAGTCTCGATTTTTCGGAGAGAGGTCTTACATTCCAGGTGCCACCCATAAACCGTTGTCTAAAGCCAAATGTCGTTATCGAGGGGTAATGACTTTCCTCTGAATTTAATGACGTTTCTATAATGATTGTAATTTAAGACGAGTGATTCAATAGACCACCGCATCCGATGCTGCCAACAGCCTCTAGGCAGGTAGTCGCCCTGTATTAGGGAGGTATTTTTTTTTTTTATCGAAACAGCAGGGGCACCTCGAGCAGGATGTGGCTCTTCACCACGCACTACGGTCTTGGCAGAAACGTTACCTGTCTACTAGAACTACATTACCCCCATATAGTATTTAAAATTAAACCTTTATTTGAACTAAAGCGTCTGTGCAAAATTTCAGCTGATTCGGTCAACTTTTGGGCGATCCTCAAAGGCCCTGAAAATCGGTAGCTTCTGGTTTATAATATTCTTTACCTCTGACAAAGAGTTTTGCATATTTTGAAACAATGAGGTTATAAACTGAAGTTTCCATAGTGAAAAATGCTTAATACTCCCAGTAAGATTTATCCACTATGTCCTACAAAGCTTTCCGAAGTCATACCAAAAAATTTCGATACATAATCCGTTCCCGCAGCCATTAGGTGTAGCATATTGCCCAAATAGGGTCGAAGGGGAGACAGTTCCCTTACGTCACGCCGAATCATTATGGTAAGCCAAGTTTTAACTCTCAGACATGTCAATTTGATTAAGGTCGAACAATTTCTTCAATCCTAATCAAATTACCAATTAAGGAGCTTTCGAGTTCGACCAATCCCCCAGTATTTACTAACTTGAGACTGTCCTCACACCCATACATTTGCAATCAATACGTACGTATGTGTGAATATTTAGGTGAAAAATAACAAAAGTGAAAATTTTCATAAAATGCAGTTGTTATAACAAAATTCGCCTTAAAATATAAAAAGGTAGATAGGTATGGTTGTATTATTTACTCATCGAATGTTTAGTCTCAATCCCTGCTGTATGTAATTATGAGTATCCATGTATGTATGTATGAATATAATCTCATATATTGATTAAACTTCTTTATTTGGGATATCTCATTTTTCTCGTTTTGTTGGCATAAAAGTTTATAACATGTTAAATAATTTCCTTTCATTGAAGAATGGATTCATTTGCGCTCTGTGCCAAGTTAAGTGAAATTTTCAAAGAAAACAAAAATACAAAACAAATCATTACCTCTCATCATCAGACTGGAAGTACTAAATTGCATTAGACTGGGTAATTTTTAAAGCTATAAAAAAGTCGACGTATAAACCCAGCACAGATTATACTTTCTAGCGTAGCTATTACAAGCTATACTGCATATAATGACCAAAAAACAGGAAACAAGAAAAACATATTGCAGGACACACCATCGTGGCTGCAAATCATAATGATAACTTGGTGTCAGTATATGTTCCTACTCTTGTTAGACAAGATGCGGAGGCTGACAAAACCCTAACTCCACCGTCCGGTAACACCGGACATGGCGTGGCTGGTGCGGGATCCACCCTGATCAAAGCTGGCAAGTTTAGTACAGATCCGTCACGAATACCTCACGCGCCGATTTTACAAACGCCCTGGACTCGGGGTCACTCGGGAGAATTAAAGCTCGTGAGGAAAAAATGATTTTTGGTCTTAGAACCGTCAGGTTCCGCCACTCCAGATTCTCTGTACGGAGGTAGACGTAGGCGCTTTCGTGTGGCGCAGTTCAATCTGCACCACTGCGAGGCTGCCTCTGCACCACTCTTCCGATGCTGCCTTTGTACCACTGCGAGGCTGTCTCTTCTACTCTCCCTCACGAACCACGAGATTGACATTGCCCTAGTGCAGCAGCCCTCGATAGACCGCGAGATGAATGTGAAAGGTCTGGGCAATATCAAAGTGAGAACATCTTTGGGGTAAGAACATCTGGCAAGGTAAGAGCTTGTATAGTAGCTAGAAATGATTTAAAACTTATTCTTTCTTCCAACTTTAGTAGCAACGGTGTGCATGGTTATTAAGACTGGATGAAATTTGATACTTGCGTCTGTGTACTTACCGTATGAGGAGTGTGATCCGCCTGGTAGAACAGTTCTTGAATTGGTACACCAGGCATCTACTAAAGGGTGACGGCTTATTAAGGGCTGTGATGAAAATGCTCACCACACCCAGTGGGGCAGACCTGCGATAAATAACAGAAGTGAGTCTGTCTTTGTTTTTATTATTCTCTCCGGGTTCAAGATTTGTAATAAATGCTTTATCGATACATGCCCTCTTACTTTCCCAGGTAAGAGAAGCCAGCCTGCGTATTGGTGTGTTCTGCGTAAATCCACTAGGAGACTCTTCAATGATGCCAAGAAATCGAAAAGGGAATCGGACTGGACTGTTTACAGAAACAGTTTCAATAAGTTCAAGAAGGATATTAAAAAACCAAAACGGGCCGCCTGGATCAGCTTCTGTGAGTCCATAAACGAGATAAATGACGCTGCGCGATTTCGTCGCGTGTTGTCCAAGGACCCTAGAGTACTCGGCAATATTCAGAAATCCAATGGTCATGGACGGACTCCACTGAGGCACTTGAGCTTCTTATGGAAACGCACTTTCCAAATTGTGTGGATATAGACTCCGCGGAGAGGAATCACCTGGCGACTTCCGCTCCAGATGTCTCGCAACTGGGAGTGATTGAGGACAATTTGACGTATCGAGGTTGATTGGGGCTATTAATAGCTTCAAGCCCTTTAAATCTCCTGGTCCTGACGGGATACTGCCGTTTATGCTGCAGAAATGTGACGCTTTTGTCACCCCTCATCTTCTGAGTATATACAGGGCTTGTCTCAGATTTTCCCTGATGCCAGACAAATGGAAGGAGGTACTAGTCGTTTTTATTCCCAAGTCGGGAAAGAGTAGCGTGTTGTCCAAGGACCCTAGAGTACTCGGCGATATTCAGAAATCCAATGGGTCATAGACCGACCCCAGAGCTGAGGCACTTGAGCTTCTTATGGAAACTCGCTTTCCAAACTGTGTGGATATAGACTCCGCGGAGAGGAATCCCCTGGCGACTTCCACACCAGAACTGGGAGTGATTGAGGACAATTTTGATGAATCTAGGTTGCTTTAGGCTATTCATAGCTTCAAGCCCTTTAAATCTCCTGGTCATGACGGGATCCTGCCGGTTATGCTGCAGAAATGTGACGCTTTTGTCACCCCTCATCTTCTGAGTATATATAGGGCTTGTCTCAGACTTTCCCTGATACCAGACAAATGGAAGGAGGTACTAGTCGTTTTTATTCCTAAGTCGGGAAAGAGTAGTCATGTCTCTTCTAAGGACTACAGACCAATCAGCCTCTCATCCTTTCTATTAAAAGTTTTGGAGAGAGTGGTCTCATGCACAACAACTTTGCTAAAGATCATCACATGATGAAATGCATAGTTTACGATTCTATAAAGGACGTATAGACAAACATTCATTTTTATATATATAGATAAAAGGTGTGCTGCATGTTGTATTCGTCGCAAGGGATGATGTTTTTTTTTAACTACCCACACGGATTGAACCCGAACTGCCGGGCCTGAACCAACATGTAGGTTTGGTCCAAAGCAGGTGATTAAACAATTAATAGTGGAGGGAAGTGATAAATTGATACGTTAATTTTTGAAATACGTTTGAAGATGTTCCCTAATTGGGGCAATTCAGTCACCACTAAAGTAAAATCTGAATCTTATCTCTATAAAAAGTGTAATTTGAATAATCATATTTTGTCAACTCATAATCGATGTAATCTTAGATGAAGGTTAGTAGCGTAGTAACATTGGAGAATAATTTAAAAAAAAAATCTTGTTTTGTTATCAGTTATTTAAGAAATTATAATAAATTGTTATTATATCTTATTGTTCCGTTTCTGGTATAAATCCTTAATTACCAGTAAAGTCCTTGCAGATGCATTTACATTCGCTTCACTAAATCATTTGACTAATCTCTCTTGTGAGTCCTAGACATAACTTTAGCCTCAGCCCTTCCGTTCGCGTACATCTTGGGATTATCGCTATCACCAGCCACAGTTGCATATTCCCTTGATATCCGGCGGGGGAATAAATGTAAGTGAAATATTTCCATTTACTTGCCTTCATTCTTTTTCTGAAATGAATATTCAAACTCATGGAATAATTAAAAGACGACTTGGGCTTTGAGTAAATGGCACCATTTCTGCATCAAGCCTCTGCTATCGCTTGGCTACTGGTGTTCTACTGCTACTACTATATGAGTATTTATTACATTAATAGTTCGACGATAATCCTTTTTGTGACGATAAAACAAACAAGCAAACAAATTAATAGCATAGCAAGGACGAAGGATGCACAAACAATTATTTGGAGGCGACAATTAAGCACGGGTTTTTTTTTAACTTGAAGTTGTGTACCCTCAGCTTTTACCACTCTGCGACTGTCTAATCGCAATTTTCCGTATGCACTCACGCCAGTACTCTTAAGGAAAGTAATTACGGTGGCGGTGGTGATGAGCCAGCCAACTGTATGAATGAGGCTCAAGCGTAGAAATTATTGTAAAGAACGCATATTTATTGCTCGCAATTAGTAAAACACCTTGAAGATGGGAAGATCTGAATGTTCCTTCTTCACTCCAGCGAATTTGCATCCGCCTCCATTCGTATGGAAAAATACTTGTCGTAAATTCTGCCACATTTATTTATGGTCCAATGATAAGATTACCGGACAAAACTACAAATTATTACTGTCTTAATTTTATATGAAAGTTTTCCGGTAAGAAAAGTAAATAAATGTTAGCGATTAATGCGAGATTGGAATGACATTTTAGTGTATAGGTAGGTGGAAATCTTTAATCATTCGGATATCATTGGTACTGGTGGTAGTCAATTAACGGCTTATTTGTGCACTAAAAGTAAAATGCTTCCGCGAAGGAATACAAATGTTCGCAGTGTTAGTGCATCGCTGCAATGAAAACATCGTAAATCCAACGGTTTTGTCGTTGCTGCAGGGAAACATGTCATTCAATATACATATTTGTAACCGTTCATCGCTGCGATGCTGCAACAACTTAATTTTCGTTGCTGCAACGAAAACAATAATTGTGCAGTTTGGATATAAACTCGTGTTACGTTACTATATGTGTTTAGTGCTTTTTTGCAACCATGCGCAGAAAAATTGACGTAACAGCAATAAGTACACGCAAAGAAAAAAAACGTTCATTGCTCGTTTGCCACAACAATACTTTGATTGATTTTTATTAATTTATTACTCATATATCGCAAACTCATATATCGCAAATGTGTATCATGTTCTGGCAAACCAGATCTCGTTTGCATTAAACGCGTACAAAAGTACATTTGTCGCAAGTTAAAAACCGTTTGCGATAACTGAAATTAGCCATTTTTCTAATGAGTACGAAGAACGTAAATGTCTCTCATTCTCTCTTTCTGTCGACTGTATACACAGTCCACTCGTTTGACATACACACTCGCGCATACACATAAAAGGCTTTTGCTTTGTCAATATATCTAGGATGGACAACTGGCGCGTTGTAGTTTGCTGCGCTTTTAGTTGTTATTTTAATGCAAGTCGAGACGGACGTGTTCGAAGACACTGAAAAGATAGACAAAAATTCCAACTTTTTTTAAAACAAACTTTATGGGTAAAACCAAAATCATAAAAGTTGGAAATTTACACAAAAAAGATTTTATGGAAGCCATGAATATAAATTTTAATGTATAAGTAATGTACTGAATAGAGTAACTATAACTCGGTTGCTGTAACTACAACTCGGTTGCTGTAACCGAAAAAACAGTTGGTGGAACCGTTTTTCGTTTATCACAAACGTTTTTACAGCTTTAAATTTTCATGACTCGTTTACTGCAAACGTTTTTCAGTTCTCGCAAACGTTCTTTTCGTTAGGATCAACTACAACTCGGTTGCTGTAACCGAGGGAACAGTTGGCGGAACCGTTTTTCGTTTCTCGCAAACGTTTTTTTCAGCTTATGTTTCTCATAACTCGTTTGCTGCAAACATTTTTCGGTTCTCCCAAACGAAATGATATGTATGGCTAAACAGAAGTTGGTTTCTCCCAACTACAGTCCCCAAACGAACTTCAGTTATCTGAGATTTCTTTTGGGAGGAACGAGTTTTTTCTTTCAGTGTAGCAAATCCAAAGACGATCAAGAAGTAGACGACCAGAAGATGTGCGCAATTTGGTAATCCTCGTAAAATAGAACCAAAAAGTGGTAACAATTCACTCAAACTCATTTCTCTCTCACGTCATATCTTGATTATTTCATACTTTTTGCATAGTTTATGTAATTTTACTTCAACATGGTTGGAATTTGTATAGTAAGAAAATTCGACAGATTACACAGTGGACCACGAAAAAATATAACCATATACGGACACCACTGCGTGATAAAAGACCAAAAAAAAAAGACCCCTGTCTCCCAGTTTTGCCTAAAGTCCTCCAGGTTTTTTTTATGGGCCCCCAAAGAAGTTGGGCCTCGGTGTCATTTTTGTACAAAAGTGATCATTTTCTCAAGCTCATATCTTGCAAACCGTTTGGAATTTTGATTTACTCTCTGAGGCAAAGTTGTAGCTCTTGTAGCTCAAAAATTGTAAACATATAAAATTCATCTTCAAGGTCAAAATCGCGAAAAACTTTAAAAAATGATCGAAAAATCGCCCAAAAAGCCAATTTTCTTTGGCCTGGTAGGGCTTACAGCGCCGATTAAAACCCGAAAGTTTTTCCAACTTCTTGAGATATAGGCCTTTATAACTTGAGTATATAATCGCTTATATCTCACCCATTTCTTATCCGATCTGGTTGAAACGCTATAAATCTGTATATAAATATGTTAATTTGTATTAACTCATTGGGGCAAATTAAAAAAAAAAGATTTTTTAACCTCACTTTTTTAATAAAAATCTGGTTTTCTCAAAAAACAGCCCTAGTAAACTTATTTCTTCCTAGACTCAGTAAAAGACAACACTTCAAGCTTTTTTTACCGCATTAATCCTTCTAAGACCGGAGATAGTGAGGTTTTTCTAACAAATGTACTTTCTGGGAGCCAAAATTTCGCTTAAACACAATTGAAGTGTAAGAAAATAAGCGATTTCTTAAAAAAAATGTTAATTTCCAAACCTATAAACGTAAATAATTGTCAGTGAGGAGGCCGAGTGTGTGAGTGCACTGTACCTTCACTGATAGTAAGTGCATTTTAAAAAAATTCTCAAGCTGGTGGGTGAGTTTCCGTGCCCAAACTATCAAACAACTACCTGGAAGAAAAAATCTGCATTGAATAAAAACAACCCAAAATATAAAAAAATACCTGGAAACACATTGTAGCTCTTGTCATAAAGATGAAATTGTGAACATATAAAATCAAAAAATCTTCTATCAAAAAACTACCTGGAAGCAAACATCTGCATTGAATTCACATAAAAACAACAGAAAATAAAAAAAAATACCTGGAAACACATTGGAGCTCTTGTCATAAAGATTAAATTGTGAACATATAAAATCAAAAAAACTTCTATCAATAAACTACCTGGAAGCAAATATCTGCATTGAATTCACAAGGGACGCAGCACACAATATAAAAGCGACACGACGCTCACATCGAGGCATTACAGAGCGCGACGTCAACGAGAGCTCTGCGGTGAAAGTTATAAAGTGAAAAAAAGTGAAAGTGCTACAGCATAATTCGCACACAACATTGGCAACTGACAATTTCAATATGCAGTGTAAAAATATTGATTTATTTTGCTACGTTTGCGGTCATCAAATCAGAAAAAATAGTTCTACAACATTGCAAAAGGAAAAGAATCTTTTAACTAGTGCATTCAAGAAAGCATATAAGTTGTTTTTCGACGAAGAAGACTTGACTGGTGAAAATGACACACCTAATACAGTGTGTCGCCAATGTTATAAAAATCTCATGGCATGGTTGAGTGGAGCCAAACATAGTATGAAGTATTGTAAGCCGGTAAACTGGATTAATCTCCCAGGTGATCATGATGAAACCAGTTGCTAGGCATGCGTAAATTACGCATGTGGTCTAAATCAATATGCTGAGAGGAACAAAAGTTATAAAGCAACTGTAACAGCCACACTACCAGTGCTTGCACCTGAAAATGTTGTATCACCAAGGCCGCCAACTCCAGATCGTAGTACAGAATGTATAGGAATGACACTAGAGCAAGTGGTGTTACTTATGAAGATCCATTTGACACCGATTATGAGCCCCAACAGGGAAGAGATGGACCACAACTAATAACACAAATGGAAATGGATTTCATTGTGGCCATATTGGGACTATCGCAGCGACTTGCGATATTTTTGACAGCGTTTTTAAAGCAAAGAAAACTCACACATGGTAATGTGAACTCCACGGCGTACCGCAAACGGCAAGCTGAATTTCAGAGCCTCTACACTCTAAATGATGACAATTCGTTCGCTTACTGCAACGATGTAAAAGCTTTGGTGGTAAAAATGGGAATGAACTACATCGCTAGTGAGTGGAGATTATTTATTGATGGTTCTGGTTCAAGCTTGAAAGCAGTTTTGTTGCATGTGTCGAAACGAAAACCTTCCATTCCGCTAGCAATGGGTATTAACATGAAAGAAAGCTATAAAACATTGAAAGATATAATGGAAAAAATCAAATACTACGAAAATAAATGGAAGATTTGCTGTGATTTGAAGGTCATCAACATTTTGAAAGGGATCATCGATAAGGGCGGCTTTCCAAAATTCTTTTGTTTTCTTCCTCTGAATCAATACCAATGTAATTCGTGGAGACCAAAAGGAAGTATGGAGGAACAAATGAAACAACATAAACTGAGGAATGCACCTTTAATAGACAATACTCAAGACATCTTGCTGCCACGCTTTGCCCAAACGCATTCGACTATTTGAAAAGCGTTTTCCCAAAGCGTAGCGATGACAAAATTAAAAAAGGTATTGTAGTAAATTTAGAACGAATTTTTGTTCACCTCATTGTACTATTTTCACTCTGTTAATGTTTTCTTTTCTGTCTTTATTTTTTGTCTTCATTCGACAGGCGTACTTAATGGCCCTGACATTAGAAAGCTATTCAAGAGCAACTTTGAATCATCGCTTCATGGCTATAACCATTCAATGGCATGGATTTACCTTCAGCGTGTATGCACCAGAGTCTTGGGAGGGGATCGAGACGTGGAACCGGAAGCAAGGAAATGGGTGAACGAACTGCTGTATTTTTTTGAGAAAATCGCCACATCGATGACATTAAAGCTGCATTTTCCTCATTTTCATTTTGACGATTTTATCAAAAACTCCCTACCGATTCCGATTAGCAAGGAGAACGGTTTCACCAAACCACAATGTCCATGGAAAAACGGTACAAAGGCAAAAAACTCGACGCATTGCTTGCAGAGGTAATATCAATTTTATTGATGCATTTTTTTCCATTCCTCTTTTGATTTCTTTTCTAATTCATTTCAGGTATGTTGGTGGAGTCACAAGATCACCCTGTATGATGTTAATGAAGTATTTGAAAAAGAAAAAGCTGATGATGGAGGGCAGTCTGGAAGTAACGTGCCTGTGGACACCATAAGTTCTGAATCAGAGTCAGATTCGGACGATTTGGATCCACAACTTAAGAGAGTGCGATTTGCAAGTCCATTATAATACGAATATTTTTTTATAATTTTTGTAATAGATAGCATAGTATTGTAGTGCCATCCCTCCTGAGACTACTAATCCCTACAACACTGAATCATTATTACTAAATATCCCTGCTACTGCTCTTTGTTACAACCCTAACTCTAAATGTCAACCCATACCACCTAAGGATTAAGATTAATAAAATCAGTAATAGCAGGGCACACTAATCACGGTAGTAGCAGTAAATATGTGTGTAATCATGTGCAAAATCGCACTTGGCTTCTGTCAAACTCAGCTGATAAAAATGTAAACAAAATGTGCATTTTTGAATCAGTTGTGATATAATTGGAAGGAAATATTTGCCAAATTAATGAAGATTGAAATTAATAATTGAAATTGTTTGATGCTGCAGTTGAATTGGTTTTTACCGGTGTGAAACTCTAACTCGTATTCGCGTCTGTTATTTAATTCCGCGTCTGTAAACAACTTATAACCAACAAATGTAAACAAATTTGACATTTCCCAAGTGCGTCAAATGAAAAAAATCAAATCAGCTGTTCTAACGATACTACCTTGTCTTTCAACCATGAGTAATAATATAACAATGAAACCTGTAACATGCCTTTTCATTTACTGGAGAAGGCTTTATAGTATCCCAATGTTGAAGTAAAGAAAAAACAAATGAAATTAAAAAATTTTCGGGAAATTTTTCACTTTTGCGGCTACCTAAACGGTGTTAAGAATCATTCCTAGGAAGTTCATATGTTCTAGAAAGTTGTTTATTGAGATCTTAGGATCATTCTTGTAGTTGATTGTTTCCTTGAATTTTGAACGGTTTGCTACCTATGGCCCTGAACAGGAGAAAAAAGGTAAAAAAAAATTTAATATTTTAAAGTTTTTTACGATCTTGACTTTGAAGATGAAGTTTTTTTTGATTTTATATGTTTAAAATTTTTGTTCTTTATGACAAGAGCTACAACTGAATGTTGCAAAATTTTTTCTGAAGCGGGAAAGAAATGCGTTGGAGTGAATCGCGTCGACTTTTTTGGTTCTCTTCTACTAGGGTTGCCAAATTGCCTGATTTTTTCTTCTCTACCTGTACACCCTTTTTGGTGTTTCAAAGACGATTTATGTATATAGTTATATACAATAACACTATCAAAAAGCTGCTCGTGTATTGAAATATTCAATGAAGAGTGTAAGAGAGAGAGTAGAGAAGTACGAGTGAAAACGAGTGAAAGTTTTGCTTGTTGGCATTTGAGTGAAGAGAAATTTTGACTGCCTACTTGTACATCGTTTTTGTGGTGTACACGCAGTGTTGAAGATGGTGGACATTTTTCGATAGTATTTACTCTGCATAAATGTAAAACGGCGCCTTCTGCTGTCAAAAATTAAAGTTATCGAAAACTAATACTACTGCCCACTAGAATGCGCTCCAGTCTTTGGTTCATGTCTATGCTAACAAAAATTTTTCGAAGTACCAGTTCGACTAAACAACAACCCGCTCAAGATAGCGACATATAACTCAAATGATTTTATTTGTCACTATCAGCTCATTCGCATTGGAAAACATTGTCTTGATTTCGTAACAAATGTCCTAACAGAGTCTGAAGTGTTTGCATTGCTCTTTTTCCGGATTTGATTGAAAGTCAAGGTAGTGTTACTACGACAACAGACACACCAAGCCATAGACATTTTGCTTTGTCTGGTAGTTTCCATAATAAAATTCACAAAATGTATTCCAAAACCAAAAAAAGTAAACAAACAATTATAAAAAGTATATGTTTGAGATACAAGAAATACCTAAGAAATTATAAAAATAAATAAGTCGGATATTCAAGAGGTACCACCACACCACCAAATGAATGCGCCGTTATTGAAATGCTTGTAAACAAACGCACTATTCATGCGTAGTGTGAGATAAAACAGTGTTGCCTAAAGCAAACCAATCATTTTTGCCTGATTCTCACACGAATAAGACAAATTACCCGATTTGTCGTTTGTCGAAGCGTATGGAAAATCAAACAAATTTTCTTGATTTCTGCTTAAAATCAAGAAAATCGATGCCAGTTCGAATGCTGTATAAAGGTCTGTGTGAATCGATATCAACGTAAAAAATCTTTATTATGGAGAGGATAATTTTCCTTTTTGATGCGTGAAACGATATCTTTTTTGACAGTGGTAAATTTTGGCAGTTTCATCCTAAAAAGAAGACTGAGACGCTATTGGAATATTTGGCATATAAATATATTTATTAAAATTGGTTGAGATATCGTCATCCATATTAGAATATGAAAAACTTCGGCGGTGCCTCACATCAATAAAACTGTATCGGCTGCGGCGGCAATTCGGTTTCGTCTACACGTCTTAAACTTCAAAAATTTCCATCCACTTGTCAAAAAATGGCATAGCCCCATGGGCTAGTGAAATTTTACTCACCAAGCAAATGATACCGATTCACACTGCCCCTAAAGCCCCCTATTAAGTTATTGCAAAATTTTCGTGAGAAATTTTTGTCACTTATCTCTAAACGGAAAATTTTGTAGTGGAGAGTTACCACCTAACTTTGATTTACCTTGCAAATATTCGATTTATAATTCCACTACGCACTCCATTTTATTTTAACGCTTGTGGTGTTACTTTTGGTTGTTAAAATTATCGAAATGCCACAATTCCCGTCACAAACAATTATCAAATAATTGTTTTTCGTAGGCAATAGCTTTGGCGTAACAAACCTGTATTTAATTTTACCTACCAAATATTCCTAAAGTGCTGAGTTCCAAGTAAATGAAAAGTGAGCGAAATTTCCGGCTCATGAAACTTTTGTACACGTACTTTTCATGGCAACGAAAATTTCAGAAAAACTGAATACCGTTCTTAAGAGTGAGTACTATACCGTCTTCCCATGGTAAACTCCATGTACAAATATAGTCGTGAAATTGCGAGAAAATGTTTTGGTTTTATAACACTTATCAAAGAGTATATGACTTAGGGAATGTATAATACTCAAATGTAAAGTTTTGTTGACAAGTTGATAGACATTAGTGATATCCATTTAAAGAAACTGGTTGGAACTGGATTCACAGAAAAATTAATATCTTCCGAATATACTTATTTAAAAATTTTTTTGATTACACTGTGCGACAAATAAATGAAGTTTGTTTAGGGGATCAACCAAACTAAAAACTTATGAAAGTACATGGACCTGATATTACAAAACCCATCTCGGTTCTCACCCTGATCCTCACAATATTTTACAGGCCAAAAAGAGATCTGCTGAAGATCAGAATGAAATTTGGCGTTGCAACCTTCGAAGGTATATATTTGTGTTGAATTTCTTAACTTCGGCCTTCAAACAAAAGCAAAAGATCTGTTCTACTGTTCGGTGAAAGCGCACAGCTCATTGGTTATGAGAAGCTCTCTTCAATACCTTCGGGGCATGTAATGGGAAACCATGTTGTTTTCCTTGTTACCTAGAAAATTGAATCAAGCCATGGCACACACATACTCAGTAGTATCACTAGAACATCATATCTACTACAAACAGACCAATATTGCATCGATATCAATATCATATCTCCTGGAAGAAAAAATTGTATTGCGGCAATAACCATTTTCGGATTGCGGAAGTTCCCCGTCGGGAGAAACTGTTACCCGAAAACGATACTACCATGCAATACAAATGCAATATTTCTAGAAGATTAAATATGACAATATTCCTACACAGAAAAAATAACCATACAAAAGATTGCCTAGTTTGGGCTTGGTGATTTTTTTTTTGTATGAGGACAAGAAAAAGGGGCAATATTGCCAAAATCGAAAGTGCAAAACATACTACTAGCGACAATGCTGAATTTAAATATGTACGTTGGCAACTCTACTTGTTATTATTAGAATGTCAACAAACAAATTTGGGGTGAGATAAATACCACAACTGCGGAGTTTTTTTTTCTTCAGAATTTATAGAACTTCAATAAAACGGACTATTGAGTTTTAAAACTTAAATTCCGCGACAATTTGCAATTGAATGCACATCGTTTATGATTAAGTGCTTCAATCGATTATGTTACTGTTTTGGAACAGAAATGTAGTAGACGATGACTGTTATATTAAAACTGTTCGAAGCCCATAGACATACAACACAAATGCATCCACAAAAAATTGTAATGGTAAGTAAAGTAATCGACGAGATTTATGTCGAGAGAGGGAAGCCTTTCCCCATTCTGCTTTTCAGCAGCTTGCAACTCCAAACGTGCGCTAGAAAGCAGTCCCTTCAAACAATGCGTGCTGTCAGTGCAGCAGGTCGTTCATTAATACAGCAACAAAATCGTATTGTGATAGGTTGCAATCATGGTAGAATGAAAAGGTAAACTCGGTAGACAGCTGATTTCAATTTTTCCTCGTTGTTTAGTTGGCCGCTTCTGTCAGATTCATAGGTTTTGTTTTCGTACTTTTCTGTTTACATTTATTTGTTGGTATACGTATAGGTTGACTTTGACATGAGGAGAGCCTAAACAAAAACAAAATGCCTGTTGTTCTTGCCCACAATTGTTGTTGTATCTACTGCGACTACTTGGTATTTTTACTATGGGTTGCAATATTCCGCGCAGTAACAGTGTAGAGTACAGCAAAATACACACATGGGTATTACCTCGTCCAATATGGCAGCCACGGACCTTATCCCATGAAACACCAGGTATGTAAGCTGAACAACATTTATGCTTATAAAACAAGAGCCTAAACAAGATGAGAACGTTGGTGAATCAACTCAACTCAACTTACTTACTCTTTTGAAAAACTTTGATAGGGACAACAACTACGCCTAACCTGGCGTTTACACGGGACAGTTTTGCTCCGACAGTAGCAATACATTCACACATGTTTACTACCACATTTACACTTCTCTCACGTGCCTCGCCACTGTCTCTGATTTTTCAACGACAGTAACTTCGGCAAGAGATTTGACATAAGCGGCCAGATCATGGCTGGACTAGTAAAGGTTGGCGCAATAGAACAACTGATTTTACTTTCTTATGAATCCATCTGTTAAATTCAGTGTATTTTGTTGTTATACTTTTTTGTTTACTGTGTTCGTTCATATGGATCTGTGTTGAATTTGACGATTAGTCAAGAAACAAAAAATAAATGCCTGTAGTTGGTTCACACAATTACAACAAATCCTACTGCGTCAACCTCTACTAGTTCAGCCATCGGCCATATCGGTGAAGTTTCGTAGTAATTTGAGAAAAAAGCAAAACATCGCAAACGACTTTACAAATTGGGAAATATAGTTGTATTTGAAAATTTTGCTAATTTTTATTGAAATATTGTTTGACAATACAAACATATAAACATGAATACATGTCTAATTTTGCAGAGTACATCAGTTCCATAGTAATTTGGAGAAGTAAGACAAAACACCATGGCAAAAGAGCAAAGAAAAAAAAAATCAGAGCACGAAATTAAACGAAACGACACTGTCGGCGGTAGCTTAAAACTGTACTGTCTTTATATCTGGCTGGACGCGTACGTTAAACAAACAATTTTTGTCTTTGTGACAATTATTCCATATTCTCAACTATCTTGTCTCAAACTCTCCCGTGTAAACGCACCGTAAAAGTATGTAATCGAAATCAACCCAAAGTAGGCTATCAGTAATACAGCGGTTACTTGAGAGTCCCATGTATGCAGCACTACAGATAATTCTAGAAACGACTAATAGATGGCGACACACGCTACTGTCAGGAAGGTACTACTCCCTTCTAGCCACTGTTGCTGGCTTTCAAAAACGATGTATAAGTAGACAGTCAAAATTTCTCTTCACCAAATGCCAACAAACAAATCGAGTGAAACCCTAGTACTTCTCCACTCTCTCTCTTACTCTCTTCATTGAATATTTCAATATACGAGCAGCTTTTTGATAGTATTATTGTATATAACTATACAAATTCCAACCATGTTGAAGTAAAATTACATAAACTATGCAAAAAGTATGAAATAAGCAAGATATGACTCGAGAGAGAAATGCCTTTGAGTGAACTCCTAGCGCTTTTTGGTTCTCTTTTACCAGGGTTGCCAAGTTGCTCACATCTTCTGGTCGTCTAATTCTAAATTGTCTTTGTGGCTTTCATAAAGCATCTATGGTATAGAGAAGAAAATTTATTCTTGGAAGGGAATTCCAACAAAGAAAACGAGTGAAGCGCGTCGTTTCTCTGCTCTCTCTCTTAGTCTCTTCGTGGAATATTTCAATCCACGAACAGTTTTTTGATGATGGTATTGTATCTAACTATAGAAATTCGAACCTTATTAAATTAAAAATACATAAATTTTATGGTAAGAAGTATGAAATAATCAAGTTATGACGCGGGAAAGAAATGCGTTTGAGTGAATCGCGTCGACTGTTTTTATTCTCTTCTACTAGGGTTGCCAAATTTCGCCGGTTTTTTCTTCTCTACTTGTACCAAAGACGATGAAGAATTAGACGACCAGAAGATGGGCGCAATTTGGCAACCTTGGTAAAAGCGACCTAAAAAGTGCTACAAATTAACTCAAAGGCGTTTCTCTCACGCGTCATATCTTGATTATTTCAAACTTTTTGCATAGTTTATGTAATTTTACTTCAACATGGTTGGAATTTGTATAGTAAAAAGCTACTCGTGTATTGAAATTCTCAATGAAGAGAATAAGAGAGAGAGCAGAGAATGACTAGGGTTTCACTCGTTTTGTTTGTTGGAATGTGAGTGAAGAGAAATTTTGACTGCCTATATTAGTACATCGTGTTTGCTTGTACATGCTTTTTGTGGCTTTAAAAAATACAGGTAAATATCCGAGAAAACAAAATGTATGGCGCAGGTGAAGTTAACAAACTAAATTATTTGAGAGAGGAAGAGAGACTAAATTGTGAGAGATGTGAAACACTCTCTGAGTATATATGATTACTCTCTTGTAGGTACTGCCAGGCCATAAGGACGTTTTGTTAACTTAAGTAGGTGGTATCACTGGGGTTCTATAAGGAATTGCCATTTACATATATTTTTTCCGTAAAATTAATAAATATGGTAGAACAATTATATTTTGCCATTTCTTTGCCAATAATTCCGAATTTCTTTTTCGAACCAAAGCGTGAAGTTAACAAACCAACGTTATTTATTTAAAAAAAGGGAATACAATGTGCAATAAAACCAAAATAAATAAGCATTTGATAATAAAAACGTGTTTAATGTGTTTTATTTATTGGGAGACATACATATACTCTCTGTGTTTCAGGTGGTATGTATTCAGTGCATTTGACATTTATGTGGACTGACTTTGGAAATTCCTGGACACTTGTTTCCTAGACCTGACGGATAGGTAATTATATGGATTGAAAGCGCCAGGTCTGGGCTACATTTGGGTATACTCCATGTAGTGCCCGGAGAACTAGGGAAAAAGTTTCTAGAACAACAACTTTTTCCCTATAGTGAAAAAAAAATTTGGGATGACTTTGCAAATCCCTGGACACATGTTTCCCAGACCTGAGAGAAAGGTAATTATATCAGTTGATAGCGCCAGGTCTGGGCTACATTTGGGTATACTCCATGTAGTGTGCGGAGAACTAGGGAAAAAGTTTCTAGAACAAAAACTTTTTCCCTATAGTGAACAAAAAATTTTGGGATGACTTTGCAAATCCCTGGACACTTGTTTCCTAGACCTGACGGATAGGTAATTATATGGATTGAAAGCCCCAGGTCTGGGCTACATTTGGGTATACTCCATGTAGTGCCCGGAGAACTAGGGAAAAAGTTTCTAGAACATAACAAAATTACAGCAGACAGTTGTCCGAGGCCTTCGGCCACGGACTGTCCCTGCAGGCTGTGTCAGAGACACGGCCATTAAGTTTAACGTAGAATACGCCATCCGATTAGACAGAAAACATATATAACAATAAATTCATTTGCTTATATTATTTATCATTTATTGTTATATATGTTTTCTGTCTTATCGGATGGCGTATTCTACGTTAAACTTAACGGCCGTGTCTCTGACACAGCCTGCACGGACAGTCCGTGGCCGAAGGCCTCGGACAACTGTCTGCTGTAATTTTTATATTTACCAACGGCATTTGATTCCAGTCCGTTTAAAAAAAAATATTATGTTCAATTTTTTTAAACTTAATTTAATTTATGTATTTTAAATAATATTTTTATTGAAATAAGTTCTGCGAATGTTGAGAGGGCCGCCCTAATATTAAAAAAGGTTTACCTTATCGAGTCTTCGCATTAGCATTCGAGCGTTGTGTGAAAGCTTTACGCTTTACAATTCAAAATTAATGTTACAACAGCTTTATAGAAGCTTTCGCAAAAAAGCTTTATTACGTTAGCTTACTGTTTGTTTCACTTTTTACTAGATACATGTTGCCAAGCAACATTAGCTTGCTGTTCGTTTCACTTTTTACTAGATACATGTTCCTAAGCAATGTTGAGCAACCAAAAACACTCAACCAAACACCACACATATGTTTGATTGTATGTGTTTAAACAATTTTCATTTGAGAAATTAAAATACTAGAAATATATCGACCAATATGAAATGTATATCAAACGAAAGATAACATCTTCATTTACCTAGCCGTTTCCTCAAATTCAATGAAATAAAGATTACAACAATAAAAACCTGACATGACTCCTCATACCGTAAGGTAAGACGTATTCTACGTCAAAAACTTTTTCCCTATAGTGAAAACAAAATTTTGGGATGACTTTGCAAATCCCTGGACACTTGTTTCCCAGACCTGAGAGAAACGTAATTATATAGATTAATAGCGCCAGGTCTGGGCTACATTTCGGTATACTTGGGAAAAAGTTTCTAGAACAAAACCTTTTCCCTAAAGTGAAAAAAAAATTTTTGAAATGAGTTTGGAAATTCCTGGACACTTGTTTCCCAGACCTGACGGATAGATAATTATATGAATTGATAGCGCCAGGTCTGGGCTACATTTGGGTATACTCCGTGTAGTGTCCAGAGAACTGGGGAAAAAGTTTCTAGAACAAAAACTTTTTCCCTATAGTGAAAAAAAATTGTGGAATGAGTTTGAAAATTCCTGGACACTTGTTAGTATCGAGATATCGAATGATGAATTTTTAAAGAATGTCGGTTTTTTTAATCGCGCGATTTTTTTAAAATAATTTTTATTTTTTTGTTGCGATCTCGATAACTAAAAAATCGCGCGATTTCTTTAAAATAAAAATTAAGTGAAAAATTTCGAGAACAGCCGATATCTGTTGAAAGTTTTCAAAATCTATTTGCATTGGTAGTTTAATATTTTTCCGCGTAGAGGTAAATAAAAAATCCAAACCCTAAATTTACATTCAAGTGAGTACCGAACTTAAAATTTGGTTGGTCTCCTTAATTAATCCATTTAAACTGTTACGCATCGTGAAGGAAGATGATAAGTGTGTGTTTAAATTTTTTATTTTTAATTATTGTATGGTTTTATTTTTGTTATTACAGCCGTTTTTTTCCCTTGCCCGCACTGCGGAGAACCCAACTTTATGCGGGTAACAGTGCGGAAAACGAACCACAAAAAAAAGGAAGGGCCCGCTCCAGCGTCCGTTCAGGCAGCTGCTGTCGGTGTACCAGCGCCACAACAGGATACGCCGCAACCTGAACACCATCAGCCACCTCAGAAACCTCAACACAAGCAGCAACATCAACACCAGGTGCAAAATCATCAGCGACCTCAACACCAGCTGCAAAATCATCAGCAACCTCAACACCAGCTGCAACACCAGCAGCAACATCAAGACAACCAGCGGCAACATCATCAGCAACCTCAACAGCAGCAGCAACCTCAAGACAACCAGCTGCAAAACCAACAACAGCAACAACAAGGCCATCAGCAGCAGTTCCTGTGGCCCATGTTTCCCAATCAGGGCATATATGTTCCACCGCCATACTACACAATGTGGCGTTGAAAAAATAAACATTTCTTTAATTACAGATTTTAAAATAAATTTATAATTAATAAATTATATAACATTTTAGTTACTTATTCGGCCTTTTATTGGTACTTTTTTAGTTTATTGAAGCTCAAGAACATTCTATATCTATTAATAGAGATATACGGCCCTGTTCTGCAGACTCAGTTTGAATCAGAATTTTCTTTCAGAATAAAAAGCTTCCAATTGGATGTTCTTAAAACATGAAATATTTTTGTTCTAAATTATTTTATTTTAAAATCACAATTCAAAACTGATGTTTTTCTTCTGAATTGTTTTATATACTTAGTTAATGCTTGTTTTGAAATCAGTTGGACACAAAACGATTTCACTCATAACGATAACTTCATATGCGTTGATGCCTATGTTTTGAGTCGAAACAATTTTAAAACTGTTGTAACTAACAGCTGATTCTGACTTCTTGCAATAGTAGTAGTGTTACCACCAAATTCTAATTTTTTCATATTTTCTATAATAATACACATAGAATAATAAAAACAACCAATGGAAGAAATTGGCAACCCCATAAAATTTGACAGAACATTCTTTACAGCTGATTTTCATAAAGGTTTCAAAACCGTATGCGTTTATACTCAATTTTGAAAACGCTAGGTCTGGCTCAAACAGGTTTGAAAAGCAGTGTCAGTGAAAACGTTTCGAAATTTCAAAACTGTTTTTCTAGCTGTGTATGCTATGGGTTCGAGTGAATGAAAACGTTTTCAAAACGGGCATGAACATGGTAATATAAACCCAAATATTCTGAAACGTTTTATGTTTGTCTCGATTCTGTTTACAGAACAGGGCCGATAGTTTTTTAATAAAGAAGTTTTTTTAATAAATAACTTTGCTTGTGATATATTTCGAACTCTTGCGTAGTGTAAAATTCTCAATTGAGAAGCATTTTCGTTTGTGCTCAAATTTTTTTTCACTATAGGGAAAAAGTTTTTGTTCTAGAAACTTTTTCCCTACTTGCCTGGTTTTTCCAAGTTCTCTGGACACTACATGGAGTATACCCAAATATAGCCTAGACCTGGCGCTATCAATTCATATAAATATCTATCCCTCAGGTCTGGGAAACAAGTGTCCAGGAATTTCCAAACTCATTCCAAAATTTTGTTCACCATAGGGAAAAAGTTTTTGTTCTAGAAACTTTTTCCCTAGTTCTCCGGACACTATACGGAGTATACCCAAATGTAGCCCAGACCTGACGCTATCAATTCATATAATTATCTATCCGTCAGGTCTGGGAAACAAGTGTCCAGGAATTTCCAAAGTCAGTCCACAAAAATGTTGTCCAATGCACTGAATACATAACACCATATACACAGAGTGCATATGCATGTCTCCCAATAAATAAAACACATTAAACACGTTTTTATTATCAAATGCTTATTTATTTTGATATTATTGCACATATTATTCACTTTTTTTTAAATAATTCCACATTTGTTTACGTTTTTTGTTTGTTAACTTTGGTTTGTTAACTTCACGCTTTGGCTCGAAAAAGAAATTCGGAATTATTGGCAAAGAAATGTCAAAATATAATTGTGCTACCATATTTATAAATTTCACGGAAAAAATATATTTAAATGGCAATTCCTTAAAGAACCACAGTGATACCACTTACTTAGGTTAACAAAACATCAGTATGGCCTAGCAGTAGATAACCCCGGGGTTACACTTTCAACTTTTGGTTGAAAGGCTTTTACAAATACTGCTTGTCAGAATTCGTTAAAACTGCCAGCTGTGACGTAAGCTGCACGCAACAGATTGATCAACTTTATTTACATATTTATATATACATATATTTTAGTTGACAAATCACTTTAATTTTTGTTTTAAAAAACACACGCTTTATTTACTTTTCCACCAAACAAAGCAAACGAATATGACACAGATGTTACAAATCAGTTGTTTAGTTGAACAACTGATTGAAACGCTGGTTGAAAGAGAAAAGGTCCAATTAGTCTTGACCATAGATAAAGGAAATAAGTAGATATCCCACAGGCGTTGTCAAGTACTGCCACTAGGTGCTGTGTTGTCGTTTTGTAACTTTCATTGACGTTTCTCATAACATTCACTGACGTTTATTCAACAGTGTGGGACATTTTTTCAATACAATAATAGAATCATTTTCCAGGTTGTGCTATTCAAACAACTAATTTATTTTTTGATGTGTTAACATCTATACGCGCGCCTCTAGGGCTAAAAACTATCAGTTTCAATACATACGCAAGTGTTAGGTATGTAAGAGTAAATCATCGTTTGTTTGTTCGTTGCTTGGCAGTCGGTATTGAAAGTGATTATTGGGCGATTTTCATATAATTTTCCCACGCGATTTTCTCCGGAAATTCATAGCCGATTTTAAAAAGCTAGTGCGGGTTTCGACGAAGAGTTTAGGCCAAAAATTAAGGCGATCCGATATCGGCGAGCCGAGATTTAAGTGTTTTAATTTGGAGTATTAATTTGGAGTAATATTAAAAAAGTGTTTTCTGTTGATATTCGGTTTTGTCTTATGCATAGCAAAGAGAATAGTGACGTGGTTATACGTACATATATAAAAATGAGATAGCAAGACAGCAACGTATGTAGCTTATGTACAAACATAACAATGTATGTATGTACATTTGTCTGTTGCTTTGCATTCTCTTTGTTTTTTGTGGGTTTAATATAAAATAAATAAAAAGTATTAAGCAAGAAAATAATGAAATCATTAGCACTTCTGTTTAATTTTTTTCATTTTGTTTTATTATAGTGAAAAGTAAGTCCAATAAAATGTGGTTGCGGCGCACTCTCAGAGCAAAGAGAGTAATGACGTATTATACGTTTATAAAAATGAGATAGCAAGAGAGAGAGCAACGACAATTTTGTGTAGCAAAAAGGTGTTAACACATCGCCCGTGAGTTCGAACACTCATTGGATTTTTTTTCAAGTCGTTGTGTTCCCCACTTTCAAGTTAAAATTTTGTTATTTTGATTGTATCTTTCTGTTTACTGTTATTGTTGGTGTTCGTTTCTGTTGAATTTGAGAGCAACGGACAACAAAACAAAAACAAAATCCCCGTTGATGTTGCCTACCACACCTATTGTTAGCACCTGTTCTAAATACATCTTGCCAGGTATATTTTGTTTGGGATCAAACGTTGTAATTATTGCATCCAGCTCCATCTAGAAAATATCCCATTGAACAAGAAATTTCCCAAGGCATGTGCGATATCTAGTTAATTCCTTTATCTATGGTCTTGACGGTTGACGGTACGCGATCAGCTGTTTGAGTTGGGTTGCATTTTGCATGTGTTAGAAAGAGACAACTAAAATTGACGGTCAACGACGGTAGACTTCTGCAGGTTGCAGAATCAACCGTCAGCCGTCAAGACCGATCAGCTGTTATTGTTATTGCTTTTACTTCGACATTTTGTGTGCGGCAATACACAATTACACCGCAACCACAATTTTCTTTTTATTTTTAATTATTATATTTGACATAAGCATTGTTTAACACAAAACTCATGCATGCAAACTATATTTTCTACAAATGCTCTTCGATCAGTTGTTTTTGTTTTGTTTTGTCTTCTACCGTCTAACCGTCATAACTAACCGTGCAATATTGAGTAGAACGTCAACCGTCGAGACTAATTGGACCTAAAATCGCAAGCAACAGCCCATGGTACAATAATATGTTCATGGTAAAGTCGTAAGAACAGCTGTTTTCATTTTTTTCATGAGGTTCTTCGCTTCGGCTGTCACACTCACATGTATTTTGTTTTTGTACTCTTTTGCATTCTTGTGTTGTTGGTATGTATTTGTGTAGAGTTTGACAGCTGAAGCGAATAGAACAAAAACAAAATGCCTGTTGTTGCTGCCTACAACAACAACAACACGCGCTGCTATTACCATGAAGATATTGTTGTACCATGCAACAGCCTTTCCACTTTAAAATGTGTGAGTGTATTAGTGAAAAATTCAGAGTTGAAAGCAACTAGTTGAAAGTGTAACCCCGGGTAAGAGAGAATACTCATAAAATCTCAGAGAGTGCTTCACATCTGTCACAATTTAGTCTCTCTTTCACTCTCTAATAATTTAGTTTGTTAACTTTGGTTTGTTAACATCCCGTGCGCAATAATACATGTTTTTATGTTGACGTTTCGAACAGCTGATTGTTTGACACTGCCCAAAACTTACCCGAAGAAAAAGTCTGGGTAAGTTCGGTAAAAAGAGAAACGCATTTTGACGTTAAGAGAAACAATAAATCGCCCTCAATTGCCCAATTTGTGTGTAAAGAAACGCGTTTGGGTAAGTTTGGGTTCCCGCGGTAAAGTAAAGAAACAAACCTACTAAGAACAACGGACACAAAACAAAGGTAAACAGCATTTGACAGCTATTGTGCACCACGCCAGGAACAAAAAAACAAATCAGCTGTTCTTATACCACCACCTTCTTGAGCAGCCTTGACCAACTGCTACTACCTTTAAATTATTGTATCATGGTGGTTGTTTATCAAAATTTTTTTGTGTTGACTGCCGGAGGTGAATGGGTGGCCAAAGGTTGTTCCCATAAGTTGTTTAATATTACGCACAAATAATGCTCAATCATTAAATTCGCATCGCACAATTTTATTGAGACATCCATTAATTGGAGGCACCAAGATGAGTATCGATGACATCATTTATGTAACCTGCCTCCTGACCTGCATTGGAGCAGGCAATTATTTGAGGAAAATACCCGATAAGGCCCAACAGAAATGTATCAGCACTGGATTTGGACTCCTCATGGTGTTCATTGTTTCGGGATGGAACAGTTTACATTGTTTGATATCGACTGGTGTGGGTGCAGCAGCTGTTCTTTATGTACATCCAAGGTAAAGACATTTGCCATCTGGAGTTGTCAATGGATATATGTATGTATATTGCTTGTTTCTTATCTGTGTTGCAGTAAATGCCATATAGCCACTTTTGTGTTCATGTTTGGCTACTTGGTATTCTTCCGTTTGGCGGCCATGTTCGGTCTCCCCGACCCACCGGGCCACACTAACATGATACAAATGATATTGACCTTGAAGGTAAGAAATAGAGATAACTTCAACATTTACATACTACGTATGTATGCGGTGGATAGTTGCTACTATTTCATTGTTCTACGTTTCCAGGTTGCTGGCGTTGCTTTTGAAAAAACTGCCTCGTGGAAGAAAATCAAAGAGAACGACAAGAAAGACGACAGCGACAAGCAAGATGTATCGAAATATGATGTAGACATTCAATCCATTGGTATCATTGAGATTTTCCATTACACATTCAACTATATTGGTGTTTTAACCGGTAACTATGAACGGATCGATTGAATTATAAATGAACGATAATGAAATAGAAGATAAGGTTCCTAATCGCGACTACCGGGTGTATGGGGCAATGGGAAGTTTGATTGATAACGACTGCAGCGAAGAGAACGATTATTTATAAATGGCAATGGACTTTAAAGAATATTTGTGACGAAAGTTTGTCGACTTACTAAGTACATATGTCATATTTGGGGAAAGCGACACTGCAAATCCTATTTGAGAACTACGTAATTGAATACAAAAGAATGTAGTTTAAATAAAATATTGTAAAGATTTTGAAGTACTTATTGAAGCTCTAGGTAAGATGGAAAGATTTGCATAGGACACCCTAACTAAAAAAGGGTCATAACTCAAAATTTGCAGTAGAGGCAGAAAACTGAACATATTTATGTATGCCGCATTAATAGACGTATTTATTCGGGATTTTTACGCAAAAAAAATTAAAATCTGAACACTTTCAATTATGACTTGTACCCGCCGGTGTAAAGTGTAAGTATGATCTCATCTGCGAAAAATGTAAAGTAGCATATGTACATTACTAGATCTGATTATATCCAAAAAATTATTATTTATAATAGGTTCAAATTAAATCAGAACTGTTCTATAACAATCTAATTAGGTCTAAATGAATCTAACTTGATCTCATGTTTGTCACGGCCCGATGTAATTAAATCTTAGGTTATATCTAGGTCTATAATATCACATTATACAGGGTGATTCAGGAAGTTCCGGACAAATTTCTCCAGCGTATTCCTTGGCTTATTTCATGAAGAAAAGTCCACTAGGACCATGTCCAAAATTTTCTGATTGGCGGTCGGAGAGTAGTAGGATAAAGTTGCTAACTTCTGAGCCAGTGGTCGGATTTTGCTTGTTGAAAAGGTCTTTAAGAGACCTGTCAGAATCAATAAAAAAAAGTATAAAAAAGTCAAATCGCCTAGATACAAAGCTTTCGGAAAAAAAATCACATAACCTCAATTTTCTCAGCCATATGGCAGGTAACTTATGTTTTTTCCAAATTGACCTAAACGAAGCCCAGAGGTCTTACCGTTCCAAAGTTATGACCATTTTACTGAAATGCAAAAATGTTTGTTTTTGGAAGCGAAATAACAGCACAGTTATATTTGTTTTTGTAAATTAACACGTTTAAGATTTCATTTTATTGAAATTTTCAAAAATGGTCATAACTTTGGAACGGTAAGGCCTCTGGGCTTCGTTTAGGTAATTTTGGAAAGGTAAAGGATGGCTATCTTTCAACAGAAAAAAACATAAGTTACCTGCCATCTGGCTGAACAATCTCGGCGATTTGACTTTTTCCTACTTCTTTTTTAATTCTGAAAGGCCTCTCAAAGACCTTTCCAACAAGCCCAAAAACAAAAAATCCGACCACTGGCTCAGAAGTTAGCAACTTTATCCTACTACTCTCCGACCGCCAATCAGAAAATTTTGAACCCGCTGCCATTTCGCACCCTTGCATTTTCGGACATGGTCCTAGTGGACTTTTGTTCATGAAATGAGCAAAGGAATACGCTCGAGAAATTTGTCCGGAACTTCCTGAATCACCCTGTATATAATCAATTAGACCCAATCAGAAGATCTAGTTTTTCGAATCAAATTAGGTCAACTGAGATGCTGCTATCATATCTACAGTCATTTACACGTCTAGTTAGGGTGCGGCATGATATATTCACATTTGTATTGAGCTTAATTTGTTCCTTTGTGAAACACCACTTTATACACGGGTTTGGTGGTCGTCAGTGATGCAATGGTTAGGTGTGCGGCTCTTGCACATGAAAACATGGGTTCAATCCCTGCTCTGAAACAATCTAATTAATTATATTTCTTTCGACGACCGTCATCTCGCTTACTGATGGCTATACTATCGAGTATTTAGCCATGAGAATGCTTCTCAAAAACCGTTCGGAATAAGGGAGTGTAAAACTAGATTGTGAGAAGCTCTCTTTGATTTTGTGAAGCTCTCCCCATTCCCTTCATGGGATATAATGGGAAAATTTTTATTTATTTATTTATACAAGGTTTATCAGTTGCTGATAGCTCAGCGGTCGAAAAACGAATAGAGCTTCCAACAATTAACAGCAATAGTTGTTTAAGCCAGAATGATATTTTCGCCGATTCTCACGGGATCTTAAGTTGTCGTTTGTTGGCAACCCTTTTCTAACTTCGGCTGAAATGCATGAGGCCGGGCCCGGCTCAAAAAAAAAAAAACGAAAATCGAGTCAAATTTGGCAATTTCAGAAACTAAAAAAAAATTTAGCGATGGGCCCCCTAGGGTCAAAAGAAACGGGTGCAACTACGTACATTTAGGAACAAGCAAGTGTGGGTACTCAAATTAAAGGTATTCTCCTCCCGAATTTTAACCTATTTTTACCGAGATGACCCTATTCTAAGATATCATACCGGGTCTGGTGAAATTTTAAAAATAAAAACTCCAAATAAGATAAAAAATAACGTAAATTTGTTCGCAAAATTCTATATTTTTTTTTTAAAAAACGCGCGAATTTTTTTAATGAAATTTTTGACTAGGCGCATTTTGCACCACAAATTACAAATTCCATCAAAATAAAGGAAATACAATTAAAAAAAAAATAGTGCGATTGAGAGGAAGGAGCGTGAGTGTTTTTAAAAAAATTAATTTTTTCTAAATTCGCCTTTAAAAACAAGTAAAACTGAATCTTTTTTTCCCGCCATTTTAAAATTGGAAAAATTAAATATGTATTTCAATTTCTGCAGGAAAATCATGTCCCCATTTATGGAAATTATCAAAAATCGTAGGAATAACACAATTTTGAAGCGAAAAAAACGGCCACAAATGTTTGTTTTGAAACCTCAACGGGGAAATTTTTGTATAAAAAAAAAGAATTTTTTTCTAAATTCGCCTTTAAAAACAAACAAACGGAATGTGTTTTTGTACATATTTAAGTGGGAAGAATTTAAAATTTCAATTCCTTCAGACAAACCATGTTCCCATTTACGGAAATCATAAGGAAAACGCGGTTGTGAAGGGAGAAATAGCAAATTTTTTTTCCAAAAATCCTTTTTGTTATACCTGTATAAAATTTAAAAAAAATTCCAGTTTTAAAAAAAACAACATTTTTTAAAATTTTTTTAAATCCGCCTTTAAGCCAACTAAAACTCGCTAATTCTTTTTTTTCTTTTCGAGCATTATATACAAATCATTTTCGGGGCCCTTGTTTTGGGCCCAGAGGGCGAAATAAGTCCGGTATTTTTAGATTTCTTTAATTATCATATTCTGCTCGATTTTTGAATTTTTTTCGGGGGAGTTTTTTCAAGCCGTTTTCGATTCCCTTTATCGACCCCGAGGGCCCCACGAATCCGATACTTAAAAAATTTACATATGGGCATTTCCACAGAAAGGTCAATATTTTCGAACCAGTTTCTTTGATTGTCTTATTTTCTTTTAATAAATATGTAGTTACTTACATTCTGTATTTAGGAAAAGAATAGAAAACAATCGAACCACATGGTCATAAAATATAACCAATTAACGAGGGTGACGTGATGTGACATAGGGTGGCACTTTCTCTGGAAATGCCCATTATTTACTCGATTTACGGTTTTTTTTTTTGAGGCGGGCCAGGCGTCATGCATTTTTGCCCAGATTCTAACGAAGAACCTTCTCCATCTTGTCGTGCTGACTTGTCATTCGTTAAAAGTGTCTACATATGTACATACTTCAACACACAGAGCTCTGTACATTGAAAATGGTGATATTGTTTACCAATTAAGGATTTATATTTATCATTAGAATACCAATTAACCAAATTGTGTTTTTATTCCCCTTTTTTATTGCCTGCGGAAACAACTGTATTGCCAATTGAGTTAAAAACTACGAATTAGCATATTAATAATTTCAATAAATATTCGTTGTTTTATATTAAATTACACCTACACCTCGATTCCTTTATAATTTTCTTAACATTCCCTAAAAATAAAAACGTTTTTTTAAGACTTTATTATGATTTATTGAATCTGCTCCAAAGGAGCCTAACAATAAGTATTTCGTCACCTAAAATGCTCAAAGACGTAACCCTCATTTTCAAAATTTTACAGGAGAAGCAAAAAACCTTATAAAATCCAAAGTATTTCAGTTTTAAACGCGTTCATTCCACAGCTTACCTTAGGAACTTGGAAGTCTACTATTTTGCACATATAACGGGGTTTTCAATAAGAGCGCTACAAAAGTTTTTTTAAATAATGAAATTCTTTATTCCTGTGAAAGTACGTTCGATGCCATTATGTATGGAACTCGATTTCTTTTGCATGGCCATCACGGTTACGCTTGCAGAAGTCCAGACGCTGAACCCAATTTTCGACGGTTTTCAAGGATAAATCGGCCGATACTGCTGCAATTTCACGTTCGATATTCGTACGAAGTTCATCAATCGTCGCTGGCTTGTTGGCATAGACCATAGACTTGACTTAGCCCCACAGGAAATAATCTAACGGCTCCAAATCGCACGTCCGAGGCGGCCAATTGACTGGCCCATTTCGTGAGATAGCACGTTCACCAAACTTGGCTTGTGGCTTGTGGCGCCGTCCTGTTGGAACCACATGTCCTCCAAGTCCATATTATCCAATTGGGGCCAAACATATACGGTTATCATTGAACGGTAGCGATTCGCATTCACAATGTGCCGGTCTTGATCATCACGGAAGAAGTACGGCCCAATGACGCCGCCGGCCCATAAACCGCACCAAACCGTAATTTTTTCGGGATGCAATGATGACTCATGGATTACGTGTGGATTGCTGTCTGACCAATTACGCATATTTTGCTTATTGACGAAGCCATTCAGCAGGAAATGAGCCTCATCGCTGGAGATGATTTTCCGATGAAAATCCGAATCATTTTCAAGTTGTTGCTCAGCCCAAGCGGCTTCAGATCTTGCGTCAATTTGATCTTGTAAGGATGTAGGCCAAGATCTTTTCGCAAAATTCGACACAACGACGTCACAGAGATGCCCAACGGTTGAGAACGACGTGTGAGAGACACATTTGGGCTTTCTTGAATTGAAGCCTCAGCGGCAGCAATATTCTCGACACTACGGACACTTCTTTGTCTCACTGGCACGGGAGCATTTTGTACTGTGCCTGTGGATTAAAATTTTTCCACTAGAGGCTCAATTGTTGATCTGGTAGGACGATTATGACGACCATGAATTGGACGTAGCGCTTTTAAAGTTGAGGCCACTGGCTCCAAATTTCGGTAGTAAATTTTAATAATTTCGACACGTTGTTGGCTCCTATACATATCTTTCCATGATGAAATGGCAAACCTTTCTGAAGAGAAATGTCAAAAGGGCGGGGAAAAATATGGCGTCGTTTGATGTCCCTATCGATTTACTTTTGTAGGGTCTCTGTTGAAAAACCCTTTATATTTTAGCGCGAAGTATTATATTCAATCAAAAAACTGTTTTTTATTTTTTGAGGGTACTAAACGGGGTTATGCCTTGTTCACGCTGCCACGAAATTGCCAATTTCGGTTTGAAATTGTAGAACGAAATTGAAATCGTTCACACTGGCATTTGAGCAATTTCGTCGCAAAATGACAACTGTTTGTTTACAAACATTACCATGACCAAAATGTTCGTGCCTGGACACAATAACCAAAATTTTTTTAGAAAATTAATGAAAACAATGAAATAAATGAATGGAGCGTGAACTTTAACATGAAGCACTGATTTTGCAAGGTTTATAGTTTTGTGGCAGCACCGAGTCAGCAGATGTCAGACAATCTTAGATCTGGCATCGTCAATGAACGGAGCAAAAGAAGAAAACAAATACTAGTACCACGCGAAGTATTCAACACGGCAGTTCGGAAAAATCATTCCGTGTAATCAATTTGATTTATAAGACACACACATAGGTGTAAATAAAGAAGAAATATAATAGTTGCTAAATAACTTGTTTTAATAACAGTAGCAGCTATATTGGTGACCCCGTCGAAGAACATTATCGCAACTTCTGTGAAAAATAAAAGGAAACACGATCTTGCAACATAACCAAAGTTTTTGTGAATTTCACAACAACGACTTCGTGCAAGATTGTGCGTGCTTTCAACAACTTCAAAATATCAACCGTCATTTGCTGCATGCAGAACAACGCAGAACATTCTAGTGACTCATGGTTGATACATCAAGCAACTTAAGAAGACGACAACCAGTGTGTTACAAAGAAGTTGACTCATCCAGCAGTGAAGATTCAGAATTTTTTGAAAGCAGCAGCATTAAAATGCCAAACCCGAACACGGATGAACTTCTACAACAGATCCAAAATCTGCAACACAGCTCAACTACATGGTGCACGACCTAACCTACAAAAAGTTCACATTCCAAATTTCAATGAACGGAATCCTCATTTGTGGTTTGCTCAAATCGAAAGATCATTTGCAATGAGTGACATTACTTTAGATTTAGATATGTTTGATCTGGTTAGTGTTCGACTTGTAGGCGACATTCTTTTATCCGTGGAAGACCTAATTACGAGCCCACCAGACACTAACAAATATTCTGCACTCAAGGAAAGATTAATTTCTACCTATGCAGAATCTCTTGAGTCAAAACTGCGACGTCTCATTCAAGGTGGTGAAACAAATGGCATGAAACCAACATCGGTCCTTGCACACATGAAACGACTTGCACCTGGTAAGGGAAACGAAGCCATTATTCGCACATTATTTCTGGGACAAATGCCAGAGACAATGCGACCATTTTTAACTGCTTGGGAAGAAGAAGACTTGGAGAAACTAGCCAAAATAGCTGATAAAATGTTTGATGCCAGCAACAACACAGTCAACACTGTGCTTTCTGTGCCATACCAGTCAACAATGCCCACATCTGTTGATGCGATTTCTTCTCGCATGTCTTTCTCAGATATGTATCAAGCGATTAAGGAATTGACTGAAAAAGTCGACAATATGCAACAAGAAATCTATAAGGGAAAAAAGCAGAACCAACATCACCGACCAAAGTCTAGAAGCCGTTCTCGAGGACCTCAAAACGCCGAACAACATACATTGTGTTATTTTCATCGCAAATTTGGGGATGCAGCTCAAAAATGTAAGCCGGACTGTTCTCTTTTTAAGTCGGAAAACTAACTGGGCTGTCGTCAGTCAACACGGTTGGCGGCAGCGGCAATAACAACTTGTTGGAGAATCGTTTACATCTTTACGACAAATCGACGAAGACTCGGTTTCTTATAGACTCTGGATCAGCGATATCTGTAGTACCCCAATCCATGATCAAACAGAAACTTAAGACATCAACAATCAAACTTCTGGCCGCAAACCATAGCGAAATAAAAACATTTGGTGATTGCGTTTTTAAGCTTGACCTAGGCCTTCGCCGTGATTTCAAATGGTTGTTTACAATTGCCGATGTTCGCACACCCATAATCGGAGCCGATTTTCTAGTCAACTTTGACTTACTTATTGACCTCAAAGAACACCGTTTGATCGACAACATCACAAAATTGACCAGCAGTGGAAAAATGTTACAAAGCAAAGAATTTGGAATTTCAACATTAAACGTCACAACAAAATACTCGGATTTACTTAAAGGTTTTGTGGACATCACACAAACCTCTACACTACGGAAATCGACAGATGAGTCGATTGTCGTTCATCACATTGAGACAACAGGTTCGCCAGTCGCCGATCGTCCACGTCGTCTTTCGGGAGATAAACTCAAGGCTGCAAAAGCCGAAATGGACTTTCTAATCGAAAACGGAATTTGTCGTCCTTCGGCCAGTGCATGGGCTTGCCCTATACATATGGTAGCCAAGAAGACAGGTGGATGGCGAGTTTGTGGAGACTATAGGAAACTTAATTCCCAAACAGTACCAGACCGGTACCCTATAGCCCACATACATGATTTTTCTGAAAACCTACATGGCAAATCTATCTTCACTACACTTGACCTAGTGCGAGCTTATTACCAAGTACCAATGGCCGATGAAGATATCCAAAAGACAGCTGTATGTACACCGTTTGGACTTTTAGAGTTCATGTACATGCCCTTCGGTTTAAGAAACGCCACACAGACATTTCAACGCTTCATGGACTCGGTATTTAGAGGACTCAATTTCGTATTCTGCTACATTGACGATATAATTATAATGTCAGAATCCCCTGTGCAACATCAAGAACATTTGCGAACTGTATTTGAACGCCTGCGACACCACGGTTTAACTATCAATATCAGCAAATGTCATTTCGGTGTATCTGAGGTAAGATTTCTTGGTTACATTATTAACAAAAACGGTTGTTGTCCACCCACAGATCGTATTGAGGCAGTCAGAAACTACGCAAAGCCTGAAACAATCTGTGAGCTTCGACGTTTCATTGGTGTCATTAACTATTACCGCCGTTGTACACCACGAGCAGCACAGCTACAAGCTCCCTTAAATGACCTCGTTGGAAACTCTAAGAAAAACGATAAGAGGAAAATTCAATGGACACATGAATCCGAAATTGCATTTGAAGCCTGCAAAAGAAGTCTATGCGAAGCCACCATGCTTGCACATCCTGGCCCAGACCTCGACCTAGCTCTCGTTACAGATGCCTCTGATACAGCTATTGGGGCCGTGCTAGAGCAAAATTTTAGGGGCACCAGGAGACCTCTTGGATTTTTTTCGCAAAAACTATCTAAAGCAGAAAGAGGTTACAGTACTTATGACCGAGAATTGTTGGCAATATACAAATCTGTTAAATATTTTCGACATATGCTAGAAGCACGTCATTTCGTCATTAAAACCGACCACAGGCCATTAATTTATGCATTCTCGCAGAGACCTGAAAAAGCATCGCCCAGACAATTAAGAAATCTAGATTTTATTTCGCAATTCACAACGGAAATAATCTATCTTTCGGGCCCTGACAATACCGTCGCAGATGCATTTTCTAGACTTAATGCAATTTCAATGCCCAGTAACATTTCAATAGAAGAAATACAATCTGCTCAGGAGGAAGACGAAGAATTGAAGACTTTACTTGAAGGCAACAACTCTTTGCAACTTCAAATAGTACATTTTGGTTCATCGGCAATAAATTGTGACATTTCAACTAGTCATGTTCGTCTATATATTCCGATCATACTACGCAAACAAATCTTCGACTCTGTTCACGGACTTTCACACCCAAGCGGCCGAGCGACTCTTCAACAACTACGTGTGAAATACATCTGGCCTGCAATGAAAAAGGAAATCAATAATTGGTCACGTGATTGTCAGCACTGTCAAAGAGCAAAAATTACTCGACACAACCGTTTCACTCCAAACAAAATTGATGTTCCTGACAATCGTTTTGATCACGTGCATTTAGATATTGTTATAATGCCACTTGTACAGGATTACCGATACTGCCTGACAATGATTGATCGTTTTTCACGATGGCCTGAAGCTGTTCCACTAAAAGATATGACCGCTCAAACAGTGGCCAGTGCATTTTGGTCAACATGGATATCTCGATTCGGTTGCCCAAAAACTATTACGACTGACCAAGGCACACAATTTGAGTCCGGCTTATTCAAAGCACTGGCGGCTCTTACCGGTTCTAAACGATCGCGTACAACTGCATACCACCCACAGTCAAACGGAATGGTGGAACGATGGCACAGATCACTTAAAGCCTCATTGATGTGCCACTCTAACATTTCTTGGATTGACATACTACCTTCCGTTCTACTTGGTCTAAGAACAGCATTCAAGGAGGATCTTCGAGCATCACCATCTGACCTACTATATGGTGGCCATTTGCGTTTACCTAATGAATTCTTTGTAGAAAACGACAGACAAGTTGATTCTGCAGATTTTCTAGGAAAACTACGAAAACATTTTAAAATTTTACGTCCTACTCCACCGGCTCATCATACTAAGAGAAATATGTTCATACTGAAAGACCTTGAAACCTGCTCACATGTATTTTTGAGAACTGATGCAGTGCGTGACCCTCTTCAACCACCATACACAGGACCTTTTGAAGTAATTAAAAGAATTTCAGATCGACTATACACTATTCGTATCAAGGACAAAAATATAAACGTTTCTGCTGATCGATTAAAGCCTGTATTTCATCTTGAAGATTTCACTGAGCCGATAACTCTACAACAAAACTCTACTTCTACACAATCTCAACATGACAACCAAGACACCTGCGAACAACCTACTTCATCTCCAAGTTCGCCAATTACTTTCACTTCTACACCGAGGAGGATTTCTTTCCAAGACGATCGTGACACTGTCCCTGGTGAGGGAGTGGTTGTGGCAGCACCGAGTCAGCAGATGTCAGACAATCTTAGATCTGGCATCGTCAATGAACGGAGCAAAAGAAGAAAACAAATACTAGTACCACGCGAAGTATTCAACACGGCAGTTCGGAAAAATCATTCCGTGTAATCAATTTGATTTATAAGACACACACATAGGTGTAAATAAAGAAGAAATATAATAGTTGCTAAATAACTTGTTTTAATAACAGTAGCAGCTATAGTTTCTTCTCACTAGTCTACTATGTATATCGATGAAAACTTTAAAATTTAAATTTGACGAATGAGGCGGCATACAATTGTTTATTTTTTAGCAACCACGTGTTCAGTAAACAAAGCCGATCCAGAATTATCGACGGCGTTAGAGCAACAAAAAAAATGTATCGACGGCGGCAACTGATTTTTATTAGATGCGATTTGTCGGCAGATGTTACTTTTAGTTTCATCTCGTTGGTTGTGTAAAAAATTTTGATTTTTTTTTTAGTAATTCGGGCCTTTAAATGCGGCTTAACTGATAATATCGGCTAACATTTTAAGTCGAAGCATGCCGTAAAGACGGCGGCGTGAACTTCAAAAAATTATCTACGACGGCGGCACACCAGACAATTTTCTGTTGTCTTCGTGTTCTTGCATATGTGCAAAAAAGAGTACTAAGTTAATTTTGCTGAGTAAAAACAGCGTTGTATACGACAATTTCAACGAAATTGTCGTAAATATCTCAATTTCGTAGTTGTCAAAATATATGCGAAATTGAGCAATTTCAACTCAATTTCGGCACAAATTGTGAAAGACTTCAATTTCGCGGCAGCGTGAATAAGGCATTAATCCAATTAATAATTAGATTGATGCTGAAGCGGTCCTCTGTATCGTTGCGTTTGGGATTTCTTGGTTAATTGCAGTGTTGGGAAATCCCCCCTACGTAGACGGGATGAACTTATTGTTGTTTTTGTTAGATTTTTTTGTTGGTGAATTTTTTTGATGCAATGGATTTCGTCCTTTATCACAGGTATTATTAAATCTCTATGTATATTCTCATTTCGAATATACCATGGATCGCCGGTAATTACTCGTAATATTTTTGACTGAACTATTTGGATAACTTTGATGTTACTTTTACTAGCATTGCCCCATAGTTGAGAGTCGTATGCCCAAATTGGCACTGTTGTATATTTGAAAATATAAAAACATTTTTGTTAACTTCCCTTTTTTAATAATTTTTTTTTTCAGAAAATTTCCCCATTATACTTATTTGTTGGTAGACTCCGATAATAGACAAGACTTTAGCCTATTTTTTAATGTATAATACTCACCAATAACCATTCAAAGTCGGGAGACATTTAAATTCAGAGTTTTGAAATAGATTTGGCCCAATTTAAATTAGTAATCAGTTGATTTTGATTTATGTTTGATCTGACCATAGAATAATACATACGTAGATAAACTTATTCTCTCATCTGACGTTTCATTTCACACTCTCCATCGTAGGTTTGTGGAAATGAGAGCAATTAAATTTAAAATTATCTTACCCCAGGTGGAGTTACAAAATATGTTCACTTAACTTTTTCCTGTCGTTTTGGTGTAGAACTGAAAAATGTAAATATATTTTACACTTTTTTGTTGACTTTTATCGTTGGTATACATTTGTATTGTATTTAACACAACTAGTTTGTCACAAAAACACGAAATTCGGTTGTTGTTCCTTTGTTGATCGCTGTATACTATTGCCACCATCTGGTATTATTGAACCCATATTTGCCACCATCCAATGTTTACTTTCCATCGTACCTATGACGTTTAATTTATTGAGCGAATAAAAGCTTCTATGGTATGTATTATTCTATGGATCTGACTTTAAATACGAAGAGTTTTTCAGTGCTTTGTCAAATAATCTTCCTACCATGTGGCATCAGTGGCAAATGCTACGAAAAATAACCGGTATTCATACATTTATCGGCTAATCGTTACAATGCATCAAACTGGCGCCATTTGCAAAACAAAAGTGAAATGATAAAATACAAAATATTTAATGAACTTGGAAGATATTTGAGCAGAAATAAATTTCTAACTGCAATACGAGTTAAATGATACATTTTTATTGTTATTTCAACTAGAATGGTGATTATAATTGTTCACATTAACAATTAAAGAAGCTTTGTGTTTGTTCTTCTTGTTGTTTTCTGTCTAAATCATATGGTCACTTGATCATAGTTTAAATGCCCAAATTTGACAGTTTAAACAGCAATTAATTATTATGTTTGATCGTTGATCAAAGATGATTTTTAGGCCGAAGTTAATTTTGTTGAGTAAAAACAGCGTTCTATACGACAATTTCAAGTCAATTTCAACGAAATTGTCGTAAATATCTCAATTTAGTAGTTGTCAAAATATAAGCGAAATTGAGCAATTTCAACTCAGCGTGTTTAGACTAGGAGGATTTTATTCTCGAGAAAATAAAATCCGCCGGGAGAAAAATCCGAGGGAATATTCAGAATCGGGCTGACAATAACATGTTTATTGTGTTGATTTTTATTCATTTTTCTACAATAAATTTAAAATATTGTGTTTCATGCAAAACAAAAACACAAAACGGAAACAAACCGCAAATAAAACCATAAATTAACCGGTTTCGTCGTTTTTTTTCCCACTCTGTGAATCTGAGAACCACAAAACGTGATTTTTCGAATAAACCGAAACAGGTAATAGGAAAATGTCGTTTTTTTTGGAACACTCTAGTTTGGGGGTTATCCTTCGCCTGTTACCATTCAATTTGCTGGACAGGCAAATGTAGACAAAGTCGGCAATTCTACTAGGATTTTCATTACTATGATTTAACAGTGCCTATCGATGGCTTAATATAAAAAGGGCCTAACTCGATTTTTTGTTACTTGACACGAGAAGGAAAAAACTTAATAAAATCCGTAAAATTTTAGATACAACGAAAAGTTTTAATGCATTTTCCAAAAATATGTTGCTTCTTTTTATTAAAAATTGCATTAAAACTTTTTTGTATCTAAAATTTTATGTATTTTATTAAGTTTTTTCCTTCTCCTGTCAAGTAACAAAAAATTGAGTTAGGCCCTTTTTAAATTAAGCCGTCGCTATGTACACGGTACGATTTTAAGGGATCTGTGTCAATCCACGTAAGAAGTGACTACAATGACACCAAGGTCTACCCTTGAGACAAACTTCTCCACTAACATACATATATCCCAGACATACAGGAGTGGCAGCTACGCCCGCCAGGTAATAAAAGCAATTTATGATTCTACACTGATGGTTCCACAGAGCTGGGTCTAGATAGACTTACCACAAATACTACCAGGCCATTGTAGTGTTTTTCTGGCAAAAGTCATGGTAATCGGGGAAGTTGCCCATAACTACCGCTCATCTCTAAATAAGATGACTAATGGCCAGTTTTTCAGTCAGTGGTGATCTTCGTTTCTTAGTTAAATTGTGGTTAAACATCGAATTGTGTTTTTTAGTCATTGTTTAACTATAATTTAACCACCCAATGTTGGTTGGTTAACTTATAGTCAGAACCATATTATTTTGACAATCAAATTGCTGACTGTCAAAGTGAGAAATGAAGATTGTATGAAATACATGCTTCAGATGTGCGCATTTGTACACATACGTTGAGTCTAGATCGTTAAATTGTTGCGCCTATGTAGATTTTTACACATTTTTGTTAAAATTACTTTGATTTTATGCATCTATTTCTTATTTTACATAATTCCATTTTGTTTGTTCCCCTTTGTTGTTTTGGTATTTATCCCAAAACACGTTTTTTCCAATAAGAATACAAGGGTTGCCATATTAGTTGACAATATGGCGACTTACATTAACTCACCACTGAAAAACAAATTGCAAAGTTAACCTCTAATTAACTTAGAATTAAGATTAAGTAATCCGATAGTTAACTACCCACTTAAAAACTGGCCATAAGCAGTTTAATATCAGTCTTATATGAGTGCCAGGGGGCAGGAACATTTCAGTAATCGATGGATTGGGTGAGCTGTCGAGATTAGGGACTACACTAAGAAACATGAGGTTGTGGCAGCGGAAATTTAGACGCCACAACCACACTATAGGTCACACAGCCGAATCAGAGGTTGTCTCAATCGATTTATAGGTCGTCACAACTGATTTAGAGGACACAGCCGAATTAGAGATTGACACCGCCGAATTGGAGGTTGTCAGCCGAATTGGAGGTCACAACCGAATTAAAGGCTGTCACGGCTGAGTTAGAGGTTGTCACATCCGAGTTAGAGGTCGTCACAACTGATTTAGAGGTTGTCACAACCGAATTAGTGGTTGTCACAACCGAACTAGAGGTTGTCACAACCGAACTAGAGGTTTTCACAACCGAACTAGAGGTTTGCACAACCGAATTAAAGGTTGTCATAGCGGAGTTGGAGGTTGTCAGCCAAATTAGAGATTGTTACAACCGAATTAAAGGTTGTCCCAGCCGAGTTAGAGGTTGTCACAACCGAACTAGAGATTGTCACAACCGAATTAGAGGTTATCACAACCGAATTAAAGGTTGAATTTTGAAATTTATGTCTATTAATTTAGTGATGGTTTTCATACATAATTACAAAGCGAGGAAGTAATTAATATAGGGTAATTTTGGGGGCAAGATATCTACTTGCGACAGTTTTTGAAGTCCCAATTCTGACGTGTTGTGTCTGTCGATTTAGCTCCTAACCCTGCACATTGCAGCGCATCTCAAACGACCGATCTTGAAAAACTGAACTGTTGATATCTGCTGGTACTGCACGCTGATATTTGTTGATATTTTCTGCAAAATATGAGGTTTTAATGCAGAAACAATAATTGCAATATTTTTACAGACCTTTCAAAATTATCTTGATATCACCGCGTCCGCAACAATTGTAAATTTGTTTTATCATTTTTAATATAATATTTGCTTTTAGAATTTTAAACATGAGGTTTGAAATACACTCCGATTCACTTATTTAAAGGCACTAAAAATTGGTTAGTGGTGCAATTATAGTGTGCGCGGCTCTTGTATATGAGATCCTGGGTTCGATCCCTGCTCTGACCACCTTAAATTTCTTTCGACTGCGGTCACCTCGCTTAGCGACATTATCGGGTATTAAGCCATGAAAAAGCTTCTCAAAATATCGTTCGGAACCGGTGTAAAACTGTAGGTCCCTATCAGTGAGTGTAAAACTAGAACGCGCACAGCTCACTCTTTGTGAGAAGCTCTCCCTAATCTCTACATGCGATGTAACGCGAAACCATTTATTTTATTTAAAAATTCCATATTCAGCAGCCTGTATCTTTTGCAATTTTTAACCGATTGCAGAATTTTAAAATGGAAAAGGAAGCAAAAAAAATCATGACAATAGTGGTTTCTTAACTAAAGAACTTTTTTAAAGCAATTTATAAAAAAAAAGTAAAAAAAATGTGCTATTTTTTTGGTTCACTTGAATAAAAGCAATTTAACTAATTTTAATGAAAAACAGTTTTTCGTGTTTTTTTAATTCATTTTACTTTATTTAAGAACTATTAGTAATGGGTACAACACCGTTTGTGTTTAGTAACTTCAAATGTACGGGTTTTCATTGAGAGATAAAGAGAATTTATGTAATCCAACGAAATTTGATTCCAAGTATTCCAAGGCCGGAATTAGTGACTGCTTGTCATCAAATTGTCTACCTCCTTCATAGACCTTACGAGATAACCAACCCCAGACATTTTCGATAATGTTTAGATTTGGCGAATAGGGTGGCCAGTCAAGAATATTAACATTTTGGCTTGCAATGTACTCCTTTACTAATCTGGCGTTGTGTATAGATAGGGGCATTATCCTGTTGCAATATGGAAGATATGGGACCAAATAATTCACTGAACTTCGGAAAAGCCGATTCCACTAACGTTTTATAGCTTGCACCAGCCATTTTTTGTACTTTGAAATTCAAGATCGATGGTGAAATAGTACGTAGTAGCACCCCACACCATAACGCCGAATTCTCGCCTGTGATGTCGATTCAAAAAAGGTTTTCTTTGCACAGATCATGGAAATAATAGTTGTAGCCATCAGACACATCCAAATTAAACTTCTTCTCATCCGTAAAAGCTACAGTTCTCCAGTCATTTACATGACCTCTTGGCTGCACATCCCATACCATGTAGTCTCTTGGGAATTGAAGCCGCTTTTCCTTATGAGGAGCACTAAGTGGCGGCTTTTTTTGTAATTTCAGGTATTTAAGATACTCATAGCTCTTAATTACTCTGGGTACTGATGACTTGCTCGCTTCCACTCCAGCTTGAGCTCTTATTTTTGACAATGATAAGGCAGAAATTCTGATGATTTTTCGTTTCTCACACGTAGATAAAAGCAATGAAACCTTTCCTTTAACATTTTTTCCATAACCCTCGGGGTCCTTGATGTAATTGTAGACAACTGTTGGGCTCCGTCCAATTTTTTTAGCTATTGCGTGGTTAGAATATCCTTCAGAACCGTAAACATCGATTTTAGTTCTTTCCGATAGGTTTAAAACTTTTTCTTTTGCCATTCTGACTCGTAAAATGATTAAGATGTAATAAGTTGTAATAAACAAACGCTCCCTGCAAAAAATCATCGCTTACTTTAAAAATAATAAAAAAATATTGTCACGAATTTCCTTATTCGTCCTTTTTGCGTTGTTTTATTCCCAATAATAAAACAAGGTTCGTTTTAAATTACGATAATTACAACGGTTTAACTTCCTTTTATTTCTTCATTTCTCACTTTGACAGTCAATAATTTGATTGTCAAAATAATATGGTTCTGACTATAAGTTAACCAATCAACATTGGGTGGTTAAATCATAGTTAAACAATGACTAAAAAAACACAATTCGATGTTTAACCACAATTTAACTAAGAAACGAAGATCACCACTGACTGAAAAACTGGCCATAAATAAGTGAACCGGAGTGTATATAAAATTATATTGTGGTAACCGAATTGAAAATGAATTCGGTTGTCTCAACAGATTAGGTTACTGCAATCGACTTAAGTTCCAATTCGGTTATTGTGTCCGAATTAGTACCAAATACTACAGTTGCAACCGAATTGATGCCAAATTCGTTTGTTTGCACCTCAATTGATGCCGCCAATTTCGACTGTTGCACCCGAGTTTCAATTGCACCCGAATTTCAAATTCGGTTGTTGCAACCCAAATTATAGAAAAGTTAGTTCACATAATGAACATAACTGAAGATTCAGTTGTCCCAACCGAATCAATTATGAAACGAAGTTGCTTCAACCGAATTTCAGTTGTGTGGACTAAACTCAGGCGTGACAACCTCATTTCGATTGTGGCAACCGCAATTCGTTGGCGGCAGCAGACGTTACACCTGCTACAACCTCTTTTTAAACAATTAGTTCTCTGAGTGTACCTTACTTGTTAGTTAGTTTGAGAAGAGGGGTGTGATGTTGAGTGTTCAAAAAGAGCACTCTAAACCTTCCCATGTCAGTAGACATAAATTTAAGCCGCTGAGTCGACCTGTTGTGCGATCTACCTTGCTTGTACTCTGAGTACTTACGTGCAAGCTCATGCTTACACCCGAAGGACTTAGACATGCGAATGATAGGTTTTGCGTGATCACAAGGCAGGTGCGATATAGTTATAGCATGAATCGCTCGATAAACTTCATATCTACTACAAGACGAATAACAACTATACGCTATCTTACTGTGAACTGTTTAAAGTCAGACATGCGTCTAGACTTGGAGTCTCAGCATATTATTAATGCAGAAGCTGCGGGGATGACGATGAGGACGTTTGCGTAGAACATCTGATATGCTCCTGCCCCGCCTTTTGTGTATCAGTAGGAGTTAAGCTGAATGACCTTAGAATATTTTTGCGAAGCACATATTAGTTTGTCAGGTACTAATATACTAACCATGCTTATAACTTTGTATATGAAAATAAAATCAAAATTTTGTCGACAACCGAATAGTGGCCAAACGAAGATTTTTGCTGAGACCCCATAAGAATAATTTATTCTTAATTTATTTATTTATTTCTTTTTTATTTATTCGAAGTTGTAATTTCTAGTCTTTTTCTGTCGATTGAAATAAATTACAAAATGACGTACGCGAATCAGGATACAGATTCAATTATCTTCTTGAGAAATTATCATGGTTTCTATTCAACTTCTGTCTAAGCAAGTTTTACATCTGTCAGTGTTTAATTTGTAATTTTTATTTTCAGGACCATACTACCGCTACCGTACATATCGTGACTATTTCGAAATAGCATACGCCAATTATTCTCCCAACATTGAGGCCACATTGGATAAACTTAAGAGTGCTGGAATTTACTGTACTTTATATTTACTGGCCAACTATTTATGGCCTTTAGATGTAAGTGTAGCTAACTATCTCGTCATACCTAAACCTTGAACTGCTAACCTTGTAACTCTTTTTCAGTATGCCCTTTCGGATGAATTTTACCAACAACGTTCATTCGTCTATCGTCTTATGTACGTTTGGCCTACATTCTTCATATTCCGCATGCGCATGTACACTGGGTTGACTTTGAGTGAATGTGTGTGTACAATGGCCGGTTTCGGTGCCTATCCCGATGAGGCTGACGTGGCCAACGGTGAGGGTCCACGCAAGCCCTATACGCATTTGAAACCGGAAACTTATAAGGGTACATACAACTTCACGGCTATAGTTAATACCCGTGTCATGGATGTTGAGAAATGTATTACATTCCGAGAGGGTATGAAACATTGGAACATATGCGTTCAGTATTGGTTGGCTGTGAATGTTTATAAATTGTTCCCGAATAAGAAATACAGGTAAGTGCTTGAGAAATGATGAATTGTTGATGCAATTATTTTGAAAATACTAAATGATTCTTATGATAATAACTATTTAATGCTTCGTGATGCAATGGATTATGGAAAATGAAAAATACTGTACAATTTACAGCAATTTATATTTAAAACATAAACGTTAAATAAGGTAAAAACGGCTACTTTCCATATGACAATACAAATCAGGTTTTACCATCAGAGGGCAGTTTGTAAAAGTAGTAAAGGTTGCCATCCATTGGGCTCAGTAAGATGTGGGTTGTTATACCTTTGTAATTTAAAGGGGTTTCCAAGAAAGACACAAAATTTTGAATTTAAATAAAACAGAATAATTGAGATATTGGGACGAAATGTATTCCAGTTGTAGTTCATATGTTAAAAGTTTTTATTTATTTATTTATTGTCAATACCATGTTATAATTAATTATAAATTGATATTGGGGGATGGAGCTTGATATTTAATATAAAATTCGACCTTGTTCATATAAGCACCTTCAGTACGTTTACATCCATCGATTCTTTGGAGCCAATATTGCACGACTCTTCAACTTATATCGCCGGAACGTTGGAAATTTCGCATTCAATATTGTTCCTAGGTTAGGTTAGGTTTAGGACACGTGACAATAAGAGACAGTATACAACTAAACGCGGAGGTCGATTGACCCATAAGTGATTGCCCATGTATAGTGAACATTTTTGAAAAATAGACGTAGGGCAGACATAAGAACCACTCAATTATGTCCCCAGTGTATATATACATACATCACCTGATAAGCCCTGATAAATACATACAATACCATCGAAGATGAGTATCCATATGTGCAGGTCAAGGTTTACCATTCCAGATTCCCAGTGGGGTAGAAAGAACCAATAGACAAATCATCAGATGATGGTATCGCCTACCTGGATCCATGCAGACCCCGCGGGAATTACATCAAACCCTCTATGACCACATCGCGCAAAGAGACCAGGCCCTCTGCTTGAACCAACCGAAGCAACGCCGTCGCCTACGCTGCAGGGCTGGGTACTGACATAGAAGGTGCTCAATGGTTACCACCTCTTCTTCATCACCATAAGCACGGCAGTAATCAACTCCGTTCACAATCAAGTTGCTAGTGAAGCCTCCAACATCACAGAGACCCGTGATCACCCCAGTGAGGAGTCGCAAGTCAGTCTTGTTCAGTCGAAGAAGGGACTTAGTTCTCCCTCAGTCCACTGCCGGCCATATTTCCCTCGAAATTCTGCAATCTACTCTGGCCTGCCAGGCAGCGTTGATCTCATCCAGCGACCAGCTATCGATCTAGATATATAAGTAACAGATCGGTGGATTTGGAGAGGCAATCAATCTCAAATCAGCAGAAGTGCATCTTGCTCTAGCAAGACAGTCTGCTTCAACATTCCCTGTCACATCTCTATGTCTCGGAACAGAGCAGAGTCCGGGCACTACACTGTTCAAAATCCGCTTGCAATCCTTAACCAATTTGAATTTACACATGTGCAACCTGATCGCACTGAGGGCTGGCTTACTATCAACGTTGATGACGAATTCACCCACTGGATACAAGCATGAGTCCATTATCTCTCAAACTCATCGAGAGCTCCAGTTGAAGGTCCTCACTGAAGATCCCCGCTCCTGTGCCCGATTCCATTTTGGAGGCATCTGTAAAGGTCAGATGACCAGAGAGTGAGGAATGTATACCTCCCACCCAGTCACTCCTATCTGGCATCATTATCTTCGGGCATTGCCCAAAGTCTATAGTCGCTAGCATGTAGTCAGTGGTCTGACTCAAACACTCGTCCGGGTGATTCTCAATCAACTCTTGAGAGGCATGCCTCCAGACGACCAATTCTCTCATGCGAAGGGCGCTTCTGACAGTACATCGTCTCGCATAGACATCAAGAGTAGTCAAATTCTGGGCTACATCCATCGCCGACTGCGGAGTGCTTCTTCTCGTCCCACTAATACACCTTTTTAACTGGTAGCTGTTCCCCAATGCGTTCCGTCAGACTACGCAGCCGGTGTTACTTTTTTGGTGTCATAATATCCGTGGACATTATGTCCCTGGACATGATGACATGCCACCACGCAGCCATAGGTGATAATTGAGCGGACGATGGCCGAAAAAAAACCAATGCACGATTTTCGGGGGGAAAAAACCCCAGCTTTTGCCAATCGAATTCCTACAGGCATAGATTACGTTCAAACCCCCCATCTTCATTCGCTAATCAGTATTTCGCTTCTAGTTCAGTTTTTGATCAAGAACGATATCGAGATATTTAACCTCAGAAGATACAAATAGCTCCACGCCCTCCAACCTTGGTTTCCTAAAAAAATCCAATCTTTCACCTGCGCGTAAATAGAACCAGCACCGTCTTTGCTCGTCTTTACTCTGTCTTTACACCCAGGCCACAGTGCCTGGCCCAAACTGACAACTCACCCAGGGCATGATGTCACTGTTCGTAAGCAATGATTTTCCACCGACAAGAATAACAACGTCGTCCGCATAGGCAACTATTCTACGTCCACTCAACTCAAAGTCTCTAAGAATTCCGTCGACCACTAAAAGCCACAGCAGAGGGGATAACACTCCACCCTGCGGCGTACTCGCAATCCATTTGACAATAAGTGAGGGCACCCCAGCACATTCCAGAGATTCCCTGATAGCACTGGATGACCCATTGTTAAAAGCTCCTTCTATATCCAAGAAGGCAGCCAAAGTGAAATCCAAAACTTCAAGTTGCGCTCAAGATAACCCACAACATCGTACGGAGCAGTTTCCACAGATTATCCCTTGAGGTAGGCATGTTGTCTACCACTCAAATAGCATGGGCCAATTCGATTCCTAATGTACAAGTCAACCATTCTCTCCAAAATTTTCAATAGAATGGTTTGGTCTGTAGTCATTAGGAGATACCAGAGTCAGTTCAGGGTAATAGATAATCTATAGAAAAAACTTTTTCAGTAGTAGCAGCATTTTTTTTTGAGTGAGTTTTGGTTTTGGAGTTGAAAAATAATTTAATAATTAATAATTATAATAAATAATAATTATATATTCAAAAGTAAACGCTCTTTATTGTATTCTTCTTTTCAAAAAGGTAAACAACTTAAAGTGTTCTAAAGTACCAGAGTTGTAAAGTAACAGAGTTGTAAAGTACCAGAGTAGTTTTATAGAAATTAGCTTTGAAATAAATTTTGATTTTAGCGAAATTAACAGAAAACACTCCAAAATACGTTTCTTATTTTAAATTCTTCTTAGTCGAGTCATACATTTTCCTTAAATTCATGGCGACAGAGGAAGCTGGCACACCTACGCTATGAAAGCGTTTCACTTCCACTGACAAGTGAATGCCAGGACATTGTTGCCATTATCAGCTTCCTCGTATGGAAAGTAGCATGTTTTGCCTTCGTTGTTTTTGGATGCAAATATACAATTTTAATATGAATTCCTTATTTCCCCACTTTCAGAACCGGTGTCACATTACTTTGTTCAGCATATTGGCATGGATTCCGTCCTGGCCACTATTTCTGCATTATGGGAGCTCCTTTCTATGTTCACGTGGAAGATATGTGGAACAAACTGATACGCAAAGATGCAACCGGAACCATGAGACAAGTGATTGATGTTGCCTTTTGGATATTTAAATTCTTCGGCTTTAGCTATTTGGGTACTGCCTTCCTCTTGGTGTCATTTGGAAACATCTGGAAATTCTACTCCTCTGTGTATCACCTTGGCTACATAGCCTGGGCGATTTTCTTAGCTGTGGCTATAGTATTGACCAACAAAAAGAAAGCAGCGGAAAAGCGTAAGAAACGTTTGGAAGAAAATAAAGCGGGAGGAGGCGAAGGCGCGGAATCAACGATATCAGCGGACAAACAGAAACCCCAATAAAGCGGAGATCACATCACGCAGTAATTGTAGTTAGTTAGTCTTCTTTAGCATGGCAACAATTTTTTTTTATATAATTAATTATGGTTTAGTGATTAAAGCAGAGAATTTATCTAGATTTGTATAATCGTTCATTTGTATTTGGTTAGACAATTTTGTTTTTATTTTTCTATTACCGGCGGTTGTTTTTATACCCCTCTTCTTCCTACGATATAGATCAGGTATGGTACTTGGGTTCATATTAATATAACCATCAAATTCCAAGTTGCTTTAGCATCTAATGATTTATTTATAGATAGTCTTTTTTGAGGCAAAATCAATACTTTTACAAAATACTTTGAGAATTGAAATAAACAAAAGAGAGATTGCGATAAAGTCAATAATAATAAATTGCACCTATTCTATTATATGTAACAACTAAACGTAATATCTACTATATATGTTTTTGTAAAATTAAGATAAATTCATAAAATGTAAAAGTGTCATTATCAAACAAACAATTTTTGTTACTTGCAGAGATGATGTGTGTATGTATGTATGTGTTCGATACCAGCTCGAATTCATTTCAGTTTTTAGTACAAATGTAAATGCAAAATTTGATTTCTTAAATACTAGATATAAATGAAATAATCTACAACTTAATGGCTACTTATAAAGAGCGGTATAACGAAAACCAGTAATCCCATAAATGGCAAGCCTTGTTATGATGGCGGAGCTGCAGCAAAGTGACAGCTCCTGCTGGCCCTCCTTTAGAGAGTGTGCATTGCAAATGGCTGTGCAAATTGAGCTGAGGCCTTTAGCAAATGTCATGCCGATGTGGGTTCATCTGAAATGTATATATATACGAAGAAACATATTAGCACAAATTGTTTAAATAATTCCACAAAAAAATAACTGTTATTCTACCTACCTGTTACCAAAGACATGCGTCTTTTGACATTCTGAGTGGTATTGTAGGCACCGCAATGCACACATTTTAAACCAATAAAATGAAATTTAGTCTTCGAAGTCTGTTAATAAAAAATATAAATAAAATAAAAATGTATTCATATATACAAATTTTATAAATCTTTCTTTTTAATTCTAGAATGTATTCTTATTTCTCTAAGTTTCAAACTTCATATTAAATGACAAGCATTGGTCATTTAAATGGACAGTTTTCAACTGTGAAACTGAGCATAACTCACCTTGTGGCAATCGTTACAAAATATGTGTATCCTTTGATTTTCATATTTCTTAGGTATTGACATCAACTCAGCCTTAGCATCTAAATATTCCCACAACGCCGACATGTCGATCAGTGAGGTCTGACATGTGGGACAAGTGTAATGGCCTGAAGCCAGCAATTGATCGAAACACATTTTATGCAGCAGATGACCACAGTCGGGTATGTGACAGGGTATTCGTGATGTATGTATATCACCCAGGCATACGGGACAATGGGAACGGGAGATATTTTCCACGCACTAAAAAATAAGTAAACTTGATAAATTATTGATATGAAAAAAAAATAAAATTCGAATCTAACAATTTTTAACAAGAGGATTTAAACTTAAACAAGGTATTTTCAACTCGCTGGTTACCAAATAACGGCGATAGTCTCAATATGCCTGAATATGACTTCTCTTGAATACGGTAACCCTGAAGATGAAGCAAAATTTATTCATTATCAGCGTGAATTTAATTTTTAAATAAATTTCTGTATAAGCAGTTTATGATTGAAAAAGAGGATGAAATAAAAAATAATCCTACAGCATTTTGGTCCTTAGTTAGATTGAAAAGAGAAATATGTGAATTGCGAAATGAAAATATGAAATATGTTGTCCGTTTTGTAAGTCATTCCTAGCATTTGGAAGCAAACCAAAGTGGTTTTCGTTCCGAAAGCGGGTAAATGCTCTCATGTCAAACAAAAGGACTTTAGACCAATCAGTCTATCATCCTTTGTTCTTAAGACATTTGAAAGGTTACTGGGCATTCACGTTCGTAGTAATCTTCCACAGAATCTACTATCGAGTTCTCAGCATGCCTATATCAAGGGCAGGTCAACTGAAACGGCTCTCCACTCTATAGTGAGCATAATAGAGAACTCTCTTGAGAATAAGGTCTTCGCTCTAGGGACCTTCCTGGAAATCGAGGGAGCCTTCAATAACATTCAACCTTCGGCGATTCTTAGGTCGTTACAGAATCTAGGAGTCGACAGCTTAGTGACACGCCTAATTGAGAAGCTTCTGGTGGATAGATCCGTCAAAGCTGAATGGGGTGGTGTTACAATTGCTAGGAACGTTAACAGGGGTACACCGCAGGGGGAGTTCTGTCTCCACTATTATGGTTAACTCAATGAACTGCTTCTTGAATTGGACAGAGCCGAATGCCAGGTCTTTGCCTATGCCGATGATATTGCTATCATCTGTACGGGTAGAAACCTCAATTTACTTAGCATTCGTACAACCAGCCTACTTAGTCGGATTTCGAACTGGACCGCTAACAACGGACTATCAGTTAACCCACTTAAACCCGAGCTTATCTTGTTCTCTCGGAAATATAAAATACCCGCATTTGAACTGCCGTCAGTTAATGGGGTGCAATTACAGTTGACGGAAAATGTCAAGTATCTGGGGATAATTCTCGACAGAAAACTGTCTTGGAAACCGAATGTGGAGGAGAGGGTGAAAAAGGCATCTGTTGCTCTTTACTGCTGTAACGGGGCGATAGGAAAGCCCTGGGGACTGTCTCCTAAGATCACCATGTGGATTTATACGGCAATAGTCAGACCAATACTTCTCTTTGGCATCGTAGTTGGGTGGAGGTCCCTCCAAAAGAAATCTATTCTGAATTCCACAGTGCAACACGAAAAAAAAATAACCATATACGGACACCACTACGTGATAAAAGACTAAAAAAAAAAGACCCGTGTCTCCCAATTTTTCCCAAAGTCATGCACTTTTTTTTATGGGCCGCCAAAGATTTGGGGCCTCGGTATCATTTTCGTAAAAATGTGATCATTTTCTCAGGCTCATATCTTGCAAACCGTCCAGAATTAAGAATAATTCCAAGGAAGTTTATATGTTCTAGAAATTTGTTTATTGAGATCTTAGGTAAATTTTTGTAGTTGATTGTTTCCTTGAATTTTGAACGGTTTGCTACCTATGGACCTGAACACGGGAAAAAAGGTAAAAAAAATTCGAATTTTTTTAAGTTTTTTGCGATTTTGATCTGGAAGGTGAAGTTTTTTTGATTTTATATGTTCGCAATTTTTGTTCTTTATGACAAGAGCTACAACTTTGCCTCAGAGAGTAAATTCTGAACGGTTTGCAAGATATGAGCCTGAGAAAATGATCACATTTTTACGAAAATGATACCGAGGCCGCAAATCTTTGGCGGCCCATAAAAAAAAAGTGCATGACTTTGGGAAAAATTGGGAGACACGGGTCTTTTTTTTTTAGTCTTTTATCACGTAGTGGTGTCCGTATATGGTTATTTTGCCATGACTTAAAAAATTACACACAGTGTTCCTTAATGAAAATTCAAAGATCAGCACTGATTAGCGTTAGTGGGGCAATGGGCACGACGTCAGGTACTGCACTTAGTGCTATCCTGAACATCTGTACTCCTGATATCATGGCCGAATCGGCAGCCGCTACATCCCTGGTGAGAATCAGAGATTGTGGCGTTTTGATATCGGACGCTGAATTACTACACCGGATCAACTTTATTCCCGTAAAAACGGACTACTGTATCCCCTACCTTCTACGAGCGAGAAATCTAAGGACTTCTATTCCGAACAGGAATACCTGGAAAAGTCACTGGAAGGGGATACCAGTAGTATCAAATTTTTCACGGATGCATCAAAGTTGGACGAGCAAGTAGGCCATGGGGTCCATTCACCTGACCTAAATATAAATATCTCCTTCAAGCTGCCTCATCACTGTAGTGTATTTCAGGCGGAAATTACTGCCATACTGGAGGTTGCTGAACTACTGAAAAGTAGTGTCACAACCCTCCGGAGAATATGTATCTACACAGACAGCCAGGCTGCCATAAAATCCCTGGAAGCCATGTTTGCTACGTCCCTGACGGTGAAAGAATGCCACTCATCACTTAGGGTGATGGCAGAGTATTTTGACATCAGGCTCATCTGGGTACCGGGACACAGCGACATTCCAGCCAATTGCGTAGCGGATGCGTTAGCTAGACGGCACTACGGCACAGGTTCTTCCGGCAAAAGAAGGTGTTAGTATGCCAATCTCTACCTGCCGTTTGCAGATCAGGCAATGGGCCGATAATATGTTCAAGGACAAGTGGAGACTTACTTCAACTTGCAAAGAAGCTAGGGTCCTCTGGCCACAGGTGGACAGGAAGAGGACTAGGCAACTACTTAACTTGCCGAGGCAGGTTATCCACAATGATACGAACACTTACGGGACATTGTCTTGTAGGAAAACACGCCCTAAGATTGGGACATAGAAACTCCACTCTCTGTAGATGCTGCATGGAAAAGGACGAGGAAACGACGAAACACCTCTTGGATTGCCCTGCTCTGGCATGATTGAGAAGTAGGATATTCGGAACACATTAAGTTAGCACCGTAGCCCTACAGGATATTCCTGTAGGTCTTATAGACAAATTCATTGAAAGGGCAAATTGGCTGGACGACTAGTCAATAGTTGCTTTGGAGGAAACTGCAGGTATCACAATGGGCTTCTTTAGCGTAAGTGTGCTAGGCAGTGTGCTGTCTTGCAGCCTTTTCAACCAACCAAGGTCCGTGAACCCCCGTGGTTGTCCGAGACTGGATTAGTAAGTAATAAATGAAATGAAGTTATTCTATGAAGGACTGCGTTAATTAATAGGCTAACTATAAATAATCAAGGGCCTAATTACGGCAATCGTGATTGAGAACACAATTGTACCGACTCAAAGTTCGCGCAATCGACTTGTTTTGATCACGGCTCCCGATCGAAAGTTTGTATTTAATTTTACACTGAATACACCCTTTCGTGGTTGTTTTCTTGCAGTGAATATGCCTTTTTGATAATTTATGAAAGAAGCGAACAATGTGAAGGATTTATCTAAAGAAAAAATAAAACAATATTTAGAAAATAGATTTAAAATGTGAATTCAAGTCTTTCATTTTATAGATTGACGTCGGGAGAGTCGGGAGCCCGACGATTGGAGTCTCAGTGTATTATGTCCTGTATTCAAAAAGGGTGATCCGTGGTTCTGTTCCAACTATCGTAGTATCAGTCTTTTATCCATCGCGTATAAGGTCTTGTCGAGCGTATTATGTGAAAGACTAAAGCCAATTATTGAAAACCTGATTGGACCTTATCAGTGTGGTTTTAGACCAGGCGCTACGCCAAATCCTGGAAAAGACCACGAAAAGCAAATCGATACATACCACCTTTATGTCGATTACAAAGCTGCTTTCGATAGCCCCATACGGGGAAAACTGTACGAAGCTATGTCTGAACTTGGTATTCCGGCAAAACTGATCCGCCTCTGTAGACCAACACCAAATTAGCAGTAAAAGTGGGGAAAGACCTCACTGAACCATTCTGTACCAAGCGAGGACTTAGACAAGACGACACACTTTCGTGCAATCACTTCATCATCTTAATGGAGATAATAATGAGAAAGGCTGTAGTAAATACGAACAAGACCATTAACACGAAAAGTCATACGTTGCTGGCGTATGCTGACGACATAGACATCATTGGGCGAAATTTGCGAGAGGTTACTGCAGTATTTTCAAGAATCGAAAAGGAATCAGCGAAGGTGGTTCTTGCTGTCAATGAGGACAAGACAAAATTGATGGTGTCAACGACTAGGGAAACCTCTCGACTTGGCCCGCACTCGAACGTTGATAACCGATTTAATTTTGAAGTGGTAGATGAATTTGTCTACCTTGGATCCGCCGTGAACAAAGACAACATGTCAGCCTGTAGATAAATAGGAGAATTCTGCTTGCAAATAGATGCTATTTTGGGCTCAGCAAGCAGTTTAGGAACAAAGCCCTCTCTCGACGGACAAAAGTCCAGCTATATCAGACTCTCATTTTACCTGTCTTGACATACATATGGCTCCGAAACTTGGGTCATATCGCAAGCGGATGAAAAACTCCTGGGAGTTTTCGTAAAATATATGGTCCTGTTAGGGAAAACGGCGAGTGCCGCAGTCGCTGGAACGCTGAGCTATATAATCTCTATTCTGACGTGGACATAGCTAGGCGAATCAAATTAGGCCAATTGCGTTGGCTAGGCCATGTTATCAGAATGGATGAAGATAAGCCATCGCGAAAGGTTTTCGATATCTTACCCGATGGAAGCAAGAAAAGGGGGCGACCAAGACTCCGCTGGAAAGAACAGGTAGAAGAATCCCTCCGTATCCTTGGTGTTACCAACTGGCGAGAAAAGGCGAGGGATAGAGCCAGTTGGAAGTATATGTTGAAATTTGTTTGTTTAATTAATATGTGTAAGACGTCTGACCTCATGGGGTTGTAAAAAATTCAATAAAAGTAAAGTCGGAATCAGAAGAGGAACTCAACACACCTATAATTCCTGCTGGGTCTGCAAGATGCTCCTCTGCAGTAGTTGTGAAGTTTATTCTCGTGTATAGTAAATTATTTTGTTAATAGTTATAAAATTATAAAGCTCTGAAATTATTAATTAAAGCTCTGAAGTGGTTTATTTAACAAAAGTTAATCAAATTACATTTTGTGTGTGTTTTTTTCAGCAAACATCTGTATAACATCTGTCTTGTCGACAACTGCAGAGCTATCGAAATATTTTATTCGATAACGATTGGCATGATCCAAAAATTCAACACTTCGATCAAAATCTGGCGATCACGATAGCGCTGATTAGGCCCCAAGACCTTGAAAGCCAGTAGTATGTACTACTCATACATTAATATTTAAAAACTAACGAAAATATGGTGATTAGGAAAATGTCAGATAATACAATCCTTTATGAGAAAATAACGAAGGATTTGGTAACCTAGGAATTTTCTTAAGGTTTATAGCGGTAGCATAATATTCACAGATCATAAGTCATAATTTTTCTATGCTCTTTGGAAAATTTCGTAGGCAAACTTAATTACAGGGTTGTTACGCCAAATTTTTATGTACAGCGTCGTATTCAGTTCTTACGAAATTTTCGTAAGACATGTCATTTATCTCTAAACGGAAAATTTTGCAGCGGAGTGTTACCACCTATCTTTGATTTACTTTATGATTCCTCTACGCACTCCATTTTATTTGTAACGCATGTGGTGTTACTTTTGGTTGTTAAAATTATCGAAATGACAAAATTCCGGACCCAAAAAATTGTTTTCGAACGAAATAAGTTTAGCGTAACAACCCTGTAATTGATTTTAATTACGAAATTTTCGCTAAGAGCTGAGTACCAAGCAAATGAAAAGTGAGCGAAATTTTCGGTTCATGAAATTTTCGAAAATTTCATAAAAACTGAATACCGGGCTTACGAAAACAATTATTTGATAATTGGTTGAGACCGGAATTTTTACATTTCGATAGTTTTAACAACCAAAAGCAACACAGCATTCGCTAAAAAAATAAAATGGAGTGCGTAGAGGTAGTTATTAGCTCTGTTCAATTTGTGTAAATTTTTACTGAATCGTGGTCGTTTACTTCAAAAGTCCAGTAAATAAGAGCCAGAGAGCAAAAATTGGACAATTCGATGTTAGAAATCTTTCAAATTTTGGTTGGAGAAATTTCAGCCAACAAAAATTTGCAAGATAGAACACCTGTTTGTAATCAGCTGTTTTATGTAAACAAATATAAGTGAAAAATAAATTAACAACGATTAATTAAATGAGTTTTTTAATTTTTTGTTTAATATATCAATGAAATTTAGAAAGAAAATGGAAACCAATAATGTAGAGTCCATTCCCAAAATTCTGGTGACCTGACGACGTCATAGTTGGCCAACTGTAGCAATAGATGTGTATGTAATGTAACTAACATCATAATCCCATTTTACTGTGTCCAGTTGTAAACCCCCTTAAAAATACAACAATTTCTACCAAGTTTTTTTTATTTTTATTCTTTATTAATTCTAGAAAAATGAAACATAACTGGATTCTCCAATATTTAATGAAAAAAATAACATTTGGAAATTAAACCGAAAAAACCACTTCTGCCCGTTCGAAAATTAAATGTTTTTAATCACGTTGTTTAGTATTTTGTCCAACAATCTTTGGCTTTAATGGCAATTTTTATTCGTTTGACCATTCTTTTAACAAGTTTCTCGATGTGTTCCTTTCGAATATTGACCCACTCCGCATGTACCCGAGACCATTGTTCATTCAAGTTCTGTGGTGCATTTTCGTATGTAGCCAGTAATTTTTCAACAAAGCCCATACATTTGCGATCGGGTTAAGATCCGAACTTTGAGCTGGTCACTGAATTGTGTTAAATTTTTGACTAGCGAGCCATTGCTTGACAATTTTGTCCGTATGTTTAGGATCTCCATCCTGCTGAAATATAACTTCATCCTCGGAATACGCGCTTTTGTCCACAAAATGTAGTAAATTATGCTCCAAAATACGAAGATATCTTCGTTTTTCATTAGTTCGTCGATTTTTATCAATGGACCGATATGCCACCAAGTAAAACAACCCTACACCATCAAGTTACCTCCTCCATGCTTTATTGTTTCGTTGACTTGGTGCTTCTTCAACGTTTCATATGGGCGGCACCAGAAATATTGCTTACCATACCATATTGGTCTGGTCCAACCATGTTACCCTCTTCCGGTCGTCGACGCTCCAATTTTTGTGCTCTTTGGAAAACTTGAGACGCGCCGATACATTTTTCGCGGATAATGCTGGTTTCTTCAGATTTTCTGCCGTTGTCAGCCGAATTCGCCGAAGCGTTCTATGTGCTTTCCACCCACTAACGGGTTTGTTTATGGCTGCTGCAGCTTCTTTAGATGTTGTCACATGCTTGGTCGGTATTACCCGTTCCATACCTCGAGCATCACTATTGGTAAGCAATCTTGGTCGCGATTTCCTGGCTTCTGGCGGCTCTACATTAGGTCTTGTTCTAACTTGCAGCACTGTTCGATGGCAAACACCCACGTTTTTAGCAATTCTACGGGTTGAAACACCGTTTTTTGTCATTTCAATGATTCGGTTTAATTTAGGCACGAAGTGAATATTTTTGCAAAAAATTTAGTATCCAGCTAATGAAACTATCAACGGTGACACAAAAAGTATTTACTCCGTTGAATTTCACAATAATGCAAATAATGGTAAATATTGCATTTGCGTTTGACTCATGTGCCAGTGTTACCAGACACCAAAAACGGGCATAAGTGGATACATTGGATTTTACGGCATAAGCTAATAATTTTATTTTTTGCATTAAATATTGCAAAATTTAGTTATGTTTTCGTTTTTTTTTGGGATTAATAAAGAATATTAATAAGGAAGCATGGTAGGAATTGTTATGGTTTTATGGGTATTACGGCAATTCAAAGTCAAATGTGATTAGAATGTATCCAGATCTGCTCGCCGCTGTCTATAGCAAAAGGATAAATCTACATCAGCCGTTCTTTGCAAATTTTTACTGGAAGTCGTTCGAGAACTTTTTGTGAAATTTTTCATAAAGACAGTATAATCGTTCTTTCTCTCACAAAAGTAGATACTTGCAAATTTTTTCTGGGAAAGTAAACGAACAAAGGTATTATAAATAAAATATTTACAAGGCAAATCAAAGAGAGGTGGTAACTCTCCGCAACAAAGTTTTCCGTTTTGAGATAAATGACAACATTTCTGATGAAAATTTCGGAAGAACTGAATATATGTATATATAAGTATATATTTATACCGCTGTTACATCTACCTTCTATTGTTAGGTTGTTCACATGGCAAAATAAGTAAGGTAGAAGCAAGCAGTAGGAATTGAAGGCATTTTGTTTTTATTTAAGGAGCCGACCTTGACAAATTCATCCGATCAAATTGTTAAGATGTATTTATTTCAGGTTATATCAGGAGGAATTGTTGTAATTTTCGGCAACAACCACAACCACAAGGACAAGAGAAAATGTAATTTGCTGTTCGAATTAGTATAAATAACTTTTGACAAGGTCGGACCACAATAACAAGAAAAAATATAAATCAGCTGTTCTAACGCTTCCACCTGTAATAGATACATCTTGATTGTTCATCTCTCCGTAAATCACATTATTCACAATTTAGGGCCTTTGTGTGTTAAAGTATCGATATGATGGGAACTTAACGGTGCCCAATATTTTCCATCTGATCGCAGCAATTTCCAGTAAAAAGTTCAATGCATAGAATAATTCTTTACAGAGAGAACAATTGACTCATCTGACGTTTCCTTTCACACTCTTCGTGGTGCGGTCGGTGTGATAGAGAGATGTTTGGTGAAAAGTGACTTACACCAGGTGGAATTACAAGAACTTCTGACTTTAAGTTTTCATGTCGTTTTGATGAAAAACTGTGAAATTTAAATGTGTTTAATACTTTTTTCTATTGACTGTTATTGTTAGCATACATACTCATTTGTGCTGTATTTAACACAATAATTTTAACACACAAAACGAAATACCGTTGTTGTTATTTAGTTTGATGTTTTGAACCATTGCCTCGATCTGATATTATTGAAGCAATTCTTTTCAACGTTCATGTCACACCAGGCCAAATGTCACAAATTTGCTGATGCTCATTCGCACTACAAAATATTTTCCCGATTTCATATCAAATGTCCTAACAAAATCCGAAGTGTTCGCATTGGGACTTTTCCTGATTTGATTGAAAGTCAAAGCGCATTGAAGAGGTAGTATTACTACGACAACAAACACACCAAACCGTCAGTAATAGGCATTTTGCTTTATCTGGTATTTTTCCACAATAAAATTCGGCACAAATGTATTCCAGGAATAAAAGTAAACAAAAGGGTGTAAAAAATATGTACCTAAGAAACACCACCACATCGATGCGCCGTGATTGAAATGGTTGTAAACATACGTACTATTCGTTCGTAGTGTGGGATAAAACAGCGTTGCATAAAGCAAATCAAGCATTTTTTCCTGATTCCTATACAAATAAGAAAAAATACCCGATTTGTCGTCTGTCAAAACGTATGGGAAATCAAGCAAATTTTCCAGATCTCTGCTTGAAATCAACAAAAGTGGCAAAATCAAGAAAATCAGTGCCGGTGCGAATGCTGTATGAGAGAAGTGTTAATAGCCAAAGTCACGATGTCGAACGTTAACGTTCGCATGCTTTCTAAGCGACAAACAACTGATTTCGAAGTCACTAACACGCATCAGAACGACAAGTCGAATGAAAATCAATGCAAACGAAACGTAAACATTTCAGTACAAAATCGGTAGCCACTAATTATTTTCGCTGTCATCTGTGCGAACACAAATGTCAAAAACACTCACTTGTGTTTTTGTTTTCGTGTAGTGCCAAAAAAAGAACAAAATTGAATTTAAAATTCTTATAAAATATACTACAAAATGGAAAATAAATGGTAAGTAAACGGTGATTTATTTCTGTTTTGTTAGAGTAATTATTGTTTGTACATATGTTTATCTATTTCAGCATAAAAAAGTCAACGTTGCTGCAGCTGCAAACATTTGTGAGATATATGGAGGAAAATCCCGAGTTCCTTAGTGGAACGCCAGTCTTTGGCGGCTCAAAATTGTCCACAGAGCAACAGTAGAAAAAAGTGGCAGTATTATATTAAGCACTTTATGTCAAATAAATAAAAAACAATTACAATAAAAACAAGCAAATAAATTCATCATTTATTGCAAACTTATATCAAAACCCACCCTTAATTACAAAATTTTTGGTTTGTTTGCATATGATTTTTTTGTTTGTTTTGTTTTACATTTTGCTGTCAATTTTTTCCAGCTGAGTGGTACAGAGATGTACTTTTTTGTAACTATTCAAAAAATTGTAGCGGTTTTCCACGAATATAGCGATTTTTTTTGGATATTAACCTTTTTTTTTTGGAATTCTTGATCTGGTAGCTTTGTCATTTGACAATGGTTAAATGCCTTTGTTTACAACACGTAAGACCATGCGAACAACAAGTCGAAAGATAGAGACTACCAATTTGAAGCGAAAGTGAGTGCATTGCTGTCGTTCGCTTAGGCTTTCTTTCGACATCGTGACTTTGGCTGTAAGTCTATATAAAGGGTTTTCCAATAGGTTCTTGACAACTTTGAATTTAGTTTGTGAACGCACTATATTGTGATGCTGCCGTACCAGTGAGACAACGGGTTGGTCGAAGTGACGAAAATATCGCAGCCGTTCAGGCGTCCATAGCAAAAGATCCAAATCAGTCGATTCCACGGCGTTCTCAAGAACTGGGCATCGCAAAGACCACTTTATGGCGAATTTTGCGTAAAGATCTTGGTTTGCGCCCATACAAGATCAAGCTGACTCAAGAATTGAAGACGAAGGACCATTTGACGCGACGTACGTTCTCCGATTGGGCTCTGGAGAAGATGTGCCAAGATGATGAATTTCATCGCAAAATCATCTTCAGTGACGAAACTCATTTTTGGCTCAATGGGTTCGTCAATAAGCAAAATATGCGTTATTGGTGTGCTTCATGAATCACCACTTCATCCACAAAAAACTACTGTTTGGTGCGGTTTGCCGGCTGCGTCATTGGGCCATATTTTTTCGTCGACAATAACGATCGTCACGTTACTGTGAATAGGGATCGTTATCGCGTCATGATTACCGATTATTTTTGGCCCGAATTGGAAAACATGGACTTGGACGACATGTGGTTTCAACAGGACGGTGCCACACAGCACACGTTACAATCGATTTATAAAAGAGTAAGTTTGATGAGCGTGATATCTCAAGAAATGGCCCAGTCAATTGGCCGCCTCGTTCGTGCGATTTAACGCTACTAGACTTTTTTTTGGGGCTACGTCAAATCATTGGTCGTTGCCAACAAACCGGCGACGTTGGAAGAACTCAGAGCCAACATTGAACGCGAAATAGCGGCCGTTATGGCCGAAATGTGTGACCGAGCCATCGAAAATTGGGTCCAACGAATCGCGCCATAGGTGGCCATATGAACGAAGTCGAGCTCCATTCATAAATGTTTTGATTGTATTTCAAGTCATAGTTTTGGAAATATCTCAAATGGTTTGCGTTTTATTAAAAAACAAATTGTCAAGTCCTATGGGAAACCCCGTTATAAGAATTAGTCTATGATATCAATATATGTACATACATATCTACATATGTATTATGGTACACTTGAATGCATTATATTGAAATTGCTTAATAGATTTGTGTATAACAAAATAATTCTTCTCTCTCAGGTAAATTGATTTATTTATAACATAAAACAATTTAGTTTTCTCACATTGATGTTATTTATTTCACCAATAATAATTCAATAAAATGAAAATTTCAACACTTACCCTATGCCCATCAATTTTCAATTGGATCGGTAAACACATATCGCACACCTCACAATGGAAGAAATTCTCCTTGCCGCCAATGCGGCAGATGCCGCATTGCTTACAGTGGTACTGTTGTTTATCCGAATCATCGAATAAATTGCAAATTAGACAGGTATACTGTAAAAAATATATAAAATATTCTTAATAATCATGATACATGTGGTGAAATTCTCTTAAGATAGATATCAATGGCTTAATATAGAAAAGACGTATCTCAACTTTTTGTTACTTTACAGGAGGAGGAAAAAACTGAATAAAATCGGAGCGATTTGGCACATTGTTTTTAAACGAAGCTTTTTAGTAAAACAAATTATATATTTGTTCAAATTAAAAAAATATTTCTTGTACAAAAGGTGTAATTGAGAGTCCCCTACCATAATATGCAAAAAGCTCGATGTCGCAAAAAGAAAACAAGATACGACCTTTTAATTTTTAATTATCGATATATATAAGTACATCTGAACTACCCAGTAAACAATTGTTACCGACGTGTCGGACGTCTGTAAGATCTCTTAAATTATATCAGACAATTAGCCGAAATATCTGAAATTCCTTCAGTCATTTAAACGAGTTTTCTGTACATCCACTGTCAGCCGGTTCTGCACATTCTCTGAAATTCGATACGAAAATCATGCGACGATTCTGCACATTCTCTGAATTGAATTTTTTATTCTATTTGATTTTGTTCTCATTCCGTAACCATGCGCCAGTAAGGGAATTCCCCGAAAATGTTTTTACTGTATAGTTTCGGTGAATTGAATTGTTTTTTTTGTTTTGTATGAATCATTTTGTTTGTTGTCTTCAGTTACAAACGAGCAAGCAAGTGCTTAAAACATCGCGGTTGTCAAATAAAAATAATAATTAATTTGTACGTGCATATGAAAAATATCAAGAAATACATTTTTTTTTTGTACAATGAAGAAAATTTTTGAGAAGGATTGGTTTTGCTCTATTTAAATACACGTTTAAAAATAATAAAAAATAAGCAAAATAAAAAAACTTTAAATTTTATTCGCCGGAAAAGCCGGATATTTTTTAGATATCTATCAGAAATTGGCACGAAAAATGTGACAGATGGTTAGAAAATGATCCGAAAAGTCGAAATATTCTCGCATGTTTGTTCAGACGTCGCTCCGAAATTGCCACGACAAATACTACAATGTGTCAGAAAATGATCGGAAAAGTCGGACCTTTTAAATAGACTTTATGCCGACTTCGTTCAGCTACATCTAAAAATCCTTGAGAAATGCCTGCAGAATTCGCACAGAAATCTGTCCGATTACTCTGCACACTCTTCCGAATTTCCTCCGACAAAACTTTCCGACTGTTTGTCAACCGCCCACACGATTTTCTGTACGTTGTCTTACCGACATCGGCATTAGACTCGGCAACTTGTGTAGAGTGTCTGACAGATTTCTGACCGAATTCGGAACAAATTGTTTACTGGGTAACTACTCATATGGTTGTATAGGAACTTACCTTCCCAAAACGTATCCCACAATTCTGGCATCGCTCTTGCACCTTTTGTCGTGTATTACATTCCGAGCATATCAGTTCAGTTAAGGTTTTGCGATCGAAATGATGAGATTCGTTTTCATCGTGACAAAAGCGACATTTATAGAATTTATTGCAACACGGAGTCTGAAATGGAAGAATAGAGGAGTTAGAAGGTTATTCAAAATTATACATGAACATTAATGAAAATTAGCAGTAAATTTAAATTTAACGATATGGACTTGTTAAAAAAGTTGACTTATGGGGATCTGAAGTTTCAAAAACTATCACATTTGTTTCATTTAGAATGTTTAAGTTCAATTAACAATTTAAAAGTTTTAAATTAAAATCCACGACCCTCGTTCCAACCTAGTAAGTTTTAAATAAACGAACTGCAACTAATCAGAGTTAGGACCCTGATTCTTTTAGAACATACTATGCAAATGGACAGATTAAAATAGCTATAATTTTCGAACTAAACCAGTACATACACTCTACCTCTAAGTCGTACCATAGACTAATTACTCTAGTAGACTCAACATTTCTCTCATCAAAATTATGATATTTGGCCTGGTGTGATATGAACGTTGGATGTCGAAAAGCATTGCTTCAATGATACCAGATGGAGGCAATGGTTCAAAACAACGAACATAATCAAAATTTCGTTTTGTTATTGTGTTAAATACATCACAAATGTATGCTAACAATAACAGCCAATAAAAACTCTAAAATACATTTAAATTTCACAGTTTTGCACCAATACGACTTGTAAAACTAAAGCCTGAAGATATTGTAATTCCACCTGGTGTGTATGTCACTTTTCGTCAAACATCTCTCTATCACACCGACCGCATCACGAAGAGTGTGGAAGGAAACATCAGATGAGTTAAATATTCCCTCTAGTAAGATTTACTCTGTGATTCGTACATACGAGGGCAGATCAATAAGTCCGTGACAAATTATAATTGTCATATAATTAATTTGCCCCATGTATGATATGGACCACGGCAGTTTCCTTACCATTAGTACAATGTATGACCAAGTATTTTGACTGTTCGGCACCAAATTAACTCAAACAGTTTGATCGTACGGCATTGTTATGGATGAGCCTTGCAGACGGTTTGGGTATTACCTCTAAAAACGTTGACAGCCGCTGGATGCAGACGGAAGGTGTTAACTAAAAGTTGGTTGTCGCTATCAATATCAGAACCAGGTCTAGATTTGATGTCCACCAGGTAGCACAAAAACATCATGCTAACAAGTGTATGGTCAAATTTTTTGACCATCGCGAGATTTCCATGAATACTTGTGTATACTTCTAGGGGGTATTTCGTTCCGCCGATAAATAGTTGATGATGAGTACAGAAATCTTTAAACCTGACACCATTGCTATTCTTCAGAGTACTAACCCCATGCCTTCCTATAAGTGGGTGTAGTTGTTGTCCAGTTTGATATTGAAATCTCCCAGAAATATGTGTGTCACCAACTGCTAGGGAGCGCACATCAAAATCCACTTGACTAAAGAACTTGTTGTTAATACTGTCCTCATCATTCTCAGTAGGTGCATACGCCTGTACCACAGAAAACTTTCGGAATTTCGAATTAAAACTCGCAATGACCATGCAAACAGATATAGATTGTATGATATCAGAGCATTTCTAGCACTAGGAGAAAGAAGAAGACCGAGTATGTTCATACGTTGCGTATCATTGCCGGAGTAAATAAAGCAGTGAACAGAAGGTTCTTGGATGGATTTGCCACCATTAAGCTAACGTACTCCGCCTAGGCGTAGGATGTCCACATTATTGTAATTCCACCTGGTGAGTCTTGATTTTTCAGCGAGAGTTCTTACATTCATAAACCGTTGTTCAAAGGCAAATGTCGTTATGGAAGATGGATGTTTTATTCAATTTATTGACTTTTCCATAATGATTGTAATATAAGACGAGTGATTCACCCTTCCAATCTTAGTTCTGGGGCTGCCAATAGCCGCTAGACAGGTTTTCACCCTGTATTTGGTTTATGAGTCTTGATTTTTCAGCGAGAGTTCTTACATTCATAAACCGTTGTTCAAAGGCAAATGTCGTTATGGAAGATGGATGTTTTATTCAATTTATTAACTTTTCCATAATGATTGTAATATAAGACGAGTGATTCACGCTTCCAATCTTAGTTCTGGGGCTGCCAATAGCCGCTAGACAGGTATTCACCCTGTATTTGGTTTATACTTTTATCGACTTATCAGTCTACATCCGTAGTGGTTTGTAAACAGCTGGGGCAGCTCGAGCAGGATGTGGCTCTTCACCTCGTACTACGGTCTTGGCAGGAACACTAGCAACTTTGCTCTCGCCCCCTAGTATATCATACATGGGGCTAACAAATTAATTATGTATTATATTACAATTATAATTTGTAGTTTAATTTGAGCTAAATCTACAAATACAAATTAAAAAAAATGTAAATACCATTGGCAGTTGTACTTACTTTCAATGCATTTCATTTATATTGGAAGTTTTGGTTTTCAAATATTTTATACAGAACAGGTGCATGAATTAGAAAATACTACGAAGCAATTCCTATCGAAGCCACAAACCTCTACATATAAAATTCTGTAAAACCAGAATTGCCAGCAGTCAAACAAATTCAAAATAATTAAAAGCATTCCCATATTTAATTACAATTGACATCCGATTCAACAACCTACATTTGAATTGCCTGAACAAATGACAATTCTTTTGCATTTGCATTAGATAAAGTAATGGAAATTAAAACCCAATGCAAATTAAAAAAAAAAACATATACATATGCTAGGCGGTGCTACCCGTTTCCATAAACTGTTTCTCGATCTTTTCGTTGTCGTTACAGTTATCTTTCGAATTTATAAATTAATCAAAGTTTATAAATCAATTTCGACATAAAACATTCTAGCGATTAAGAACCTCAAAGGAATATATATGAATACCTGGTTAGAAATTTCAATCAAGTCTGGTTACAATCGCAAATACCACAACACATGTACCGTAGCGTAGTTGCGGCAACCAAATACTTCAGTGTTCTGAAACTAAAAGCTTGCGTGGATGGGTGCGAACATGGCTGATCTAGTAGAGGTTAACGCATAAGAACAGCTGATTTTGCTTTTTTATGACTCTATTTGTCAAATGCAGTGTATTTTGTTATTGTACTTTTTTGTTTACTTTGTTTGGTCATATGGATTTGTGTTGAATTTGACATTTAAAGTCATTTAACAAAAACAAAATCACTGTTGTTGGTGCCCACTACAACAACAAACCCTACTGCGTAAGGCCGGGCCACACTGGCGTTTTCTTGTCGCGCGCTTTCAAAAGCTCTAACGCAAAAAAAAGCTCAACGTTGAGTTGTATACGTTGATTGTGTATACTTCTACGAAAGCTTTTGAAAACGCGCGACAAGAAAACGCCAGTGTTGCCCCGGCCTTAACCTCTACTAGATCAGCCTTGGGTGTGAAGCTGTAGAGCAAAGTGAAAAAACAATACTACTACGTCTACTTCGCTCCACATCGTATTGTGTTGTTGTTTACACAAACACACACATATACGAATGCTTTGTCGACAGTACCACGTAGTACTTGGTTGTCGCAACTTCCCTGCAGTTCCTGTCTTGAAAAAATCAAATGTCTTGAATGACAATTCAAGCAGTCTTGTGCAGGTATCTATCTGTAATATTTCAAGCATTGTATTCAGGTTGCTCAACCAATCGCCTTCTCACCTTAGCTACCATCAGACACGGGCCTGATATTTCCTCATAATTACTCCTTCAATGTGATTATAGTAAATGAGGAGGTTTTATAAAGGACAAGATTAAGACGTTTTAGTTATTAAGGCATTAAAATATCAAAATTGTTTAAATGTGGAGTTAGATCAGTTGGTATCTGAGTAGCGCAAATAACACTTGGTAAAAAACAAAACAACTAATAATTAACATAAACGACACTGAGTGTTTAATAGGTTTGATTTTATTAAAAATTATAATATTGTTACGAATAAGTAAAAGCTTTTGCTTGCTGTTAATGACTCTACTAACAGTATGTATTCACCTCAGTAAAGATAATTATCCTGTGTTCGAGATTGTTCTACAAAGATAAGCAACAACAACAACATCTAGAAGGTTCTTGAATTCGCTAGGTATACCTTCATTTGAGTATGGTGAGTTGGTATAAATAGCGGAGGTCTTTGAAGTGGAGAGTTCAGTTTGTGGTTAAACCCCGTAAACGCGAATTGATAGTAAAATATAAGACTTATTAAAGTGGTGTAAATAAAGTAAACTGTTGTACTATATAAGTAAAATAAAAGGAAGTTAAACCGTTGTAATTATCGTAATTTAAAACGAACCCTGTTTTATTATTGGGAATAAAACAACGCAAAAAGGTCGAATAAGGAAATTCGTAACAATATTTTAAACCGAATTTCTCACACGAATTTCTAAATGCAAACATGGACTTGCACTCAAGCATCCTAGATGTTGAAAACATTTTACTCAACTATAGCGAAAAATAACAATATGAATAGTAATTCAAATTCTGCAGATACTTGGTGTACCCCGTAATCCTCAAAAATTTACGAAATGCCAAACATTTCTCACACATTTTTAAAGTTTATATTTAAATTTACACGGTTATCGCAATAGTACACATGTTAATTTCGATAATGACTTTCTTGCTATTAATTTGTTGTGTCCTGTTGATAATAATGTAATTTTTGACGTAGAATACGTCTTACCTTACGGTATGAGGAGTCATGTCAGGTTTTTATTGTTGTAATCTTTATTTCATTGAATTTGAGGAAACGGCTAGATGCATTTTTTTAAAATTTTTTTTGTAGGTAAATGAAGATGTTATCTTTCGTTTGATATACATTTCATATTGGTTGATATATTTCTAGTATTTTAATTTCTCAAATGAAAATTGTTTAAACACATACACACAAACATATGTGTGGTGTTTGGTTGAGTGTTTTTGGTTGCTCAACATTGCTTAGGAACATGTATCTAGTAAAAAGTGAAACGAACAGCAAGCTAATGTTGCTTGGCAACATGTATCTAGTAAAAAGTGAAACAAACAGTAAGCTAACGTAATAAAGCTTTTTTGCGAAAGCTTCAATAAAGCTGTTGTAACATTAATTTTGAATTGTAAAGCGTAAAGCTTTCACACAACGCTCGAATGCTAATGCGAAGGCTCGATAAGGTAAACCTTTTTTAATATTAGGGCGGCCCTCTCAACATTCGCAGAACTTATTTCAATAAAAATATTAATTAAAATACATAAATTAAATTAAGTTTAAAAAAATTGAACATAATATTTTTTTTTTAAACGGACTTGAATCAAATGCCGTTGGTAAATATAAAAATTACAGCAGACAGTTGTCCGAGGCCTTCGGCCACGGACTGTCCCTGCAGGCTGTGTCAGAGACACGGCCATTAAGTTTAACGTAGAATACGCCATCCGATAAGACAGAAAACATATATAACAATAAATGATAAATAATATAAGCAAATGAATTTATTGTTATATATGTTTTCTGTCTTATCGGATGGCGTATTCTACGTTAAACTTAATGGCCCTGTCTCTGACACAGCCTGCAGGGACAGTCCGTGGCCGAAGGCCTCGGACAACTGTCTGCTGTAATTTTTAAGTAAATTTTTTAAATTTCAAGAAAATCTTGTATTAAATTTAATTTTATTTAAAGTCTGCGCCAATTGTTTTGACTTTATTTTGACAATTTAATTTTAACTAACAACAAGTAGTTGTCGAATAAAATAATAAGTACAAATGATTAACGTAGTTGATTTAATATGTTTAGAAATCAACTACGTATTAGTTTAAGTGCAAAATTAAGCAATTTTATTGGTGCAGCACTTAATATGAATCCTTCTCAATGCGATATTTTTTTCATATCGAATGATATATGTACCCTCATCCCAAACGGAAATACGTCATTTGAACTTTAAATTAAAAAAAAAACATCCATTGGAGTAAATAAAACAATTGAAATTTCAAAACTTGTGGCCGACTGCGCGACTCTTGTACATGAAAACGTGGGGTTGATCCCTGCTCTGACCACCTTACATTTATTTCGACGACGGTCACCTCGCTTAGTGAAATTACGAGAAGAATAAATATATAAATTTTAAAAAATACAAAGTACATATTGCAATATTATCTTCTAGAAGTGTTGCTTTCGTTATGCTTAGAAGAATCGCTTTCGAGTAACAGTTTCCCCGATAAGTTAAATTTCCGCAATACGAAAATGATTATTGCCACAATACAATTTGTCTTCCAGACAATATGATGGCGATATCGCCTCAATATTATTTTGTTTGCTGGGATATAAATATATTTTTTGGAAGCCGACTGAATAAACACATATTTATCACCGAATGTACTGACGTGGTAGGAGGTGTATAATTTCCGAACATCTCATATTTAGTTATAAATAATAGTGGTCTTCAAGAAAACTCGAGAGAACCTCGTAAACTCGAAAACATCGTAAACTTGCGCAGCAAACGTCAAAACAAACAAATTTCCCATACAAAGCGACTTGCTCAAAAGTGGAAAGTTTTCGAGGCAAATTTGCTGCGCAAACGTGGGATGGAGAAACGTGTAAACTTTTGACATTTCGTTGTCATCTGACTAGGATGGATAAGTAAGGTGATAGCACTAGAACAGTAGAAAAAGTACACATACATAATACATGCAATTGCTACTGCTACCACCTTATGTATCCATCTTGGTCAGCTGATATGGTTTTGAGCACAACTACGCTGAGCAACTTTACCTGGTGCCTCATGCAACGGTGCGAGGGAAACTTGCGCTGAGCAAAAGTTCTCGGCTTTCACGTTTGCATGAATGCCGCTAATATTTTTTATCTGTGATTTATTCTATATATCTTTTATTTTCTTATACAGCATTCGCACTGGCATCGATTTTCTTGATTTTGGCACATTTGTTGATTTGAAGCAGAGATCAGGAAAATTTGCTTGATTTCCCATACGTTTTGACAGACGAAAAATCGGGTATTTTTTCTTAATTGTATAGGAATCAGGAAAAAATGCTTGATTTGCTTTATGCAACGCTGTTTTGTCTCACACTACGAACGAATAGTACGTTTGTTTACAACCATTTTAATAACGGCGCATCGATGTGGTGGTACCACTAGAATACCCGACTCATTTAACGGGTTTTTCAATAAGAGCGCTACAAAAGTTTTTTTAAATAAAACAAAACCGGGTTTAGATACCAACGAAATTCTTTATTCCTGTGAAAGTATGTTCGATGCCATTATGTATGGAACTCGATTTCTTTTGCATGGCCACCACGGGCACGCTTACAAAAGTCCAGACGCTGAACCCAATTTTCGACGGTTTTCAAGCATAAATCGGCGGATAGTGCTGCAATTTCACGTTCAATATTCGTATGAAGTTCATCAATCGTCGCCGGCTTGTTGGCATATACCATGGACTTGACGTAGCCCCACAGGAAATAATCTAACGGCGTCAAATCGCACGACCGAGGCGGCCAATCGACTGGGTCATTTCGTAAGATAACACGTTCACCAAACTTGGTTTCCAATAAATTGATTGTGGCATTCGCTGTGTGGCTTGTGGCGCCGTCCTGTTGGAACCACATGTCCTCCAAGTCCATATTATCCAATTGGGACCAAAAATATTCGGTTATCATTGAACGGTAGCGATTCGCATTCACAGTAATGTGCCGGTTTTGATCATCACGGAAGAAGTACGGCCCAATGATGCAATTTGATCTTGTAAGGATGTAGGCCAAGATCTTTTCGCAAAATTCGCCACAACGAACGTCACAGAGATGTCCAACGCTTGAGAATGACGAGTGAGAGACACATTTGGGCTTTCTTGAACTGAAGCCTGAGCGGCAGCAATATTATCGACACTACGGGCACTTCTTTGTCTCACTGGCACGGGAACATTTTGTACTGTGCCTGTGGATTCAAATTTTTCCACTAGACGCACAACTGTTGATCTGGTAGGACGATTATGACGACCATAAATTGGACGTAGCGCTCTTAAAGTTGAGGCCACTGACTCCAAATTTCGGTAGTAAATTTTAATAATTTCGACTCGTTGTTGGCTCGAATATCTTTCCATGATGAAATGGCAAACCCTTACTGAAGAAAAATGTCAAAAGAGCGCGAAAAAATATGGCGTCGTTTGCTGTCCTTATCGATTTACTTTTGTAGCGTCTCTGTTGAAAAACCCTTTATTTATCGCATTTCTTAGGTATTTATTGTTTCTCAAACATATTTTTTATACTTTTTTGTGTACTTTTATTCCTGGAATACATTTGTTTCTGAATTTGATAGTGGAAAAATACCAGATAAAGCAAAATGCCTATTGTTGTCGGCTTGGTGTGTTTGTTGTCGTAGTAATACTACCTCGTCAATGCGCCTTGACTTTCAATCAAATCAGGAAAAATCCCAATGCGAACACTTCGGATTTTGTTAGGACATTTGATGCGAAATCGGGAAAATATTTTGTAGTGCGAATGAGCTATTACCGAGACCGTACTTACAGAATACCACAAATGTATCAACAGTCGTTAATAGTTATCGATACGCGAATACTAACAGCCAAAGTCACGATGTCGAAAGAAAGCCTAAGCGAACGACAGCAATGCACTCACTTTCGCTTCAAATTGGTAGTCACTATCTTTCGACTTGTCGTTCGCATGGCCTTACGTGTTGTAAACAAAAGCATTAAACCATTGTCAAATGACAAAGCTACCAGATCAAAAATTCCAAAAAAAAAGGTTAATATCAAAAAAAATCGCTATATTCGTGAAAAACCGCTACAATTTTTTAAATAGTTACAAAAAAGTACATCTATGTACCACTCAGCTGGGAAAAACTGACAGCAAAACAAACAAAAGAATCATATGCAAACAGACCAAAAATTTTGTAATTAAGGGTGGGTTTTTGATATAAGTTTGCAATAAATGTGAATTTATTTGCATGTTTTTATTGCTATTTGTTTATTATTGTTTTTTATTTATTTGACATGAACTTCTTAATAAAATACTGCCATTTTTTTTAAATGCTCCTCTGTGGACAGTTTTGAGCCTCCAAAGAATGGCGTTCCACTAACGAACTCGGGATTCTCCTCCATATATCTCACAAATGTTTTCAGCTGCAGCAACGTTGACTTTTTTATGCTGAAATAGATAAACATAGTATGTACAAACAATAATTACTCTAATAAAACAAAAATGATTAACCGTTTACTTACCATTTATTTTCCATTTTGTAGTATATTTTATAAGAATTTTAAATTCAATTTTGTTCTTTTTTTGGCACTACACGAAAACAAAAACACAAGTGAGTGTTTTTGACATTTGTGTTCGCACAGATGACAGCGAAAATAATTAGTGGCTACCGATTTTGTATGAAATGTTTACGTTTCGTTCGCATTGATTTTCATTCGACTTGTCGTTCTGATGCGTGTTAGTGACTTCGAAATCAGCTGTTTGTCGCTTAGAAAGCATGCGAACGTTAACGTTCGACATCGTGACTTTGGCTGTAAGTTTCAACAGCCGAGACGAGACGAAGTATATACATAGTTTATGTCGACGACGATAAGGCCGATGGTTTTATATTTGTTGGCATTTGTTTACTCAGTATCTCGGTAACTAAAGGCAACTTAGAAATATTTATAAGTTGATACGAGTTTTTATTCCTTGCAGGATACGAAAAGATGAAAAAAAAACAGCATTTGTTAGAATTTCTAAACTGCACAGATTTGCATTCGAATCAGGAATTTCTAAAAATTCTGACGCAGTAGACGAAATTCTAAACTGGATATGTATTGCCCAGTCCCAGGTCTATGAATTTTAGGTAGTACGATCGGTGAAATTTTGTCCATAGTGATCTCTAGTATTCCTTTTTTTTGTGAATCATCTTATTCATTATTCGTATATGTATTAGGAAATTATATGCTAATAATAAAAGCCAAACTTTAAATAATATCTGGTTTTGGTGTTTCGGTGTAGAATCCATAAAAATATTGGTTAGAACCAATAAAACTACGTCAAATGATTAAAAATAAGTCAATAAAATAGCCATAAAATTTAAATCACATTAGTAACCCTACCCGTTTCATAATATTCGGATACCGATCAGACTGATGTCTAATCAAATCCAGTTGAGTGTCAGGCACACATTACACAACTACAAATATTGAGATTATTTTTATATATATACGAGGGCGGATCAATAAGTCCGTGACTTTTCCAACTTCCCTCGTAGATATATGAAATGCAACACTGCTCCCATCAAGTACCACCTATTATCATAGAATAAAACATACCATAGAAGCTTTTATTCGCTCAATAAATTAAACGTCATAGGTACGATGGAAAGTAAACATTGGATGGTGGAAAATATGGATTCAATAATACCAGATAGTGGCAATAATATACAGCGATCAACAAAGGAACAACAACCGAATTTTGTGTTTTTGTGGCAAACTAGTTGTGTTAAATACAATACAAATGTATACCAACGATAAAAGTCAACAAAAAAGTGCAAAATATATTTAAATTTTTAAGTTCTACACCAAAACGACAGGAAAAAGTTAAGTGAACATATTTTGTAACTCCACCTGGTGTAAGATAATTTTAAATGTAATTGCTCTCATTTCCACAAACCTACGATGAAGAGTGTGAAATGAAACGTCAGATGAGAGAATAAGTATATCTATGTATGTATTATTCTATGCATATTATAGACTACTGTCAAATTTTAAACAAGTTCCGTCATTTACTTTGCGTTTAACAGCTGTTCAAAACATACAACCTCGTGCATTTTTTTTAAAAATGGAAAAAGTGAATTTCGGGTGCTAATTAAACATTATTTTTTGCGAAAAAAAACCGTCAATCAAACCAAGGAAAAGCTTGATAAATACTATGGAGACTCTGCACCATCGATTTCAATGCTAAAAAAGTGGTTTACTGATTTTCGTTGTGGTCGCACAAGAACAAATGACGCTGAACGTTCTGGACGGCCAATTGAGGTTGGCCGATCGAAGAGTAAAAGTCCGTGAGATTGCTGATGCCATAGGCATTTCATATGGCAGTGTGGTTTCGATTTTAATTGATCAGTTGGGTTTAAGAAAGCTGTCTGCAAGATGGGTGCCGCGTTTGCTCTCAATTGACCATAAACGCACGGGTGCACACGTGTGTAGTCTCAATGACAAAATTTCATGAATTGGGCTAAGAATTGGTACCCCATCGATTTCAATGGTAAACAAGTGGTTTACTGACTTTCGTTGTGGCCGCACAAGTACAAATGACGCTGAACGTTCTGGACGGCCAATTGAGGTCAATACACCCGAAAATGTCTAAAAAATTCACGATATGGTGTTGGCCGATCGAAGAGTAAAAGTCCGTGAGATTGTTGATGCCATAGGTATTTCATATGGAAGTGTGGTTTCGATTTTAAATGATCAGTTGAGTTTAAGAAAACTGTCTGCAAGACGGGTGCCGCGTTTGCTCTCAATTGACCATAAACGTACGGGTGCACACGTTTGTAGTCTCAATGGCAAAATTCCATGAATTGGGCTAAGAATTGGTACCTCAACCGCCATATTCTCCAGATTTAGCCCCCAGTGAGTATTTCCTATTTGCAAACCTAAAGAAATGGCTCCCGGGAGAGAGATTTAGCTCCACCGATGAAATTATTGATCGAACAAATGCTTCGAAAAATCCTATTTTTTGGAAGGGATACAAAAATTGGAGAAACCTTGGACTAAGTGTATTGAGCTAAAAGGAGATTATGTTGAAAAATAAATATTTTTTTGGCAAAAAAAAACTGTATTTTATTCAAAAAGTCACGGACTTATTTATCCGCCCTCGTAAATACAAATTCATACATTTTATATTTAATTTGTTGTTTTGAAGCTTCGCCCTCACTTCAAACTTAATAATTTAATGCTCAAGCAAAAGAAAGACAAAAACTCGATGCGAGGAAAACATCCTCCCCCCTCCCTCGGAAAGGTGGAAATAAATTAACATTAACATTCAGACAACAATTAATTTACACTGATCTAATAAAGTTTAAATTTATGATTCGCTTTCCAACAGCTTCCATTATTCAACGACTCGGGGGAGTCGAACTGACGTCTGGTGTGATGATGGACTGCAATTTTTTGTTAATATCTACAAAGTGGAAATTAAACACGCTGTCAGTCAGAATCCCTCAGTGATTATTGAAAGATATTGATTAGCGTTGTTATACCCTACACCATTGTCGTTGCATTTGTAACACTATGAAATAATCACCAGGGACTAGTAAAATATGTATAAATACATATCCTTGATCGTCACACAATTTTAACGCAGTCTATCCGTGTCCGACTATATGCATGTTGTAAATACGCTAGACCCACATGGTTAATAGTTTGTAGAATTTACTGGCAGTTCAGTATTGAAAATGGTCAACATTAGTACAGAGGAACAATTTACCCATACAGGAACTAAACCAAACTAAAAAGATTTCTATAATTTTAACAATTTGCGTGTTAATTGGGATCTACACAAATAATTTTACTCTAACACTTCATTACATTTTGATTTTTTTCACTGAATATCTGTTTTTTAATCGATTTAATTGACAAAATTTACTCCCAGTTGATGTGTTTTAAACTTTTGGTCGGCAGTAAAAGTTTGAAAATCACACCACGCAACCCAGTCACCTTTCATCACCTTTTCTTCTTTGAAAGCATCTTCTCTATTTGTTTGTTGGTTGGTTTGAACGATTTCCTCTAACTGGTATTATTAAAGCAATTCTTTCCAACATCCAACGTTCATATCACACCAGACCAAATGTAAGAAATTTGCCGAGCGAAATGTTAAGTCTATATATTGTTACGAATAAGTAAAAGCTTTTGCTTGCTCCTAACGACTTTACTAACATTATGTAAATAACAGGCGGTTAGTGCTGCGCCTGAAAGTATGCATTGTAACAACGTACCAGCTCGCTAAACCAGTAGAATGAATTCGCCTCAGTTAAGATAATTCTCCGCCTTTCGAGATGATTCTACAAAGATAAGCAACAACAGCAATGTCTAGAAGGTTCTTGAATTCGCTAGATATACCTTCATTTGAGTAGGGTGAGTTGGTATAAATAGCGGAGGTCTTTGGAATGGAGAGTTCAGTTTTTGATTAAACCCCGTAAAGTGAGCAACGCGAATTGATAGTAAAATATAAGACTTATTAATGTGGTGTAAATAAAGTAAACTGTTGTACTATATAAGTAAAATAAAAGGAAGTTAAACCGTTGTAATTATCGTAATTTAAAACGAACCTTGTTTTATTATTGGGAATAAAACAACGCAAAAAGGACGAATAAGGAAATTCGTAACAATATTCTAACATTAGTCACCGACATGTTAGTTGAAAATTTGATTGCGAAAAGAGTAGATGGGAGAATGAGCGATGAGTTGCATCAAACGGAAATGCGCATTCCCTTATATTTCTGTTCGTTTTATGTCCAAACAAAGAGTAAAATACAACAGCAACTCGAACTCTTGTTGTACAGTTAAAATAATGTTTGGTTGATACTAAATTATGTTTTATGTTGGTTGCATCGAACGAAAATACATATTCCTTTTTTTCTGATCGTTTTATGTCCAACCAAAGAGTAACATACTATAGCAACTCAAACTCCATGAAACCACCTCCGAGAGCGTAAGAGAACTCTAACAGCTGGGTGGAAACTCGTATCTACGTATTTCTGTATAATCATTCGCAAATACTATTGCTTTAATTGAATCCTTTGGCGGACGGTATATTAAATTCGACCCGGCCGGACTTAAGGCAGTGTTTGTCTATTATATTTACGATTTCGTTAGACAGGTGCAAATTGAAAGAACAAATTTTTAAAATTAATACCTAGATTGAAATGTGTTAACTGGAGCTTTAAATAAAATACGTAAGATAATTATAGCTGTAGCATTTTTTACATCTCCTACCTAAATGCTTTGCTTTAAATGACGCATTCGGATTAAAATTAAATCAGTTGTATCATATTTTTGGAAATTATGCCAGACATCAATATATTTCTTATCATTTAGATTGTAATAAATTTTGAAATTGTGTGTTGTTAATGTTAATTATTTGTTGATACGCTTAAATCTTGTATCAGATACGGTTCGATTGTGCTGACCTCTAGATGCGTCGATCATACATAATAGCCACGAAAATGTGTGAATTAGTAACGAAAAATATTTCGCTGATTTGAGCTTAGAAAATTGATTTAGTGATAATTTGAAAAAAAAGAGTGTCAAAAATATGCGACAAAATAAGCTATATTACGACGATACCCTAGCATGTCCGTTGTAGTAGCACGTCAAAGTGAGTGAGCTTTTCGGAAAGTGTCGAAACCAACCAAAAACGTAAATATTTCCCAGATGAGTTACACATAGTTCTTGGCCCAAGGAATTTAGAATTGACGTTAATATTTCTATATAGTCAATCTGAACTAATTTCTCATTTTCACAATTTGATGTCCAAACTTACCAAAGTCCGTGTGCCCAATCAAAATTAAGGCGTTTTTGAAGAAATTTTCTTCGATTGTGGCCGTCGGTGGTGCAATGGTTAGTGTGCGCGGCTCTTGTACATGAGAACGTGGGTTCGATCCCTGCTCAGACCACCTTATATTTCTTTCTACGGCGGTCACCTCGCTTAGTGATGGCGACACTATCGAGTACTTAGCCATGAAAATGCTTCTCAAAATACCGTTCGGAACCGGTGTAAAACTGTAGGTCCCAATCAGTGAGTATAAAACTAGAAAGCGCACATCTCACTGATTGTGAGAAGTTCTCCCCTGTCCCTTCATGGGATGTTAAGGGACACCATTTTTTATTTATTTTTTTTTGGATTTTTTCTGTTCTACACCCAAAAAAATTCAGTAGTTGATATTAACCAACGTGTAGGTAAAATTCCCCGGGCTTTTGCATAGTTGATATTAATTGGTTAGCCATAACCACCCTTATAACGGATATATTCGTAATTGGTTGTAAAGAAAGTGATTATCAATTAATAAATACTGTAGTAAAAACTAACTTTAGCGTCGTTGATTTCAAATTAACTACGATTTAGTTGAAATTAACTAAACTGCGTTATTGATATTAGAACAATACTACTCCATTCCCACAAATATTATATATTCAAACGAATTGGTATTACTCATGTTATATAGTATACAAATAATATATAAGTATAATATGTTTATATAAAGAGTTCCAAAGGCTACATAGAGTGTTCCAAAACAGAGTACGTACACCGGGATGGCGGCTAAATGAAAAAAAAGTAAACAACTTTTTTTAACACTATTATTATGCTACAACCCAGTACTATCAACTATATTGGGTACTTTTGCTTTGGTTTATGTCTATACTAACATATCGCACCTGTTCCACAAAAGTGTAACAACTCAAAATTTCAAAATTTTCAGTAGAGACGAAAAACTGTTTCCGTTAATATTGATGATATATTTCAAGAAAAAAATATGTTATTGTAAGAAATTATCATTAAAAAGAATAAAAGCGTTGTTTGCGTTAAAAATGTTACTCTTTATATGATAAAAAACAAACCGATTTGCTTAAACATTTAGAGACAACTAAAAATGTTACTCTTTAGTTGAGTCTAAAAAAGTTATTCTGCAAACAAAGAGAGAGTCATAACGGTTTTTTTGACGAAAGAGGAGACAAAATAATAGATGATTTTTACAGTGGGTAGAGATGACCACAGTGTGTTGTTTTCTTGCAAAAAACGAAAATTTAGAAATTTTGAGTTGTTACACTTTTGTGGAATAGGTGCGATATGTTGGGAAATTTCTTGTTTAATGGAAAGTTTTCTAGGTGGAGCCTGCAACCAATATTTAGTATATATTGTAGTTTTGAACCCAATAAAAAGTAAATTTAGAAAAGTCAAAGTGAAAGAAGTTTAAAAAAAGAACATTTTCTTAAATAAGTGCCGTTTCTTAAAAAAAGTAAAGTTTCTCACGAAAGGACCTATTCATATTCTTAAACAAAGTAACTTTCCTTACAAAAAACACCTTAACTGCAAGAAGTACTTTTGCTTAAAAAAGTAAATTTTCATACAAAAAGTTCCTTTTCTTAAAAAAGAGGAATTTTTGTTTAAATAAGTACCTTTTCTTAAATAAGTACCTTTTCTTAAATAAGTACCTTTTCTTAAAAAAGCAAATTTTCTTACAACAAATTGCCTTTTCTTAAAAAACTACATTTTCTTTAAAGTGTACTTTTTTTGTGAAACAAAATAATTTTTTTGAGATAATTACCTACTCTTAAAAATGTGCCTATTCTTGAAAAAGAGGACAAATTCTAAAAAATTCCCATTTCTTAAAAATAAACCTTTTTTCCCACAAAACACCTTCTCTTGAAACACTTCTCTCTCTCTTTTCTCACCAAAATTCCTTTTCTTAAAAGTACTTTTTTTTAAAAATAAAAAAACCTTTTCTTTTCTTGAGATAAGTAGCCTTTCTGAAAATAAGTACATATTCTTAAAAAAAACCTTTCCTAAAAATAGTACCACATCTTTGAAAAGTACCTGTTCTTAAAAAAAGTACTTCTTTGTGAAAAAAATTCATACTCTTATGGCTGTTTTTTACAGAAAGTAATTCTTCTTCAAAATAGTATGTTTTCTTAAAAAAAAAACATTAGCTTTTAATAAAAGTACCTCTTTTTAAAAAATTACATTTTCGGGAAAATGTAATACATATTCTTAAAAAAGGACCTAAAACTATACTTTAAAAAAATTCATTCTATAAAGAAAATTTTTTTTTAAAAAAAGTTTATAATTTTTCAAAAAGTATCTATTCTAAACATCCATTTAAATTATCGTATTTTTCAAGAGGGGCCTTAGGCGTGTTGGAACTAACTAGTACATAATACATAGCGAAAGGAACATCATTCCAACCGGGTATTCCCTGACACCTCATGTAATTTTTTGTATCAATACCAAGATTTAAATCCTCAAAAGAGCTGCATTTTTAAAAATTGAAATCTTTAAAGAGTTGAAATTTAAAAAAATTTAAGGTTTAAATCTTTTAAAGACTTGAATTTTTAAAGTGTTGAAAATCTAAATCTTTTAAAATCCCGGGTTTTATTTTTCGCTCTGTAGTGGAATTGATTTAAAAGATTTAAATCTGGAGTTAAATTATTTCTAATTATGAACAGAGTAAGTACAAATTCTGTTCGCGAGTCGAAAAACTCACCTCCTCCTCAATATAAATCTCTCACTCCGAGTTCAGAAAAATTAAAATCATGAGCGAATTTAATTTTTAAAATTGTTGTGTATTTGAATCGCTCAAGAGCGAGTCAAATAAAAAAATAAAAATTCACTTCGGAGTTTAAGTTGTATTTATTTATAGTGAAGAGGAGTCGAATTTTTTGACTCGCAAGTGGAATTTTTTCGAATGTGGATATTCTTACGAAGCAATTCTGGAAAAATTGGATTGAAATATTGCGGAAGATGTAGTAAATAATCAAAATCTGTCCGAATGGGAATAGTGGAACTACGACGAAAAGTCGCATTTTAAAAAAATATTTTTTAAAAATACCTAATTCGTAATTTGTATACCCTCATCCATAACGATGGGGGAATATATTATTTAATATGGAAAAAATGTAACACATAGCACTCATGGAAATAGCCTTATTAGACCGTTAGTATTTTTGAGGCCGTCGGTTGCATTGACTAAAGTGCGCGACTATTGTGCATGAGAAAGTGGTTTCTATCCCTGCTCTGACCACCTTAAATTTGCGTCGACGACGGCCACCTCGCTTAGTGATGCGACACTATCGAGTACTTAGCCATGGAAAAGCTTCTGAGAATACCGTTGTAAAACTGTAGGTCCCAATCAGTGTGTGACAAAGTAGAAAGCGTACAGCTTCCTGGTTATGAGAATCTCTCCCCGATACCTTTATAAGATGTAATGCGAAACGGTTTTTTTTTTGTATTTGGACGAAATTCTTTTTGGAACTTTTTAAGACGATTGAGCCATTTCCGTCAGTCTGGCTGCCGTAAATCTTTAACGATCACAGCGAAATTTTGTCAGTGACTGTTATTTGTCGAAACTTAGGTTGGGATTGAAAATGGGCAATTTGACTACGCCCCTTCTGGTACCTCCCATAAAAATCGACACATTTTGTACAAAATCATGAATATGGGCGACGTTGCCACGCCTATTCTGGTACCTCCCTTACAAAAGCTTGGTGGTCGCCCGAGTGGTCAATGCGATAAGTTGCGTGAAACACTTGCGATCTTAATGAAATTAGGTAATAGGCTTCATGTCATCAAACGCCAGCCACCGATGAAGACTAGGGTGATTTTACTACGCCCATTTTGGAACCCCCCCCCCCCCCCATACATAAGTTGTTCGGCCGGCTGGTTGTTCGGCAAGATAACTCCCGCAAAACCGAAACAGTCTATATGATATTTGGTGCTAGACACAATTTAGTCAAATGCCACTCTCCTGTGGAAAATGAGTGGTTTTGTCACACCCATTCTGGTCCCTCCCACGCAATAGTTTGGCGGATGCCCGGTTAATCGGCATGATAACTCTCATAAACTACAACCGATCTTAATGAATTTAGGTACTAGGCAATGCTTTGCTAAAAAATATTGTGTAATTAAAAATTATCTACTGTGGCACGCCGATTTTCGTACCTTCTATACAACAGTTGGTCGACTTTCCGGTTGGCCGACTCTATATCTTCCGTAAACCACAACCGATCTTAACAAAATTTGGTACTGATCAATATTTTGTCAAAAGCTATTGTGTAGTGGCAAAGGAACAAATTTTCCATGCCCAATTTTGTGCCTCGAATATAAATGTTGGGCGGACAATTGACTTAATTAAGTTGGGTATTGAATAATATTTAGCGAAATGTCACTCTGGTATTGAATACTGACACATTTTTTAATAGAACTCGGTCGCAATCGGCGACGTAGGGTGAGGGATTGTTTGAGTCGGTTCACCCGACTGAAATTTCTGCACTGTTTTTTTGTTTTTCAAATTGTACACAACAGTAAACCATAGGACAGTTAGTGTGCGCGGGTATTGTACGAGAGAAAGTGGGTTCGATCCCTGCTTTGACCACCTTACACTTCTTTCAACGACGGCCACCTCGCTTAGTGGCGGCGACACTATCCAGTAATAAGCCATCAGCCAATCAGTGAGTTAAAACTGTAAAGCGCACAGCTCAGTTAGTGTGAGCAGCTCTCTCCCCTATCCCTTCATGGGATGTAATGGGAAAATATTTATTTTATTTTAAGGTCGGAAACAATTTTATCTCTGATAGGAAAGCTGTCATCAAATCCCTAGAAACTGTCTTCCGGAATTCGATAACTGTCCTCGACTGCCGCAGATCTCTTAATAAGGCGGATGAGCAGTTTCATATTTGCCATGTTTGGGTGGTAGGCAACTGCAAAGCAGATACCTTACATTAGTGATATGCGGTTCCTCGTATTTTAAGTACCGGGTCTATCGAGTCCGGTTCCGAGAAGAAACGAGTATTTGGACCAGTTCCGGTTATCAGGAAATTGTTGTCCCGTCTTTCGGTTCTTGTAAGCCCCGGTCCGGTCGGTTCTGATTCTGTACATCACTCGATTCTGTGCATCACTACACGCAAAGGAAAAACGTTTATTGCTCGGTTGCCTCAATAATACTTTAATTGATTTGTATTAATTTATTAATCGCAACCGTTCATGTAGTTCTCCCAAATAAACTTGTATATCGCAATTGTGTATCATGTTGTTCTCGTTTGCATCAAACGCGTACAAAATTACATTTGCCGCAAATTTAAAAAACGTTTGCGATAACTGAAATTAGCCAGTTTTCTAATGAGAGCACAGATTACGAAGAACGTAAATTTCTCTCATTCTGTCGACGTTATACACAGTCTTATCCAAAGCGTAGTTTGTTGCGTAGAGTTGGGAATTTTAGTTCATTCAAGTGAGCGCTCTTTTTAGTGCAGCTCAATAGAATGAACTAGTTCATTCATTTAGTTCACTAGTTCATTGTACCATTTCAGCTTAACAGTTCATAAAGAGCTCATTCCAGTTCAACTTGTAGTTTTAGTTCAATCGGAGCGAATAATCTCGAAAATGGTGTGATTTTTGCAGATTTCTAAGTTGTTTTGTATACTGTGATATTTTTTTATACTAAATCGTCATATTGAAGATCGGTTTAATGATTGGGTTATTCCGTTTCTGAAATATTGGTATGTCCGTAATATTTCTATAGTTTGGAACAAAAGTTGTGATTTGCGCTGTAGTTATTGTGTAGAAGCCGGTTACATATCCATTCCACAAAGATTGCAACATTAGGCACCTTTGTGCAAATGAAGTGAAACAAAGAGAGCATGAACTAGAAAATGGCGGACAGAACTGCACATCTGAAATACAACAAACTGTTGAAACAAATGAACTGCAGAAACAAAAGAGCGGAACAGTGAACTATTTCATCTGGTTCACAAAAGTGAATCGTTCAATTTAACTAGTTCGTTCGTGAACCACACAACTCTAGCTTTTAGTCGTTATTTGAATGCAAGGCAAGACAGACGTATAAGTACAGGGTGTCTGATGAATTATTTTGCAAATTGATTTTCAGATTTAACAAAAATGGGTGACTGGGACACTGAAACAAGAATTTGGATTGTCCGACGCTATTACGCATTGGAGTCCGTAGTTTCGGTCCAAAGAGAGTATAGGCGCACGTTTGGCTGCAATTCTCCGATCAGATGGACCATAATGGGACATGTTAACAATTTTGCCGAGCATGCGACAGTCAACAGAAGACCTTACCATCGAAACTCTTCAGTTCGGACGGAAAACAATCGCTGCTGTAGCTGCTGCCACACAAAACAATCCAAAAGTTTCGACAAGAAGCTTATCTGCTCAAATGGGTATAAGCAGACAGTCATTGCAATCAATTATGCACAAAGATTTGGACTTATTCCCATATAAAATTCAAATGGCCAACAAACAGAATGCAGCAGACTTCCCGGTTCGCTTGGAATTTTACCAGAAGATGCTTCAAATGGTGGAAGAGGACGAAAACATGTTGAACTGTCTTTTCATGTCTGACGAAGCAAATTTCGATTTAAACCGCAACATAAACAAATAAAATTGTCGAATATGGAGTGCTTCCATCCCACAGATACTCCATGAGACGGAATTGCATCCAATTCGTTTCACAGTGTGGTGTGCAGTTTCATCACGCTGCATTGTCGGGCCCTACTTCTTCGAAGAAAACGGTCACATCGTTATTGTTAATGGAGACCGTTTTGCTATCCAGAATTACGCCGAATGAGAATTTCTTTCAACTCTGTGTGGTTTCAGCAAGATGGTGCAACTCCTTACATAGCCCGGCCTGTTATGACAGAATTGTGACGAAAATTTCCCAATAAACTGATATCCAGAAACTGCACATTCCGTCGGCCCTCCAGGTCGCCTGACCTTACTGCACCTGACTTTTTCTTGTGGGGTTATTACACACAGGAAGTCTACAAAGCAAAACCAACAAATTTGAATGAACTAAAGCAATCCATTCGAGAAACAATTGCGGCTATTCCTGTATCAACTCTCCAAGCAGTAATGAACAACTTTTTGGTAAGATGCCGCACATGCATCAACGAGCAGGGGAGGGAATTTAAATTCCATTATTTTTAAAACTAATTAATCTATATTTAATAAAATTGAATGAGCTTTAACATGAATAAAAGAAAAATGAATTCCATACACTGAGAAAAAGTTATTTGAATTTCTTAATGTAGCAATATTCATCAGCCACCCTGGAAAATAGACAAAAATTTCAACTTTTTTTAAAACAAACTTTATGGGTAAAGCCAAAGTCATAAAAGTTGGAAAGGAGGAAAGAGGAAAGAAGCTGATGGAAGCCATAAATAAAAGTCTTAATATACAAGTAATGTTTTACTGAGTAGACTAACTACAACTCGGTTGTTGTAACAACAACTCGGTTGCTGTAACCGAAAGGACAGTAGGTGGAACCGTTTTTCGTTTCTCACAAACGTGTTTTCAGCCCTAATTTTTCATAACTCGTTTACTGCAAACGTTTTTCAGTTCTCGTTAACGTTTATTTATTTTTGAGTAACTAGAACTCGGTTGGAACTCGGAACTCGGAAACAAAAGTTGGCGGCACCTTATGTTTATCATAACTCGTTTGCCTGCAAAAAATTTTCAGTTCTCCCAAACGAAATAATATGTATGGCTTAACAGAAGTTTGTTTCTCCCAACTACAGTCCCCAAACGAACTTCTGTTATCTGAGATTTCGTTTGAGAGGAACGAGTTTTTTCTTTGCGTGTACCTTACATGCTCCAGGTGAACTGGAATATTTAGGCATGCCTTGAGCAACTTGCAAGTTCTTCTTGAGAAACTCCACCCTAATGGCAAGTAAAGGAAAGTGGTCAAAAACTTGAAACGCACTAAAGTCCTCCTGTTGTTATCGAGTCCGAACGTCTCACTTGACGTCATGACGTCTCAATGTCTCAGTGAACTGCGTGTGCAATAGTCACGCACACTGGCCACAGCACCACCGAAGGTTACCATCCAATAATGTTTGAACTCCGATAAAGCGTTTTCATTCATATTTTTCAATTATATGCTAATTTTACAAGTGTTTTACTATTGTTTATTTCATAACCCTTTAATAGCCAATTAAAATAAAGTTACTAGTACTGGGTATTGTATCTCCAGCGCCAGTTGTTTTCTATTTATTCTAATTGACTGTCTCGTACATTGAGTAACCCACTGGGGCTGGGTCGGTCTTCGTTTCCATTAAGTGTAATTGAAGTTAGTTTTGTTGATTTCCCAACAATAGATCAATATTTGTTTGTTCTGCCATTGTTGTCTAATTATTAATGTAAATTGAAGTAATCAATTAAACACATTGCATGGAACTCCAAAGTGTTCTCGCTAATGAGATGACTGGTATCTGGTAATTAACATGTAAAACTTACGACTTGGAGATATTGTTATTTTTGTAATGGCCCGCATCTTTTGTGTCTGGAATCTCCAGTCGCATAATCAGTCCGAGATCATGTCAAAAATATTCACAAAATATTTGAAAACACAAAAGAAAAGAACTAATAATAGAAAAAGTTTAATACTTTTTAATTATTTCTTATTAAAAACAAGTGTTTTAATGGGTTTGTATTACCGAACATGTTTGTTTGTTCATAATGGGCATTACCATCACCATCACCGCCCTGTCCAGAGTAAATGTATTGAGTGAGTGTACTTGAGATGTTAGTACATTGCACAGTGGTTTTCTATCATTTATATGATGATTGTATATTACACACAAATAAAACCAATGAGTGTTCGAACTCACTGGATATGTGTTAACACCTTTTTGTTACACGGTACCTGTTCGATTTCTATGAACACATTAGTAAATGTTACATAGGAAAATAAAAGAAAGTATAGTTTTGTGTTTAAGGCCTGACGACTACCTGCTTGTTTGGATGCTGGCATGCCACTTAATAAAAAACAATATTTAGCTCAGTGAAATAATTGTTCTTGTTTTGTCATAAACAGAGTGACGACAAAAAGTATTGAATAGTATAGAGAACTTATTGCACTCTTTTTCCGCTCTCATGTAGTGAGTGTGGGTAAAAGAGTATAAACGACTCTTATGCTCTTTACAGAATATTTCAATATTCCTTCCGACTTGCCCGAATTCCAACGAACGTCTTTACAAGTTGCTGAGTAAGATGCCGAATTCGGTCAGAATTCTTACAGAAACTTGTATGAACGGTTAACAAGAATTCGGACCGGTATTTCTGTTAAAATGCTGATACTTGTGCAGACGTTTCTTACAGAATTCTGTCCGAATTCTGATGAGAAATTCGGAGGGAAATCGGACAGAATGTGCAGACAATTCTGAGGTTTGTCGGATATAGACAATTCTGATGTTTGTCGGACATTTTGTCTGCGAATGTTCAGACAATTCTGACATTTTTTCCAATATGATAACTTTTAGAAAAAAACAATATCACGGATTTATAGGCATTTATTTTTTTACTTACATTTTTATTTTATTTATTATATTATTATTATTATTATTATATTATTTTTATTATATTTATTTGATTTTATTGGACACAAATAACTTAGATATGCACTTACTCACTCACCGCTTGATATATAAATGACGATCGATTGACAAAAATAATAACATAACCAAACAAAAAATGCCCTTCAGAGAATAAGCAGAGAACGGAATGCACACATAACAACAAAGACGAACACACAAAAATTCGCATAAGAGGGTCAGCAGATTTATCCCTCAGAGAGTGAGCACATTTCTCTCTCAAATCTCTGTTGCTAAATTTACATGCGATGTTGAAAATTTCCTTCAGAGAATGTGTAGATTTGTCGGATAGTTGTTGGATAAAATAATAGAGATTTAACAGACATTTCGGACATCAGACATGTCGGAAAGAATTGCTCGCTAAGTTATTACATAAAACAATACAAAAAGCATAAATGTTTCTAAATGCATCAATGTTTCTATTCTATACTATACTATTCAATACTCTTTGGCGACGACAACCTGCTTGTACAACAACCACGTATGTGATGCTAACGCTGTGTGTTGTTTGCATGTGTTCACTTCGATAGATTACCCTACCCGTGCCTATACTCGTAGATGTTAAATCATAAAAAAACCACGAATTCCCAAATTGCTAGCAGCCTGTATTAAGTTAGGGAAGAGCTTCTCTGCAATCTGCAATTCATTTATTAAATCGAATCCGAACGGGTTTAGTTAAGTAGCCAGTTTAGAGTGTCACTGTTCTCCAAATATATATAAATATCAAATTAAATTCGAAAACCACTGATTTCGATATTGCATTAAACGTCAATCCATATTCTAAATTTTATTTCAATTCTACAAAAATTCAATTGCTTCTGGCTGAACCAAAATCGACAAGTTAGGAAAATTTATTTAAAGTACAAAGATTTTTTTTGAATTTTAGGAAAAACCACGAAGTTAATTGAGAGATATATATTCCAAACCATATTGTATGTACACACTGAAAAATCTTTATTTTTTTCTTGTTTGGGCACAAATGTAACGTGTCTTTTGAGCTTGTCGCAAATATACTAAACTTGTGTCCAAACACATTGAGTTTGCTATTCAATATTACATGTTTGGATACAATGATTAATATGTTATAATATAAGGCTGTGATGTACAAATACAGCTTTGTTTGTGATGCAAATACAGCTGTGTTTGGTGCACTGTTTATTTTAATTTGTTTGTCGCTAAACTCTGTCGAGAGCAAAATAATAAAATAGGGACAAAGAGAGGATGTTCTCAGCCTATGTTAATGTTATTTCAAGTATATAAGTGTATTTTTGCAATAATCTTTCTGTCAGTGCTTCATAAACATTCCTGAATGTGTGTTTAAATTAATTGAGTGTTTCTTACGTTGACTGAACTGTTGCATTTTAGTTTCATGTATTCAGACGGCAACCGTTCGTTTGTGTGCTTTGGGAGAAAACACACGAATGCTTCGACGTAAAAATTTGGATGTTATAGATGAAACACGCATATCGTTTCACGTTAAAGTATGAATTTTTAAAAGTAAATATGCTAATGTTTACATTTAAATATAAGTGAGTTTATTACTTGCAAATATATGAATATTTGGAGTGTGTTCCAAACATACACATGGTTCTTTCAGAATGTGTTTGAGATAATATGTTACAGAGGCCGTTTTTTTCAGCGTGTACATCAGATGGTGAATTAACAGTGTATTAACCAAAGAGTATGGAAGTTTAAGTAGAGAAGAAAATTTACTCATGGAGTGGTAAATGATGTTATAGTATCTAACTATAGAAATTCAAACCATGTTGAAATAAAATTACATAAAGTATGTAAAAATTATGAAATAATCAAGTTGCAATGCGAGAAAGAAATGCGTTTGCGTGAATCGCGTCGACTTTTTGGTTCTCTTCTACGAGGGTTGTCAAATTGCGCACTTTTTTCTTCTCTACCTGTACATCCTCTTTGTGTTAACAGTGACAAGCTGAAATAGGTGTACAGAGTTACCAATACTACAGAAAACAAAAAACAGCAACTTCATAATAAAACACGCATCCTGTTAAAATCGGGAAGTCTCTTTTAATTGTATTACCCATAGAGTAAATATACCTAGAGCAGGAGGTTTCGATGACTATGAAGTTGGAAAATCATGCAAAAGAAAGTGGAGTTATGATTGATTGATACTAATGTCTTTTAAATTAAGTTCGATTGACACTATTGGACTTTAAATTATGTTTGATTGATGATAATAAAAGTTCCCTTAACCTGAAGGAAAACGTAGAAGCAATCTGTCTGCCTATAATGTCCACCGGCAACAAATAATACACTCAGTGCTCGGAACACACCTGATGCACATCGTCGCCATTTTGTGAACCCTAATCAGTAGTACACAACAGGCTGGTTTCTCAAGTGCTGCCACCCCAGGATAACTCCGTAAAGCATTATAGGTCTCACCACTGCTTTATGCATACAAAGAAAAACTTACTTCCCATTACATCGCATGAAGGGATTGGGGAGAGCGTCTCACAACCAGTTAGCTGTGCGCTTTCTGGTTTTGAACTCACTGATGATTTTCACGCTACGCCAAATCCTTTAGAAGGCGGCCTTCGTTAGACCGGGAGAAACTCTTCGAAGCAATGTCTGAGCTTGGTATTCCTGGTAAACGTATACGCGTTTGCAGGATGACCTTGATGAACACCAAACCCGCAGTGAAAGTCGGTAGGGATCTTACCGCACCTTTCGAAACTAAGCGAGACCTCAGACTAAGTGACACCCTATCGTGCGATCTCTTTAACATTTTAATAGAGATTATTCTAAGAAAAACTGCAGTCAACATGAATAAAACCATCAGCAGTCACATGCTGCTCGCGTAAGCTGACGATATAAATACCATTGGACGCACAGTTAGAGAAGTTACTGCGGTGTTTTCGAGAATTGAGAAGGAGTCAGCTAAAGTGGGTCTGACGGTAAATGAGGACAAGACAAAATTAATGGTTTCAACGAGCAGGGCCTCCATGCGATGCGACCAAAGCTTCAACGTTGAGAACCGTTATAATTTCGAGGTGGTGGACGAATTTATATACCTCGGATCTGCCGTGAACAAGAACAACAACGTCAGGCTTGAGATCAAGCGAAGAATTGTGATGGCGAATAGATGTTATTTTGGGCTAAGCAAGCACTTTAGAGATAAAGTAACAAAAGTTCAAATATATCAGACTCTCATACAACCTGCCTTGCTTTATGGCGCAGAATCCTGGGTCTTTTCGCAAGCAGACGGAATATCTGTACGAGTCTTCACGAGAAAAATACTCCGAAAAATTGATGACATTATAGTGCACAACGGCGAGTATCGGCGACGCATAAACGCATGAGCTGTATGAGCTCTATCCCGACATTGACATAGTTAAGCGGATCAAAATAACGCGATTGCGCTCGCTAGGCCATGTCAGTAGAATGGATGAAGACGAATCAGCTCGAAGGGTTTTCGAAACCGAACTCGAAGGAAGACGAAAAATTGGAAGACTAAGAGTCCGCAGGAGGGATCAGGTTGACGAATCCCTGCGTACACTTGGTATTGCCGATTGGAGAGATAAAGCAAAAGATCGAACTGGTTGGCGTCAAATGTTATCTTCGTTTTGTAAGGTCCCTGACCCCTCGGGATTGTTTGGGACCGGATAAGTAAGTAAGATTGTGTTCTACAGTTTACAGGGGATCCGAACGGTATTTTGAGAAGCATTTTCAGGATTAAATACTCGATAGTGTCGCCGTCACTAAGCGAGGTGACCGCCGTCGAAAGAAATGTAGGGTGGTCAGAGCAGGGATCGAACCGACTTTTTCATGCACAAGAGCCGCGCACACTACTATTGCACCACCGATGGCCGCTTTATAGATCCAGTGAGCAATTCTCGGAGAAACTCCCAGTTACAACCTATCACCCTCTTGCAGGTGGGTGGTTGTAATAGCCCGCCTTATTGGCCCTTACCACTATACTGGGCATGAAACGAAACTTGGTGTCCAAAATAACACGCATTAAGATTCATTCAACTTGAGCGGTTCCAACTTATGTATTTTATACCTTCGAGTAAAAAGTATGAGCTGGGTCTGGGTCGAATATATACCTAGCCCCTTATGGATATTGCCACGTCATTGGCATAAACAACAATTTACCCACACGCATACTCCTTACAGATAGCAACATGTCTATATAACCTACCAGTTCAAGCAGGTCACCATGACAGGCTTAAATGCCCATTCTTTAAAATCTATGTGAGAGCCCTTTCTCTCGTTGGGGATAAACACCACTCGTGCCTGGGAGACTTAACGAGTTTTAAGCTGCCGATTGCTAATTTAATCCTGGAATTAGTAACAATTTCTATAGAAACTTGTGATATAACGGTCATTTTGCTAAGAGTATTGCCGGGGAAATGAGTGTTCATATGGAGATTGAACGAATCTCCACTGCAGGTTATCCGCTGCGTAGAAGAGGACTTCAGGTATCTCATCGTCATGTTGCCTGACGCCAGTATTTTTCCATATGATAAAATTTGCTTCTTGACTCTCAAATAAAAAAAAGCGTTGTTTGTAGGCTCAGCGACGATAGAAAAAATAGTTCCCCATTACATCCCCTGCAGGGACTGAGGAGACCTTCTCACAACCAGTAAGCTGTGCGCTTTCTTGTTGTACACTCGCTGAGTAGGACCTACAGTTTTACCCCGATTCCAAACGGTAGCCAAGTACTCGATATTGTCGCTTTCACTAAGACCGGAGACCGTCGTCCACAGAAATGTAGGGTGGTTAAAGTAAGGATCGAACACACGTTATCATATACACACTACCATTGCACCAACGATTATAGGTCGCTCCTTACATATGCTTGTGGGAGCTTGGGAAAACCTGCCTTTTTCACCAATATATGTTTCTACATCTCCTATACGTTTCGAGATAATTGGGGTCAAATTAGAAACATTTTTCACCAAAACATTTCAAATAGAGGTACAGCCTTGAAAAGAATACCCTAACCGATGGCCACACGATGTACTCGTGAGAAATGTAGTTTGGATTTCGTTAAGTTTTTTTCAACACCTTAAAAAAAAAGTCCCAAACATTTCTAAAATTATTGTTTTCGATAAACCACTGTTTACCTTGAGGAGGGTTAATTAATAATTGCTATTTTATCTCTTTGTACAAAAGTACATAGATACATGAAACCGGTTAAATTTAACAATTGACACTTTATATTTAAATGTTTATCAGATAAAATACAATCTTGTATGTACGATTACGAGTACGAGTATTTATTCAATTGTACCGCAAATGTATCTGAAATGTTGTGATAACAGTTCGTAACAAAAGAAGTAAATTGTACGGCTGTCTCTTTGTCTGGGTACTGTCTGTATGCCCTGAGTCAGCCTCCACGTACCAGCTGTCTCTGTTTTTGTAAATTGCTTACAATGTGTCGATTAAGACAGTCATAATTAACCATTTGTCACATCACGATTTGGAATGAGGAATTTGTGTTGAATTTTCATAATTTCAAAAAACAGAAATCTTAAGTACAATGTACATATGTACATCAGACAGGCATTCTGAAATTTCTAATTATTATCTCATTATATCGATTTGAATTGTTATGGGAAGAAATTAACGAACTGACAGATCAGGTGTGATTAATTTGAAATTTGAAACACTCTGTTTAAGCGAGTCTCTAACTTCGTTTGGGCTTCCCACAAAATATTTAACTTACAAGTGGCATCACTGAACCGAAATACTTGGAAATCATTGAGCCTGGTTTTTCATTCCCTGCTAAACTAATTTTTCGACCACTTTGTATGGGGAGCTACGGGATATTAAGCGATTTTAAGCGGCTCCCCATACAAAGTCGTCGAAAAATTAGTTTATCAGGGAATAAAAATACACGCTCATTGTTAGACGTCAAGTTTGCTAAGATCAATATATTCGTTAGTTTGTTTACATTACTACAATTAAATGTAACTTTCTCATGGTCAGATTTTAAGAGGGTAGTTTATTATTGGATTTCTTAATTGTAATTGAAAATTAATTAGAAGGTAACTTTACATTTTGTTTTTCAGTCAGTGGTTATCTTGGTTTCTTAGTTAAATTGTGGTTAAACAACGAACTCAGTTTTTCAGTCAGTGGTTAACAATGATTTAACCACCCAATGTTGGTTGGTTGACTTGCAGTGAGAACCATATGATTTTGACAATTACATTACAGATTGAGAAAATCAGAAATGTAAGATTATATAAAATACATCTTTCTGGTTTGAGTATTTGTACACATACTTTGAACCTAGATAGTTAAATTCTTCCGTCACACTGCTGTGCCACGCGTGTGCAAGATGTGTTCGTGCAGGAAATTTGAATTTCGTTCTTGCGCCGTTCGTGTTTGTGCAAACTAAGAAAATATTGTGAGTGTATTGTGCGTTCATAGTGCGTGGAAGTCGAGAGTACTGTAACACGAAAAAACACGACAATATATCTTCAAAGTTAAACAAAGTTAAACATTGGGAAATTATTCGTTACAACTAGACCAACAAATTCTGTCAGTGTAAATGATTGTTATCTTTACGTCCGTGATTAGCAATGTTACTAATTGGACGCACCTCTGAAGCTGCAGCTCTTCATGTGTGTGAACCGTGTTAAAATACATAGAACAATTCGATTGACTTCTTCCGTTACACATTTAAAAGAAAATTCACAGAATAAAACTCAAGCATCGACGCGTCGTCCAAAATGTCAAACAAAATACAAAAATAAGGCCTACTAAGAGAAGTTCTAAGAATGCACCCGCAATTCAAGTTAATAAAAAATTAAACTACAAAGAGACAAGTTTGTCAAACATTTTTGGCAACTGAGTACGGTGAGGCAATTGTGGGTGATGTGTGCTGCGAAAAATGTAAAACTCTTTTGTCCCTGTGGCACATCCTTTTATTGTTACACACATTTCTCTAAACATAGTATACCCTTCTACCTCATGTTTTCAGTGTATACACTCTTTTTATATTTTCGTTTTAGGCCGTGTTCTTCCGAGTTTGCACTTACAAAGTCCGTGCTCGTGCGGCTCGTGCCTTTGCCAAAATTTAGTCGTGCGTACCTGTGCGTGTTTGTTAATATCATATTCGTGCTTGTGTCGGGCCGTAATTAGAAAATTAGGCACATGCCCATCTCTACTTCTGACTACTGATTAACTAACCAAAATTGTAATGTTAAAGCATTGTTAAACACATGCGGAAAAACTCAATTCTATATTTAACCACAAGTCAACTAAGAAACGAAGATGACCACTAACTGGCCCTTAGTAGCAGACGTATCTTGCTAAACTCATCAATAATGTGAAATACAATTAAGGAATATTTATGTTCCGGGATTCTGTAATTTGTGACAGTTCATGGCAGTCGTCGACGACATTTTCATGCAAGTGACCAACAAGTCGCACACGATGAAATGAGTGGCAATGGGCGACATATTGGGAATCTTAACAATAACGGTATTCCTGGTGACATTATCGTTCACATAATCACACACGATAACGTGGACGTCATTATGACAATTCTATCTTTGACGACATTTTTGGCAACATCGTGTGGTCAACGACGATTAGATTAGCGATGCTATATGTTGCAATAGAGTGTACAATTAGCAAAAATTGCTTCTTTAAATGTAAACGTAAGCTATATTTTGAATTATTAACGCCCAATTTCACCAAAAAAAGTTAAAGCTAACTGACAGTTAAAAATTTTAAATTGCATACAAACAGACAGGTAAAACTGTTCATTAGCTCTAACTGAAAGATAACTGAACATGGTAAAATCGGCCATAAAGGAAATTAAAAACAATCTTCTCGCTACGACGTTCAAGTTATTGTGACCCATTAATTTTTGTTTATATTTCGTCCCGTTTATTGTTTTTTCTCACATTGATTTTGACGGCAACGTCAAATTGTTTCTGATGGGGGACAACCTGAAGAGATTATCGCTCACTATGTCGTCAATAGAATGCGACGGTATTTTGTACGCGACGAGCAAAATATATGGTCATGCAGCTGGTCGTTAACGAAAATTTCCATTACAACTTCATCAAAAATAGTTTAAGCGACAAGTGCCATGAGCGACAAAAACAAACTGTCTATTAGAAATCGTTGCCGACTACCTACTTCGTCTAGGACGATTTTGCCAACTGGTGTTTGTCGACAATACTCCGCAGTACTTAGTTGTCGTAGCTTCACTACAGTACATGTCTTTAAAAAAAATCAATGAGTGTTCCAACTCACGGATGATGTGTTAACACCTTTTTTTACACGGTACCTGTTCGATTTCTATGAACACATTAGTAAATGTTACATTGGAAAATAAAAAACCGCGTTCAGTCATATGATGACGTTTCATTTAAATAATATTAATAACACTTACAGCCTGTTTCTCTATCTCGAACGAATGGCTAAGCGAACGAAAATCAGTCACTCAAATCAAATTTCAAAACTCAAATTTGATTTCTCTAAGTCGAAATTTTCGTTCGCTTGACTTCATGTTTGTTCCTCAGTGACAGCACATTAGAAATAGAGAAACAAAAATTTGTACTAACAAATTTGATGTTTTCATTCGACTTGAAACGACAAGATTGTGAAACCCAAACCAACTTTATTTCGTACAGAACACGAACGAAAACTTTCGTTCGAGATAGAGAAACAGGCTGTTAAAAATATTTAAAGAAAAGTGTCATTATTTTCTTGCTTAATACTTTTTGTTTTATTCCCACAAAAAACAAAGAGAATGCAAAGCAAAAGATACATGTAGATACATACATTGTTATGTTCGTACATACGCTACACAAGTTCACACAATTTTCGTTGCTCTCTTGCTATCTCATTTGTATATACGTATGACCACGTCATTATTCTCTTTGCTCTGAGAGTGCTCCGCACCCACACAAGATAACTATTCGCTGCCGCTACATCAGTGTATGTTTTTTTTTCGCAGTCTGACAATCTGTGTTTCGCAGTCGGACAAATCTGTGTTCTACTATATAGGGGTGGGTCACTCTTATCATTTAGGGATATGAAAAATAGATGTTGGCCGATTCTGAGACCTACCCGATATGCACACAAAATTTCATTCAAATCTTTCCAGCCGTTTCGGAGGAGTTTAACGCCAAACAATATGTGTGATCGCAGTCGGACAAACTGTGTTTGGATGTGTTCACTTTGTGAGTTAACACATCAAAGGCAAATGTCTTGAATGACCATTCAACAACATATTCTTCGTTATATTTATGAAAATTCTTCATATTAAGATTTTCGGATAGATTTTAGTAAAATAAATATTAGCAAACTTCATAGACATTATGAATAACTTTCATAAAAAGTTAGCGAATTTCCGAAATGAATTCATAAAAAATATATATAACATTTTGTTCATTAATTAAATGGAAAAATTACAGTAGCCTGTGTTTGAATGCCCTCATGCTTTTTCGAGCAATTTTGTACTAAAGAATTCTCATTGCATTTAGTTATAATTTATTATATTTAGTTATAATTTATCAATACCACCATGCAGAACAATTGCTGACGATGATCTATAGCTGGGTCTTCAACAGTTGTGCGGCTTGCCAGGGACCATATGTAGGAATTATAATTCGTCGATAGGATTCAGAGTCTATGTAAATGTTTCATAAATGTTTAAATTTTTTTTTAGAAATTTTGTATCATAGAATCCGAAACGGATTCATAAAAAAGATATATAAAATTTTCTTCATTAATTAAATGGAAAAATTCAGGGCCCTGTGTTTGAATGCCCTCATGCTTTTTCGAGCAATTTTGTACTAAAGAATTCTCATTACATTTAGAGATTTCGTTATATATCATAATTTATGAATGCCATCATTCAGAACAATTGCTGGTGATGATCTATAGCTAGATCTTCAACAGTTGTGTGGCTTGCCAGGGACCATATATAGGAATTATAATTCTTCGATTGGATTCAAAGTCTATGAAAATGTTTGATAGGTGTTATGTAATTTTTGTACAAATTTTGTTTCATAGAATCTATGACCGACTTTCATAAATTGTATACTCAAATGAAAATGTCTAATTTATGCTACGAAACATTTTCATATTTTTCTTTTCATTATCTTTCATAGAAGCTCTAAAAATGTTTCATTGATGTTATGAACAAATTTCATATATTTTTCTTTTCAGAACTTCTATGGATGAGGAATTCATATGTAAAAGGAATATGTAAAAGGAATATATAGAGCAATTCATATGTAAAATCTATGAAGAACTTTCTAAAATTTATGAATAAAAGTGAAGTTTTTCGGAAAATTTTTTGGGTAGCAAATTCTTTGATGACCTGGACGAAAGACTGCTTTATCGACTGTTGACAACATAGTTTTTCCTTTTCTATCATTGGATAACATTCTAAATGTGGCATCACTATATTCTAAATTTAAATTATATTTAATATCTGACACCGATTCTAATCAGATAAACACGACATTGTGCCACACTTATTAACATTTATATTAAACACTATTTGTGATACGTTAATTTGTAACATAAACTGTGACAGATAGTCAGACAGACAGTTAGGACGGACATATCTGATCCACATTGTTGTCATTTTGAAAACACTAAAACTGAGAAGAAAAAAAAACTTATTAATTATTAAATAAACAGAAATTTATAACAAAATAATATAATAATAAAAAAAACACAACAGCAGTATCGGTAGTAACATTTTGTTCGACACGAGAAAATACAAAACAACCATAATTACACAACAGCCATTGCAACAACAATTACAAAACAAACAAAAAAAAAACAAAAAAGACACAACAAATGTTTGTTGCCATGTAAAATAAATTGTAGCCCCCAGCGTAGTATGTCCTACCCATCAATACGAGTAACCAACCACAACAACTACCACGACTATTGACAATCAAAATTAATTAACACAAAATTATAAACAAGAAGAAGAAGAAGATGCTGAACATCACATCGCATAGAAATCGAAGACGAAACGTATCGAACCAACCAGCAAAACGACATTAAATACATTGGACATGACTCAACGACAATCGAAATGGTAAACAAAGAAAGGGAAACGGAAAGATGATAATAATTGGTGATCAATGCAAAGTGACAGGGTGGATCAAGTTGGTTAAAATATTCCATTGAATGTCTGGTATTGGATGGTATTACACAAGCCAACAGCAATTTTATGAAACTGACATCAGCTGATATAAAACTGTTACCCACTGCTACCAAATTTTAAATTAGTCGTCTGTACTACACTAAAACAATAACTCTTCGTCGCAGGGAAGTTTGAAAGATGTTCGATACTGTGTTTACATTGTTACAATGATATGTTTTGTACATCCGACAATTTTGTCATTGCTGCAATGAAAGAAGTGTAAGTCTTTTCTGGGTGCTCGTCATTGCTGCAACAACAACATTTTCTTTGTTGCAATGAATATATTTATTGTGCATTTTGAACAAAACCAATACAGAAATATAAGTCGGGATGAACCGACTTAATCATACCATCATCCTAAGTCATATATTGGGTCAAAGTTCTATTTAAATTAGTTGAATAGATTTTATTGGATGCACTAATAAAGGGTTTTTCATTAAGAGCGCTACAAAAGTTTTTTTAAATAAAACAAAACCGGTTTTAGATACAAATGAAATTCTTTATTCCTGTGAAAGTACGTTCGATGCCATTATGTATGGAACTCGATTTCTTTTGCATGGCCACCACGGGCACGCTTGCAGAAGTCCAGACGCGGAACCCAATTTTCGACGGTTTTCAAGCATAAATCGGCCGATACTGCTGCAATTTCACGTTTGATATTCGTACGAAGTTTATCAATCGTCGCTGGCTTGTTGGCATAGACCATAGACTTGATGTAGCCCCACAAGAAATAATCTAACGGCGTCAAATCGCACGATCGAGGCGGCCAATCGACTGGGCCATTTCGTGAGATAACACGTTCACCAAACTTGGTTTCCAATAAATTGATTGTGGCATTCGTTGTGTGGCTTGTGGCGCCGTCCTGTCCTCCATGCCCATATTATCCAATTGGGGCCAAACATATTCGGTTATCATTGAACGGTAGCGATTCGCATTCACAGTAATGTGCCGGTCTTGATCATCACTGAAGAAGTACGGCCCAATGACTCCGCCGGCCTATAAACCGCACCAAACCGTAATTTTTTCGGGATGCAATGATGACTCATGGATTACATGTGGATTGCTGTCTGACCAATAACGCATATTTTGCTTATTGACGAAGCCATTCAGCCAGAAATGAGCCTCATCGCTGAAGATGATTTTCCGATGAAAATCCGAATCATTTTCAAGTTATTGCTCAGCCCAATTCACGAATATACGACGCTTATGGTGGTCAAGCGGCTTCAGTTCTTGCGTCAATTTGATCTTGTAAGGATGTAGGCCAAGATCATTTCGCAAAATTCGCCACAACGATGTCACAGAGATGCCCAACGCTTGAGAACGACGTGTGAGAGTCACAATTGGGTTTTCTTGAACTGAAGCCTCAGCGGCAGCAATATTCTCGACACTACGGGCACTTCTTTGTCTCACTGGCACGGGAACATTTTGTACTGTGCCTGTGAATTCAAATTTTTCCACTAGACGCTCAATTATTGATCTGGTAGGACGATTATAAATAAATAAATGGTTTCCCATTACATCCCATGAAGGGACCGGGGAGAACTTCTCACAATCACTGACCTGTGCGCTTTCCAGTTTTCACTCACTGATTTTACACCGATTCCGAACGGTATTTTGAGAAGGACGATTATGTCCACCATAAATTGGACGTAGCGCTGTTAAAGTTGAGGCCACTGACTCCAAATTTCGGTAGTAAATTTTAATAATTTCGACTCGTTGTTGATACGAACGTCCAATTTATGGTGGTCATAATCGTCCTTCTCAAAATACCGTTCGGAATCGGTGTAAAACAGATGAAATGACAAACCTTACTGAAGAGAAATGTCAAAAGAGCGGGAAAAAATATGGCTTCGTTTGCTGTCCCTATCGATTTACTTTTGGACAGTCTCTGTTGAAAAACCCGTTAATTCAATGAAATATATGTATATTAATTTTGTGCAGAAGACCATATGTTTTTGTTCGGATTTTTCCGCTTTTGACAACTTGTTATTGTGAGGTGAATTATTTGTTACGAGGTGAATTTTTTTTTCGTTGCCACCGTGTTGCCAGAATACCAAACACAAACAATGGTGACAACTTTGTAACAATTTTGTGGTTACAATTTGAATGTTACCACATAAACAGAATGTGGGTGTTAGTGTTGTTTAATTAGTTAAAATTCAATCGAAAATAGTTTTAGAATTGTTTTACGAAGAGTTTTATGTAAACATAACCACAAACAAAAACACATATAATGTCGGTCTGTGCTGTAGGCAAGCTGATTGCACAGATTGCAAGTTATTCGTGAAAATATTTGCGGTATTGTAAATTTACATTTCGTCTAATCGATTTGATGCCTTCGTGAGGGGTTATGGGGAAATACGTATTTTTAACCGAGTATTAATTAAAATCTTTGGAACTGCTGTTCACATACCAATCCCACATGGACATTCACAAATGTTTGCGGAAAAACAGGGTGTGGCAAGACCGAGCTAAAATACTATAGATGAATTTCATTTAAAAATCGAGATAAAAATTAAATTTTGAACCCGACCACCTTAGATATCGATGAAATTTTGTTCATAGCTAAATTTGATCAATACAAACAAACTCTCATTTTTAGAAATGACTGTTTTGCGATTTTTTGGGCGTGGCACAGTGGGAAAGTTTTCGAAAAAACGCGAAAATATCTTTTTAATGATACCAACATCGTGGAAATCGGTTCAGCCGATTCGGAGTTATTGTAGTTTAAATGGAGCTCTTTTCGACCATTTTCGCGTTTTTTCGAAAACTTTCCCACTGTGCCACGCCCAAAAAATCGCAAAACAGTCATTTCTAAAAATGAGGGTTTGTTTGTATTGATCAAATTTAGCTATAAACAAAATTTCATCGATATCTGAGGGGGTCGGGTTCAATGCATCTCGATGTTTACATGAAATTCATCTATATAGGGGAAAAACGTGCACAAAAGAGCACAACTTTCGTCTGTGCTAATACTCTAGAGCACTGTAGCTTTAAAGACAATATGATATATGATTCGGGACTAGTTTAGTTCGGCAAACACTTGGTGTAGGGTATACACAGTGATTTGCATTATAGCAAGAGGATGAAGATCAGTATTAAAGTGCCAATGTATTATCTAAGCCACTTTGTTCCAGCCATTACAAACTAATGAATAAAACGGGGTTTTGGTAAATGTTAGTATAAAGAAAATGGAAACTATAAAAAACTGACATTGATTGTATAGATTTTCCGCTAATTTGTAACAATACATATCATAGCACACAGTTTTTAGCTAGGAATATACCACGCATCATGGACACAATTTGCAAATATATTACCCTATTGTTCCCTTTGTTTGTAGAAATTATACGAGTCTAATAAGCATTTACTTGAAATTTACTCAGAACGTTTAGTCTGTATTAAAATAACAATTAAATTTGAGAAAAAATTTAAGCAAAACAATGGAAAAAACTATAACATTGCTAAACAAGTTTGAAACAAAACAACACGTTTTGTAAAAGTAACAAATTATTTGGATTGTTATGATTTTACATGACCTTAATGACAATGGCATTTCAAAATTTAACACTAAATATTTATTCTAAAAATTGAAAATCAAATTAAACACGTAAAAACCACATCAATTTCGTGCGCACATAATCGTATATAGTTACCTTCCAGCTTTGGATCCAATTAAAAAAGTTCTTAATAATTAAATAATTCATAAATAATACGGAAATAATTCATATTCGTGCTTAGAAAGTGTATGATATGTATTTGTTTTTATGGTGTTTTGTTACATGTGGACGGGTCGATTCCCACTTGCAGAAACCATCACCTAAACCTATACTAAACATTTTAAGGGGCCGAAATAGATTTCATACTACTCCAATAATATACATATGTATCCACCAAATCTCCTAATAAAGGGCTTTTCAACAGAGACGCTACAAAAGTAAATCGATAGGGACAGCAAACGACGCCTTATTTTCCCCCGCTCTTTTGACATTTCTCTTCAGTAAAGTTTGCCATTTCATCATGGAAAGATATACGACCCAACAACGAAAATTATTAAAATTTGGAGTCAGTGGCCTCAACTTTAAGAGCGCTACGTCCAATTTCTGAATTTCATTTCTGGCTGAATGGCTTCGTCAATAAGCAAAATATGCGTTATTGGTCAGACAGCAATCCACACGTAATCCATGAGTCATCATTGCATCCCGAAAAAATTACGGTTTGGTGCGGTTTCATTGGGCGGTACTTCTTCCGTGATGATCAAGACCGGCACATTACTGTGAATGCGAATCGCTACCGTTCAATGATAACCGAATATTTTTGGCCCCAATTGGATAATATGGACTTGGAGGACATGTGGATCCAACAGGACGGCGCCACAAGCCACACAACGAATGCCACAATCAATTTATTGGAAACCAAGTTTGGTGAACGTGTTATCTCACGAAATGGCCCAGTCGATTGGCCGCCTCGGTCGTGCAATTTGACGCCGTTAGATTATTTTCTGTGGGGCTACGCCAAGTCTAAGGTCTATGCCAACAAGCCAGCGACGATTGATGAACTTCGTACGAATATCGAACGTGAAATTGCAGCAGTATCGGCCGATTTATGCTTGAAAACCGTCGAGAATTGGGTTCAGCGTCTGGCCATGCAAAAGAAATCGAGTTCCATACATAATGGCATCGAACGTACTTTCACTGGAATAAAGAATTTCATTGGTATCTAAAACCGGTTTTGTTTTATTTAAAAAAACTTTTGTAGCGCTCTTATTGAAAAACCCGATAGTTGATATATTGAACGGCTTTAAATTTTTCTACAAAAATACGTGGCAATACCAATTTTTTGCGAAATTTACGTTTCTCCCTACACAAATAAAAATCCCTCTCACTACTCAAAATACATCTCACGAGATTCGAAAGAATAAGGTAAATATTTGGAAATATTTAAAATTAAAATGATCGACCGTTTGGTCGTTTTTTTAAACGAAATATTGGAGAATAAAATTATTTAAAACCAGAACAGAAATTTCAGTCGGGTAAACCGACATAAACAAACCCTCTCTTGACGTCATCCATTGACGGAATTCTATTGAATATTGGCACATTTGCATAGTGTGGCATTGCGCTATATATTCTTCAATACCCATCTTAATTACGACCCCAAGTGATTATGGGGAGTTATCGTGACTACCAGCAAATTGTTCATCTGTTTTTACAAAATATTGATCAGTACCAAAGTATGTTAAGATGAGTTGTGGTATATTGGAGATTTGAGTAGGCCAGCCGGAAAGCCGCACAACTTTTGTATGGAAGGTAGGAAAATGGGCGTGGACAATTGGTAGGGCATGGTAAAATCACCCTTGTTTTAATCGGTGACTGGCGCTTCATGACACGAAGCCTATAAGCTAATTTCATTAAAATCGGAAGTGTTTCACGCGACTTATTACATTGACAACCCGGACGACCACCAAGCTTTTGTATTGGAGGTACCAGAATGGGCGTGGCAACCTCGCCAATTCTCCACAGTTAAGTATACATTTACACATTATTAACCAATGTTTGAGTTGAAGCTAATCACATCTACCAGAAAAAAGTTTTAGAAGAAACATGATTTTGTATGGGAAATATCAGAAGGGGCATTGTCAAAACGCCCATTTTCAATCCCAACCTAAGATTAGACCAATAATGGTCACTAATAAAATATCATTCTGATCGGCAACAATTAACGGGAGTTATCAATCCGAACAGCAAGCCGGCCGAACATCTTTTTTATGGGAGGTACAAGGGCGAGGGTATAAAAACGACCAAACGCTCGAACATTTTAATTTTGGATATAAAACGAAAGTGTGGATATGTAATATGTAAAAAATAGGTAAAATTTGCCGAAGACTACAATTTACAAAAAAAATACCAAAAAGTATATAAAGTGTACCAGAGATGACGAAAAATATACCAAAAAGTTCACAAAATTTACAAAAATACTTAAAAGATGACAACAAGCTTGAAAGTTGTACCAAAAAGGTCATAGATTGTATCTGAAAGTAATGAGTGCCAAAATGTACAGAGAGTATGCCAAACGATGTACCAAAAACAATATATTGTACTACAAAAAGTACATTATACATACATATATACAAAACCACCTCATATAGAGTAACAAATGTGTACAAAATTGGATTTTGTACAATAAAAGTGCATGGAACCCAAAAAAAAAATTACACGAAAAATGTACATAGTGTACAAAACACGTAAATAAAAATAACCAGAAAATACTTTTTGATACGAAAAATGGGCTTTTGGTACCAAAAAATGGATCATAAAAATTACCAACAAAGAAATAACAAGTGGCAAAGAAATGCACTTTTTGGGTCCAAAAAAGGTACAAAACTATTTGGTAGCAAAAATAGCTAAAAGTAGCAGAAGATGTACTTTCAAATTTTTTAGTACGTTTATACACTAATTGACTAATTACTAATTGTTTTTATGTGCTTGGTGGTACCAAAAGTATTTTTTTTTTGGTAATTTATTATTTAATTATTCATGCCCCAAAAAGTACTTTTTGGTAAATTATAGGTATATTTTATGCAGTATAGTTTGGTATTGTTGAAGTAAGTTTGTGGTACACTATGAACTTTTGGTAAATTTTTACACTTTTTTAGTCATTGCTATATACTTTTGTGGCTCGCTATTTACTTGGTGGTACACTATAATGGAACGAAGTTCCTTACCGCACGTTGCGGGGTGGGGGCTAAATGAAAAAATTTTAAACATTTTTTTAACTATTTTATTACAACCCATTATTATCAACTATATTGGGTACTTTTGGTTTGGTTTTGTGTAATGGGAAATTTTCTAGGTGGAGCCTGTTTATTACATATTGTAGGTTTGAACCCAATAATAAGTAAATTTAGAAAAGCCAAAGTGCAAGACTGGCAAATCCATAAATACAACCCAGAGCATTGGATTACATTTGGCAGCACACTTACTCTTACAGTCATACTTCTGGTTTGGTTTGTGTCTAGACTAACATATGGGGAGACATTTCTTGTTTACTGGGAAATTTTCTAGGTGGAGCCTGTTTATTACATATTGTAGTTTTGAACCGAATAAAAGGTAAATTTAGAAAAGCCAAAGTGAAAGAAGTTTAAAAAAATAATATTTTCTTAAATAAGTTCGTTTTCTTAAAAATTGTTTTTTTTTAAATAAATACCTTTTCTTAAAAACGTACAACAAATTGCCTTTTCTTAAAAAACTAAATTTTCTTTAAAGAGTACTAAAACAAAATAACTTTTCTTGAGATAAGTACCGACTTTTAAAATTGTATCTGTTCTTGAAAAAAGGACCAATTCTTAAACAGATTCCCATTTCTTAAAAAAACATTTTCTTAAAAAAAATACCTTCTCTTAAAAAGTTAATTTTCTTACAAAAAATCCTTTTCTTAAAAGTACCTTTACTTAAAAAATAAAATAATACCTTTTCTTTTCTTTTCTTTTCTTTTCTTTTCTTTTCTTTTCTTTTCTTTTCTTTTCTTTTCTTTTCTTTTCTTTTCTTTTCTTTTCTTTTCTTTTCTTTTCTTTTCTTTTCTTTTCTTTTCTTTTCTTTTCTTTTCTTTTCTTTTCTTTTCTTTTCTTTTCTTGAGATAAGTAACCTTTCTGAAAATAAGTAAATTTTCTTAAAAAATAAGCTTTTCCTACAAAGAGTACCACTTCTTTAAAAAGTACCTGTTCTTAAAAAAGGACTTCTTTGTTAAAAAAATTCATACTCTTTTCTTACAGAAAGTACTTAATAAAAATTGTACGTTTTCTTAAAAAAAACATAAGCTTTTAATAAAATAAGTACCTTTCATTAATGAAAGGACTTTTTCGGGAAAATATAATACATATTCTTACAAAAAGGACGTCAAAATATACTTCTTTTTTAAAAAAATGCATTCAATAAAGAACAAATTTCTTAAAGAAATGTTATCATTTTACAAAAAGTATATTTTCTTAAAGATCCATTTAAATTACAATATTTTTCAACAGGCGCCTTAGGCGTGTTGGAACTAACTAGTACATAATATATAGCGAAAGGAACTTCGTTCCAACCGGGTGTCCCCTGACACCTCATTTGATTTTTACTTCTTTGGAGTACAATGTACTTTTAAGTTAATTTTTATGTACTTTTGTGGCACGCTGTATACCTTTTGGTAAATTTTCTGCACTTTTTTGGGGTAAACTGTACTTATAAGTTCGTTTTATGCACTTTGTTAGTACTATTTTGGTACACTATATACATTTTAAATTTGGTAAATTTTTGATACATTTTATGTACTTTGGTACTGTACTTTTGGTACACTATGTACTTAGTTTCACACTTTATATTTTTTGCGTCACACTTTTCGGTAAGCTTTATGTCCTTCTTAGCATACATTATGTAGATTTTACTCTCGGTAGACTTTATGTGCATTTTGGTACCTTCTATGTACTAGCTGATACACCTTTTGTAATTTATTTTACACTTTATGTAATTTTTTTGCTAGCTATTATGTATGAATGTTTGGTGCATTTTGTGTACCTGTTGTAGAATTGATGTACATTTTTGTACCTTCTGTAACACTTTGCGTACATTCTTGAACATGTTATGCACTTTTTGATACTGGCAAGTACTATTTGGAACAAATTATGTTAATAACGAGCACGCCGCTCCATATTCATTTATTGGAACCAGTTTTTATAATAACCAGGGTTCGTGGGTAATGAAACACAGGGTAATGCGGAAAATAGTGTGTAGTTACCCACGACAATGGGAAATTACCCATCACGAAATCAATTTAAATTTAAAAAAAAAACATAATTGAATTGTAAAAGACGTAAATTTAATTTTTCCTGACAACAATCAAGATTGTAATTGATAAATTGAGGGGCCTAGATTCAAAAATGGTCAAGTGCATTTTTCACTTTTTTGAATAAAACCAAAAAAAAACTAATACACAGCAATTAATTTTTCAAAATTCAAGAAGAAAATAGTAGTTATGATTGTCGTCGAATGTTCAATTTGCATACCACTTTTTGGCGATTTTTTTTTTGATAAATTACCGGTTTTATCGTTAAAAATTGAATGGACTTGACTAGTTTTGAAACTCAATATAAGGACTTGACCACTTTTGAAACTGAAACCGTTGCACTTGACCAGTTTTGCTGCAATAATGATGGACTTGGTCAAATTTGAAAATGAATTATTGATTATGACGAGTTTTGATAGTAAATAATTGTTTTTGAACAGGTATATGTGAAATAGTTTAAACTAAAAATTAATGAAAATATTTTAAATATTTGTCGAGAATTAACACATTTTCTAATTTATAAATACAATTTTTGACACTTTTACAAATTTGAATGTTCGAACAACTCTTTATACAAATTGAGATCATGGTTTTCAGTCCAGTTTTCACCAAAATGATTTTCCAGCAACTTTTTCACGTCCTTCAGTTTTGCAGTTTTTACTGGAACTCCAACTTCTTTCTTTATGGATCAAAATCACGAAAATTTCTTCCTCTGTTGTACCACGTACTGTAATTTTGTTCCTGTTTTTAGTTATGATTAGTCGTTTGATTTTGCTTATTTTGAAGTGTAGAAACTTAGCTTCCTTGATGACATCTTCAGTGTCTGACTTCCAGTCGAAGACCTTCCAATCACGTTCTACTTGAAGAATAGTTGTCTTATTCATTGCCGTGAAGTACTTCGAAGGTTTGACGACTGTTTCCATTTTTCGGATCTTCATTCCATGACTCCAAACACACGACCCGCTGGTAAAAACGAGTGACCAGTGACGGGATAAATGATGTCTACTTTTGTATATTCCTAGCCAGCTCGTCACCATCCCAAGCAAGGTTCGATTTTTGTTTTTACCGGCGCAACCATCACACATCAAACGCACCGTATGCAAGACAGTACAATCCAACTTGCACAGCCTATCATGTAGAGCTGACGATATTTCACTAGACCCTTTTAGATGTTCATGTTCCAACCAAGTATAAGAAAACATATTTTCAGGTCTTAATGGGTCGCTAGAAATTGTACAAATACAATTGTCGACTGTATTGTATTCACCAACAAGCTTCGACAGTCATGACTGGTTAGGCAGGGTGGAAAGTCATCGTCTGAACTATCGTCGAGGCATTTTATTGTTAGAGAAACAATTACAATTTTAGTGTTTTCTCATTCTATTAATTTAACTTTTAAAAACAAGATTTTAGATATTGTTCATTTTAAAACTGAATAAATGGACTTGACCACTTTTGAAACTGAACTCGTTGGATTTGACCAGTTTTGCTTTTCATTACTTTTAAATATTAACAATTTCAATGAGAAAATAAAGAAAAACATTTTTTTTTCAACCTAAGACTTCGTAGACAGTTAGAAAAAGAAAATATTTTATTGTCTCGAATTTTTATTTTTTTTGGACTTGACCACTTTTGAATCTCAGCCCCTCAATTATAAGTTTTCATTGAGGCCTTTTAAATTTAAATTGATGTCTTTTTATTTTAAATTTGCGTCTTTTAAATTTCACTTGCTGTCTTTTAAAATTCAATGATATCTTTCAAATTTTAATTGATGTCTTTTAAATTTAAATGCTATTTTAAATTTCAGTTGATGTATCTTAAATATGAATTTTTGTCTTTTATATTACAATTGATTTTCTATACAATACAAGTGAATAATTTTAAATTTAAATAGGTGTTTTTTAAATATCTATTCATTTAACTTTCAAATGCCAGTTTTGTATTTCATCGATGTCGCTTAAATTATAAACGGAATTTTTAAAATTCAATTGATTTTTCTTTGAGTTTGAATTCGAAATATAACTGTTGGTGTAGAACTATTCTACATATATTTTGGATTTAAAGTTTCAGGCAAGTTTCGATTTAAAAGCGTTCGCATACCCTTGAGGGACTTACAAATACATATATTATAAGCTTTTAAGCATTGTGTCTTCAACATGTAGTATTAAGTAGCAAACACAATGTGTTTGGACACAAGTATACTATATTTGCGACAAGCTACAAACACGTTCTATTAGCATCCAAACAACAACGAAAGATAGATTTTTCAGCGTGGAGCAAAGATATTGTTGAAAAAGGAATATTCAAACAAATTTGATGCTTTAGAAACATAAATATATTGTTTAGTAAAAATTTAGTCCTGTATTTTTATTATCAAAGCAAAAAGTTTATTGTTGTGACAGTACATTGCCTTACTATGGAAGGCCTTGCATGACAATGCCACGCTGGTTTAATTGGAAAGGAGAAGATAATAGAACTGTCACGCCTAGAGATTCTAAAATAAGGACTGGTAGAAGGCCTTCATATTTATATTTGAATACCTCAACAACACACTATCTTACATACTTCCATAAACATCTAGTACTTTCCAGAATACTCAATGGTTTGCGTGTTCATCAACCTTCTTGCCATTGAATCATAAGGCCATCTAGAAACTCCTAGTATTTTTCTCTTTCGACCACTAAAACTGTCAGTTTTCTTAAGAGTTTTCACTACAATTTCTAGGTAAGATGTTGGTGATACTTCAATGAACTTTCATTATGTTGACTCTTGATGATATTACTCCTATTGGCCCACATTTGTTAACTATTAAACAAAATGGTGTCCCATAACATCCCATGAAGGGATTGGGGAGAGCTTCTCACAACCAGGTTTGCATTTCAGTTAAAAAAATAGTCATAACTTTGGAAATCCGACCACTGGTTCGGAACTTAGCAATTTTACCCTAGTACCCTTCGACCGCCAATCCGAAAATTTTCAAACCGCTGCCATTTCGCCGCCTTGCATTTTCGGGGATAGTCGTAGATGGACATATTTTTATGAAATGAGCCAAGGAATACGCTAGTGAAATTTGTCCAGTCGTGACATAACCACCCTGTATATTATGTACTAGTTCGTTCCAACACGCCTAAGGCGTCCGTTGAAAAATACGATAATTTAAATGGATCTTTAAGAAGAAATTCTTTTTGTATAATGATAAAAAAAATTTTTTTATAGAATGTATTTTTTTTAAAACAAAGTATATTTTTAGGTCCTTTTTATAACAATATGTATTATATTTTGCCGAAAAGTCTTTTTGGAAGAGAGGTACTTTATTTTATTAAAAGCTAATGTTTTTTTAAGAAAAGGGATTATTTTTAAGAAGAAGTATTTTCTGTAAGAATAAGCAATAAGAGTATGTACTTTTTTTACGAACAGGTACTTTTTAAAGAAGTGGTTGTCTTTTTAGGAAAAGGTTTTTTCTTAAGAATATGTTAATTTTTTTGAGAAAGGTTTATTATCTCAAGAAAAGAAAAGAAAGGGTATTATTTTGTTAAGATATTTCAGAAATGAATTTTTGTAAGAAAGGTATTTTTTAAGAGAAGGTATTTTTGTTTGAAGAAAACGTTTTTTTTAAGAACTGGGGTTTTTTTTTGAATTGGGCCTTTTTAGTAGGTACTTATCTCAAGAAGGGTTATTTTGTTTCCCAAAAAGGTACACTTTAAAGAAGAGGTTGTTTTTTAAGAAAAGGCAATTTGTGGCAAAAAAATTTACGTTTTTAAGAAAAGGTACTTATTGTGAAAAAAGTTACGTTTTTTAAGACAGTTACTTTTTGTAAGAATATTTACTTGTTTTCAGCAAATGTACTTCTTTAAGATAAGGTGTTTTTTGAAGAAAATTTACTTTGTTGTATATGAATAGGTTTTTATGTGAAAATTTACTTTTTTTAAGAAAATGAACTTAATTAAGAGGATTTGGCTTTTTAAACTTCATTCACTTTGGCTTTCTAAATTTACTTTTTATTGGGTTCAAAAGTACAATATATATCCTAAATATTGGTTACAGGCTCCACCTAGAAAACTTCCCATTAACAAAGAAATTACCGAACATATGTGGGACATCTAGTTAATATCTTTCACTATGATCCTAGCCGTTAGTCTACCAAACCAAAGCAAAAGTTGATAATAATAAGATAATAGTGTTAAAACAAAAGTTGTTTAATTTTTTTTCATTTAGCCCCCATCCCGCAACGTGCGATAAGGAACTTCAAATGAAAAAATCAAAGAGTTGATTGGGAGATGATGATGAAAAAAATTAACTAGACCATGTGTTTAGTTGAATCAAAGACTTCGTTGTAGAAGGCTGTATTTCTCGTAAATTGTTGGAATAATACAATGAGTAAAAGAACTATTAAAAGAAAAAAATGCCTTATTTTCCAGGCATGGTAATAGGCCTTCATTGACAGTCATGGTACCAGGTCGTCTTTTTTATATCTGGAGAAAGGACTTCTATTGAAGGCCTCGTAGTAAGCATGTTTATGCTACCCTACTTCAGACCTCCAAATAGAAGCGAGTATGGAAGGCCATCCACAACAATGCCACGCGGTGTTAATTGGAAAGGAGAAGAGCATTGAACTGACACGCCTACAGACTCTAAAATAAGGGTAGGTTTCTTCCATTATCCATTACTTTTCCCACTGGGTGTCTATTGCAATAACTAAATAACACACTATCTACATACTTCCATAAACATCTAATACTTTCCAGAATACTCAATAGTTTGCGTGTTCATCAGCCGTCTTGCCATTGAATCATAACGCCATCTAGAAACACCTAGTATTTTTCTCAATAGTCTAAAGTTAGCGCATTCATTTAGCGAAAATTTCGACCACTGAAACAGAGAGTTTTCATTAGTTAGATAAACATGGACAAAATTACGATGAAATACTCTGCTGCAAACACACCATACCGATCTCCAGAGTTTTGTCTACAATGCCTAGGTAAGATTTTGATGATACTAAAATGATTTTTACATTATGTTGGCGCTTGATGATATTACTTCCTATTGTCCCACTTTTGTTAACTATTCTTGTATTCATAAGACTGATCGGATAACGCCACAGTCAATAACGTAATGTTTAGTTATTTCCACAAAAATGTTGCGCTTTACCATAGAGCAATAGACAAGAGTCTCTATCCCTATCTTTACGTTATCTCGATGACGACGAGTTCATCGAGTTCGAGTTAATATTGTATTGTATAAACGGACAGAAATACAAGGGAATGCTTACTTTCGTTCGATGCAACCAATATAAAACATAATAGTGGTCTTCATGAAAGCCCGAAAGAACCTCGTCGTAAACTCGAAAACATCGTAAACTTGCACAGCAAATGTCAAAACAAACAAATTTCCCATACAAAGCGACTTGCACAAAAGTGGAAGGCAAATTTGCTGAGCAAACCTGGAAAAAGAAACGTGAAAACTTTTGACATTTCAATGCCAATATTTTTGTATTGAAAAAAAGAGGGGTTTTTGATTTATGTGAAAAAAAAATAAAATAATGGAATAGGTAAAGCATATACTTTTAATTTTACTTTGTTTATGTACTTTATCAGGTTTTTCTTTGACAATTGCTGCATAGATACACTGAGCAACTTTATTTGGTACCGCATGAAACGCTTGGGGGCAAACTTACGCTGAGCAAAAGTTCTAGGTTTTCTTGTTTGCATGAATACCGCTAATAACTTTGATTGTTGCATTGTTTGCTTATCGCTCTCTCGCCTATCCACTCTGTTTTCCATAAATTTCCTACTACAAAGTCGATCAGCTGTGCCATGGATACTCCCTGGCTTTACGTTATTTAGTGTGAACTCATGAACCTTCTTGTGGATATCGTCAAAACACCATCTAGAAACACCTAGAGTCTACGCTCTCTAGTTAGCGAATTCATCAACCATCTTGTGCAGAGACCGCAACCAGGTGGCTTAAAATTTTAGACCAACTGTTGGGATTCAAATTTGAGATTAAACTAAGTGGAATTGATTATTCGTAACAATACACTTTGACTATTAGGGCCCTGATATAAGCCGGACTTAAATCGAATATTTTAATTGTACAGGTGTTTCAAAAGCAGTCATCCGATGTTGTTTGGCTCTCATTTTTTTTCTAAATGAAAAATTTCGATTCTGTTTTTCGATTATGTTTTTTTGAACCTTTAGAATTTTATTGGTTAACTTGAGAAGATTATATCGGTTAAATGGGCGCCGTCACAATTGATTACCATACGGGCTCGTTTTGTGGCACTTTTCATCACTACGGCGAGAACTTCGGGCGACAGAGTCTCGCACTCGTGTCGAAGGTTGACCTTGAGGGTTTCCAGGATCTCGGGCTTGTTCACGTAAACACGGGACTTCAAAGAACCCCATAAAAAAAGTCTGGAACGGTTAAATCGGGCGATCTTGAGGCGCCAGTGCAAATCGTCAAAACGAGAGATGACGCGACCCGGGAACACCGCCTTCAGAATATCGGTTGTGGCTCGCGCAGTGAGTGCAGTTGCTCCGTATAGCGCGCACCGTCCACTGTTGTCGTTTGACCAGCGGCGTTCTAGAAAAAAAATGGCCCGATGACTCCTCCAGCTTGAACAGCGCATCATGCAGTCACTTTGAACGGGTGTGACGGCTCCTCATGCATCACTCGTGGATTTTCGGTGCCCCAGAAGCGATAGTTTTGCTTGTTCACCTATCCGCTGAGGTGGAATTGAGGCTCATCGCTCATTATGATTTTGGTGGAAAAATCGTCCACTTCGTCCACGAGATTGAAGATTGCTTAGGCGTAGGTTACACGCGTTTGGCGGTCGACAGGCAGCAGCTGATGTATGGACTGGACTTTGTATTGGAATATGCGCAGGTCTTTGACCAAAATTCGCCATAGGGACGACCGGCTGATGGCTAATTGCGAGGCACGGCGTCTGGTCGATGTTTCCGGCGACAGCTCGATATCCTCGGCAACAGCGGCGATATTCTCGGCAGAATGGGCGCTCCGGAGCCGGCGACACCTGTATTCTACATCTGTCTAGTCCACAAATGTCAAAACCGATTTGACATTGGCGGCCATTTGCAAAAATAAGAGCATCTTCCAATAGGGTGGTCACTTTTGAAACACCCGTATAAGTAGGTATAAATATTGAATTTTAGTTTGGAAAACCTAAATAATTTACTATAAAATCAATAGAATTTAAGACTTACCACAAACATTGCCTTGCGTTTATAATGAGCACAGCCAAAACGTTGTGATGTTGGTGAAGATGGTGGCGATGTGATGGTGGTTTCTGCTATTGGCGGGACGGTAGAAGCTGGCATAGAGGCTGGTGACTCATTTTCATTATATGAACCATTTACAGTATGATTGGAATGAAGATTATTGGCACAACATGGTGTACCCTGTGTTTGAACCTGTTGCTGATGATTCGTAATAATGGCCACCTCATTCTTAAGGGGATTTTGAGGATCCAATAGATTGAACGCGGGCGTTGAGATACATTTCCGGAGAATCGGTTTATATTCATACACATCGTCGTAGTCCATTGCGTCCATTTTGTGAGTTTTACTTTCGAGTAACGATAAATGTTGCTGCTTCATAATTAAGGCTTGTGGTAAAGCGGTGTGACGCCTCCTATTAAGTGGAGATTGAGCCATAGCATCCCTGGGTATAGGAATCGGGGAAGTAGTGGTGGTGTTGTTGGCAGACACACAGACAGTGACTGAGAAGCGATTCGTTGTTTTTCTTGTTGTATTCGAATTTATGGTATTTAAATTGATTTGATTGAAGTCTTCAATTTCTTGGATACTCGTACCCTCGTTGTCTATGGCCATCAATTGTGATTGTACAATTGATGATAATGAGGAACTGGGCGAAGATGATAATGAAGACAAAGGCGATGATGACGAGAGCGACGTCTTGCCAAAGATGGACGGCAATGACGATGGAGCTGACGCTGAGGCCGATGATGATGAACTTATACAATTGTTTTGGTTTTCTATTAAATTTGTTGAGTAATTTTCCTTTGGCGAATATTCTCGTTTGCAGCCAAAGGGGTTTGAGGCAGCGGTAGGCTGAGGAACAGGTGTATCCATAGTGGAGATGTTATGCTCAATTTGCAATGTGGTGCAGATGTAGTATGAAATACCTTCTGAATAATTTGGACATTTATCATCAGTCGTACTGATAACAAAATGTATCATTTATTGCACCTTCTTCTTTCCCAATACATCCATAGTTAAATATCAATATTTACATTAGTCTTTTATTTACTTTGTAGCCGTCTGAATAAGTGAATGTGACATCCGAATATTTGTGTAAAACTTAACCGATACAAATACCAGCAGTTGACAGAAAAAGAATTACAAAGAAATCTGAAAGAAAGAAAGAAAAGTTGTTGCTTAATATTTGTTAAACACTTAAAATATAACACGATTTCTGGCTAAAATTTATTTTATTTCTCTTAAGTCTCGTAACGTCATCATCGAGTTTTTTTTTGTTTGTTTGCGGTTTTATAAATTTTGTGCTCGATTTGTATTAGGGTTGCCATGTGCAAAAGAGTTTGAATAAATTAACATTGAATTCATCGAACCCTGAAGCTATTTGACAATAATTATACCATTAAGCGAACTGCTTGTTTGGCATTTAAAAAAATATCGAAAGGGGCGTCATCATTAAGTTAATGTTTCGGCATGACAAATGATCGAGTTAATTAAGAATAATTAATTGAAAATCGATCAGCATTAACATTTTAATAGATGTGATATTGTTAATGTGACATTCCATTAAAATTAGAAATGTGTTAAGAATTTAACGCGCTCCCAAAAATATTGTTCCCGGCAATGATTGTACAGTTGCAACTCTCAGAAATACTGAAGATAGACAGACCCTCCTTAATACAAGGTGTGGCAAAAGTAATCACCCTATTGGAAAACCCTATAACTTTTGCAAATGGCGCTAAATGTCAATTCGGTTTTGACATTTGTGAAGTAAACAAACGCAGAATACAAATCGATAAGCAATGAATCGGTTTACTCCGCAAAAACGCGGAATAATTGTTTCCATTTTTTGCACAACAATTCGACGGTTGTATTGGTTCAGTGTGAATTTCGTCGCAGATTTCCTGGCCGTCCGAAACCAACTGGACAAACACTGGGGCGTTTGGTCACTCGCCTTGAAGAGACTGGGACAACACGAGATCTTCCCAAGGCTGGCCGGCCGCGCAGCAGCCGTTCTATTGAGAATATCGCTGCTGTTGCCCAATATGTCGAAGAGGAGTACGGAACATCGACCAGACGACGTGCCACGCAATTGGGCATTAGCCGGCGGTCTCTATGCAGAATTTTGGTGAAAGATTTGAAGATGTTTCCTTACAAAGTGCAGACAGTGCATCAGCTGTTAGCTGTTGACCGCCAAATGGGTGTAACCTATCCTGAATCTCAACGAAGAGGTGGACGATTTTTCATCGAAAATTATCATGAGCGATGAGGCTCATTTCCATCTTAGCGGTTCCACGAACAAATAAAATAATCGTTTTTGGGGTAAAAATATCGTGGCCGTCGGTGGTGCAATGGTAGTGTGCGCAGCTCTTGTGTATGAGGACGTGGGTTCGATCCCTACTCTGACTACCTTCAATTTCTTTCGAAGGCGGTCAACTCGCTTAGTGACGGCGACACTATCGAGTATTTAGCCATGAAAAGGCTTCTCAAAATACCGTTCGGAACTGGTATAAAATTGTAGGTCCCAATCAGTGAGTGTAAAACTAGAAATCGCACAGCTCACTAGTTGTGAGAAGCTTTCCCTAATCCCCTCCGGAGGATGTAATGGGAAACCATTTATTTTTATTTTTTGGGGCACTAAAAATCCGTGTATCACCCACGAAGAACCATTCCACCCGCACAAAGTTACTGCGTAGTGTGCTGTTTACGCTGGAGGAGTCATGGGGCCATTTTTTTGAGAACGCCGCGTGCCAAACGACTGCTGTGGACGGCGCGCAATGATTACCGAATTTTGGAACAAAGCTCTTTATCTCACGTTGCGGGATCGCACGTTGCGGGATGAGTTAAACAACTTTTGTTTTAACACTATTATGCTACAAACCACTATTATCGAATATACATATTGTATACTTTTGCTTTGGTTTGTGTCAAGACTAACTAGATGTCTCACATATGTTGGGGAATTTTTGTGTAATGGGAAGTTTTCTAGGTGGAGTCTGTAACCAATATTTAGTATATATTGTAGTTTTGAACCCAATAAAAAGTAAAATTAGAAAAGAAACGTGAAAGAAGTTTAAAAAATAAAATTTTTTTAACTAAGTGCCTTTTCTTAAAAAAGGAAATTTTCTAAAAAAATATCTATTCACATTCTTTAACAAAATACCTGTTCTTAAAAAAAATACCTTATCTTAAAAAACTACCTTTGCTTAAAAAAAGTAAAATTTCTTACAAAAAGTACCTTTTGTTAAAATACGTACCTTTTTTTTTAAAAAAGAGTACATTTTCTTACAACAAATTGCCTTTTATTAAAATACTGCCTTTGCTTTAAAGAGTACCTTTTTTGTGAAACAAAATAACATTTCTTGAGATAAGTACCTACTCTTAAAAATGTACCTATTTTTGAAAAATGTACAAATTCTAAAAAAAAAATTCCCATTTCGTAAAAAATAACATTTTCTTCAAAAAAAAAATAGCTTCTCTTAAAATCATACATTTTCTTAAAAAAATTGCGTTTCTTAAAAATTCATTTTCTTAAAAATAAAATAATACCTTTTTTTTCCTTTTACTTTTCTTGAGATAACTAGCCTTTCTGAAAATACGTACATTTTCTTAAAAAAGCAATCTTTTCCTAAAAAGAGTACCACTTCTCTAAAAAGTACCTGTTCTTAAAAAAGCACTTTTTGTAAAAAAAAATGCATCCCCTTATGGCTTTTTCCTACAGGAAGTACTTCTTCTTAAAAATGTGTAGTACTTTTTCTTAGAAAAACATTAGCTTTTAATAAAAGAAGTACCTCTCTTAAAAAAGGACATTTTCGGGAAAATATAATACATATTCTTACAAAAAGAACCTAAAAATATATTAAAAAAAATTGTTGCCTGTAAAGTCGGTTTTACGGGCGAAGATTTTACGTGACAACGTCTTTTTCTCGGTAGAATATTTATTGATATGAATATAATTAAATTGCACAATAGGAGTGCAATGAACTCACTTGCCCAATGAGTGTTAGAACTCACGGGCGATGTTTTAACATTTATTGAAACTTATGGTTTAGGAAAATAGAAGTAATTTCAACACCATCTAGGTACCTGTGCGATTTCTATGAACACATTATCAAATGTGACATTATAAACAATAAACATATCCTTTATTATAAAATATAAACATTTCTTTTATTATAAAAAATAAACATTTCTTTTATTAAAAACAAAAGAAAATAATTTACTAACCAAAAAGTATTTCAATTCATCATATTCGCATATCGTTTTTAAAGCCGACCGCAGCTCTCTGTTTCGTTTTGGCTACCTAATTCATATGAAAATTTCTACACACAAACATACACTACACATATCATAAAGCCAAAAAACAAAAAACAAAAAAAAACAAAAAATAATACCTTATCCAATGCAGACTGATCTAAATCAATATTCATACACACGCACATATATACGCACATACATACTTGCTCAGTCGTCATATATATGATGTGCCAAAAAACAAAAACACTCACACCACCGACCAACAGCCACTAGAAGCCAGCAAAGCAAATCGTTTCTGGCACACAAGTAAACACACACATCCGCACACACAGAATTATTTATTGAGTGGGAGAGAGACGCAAGGCATTCGGCGGGCCTCTCTCTCGTTCGGTGACTCATCGTAACGTTACCGGGCGTTACATTTTTTCATAAGTGACTCCCAGCCGCAACCTAATTTAAGACGTTGTCACGTCAAAAAATACAATCTATAAACAACAAATTTTTCTTACAAAATTATATCATTTTACAAAAAGTATATTTTCTTCCATTGAAATTGTCGTATTTGTCAACGGACCCCCTTAGGCGTGTTGGAACGAACTAGTACGAATACATAATATATAGCGAAAGGAACTTCGTTCCAACCGGGTATACCCTGACACCTCATGCGATTTTTTTTCTTGCTCAATTGGATGAAGTGGGACTGGAGATATGTGGTTCCAACAGGACGGTGCAACGGCGCACACTGCTCGAGCCACAACCGATATTCTGATGGAAGCATTTCCTGGTCACCCAATCTCTCGTTTTGGTGAATTGCACTAGGCCGGTTGGATCACCCGATTTAACCGTTCCAAACTTCTTTCTATGGGGGTTTTTGAAGTCGCGTGTTTACGTCAACAAGCCTCAGACTCTTGTAGCCGTTAAGGAGAATATTCGCAAAGAATGCGAAAACCTGTCGCCCGTAGTTACGGCAAGAATGATGGAAAATGGCATAAAATGAGCCCGTATGCTCATCAACTCTGACGGCGGCCACTTGACCGAAATTTTTCTTTGGCTGAAAACGAACGAAGCAATTCACTAAATCTATGAAGAATTTCATAATAATAACGAAGACGTTATCATTCCATTTAACGCAGTGCGATTTCTTTCTTTGGGGTTTTATAAAATCTCGGGTTTATGCGAATAAACCATAAACAATTCCTGAGCTCATGGAAAGAGTAATGGCCTGTCATCAGAGCCGCGGAGGCCATTTGACGGATATTTGATTCCATTCTTAATCGGAATATGTCTTCCTTTTAATTCAATAACAAAATTATAACTATCTCAAAAAATACGTGATTTTATTTTAAAATGAAAATAATGCATTCTTACTGAGACAACCTTTATGTGTAAAATTGACATTGATAGATTGACGTCAATTTTGCATTCTTACTGAGACAACCTTTATGTGTAAAATTGACATTGATAGATTGACGTTTTAACCTGCCTCAAAGAGGTCAAAGTTCACATTTGTTTGAAGGAATGAATGTATAAAAAACATGTATCTGTTTAGTGTAGATTTGAGGCCATGTTTCTTCGAAAATTCTGTTGGTCGCGCAATAACAGGTATCATTAACTCTGTCGCGATCACAAAATCTAGTTTTGCTAAATTTATAGACGACATGTGCCTTCATCATGACGGTACCACATGTCATACATCCCGAAAAACAATTGAATTAAATTGAATCTATCGTGGATTTTTGGGAGACCTTTACTTGATAACACTAATTCGTCGCTGCGCCAGCAGCAAAAAGGGTTATGTGTAATTTTTTGTAAAAACTTTATTGGACAGTTGAAAATCATTTATTCACGCAGCTCTTTCCTGATATTTTTATTGGTTTCGTTGGTTCCAAGACCAAGTTGTAGAACTATTATTCCAAGAAAATTTTGGATTTTTTGCATTTCTGGAAATTTAACAAAAAACACACAACGGTTTATGTTGGCGCAGCGACGATTTGTGAAATACAAAGTTGATAGAAATATTCTAGATGGTGCATTCGATTATTTACCATTTTCACCAGATGTCAAAGGCTATCTCCGTACGACAATTTTTCACTCGGATACGACGAAAAAGGACACAAATATAATTTTGTAACGAAGTTCCTTACTGCACGTTGCGGGATGGGGGCTAAATGAAAAAATCTTAAACAATTTTTTTTAACTACTTTATTACAACCCATTATTATCAACTATAGTGCGTACTTTTGGTTTGGTTTGGTTTGAAGGGAAGTTTTCTAGGTACACTGGCAAATCCATGAAGTACAACCCTTGTGCATGGAATTATATTTGGCAGCACATTTACTCTTACACTCGTACTTTAAGTTTGGTTTGTGTCTAGACTAACATATGGGGGGATATTTTTTGTTTAATGGGAAATTTTCTACGTGAAGCCTGTTTATTACATATTGTAATTTTGAACCGAATAAAAAGTAAATTTAGAAAAGCTAAAGTGGAAATGATTAATAAAATAACATTTTCTTCAGTAAGTGCGCTTTCTTAAAAAATTTACATTTTCTATTCTTAAACAATTTTGATATTCTTAAACAATCTACCTTTCTATGCTTAAAAAAATACCTTATCTTAAAGAGTACATTTGTTTAAAAAACTAAATTTTCTTACAAAAAGTACCTTTTCTTAAAAAAAGTATTTGTTTTAACTACGTACCTTTTCTTAAAAAAGTACATTAACTTACAACAAATTCCCTTTGCTTAAAAAACTACTTTTTCTTTAAAGAATGCCTTTTATGTGAAACAAAATAACTTTTCTGGAGATAAGTACCTACTCTTAAAATTGTACCTGTTCTTGAAAAAATTACCAATTCTAAAAAAATTCCCCTTTCTTAAAAAAAACATTTTCTTCAAAAAATATACCTTCTCTTAAAAAATACCTTTTCTTACAAACATTCCTTTACTTCAATGTACCTTTTCTTAAAAATAAAATAATACCTTTTCTTTTCTTGAAATAAGTAGACTTTCTGAAAATAAGTAGATTTTCTTAGAAAAATAAATTTTTCCTAAAAAGAGTACCACTTCTTTAAAAGGTACCTGTTCTTAAAAAATGTACTTCTTTGTAAAAAAAAATCATACTCTTAGGCTTTTCTTACAGAAAGTACTTCTTATTAAAAATTTTACATTTTCTTAAAAAAACATTAGCTTTTAATAAAAGAAGTACCTCTCATTAAAGAAAGCACCTTTTCGGAAAAATATAATACAAAAGGGACCTAAAAATATATTTTCTTAAAAAATACATTCAATAAATAAAAAATTTCTTAAAAAAAGTTCATCATTTTACAAAAAGTATCTTTCTTAAAGATCCATTGAAATTAAAGTATTTTTCAACAGGCGCTTTAGGCGTGTTGGAACTAACTAGTACATAATATACAGCGAAAGGAACTTCGTTCCAACCGTGTGTCCCCTGACACCTGATGTAGTTTTTTTATTTCGAAGCTGTTTGAATTTGAAAATAAAACATAAGATATAGAAAGAATATTGCTTTTAATTTTTGACAATACAAAAAGCAAAACAGCAAGGTTAAATAGTTTATTCAATAGTTTTTGTTTCAAGGAAATTTCCACCATATATCGTAAGACATCTAGAAAATTTCCCTGACTTTCAAATCCACCACATATATTCCACCATCTAGGGGTTTCTATTATCATCGTTGTTATATATCAAATTCGAATTATTTTTATTCAAAAATTCATTACAATTTTCAACATACCAGTCAGTCACCAGTATTATACTACAATTCTTTCACTTTTCTAATTTTTTTTTCTCTAATTTAGATCTGAACTCACCGAACTACAAACACAAACTGTTTTTTGAATTTCCCAGCGATCGTGTGAAATAACCAAAAACTACTCCAATTTCGGTTTAGGGTAACCTGTTGACAGACTGGCGAACAAAGAACCACTATCACAAGTAACTAACCGATCAAATGCGTCCTACTCCATCCATCATAATTCGGCTCTTGTATCAGGACTAGTTGTGGAGATACGACGACTTTACTACATTTCACACATCGGTGATAATTGGGCAACATGATAATTATGTTTGCAACACATGGCAGATAAGAATACGATGATGACGACGTAGTTACTACATTCAGATTGAAATATTGTCGGAACTAAAGAAACAACATGTTTGCTCAAGAGTTTATGATGCATCTCGTATGAAAGATTTGATGAAATTTAGGAAAGCAGGCCGCTACACACACGTGTTTCAAGATAGTACTAAGTATTTTATCATAGATAAGAAAAACGTTCCCAACAAATAATGATCAGGTAGGTTGATAGTTAGATATTTGAAGGCAAAGTTCAGATTGTTGTCTTAGGACTTATATATTTAGATCACATAGAGATTAGAGGGGGCTTCCTAAGCATTATTTTTAACACGGATAAAGATAACATGTTATCTTAAGTGGATATATGAGAAGTTATACTCGCATTAAATATATTCTCATGAGGAATATTTTATTCATTGCGTAGTTATGCAGGAAACCGAATAGCTCAAGTGCTGAATCACGATATTTCACTGCATTTCTTGGCATATGCGTAGTGAGAGTGATTCAATTGCAGCAAACCGATAAGAGAATGTGAAAAAAACCACACAGTGCATTCTAACGACGAGGTTCTGTATTTCATATCCCCGAACCTCGATTAAGGGTGTTTAACAAAATTTTCAGTGGCCCCGAAAAGGTGAAAGTGTAATGTAGAACACCATCAATAGCACTCACTAAACGCCATGTTAGATTACACAGTGCAACACATAAAATGTCAGTTCCTGAAAGTACTTATCGAATGTAACAAAACAGCATTTGGGTTTGTCTGGATTAGTGCGTATTAGGATTTTATCGTATCGTAAATGTTTTGATTGAAACCTGATTTTAAGCATTTTGTTTTGTTTTACTACCTTCAGCATAATTGTAGGTAGAGACTACGAAAAGAAAAATATAAAACAAACTGGTTTGAAAAAACAGCATCTAGTGCTTCAAAATCGTAAAATTGTCTAGAAATTTATAAATTTCCACACATAATTTTTCTTACCTCGAAAATGAGTTGTCTGATTTTATTGAAATAAATACGAATTAAATTTACATTACCTAAATGACAAGTTGTACCTAAATGACTTTGTTAGCTGATCAATAGTTTCGGAGTTATCAAAAAAAAATATAAAAAAATTTTTTTTTTGCCAAAATATTATTTTTTATTTCTTGAAAAAAAAACGTTAGAAATCAAAAGGGGTGAAATAGTAATTCTTTTTACTGTATAGTAAAACCATGAAAAGTATGAGACATAGATTATTAAAATCGATGGATACTTTTCGCTTCAATGCCCAATTATTCCAATACCAAAAAGTACGTTTTCTACTTTGAAATTTAAAGTAAACTGCATTTATTGCATACTTATAATGTTTTTCATCAAAACTTTTGATGCACATATGTAAAACATGCCACATCCCAGCAAACAATTGCTTCCGAAGTATCAGACAATTAGCCAAAATATCTGAAATTAATTCAATCATATAAACGAGTTTTCTGTACATTCTCTGTCAGCCGGTTGTGCAAATTCTCTGAAATTCCATACGAAAATCATGCGACGTTTCTGCACATTCTCTGAAGGGAATTTTTTATTCTATTTGAGTTTGTTTTGATTCCGTTACCATGCGCCAGTAAGGAAATCCCCCGAAAATGTTTTTACAATATAGAATTGAATTGTTGTTTTTGTTTTGTCTGCATCATTTTGTTTGTTGGTTTCAGTTACAAACGGGCAAGCAAGTGCTTAAGACGTCGCGGTCGTCAAATACAAATAATAATTAATTTGTATAGTGTAATTAATTGGTACGAAAAATCTAACAGATGGCCAGAAAATGACACGAAAAGTCGGAACATTCTCGTATGTTTGTTCGGACGTCTCTCCGAAATTGCCACGACAAATAGTACAATGTGTCAGTTAACGATCGGAAAAGTCGGACCATTATCGGATGTCTTTTCAGATTACTCTCTGAAATTGGTATGACAAATCGGACAAAGGGTCAGAAAATTATCGGATAAGTCGGACCATTATCGCTTGTTTAATTAGACTTTATGCCGACTTCGTTAAGCTACGTCTAAAAATCCTTCAGAATTTCCCTCAGAATTCTCACACAAATCTGTCCGATAACTCTGCACACTCTTCCGAATTTCCACCGACAAAAACTTTCCGAATTCGTTTCTGTACGTTGTCTGACCGACATCGGCATCAGACTCGGCAACTTGTGCTGAGTGTCTGACAGATTTCTGAACGAATTCGGAACAAATTGTTTACTGGGATGATACATTTCACCATCCTTACAATTTTGAATATGTAACGCAATTAAATTAAAATTTTCCAAAATGTGAAATTGCACCTCGATTTTGTTTCCAGTGCATGCGGGACATGAAGGGGGATTAATTGTTTTTTTCCTGAAATTTTGTGAGTTTATTCTAATTGACCCATGGATCAATTTTTTTGCTAACCAACTTTTGTTTTTCGACCCAGACTACACAGGTAATAAAATATGCACTGTTTTTATCACAAAAAATAGTTTTGTGATAAAATGATGACTTACATCCCTATTCTATGTATGTGGTAACAATAAATTTGTAACCACAAAATTGTTACAAAGTTGTCACCATTGTTTGTATCTAGTATTGTAATAACACGGTGATAACGAAAAATACTACACCTCATAACAAATTCACCTCACAATAACAGGGTGTTTAAAAGCAGAGAAAACAGAACAACAACATTTGGCCTTCTGCACAAAATGATCGTGGAAAAAAGGAAAAGTAAGTATTTAATATATTTACGTTTTATTAAATTAAAATGAATACATTATTACTTAGGAAATCTTAGCGCACCGAAAAGGCGCAGCTGGAATGCAATATTGCCTTTCTCTAGGAATATCCCGAGATGCTAAGCGTAAAGAATACACCTGCGCATCCGCGGAAAATGTAAGAAGATGAAGAAGATACTCTCTCATCTAAACCAAAATTTCACCACCGCCAAAAGCTTCTGCGCTGAGTCCAAAAAGTTGTTTTCCCCCAGCGATCGATCCAACTTCTTGCGACATAGGTCTTTAAAGCTTAAGTATAAAATCGCACATATCTCAGGTATTTATAATTCGATCTGGTTTAAATGGGTATCATTACAAAGGTCTTTATAAATTCTATAAACCAGTGCATAAACATATTTATTTGTATTAACCCATTAGGGAGCTAATTAGAAAAACGAATTTGTAACCTCACTTTTGTGAAAAAAATTTATTTATTAAAAAAAATCCCCTATTATACTTATTTTTTGGTAGGCTCCGATAATAGACTAGAGCTTAACCTTTTTTTAAGATATAATTCTCGCCAATATCCCTTCAAAGACCGGAGATATTTACGTTCAACATTTTGAAATACATTTAGCGCTTTTTCAATCTTTCTAACACAAAATCAAGTCCTTTCTTCTTTCTGCTCCATACAAAGCATCACCAACAAACAACTAGTCAAATCAACAATTTAAATAAAATGAAGGTTCTTATCTTGACACATAATTAATTAAATAATAATTTTGTTTAATTAATTGTTTTATTTGTTATTTGGTATTTTTTATGAAACGTTCTATATTTTATATGGTCAAATACTATTTCAAAAATGGGGAAAACATATTATTAGTCGAAAGGGAAGTCGATTGTTTCATTGGTAGTACAGATCCATGGACTGAATCTGCATCATAATCTAATATATATTGAAAATTTCAGGGCTCCTTCATATCTTTCTCAGCACATCTTCGATGCCTTAATCTTCTTATTGGGATATCTTATGACCCCACCAACATTCTTCGTATCGTTTGTGCAATGGCATGGTGGCTTGATGGATCCATATCTTGTATTATTCATAAGATATCTGGCTTTACGATAATGTAATAAAATTTAACACTCTTTCCCCTTTTCGATTTTTCATGATATTTTAAAGAAACAGAATATAATATTTTGACCAAAAAAAATAAATATTTTTTGTAACAACTTTTCTGATAACTCCGAAACTATTGATTAAACTACAAAATCAAGTAAGTATAGTTTGAAGATAATGTAAATGTAATTTTTTTCAACTTTATTTCAACCAATAGGACAAGTAATTTTGGAGTTATGATAAATTATGTGGAGAAATGTCTCAACAACCTAACAGTTTTTCGAAAATTTTGCGATTTTACATTCTGTGAAGGCAGGAAAACAAAACAAAAGAAAACTTAAAGTTTCTGTGATAAAATGCACAAAATCAAGTTTCAGACAAAATACTCACGATACAATAAAATCCGAATACGAGCTAATGCTGAAAACCGGCTCCACGAAATACCCCCCAAGGAAAAATTAAATAATCTCCAATGTTTTTGCACAAATTTTTGGGTGTTATTTCATATTTTTTTTGTTTTTCACGAGGAGACCAACACTCTGGGGACGTCCTCTATAAATGCATATGAAAAAATAACCAAATATTTTGGAAGTTATTTCGTTTTCCAATCGGGATTTCCAAATTTGCCTTTTACAAGGAAATTTTTCCGCCTTTGTTTCCATTTTGCCTTGGAGTTAATTTCAATTTTGTTTGGCTTTTATTTGATTCTTTGTTTTTGGATGTTATTTCTTTTTTTTGGGGTTTATTTCATTGGGTGCTATTTCTGGGCGTTATTTCCTTGGGGGGTATTTCGTGGAAACTTAACTCAACTTGTATGTCTGCCTAGAGGTTTTTAGCAGCCACAGCACTAGGATCGGATGCGATGGTCTAAAGTCAGTCGTCTTAAATTTCATTCATTCCAAAAATCTCTGCAAAAATATGAAGCCTATTAAAATTTTTAACAATCGGTCCATGTTTTGACATAGCCCTCACATAAATGGACTACCCCCTTTTGTTTTGCACGGTCCAGTCGGTATAGTTTTAATCGGAATGGAACAATATTTCGTATTAGAAAGAGAAATATCACAAAAAGTAGGAAGACCAGAAATGGATAACTTGGAACCATATCTCGCATAAAAACTATTCAACCAAACTCGATACTATCAGCAGCAGATTTAAAAGATTTTAATCAATTTCAAAAACAGTTGAAAAGTAAGTCTTTCAGAGATAGTATTTTTTGAAACGGGATCATATCGATCAAAATATATGAAAAACCAGCATACAACCCATGCTACCAAGCTTAGTACTCTTGGCACCAGATTTTACAAATCGTAGATAATATGATCAGAATTTGTTTCGTAAGATTCCTTTAGATAGGGGATGTTAGTTTTTCAAAATTATACATATCGGTTCAAATTTTTATATAGCCATAACACAAACTGTGTTATGTCACAAACTGTGTCCGTCAGATCAGTGACGATAGGTTTTTGCAACTACAGCAGAGAACATCTACGTTTTTATTAGTAGGTCATTTCATCGAGTTCGAGTTGTTATTAAAGGGTGTCCCTACATTTACGCAACATTTAAATTTGCTGCTATCGACGTAGAAAAGAGTTGGCAACCCTAAAAAAAACAGATGACAGCTGACAGTTCAGGGTTAATAAAAATGGCAAATTACACGATAGAACAGCGTGTCTTCATTATTGAACAATATTTGAAAAGTTATGAAAGTTTTACGGTCGCAATTACTGGTGTTCTGGTGTTACTGGTGTTCGATATCGCGACATGATAACACAGTTTTTTTTGCCGAAATTGAATGAAATTGATGTGGCCAATATTTGGTTTCAACAAGACGGTGCCACATGTCATACAGCTCGTGAAATTCTTCAATTACTGCAAGAGACATTTCCAGGTCGCGTGATTTCTCGATTTGGTGACCAGAACTGGCCCCAATATCGTGTGATCTAACACCATTAGATTTTTTTATGGGGCTTTTTAAAATCACAGGTCTATGTTAACAAGCCCACAACCACTCGTGCTTTCAAGGAGGAGATTCATCGTTGCATCAACGAAATTCGACCAGATTTATGCAGAAAAGTCACGGAAAATTTCGACAAACGAATACGTATGTGTATAGAAAGCCGTAGAGGCCATTTGCCAGATGTTTATTCCATAAATAACTCTATCCTATGTACTTGACGATTCAATAAAAATATTACCATAAGAAGAATAAAAACTTTGTTTTCTATTCAATTCAAATGTTGCGTGAATTTTGGGACACCCTTTATAATACCCGGTTGGAACAAAGATGCCTTCGTTATATATTATGTACTAGTTAGTTCCAACACGCCTAAGGCGCCTGTTGAAAAATGCAATAATTTAAATGGATCTTTAAGAAAAGATACTGTTTGTAAAATGATAAACTTTTTTTTAAGAAAAAAATTTATTTTTATAGAATGTATTGTTTTTTAAAAGAAGTATATTTTTAGGCGCTTTTTGTAAGAATATATTTTCCCGAAAAGGTCCTTTTTTAAAGAGAGGTACTTTATTTATTAAAAGCTAATATTTATTTATTTTTAAGAAGAATACTTTCTGTAAGAAAAAGCCATTTCTTTTACAAAGAAGTACTTTTTTTAAGTACAGGTACTTTTTAAAGAAGTGGTACTCTTTTTAGTAAAAGATTACTTTTTAAAGAAACTGTACTTATTTTCAGAGAGGCTACTTATCTCAAGAAGAGAAAAGAAAATGTATTATATTATTTTTAAGAAAATATACTTTTCAGATAAGGAATTTTTGCAAGAAAATGTGTTTTTCTAAGAGAAGGTATTTTTTTTAACAAAAGGTTTTTTTTAAGAAAGGGATATTTTTGTTAGTATTGGTCCGTTTTTCAAGAATAGGTAAATTTTTAAGAAAAGTTATTATAAAAAGGGTACTATTTAAAGAAAAGGTAGTTTTTTAAGAAAAGGCAATTTGTTGTAAGAAAATTTACTTTTTTAAGTGAAGGTACTTCTTTAAGGTAAGGTATTTGTTTTAAGTAAATGTACTTTGTTTAAGAATACAAATAGGTATTTTGTTTTGAGAAATTTACTTTTTTTTAAGAAAAGGCACATATTTAAGAAAATACCAATTTTTTAAACTTTTTTCAATTTGGTTTTTCTACATTTACTTTTTATTTGGTTAAAAACTACAATATACAGGGTGATTCAGGAAGTTCCGGACAAATTTCTCCAGCGTATTCCTTGGCTCAGTTCATGAAGAAAAGTCCACTAGGACCATGTTCGAAAATACAAGGGTGCGAAATGGCAGCGGGTTCAAAATTTTCGGATTGGTGGTCGGAGTGTAGTAGGGTAAAGTTGCTAACTTCTGAGCCAGTGGGCGGATTTTTTTTGGGCTTGTTGGAGAGGTCTTTAAGATGCCTTTCAGAATCAATAAAAAAAATGTAGAAAAAGTCAAATCGCCGAGATACAGAGCTTTCGGGAAAAAAATGGAAAACAAAAATTCACATAACCTCAATTTGCTCAGCCAGATGGCAGGTAACTGATGGCAGGTTCAAAGATAGCCATACCTCTTACCTTTCCAAAATGACCTAAACGAAGCCCAGAGGTCTTACTGTTCCAAAGTTATGACCATTTTACTGAAATGCAAAAATGTTTGTTTTTGTTTTTGGAAGTGAAATAACAGCACACATTTGCTTGTTTTTGTAAATTAACACCTCTTAAAGACCTTTCCAACAAGCCCGAAAACAAAAAATCCGACCACTGGCTCAGAAGTTAGCAACTTTGCCCTCCGACCACCAATCCGAAAATTTTGAACCCGCTGCCATTTCGCACCCTTGAATTTTCGGACATGGTCCTAGTGGACTTTTCGTCATGAAATGAGAAAAGGAATACGCTGGAGAATTTGTCCGGAACTTCCTGAATCACCCTGTATACAAAATATTGGTTACAGGCTCCACCTCGAAACTTCCCATTAAACAAGAAATTTGCCAAAAAATATGTTAGTCTAGACACAAACCAAAGCAAAAGTACCCACTATAGTTGATAATACTGGGTTGTAGCATAATAGTGTTAAAAATAAGTTGTTTATTTTTTTTTCCTTTAGCCTCCATCCCGCAACGTGCGATAAGGAACTTTGTACCAAAAACCGCCCTACCAACATATTGCAGGAACCATGTACACGTTGGCAAGCATTGTTTTCATGAATTGAAGTTGATGATTATTTCTTCGCTGTCTGTCACGTTTTTGTTTTCAGCAGTTTTCTATAGACAAAGCCACATTAGGGGCCCAAAAACATATATTATAACCTATTAATAATTGTGTCTCCAACATGTAATATTGAACAGCAAACACAATGCGTTTGGACACAAGTATACTATATTTGTGACAAACTACAAACACGTTATATTTGCAACCAAACAACAAAGAAGGCAGATTTTTCAGCGTGTATATTTTTTTATATACACGCTAATCCCTTCATGGTATGTTATGGGACACCACTTTTTTTAAATTTTTTTATACAGTATTTTTATTTTGAATTTCTTATTAATATTTAATATATAAATTCTGATTTCCTATAATTAAGAATCGTTTAACAACGAATTTGAATTTTTTCTCAATCGTTAAGCAGATTTCTTATTAAATTCTGTGTGCTTTAATGCTACCACAATGTAACAGAATATTCAATGAGTATAGTTGATTTCTGGCTGGTGGGGTTTCACTCCACTTTGTGAATCATGGGGTCTTTAAACTGTAAAATCAATTTAATATGAATAAATATGAATAAATGCATAAGTAGTCAGTTTTCACGAAATATTGTATAATTGTAATCACTTGTTTGCATACAAAAAAAAAAAAAACACACATGTAAACTACGATATGGTTTTGTATTTCAAATAATTGTATCGGCTTCAGGTTTCAACAATGATATTTGAATTCACTCCAAATACATTGTGATAGCAATATTTTAATTGATATTCAGTTAAAATCATAACTAAATAATACGCCTGAGAAATGCCATACAATTTGATTGAATTCTATTTTTGTATCGATTTTATTTAAACAGTTTTTTTTTTAATTATTCATCATAATTTGCAATATCGATCAATAATTGTACAGCTAATGGATGTTGACCAAATAATAATTCGCATTTCTAAATAAAGTTCATTAACTCATGTCGTCAAATTGACATATGTATATATTTTTTAAATAAACACAACAACGAATTAATTTGTTATCTGATGAAACGTGCCATGAGGTAGATTATCTGAAGTTAGATACAATTTTGAAGGCTCTTCAGTTTAAGCAGCAAGTAGACGCGACATATAAAAAGTACTTGTCATGTTCTAAAACATCATTGATCCTTGACATAAATTTATATTGCTGGCAACACTTATAACAAGTGAAAACAAAATAGTTTGTTATTTGTTTTTATCTGTTGGTTTATTATTTATTTTGACAATAACAAATTATTGTACTTTCGTTAATTTGCAACGCTGTGGAGTCTGGCCAAAATTGGACGACACCGACTCCAGTGTTATAACCAACCACGACCCCACTCCGGCACCAGAACTTTGGCCTACATATGCATTCTGTTTTATTTCTGTTCGTTTTTCGTCCAACCATAGAGTAACATACAACAGCAACTCGAACTCTATGAAATATCCAACGCAAGAAAACGCAAAAGATCGTATGGAAACTCTTATTTATATTATTTATATTTCTGATTCTCTGACTCCAGTATCTCGTATAAGTGCTACTCCAACAGTCGACATTTATTTAAAACTGATCATTTTCTTTATTCAAACTCAAGACTATTTTAGTATGTACTTTCATAAATACTTATACTATACTATAAATACTCATAAATACTTATCGCCCACACTGTAAGAAATCCACTGAACATACTCTCTCCATCTTGACAGCTGACATTTATAGTTTAACCAAATCAAAAAATTGTGAAAGTAAAGGGTTATCCATTTTGCGGTTTCAAAAGTAAACGCAAAATAAAAGACATAAAATATATTTTTTCATGATATTTCTTTCTTATTATAAAGTTTGATATTATGTGTGAAACACTACATTATTTACCACGCGAAGTGTTCCAAGCATTGATTCTTTTGAGGTAATTTTCGACCACTTTTTGACACATTTTGGGCGGTATCTCAGCCATAATTTAACGAATGTTGGTTCTTAAGTGCTCAAGAGTTAAAGGTTTATCTGCATAAACACGGTCTTTCGCGTAGCCCCACAAAAAAAAGCCTAATGGTATCAAATCGCATGATCTTGGTGGACAATTGATATCGTTACGACGAGAAATTACGCGGCCAGGAAATGTCTCTTGCAATAAAGCCATATTCGCTCGAGTTGTGTGGCATGTGGCACCGTCTTGTTTAAACCACATATTCTCCAAGTCATATTCTTCAATAGCAGGCAAAAAAAGTCGGTTATCATATGACCATATCCCTCTCAATTGACGGTGACAGTCGTTCCATCGTCGTTTTCGAAGAATTAAGGTCCAATCACTCCTCCGGACCAAAGAGCGCACCAAACAGTGACTTTTTCTGGATGTAATGGCCTCTCTTGTGGCCGTCGGTGGTGCAATGGTTAGTGTGCGCGGCTCTTGTACATGAGATCCTGGGTTCAAACCCTGCTCTGACCACCTTCAAAAAAAAACAAAAATTCTTTCGGCGGCGGTCACCTCGCATAGTGACGGCGACACTATCGAGTATATAGCCATGAAAAAGCTTCTCAAAATACCGTTCGGAATCGGTGTAAAACTGTAGGTCCCAATCAGTGAGTGAAAACTGGAAAGCGCACAGCCCAGTGATTGTGAGAAGCTCTCCCCGGTCCCTTCATGGGATGTAATGGGAAACCATTTATTTATTTTATAATAGCCTCTCTTCAATTACTTGAGGATTCTCAGAACCCCAAATACGACAATTTTGTTTATTAACATACCTACCGAGTGAGAAATGTACTTCATCGCAGAAAAAAATTTTGTTCGAAAAATCGCCGTCCACCGCCTGTTGTTCAAGCACCCATTCCACGTATCTACGACGTTGTGAATGGTAAGCTGGCTTCAGTTGTTGTGTGAGCTAGACTTCATATGGATGTAGGTGTAGATCCAAATGCAAAATACGCCATAATGTGCCGTAAGACAGTCCTAATACCTGAGAATAATATAATAATACAATACTGTAATAATATTCTCCAAAGTTGTACAACTTAAGGCTTTCGACAAAATATTTCGAAGTACTTATCGAAACTAACAAAACCCTATTTGGGTTTTGCCATTAGCTGCTGTTCGGATTTTATGTCCTAAACTTTTGGATAAAACTTAATTTTTCGGAAGAACATGCAATTTCTCTCACGGTAATATCTCGGAAACCAATTGGAATTTTGTTTTCCTGTCTTCGACTCAATTGCAGCTATAGACTAAGAGAAAAAAGTGTAAAACAAACTAACACCAAAAAACTGCATTTAGTTCCTCAAAATTCTTTTTTCTTTTTTCACCACGTTTTAGGTAAAATATATATGAGGCCATAAAATTCGAACAGCAGTTAAATTAGCAAAACCCAAATAGGGTTTAGTTAGTTTCGATAAGTACTTCGAAAAATTTCACACGAGAAGGAGTTTTGCACTTGATGCCTTCAAAAATGTTGCATAGTGTTCTTCACCATTTTCACCAGATGGCAAAGGCTCAAAAAAATATTTTTTTTTCGATTCTGTTGTTTGAATTTGAAAATAAAATATAGATAACACTGTGCAACAGTGGGTCTCCGGCCTCAACCAAACCAAAAAATGTGGTATCACAAAACCCCGCTCCGTTTGGCTCCTTTACGTAACAATTTTTTTTTATACGCCGAAGAAAATTTTGGAGGTGGGTCAGGGCCCTATTTCAGATTTTACTTCAAAAAATCCTAAACAGATTGAGATATTTGATTACAACCTTTGACAATATTGTAGCTATTTTTCTATTTCACAATTCATGATATTTTAGGACGCTGATGTATTTGGCAATTTTGTCGAAAGCCTTAAGTTGTACAACTTTGGAGAACATTATTACATTCCTGTGTTAATAGTATAGAAATTATAAGCGAAAATTTTCCACCTCAAAAATTTCCTTCGGCCTGCAAAAAAAAAATTGTTACGTATAGGCGCAAAACCGAGCGGGTTTTTGTGATACCACTTCCAAGTACTTTCACAATTTTTTGGTTTGGTTGAGGCCCCAAACCCACTGTTGCACAGTGTAATCAGAGTTCGTATTTACCACCTCATGTCTAACCCATACACTCGCCGTGGGGAATGAGCACTCAACGCTTATAAATAAATTGTTTCCCATTATATCCCATGAAGGAATGGGGGAGAGCTTCTCAGAACCAGAGAGCGCTTTCTAGTTTAATACTCACTCCGTATTAAAGACAATCAGTGGCTAAAGCCCCATATGTATGTAAACAAATTACTATATTTGCGATTGGACGCACCGTTTCTGAGTTGTAACCACTTTTTTATTATAGCGATTTTCATATTTTGGCGATTTTTTGAAAAAAAAAAATTCTTCCATATTAATTGCACTACTTTACGAAAAACCCATAGAAACTCTAAAAAAATGGTTATTTTTCGATTGGATGCTCCGTTTCCGAACTATAGACATAAGAGCGATTTAGAGATTTTTTATTCGAAAACTATTAGTTTTAGCGATTTTTTTATAAAAAAGGGAATGAAGGCATTCACGGGTTAAAGCCTCCTATGGAGGTAAAACAATTAGTGTTTATAGCGATTATCTTATTTTGGCGATTTACAAAAAAAAATTCTTCCATATAAATTGCACCACTATATGAAACACCCGTTGAAACTCTAAAAAATGGGTTATTTTTCGAATTATGTATAGCTATTTTTTTATATTAGCGATTTTCTTATTTTGATAATTTTTTTAAAAAAATCACACATTTTTGTTACACGGCACCTGTTCGATTTCTATGAACACATTAGCAAATGTTACATTGGAAAATAAAAAAAGAATAGCTTTTGTGCGAAAGTCTCTTTTGCTATTGCACTTTCTTTTTTCTTACATCTGCTTTAACATTAGATGTAATATTGTTAAAATAAATTCAGCAATATTTAGCTCACTGAAATAATTGCTTTTGGTTTGGCATAAACAGAGCGACGACAAAAAGTATTGTAATGTATAGAGAACTTATTTCACTCTTTTTTCGCTCTCATATAGAGAGTCTGAGTAAAAGAGCATACGCGAGTCATATTCTCTTTATAGAATATTTCAATATAAATGCACCATTTCGACAATGTTATCAAATAAAACAATACAAAAAGCATGAATGTTTCAAAGGGCATCAATGTTTCACGTCAAAATTATGAATGCACCAAGTTATGACAAAAACAGAGCAATACATTTTGAATCATTCGCCAGATGCCGCCAGTGCTTTTTAGTCATACAATTGAAGCCCTTGGTGGAAGAAGGTGTTAACCCACTTTTTTTTAAAAAAAATGTGCCTTCTTATTTTAATGTTTTTGTTTTAGATAAGAAAAAAGTCAACATTTGATATTTACATTATTAAAGTTAAATTTTAACATTTTTTTTTAATTTCTTTAAATCAGATGCTATGGAAACATTAAAAGAAGGAAAATATTGTCATTGAAAAAAATTTGAGTTAACACCTTCTTCCACCAGGGGCTTCAATTTCTTCCATGAGTTCTCTATAGTATTCAGTACTCTTTGGTGACGACGACCTGCTTCTTTGTTAGCTGCCGCTACATCAATACCATCATACTTGTTTTCAGGAAGAGACAATTGTTGTACAACAACCACGTATGTGATGCTAACGCTGTGTGTTGTGTGCTTGTGCTCACTTTGATAGATTGCCCTATCCGTGCCTACAGATGTTAACACATCAAAAAATCAAAAAAAAAAGGTGATGCCGTGTTGAAGACATCCAGTAATACAATAACAATTTTATTATTTTTGCAACTGGACGCGTGTCAGAGTTATAGAATTTTTTTTTTGCGAATGGACCACTTTATGAAAATCCAACAGAATTCAATAAAAATAAGTTATTTTTTAGATTCGACGCTCCGTTTTCGAGATGTATAAATTTTTTCTAATTTTGTCATATTTTCGATCAAAAATGGGAATGGGTTACCTAGGGCAACCATCGGCGATGGGTAATGGATAAAGTTCGCCAACCCATTCCCCATGTGTAGTGAGTAATCGTGATGGGTAATTCCGCATTGCCGTGGGTAAATACCCATTATTTTCCCCATACCCTGTGGATAATCGTGATGGGTAATATTGGGTAGCTACCCAATATTTTCCCCAAACCTTATGGGTAATTGGTAAACGATCGCTACCCATTCTCCACGGCAATCATAATGGGTTACCCAGGGTAACCCATTACTCTCGAAGTACGAACTCTGCATAAAGTTATGAAATGGGGAGATATTAAATACCGTATTGTCGTAATTGGCCTAAAAAAAATGTGGAATGGAAACTGGCGACATTTATCGAGCATTGCATCACTCGTAATTTTGTTTATAGTGCTGTGAAACTGTTTGCGGATACTGGTGGAGTGGCAGACCGTCCAAGATCCGCCCGTCTGCCTATTGTGCTAACTTGCAGAGCCGTCAAAGCTGTAGGGAATGGAATTCGTTGACATCCACTCCGAAAGCAAACAGTATTTTCGCGGGGGATGAATATATCGAAGTTATCCATTTCTCGAATCACTAAAAATTACTTGGGACTTGCACAAAAGATACACGGGGCATCAACTTACAGTGTCGTTGAAACAGAAACTTAAGCACAAATCAAAAGCATTGCTTCGCCATTACGCCAATTACGGCCACAGAAGTACATATTATGAGTCGTTCAATAAACAAAATGTTAGAGTCTATGCTCAGTCATCTCGGCAAGCATCAGAACTAGTTCCTAGAATTCAAAGAGGTCACCTGCCTGCTTAATTGAACGCATGTGGAACAATTGACTCTCAATATACATTTGTATGTAATCGAAACCGCCTATCCAGAGTTCTTGCCGAGTTCATCTACCATTCGTGGTGAGATCGAATATGGTAGCTTTCAACTTAAAGTGGCCACTTAGCGATATTAAGCCTGACTAATCTATCAACCTGTTTGAAGACTGCAATTCACACCACCAAGTGTTTGTTGACATTCTAAAGTTATTTTGACATGCTGTGAGTTCAAGTGTTAGTTAAGGCAAAACAAAAATAATAATGGTTCCTGATAACACATCTTTAGCAGGGGATGATTGGAAATAAAATAAAAGAGTTACAATTGAAGACCGACTAAATAAATACCATGACTAATAGATTTGAACGTGGAGCATGACGACTGTGCTGTCAATTTTATTGCCAGTATAACAAAACTGCTCGCGTTTTCGAAGGGAATGCGAATTCAAAACGAATCCTCTTTGATACCGCAAAAATTGATAAAAGCGGATCCGTCCCGAATCCATTTTATTATTTACAAAAAAACGAATCCGAAACGGATTCGAATTTGAAGTTCGTTACGACTTCGGGACGCACCCGAAAAAGTACAAAAAACGATTCGCGGTTTCGAGAGGAATTTCATGCGAAAACTTATTCGTTATGAGTTCGTAACGTTTGTCTCTTTCGCACAAAATGTACGAAGAAACGGATCCGTCTTGAATTCGTAACGGATTCATATGGTACACTAGGCTTTATCCAATTAAGTGTCAATGTAATGCTATCCTCATATTGATATGCCCTAAAGCAACTCTCCGATTTCTATTTGTATGACATTTTATTTACTTTATTCACAATTAATGTTCAAAACAAAAGGAGTCGTGCCATATGAACCTTTCGTAAAATGAACGTTCATACGCATGAATGTTTTTTGGTACCCATTATACATCTTAATGTAACTGTACGATTTTTTTCATAGTAATTTGTTAGGTTTTAATGCAAAATGTTTTGTTTTTTTTATCTTCAAAATAGAAAGTATCAAGTTGATATCAATGACACCACTTTCAAAAACGGTTCATAATCTCCCAAACACAATAGTGATTAATAACAATTGAAATTATATTGAAATGGACATATTTACTTTTAATCGTTTTCATAATAATTTTATTACCAATAAAGAAAAAAGACTGAGTTGAAGTATTTAAGTCAGTTTCAAGTGTGTGGATTATTTTTAAAGACGCGCGATATATCGACGCTGTCTGTATTGTTGTACTACACATAAAGTCAAACTGAATACCGAGAAGTTCAGTCAGAGGCGGATAGATATGCTGTTTATTACCATGGACATTAAATTCTTAGGAATTTTCATACTTTCCAATTATTTAAGAAATAAATTGTTATCTAACATTGTTGGATATGGCGTTCCAAGACCCCAGCTAAAGTATTTTTATGCGCCTTGATACTGTCCAAGATACTGCCCAAATCAAGGTCTTGAAGAGTTTGGGGCAAAGGCCAATTTGCCATCTTAAACACTGTACTGATTAAAAAGATAACTAAATATAACTTGAAGTTCGTATGCATTTAAACATTTTTGAAATTTAATTACGATAAATTTTGGATCGAAGTTCCTTATCGCACGTTGCGGGATGGGGGCTTGGTTGGTTGAAAAGGCTGCAAGACAGCACGCTGTCTAGCACACTTAGGCTAAAGAGGTCCATTGTGATACCTGCAGTTTACTCCATAGCAACTATTGACTAGCCGTCCAGCCAATTTGCCCTTTCAATAAATTTGTCTATAAGACCTACAGGAATATCCTGTAGGGCTACGGTGCTAACTAGATGTGTCCCGAATATCTTACTTCTCAGTCCTGCCAGACCAGGGCAATTCAAGAGAAGGTGTTTCGTTGTTTCCTCGCCCTCTTCCATGCAGCATCTACAGAGAGTGGAGTTTCTATATCCCAATCTTAGGGCGTGTTTTCCTACAATACAATGTCCCGTAAGTGTTCCTATCATTGTGGATAACCTGCTTCTCGGCAAGTTTAGTAGTTGCCTAGTCCTCTTCCTGTCCACCTGTGGCCAGAAGACCCTGGCTTGTTTGCAAGTTGAAGTAAGTCTCCACTTGTCCTTGAACATATTATCGGCCCACTGCCTGATCTGCAAACGGCAGGTAGAGATTGGCATAGTAACACCTTCTTTTGCCGGAAGAACCTGTGCCGTAGTGCCCTGTCTAGCTAACAGGATGGGGGCTAAATGAAAAAATTTTAAACAACTTTTTTTTAACTACTTTATTACATCCCATTATTGTCAACTATATTGGGTACTTTTGGTTTGGTTTAAAGGGAAGTTTTGTAGGTGGAGCCTGTGCATTACATATTGTAGTTTTCAACCCAATAAAAAGTAAATGTAGGAAAGCCACAGTGCAAGACTGGCAAATCCACGAAATACAACCCCGAGCATGGAATTACATTTGGCAGCACACTTAATCTTACATTCGTACTTTTAGTTTGGTTTGTGTCTAGACTAACATATGGCGGGATATTTCTTGTTTAATGGGAAATTTTCTAGGTGGAGCCTGTTTATTACATATTGTAGTTTGAACCGAATAAAAAGTAAATTTAGAAAAGACAAAGTGAAAGAATTTTAAAAAAAGTAACAGTTTCTTAGATAAGTGGTTTTTTTTAAAAAAAGTAAAATTTCTCAAAAAAAAAAATACCTACTCATATTCTTAAACAGAGAACCTTTTCTTAAAAAAATACCTTATCTTAAAGATGTACCTTGGCTTAAAAATGTAAATTTTCTTACAAAAAGTACATTTTCTTAAAAAAAGGTATTTTTTTTCAATAAGTAACTTTTCTTAAAAAAGTACATTATCTTACAACAAATTGCCTTTTCTTAAAAAACTACCTTTTCTTTAAAGAATACCTTTTATGTAAAACAAAACAACTTTTCTTGAGATAAGTACCTACTCTTAAAATTGTACCTGTTCTTGAAAAAGGGACCAATTACAAAAAAAATTCTCCTTTCTAAAAAAACCTTTTCTTCAAAAAATATACATTCTCTTAAACAAAATACATTCCTTTTCTTCAAAGTACCTTTTCTTAAAAATAAAATAATACCTTTTCTTTTCTTGAAATAAGTAGCCTTTCTGAAAATAAGTACATTTTCTTAAAAAAATAACCCTTTCCTAAAAAGAGTACCACTTCTTTAAAAGGTACCTGTTCTTAAAAAATTTACTTCTTTGTAAAAAAAATTCATACTCTTAGGCTTTTTCTTACAGAACGTACTTCTTATTAAAAATGGTAGCTTTTCTTAAAAAAAAACATTAGCTTTTAATAAAAGAAGTACCTCTCATTAAAGAAAGGACCTTTTCGGAAAAAATATAATAAATATTCGTACAAAAGGTACCAAATATAATTTTTTAAAAATACATTCAATAAAAAAAGATTTCTTAAAAAAAGTTTATCATTTTACAAAAAGTATCTTTTCCTAAAGATCCATTTAAATTATAGTATTTTTCAACAGGCGCCTTAGGCGTGTTGGAACTAACTAGTACATAATATTTAGCGAAAGGAACTTCGTTGCAACTGGATGTCCCCTGACACCTCATGTAATTTTTCTTTAGATTCAGTATTTAAAACAGAGGAAATATTTCAATAAATAATGTAAAAAATTTCCATTAATTTAGAACAACTCCTCTCTGGTATAAGTACAAGGAGGTTCATTTTCTTTCAGAAGTTGTAATAAGTCGTTGAAACCAGTTAACTATTTCCTCAAATAAAGTTCAGTTGTTATTTAAATTAAGTACAAATGTACTTAACTTCAAGAAACTCGTCTTTGAATAAAACACTAATTTCTCTCCAATTCAGTACAGTTCTTCAAAATCAATACAATTGAACTCATTTGGAGGAAGGTACAATTGCCTCAGATTTAGTTCGTAATTTTAAGTGCAAATGAACTACATTTGGGTACATGTTTTAAATTATAGTTAAGGAAGTTTTGAAATCAAATTTAGGAAATCTTTTTCTTTTGAGTGTACAGTGGTACTTTTAGTGCATGCCATATATCAAATTTTTGCAAAAGATGAAGGGCAATATTGACCACCACGATGACCGACAAGAATTTGCTACCATGCAAACGACCGTGAGTTTCCTTTGTAAAACATTCTATTAACTGCTGTAGTATTCAATCAGTTGTCAACAACATACATAACGGGTTTCTCAACAGAGACGCTACAAAAGTAAATCAATAGGGTCAGCAAACGACGCCATGTTTTTTCCAGCTCTTTTGACATTTCTCTTCAGTAAGGTTTGCCATTTCATCATGGATAGATATACGAGCCAACAACGAGTCGAAATTATTAAAATTTACTAGCGAAATTTTGAGTCAGTGGCCTCAACTTTAAGAGCGGTACGTCCAATTTATGGTCGTCATAATCGTCCTACCAGATCAACAATTGAGCGTCTAGTGGAAAAATTTGAATCCACAGGCACAGTATAACATGTTCCCGTGCCAGTGAGACAAAGAAGTGCGCGTAGTGTCGAGAATATTGCTGCCGCTCAGGCTTCAGTTCAAGAAAGCCCAAATGTGTCTCTCACACGTCGTTCTCAAGCGTTGGGCATCTCTGTGACGTCGTTGTGGCGAATTTTGCGAAAAGATCTTGGCCTACATCCTTACAAGATCAAATTGACGCAAGAACTGAAGCCGCTTGACCACCATAAGCGTCGTATGTTCGTGAATTGGGCTGAGCAACAACCTGAAAATGATTCGGATTTTCATCGGAAAATCATCTTCAGCGATGAGGCTCATTTCTGGCTGAATGGCTTCGTCAATAAGCAAAATATGCGTTATTGGTCAGACAGCAATCCACACTTAATCCATGAGTCATCATTGCATCCCGAAAAAATTACGGTTTGGTGCGGTTTATGGGCCGGCGGCGTCATTGGGCCGTACTTCTTCCGTGATGATCAAGACCGGCACATTACTGTGAATGCGAATCGCTACCGTTCAATGATAACCGAATATTTTTGGCCCCAATTCGATAATATGGAATTGGAGGACATGTAGTTCCAACAGGACGGCGCCACAAGCCACACAGCGAATGCCACAATCAATTTATTGGAAACCAAGTTTGGTGAACGTGTTATCTCACGAAATGGCCCAGTCGATTGGCCGCCTCGGTCGTGCGATTTGACGCCGTTAGGTTATTTCCTGTGGGGCTACGTCAAGTCTATGGTCTAGCCAACAAGCCAGCGACGATTGATGAACTTCGTACGAATATCGAACGTGAAATTGCAGCAGTATCGGCGGATTTATGCTTGAAAACCGTCGAGAATTGGGTTCAGCGTCTGGACTTCTGCAAGCGTGCCCGTGGTGGCCATGCAAAAGAAATCGAGTTCCATACATAATGGCATCGAACGTCCTTTCACAGGAATAAAGAATTTCATTGGTATCTGAAAACGGTTTTGTTTTATTTAAAAAAACTTTTGTAGCGCTCTTATTGAAAAACCCGTTACATGTGATTTTTTAAACTGCATTAAATTTACTCTTCATTACTGACAGATATTTCCACTATCTGAGGTTGTCATAAAGTTACATCAAACCAACAGTTGTAGCTGTCAGTTTGTATTTAAATTAAATTCTAAAACTGTTGGTTTTAGCTCTAACCAGAAGTGTCCCTTACTCTATGGAAATGCATAAGTATTATTACTTGCAACTGCAATTCTAAATATTGCATTCACTTAAACCAATCTTAGTCTCTTTAACGAATAGTTTCAACGTAAATGATCTGATGTATAAATACATCGCCACACTGCAAATATTCATTACAGCAACGAAAAAATGGTCAAATGTACGAACGTTTTCATTAATGCAATGAATATTTACATTGTGACAATGCATTCATACATTTTTATACGTTATACGTTACATTTTCAATCAAACCATTCGTTGAAGTGACGAGGATTGTTTTCAATAAATGCAATATTTTGAATTGCAATTGTAAAAACTATTAGACATATTTATACATTATCATTAAATTAAGAGACAATTTCATGCGTGGCTAATCCATCCCTTAGACGAGTTTGAAATCGACCGGTTACGTATAGACTGGATGAGCCATATACTAAGGAACGACTGTATTAGCTGTGGGGCGAATAACATTAGGGAGAAGTATGCGCAGAAGCACTGAGAGTGGGGAATCTATCATGACTTCTATGTATCACCATCATAAATTGTCTAATCAGGGATTCAAAGACGTTGACTAACGAGATATGCAAGCTCGTCTGGTATGTGCTATGGCGATACTTATTAGTGGCGATACTACTTAGAGAGAAAAAACAAATATTCTTTGCAGAAGGGTTTGAAGTACCTTTTTAATATCGTACACTAGAGGACGGAATATAAAACTATTTAAATTTATTTTCAAGGAAGATCAACTCGATGAAATCCAGGTTCCCTTGAAAGGCAATAAAGTTACACAAAACGTTCAAATACTTGGGAGTAATCCATGATGGGAAACAACTTTTGAAATTCAACTTTTTTGAAAGGCAACAATGTGATCACCACATACAGATCAGAGTGGATATGGCTGGCAGTTCTTGGACTCTTTGCAGAAGAGTTATAAGCTCCATATGAGGTCTCAACCCTGAGATGACACACAGACTTTATACCAAAGTTCGTATTTACTCCCTCCCATGTGTAACCCATACACATCGCCGTGGGGAATGTGTAAAGAACGTTTACCTATTACCCACAGGGTATGGAGAAAATAATGAGTAGCAACCCATGACGATGGGGAATTACCCATCACGATTACCCATTACCTCAGGGAAATGGGGAAAATGATAGGTATTTACACACGACAATGGGGAGAGGGTTACCCAGGGTAACCCATACCTACCCATTTTTGATCGAAAATATTAAAAAAAATTCTACATCTCGGAAACGGAGCGTTCAATAGAAAAAAATAACCAATTGTTGAGGGTGTTTCATAAAGTGGTCCAATTCGTTTGGAAGAAATGTATAAAAAACCCCAAAATAAAAAAAATCGCTAAAATAAAAAAGTGGCTATAACTCGAAAACGGTGTGTCCAATCGTAAAAATAATAAATTTTGTACCTCTATAAGATGCTTTAACCAATGGATTTCTTCAATAGGGTTTATTTAAAAAAAAATCGCTAAAAGTAAAATTGTTCGAATAAAAAATCGGTAAAACGCCTTCATGTCTATATATCGGAAACGGAGCGCCCAATCGAAAAATAACCAATTTTCACGGGTGCTAAGGGGTTGTCATAAAATGGTCCATTTCGTATGGATTTTTTTTTTCAAAAACTCGCAAAAAAAGAAAATCGCTAAAATAAGAAAGTGGATATAACTCGGAAACGGTGCGGTGCGTCCAATCACAAAAATAATAGGTTTACCTCCATGAAAGGCTTTCACCATTGGATGTCTTTATTATGGCTTCACTTTTGCTAAAACTAAACTTTTTCAAATAAAAAATCACTAATACGCTCATATGTGTTAGCGATTTTTTAGAAAAAAAGGGATGGCATATTGAAGACATCCATTGGATAAAGCCTTTCATGGAGGTAAACGCATTATTTTTGCGATTGGACGCTTCGTTTCCGGGTTATAGCCAATTGTTCATTTTAACGATTTTCTTACTTTGGAGGTTTTTTGAAAAAAAAAAAATCTTCCATCGAATAGAACCACTTTAGAAAATCCCTTAGAAACTGCCAAGAATTGGCTATTTTTTCGATTGGACGCTCCCTTTCCGAGATATAGACCTGAGGGTGTTTTAGCTATTTTTGATTCGAAAAATTTCAGCTTTAGCGGTATTTTTGATAAAGAAAGTGATGCCATATTGAGGACATACGTTGGTCAAAATAAGAAAATCGCCAAAATAAGAAAATCGCTAAAATAAAAAATTGGAAATAACTCGGAAACGGAGCGTCCTATCACAAAAATAATATATTTGTATTCTTCAAAGGAGCCTTCAAGCAATGGGTGTCTTCAATATGGCATCACTTTTTTTTAAATATGGCTAAAACTAAAATTTTTCGTTTAAAAAATCGCTAAGATGCTCATATGTGTTAGCAATTTAAAAAAAGTGATGGCATATTGAATACATCTATTGGTTAAAGCCTCCTACAAAGTTAAACAATTTAGTATTTTTTCGAGTTATAGTTACTTTTTTATTTTAGCGATTTTTTTATTTTGGCGATTTTTTTATTTTGGCGATTTTTTTTTTAAAAAAATTCTTCCATACGAATTGGACCACTTTATGAAAATTCCTTAGAAACCTTAAAAAATTGGTTATTTTTTTCGATTGGAAGCTCCGCTTCCGAGTTATAGAAATTTTTTCTAATTGTTTCATATTTTCGATCAAAAATGGGGATGGGTTACCCTGGGTAATCCGTCACCCATCGTCGTGGGTAACTTCCCATTATTTTCTCCATTACCCTGAGGGTAATGGGTAATCGTAATGGGTAAATCGTCATCGTCGTGGGTAACTACCCATTATTTACCCCATTACCCTGAGGGTAATGGGTAATCGTGAGCACATAATGGAAAACCTGGCAGTATTCTCACCAACAGAATAGAAACGCGGCCGTATTCCAAAGAAAGTGGTAATGATTAACTGCAACAACTATCGCACGGAGAGAATGATGGGCGAAGGGCTTCCTAGTTGATGGCGAGTGACGAACCCGCTGCTATATATATCTTCATTGAGTACAAAAATATTGAACACTACTTTCGCCTACTTGATCACAATATTGTGTTTCAGGTAAAGATTAACGCGATCACAGAATGTGTAAGATGACTGAACGATGAGGGTGGACAAACAGATGTGAAGATATCTACGATACATATCGATAGCTAAAAATGGAAAGATCGTACCTTGTTTTTTGATGAAATCGCGTTTTTGCATATTCTGGTAGATGACTCTTAAATACACCTTTTGTACAAAAATATATTTTTAATAATAACAAATAAAGAATTTGTTTTACTAAAAAACTGCGTTTAAAAACAAAAAATGTGCCAAATCGCTCCATCTTATTTTTTTTCTCCTTATCCTGGAAAGTAAGAAAAAATTGAGATACGTCTTTTCTATTTTAAGCCATCTACTTGAATTTGAATTTTTATGAACGATTTTTGTTCGATATCGATATCGATATAGTCAACCGAGGCATATTGGGAGATGAAAGATCAGATAAATGCTTCAGATGGTCTCTAACCATCGTACTGTGAACGTATAAAACGTTTATTTTTTCGTCGAAATCGAAAGTGAGGAAAAATATGGATAGCATGGGTAGGCCTTATCACGTTGATGTCGAAAATCACCTTATCACTTCACTTCACTTGCATTTTCAGCATCACATACTGAACAAACTTAGTACTGGCCGTAAGATTTTGGTCGAGATTTATTTAGCACTCAGCACGGAGAATAAATATTTCAATAAAAATGATTCGCCAAGTTCTTAGATTGGTCAAGAGATGATGTCAAAAATGGCCTGAATGTGAGTGATTTACATGACCAGCCCCTTAATGTTGCGAAATTTATGCAGAAAGTGCTTGTGTGGGTAATTTTAATGGCCACCGGAAGCGGTCTACGTACTTGCCCAGTGCACACATACTACGATAATATTGCTACTGCATCATTTACCCATCTTTCGCCGAAAGTATTGCTTGAAACACCATTTAATCGACATTGCCGCATTGAAATATTAATAGCAGCAATGAAACATATTCGTTGCAGTGACGAACCCATATTTGTTGCGAGGATAAATAAGTACGTTTGCACTTTGACGAATTTTTACGAATCTGTTTCTTTCACTGTAGTTTCGTATCATTTACTGTACCTGCATATTTGTTGGAACTGCGATATAAGCAGGGCATCCAATTGTCATGCATCATGCATTTAATTTTTCTCTTTTCCTTTCCGACCATTAAAAATCAATTGAGCAAATGCTTCGACACTGCATAGGAACAACCGTCACTTTCATAAAACCATTTGCGTGCAACTTCAATGACAGGGTTGTTAGCATCGTCGTAAAGTGATTTACATCTTGATTAGTTTAAATGTTTATTTAGGTTGTAGTTTTTAGATATCTAATTATATTAATGAATGACTCATATGTTTCCAATATTTTGAATTTCAAGATAGTAACAAAAATTGACGAGTAAGACTACACCATTTCCAATTGAAATTCAAAAATTCAAATTGAAAAATATCAACTGAAATTTAAACATTATATTTGAAATTTAAATTACATCAACTGAAATTTAAAATTTCACTTTGTAATTTGAAATACATTAATTGAAATTTAAATGACATCAATCAATATTTAAAGACATTAATTGAAATTGAAAACACATGAATTGAAAAACATCAAATGAAATTTAAAAGACATCTGGACACGTTTTCTCTGCTCCTCTAAAGCTTTACTTAAGTGGATGGGTGGGAACAGGATTACATTTGTCAACAAAATTAGCGAAGATATAACAATTAGATATAACAATTTGTTCTGTAAATCTTATACATAGGTGAGATTCAAGAACGAAGGGTTTCTGATGAACACTTATTCTACTGTCACAGATACTCGTACATTAGGTTCAAAATATCACGGCCACCGCCGAAACCAATAAGCTTTCGAATCAATACCAGTACAAACTGGATAAAATTCTGATGCCTACTTAGGTATCGACTAGATCATAGAGTGGTTAAATTTTTTTATTTCTGTATGCCTGGATAGGACAGATTGTAACCATTTTGGAGGAGCCCGTTTGTAACGTTTTGTGTAATTTTTTATGTGATGGAAATATAACTATATACGGGCACCACTACGTAATAAAACACTAACAAAAAAAGCCCCGTGTCTCTTAGTTCTGCCCAAAGTCATGCATTTTTTTTCTTATTGACAGAGTGTAATTTTTTTTTTTTCAAAAAAGTGATAATTTTTTCAGGCTCATATCTTGCAAACTGTTCGGAATTTTGATTTACTCTGTGAGGGAAAGTTGTAGCCCTTGTCATAACAAAAACAAATAAGACCAAAAAAACTTCATCTTCAAGATCAAAATCGCAAAAAACTTTAAAAAATTCGATTTTTTTTAACCTTTTTTCCCGTGTTCAGGTCCATAGGTAGCAAACCGTTCAAAGGAAACAAGGAAACAATCAACTACAAAAATGTACCTAAGATGTCAGTAAACAACTTCCTAGAACATATGAACTTCCTAGGAATGATTCTTAACAGCGTTTACTTCAACATTGAGCTACTATGCTAGCAGTAGCACAGACAAAGCAGTAAGCTCAGCACATACAACAAGGGATGCAGCAGTAGTTGATTGTGTCCTTGAATTTTGAACGGTTTGCTAGCTATGGACCTGAACAGGGAAAAAAAGGTAAACACAATTTTTGACCTTTTTGCTTTTATTTATTTTTTATTTTACATGCTCACAATTTTTTCTTTATCAATTCAATTTTTGTTCTTTATGATAAGAGCTACAACTTTCCCTCAAAGAGTAAATCAAAATTCCGAACGGTTTGCAAGATATGAGCCTGACAAAATGATCACATTTTTGTAAAAATAACACCGAGGCCCCAAATCTTTGGGGGCCATAAAAATAGTGCATAACTTGGGGCAATACTGGGAGACTCGGATCTTTTATTACGTAGTGGTGTCCGTATATGGTTATATATTTTCGTGTTGTTCTGTGCAATTTAAGAATTACCTAAAGCTTCAGCCTGAGCTTGACATCAATGTAAACGGTTTGTGGATTAAAAAATAAAGTGAATATTTATATTTGTTGAGGGACATTGAGTAGTCAACTTGATTTACATTATATGACAAAAAAAAAATATCCAAAACCATTTATCTAAGTTTAGTTAAGTTTAATTGTTGGACAGTTTTGTTTGGAAAAAATTAAAATAATGTCAAATCAAATAATGTCAAGGTCAAGTTTTTAATACGATTTTCATATAAATTCTTACATAAATGGTGTACACTATTCCAGATTTCAAAGCTGAGCACAAAAAATCACCGTTGAGAAACACTGTTTTAAACTTGAAACTAACATGTCTTTACCGATACCATCGCCCCAAAGGTTTGTGACTTTATGTACGTGACCAAAATCATTAGAGGGATTTTTGTTTTGATTTAAAAGATTAATCAAATATTTTTTCAAACTATTGACAGAAAAGTGATATGTGTGTTACTAGGGAAATGTCGATAATAAAAAATTGTGTTTTGTTGTATTATGAACCTTAATTTCATCTACCCAGTGGAAAAGTTACATTGATGTTAAAATTTTTTCGAAATGTGGTACAGTTGGAGATAAAATTATAGTATAGTAGGGGAAATGTAAAGTTCGACTACATAAAAACATTGCTTTTAATAAATTTGTATTTCTTGTTTTTAATCAGCTATATTTTATTTATTTTTAAAGATTTTATATATTTTAAAAATGCCTTAAAATTATGCAAAAGTATTTATAGTACACTGAAAGAATAACGCTTCGATGCAACATTTTAGTTAATGTTTTACGTTGCTACAATGAAAAGTCTCGTATATCGGACAATTTCGTAGTCGCTGCAACGAAAATTTCATATATGATTTCTTTCACAATTTTTCATTTCGTTGCTGCAATAACTTAATTTTCGTTCCTGCAACAGTTTTATTTAATTTCAATTTTGTAGAAAACTGGAAAACTGCATGAAATTTAAACTACTGATATTTGGTTTTTCTGAAGCAACTTCATTGCAGAAATGAAATAACTTCATTGCAAGAACGATACTCATTCATTGCAAGAATGAAACAAATTCAATGCAGCTACGAAACAAATTCGTTGGAATTATGAATCAAATTCATTGCAGCAACAACCATGCTTTCATTTGCAGTTGATGAAAACATTTTCGTAGTGGGAATGAAACTGTACGTTAGCTCACTTTCGATGACAAAAGTTGTCGGGTTGATGAACATTTTCATCCCTGTGACGATGGTTTTCCGTTCAGTGCAGCAAAAATACTTTCTCTCCTTAAATTTATGAAACATTGTTCATTAATCTAATTAAAGTTTTCGTAAATTTAATTGATATTATAAAAAATTTCGTAAATATTTTACAAACTTACTAAAGTGATTTATAGAAAAGTTTCCTAAAATATTCTTCATTGACTGAATGACTAAGTTTTATAATCAGCATAACGTTTCATAACCTTGTTTTCTGACATATTTCATAGATTTTACAAAGGAAAAAGGAGTGTTGCAAAGTTATCTTGTGTTTGGGTGCTAGTAACGTTATTCGAGCATTTGCATAGCAAAGAATTCTCATCGCATTTAAAGTTTTCATTGACTATACATTAAGGTTAAGCGTTTTGTATGGATTAAAAATTTTGTAGTTTGGCTCTGTAAAAATTATAAAGCTTGGATAATGCCGAGAATTTTTGCCTGAGAGACAAAAACGTCAATATAGATTACAGCTTCACACCCAAAAACAAAACTCTAACCGCTGATGTTGAATTCGAAGTCGGATTAGCGCCATCATCGTCTACTGTCAAAATTTCAAAATGGCGGATTCAATATGAAAAATTCTAAAAGTATTGCGATCCTTGAAAAAATTTGTACGCAGATTATTTTTAGGTAACTGAATCAATTTCTATTGTAATGGATGTACTTGTGATTCGAGGTGCCAATATCGAATCGGATCATTACCTGGTGGCTGCGAAAGTTCTCACAAGACTGCGCAGGGCGAATCCCGAAAATTTTTCCGGAGGGTAAGAAGATCGAATAACTGGCCTAATAATGGGCTGCCCTCCTGCAAGGACGAGACTGTAAATCTGCTGACTGATAAGCAATGTGTGCTTAAAATGTGGAGGGACCACTTTTCAGCACTACTCCACTCAGATTCTTCCACTGAAGATCATGAGGTAATGATTGTGGAAGACAGTATAGATTGTAACCCCGTTGTAACTGATTGTTTCGGTGCCATACGTGCAGCGTCTTTTTCATCAGCTGCAATGCGACATTCTTCGTCGTATCAAGGCTTATCCTTCTGCGGTTTGTGATAGCCAAGTGAGAGATGTGATCTGCAGTACGATATTCAAATGATATTGGCATGAAAGAATATTTAGGAAACTGCAGAGCGTATAAAATAATACTGCGTGGCTAGAGGCTGACTTAATTGCTGAGAAGGGCCTTCCAATATATTGATAACGGCTAGATCTTCAGCTATTCTCCTCCAGTTTGTTATACAAAGCTCTTGCAGTCAACCTTTAACCAGATCTTTTGATATCTTGGTCGTCCTATTTTGCGATGTCCTTCGAGTACGTTTTGGAATACATTTCGCACTGGTTCATTCTGATCCATTTTACTGGCATGGCCTGGCCTGTATTTGATTTGCACAAATTCGTCTATGTCGGGATACAGGTTATGCAGCTCGTGGTTCATCCTTCGTCGATACTCGCCGTTCTTTATTATAGGACTAATTTGCATTTTTCTCTCGAAGTCTCCCAGTGACGATTCGTCAGAATGTAATATGTCCTGGAATCTGGGCCATCAAGCAAGACAAATTCTATGAGAGTCTGAAAGAGCTGGATCTTTGTTTCAGGAGGGACGGCCTTATCTCTGACTTACGGCTTTTAAAGACCTTGGGATATCTTAACATCTTAATAGCAACTTGATGCAGGAAAGATTGACAAGGAACACATATTGTGTGTGAACAGTACAAATACGGCTGGCAATGGGTAGGAGGAGATCTATGATCTACCTAGGCCGAAAGACTTAATGCTTGTGTCAGTTTTGCAGGGACACCTCTTGAATGGTTGGCTTGCTGTGCGACTGGAGGTCAGGGCAAATAAATTTTGCAGTAGCTGTAGACAAATTTTCCAGCTCTAGTAAGCAAAGTAGCAAGCAAAGTATACGGAACACATTTTCGGCATGTGGCCAGCAGAAGAATACATTCTATGGGATCCAACTTCTTTGGAGACCTGGGAAAATGTCATCATATGGGTATACAAACTAAATGGTTCTCCTTCGGAGCATAATCTCGCTAGCCCATGGTATCACAATGGACTAAAATATCTAATTGAATCGTACATCTGCTGTTTTAGGTACCTAACCTAAACTAGTACAAATAGAGGTTTGATTTAGCAATCAGCTTCCTAGTGGTTTAATAGTCATTCACCAAGAGAACTATCACAATCGCCTGCATTCGCATCGCTATCATGTTTGCAACAATTTTTAGTTATATACGTTGATTCTGCTTATGGCCGATAAGTATGTGGGCCGCTTTAATTTAGGAGTGCAAGTGCAAGTAGTGATGGTGATAACATGTTTGGCGTTTAGGCGAACTATCTACATTTACTGAACGGTTCAAGGACTATGGCAACCCTTGAAAACGAAAGTATGTATATTGTACATTTTTGGATTTATAACCCTCCTTCCTCCAAAAACAAAAAAAAAACAAAAACAGCAACAGCAACAACTAAACCGATTGAAAAACAACAAGAAAATTAAAACAAGTGTTTGGGTTTCATACCTTTTTAATGTTACTGTATTTTGTTTTACGCCAAAACGTGTCTCGAATTAACATTTAAGAGATACACAGACAGACATGGATACACAATAAAAAAATATTGTTTTTTTCTTCTGTAAATTTATTTAAATATTTTTATAAAAAGTACAACAACAAAAAATGGAACATGTCAAAAACCACGATTCGATTCGACGCGTTTAGTGCAAAACCCAACAAAAAAAAACCGGGACAGAAAAAAAGTTTGGGTATTTTAATTAATCAATCGTCATTAATTAAAGGCGAAGCAAATGTTAAATATATGAATTTTTTTGGGGGTTGGAATGAATTTACTCACAGATTGGCAAAGACACGACTCCGAAGTCTGTTCACGTTATCACGGAGCACAGTCATGCAGTGAAAGAGGATGAAGAAGAAGAAACGCCGGTTGTTTGAGGTCAGGCACTTTGAAAAACATACACTTGCATATGTGTCGTCTCTCTTTGTCGAGGAAAAATCAATTTGTTTTATATTTAAAATTTTTCAATTGATCATGAGTAAGATCTCAATGATCATAACCACATGCGACTAGTTTTTTTTCAGTGTTGATCTTCTTTGGAATGATCGTTGTATATTTGTGTTTTTCTTATTTATCCACGTACAAGCGATCTTTGGTTGTTGAGAGTTAGATGCAGTTTATCTTCTTTAAGTCGATTTGAAGTTAACTTTTGCGCAATTTTCTTTCACAATTTCATCCAACGATCATTGACTATTTAACGTTGTTGAATTAGCAATTAATTTGTTTATAAAGAATAATATTAGACTTAGTCGTTTGATTTCAATTAAAATAAATTTGTAATATTACATGTTGATTTCTGCTTCAAACATCAGCAAACAGTCGGTCAATGATCACAATTGACACTTTGGTTTAGTTAGCGATTTGTGTTTATTTTTTTATTTGACAGATCAGTTTTGTTATACTCGTATATATGTATAAATTATGTTAGACTTGTTGTATCTTTTGTTTGCTTCTTTGAGTTCTTTTTTGTTTTATTTTTTGGATTCAAGTTGTTGGTTTTTTATATATAATTTTCATTTCTTTTCATTTGTTTTCTTCTTGATTATCAATTAACAGTATAAAGCCACACAAAACGAACGAGAATCAAAACAACATTCAAGCGAAACCGATTCATAAACGAAAATTTAAAGCCTAAGAAATCGTCGACACGTTACCGCTAAATTTGAAGATATACATATATGTATTGAGCGAACCGTTTCATTTGAGCTGCCTACATCGACTAAAATTTCAATACTCGATTGAGTTTCAGTTTTGAAAACGTCAATGATGTATAAAACACAACCTGTTCGTCTCTCTCTCTCTCTATCTTTTCATCTCAATTACTTAGCACGTAAAGTAGTAACTCTTCCGACGCAGTTAGTAAGCAGCAGTTATAGCGCACGCCACGCTGCCCGAATCTCATACGCGGCGTGATCCATCAAATAAACAACAATCCGTATTCAACGAATACAAAATAATGTATCTTTTTTCTTCTTCTTCGTCGTCGTCGTCTTAGTTCAGCTTTCTCTCTTATCATATTCCTCAGCGTGGTGGCATTGGTACTCGCTGACTTGACTGCTTGTTGCGTTGTGGAGGTTTAAATGTTTACACTCAGCAAACAGTGGAGCAAAAGAGATCTTTAATCACTTAAATGTGCAGTGCAGAGTACGAAGGGTATCAAAGATTTAAGGCGACTGCGACCCAACAAAATAAGGACCGGCGGCGGCTTTTCCAAATATAAACTAACGGCGGCTCATATACGGCTGCATCTGGCCTAAATCATATAAACCCCCGTATTCAGTTCTTACGAAATTTCTATTCCCATAAGAAGTACGTGTGCATCGAAAAATTCCTGATTTTCATTTGCTTGGTACTCCGCTCTTTGCGAAAAGTTTAAAAGCAAAATCAAGTACAGGGTTGTTATACTAAAGTTTATTTCGTTCGAAAACAATTGGTTGATAATGCTTTAATACTCGATATTCTAAACAACCGTAAGTAATACCACATGGTGGTCAGGCCACGAGAACTGTGACATAGTGGGTCAGGGGTTTTGACTTTTGGTCAATATATCGAAAGGTTATGTCAATATATAAAACTCCACAAAAAATTAAAAGTAAAATTCCTGAAGTTGTTGCAATCTCAAAATTGATCATTTCTGATATTTAGTATTTTTCAGCATTATGCAAAATTTAATATTTCAATATTTAATTTTTTTTTTACTTTTTTATGGAAAATAAAGGAAAAAATAAAACATTAGCAAATAGCCTATACTGAGAAAAATTTCCGTAAATGTAGTTTAAAGAAAACAATCTAAATACTAAATTTGTGAAATTTTCAATTTTGAAATTGCAACAACAACAACAACTTCAGGAATTTTACTTTTATTTTTTGTGGAGTTTTATATATTGACATAACCTTTCGATATATGGACCAAAGGTCAAACTCCCTGATCCACTATGTCACACTTCTCGTGGTCTGACCCATGGGTTAAAAATAAAATGGAGTTCGCCCAGGAATTTCAGAAATTTAATAGTTTCCTGCATTCTTCAAAGTTTAATATCTCAAAAACGACTTGAGATATTTAAATTTTTTTTAACATTTTTTAAGGAAAATATACTGAGAAAAATTTCCGGAAATGTAGTTTAACAAAAAACAATCGCATTTTAAATAAAAAGCCGGAGCAAGAAAAATAATCATGCATTCATGCGAATTTAGGAAAGTTAATTATATTTCAGAAACAGAAAATAAAAACTATTATTTGCAAGTAGTTTCTGAGATAGGCCATTTTTAGTCGGACGACCTTTACGCATAAAAAGCGAAAATTTTTACAACTGTTTCTCTTTATTGTTGTTCTTTAGTTGTGCATTAAACTTATCTATCGATATATGGACCAAATGTCAAAAATCCTGACCACTATGTCACACTTCTCGTGGCCTGACCCAATTGTAAACATTGCATTTTCGCCTTTTAGGCGTCAAGTCCCACAAAAATGATCTATCTCAGAAACTACTTGAAAATTCTAATTCTTTTTTCTCTTTCTGAAAGATAATTAAATTTCCTAAGTTCTCATGGATGATTGATTATTTTTCTTATTCCGGCTCTTTATTTAAAATGCGATTGTTTTCTTTAAACTACATTTCCGGGGAATTTTCTCAGTGTAGGCTATATTTTTCCTTAAAAAAATTAAAAAAAAATTTTAAATATCCGGACGTTTTCGAGAGATAACATTTTGAATAATGGAGAAAAATATAAAACTTCTGAAATTTTCAGTTTTAAAATTGCAACAATAAGAACTTCAGAAATTTTACTTTTATTTTTGTGGATTTTTATATACTGACATAACTTTCGATATTTGGTCAAAATCAAAAATATGGTCAAAATCCCTGACTCACTATGCCACATTTCTCGTAGCCTTACCCATGGGTTAAAAATAAAATGGAGTTCGCCCAGGATGGAGTTATGTAATATTTGCAAAATAAATTAGAGACAGGTAGCCACTGTCTAAAACAACAATTTGCACTTAAAGATAAATGACAAAAATTTTATTACAAAATTTCGTATTTTGTTCCTACGAAATTTTCATTCCCATAAGAAGTACGTGTGTAAAAAATACCGAACATTTTGTACTCAGCTCTTTGCGCAGATGTCGTAAGGAAAATCAGTTACAGGGTTGTTTCGCCAAAGTTATTTCTTACGAAAGCAATTGTTTGGTTATTGTATGGAACTGGAATTTTGACACTTAGATTATTTTAACAAACAAAAGTAACACCACATGGATTAAAAATAAAATGTTGTGCAATGAGGAATTATTATTAAAATATATGCAAAATAAATTGGAGAGAGGCGGCAGCATTCTGCAATAAAAATTTCCACATAGAGCCTGTGCCAATCGGTATCAAAGTACTAAGGTGAACAAAAATTAGTTATGGTGAGAAAAATTTCCAAGTTTGCTGTGGCAATCGATATCTTCTTTGAGAATAGCAAATTTTGACAGCTTCATTATAAGAAGAAGACTTCAGACGCAATCGTAATATAATTTTACGGAATGAATATTTTTGGAAAAAATTTGAAACTGCTTTTACCAATCTTTTGCGAATACGATCGTTACAATCCATGAATATTTTCATTCTGCAAAATTTCTTCCAAATTGCTAGAAAATTTCTTCCAAATTGCTATCAAATATCAACCAAATTGCTATCAAATTTCTTCGCCTTTCATTGTTTTATTTACAAACAAATGATGTATAGAGCTACAAGTCGACATAATCACTTGGCGGCGGTGCCGGACAAAAATTTCTAACGGCGTCCGATCAAACCGATGATTAGTAACAATTTTAAAAACAAAATTGTGTTAGTAGAAACTATAAATATTCATGAAAATATATAAAAATTAAAAAAAAAAACTGACAAATATGTTTATAAAAAATTGATTGAGTCATCGTAATCCAAATTAGTATCTAAAAAACTTCGGCGGCGTCTCACAGCATTAAAAATACCTGCGGCGGCGGCAGTTCGGTTTCGCTTTACACAACTGTTTTGTTCGCTGGTGTATTTTTGTTAAACGTCAAAAATTTCCATCCACTTGTAAAAAATTTACCTAGCTCCATGGTCTAATGAAATATTATTCACCACGCAAATGTTATATTTTTTCCAACCTGTGGACTTTGCCTACGATTGGCACAGGCTCATAGAGATATATTACACATTTTCTTAGGTAAATTTCGTATATGGTTCATACGAAATTTTCATTGCCATAAGAAGTACGTATATAAAAAATAACGAACATTTTGTGAACCGAAAATTTCGCTCATTTTTCATTTGCTCGGTTCTCAGCTATTTCGTATGCATCAATAACAATAACAGGGTTGTTATATCAAAGTTATTTCGTACGGAAACAATTCTTTGGAACCGGAATGTTGACATTTAGATTATTTTAATAAACCAAAGTAACACCACATGCGTTAAAAATTAAAAGGACTGCGAAGAGGAATTATTATTGAAATATTTGTAAGATACATAAATCAGAGAGAGAGGCGGCAACTCTATGCAAGAAATAGTTCGCAAGAACTGAATACGGGGCTTATAATACAAATCTCACCACAAATAAACAAAATAAAATTGCAATATGTATTGACTCTTATTGTGACATTCCCCTTCTGTAGTTATTAGTGATCCACCTTTGGGATCCCTAACCCCGTCAGTTTTTGCTCCAAAATTCCGGCATTTTCGCGTTCCCGTTTTTTGTTAAGCCCCGTATTCAGTTCTGGTGAGATTTTCGTAAGAAATGTTGTATTTTATGTGTCTCTAAAATGACAATTTTATTGCAGAGAGTTACCACCTGTTAGCAAATGTTTCATTTAGAATTCCTCATCGTACTCCATTTAATTTTTAACATCTGAGGTGTAATTTTTGTTTGTTAAAATAATCGAAATATTAAAATTCCGGTCCAAAACAATCAACAAATAATACTCGTAGTTTATATAACTTTAGCTTAACAACCCTGTAATTGATTTTCCTTACGAAATGTTTGCAAAGAGCAGAGCACCAAGCAAATGAAAAGTGAGTGAGTGAAATTGTCTTATATTTTATACACGTACTTCTTCTGAAAAAACTTAATACCGGCCTTTACTAGTAATATTACAAATTGGAGTGATGTTAGACCGTTGGACACAACCCTTGGAGCTGACAGCACTATTTTATTTTTTACTTACTAAATACCGGAGTTTACCAAACAATGCCCTGATTGTCATCACTAATACATAGTCAAATAACCAAGTAGTAGCAGTAGACGTTGTTGTTGTTGTAGGCAGCAACAACAGGAATTTTGCTTTTGTTTCAATCGCTTAAAGCCCCGTATTCAGTTCTTGTGAAATTTTTTCATATATCTTGAAATGGATTTTTTTGCGAAGAGTTACCACGTACACAGAAAAAAATAATTTTCAGATTCAATTAAAATATTCGTATATTCAAACAAAATATGAATTGAAAATCCTGTGGTAAAAAAAGTCACATATCAGCTACAATATTTGTAGGTTGTTCATTGGAAAAATATTATTTTTATCGACATATCGACAGTCGACATATTAACAAACCAAATTGCATCCCAATTTCGTTTTGTCATCGATCCGAGTTATTTTTATAAATTTTGTTTCTTTAAAAAAAATATGAAAACGACGCTGTAGGATTCGAACTCACGTTCGCTGGACGATCGTTTCGATGTTTCTGTAGCATAATTTTCAGCAGCGTCTAGCCTGCTACGCTGCCGACTGCCTGTACAAACTTATCACTAACCGAAGTTATTTGGTTGTTCGTCTCGTATTTATCGAAACGAACGAATATAAAAATTAGTAAATTTTTTAATTTAACCGAAACGTTTGTTAGAAATGGTATACATATTGATGAATTTATTTGTTAACCAGGTGAATTGAGTGTGAATTATGGTATTTTTGAAACCGAAAAAAAAAATTCATCAAATTTCCTATGCAATTTTTTGGTGCGACCGTTTATCGAATTTCATTTCAATATTTGATTAAAATTTTTTTATATTAATTAAAAATTTGATTGAGTGCTGAAATTTTTCACGCACCAATTTTTTTTTGTTAAAAATTTACGTTCGTCTTTTTTTTCTGTGTATCTTTGATTTATGTTGCAAATATTTTATTTATAATTCCTCTAAGGACTCCGTTTTATTTTTAATGCATGCGGTGTTACTATTGGTTGTTAAAACAAGCAAAATGCTAAAATTCCGGTCCCTAACATTTATCAAACAATTGTTTTCGTACGACACAACTATGACGTAACAACATTGTAATTAATTTTGCCTACGAAATTTTCGCAAAGAGCTGAGTACCAAGCAAATGAAAAGAGAGCGAAAATTCCGCGTCATGAAATTGTGGTTATTTTTTATACACGATCTTCTTATGGCAACGAAAATTTCATAATAACTGAATACCGGGCTTAAGTTGTAAATCTATACATGCAAGTATACAAACAAGAACCCGAAAAATTTTTTCACCTTTGTAAATTCAAAGCGGAAAGTAGTTGGTTATCCGCGTAGTATGAAATTCAATGGTTCAGAGTCATCAGATGATGACGATATTTCTGATATGTTTGCTAACTTCTTCCGTAAAATATATTCTCCTTCTGTTGCTTTACTAAATTACCCCTATAATATTAATACGTTTAATGGTATTCCGGATATTATCTTGTCTGAGGATGAAGTTCTTTCTGGATTGCAAACTTTAAAACATTCAAATTCGCCTGGACCTGATGGTATTCCCACATCAATTCTTAAAATGTGTGCTCATGAATTGTATATTCCACTCACAAATATATTTAATAAATCGTTGACATCGGGTAAATTTCCCTCTTATTGGAAATCAAGTTTCATAAGCCCACTTTTTAAGTCTGGAAGTCGATCCAATATTGAAAATTACAGAGGAATTGCAAAGCTGAGTGCAATTCCAAAGCTATTTGAAAAATTGGTTACGAATAGACTACTTCATTTTGTTGGATGTTTGGTTTCGCCATATCAGCACGGTTTTGTTAAGGGCAGGTCGTCTACGACTAACTTACTGGAGTTAACGTCTCATGTTTTTGCAGCTTTTCGGGATAAACGTCAGATGGATGTAATTTATGCAGATTTTAGTAAAGCTTTTGACACAGTTGCTCATAATTTGTTAATATACAAACTTGATATTATTGGTTTTCCACATAAATTGTTGCACTGGGTATCTTCTTACCTTAGTGGTCGTACCCAAAAAGTGCGGTTTAAAAATGTATTATCTTCAACTATATCAGTAACATCTGGTGTTCCTCAAGGCAGTCATTTAGGTCCTCTACTTTTCGTTCTTTATTTAAATGATCTACCGTCTATAGTTAAATCCTCTAACATTTTGAGGTTTGCAGATGATGTTAAATTATTTATGCATATATGCGATACTGAGGATTCCACCCATCTCCAATGTGACTTGGATGGTCTCACTAATTGGTGTTTGGTAAATGGTATGTCGCTAAATCAGGGAAAATGTAAAAAGCTTTCGTTTTGCCGTAGTACACCGTTGAATTTTGATTACCTTATTGGTTCTTATATATTGGAAAATGTGTCTTCTTTCATGGATTTAGGAGTACTTCTTGATCAAAAGTTGCGTTTTGATCTTCATATTGATTCCTGTATAGGCAAAGCCAGATCACTGTTAGCTTTTATAAAAAGATGGGCGAAAGAATTTGCGGATCCGTACGTCACTAAACGTCTTTTTGTCTCTCTCGTTAGACCTGGATTAGAATATGCTTGTATTGTGTGGTGTCCGTATAATGCCTGTTACATAGACCGCATCGAATCGATTCAAAGACAATTTTTACTTTTTGCTTTGCGTGGTCTCGCTTGGAACATTGATGATTTGCCACCTTATAAAAATCGACTGATGCTTATTGATCTTCCTACACTTGAAAAACGCAGGTATATGTTAAATGCTATGTTTATTGTAAAACTCATTAGGGGTTGTATAGATTCAAATTTTCTCGTGAGTCAAATAAATTTTAATGTTCCCTGTAGACAAACCCGATATTTCTATCCTATAAAACTACCGACTGTCCGTTATAATTACGATTACTACAATCCTTTTCGACGCGTTTGCCTCATTTACAATGAGATCTATAATTCCTTACCCGCTTCAGATTCTTTGAATATAATTAAGCAACATTTAATTCGTAATTAATCGGGAACTATTATCCAGCTTGTGTTGCCAACTATTTTCCTCTGATAAACCAGTCCTGCTTCTATTAATCAATCTTATTATAAATTCTGAATTCTACAATGAATTGTAGCTGACGCTGAATAGATGGATGAATCATTAGCGGTTGACGCCAGATGCTGACATTCATGTCCCTCATCTCCATGTTCCAGATCTTCAAGTCCCTACTCTTCCTGTTTATCTCCCATTATGCTATTTTTATGTTCCTGTTTATCGTTCCACACATATTGTTGCGACGTTCCTGCTCCAGATGTGACTGCCTATGTTATCTCCTATGATTTTATCCTTAAGTTCCTGTGAATCATTCCACTAAAATTTGTGGAGTTTGTTTACCATTTCTCTTGTTCCTGCTCATCGCCCTGTTGTTCTACTCCACCTGATGTTCCTGTTCCTGTTCCTCATGTTCCAGATGTTCCTGTTCCAGCTCATGTATTCCCACTGTTTTAATTATAAGTTATTTTTATTTTATTTTTTTTATTTTTGTATTTTGTATTATTTTTTAACTATTTTGCTTCATTTCAATTATTTTATGATAATATTTTTATATTTATATTTTTCTTTTTTAAATTTTACAAATTCTCTTTATATTATTTTAATTGTACTCTACTCTTTTTCTTATATTAAATGTATTTTAATTTTATTAAGTATTGTATGTTATTTCTACTACGTATATAATATAAATTTTATAACGTTGTTGAAAATATATTACCGGCTGTATCCTATTGAGGATTGTAGCTGTGAGATAAATAAATAAATAAATAAATAAAAAACACACAAAACAAAAAGTACGAAAACAAAGTACAAATGACAGCTGAAAGGATCAGCCACAATGAACAAATTGGAAACAGCTGTTCTAACGAGCTTACCATCCTTATTTTACCATGCACTAATAGTTATAGGCCGTTCTTGATTCGTGGTCAGTGTTTAGCTCTAAACCGGTAGTTTAGACTTTAGCTTCCGGTTCACGAGGCAACAGGTTAATATTTGCGAGTCGAAATTTGAAGTATTTGAGTATTTAAATTTAACTCCCGTTTGACGGCGCTCGAGCCGGAGATTGGCTGTATTCCGAAAACCTGTTAATTTCTAATGGTTCCTTAGGGGTTTGGATAAAGTGGTGCCTATATTTTTCTTCAGAAAAAGTATCTTAAACAATTTATATAGTACATTTTGAAACAATTAAGATTTTTGTACATAATACTAAAGAAGTATTCAATCAACCGAGTCAATTGCTCTTGATGGACTCATATTTCTAACCGGCCCACATAAATCGGGTACATTCAGGGCGGCGTGTGGTTTGAATGGCGGCGGCGGCAGCTAATCTTTTATTTTTCGGTCGGCTTCATTCTCTGGTGCCAATGTGTTTATCGTAAATATTTAAGTGGTATTAACTAGTGATTTTCCGTGATTTAAGATAAGATGTTGTGTTCGTTTGTATGTATTGATAGTAAACTACTTATATTTGGGATTCTCCGCAAAGCGGATAATAAAATATTTTGATTTGGTCTGATTGAAATGTATGCCAATGATTATCACGTCACTGTAGATAACGGCAAGGTTCGTTCCATTTCTTTACTATGCGGGTGGAACTTTGAACGTACAACAACGTCTGATATACATAGATAGTTACGATATTTCAATGTACGAAAATGCTTTGGAAAGGCTATTTCCTAGGGAATCATTAGCAAAAGTTAAAAAAGAAAACAAATTAAACAAAAAAAAAAAAGAATAAACCACCAAATTAAATAAACAAATAAAATGTAATTGTTTACTTTATTAGTACCAGTAAAAAAAGCCGAATAAATAAAAATCTTCCATGATTAGTAATAATTTATTTTAATTGCAGCAAAAATGTTGTTGGGGTTATGGAGCATAAGACACACATTATCGAAATAAGTAAAATATTTAGAGATTCAGGGATCATTGCCTACAAATTGTGCGCTAAAAAAATACATTCTTGAATTTTTTATACACAACTGGTTTTTCAACAGAGACGCTACAAAAGTAAATCGATAGGGACAGCAAACGACGCCATCTTTTTTCCCGCTCTTTTGACATTTCTCTTCAGTAAGGTTTGACATTTCATCATGGAAAGATATACGAGCCAACAACGAGTCGAAATTATTAAAATTTACTACCGAAATTTGGAGTCAGGGGCCTCAACTTTAAGAGCGCTACGTCCAATTTATGGTCGTCATAATCGTCCTACCAGATCAACAATTGAGCGTCTAGTGGAAAAATTTGAATCCACAGGCACAGTACAAAATGTTCCCGTGCCAGTGAGACAAAGAAGTGCCCGTAGTGTCGAGAATATTGCTGCCGCTGAGGCTTCAGTTGAAGAAAGCCCAAATGTGGCTCTTACACGTCGTTCTCAAGCGTTGGGCATCTCTGTGACGTCGTTGTGGCGAATTTTGCGGAAAGATCTTGGCCTACATCTTCACAAGATCAAACTGACGCAAGAACTGAAGCCGCTTGACCACCATAAGCGTCGTATGTTCGTGAATTGGGCTGAGCAACAACTTGAAAATGATTCGGATTTTCAACTGAAAATCATCTTCAGCGATGAGGCTCATTTCTGGCTGATTGGCTTCGTCAGTAAGCAAAATATGCGTTATTGGTTAGACAGCAATCCCCACGTAATCCATGAGTCATCATTGCATCCCGAAAAAATTACGGTTTGGTGCGGTTTATGGGCCGTACTTCTACGGTGATGATCAAGACTGGCACAATACTGTGAATGCGAATCGCTAATTGGATAATATGGACTTGGAGGACATATGGTTCCAACAGGACGGCACCACAAGCCACACAGCGAATGCCACAATCAATTTATTGGAAACCAAGTTTGGTGAACGTGTTATCTCACGAAATGGGCCAGTCGATTGGCCGCCTCGGTCGTGCGATTTGACGCCGTTAGATTATTTCCTGTCGGGCTACGTCAAGTCTATGGTCTATGCCAACAAGCCAGCGACGATTGATGAACTTCCTACGAATATCGAACGTGAAATTGCAGCAGTATCGGCCGATTTATGCTTGAAAACCGTCGAAAATTGGGTTCAGCGTCTGGACTTCTGCAAGCGTGCCCGTAGTGGCCATGCAAAAGAAATCGAGTTCCATACATAATGGCATCGAACGTACTTACAGAGGAATAAAGAATTTCATTGGTATCTAAAACCGGTTTTGTTTTATTTAAAAAAACTTTTGTAGCGCTCTTATTGAAAAACCAGTTAATTATAATATCTCTATAAATAACGTACATAATAGAGTGTTCAAAGCCGAAACCGAAAAACCGGTTAACCAGTCTTCTTGGAATTAAGCTTGTGCCGGTTTTTTAAAAACCGTAATTTTCGAATAAACCGACAAACGGTTATTAGATTTCGGTTAACCAGTTTATACTCCATTTGTGTTAAAAATCCTTACAAACTTTAAATAATTCAACAAAATGAAAATCATTTCTAATGGGGACCGATGGTCCTCTGGAGATGGAAAGAAGTTGTTTGCAAATATTTTTTTGTATATTTTGCTTGCGATATTTTTCGAACACTTGCATAGTGGAAAATTCTCAATTCAGATGAGTTTTTGTTTGCATTTAGTTTGATGAATTTTTCAAAAGCAGCATTCCAAACAACCGCTGATGAAGAGCTGTGGCTAGATCTGAAATAGCTATACGGTTTGCACGGAATCATGAGGATGCTTTTGCAAAACATCTTCTTTTTTAAAAAACTATATCTCTATTTATAGAGATATAGATGGTCTTGAGCTTGAATAATTTCCTGTGGGGCTACGTCAAGTCTATGGTCTATGCCAATAAGCCAGCGACGATTGACGAACTTCGTAAGAATATCGAACGTGAAATTGCAGCAGTATCGGCCGATTTATGCTTGGAAACCGTCGAAAATTGGGTTCAGCGTCTGGACTTCTGCAAGCGTGCCCGTGGTGGCCATGCAAAAGAAATGGAGTCCCATACATAATGGCATTGAACGTACTTTCACAGGAATAAAGAATTTCATTGGTCTCTAAAACCGGTTTTGTTTTATTTAAAAAAACTTTTGTAGCGCTCTTATTGAAAAACCCGATACATTTGTATGCGGACGATGTGCAGGTGTATATGGATTGTCTAAAATCCGATTTTACCAAAAGTATCGACAAAGTAAATGAAAATTTAAACAGAATTGAAAAGTGGGCATAGTCAAACGGTTTGCGCCTAAATCCTTCTAAATCTAAGTGCATAGTTATTAGCAACCGAACTTTTAGTATGCAGGAGCATTAAACTATTAAAATATCTGACGTTGCACTTAAAATTAACAAGTGCGAAAAATTTGGGGATAACTTTTAACAATCGGCTTAAATCGAGAGATCTTATTTACGCAGCCGTTGGCAAAACGATCGCTGCCTTGAGGAACTTATACGTCAACCAACAATATACTCCTTTTCAAATTAGACTGCTATTGGCAAACTCGTTTTTAGTACCGAAACTAATATACGGTTGCGAACTATTTTCGAGTTGCAACAGAGAAATGTTTGGAAAACTTTCTGTAACTTTTAATAATATTGCAAGATATGTTTTTGGGCTTTCAAGACGTGATCATGTTTCCGAGTTTGCCAAAAAAAAATATATGGAGTATTTTTTGAAAATCTCATGAAAATTAGAACATTAACATCACTTCACAAAATCATCTACACTAGATATCCCGAATATTTATATGCGTTCATTAGATTCGCACGATCACCTAGAGGATGCCAATTAATACAACTGAATCACAACAAGCAACTATCTGACAAATTCTTTTTTATTAATTCAATACGTCTTTGGAATTTACTCCCTTCAGACTTCCAAACACTTACGAACACCTGGCAGTTTAAATCCGCACTTTTTAACTATTTTCAATCACAAATATTTCATGGCAAAGACAATTTTAAATAATTTTTCGCATTTTGTTTTAAAATATAATTAGAAGCACATTTTCTTATTTAATTTAATTTTATTTTATTTTTGTTTGTTTCTCTCTCACCTTTTTCTTTCTCTTTCTCTTTCCCAATTGTACTCTTGTCATTTTATTTAAATGCATTTAATTCAATATTATTTCATTCATTCCCATTTTTTTTTCACCTTTTAGTATTTATTCGATATGTTGAAATTAAGAACCAATCAATAATACATAAATTTTTTCAGGCAATATTACATATTACCAAATTTTAAATTTTTAGTAACATTACAGTTTCCTACATATTAAGCGTGTTTTGGTTACACCGCTTGCTTATGTATTCGCTTGTTTTGTATGAAGCACTTAGCGAAGACTTAGCGACGAGATTCATTTTCGCTAAGTTTGAAACACAAAAATGTTGACATCTTTTGCCGTTTTTAACCATTTTTCATATTTTTGATTAAAATGATTTCTCGCTAAAAAGCCGTTTTCTTTGCACCTTAGCAAGCGATAATCGCTTGCTTGTAACCAAAACACGATTACTGTTAGCTACCTCATATTATTTATGAAAATGTATCATTTAACAATTATTAAACACCTATGCTTTATATTTATAAGAATTCTTTCATCTGCATAGGTCGAACCAATAAAGATAAATAAATAAATAAATAAATATATGCCGTCTACGATTGTTTATATTATTAGAAATGGGTCATTTTACGGAAGACTAACGCGTTATCATTGTGAAAACCCATTATAAAAATGGGGACAGTTAAGTTGATACCGCTCGCCAACTCCGCTGAATTTATTTTCACGGCGCTACGAAATAACCCCCAAATAAAATTACGAAAAATCTTTTGGGGATTATTTCATATTTTTTAGGTGTTATTTCATTCCCACTTTTGGGCATTATTTCATTATGAAATAATCCCCAAATGAAATAACCCTCAAAGAATTTTTGTTTGGGAAATAACGGGTTTTTCAATAATGCGCTACAAAAGTTTTATTTAAATAAAACAAAACCGATTTTAGATACCAATGAAATTCTTTATTCCTCTGAAAGTACGTTCGATGCCATTATGTATGGAACTCGATTTCTTTTGCATGGCCACCACGGGCACGCTTGCAGAAGTCCAGACGCTGAACCCAATTTTCGACGGTTTTCAAGCATAAATCGGCCGATACTGCTGCAACTTCACGTTGGATATTCGTACGAAGTTCATCAATCGTCGCTGGCTTGTTGGCATAGACCATAGACTTGACGTAGCCCCACAGGAAATAATCTAACGGCGTCAAATCGTACGACCGAGGCGGCCAATCGACTGGGCCATTTCGTGAGATAACACGTTCACCAAACTTGGTTTCCAATAAATTGATTGTGGCATTCGCTGTGTGGCTTGTGGCGCCATCCTGTTGGAACCACATGTCCTCCAAGTCCATATTATCCAATTGGGGCCAAAAATATTCGGTTATCATTGAACGGTAGCGATTCGCATTCACAGTAATGTGCCGGTCTTGCTCATCACGGAAGAAGTACGGCCCAATGACGCCGGCAGCCCATAAACCGCACCAAACCGTAATTTTTTCGGGATGCAATGATGACTCATGGATTACGTGTGGATTACTGTCTGACCAATAACGCATATTTTGCTTACTGACGAAGCCATCCAGCCAGAAATGAGCCTCATCGCTGAAGATGATTTTCCGATGAAAATCCCAATCGTAGCGCTCTTAAAGTTGAGGCCACTGACTTCAAATTTCGGTAGTAAATTTTAATAATTTCGACTCATTGTTGGCTCGTATATCTTTCCATGATGAAATGACAAAGCTTACTGAAGAGAAATGTCAAAAGAGCGGGAAAAAATATGGTGTCGTTTGCTGTCCCTATCGATTTACTTTTGTAGCGTCTCTGTTGAAAAACCGTTTACATATTTCCCTTTTTTGGCGTTTGGGGATTATTTCATTTTATTTGGGCGTTATTTCATTTTGTTAAAAAATCAATTTTTGTAAATTTGCTTCAATCGAAACCCCAATGAATACAGTTAGGATTGAATGAAACTATTGAGTGAAGTAGTAGGAAAATAAATTTGTATTGTCATTTTCAGTTCTCGTTGAAATTTTGTCTGAGGCGCATGAATCCATCTCGTTGAAATTTTGTCTGAGGCGCATGAATCCAGAAGATGATTTGATTGAAAACGCCACTTATTTGGAGGGAGAGTGTGAAGACGAGGAAGTAGAAACACCAGAACAAACGGATAATTTAGAAGTGAAACTATGCGTTGTTTGTACTGTACAAGAGCCAAACATACTTCTGGTGCATTGTAAGCACATGAAAATCTGCAGTGAATGCGTTCTGAAGCTGCAGGCAAATGCAATTGCAAAAGAAAATGAAAAGTTCGAATGTCCAGTTTGCCGTCAGGCAGTTATCGATACCATACAAGTTTTCTTGTAATTTGTTTTTATATATTTGGACATGTGAAGCTTATATTCAATAAATAACAATTTAAATAATTCATTAGTGACTTAAATTGATTTGGGCCTTATTTACTTTTTTTTTAGGTTTATTTCATTGGGTGTTATTTTATCATGCTTTTTGGGGGTAATTTCATTATGAAAAAAAGACCGAATTTTGGGGCTTTTTTCAATTCTTCTTTGGGGATTGTTGCATTATATTTGGGTTTTATTTCATTTTTTCTCTTGGGTCTTATTTCATATTTTTTTGGGCGTTATTTCATTGCGGTTTATTTAATTTTTTGTTTTGGGGGTTATTTCATTTGGGGGTTATTGCATATCGCCTATTTTCACAACAATTTAAAATTTCGTGAAGCATCACGCGCGAATTTTGACGAAAGTTCTCCAACTTAATATACAACATTCAGCTGACTCAGGAATTGAAACCAAAATGAAGTGAATGACGATTTTCCGAAACAAATCATCTTCACAGGAGAGGCGCATTTTCATCTGAGTGGGTTCGTCAACAAACAAAATTGTTGAATTTGGGCATCAGAAAGTGGGGACTGAGAAATAAATGCATCTATAATGAGCAACTGTCTGGTGCGGATTTTGGTCAGGGAGCGTGATGTGATCTTACACCTTCGAAAATGATGCCGGAAATGCAGTGACTGTGAATTGGATTCGATACGTGTATATGATAACGAAGTTCTTGTGGCCTCAACTGGACGGTATGGATCTGGACGATATGCGGTTTAAATAGGACGGATTTCCAGATTGAATCATCTTTTGAAATTCCGAAAATTCCACCAAGATCGAGCGATTTATTTCTTTGGGGTTTAGTGAAATCTTTTGTTAAATCAAACAACGCGTCGTCGGTAGAATAGACCCACATCTTTGTCAAAATGTCATCAAATATTTCATGAAAAGAGCAAGGGCTTGCGATCAGAGTCACAGTACAATTTGCCGGATGTTTTATTCCATATTTAATGGGAACATGTATATTTTACAATAGAATAAAAATGTCACCTCTCGGTGAAAAAAATATGGATTTTCTTTTTAAATTAAAACGTGCACTATAAGTGGAACACCCTTTATGTAATACCAGCAGAAATGTGTTTGGGATAACCCATATTTCTGCTGCTGGTGTTTTTGTCCATCGGTTGACTTTTATGTTTCGCATGTGTTTTTTTTTTGTCAGTGCATCTAATGGGCTGATTTAATATAAAATGTTTCAGTTTTTTGGATTCTGTAATTTTATTTTCGAGAAATACAACAAAAACTTAATGCGTATTTCTGAAAAAAAATACCAACTTTCATAATAATTTTAGTGTTGATTTTCGTGAATAGGCCGTTGTGGCCATCGGTGGTGCAATGGCTAGTGTGCGCGGCTCTTGGGCGTGAGAATGTGGGTTCGATCCCTGCTCTGATCACATTACATTTCCTTCGACGACGGCCACCTCGCTTAGTGATGGCGACAATATCGAGTACTTACCAATGAACATGCTTCTCAAAATACCGTTCGGAACCGGTTTAAAACTGTAGGTCCCAATCAGCGCGTGAAAAATTAGAAATTGCACAGCTCACTGGTTGTGAGAAGCTCTCCCCTCTTATTTTTTTGTTCGTGATTAGCGCAAGAAATTTCATCAAGAAAATATAGTTACAGGTCTGGACGAAATTGTTTTCTAAATTTTGTTGCTTAGTGTTGTACATGATCCCACCGAATGAACCCCTCAAGCAATATTATGGAAATTTATGTTATTCTTTTCATTTCAAGTGATCTGTTTTATAACTTTGACATACCGATAGAAAAAAGAACTCCCAAATCACTGTGCACAGTGTGTTTGATTTGTTTGTGAGAGGAAAATTTATAATTTCGTTGCGCAAGCAAGCAAATACAGCCTAAAGAAATTAACAACACCAGCTACGTCCAATCAATATTTTGTTTTTTATTAAAATCTTTTAGGTTTGAATTATCTTAGATGATAACGGGTTCGTTGGGTGATGGTGGCGCGCGTACTTATATTGCATCGCCTTTATTCAGAGGTTTGAGTGACGACGTATCACACAAAAAATCTCTCTCAAATCTCTCACAACTTTTTATGAATAACGCGCCATGCCGTCTCTCTCTCTTGTACTTAAAGTTGATTATTTTATTCAGATTCAGATATTGTGTGGAGTTTTCCTTAGTCCCGCATGGCACCGCCTTCCAACTTGCATTCAATCATATCATGTCACTGACAAGAGACGTTTAAAAACCATCTCATCCACTCGGACGACTGGACATCGAGTGTAGATTAAATATTTCATAGTTGAATTTAAAGTTTTGTACTCGTAGAAATGTCAAAATGTTGTCGTTGTTATCGTCAACTAAAACAAACTAATTCTCTATGGGTTGTCATGTCAAGTTGGTTTATCTAAATATTATTTTTAGTCTTGGTGGGAGTTTTTCGTAACGAAAAATAACAACTAAATTATTAATAAACGGAAAAAGGGCGGCTTTCAATTTTTGTTGTCTAACTGATACGAGTGTCAGCATTAGGGTGGTCCAAAATCGAATGGGATAACTAGAAGTTGTTGGGGGATTTATACCACAAAGTGCCTGTATTGTTTTTTAGGTCAAGCTCGAAATTCGACTTAAAGCCGAATGAGGTCGTTGTGACAGAATCGATACCAAATTCAATGGCTGCAACCGAATTGATGCCGAATTTTGTTTGTTGCAAACGAATTGATTCCACACTCGGTTGTTGCAACCGAGTGGATTTCAAATTCGGTAGTTGCGTTGCAACCGAAATTATAGGAAATTTAGTTGATAGAATGAGAATAATTGGAAATTCAGTTGTGAAACCTGATCGTTTATCTAAATGTTATCTTTTTGTTATCAATAACCGAAAAACGGGCGGCGTTAAATGTTGCTTTCGAAGCATTAGGGTGGTCCAAAATCGTTTGCGGTAACTAAAGGTTTTTCAGGAATTTAGACCAAAAAGCACCTGTATTGTTTTTTAGGTCAAGTTAAATCTATGCTTGGTATGCATTGATGTCCCTATGCAATTCTCGATTTCTTAAGGCGAAACATTTGTGTAACGCGGTCACACCCACGACGCCTACGTGCAATAATATATTACAATAATATATTACCCTGGAATGCTGCATTCTGCACCAGAATTCTGTAACTTTAGAACGATATAAATCGGTAGTAAAATTGACAAAATTCAGAAATTTTGTATTGAAATTTTATGAATTTTGACAATTTAACAACCGATTTTTATCGTTAAAAAATAAATAATTCCGATGCTGAGATACATCAGGTGTCGAATAACTATTGTTTGAAAAGAGTTTGCAGCAACCATTAATTCGAATGTTGCCACTGAATTGCGGTTGCCACAACCGAATTGAAGTTGTCATGACTGCACTAGTCCCCACAACTGAAGTTAGGTAGATGAACCTCGTATCATAATTGATTCGGTTGTGATAGAATTTTCAAAACCCAAACCGAAAACCCGACGAATCCGGTTAACCGCATGTTGGCCAATTAACCGTGTGCGGGTTTTTTCAAAAATTTAATTTTCGAATAAACAGAAATCCAGTTATTTGACATCGGTTAACCGGCTTTTAATCCATTTGTGTTAAATATCCTTACAAAATTGTAAAATTAATAAATTTTTTTAAAAAAAATAAAAGTTCAATAAATCATTTTACATAATTTTTTTTAACTTCAAAATGATTTTTTAATGTAAACAACAATTAAATAATTAAAACTAGCTAGTAAATTAATTTTATACACTTCATAAGATTTTCCTACAAGAAATTTCTTTCAAATTCAAATATGAATTTTAAATTTAAATGACTTTAATGTGAATTCGAATTAAACTTTTCAATTTTATAGTAAACATTTCAAACATTCAATCCAAATTGGAATATGATCTACATTTTACTTTAAAGATTAATTTCAAATAAATTCAATTCAATTCAATTCAATTCAATTCAATTCAATTCAATTCAATTCAATTCAATGCAATTCAATTCAATTCAATTCAATTCAATTCAATTCAATTCAATTCAATTCAATTCAATTCAATGCAATTCAATTCAATTCAATTCAATTCAATTCAATTCAATTCAATTCAATTCAATTCAATTCAATTCAATTCAATTCAATTCAATTCAATTCAATTCAATTCAATTCAATTCAATTCAATTCAATTCAATTCAATTCAATTCAATTCAATTCAATTCAATTCAATTCAATTCAATTCAATTCAATTCAATTCAATTCAATTCAATTCAATTCAATTCAATTCAATTCAATTCAATTCAATTCAATTCAATTCAATTCAATTCAATTCAATTCAATTCAATTCAATTCAATTCAATTCAATTCAATTCAATTCAATTCAATTCAATTCAATTCAATTCAATTCAATTCAATTCAATTCAATTCAATTCAATTCAATTCAATTCAATTCAATTCAATTCAATTCAATTCAATTCAATTCAATTCAATTCAATTCAATTCAATTCAATTCAATTCAATTCAATTCAATTCAATTCAATGCAATGCAATTCAATTCAATTCAATTCAATTCAATTCAATTCAATTCAGTTCAATTCCATTCAATTCAATTCAATTCAATTCAATTCAATTCAATTCAATTCAATTCAATTCAATTCAATGCAATTCAATTCAATTCAATTCAATTCAATTCAATTCAATTCAATTCAATTCAATTCAATTCAATTCAATTCTATTCAATTCAATTCAATTCAATTCAATTCAATTCAATTCCTTTCAATTCAATTCAGTTCAATTCAATTCAATTCCATTCCATTAAATGCAATTTTTTTCCATTCAGTTCAGTTCAATTCAATTCAATTTTGTGAATAAACTGAAAACGGGTTATTTGAAAATGTCGGGCATTTGAACACTGTAGGTTGTGGCAACATAATCTTTAACCATATTTTTCAGCAATAACCTAATTTGGCTTCAATTCTCTTGCAAAAATCGAATTTGGTTGATTGATTCGGTTGATGTTACTGAATTTCGCATGAATTCTGTGGGTACAATTGCCAATTTTTTAAGGTTATTAAGGTACATAAGAACGTGGGTTCGATCCATGCTCTGACCACCTTACAATTCTTTCGCAGCCGGTAAACCTCATTTAGTATTTAGCCATGAAAAAGCTTCTCAAAATATCATTTGGAGCCGGTCTAAAACTGTAGGTCCCAATCAGTGAGTGTAGAAACTAGAAAGCAAACAGCTCACTGGGTATGCAATGCCCAATCGCTTCATGAGATGTAATGGGAAACCAGTATTTATTTATTTTTATTAAGAAGGTTAAGTAAAAATATTGGAAAGTAATTATTGGGTTTGCGTTAAAACGTCTAATTGTTGACCTCTTGACAACCTCTCATTCGGTTGAGACAACCTCTAATTCGGCTGTGATGACCTCCATTGTTATTGTGACAAACTCTACATTCGGTTACATGGGTGCAGGAATCATAATTTTGAATCGAAATTTTTTAAAGTGTATACAGTGTATACAATAGTATGAATCTTCTTTCATACACTTTTCTTGGAAGTTCAATTTGTCCTTTGAATCAAATCAAATAGGTCCTTGAAAAACACTTTTGTCAACCACATTACAATTGGAAACGTTGATCACAGTAGAATTTTAAAATATAGCAACCCTAATATATTTGGGTATTCTACCTTATCTTCATAAATTAAATACAATGAACATAAACAATAAAAATAAATCTGTTTTCACATTCCAACTGTCAAAATTAGCTAACATTGTAATTTAAAGTATAACATCAACAAATGTTGTAAAGGCTTTCAAGACAAAATTTAATATTTTACTTTACAAAAAATGTCGTTTAAGGTCTGTACTCCGCCATGGATTTATTTCCCTGTGGATTTTTAGGTAAGTGAAATAAAACAAATATCCCACAATCAGAATTGTTTGTCTTGGAATAAAATGACTGCTGGATTCATGTTATTTGTATACCCTCAACTATAGGGTTGGGGGGGTATATATCATTTCGTATGGATAAAAGTGGAGCGTACCGAATGAATCATATTACACCCAGAGAAAAATTTAGTTTAGGCAAATAAATTAGCTGCAATTTAATTTAGAGGTTGTCACAATCACACTAGACGTAAGCACAACCGCATTATAGGTTGTCTCAATCGAATTAAAGGTTCTTATTTACGAAAACTTAGTGTGGAATTGAAATATAAATCTAAACGTTTTGACAAAAATTTCATTTCTTTTCCAGATATATCCGATTTCCAGATATATCTGATTAGCTTCGACATCGGTGACGGTAAATGTTTTCCAAATATTTACTTAAATGGAGAAAATAGGCGAATGTGCTACGCCCTTTCTGGTAACACCCATATTCACTAAGAACATAGCGCGATTTCTGTCTCCTGCAAGTGATTCAATTTGGTTTCATTGTCGTTGAGTTTGCTTATATTCCTTTTCCAGGGACGGACCATATTTACACAATATAATCTTGTATCCTAGTTTTTTTTTTTTTTTTTGGTTTTTATTTGAGCCTTAAATTTTTATACAAAGTTTAAATATTAAACCCATGAAGCCGGAATCCACGTCTTCAATTAACGAACCATCAACTGTTATTGGAGTATTCCGTTCTGTTCGAATACACCTTAGCTTTATCTTCCTTAGATTTATTCTCAATTTCGCATTTTCGGGTAGTCTGTTTAACTTGTCATCGATGTCATCAACATATGTAACTGGAGCATCATACATGCTCAACAGTGCTTCTGCATTAGTTGCCTCCATTACCTCGCCCATAACAATAAGAAATAATATGGGGACAAGACGCATTCTTGTCTAAATCTTGAATATGTGGTGAAAAGCTGGTATTCATTCCCATTAAAACGTATTGAATTGAAATTAATTGAATTTAACTGGACTGAATTGAATTGACTCGAATTAACTTTAATTGAATTGCATGAAATTGAATTGAATTGAATTGAATTGAATTGAATTGAATTGAATTGAATTGAATTGAATTGGATTGAATTGAATTGAACTGCATGAAATTGAATTGAATTGAATTCAGTTCAATTGAAAGGAATATAACTGAATTGAATTGAATTGAATTGAATCGAATTGAATTGAATCGAATTGACCTGAACTGATCTGAATTGAATTGAAAGGAATTGAACTAAATTTGAGTTGAAATGAGTTGAATTGAATTGCATTGAATTGGATTGAATTGAATTGCATTGAATTGTGTTGAATAGAATGGAATTGAATTGCATTTAATTGGATTGAATTAAAATTAAATGAAATGAAATGAATGGAATTGAAGTGAATGGAATTGAATTGATTGGAATGGAATTCAATTGCATTGAATTGAACTGAATAGAATTGAATTGAATTGAATTGAATTGAATAGATTTGAATTGAATTCAATTGAAAGGAATTGAACTGAGTTGATTTGAACTGAATTGAATTGATTTGAATTGAATAGAATTGAATTGAACTAATTGAATTGAATTGAATTGAATTGATTTGAAATGAATTGAATTGAATTGAATCGAATCGAATTAAATTGAGTTGAATCGAATTGAATTGAATTGAATGGAATTCAATTGAATGGAATGGAATTGAATTGAATTGAATTGAATTGCATTGAACTGAATAGAATAGAATAGAATTGAATTGAATTGAACTGAATTGAGTTGAATTGCCTTGACTTGAATTAAATTGAATTGAATTGAATTTAATTAACTTGAATTGAACTGAAATGAAATGAAATGAATTGAAGTGAGTTGAGTTGAATTAGAATGAATTGAATTGGATTCAGCTGAATTGAATTAAATTGAATTAAATTTAACTGAATTAAATAGAATTGAAATGAACTGAACGGAATTGATTTGAACTGAATTTAATTGCATTGATCTGAGTTGAATTGAATTGTATTGAATTGAATTGAGTTGATCATATTCACATTAAACTTATTTTAATTTAAAAATCATGTTCGAATTTTAAAGAACTTCTTATAAAATGTAATTAAGTAATTTCTAAGCTAATTTAAATTGTGATTCAAATTACAAAATCATTTGGAATAAAAAAAATGAAGTCTTCAGCTCCGTATTCAGTTCTTGCGAAGATTTCGTAAGAAAATTTTGTCATTTAACTCTAAACTGAAAAGTTTGCTGCAGAGTTACCACATAGCTATAATTTACCTAGCAAATATTTCAGTAGTAATTTCTCTTCGTACTCCATTTTATTTTGAACCCATGTGGTGTTTTTGTGTGGCGGTTGCTTGTTAAAATAATCGATACCTCAAAGTTCCGGTCCCAAATAATTATCAAACCATTATTTTCGTACGAAATAACTGTGGTGTAACAACCCTGTAATTGATTTTTCCTTCGAAATTTTCACAAAGACCGGAGTACCAAGCAAATTAAAAGTGGGTGGAATTTTCAGTTCATGAAATTTTCGTTATTTTTTATACACGTGTTTCTTATGGCAACAACAATTTCAAAAAAACTGAATTGAATTCAACTGGCCTGACTGTATGTAGAGCTCATTCAAGCTGTAAAATTACATTATTTCCAAAAATTCATTAATATTTGAAATTATTACTTTTTTGTTTAATTTTTAAAACGATATTTAATAGAGATTCAGTAAACTAGGTTAACTAAAGTCAAATAACCGGGTGTCAGTTTATTTCAAAATTAGGTTTTTTAAAAATCTGGCACACCGTTGGTTGCAAAAGACTTGGCTAACCAGTTTTACCGGTTTTTCTGTTTCGGTTTTGAATAATATATAATAATGTGTTTGAGCTTTGCTTGTCAAGTGAACGTTGGGAAATATGGGCGGTTTGTTTGATTTTGGAAACATATGGGCCCAATTATAATATATTTACTCTTCAAAAAAAGGGTAAATACAACTGGTAGTTGTGCTTATTTTAAAATCGTTTTCTTTGTATGTCAAGGTTTATATCTTCGATTGAGTTAGTTTGTCAATTTCATTGACAAAACAAATTCTGTATAATAAATGTACTATTCTCATACTACACCTGTTTGTATATTCAGAGCCGAACGTAAGGAGGTGGTGAATATATGTGTGTCGTTTTTGTAAATAGGAATATGTTTTCTTTTCTACTGTCAAGGACCAATGATCTTGAAATACATTTGATTTGTTAAAAATGTGGAATCAAACTAATGTGACATTGTTACTAAATATTTCTATTTATTAATAATTATTAAAGTTAATAATATTTGTATAGGTATTTATCATATTTTCTATGACACATATTTATATCATACTTGGCTTTGCTTCTGCATTTGCTGAGAGATCCGAGCTTGCTGAAAAAGTGCCACCTAGTTCAGGGGGTCTGTGGGAGAGCGTGATCGTGGGTTGACCAATAATTTTCCAGAAATGGTATTGAAAATAATATCATCAAACGTGAAAAAATAACACAAGTTATCAAAAACATCGGTAGGAAAGCTGACAAATTCTTAGAATAATGTCCACACAAAACTAAAAAACATAGTTTCGAGTAAATTGAGTTTGACTGTTCCAAGTTGTACAAGATTGTATGCAAAATGTATAAATATTTAATTATTTATTTATTTAAGGCTACAGAACTAAAATTATTTACAGACCTTAATATTACTAATAATAATACTAATTTAGCATCAATTAATAATTTAAAAATAATTAATATTTAATATGGAACCTTAAAAATTCTTTACCACTTTCTTTTGGTGCACTCAATTCTAGGGTGTGTTCACGATTTATTTCATTATACTCGTAATAACTGACTTACTTATCCGGTCTCGAACAACACCGGGGGGTCAGGTACCTTACAAAACGAAGATGAAATATTTCGCTAACTACTTCGATCTTTTGCCTTATTTCTCCAGTTGGCAATACCAAGTGTATGCAGGGATTCGTCAATCTGATCCCTCTAGCGGAGTCTTGGTCTTCCTATTTTTCGTCTTCCTTCGAATTCGATTTCGAAAACCCTTCGTGCTGGTTCGTCTTCAACCTTTCTACTGACATGGCCTAGCCAGCGCAATCGCGTTATTTTGATCAGCTTAACTACGTCAATGTCGGGATATAGCTCAGACAGCTCATTGTTCATCCGTCGCCGATACTCGCCGTTGTGCACTATAGGGCCATACATTTTGCGGAGTATTTTTTTCTCGAAGACTCCTAGAGATGTTTCGTCTGCTTGCGGTAAGACCCAGGATTCATCGCCATAAACCAAGACAGGTTGTATGAGAGTTTGGTATCGCTGCACTTTTGTCACTCGAGAGTGGGCTTTATCTCTAAAGTGCTTGTTTTTGTTTACGGCAGATCCGAGGTATATAAATTCATCCACCACCTTGTAATTATAACGGTTGTCAACGTTCCCGCTTTGGTCTAATCGCGTGGAGGCCGTGCTCGTTGAAACCATTAATCATACTTGGGCTCTTCTATGGGGACGGGTTTTGTCACAAAATTTACCAAGAATGCTCTTTTATTTCTTTTTGTAGCATTTCTCATCACGTACGGCCATGTGAATATAGTTTTACAAAAAAGTCCTATCCCTAATCTACACATTATAATTCTGATCAAATATTAGTGACGTTTTTGTTTTTGCATGTTAAACTTCAATTTGACAAATGAATTGGTCAAGGTTAATAAAAATCACTATCTTTAAATCAATTTCGAAATCGTAATGTAACAATGTAAAATGTCTATACTTTACGTAGAAATGCCATTTTGGAATCGTGATGAAATGATTCAATTAAATTGACTTTAAATGCAAATATTGATAATATATTTATTGAAGTTAAAGAAAGATAAACAGTTTATACAATAGTATACACTAGTGCACATAAGAAAAAGTGGCGAATATAGACACTTAGACTGAAAACACACAGAATTTGAGAAATATTTTTTGTGATTCGATTCAATACATGGTTTCGTATGAGCCAACACTCACCAAAAGAGACGAGACAAGACACCTTTTCAATATAGTATTTTCTTACCTCACGAATCAGTAACATTTTGACTGATCCGGTATGTTTTCAGCCTTCGCAGATCTGTTTTCTGGCAGGAGCACAAATAAATCAACATCAAACATATTGATGCAGATCATAAGTCATTGCTATTGATGACAATTGTGACTTTTTATCTTCCCAAATGTAGACTAATGTAGAACTTAGTTAGACATAAATTACAGAATGTGAAAAATTGAAAGATTTTGTTAAGGGCCTCAACCAAACCAACACACTATGAAAGTACATGGAATTATTTCAGTTCTGTCCCTCGATTGTAAGTCAATGAATCCTAAGCAATTTGAAATTTTCCGTTGCAACCTTTGACGATATTGTAGCACTTTCCTTATTTCATCTCATTCTACGTACTTTATATAAAATTTAATGTTTGCCTGATTAATTGTTCCGTATATACACGCTGAAAAATAACGTCCCCAGCAACATATTGCAGGAAGCATGCACAAATTTGCAAGCATTGTTTCGGTGAATTGAAGATCTGCTGCTTTTTGTTTTTTTATTGTGACAGACACCAGTGCTTTCAGGAGTTTTCAACAAATAAATCCATAAACATTGTGTCCGTGAATTGAAGATCTGTTGATTTTTTCGTTGGTGTCTGTCACGTTTTTGTATCAGCAGTTTTCATCAACAAAAAAAAAACACATTTGGGTTACAAATACATATATTACAACATATTAATCATTTTGTTCCAAATATATTATATTTAATAGCAAACACAATGTGTTTGGGCACAAGTATAATATATTTGGGACAAGCGACAAACACGTTATATTTGCATCCAAACAACAAAAAAAATACCGATTTTTCAGCGTGTACGTCTGCACGGCTGGACCGGTCATCTTGAAATTTTAACAGAATGTAGCTGTATGCCCGGTGGTGCAATAGGCTACTTAAAGCGGTTTCTCGGTTTTGGTTTCGGGTTTGAACACTCTACCCTACAGTATTTGCATTTGTTGTTCTATACTGAGCTTTGTTCAAGACAGTAGTGACCAGTGTAGTGTTTGAACTTCAAATACGGGTGTCTGGTGGCAAATTTATATTCTTAAATACGAGTATTTTAAAAAGTAATAAACGGTGCGGAGGAAGGGTGGCGCTTGTGCGGATTTATCAGTCACGATGTTGCAGTGGTCAAATGAGCATCGTGCGTTCGCTGTGGAGACATTTGTTAAGAGTAATGATTCTTACGTAATTGCTCGTCGACAATTGTGTTCAAAGTGATGAACCGAGTGTAAATTTAATTCGTTCGTGGGTACAGAGATTCCGCGCAACTGCTTCGGCAATGAATGTCCCACGGCCAGAGCCCAGTCGATCTGCAAGGACTCCCAAAAACATTGAACTGGTTGAAAGCAGTTTACGTGAAAATCCGTGACTTTCAATACGGAAAAGAGCAGCCTCACTGGGACTTCCAAGAGCGATTATTCATGAAATTTTAAAAAAGTTCCATCCTTTTAAAATTCAAATCGTTCAAGAACTGAAATAAAGTGACTTTGATTTACGCAAAAATTTTTGTGAAAAGATATTGTAGCGTTTTCGCACTGTAAATCCCATTTTTTGGAGCGACGAAGATCATTTTCACTTAAACGGCCACGTCAACAAGCAAAACTGCCGTTACTGGCCTCCAAGAACCCGCAACCCTCGATTGAAACATCAAAAACCATTGCATTGGCCCAGGTTAACTGTTTGTTGTGCCTTATCCACGCATGAGATAATTGGACCATTTTTTTTTCGAAAATTCTCGAGGCCAGGCGACGAAATTCAACGGTCATCTGGGTGACATACTCTTTAAAAAATAAAATCCGCATTTCTATTCTATCGTTCAATGCTCTTAATATCCGGAGTAAACATGATCTCTTATAGCCTTAAAGGAAATTACAACTTTAAACATAGATATCGAGGATCTAAGACAACTAAATTAGAAACATATAGTAGGGCCAAACCAAAACAGAACGAGACAACTACAATTAGAATAGTTCGTTCTATAAGCAGAATTTTCAAAACTTCTGCATCAGTGCGTGTAAGTAGGAAAGCAATGTGTAAGTAGCGACAACAATCACTCTGCACACAATCAATAAATGTCTTCGGTTAGTGACTTGTGTAAATACACACCGCGGTGGCTTAACAGGCTAGACGCTTCTGAAGATGATGCTTCACAAACATCGAAACGATCGTCCAGCGAATGTGAGTTCGAATCCCATCCGCGGCATTTACATTTTTTTCACTATTTAGAAAAGTGAAAGAAGTTTAAAAAAGAAATTTTTTTTAAATAAGGGCCTGTTCTTAATAATAGTAAATGTTCTCAAAAAAAAATACCTATTCATATTCTTAAACAAAGTACATTTTCGTAAAAAAAATACGTTGTCTTAAAGAAGTACATTTGCTTAAAAAAATTAAATTTTCTTAAAAAAAGTACCTTTTCCTAAAAAAAGTTTTTTTTTTAAATAACTACCTTTTCGTAAACAAGTAGTACCTGCTTAAAAACGTTAACTTTCTTAAAAAAAGTATTTTTTTTAAATAATTACATTTTCTTAACAAAGTACATTTTTTTACAACAAATTGACTTTTCTTAAAAAGCTATCTTTCCTTTAAAAAGTAATTTTTTGTGAAACAAAATAACTTTTCTTGAGATAAGTACCACGCTTAAAAATGTACCTATTCTTGAAAAAGGACCACTTCTAAAAAAAATTCCCGTTTCTTAAAAATAAACCGTTTCTTCAAAAAAAATCCCCTTATCTTAAAAAAAAACCTTTTCTTACAAAAATTCCTTTCCTTAAAATTACTTCTTAAAAATAGAATGATGCCTTTTCTTTTCTTTACCTTATCTTAAAGAAGTACCTTGCTTAAAAAAGTAAATTTTCTTACAAAAAGTAAATTTTTCATCAGGGATGATTTTTATTTATTCGGCCTTTTTATTGGTACTTTCTAATTTTATTGTTCAAGCTCGAGGCCGTTTTATAGAACAATACAATAAAATTAAAAAGTAATTTTTCTTGAAAAAATTATTCTCTTTAAAGAAGTACCTTTTCTTAAAGATTTATATTTTCTTACTGAAAATTGCACTTTCTTAAAAGACTATATTTTCTTTAAAGAGTCAATTTTTTGTGAAACAAAATAACTTTTCTTGAGATAAGTACCTACTCTTAAAAATTTACCTATTTTTGAAAAAAAGAACGAATTTTAAAAAAAATTTACATTTATTAAAAGAAACCTTTTCTTCAAAAAATACCTTCTCTTAAAAAAAACACATTTTCTTACAAAAATGCATTTTCTTAAAATTACTTTTTCTTAAAAATAAAATAATAACTTTTCTTTTCTTTTCTTGAGATAAGTAGCCTTTCTGAAAATAAGTAAATTTTCTTAAAAAGTAACCGTTTCTTAAAAAAAGTACCACTTCTTTAAAACTACCTGCTCTTAAAAAAAGTACTTCGTTGTAAAAAAAATGCATACTCTTATGGATTTTTCTTACAGAAAGTACTCCTTTTTAAAAATAGTACCTTTTGTTTAAAAAAAACATTAGCTTTTAATAAAAGAAGTATTATCCCGAAAATACGAGGCAGATCAATAAGTCCCTGACTTTTTGAATGAAATACAGTTGTTTAAAAAACAAAAAATTGATTTTTCAACATAATCTCCTTTTAGCTCAATACACTTAGTCCAACGTTTTTCCAATTTTTGTACCCCTTCCAAAAAATAGGATTTTTCGAGGTCCATAAAATAGTCATTTGTTTGATCAATAATTTCATCGTTGGAGTTAAATGTCTTTCCACCGAGCCATTTCCTTGGCTCGGAAATAGGAAATTGTCACTGGGGTCTAAATCCGGAGAATATGGCGGAGGAGGTACCAATTCGTAGCCCAATTTATGGAATTTTGCCATTGAGACTACACACGTGTGCACCCGTACGTTTATGTTCAATTGAGAGCAAACGCGGCACCCGTCTTGCAGACAGCTTTCTTAAACCCAACTGATCAGTTAAATTCGAAACCACACTGCCATATGAAATGACTATGGCATCAACAATCTAACGCACTTTTACTCTTCGATCGGCCAACACCATATCGTGGATTTTTTCTACATTTTCGGGCGTATTGACCTCAATTGGCCGTCCAGAACGTTCAGAGTCATTTGTAGTTGTGCAACCGCAACGAAATTCAGCAAACCACTTTTTTACCATTGTAATCGTTGGTGCAGAGTCCCCATAGTATTTATCAAGCTTTTCTTTGGTTTGATTGACGTTTTTTTTTTGGAAAAAATATTTTTTAATGAGCACTCGAAATTCACTTTTTTCCATTTTTAAAAAATGCACGAGTTTGTATGTTTTGAACAGCTGTTAAACGCAAAGTAAATGACGGAACTTGTTCAAAATTTGACAGTAGTCTATTAACATGTGGTACTTGGTGGGAGCAGTGTTGTATTTCTTAGAACTTTGAGGGAAGTTCTAAAAATCACGAACTTATTGATCCGCCCTCTATTCTTACGAAAAGAATCCGTCCTCTATTCTTCTTTTTGTATTCTTACAAAAAGGACCTACAAATATTTTCTTAAAGACCATTTCTTAATGATCCATTTTAATTATCGTATTTTTCAACGGGCGCTTTAGGCGTGTTGGAACTGACTAGTACATAATACAGGGTGATTCAGGAAGTTCCGGACAAATTTCTCCAGCGTATTCCTTGGCTCATTTCATGAAGAAAAGTCCTCTAGGACCATGTCCGAAAATGCAAGGGTGCGAAATGGCAGCGGGTTAAAAATTTTCGGATTGTGGGTCGGAGGGTAGAAGGGTAAAATTGCTAACTTCTGAGCGAGTGGTCGGATGTTTTTGTTTTTCGGCTTGTTGGAAAGGTCTTTAAGAGGCCTTTCAGAATTAATTAAAAAAGAAGTAGAAAAGAGTCAAATCGCCGAGAGACAGAGATTTCGGAAAAAAAAATGAAAAAAATTCACATAACCTCAATTTGCTCAGCCAGATGGCAGGTAACTTATGGCCCAGAGGTCTTACCGTTCCAAAGTTATGACCATTTTACTGAAAAACAAAACTGTTTGTTTTTGTTTTTGGAAGCGAAATAGCAGCACACATTTATTTATTTTGTAAATTAACACGTTTAAGATTTTATTTTATTGAAATTTTTGGCTGAAGAATCAAACACATAAGGAAAAAAAAAACATTTGATGTTAAATGAAGTTTTCAATGTGGTTCCCATTTTCTACTAAACACAATTGCAGCCGTTTGCGAAGCACATCCGCCACGTTTCATCTGGTTGAGCAAATTGAGGTTATGTGAATTTGTATCTCGGCGATTTGACTTTTTTCTACTTCTATTTTAATTAATTCAGAAAGCCCTCTTAAAGACCTTTTGCAACAAGCCCAAAAATGAAAAAATCCGACCTCTGGCTCAGAAGTTAGCAACTTTACCCTACTACCCTCCGACCACCAAACCGAAAATTTTGAACCCGCTGCCATTTCGCAGCCTTGCATTTTCGAACATGGTCCTAGCGGAATTTTCTTCATGAAATGAGCCAAGGAATACGCTGGAGAAATTTGTCCGGAACTTCCTGAATCACCCCGAAAAGAACTTCGTTCAAACCAGGTGTCCCCTGGCACCACAAGTGTTTTTTTTGATATTTTCTTTTATTTTAATCGAAATTTTCCGAAAAAATTTTATGAGTAAAGCGATCCACAGACTTGTCAGTCATGAGCATGAGTCGATAACTTTTGATGTTGCTGATGAATTTGAAAAAATATTACCAACAAATTTTTTTAAGAGGATAGTGATACGTACAACTTCAATTACATTCTAATTTGGTGCCAAAAAGGGCGGTAAACCGACACTAAACATCAACGATAGGTGATGCTCTTGCTTATGAATGACAAGTCGGATATAAAATATCTACTGGAACTTAACTTTGCCAATGTCGTGTTCTTCAAAGTTTTTTTTCAAGTCACAATTTCAGTAACAGTTACGGTAATTCTAAATATTTGTCTTTTTAATTTTTATTTCTGTTTTGCCATTGGCTCGCCCAAATTGCAAACTTGATGTTGGTTTACACACAAGTTGATTGTTTATTTAACTGATGATGATCAATGATATTGACGATCTCACAAAGATGTCATCATTAATCATGGAGATGGAGCTTGAGGGGGTTTCTAATGTTTGTCTTAAACAGTTTTAATTTATCTCGGGAATATGACAGTTTTGTTTTGTCAGCAATCAACACAATTGATTATGTATAAAAATTATGACCAATCTACAACGATTAGATAAATTAATACAATATGGGTTTTCATTTAACCCATTTAATATTTCGTGTACCTTGTAATCCTCATTAATTTTAATTAAGCATTTAATTTAACCACCTAACAGACATAATCATTATAAAGGAAATTCTTAATATGACTAAATTAAACTGGGAACTATTTGCCCGAATCTTTTAAATGTTTTGATAATAATTCATATTGGAGTTTCCTTGTATAACTATTAAGGTGGGGTGTTTTGTATGGAGTACACCTTTTGAAGACTGGCTCAGCAAAAAAACATAAAGTTTGAAACGTCCAGAGAATTTTTGTCGAAGAGACCAGTAACATTTAATGTAGTTACTTCTTCACACCCAAAGAAAATATAACCTGGGGCCTAATTGTGTATGACAATGATCGTCCAAACGATATTGATACATATATTGAGAATGACAGTTCATCTTCCATTTAAAATTAATGCGTATATAAAATTACACGACCGACAAAACGATCATGAATTCGATCGACATCGTTTCTTATATAGTTAGCCCGTGGTAGTATTAAAATATTTTCTTCGGCCGCTAGTATTGAATTCGAAAACTATCAAAATTTCAAAATAACAGATCCAATATGGTGGCCAAAATATAAAAATTTCATTGAACCTCACACTGGGATAGAGCTTATATTTTTGGACCAAACGTCTTTTGACTTGTCAAAGCTGGTTAAAAAGAGTTTTTTACACAATTGTCGGAGTCGCCAATTTTAAAAATTGACTCAAAGTAATAAAATTCAAAATGGCGAATTAAATATGGCATCGAAAAATTCTAAACGTGATCCGATCCTTCTATAAATTTATACTGGTATTATTTTGAGGTGAAAACTATAGTTTCATACAATGGATAAAGAGTTTGAAAATGGCATAACTCTGGAACAGTAGCCGCAAATTGATTTTTTGATACTTCTTTTAAAGTGTATCATTAGTTTTTTTTAAATTTTCATAGGAATATTAAAAGATATAAAGCGTTATTTACAAAATGTACCCAAAATTTATGTAAATGTAATACGTGGTACCTTATTGAGCAAAATCATTGCCAAAACTGGTGGTTTTTTGCATATACAATAAAAGTTTGATCGTTCTGCTTTAAAGATATTGACGTACAAACTGAGAAAATCGTGGTTGTTAGCGCCACCTCCAAAATCCCTATAGTTTTGGCAACGATCTGGCAACACTTTTATAAATATACATTTTTCAGATTGTCAATTCATTATTTTTTAACGAAACCTTTTAAATGTCAATTAGCGTACCTAAGGCTTCGCCATTTTCAACGCGGTGCCTCAGGGACAAATAGCTAGTTCCAATTTTAAAAACAATTTCTAGTGGTTTTCATACCAAAAAGTAGGTGATAATTTATATATAATTTTTCATTTCAAATTCTTATATTTTGTTTGTTATATGTACAGGAATTTTAATATAAATACATTTTGTGGAATAAATCAAGCCTTTTATTACGCAATCTGTGTTTTATTCAAAATCCCCGTGGAAATCACTAGCTCCGGCCTACCTGCCTTCTCAACAGTGGTTATTGACCGAGTTTTAAATAAAATTCAAAAAACGTTCAGAATACCCGATTTTTGGGGGAAATTCGACTTGTGCGACCTCTAAACCTCTTCCGAAGAAATCTGAAAAAAGTCTCAAAAATTCTTTACCCTATAAGGTTTCCAATCAAGCTTGAGCAACCATGAAAATCGAAAAAGAAAATTTTTTGGAGCACCCTAAGCTACATGTCTGTGAAAAAGTCATAGAATATTTGATGAATAGCGTAAAGGCCTGTCATTAGAGCCGTGAGGGGAAATTTGACGGATATTTTATTCCATACTTCATTGGAACATGTCTTCTTTACAATCCAATATAAAAATCATAACTATCTTAAAAACTACGTGTCTTTATTTGGAGATGAAAAAGTGCATTCTTACTGAGATACCCTTTATAAAAAAATTTCTATTACTGAAGTGACTATTCAGCCGTGTTTCAACCAACACACTAATATCAAAGTCTCATTGAGATTGAAAACTAAAATTAGTTTCCTGGTTTGAAGTTAACTCTTTTAAGCAAATTGACATCAGCATCTCTATTTACCAATTTGTTGCATTCCATGTGCTGTCTGCCGAACTCAGTATGTTTTAGAAGATGTGACAGTTGATTTGAAGGAAGACAAATGAACCCATTCCTTCTGAACTGAACTACAACTTCAAGTGTACATAGTATTTGTACCCAGTACAACAGGTTGCATATTACCTCTGCATCTCTGCATTCGAACCCAATCATTCGCCTTTTGTATAGGTTGTGTGTTAACATCGAACGCTTTACAACCATTTGCCACAGCAGGCAAAGAAGCAACAGACGAATCAGCAGACAGGAAAATTTTGGTTATTCAATGCATTAAACTCGGTTGTAACAGATGGTTCGTGATTGTTATGTTGGCTGGCAGCCACAACAGTACTAGACTCAATTGCATTGTTGTTATATTTTGATGCTCGCGGATTTTTTTTTTGACAATTTTGCTTTCAATATCTCAAGGTGTTTGGGAAGTTCATCGAACTTTAGTTTTAGCATTTGCACATCTTCACAAATTGTTTGTGTTTTCACGATTACTTTTAGTTCTCTTACTTCATTCGTTAACGAAGAGATAGATATGTTGTCTCATGGTAGATTAATTATTACAACAGTCATCACAATTGAATACAACGTTGTTATTATTGGGGAACATTTCACAAAATTTCTCATCGACTTTTTGCACATATGTACATATATGATGAAATTTTACTATGCATGCATGACACGCTATAAACTAGGATTTTAAAGATTTGAAACACTTCGGGCACAGCGTATTAGGAGGATTATCCATTACAATGTCTTATCGGTTTGGTGGCCGGTACTAGAAAAATCCACTTTCCAAGTCTGTTGACAAAAGTTCAGAGAGACGTACCGAGGGTTTGGGGTTGCTCGGTTGCCGCAACAATACTTTGATTGGTATTAATTTATTAATCGCAACCGATCATGTAGTTCTCCCAAATAAACTCGTATATCGCAAATGAGTATCATGTTGTTGCAAATGAGTTCTCGCTTGCATCAAACGCGTACAAAATTACATTTGCCGCAAATTTGAAAAAACGTTTGCGATAACTGATATTAGCCATTTTTTTAATGAGAGCACAGATTAGAAGAACACAAATTTCTCTTATCGACTCGTTTGACATACACACTCACGCATACACATAAAAGTGATCACACACTCTAATCCTTTTACGTTGTCAATACCCTGCTGTCGACGTAGTTAACGAATTTTTAGTTATTTCCCTAACTACCTATAGTTACCATTAACTACCCGCCAGACTACCAGAAATACTTTACACTGACGAATTTAACTTGGGGATGTCATAGACGGTAGTCAGTGGTTACACTCTGCACTACCATGTACCACGCAGATCGCTAGTTACATGGAATTGACGAAATACCTAACAACATTGTAGTAGCTACTTGACTAGTACAATTCGCTTGATGAATTCGCCGGACCATAATGAATTAATGTTATGAATAAATCTTTTTTGCATTATCTTCACCACATTCTTTTTCCACATTTTCAAACTTTTGCACAATTTTTTCCTTTTCTTTCTCTATTAAGCGTTTCATTTGTCTTTTGCTTGTCATTATACCGTTCCAAATATTAAAATTTACTTTTTTATACTTTTAACCCACGTGCGCTGTCACAATGATACTTCTACAAACGTTAAATAGCAACTGACGCCAACACAAAAAAAAACCAAGCAACCAACAAATCATAACGTGATAACGGTTCAGTGCATTGTTTTTTCCTTGTTTTCATACTTATAATAATCAAAAGGCGAACTCTAGCATTACCTGTAGCCAGGCTAGTCAGGCTTTTCGCTAACGAAATAACTGACTACATAGAGCCACTAGCTACTTTTGAAACTGCAGGGTATATTTTGGATGGACAATTGACGCGTTGTAGTTTGCTGCGCTTTTAGTTGTTATTTGAATGCAAGGCGAGACAGACGTGTAAGTAGACAGTGAAAAAATAGACAAACATAAACAAACATAACAAATAAACTTTATGGGCAAAATCATAAAAGTTGGAAATTTACACAAAAAAGAGCTTAAGCCATAAATAAAAGTTTTAGTTTACAATTAATATTTCACTGAGTAGAGTAACTACAACTACACCTCGGTTGCTGTAACCGAAATAAGAATAGGTAGAACCGTTGTTCGTTTCTCGCAAACGTTTTTCCAGCCCTAATTTTTCATTTCTCGTTTACTGCAAACGTTTTTCTGTTTTCGCAAATGTCTTTTTTTGGAGTATCTGGAACTCGGTTACTGTAACCGAAATAACAGTTGGCGGAACCGTTTTTCGTTTCTCGCAATCGTTTTTTCACCTTATATTTTTCATAACTCGTTTGCTGCAAACATTTTTTGGTTCTCCCAAACGGAATAATATGTATGGCTTAAGAGAAGTTCCTTACTCCAAACTACAGTCCCCAAACGAACTTCTCTTATCTGAGATTTCGTTTGGGAGGAACGAGTATTTTCTTTGCGTGTATATTTACTGAGAAAGAAAAATAGCTGCAACGTCGGCAATCCACCTAAGACATTTCTTGTAATGAATCCACCAGCACATGTGGTCATGGGACGATTTTGCGACACGGATTTGCAACAATCCACAAACGAAGTGGATACCCATTTCTACTTTACATTTGAGAGAAACTTCTCTACTAATATCCCGGACAGGCAGACATTGAAGGGACTCATAGGTTATAGAAAGCATATAGGCTTCTATACTGATGGCTCCAAACAAGATGATAGAGTAGGGTTTTGAAGTCTATTCTTAAGAAGTGGGTTTGGACCTTGCAAAAGGGCTGCAGAGTCGTTACAGAGTGTTTCAGGCAAAAGTCATGGCAGTCGGAGTATTTCCACTTTGGCTGGGACGCAACGCCATCACCGCCTGGTGTAACAACATCTACTCCGACAGTCAGGTTGCTATAAAATACTTGCATTCCTGATCTGTATATATGACTTTCAGAACTGCGAATAACTACCGCGCAGCTCTAAATGAGATGGCCAAGAATTTCGATATTGAACTTTTTGAACTGTCATCGTAGTTAATTACAAATCAACACTGCTTCTGTCAACCACCACCTTTTAGTAGGCTACCGTAAAATTTTAAGCAAGCTGGGTCATTTAGTTTCGACGAAAATTATGAAAACGGAATTTCGTGCACTCAACAGTCATAATTTTGTGTTTAAAACCCCATCACCGATACCCAAGAAAGGGTATCTATGGTGACTCTCCACCATACTATGTTGACTCTCCACTAGAGTTGGGTAGTTCATGAACTATATAGTTCATTTAGGGTGACCAGACACCACCCTCATATACATAATGCACATGCTCGATATGACGAGTGTGTTCGTGATTGTTATGTCCGGACACCTTATATGAACGAGTTCGAGAACTAGTGAACGAGTTCGACACAAGTCCACTCTCCACCACCAATTTCAATGGTTAAAAACTGTTTTACTGAATTTCGTTGTAGTTGCACCAGCACAAGCGACACCGAACGTTCTGGACAAGCTTTCATCTAAAATTGTTTAGAAGGAAATTCAAAATTGTAGGAAAACTCCAAGCACCTAGTCGAGTGTCGACCACATACTCTTCTTGTATATACTGGACGAAAAACATGTCGCCATTAACTTGATTTTCCTAATATTTCCTATTCTGGTACCTAAAATATCTAATTACGAGGAGAAAATCGATAACAATTTGAACGACGACGTTGATTGCCGCCCTACTAACCAAGACGAGGTCAGAACAACTGTTGCCCGGCTTAAGAACAACAAAGCCGCAGGAGCCCATGGATTACCGGCGAAGCAATTTAAGGCTGACGGCGATGAGCTGATAAGATGCATGCATCAGCTCATTAGCATAGTTAGATGAAAGCATGCCCTGTGATTGTTGTCTCAGTGTGCTATGCCCAATATTTAAAAATGGTTACCCGAGTCTCTGTGCCAACTACAGTGGAATAAGCCATTTATACATATGTAGTATATAAAGTTGGATCAAGTATAATCTATGAAATACTAAAACCAATTATCGCTGACTTTATTGAACCACACCAGTGTGGCTTTAGGTTTGCAAAATGCACAACTGACCAGATTTTTTGGTTCTCTTCTACAAGGGTCGCCAAATTGCGCCGGTTTTTTCTTCTCTACTTGTACATCCTTTTTGATTGATGGGAGCTGTGTTGCATTTCATACGATATAACTACGGGGGAAGTTCGAAAAGACGCGGACCTATTGATTCGCCATCGTATTTATAGTGTAATTTCGAAGTCTAAAATTGTAAGAGAATTTGGGATATTTGCTGATTCTGATAGCATTGTAGTTATTAGCGACAAGTTAATCCTTTATTTAGTCGATCGCTAAGGCTTAGCGTCATTTCCCACAAAAATAAAGCGAGATGTTAAACGAGAATCGTATTGAAAAAACATGGGTGTTGAGTGGCTGATCCTGCTTTTTTGTATTAATTGAGGTATGAATTTCAACATATCAAGCGCTATCTGATTTCGTACTAAGTCCCTATCTACACACGGAGACTTTTGTCGCCGGCGACACGAGTTTGTGCGAGAGTGAGGTAAGATGTAAGAAGAGGGGTACGGTGTTGACTGTACTCGGCGACACGCTTTGGTGTTGTTCTTAAGTTAAGTTAGCTGCATATACTTTTGACGTTATGTTTTATTCATCATTCGTAGTATTTTACAGCGCCAAAAAAAATTTCAGTTTGTTATTATATTATTAAAATGGCAAAGTGGAAGCAAGAAAATATTGAAAAATTCATTATTTTAGTGGAACAAAACCCCTGCCTCTATAATATTCGGAGCAATAATTTACACAACACTAAAGTGTAAACAAAGAAAATTGTGAGAATGTCAGAAAAAGCAAAAACGAAAACAATTATCGTCACGAGTCGCCGAGACAAAAGTTGCCCTGTGTGGATGCTACAAGCGACTTGAAAAGAGAATGCGATAAGTTTCGACGACAAAAGTCTCCGTGTGTAGATAGGGACTAAGCAGCCTAGAGATTGTACAAGGTGTTTCAAAAGAAGTCATCCGATGTTGTTTGGCTCTCATTTTTTTTTTCTAAATGAAAAACTTCGATTCTGTGTTTTGATTATGTTTATTTGAACCTTGAGAATTTTATTGGTTAAGTTGAGGAGATGATATTGGTTAAATGGGCGCCGTCACAATTGATTACCATACGGGCTAGTTTTATGGCATTTTTGTTCATAATGATTTGAAAATCATAATGAGCGATCAGGCTCATTTCCACCGCAGCGGGTACGTGAACAAGCAAAACTATCGCTTCTGGGGCACCGGAAATCCACGAGTGATGCACGAGGAGCCATTACACCCGCTCAAAGTGAATGCATGGTGCGCTGTTCACGCTGGAGGAGTCATTGGGCCATTTTTTTCGAGAACGCCGCTGGTCAAACTACAACTGTGGACGGTGCGTGAGTTTTTTCTGCCGCAATTTGACGAATTAGGACTGTAAGACATGTGGTTCCAACAGGACGGAGCAACGGCACACACTGCGCGAGCAACAACCGATATTCTGGAGGCGGCGTTCCCGGGTCGCCTCATCTCTCGTTTTGGCGATTTGCTCTGGCCCGCAAGATCGCCCGATTTAACCGTCCCAGACTTTTGCGAGAATCTGTCGCCCGAAGTTCTCGCCGAAGTGATGAAAAATGCCATAAAACGAGCCCGTATGGTAATCAATTGTGACGGCTCCCATTTAACCGATATCATCTTATAAAATTCTAAAGTTTCCAATAAACATAATCAAACAACAGAATCGAAGTTTTTCATTTAGGAAAAGTTTTTCATTTAGGAGCCAAACAACATCGGATGACTTCTTTTGAAACACCTTGTATTATTTATCTTTCGTCCCACTGTACATTTTGTTAAAGAAGTCGTAGTATCTGCAAACTTTGAGTTATAGAGTCGCAGTGTAATTATTTACATTTCAAGCTAATGCTCTCCCTTACGTGTTACGCTCGCGTTACTAAGTATCTCTGTCCGCAGTCGGTGGGTTCTATATAAAGTAGGTATGTATATATGTATCTTTCACTGAATGATTTCTCACACGAGACGTCTGTCAGTCAGTGTTGTTATTACTGTTCTGCTGATTGTTGTTGTTATTTAAGTTTACAAACAAAATACAATCTATGAGATACAATTTAATTGTTTCGATGAAAAACAGCACACAATTTGTTTTATTTCAGGGTTTTTATGCGTTTTTGCGAATAACGATATGTTGTTGCTATTATTGCTTTTGTTGCTGTGGCAGTGGCTGTCAGTGCTGCTGTTTGTTACTGGTTCGTTTGTTGTTACAAGACAACGACAATGAAAACAAAATCATATTTACTTTTCGAAATGAAACATTTTATTTGCCAAAACCACAAAAGTTGTTCTAGTTTTGATCCGCATCGCAAGCTCTTTCAATGCTTGTGGAGTACGTGCGTGCGTGCGTACTTGAGCACCTATTCGTTGCTGCTTGGTGTCCGCTTATGTTGTGGCTGGCGTGGTTGAGAAGCAGCCCCAGGCAACCATAGGAGACAGTGCGGTGTGTGGTGACGATCGAGTCTAATCAATAATTTGGGTAGTAGGTAACCTTACATAAGTGCACACGCTTGTAATGCGTTAAGCGGTCAGTGTCACAGCGACACAGTCACTCGAATCAGTCAACAGCAAGTCGTCAGTCAACCAGCTAGTCAGATATAGTGGTTTCAACTGAAAAATGAGTTTGAAATACAAATGAGATCAATACGAATGTACGATTTTGTAGAAATTGGCATTGGTTGGCAATGAAACCGAAAAATAAAAAAACGCTACTCAACGCACAGTGAATGAAAATTATCTTTATTGAAAATATTTTATCCTAATTATTCTAAATTAATTTTATCAATTTACTGTCACAGGATTCATTAAAATGTCGCGCCAAACTCATAAGAGGTAGAACAATTAGGAACATACCATTTCATACAGTAACATCTTAGTATGACACAGTATACTGCACATTATTCTAACCGCATAACTTAAGCGTATAGTTAAAATGGTAGCAGAAAAATATGTTGATTTTGTGATTCTGAAATGATGTCCCCAAACCAGTTTCGAAATTTTCTTAAGACATCATCAGTGACTAAAAAGTGTCATGGGTTTATAATTCGTGGGTAATGGGTTACCCTGGGTAACCCATTATTATTGCCTTGGGGAATGGGTAGCGGTCGTTCACCCATTACCCACAGAGTATGGGGAAAATAATGGGTAGCTACCCACGACAATGAGGAATTACCCATTACGATTATCCATTACCCTCAGGGTAATGCGGAAACAATTTACCACGACGATGCGGAACGATTACCCACTATACATGGGGAATGGGTAGGTGTTATTTACCCAATACCCACGACGATGGGTTAAATAAATCGTTTCCCATTACATCCCATGAAGGAATCGTTTCCCATAACATCCCATGAAGGAATCAGTGAGCTGTGCGCTTTCTAGTTTTATACTGACTGATTGGGAACTACAGTTTTACCGCGGTTCCGAACGGTATAACGCCGTCGAAAGAAATTTTAAGGTGGTCAGATCAGGGATCGCAACCAGGATCTCAAGTACAAGAGGCGCGCACACTACCCATTGCACCACCGACGGCCCATCCCCATTTTTGATAGGGAATTTATGCAAAAATAAAGTTATACACTTGCAATAACATTAACTTAGGCTGACAACAATCTCTCTTTGTCCCTGTTGTATTATTTTCCTATCGATGGAGCATAACAACAACAAAATTAAGAAAACAGTGCACCAAACACAGCTGTACTTGTGTCACAAACAAAGCTGTATTTGGACCACGAACACATATAAAAGGTGTCCCAGTAGGAATGCACTTTTTCATTTTAAAACAAAAGTACGTACTTTTTGAGATAGTTGTGATTGTTTTATTGTATTATAAGGAAGATATGTTCCGATTAAGTATGGAATAAAATATCCATCAAATTTCCCCCCACGGGTTTGATGACAGGCCATTATACTCTTTTCATGAAATTTTCCATGACTTTTTCACAGAAATGTGGATGTATCTCACCGATGACGCGTTGGATCTCGGATTTGAGCTCAGGAATTGTTTCTGGTTTATTCGCATAAACCGGAGATTTCACAAAAACCCCAAAGAAAGAAATTGCACGACGTTAAATCGCATGATCTTGGTAACTAGTTTTCACCAAAATTTCTTAAGATTATTTGTTCTGGAAATCGATGCTGCAATAAATCGATTGTTTGACAGGTGTGACAGGTGGCGACGTCTTGCTGTAACCACATATCGTCCAGATGCATGCCGTCCAGTTGAGGCCACAATAACTCCGTTATCATGTTTCTGTATCGAATGCCGTTCATAGACACTGCAATTTCGGCCTTATCTTCAAAAAAGTAAGGCCCAATCACGCCGCCTGACCAAAATCCGCATTAAAGAGTTGCTCGTTGTGGGTGCATTTCTGTCTCATGGATTGCACGAGAATTTTCTGAGCCCCAAATTCAAAAATTTTGTGTATTCACGAAGCTATTTAGATGGTAATGCGCTTCATCGGAGAAAATATCATTACTTTTTGAAAAATTGGCATAGATTTCACTTGGCTCCATTACCCATTGAACGAATTGCCGGCTCTTTCCATGATCTTCTGATTTGAGCCCCTGAGTAAGCTGAATTATGCACGCATGAAGGTGGAAAATTCACTGCATAGTGCTTCGTTAAATTTAAAGTTATTGAGAACGATGCCGAATTGATGTTTTCGGGTTTTCGGCGACACTCTCGTTTACATCAGCAATGTTTGCAAATGACAGGCCGTTACCTTGACGCACAGGAGTCTTACTGCCCATAACTTCAAATTTGTTTTTGAATTTCTGTCACTTTTTTAATATTTTCCTAGTGATGGACTCAAAATTACCGAATGATGTGGGGTGAAACGAAATGGGATAGGAACATTTTTCAAAGATGTTGAGCTCATATAGTGTCAAATTTATATGGGGAAATGTTACATCTTTGGCAAATTAATTGAAGATGTAAGAAGTGGTCTAGTGTGAAGAGGCTATAACACTTATCTTTCACGGCGCCCCAGAGATAATAGTATAATGGGGTCAAATCGAAGTTGCGAGGCGGTCATTGGGCTTCCGAACAATTTGGACATGTTCATATTTGGCTTTCTTCATATCATGACCAAGTTTGTGGCCAGTCTATGCTGAAAAATACAATAAAAATTAAAGTTAGCAATTTTTTACATTTGAATTCAGCAGTTCAGTAGACCAAATCCGTCGATGGTACAATGGGTAGTGTGCGCGCCTCTTGTACATGAGATCCTGGGTTCAATCCCTGCTCTGACCACCTTAAAAATTTCTTTGATGGCGCAACACTATCGAGTATTTAGCCATGAAAAAGCTTCTCAAATTACCGTTCGGAATCGGTGTAAAATCTGTAGGTCCCAATCAATGAGTGAAAAATTAGAAAGCGTACAGCTCGCTGGTTGTGAGAAGCTCTCCCCAATCCCTTCATGGGATGTAATGGGAAACGGTTTTTTTTTTCGACCAATATCTAAAATATTTTCCCATTACATCCCATGAACGGGTAGAGGAGAGCTTATCACAATAACTGAGGTGCGCGCTTTCCAGTTTTCACTCACCAACAGTTTTACACCGGTTCAGAATAGTTTTTGAAAAGCTATTTCATGGCTTATTACACGATAGTGTTGCCGTCCCTAAGCAAGGTGGCCGTCGTCAAAAGAAGTGTAAGGTGGTCAGGGCAGGGATCGAACCCACGATCTCTCGCACATCAGCCGCGCACACTAATAACTAAATATCCCATATAGTTTGTCCATAAATTCTTTCATTTGAATGAATTCATTTTGAATGAATAGTAAATACTTTTCACCCACTGTGTCGAGCAACGCATTTCAACAACTACGCCCGTAGTAACATTGACATTAAACTGCAACAGCACCACCACCACTAAACGTCAAACAAACATTCAATTTTAATTCACTTCAATTCATTCATTTGTTTATCTCACAATCAACCATCAAATTAATGAGATTTACTGTGAGTCTGATACCGATATCTGATACGAGTATCAGCCTGCCAGGTCCGGGGTTGGCTGGCAAACTCAGCTAATCCTGTCGCTTTAAGCTCCACTTAAACTTTAAAATTGTTAAATTTGTTTAAATTTATTTTCAGTGCAATGTTAAGAACGTCCAAAACAACAACAACCACACCACACTAACTACTAAATCGGTGATTTGGAATTGTTATAATGACAACTGGTTCGAGTCGCGCCGTTTGTAAAATGCAACCGGAATTCGGTTAAATTTGCTTAAGATATTTAAATAAATACGTGTTTAACTAGCGCTAATCAATTTGGCTGATTTGACTTGAGATCGAATTCGAAATAAATGTAAACAATTAGCAAATTAAGAGAGAGAGAGAGAGAAGAAACCTATAAAGAAACTTACAATATATTCGTATGAAGGTAACAAGAGTCACACGAAAATGTACTAATAAGGTACTTAAAATGTACATTAGGTACGATTGCTGGCAGATGTGCGATAAAGTACCGCTTATGTTAGTCATATCAACTGGCGTAGACGGTGGGACTGAAATGTATATGATGTGACGTGATGATTTTATTCAAAATTGTAGAAAAAGTGAAACTATGCTAATCTGTATGCAGTTCAATGAAATGGGGATTCACAAAATGAATAAAATATCTACAATTAAGTCATTTGTGATTCAGATCAAATCGAAAAGAACCCAAGAAACAAACTGAATTAATTCCAGTTAGACTATAAAGCTTTAAACGTAGGGTATAAGATATTATCCGGTACAAAAGGTATTATCAGTTTTAATGGGCGTTTGACACATCTAATTGGGCAGGTTTTAATTAAACCCATTAGATAATGGAATGCTAATGGGATTAGTTTCAATTTCTGAAATTAGTGGGTAGTATTTTGTAACACTTTATAAAAAAGGTGTGTGAAATACCAAAATTTTCTAATTCGACAATTTTTTAATTTTTTTTAGCAAAATTTATGGAACTTGTTGGAAAATCTGTAATATTTCCTAGAAACGAGGTCTTGTTCCACAATAGTTTCTTAGAATCGTATTCTATTCTCATGGACAGTTTTTACAAGATACACTTAATTTATTGTTGCCGCTCAATGTACCATTGCTTGCAATTGTTGCTGGTTATACATTGTTAACAATAATTAAATATGTAAATCGTACGAGTATAAACAATAACTACACTACACTCGATATTGATTTTAGAAAAACTCTAATCCCACTATTTATAACGCGAAGTTAGCCACACATTAATCATCATACTTTGACTGAATTATAACAACTTCAACAACACTAAGTACAACCAGCGTACAGTGTGTTGCTTTTTGTACTTTTTGGATGCAAAAACTCCAAAAGTAAATGTTCTCCGATTTTGATAATTTTCTAGTATTTAATAGACATGAGTGCAGCTGTCACGAAAATGTGGTCATAAAAGTAACAAGAACAACAATGAGAAAGATAACGGTCATCCAAAATGCCCTTATACAATTTGTGGAAAACTGATTTGAGTTTTCTAATACGAGTATTTTGCTGTATTTATCAGGGTTGTGGAAGCTTTTGTGAGCATAGCTTTAAATGGTTTTTATAATTTTTTGGAACGAAGTTCCTTAAAAAAAAGAAGTTCTGCAAAAAAAAAAAATTAAACAACTTTCGTTTTAACACTATTATGCTACTAAAGGGTTTTTCAACATAGACGCTACAAAAGTAAATCGTTAGGGACAGCAAACGACGCTATATTTTTTCCCGCTCTTTTGACATTTCTCTGCAGTAAGGTTTGCCATTTCATCATGGAAAGATATACGAGCCAACAACGAGTCGAAATTATTAAAATTTACTACCAAAATCTGGAGTCAGTGGCCTCAACTTTAAGAGCGCTACGATTCGGATTTTCATCGGAAAATCATCTTCAGCGATGAGGCTCATTTCTGGCTGAATGGCTTCGTCAATAAACAAAATATGCGTTATTGGTCAGATAGCAATCCACACGTAATCCATGAGTCATCATTGCATCCCGAAAAAAATTACGGTTTGGTGCGGTTTATGGGCCGGCGACGTCACTGGGCCGTACTTCTTCCGTGATGATTAAGACCGGCACATTACTGGGAATGCGAATCGCTATCGTTCAATGATAACCGAATATTTTTGGCCCCAATTGGATAATATGCACTTGGAGGACATGTGGTTCCAACAGGACGGCGCCACAAGCCACACAGCGAATGCCACAATCAATTTATTGGAAACCAAGTTTGGTGAACGTGTTATCTCACGAAATGGCCCAGTCGATTGGCCGCCTCGGTCGTGCGATTTGACGCCGTTAGATTATTTCCTGTGGGGCTCGTCAAGTATATGGTCTATGCCAACAAGCCAGCGACGATTGATTAACTTCGTACGAATATCGAACGTGAAATTGCTGCAGTATCGGCCGATTTATGCTTGAAAACCATCGAAAATTGGGTTCAGCGTCTGGACTTCTGCAAGCGTGCCCGTGGTGGCCATGCAAAAAGAGTCGAGTTCCATACATAATGGCATCGAACGTACTTTCACAGGAATAAAGAATTTCATTGGTATCTAAAACCGTTTTTGTTTTATTTAAAAAAACTTTTGTGGCGCTATTATTGAAAAACCCGTTATTATCAACTATATTGTCTATTTTTGCTTTGGTTTGTGTCTAGACTAACTAAATGTCCCGCATATGTTGGGAAATTTCTTGTTTCACCGCACCGTTTATTACTTTTTAAAATACTCGTATTTAAAAATATAAATTTGCCATCACAGACCCGTATTAGTATTCCGGTTTTGAACCCAATAAAATCTAAATTTAGAAATACTAAAGTGTAAGAAGTTTAAAAAAATAAAATTTTCTTAAAGTGTCTTTTCTCAAAAAAAAGTAAATTTTCTCAAAAATATACCTATTCATATTCTTAAACTAAGTACGTTTTCTTAAAAAAATACCTTATCTTAACCGTTGTGTCAACAGCTGTTGGGTTTTATCCACATCGACAGTAGATGTACCCGGGTACTTCATACGTTTTGTATGGCAGATAGTTGCTTTTGATATACAAATATTAACTACTACCTGGATTCTTGTAATTTTCTGGTTTTTTTTTTTTATTTCTTGGAAATATTGTCTAGTTAACAAAACTTTTATCATAATTTGGGAAAAAAAAAATTTGGTACCTAAATAATCCATTTTTACCAAAAATGGGAATTGCCAAAATCCATAAAAATTTAACAATTTCCAAATTCTTTTTTAATCCTTGTAATTTGATCCCTTTTTACCAAGAAAAATAATTAACATTGAATTTTCATTCGCAAAATTCCGTTATATTTGAACTGAAAATCAACCCCTCTTGCTCATAGTGCTATTTTTAGTACCTGCGCAGAATAATTATAACTCATAAAATATTTGTTCAATGTAAACATTTTTTTTTTGGAATGTGTAGGAAAACACGTCTACTAACAGGAACAAAAGGGTATTTGGGAATATCTTGCCTACCTACCCTTGCACAACCAGTTTTGCAGGCAGAAACATGATTTTTTGCGCAGGTTTCGTTTTGAGTAGTTTTGTATGCATAAGTCAGTTTATGTGCGATTTTTGAAGTGTAAAGACCTAAAAATTTATTTTGTGCGGCAAATATTTCCAGGCTATGATACGAAGTTTCATCAAGATTGGACCAGCCGCTTGGAAGATATAGCAATATAAAGTGAACTTTGCCATTTATTTCTATATATTTGTATGAATTTTCATAGAAGTACCTGGGTACATCAGCTGTTGACGCTAGGTCATTTTCTAGTAACTGGGTTATATTTTCCAAACTGCTGCTCCAATCTTGATGAAACTTTTCCACATGATGCAAAAGTGTATGGTTGAGGATATCATGAAATTTCAGGTCAATCGGACTAACCGTTTGGAAGATACAGGAAAATTAAAGTTGCAAATGTACCCGTGGGCTCTACGATCGACACAACGGTTAAAGAAGTACCTTTTCTTAAAAAAAATAAATTTTCTTGCAAAAAGTACTCTTTCTCGAAAAAAGTTTTTTTAAATAAGCACCTTTTCTTAAAAAAGTACATTTTCTTGCAACAAATTGGCTTTCGTAAAAAGAGAACTTTTTTTGTGAAACAAAATTCTTGAGATAAGTACCTATAGAATAGGTACATTTTTAAGAGTAGGGTACTTAACACAAGAAAAGTTATTTTTTTACAAAAAAGGTACTCTTTAAAGAAAAGGTAGTTTTTTAAGAAAAGGCAATTTGTTGTAAGAAAATATACTTTTTTAAGAAAATGTATTTATGTAAAAAAAAAATAACTTTTTTTTAAGAAAATGTAGTTTTTGTAAGAATATGTACTTCTTTTAAACAAAGGTACTTCTTCAAGATACAAAATTTTTTTTTTTTGAGAAAATTTACTTTTTGTAAGAAAATGCACTTATTTAAAGAAATGTTCTGTTTTGAAACTTCTTTCACTTTGGCTTTTATAAATTTACTTTTTATTGAGTTCAAAACAACAATATCGTGTATAGTAAATATTGGTTACAGGCTCCACCTAGAAAACATCGCATTAAACAAGAAATTTCCCAACATGTGCGAGAAATCTAGTTAGTCTAGACACAAACCAAAGCAAATGTAAATAATAGTGTTAAAACAAAATTTGTTTAAGTTTTTTTCATTTAGCCCCCATCCCGTAACTTGCGAGAATGAACTTCGTTCCAAAAAAATTTTATTGGAGTGAACCTTTATTTTCTCAACTGAACTCAGTTTAGTGCACCGATAACAAGCAGAGTCTCTAGTTTCAGAATGTGTAAATTTATTATACCCGACACTGCCCGAAACAAAATTAATCGATAAATATGGCGGTACCATATGGTGTTCTAGACGAGGAGTGGCTTAAAGTCAACAATTTATAAACCAATTTCTGGACTAACACATTATGTGCTGAGCGTTTTTGGAAGAGATGTAGACAAGGCAAAATTAAAAAGGACTTTAAGTCTTTCATGTAGCGGTGTACAATCAAAATTGGTATCATCAAATAGAAAGTGGGATCGCTATTTATACCAACATTCTCATTGGTTATCACAGAGTCAGGACTGTACACATTAACTTCTTCATATTGGGCCGAGTCCTTCTCGAAACTATAGTAGTGACAAGAATAGTTTCCCATTACATCCCATGAAGGTATTGGGAAGAGCTCCTTACAACCAGTGAGTTGGGGGCTTTCTAGTTTCACACTCACTGATTGGGACCTACAGTTTTACACCAATTCGGAGCGGTATTATAAAAACCTTTTTTTTTGTGGTTAAATACTCAATAGTGACGCCGTCACTAAGCGAAGTGAACACCGCCGAAAGAAATGTAAGGTGGTCAGAACAGGGACCGAACCCACGTTTTCATGTATAAGAGCCACGCACCCTACTATTGTACCATCGACGGCCACATAGGACGGTGACATAGGAAGACAAAAATTATACTTCTCCGAATCATCTTTGCGCCAAAAAGGGAAAGAGCTCATGAATGCCACTAAAACAAATCATTTTTTAATGGCGGCTGAAGTGGTACTGAGGTCCTCCAAAATACAAATTCTGCTGATATATTTCGGCAATTGCGCACTAATTTAACTACAAATAGCACTGCACTAAAAAACATCAAAGTGTATAAAAAAATAAATGGTTTCCCATTACATCCCAAGAAGGAATTGGGGAGAGCTTCTCACAACCAGTGAGCTGTGCGCTTTTTTATACTCACTGATTGGGACCTACAGTTTTACACCGGTTCCGAACGGTATTTTGAGAAGCTTTTTCATGGCTAAGTACTCGAAAGTGTCGCCGTCACTAAGCGAGGTGACCGTCGTCGAAAGAAATTTTAAGGTGGTCGGAGCAGGAATCGAACACAGGATCTCCTGTACAAAAGGTGCGCACACTAACCATTGCACCACCGACGGCCACAAAAGTGTATAAAATAGCCAAGTATTTTGTTGCCGGACCAGGCACTGATTCTGATTGTAGAGACAAATCTTTTAATCCATCAATATAAGTGCCGGACCAGGCACTGATTCTGATTATAGAGTCAAATCTTTTAATCCATCAATATAAGTTGTAAGGAACAGGTGTAAGGAACAATACAACCGAGAAAAAAGTTCAAAGTTTTTGTGCTACCCTGATGAAATAAAAGTATCAGCAACATGTGCCGGAATTGAACTACAATCACTTGTTGATCACAGTATAAAAACGTTTTGTGCAGCACAAAAAATATCACTATCTTCAAGTTCGGACTTAAAGAAATAAATGCAAATCTAAACAGTTGACACAGCACAGCAGTATTTGTATCACAAATAACGTCATATTTGGGTCACAAACATATATATTATATCATATTAATCATTGTGCTCCAACGTGTAATATTGAGTAGCAAACACAATGTGTTTGGACACAAGTATATATATTTGCAACCAAACAACAAAAACGATAAATTTTTCAGTGTGCAGTAATTTTCAGAAAATGTCAACATGTATCAGCGGGCCGATATGGTTCTTTGAAGACAGCTACCGCAATTTATTTACCGTCAGGCAAGAAATATCAAAACATATAAACTATGTGCAATTTTTCGTGATGTTTCGTAAAATAATCGCTTAACAGTGTACTTTTCCTTAGAAATATATTAGAGGGAATTGTGAAATCGGCTAATAGCTACAATATTGTCTGAGATTGTAATGCAATATTTGAAGCTGTTTAGGGTTTGTTGAATTAAAATCTGAAATAGGGCCCTGACCCACCTCCAAAATGTTCTTTGGCCTCTAAAACAAAAATTGTTACGTATAGTACTTCCACAATATTTTGGTTTGGTTGAGGCCCGAAACCCACTGTTGCACAGTGTAATCGATTCAGTCCAACGCATAAGTGTTTCGCAAAAGTTCCCTAGAAATCGATTCCTAATTTAACAGTTTCAAATAAAAGGCATTAATGTTAAAACCTGTTTTTTGGAACTGTTAAAGAATTAGTGCACATTTTGTTGGGCTCATATAAATATTAAATGTAGACTCACGAAAAACGTATTTAAATTTTGTTTTAAAGTGTTTTTTAATGGATTTCCGCTCGGATCATGTTCCCAGATTATTTATATGCAAAATAGAGTTAAAAATATCAAATTCTGTTATTTTAAATGCGTTTCAAAATACTCACCCAGTGTAAAAACGTTGTATGGAAAAACGTGTTAACATCGAATTAGTATTGAATATAACACATTCTTCTATTGTGAAAACTATACATGTTACATTTTGTAAATAATTTAATATTTTAATAAAATATTTTTCTGCTACATATTATTAAAAGTGATAATTAATTCACTAATAAGAGAGACAAACAATAACTAAGTGCCCACAATGTTTTGCCTCTAGTGAATAATTGCCGTATGTTGTCGCTTACAACGTTTTACACGAGAAGGCTTCTAATGTTCTGATTTATTGTCCGTTTAGACAATAGTTTCTGTCGCGATGTAAAGACTTCAAGAATACAGCCGGATTCTGTAAAATTCTGGACAGCATCAAACACTTCAAGATGTGTTGGGGTCTTCACATGCAAAGATAATATTCGTTACGCCCAAACGAAATCTCAGCCAAATGAATTCCGTTTGGGGAATGTTATTGCGGCGGATGAACATTTGATGATTCAAACATATCACTACCATTGAGATAAATATATAATTTATATAAGAGGCTGTGTTATAAGATCAGCTGATTGTGCCTTCTTTCTTTATTTTCTAAATACTAACAAAATTTCAAGAAATTCCAAATAAATTAAATAAATAAAGTTATTTCTACGTATGAAAAAAAAAAAAGAAATGACTGACTGACAGAATTTTATGGTACTTATGCATACAAATCCTCCTGTCATCACCTGGCATAAGTACACATTGGCTTCATGAAATACAAACATGACAAAACTAAATCGAGTAAATATGCATGTAAACGCGCTAATACGTGTAAACGCGCTTTTACACCCGTTAACAAAAACCAAAAACAATTCCCAATTTGGCTTTAAAATCGCTTAGAATAATCTTAATGTCGTGGACAGGGCAGCGTTCGCAAACTTGTTTCAGACGCTCCTAAAATGATTTTTTGAACTCATCGTCTTTATCCTGTAATTAATACATCTTGAAAATAACAGCTCTTTCCCATATTGTGATATAAAGCGATAATCGCACAAACTTTCGTGAAAAACTTTGTATCGCGCTAAATCGTTTATAAGTGTACTTTTTCGACATATCGCGATATGATATCGCAATATAAGCTATCGTATAAACGTAGTATTACTTTTATGAAGAGTTACAATTTCAGCCTTCTTTTAAAGTGATAATACTATAGTCAAATTTACTTGTTTTAACAATTCGCCAAAAACAATATTTGAATCATAACGTGCAGCAATTAAATGTATCAAAAATAACGGTAAACGAGTATGCGGAATTCCAAACATAGCCAGAGTTGTCAGAAAACAAAATTTAAAGAAACTGCGTTCGAACATTTGCAAATTTTATTTTTTGTCGACAGGTGTATAGTAAGCTAGTGAGGTGTACTGAAAACTTTTTTTTCGGAAAAAAAAAATAATTTTTTTTTGACAATATGGGCTCAAACGACGTGTCATGATGTACATATGTATATACATAAGTATAGAAAAAAATATTTTCAAAATTTTGACAGAGCATTTTTTTTCACGCCATCGTTTTGAATCTTTATCATGCATATTTTCTCTTCCCCCAATTTGCTGTATTTTCCAAAATAAATATTCCATTCCCGCCCGCATGAACCAAAATTAAAATACTTTTTTTTAACACTATCATATTATGCTACAACCCAGTATTATCAACTATATTGTTTACTATTGCTTTGGTTTGTGTCTAGACTAATATATGTTGGGAAAGTTCTTGTTTAATGGGAAGTTTTCTAGGTGGAACCTGTAACCAATGTTTAGTATAAATTGTAGTTTTGAACCCAATAAGAAGTAAATTTAGAAAAGCCAAAGTGAAAGAAGTTTAAAAAATAACATTTTCTTAAATAAGTGCCTTAAAGAAGCACATTTGCTTAAAGAAAAGTAAATTTTCTTACAAAAAGTAACTTTTCTAAAAAAATATTTTTGGTTTAAAATAAGTACATTTTCTTGAAAAAGTAAATTTTTTTTTACAACATATTTAATTTTCTTAAAAAACTGCCTTTACTTTAATGAGTACCTTTTTGTGAAACAAAATAACTTTTCTTGAGATTACCAATTCTAAAAAATTCCCATTTTTTGAAAACAAAATTTTCTTGAAGAAAGTACCTTCTTTTAAAAAAATACCTTTGTTTGGAAAAATTCCTTTTCTTAAAAGTACATTTTCTTAAAAATAAAATAATACCTTTCCTTTTCTTTTCTTGAGATAAGTAGCCTTTCTGAAAATAAGTACATTTTCTTAAAAAACATAACCTTTTCCTAAAGAGAAAGTACCTGTTCTTAAAAAAGTACTTCTTTGTAAAAAAAAATTCACACTCTTATGGCTTTTTCTTATAGAAAGTACTTCTTCTTAAAAATAGTACATTTTCTCAAAAAACGCATTAATTTTTAACAAAAGAAGTACCTCTCATTAAAAAATTACCTTTTCGGGAAAATAAAATAGGTTTAGGACCGCAAACGAGTTATAGTAACTCCAAACTCAGAAGAAAAAACTTTTACGAGTAACAAAAGTTTGGCGATCAACTTCGTTATCGTTTAAAGCAATCGAGTTCTATACCAGTCCACAGAATTTATTTCGGATAGAACTGTGACCTCATTAATAAAACCGCACAAAACCTTAGCATTTGGATTTGCTTGATTGTTTTTTGTTGAATGAAGACAGAATCATAGAGCAATAGAAAAAAGTCTCTTCGCTTTCTTTACGTTCTCTCGATGAACCCGAGGTAGTAGACCCTTTCATCGAGTTTGAGTTGGTATTGAATTTTACTCTTTGGTTGGACATAAAACGGACAGAAATTAATGAAATTAAAACATAAAAAATAATTTAGCTGCCATTAGTATCAATCAAATACCATTTAAACTTAGGATGCTGCATGTTTTGCCTCGGGTTGCTGAATGCCTCGTCGTCATCGAGAAGGTAAAGAGAGGATTAGAGACTCTTATTTATTGCTCAATGTTACAATAAAAGGTTTTCATTTTTTTGAGCAAAATTATATTATACAAATTTTGAAGAAAGGAGCAAAATGTAATTAGGGTCAATTCGATTACAACAAAAGCAACGAGTTTTACAACAAAAGTTTTTAATTTGCGCGAAAAGTATTAACTTTTCCATTCAACAATGCGACTAAGTAGCAAACACAATATTTTTGGGACAAACAATATATTTTTTTGCGGCAAATAAGTAATACATTTTTTTCTTTGTGTGCAATGGTTAGTTCGCGTGATTCGAATATACACTGAAAATAAAAATTTATAAGCTACTGGTAAATTTTAGGGTAACCATACTCTATCAAATTTAATTAATAAAGCGTATTAATATTTTTATAAATATTTTATAATAATGTGACGTTTGTGCATAAGAAAGCTACCTAACGCCAAAATCGCTATAGTTATGAAAGTTCGACATTACCGCTTCGCACGTGTGCACACGGTCATCATCTTGATGTAGGTCATTTTTTTCATTGACAAATTGTCATTAAAAATAATCATTTTCCCCGTTGATTGTTGTCAATGACGCACTAAATAACTAATTTTCGAAAACTCATATATGTTGGAATAATGTTTTATATTCCTCTGACAATGAAAACTAAAAGAATTAAAAAATTTCCAAGTATAATTACATTTAATAATAATAGTAAACAAAATATTTCACTGTAACAAAATGATAATTTTAAAATAATCGCTGAGATTTGTGGGCAAGTGTTGATGACCACATATAAAAAAAAATGTAGACAAACGTAATCAAATTTTACGCCTAGTGGTTTTGTTTATCAACAGTGCTGTCTGATTTAACACCAACGCCATCGTCCGGATTGTATTTGTCCACTAAGGTGTGAAATAAAATTTTGAAATATATGTCTTGAGTTTTCTGATAACCATTCAATTTTTTTTCCATAAATAAAAACTTTCCATTTCAAAGACAATCTAATAGTAAACTCCTCCTCTTGATTCTTTACATATCCTTGCGTCAATGAAAAATATACGTTAGAAATCGACACCTATGCGGAAGAGACAAATTTAAAAAAAAATCAATGAGTGTGAACATATTAGTGATTTCTATGGACATATTATTAAATATTACATTGGAAAAAAAGGAATTGTTTTTGGGGTGAAGACTCTTTTGTTATTGCACTTTCTTTTTTCTTACATCTTCTTTAACATTAGATGTAGTATTGTTGAAATAAATAAAGAAATATTTAGCTCACTGAAATAATTCTTTTTCTTTTGTCATAAACAGAGCGATGACAAAAAGTATTGAATAGTATAGAGAACTGATTGCACTCTTTGTCTGCTCTCATGTAGAGACTCTGAGTAAAACAGCATAAACGAGTCTTAGGGCGAGTTTCACACTCATCATTTAAAAGCTAACAGAAACTTTTCAGATTAATTGACATTGAAATGACAAACATCGGACATTTAAAGTACATTTAAACGGACAAATTTCAACTGTGAAACTGGCCATTATTCTCTTTATAGAATATTTCAATACAAATGCACCATTTCGAAAATGTTATTACACAAAACAATACAAAAAGCATAAATGTTTCTGAAGGCATCAATGTTTCACATCAAAATTATGAATGGACCAAGTTATGACAAAAAGAGAGTAATTCGTTTTGAATCATTCGCCAGATGTCGCCAGTGCGTTTGAGTCATACAATTCGTTCCATGAGTTCTCTATACTATTCAATACTCTTTGGCGACGACGACCTGCTTGTTTGTTCGCTGCCGCTCAATTAATACTGTTCCCGTAGAAAACTATTTATTTTAATTTTAAATAAAAAACAGTTTGATTTTAAATTTAATGTTTAATATTTCATGTTTGGTGTTTCAATTATTTTTGACAACTGATTTTACAAATGTTTCTTTTTGTCGTGGACCACCAAATCTATCAACATACATATGTAGAACGACAGTTAGTCTGAATAGAGAATCCAAAAGAAAGAGCAACAACAATACAACTGCTGAGTGACCAAACTGAAGCAAATGACTTTGTCAGCGCTGCTGTTGTTGTTGGTACATTATTTTGCATCGATAACGTAAACAACAAGCAACAACATACATACATACGGTACAAAACATAATGACCAAAACCAGTATGTATGTGTTGTTGCGACAAAATTATTAGAAATTATTATTAGGGTGGCCCGCAATTTCAATATTTTACAAAATTTATCAAAATCAAAAATACAAATTAATTTTATGATCGATGTAAGGCGATTTCACCCAACAAATACCATCAAACTTATTTTCAGGCAGAGACTATTGTTGTACAATAACCACGTATGTGATGCTAACACTGTGTGTTGTTTGCATGTGTTCACTTTGATAGATTGCCCTATCCGTGTCTATAGATGTTAAAACATCAAAAAAAAAAGGTTTTGATGCATTATTGTTGTAAGTCAAAAACAAAATGTAAATTAAAGGTAACGAAAAGTAATAAGTATAATAGTTACTGAGACATAAAGGTTCAAATTCGACATTTTGCCAGGAGACACTCTGAGTATAAGCGCCGTAAAAACCTTCTCGTGTAAAATGTACTTCGTGCCATTTACAGTCATTGGGCACAGAGGGGTCGAATTGAATTTAATTTTCATGTTTTATTGCAGAGGTTTGATTTAGAAGATGTAGAATTTTGCCATAATAAAAACTGCATATACCTGTAATTTTTCGGAATTCCGGATCATGGGATTGGTAAAACTTAGCCACGAACGTTATATCTAGTTCAGACATATAATCCTATAGATCTTTTAGAATCGACATGTTCAATAATAATTGCTAATTTGGGAATATGACCCGGCAGGAAAAAAGACCATGACACCAAGATCATGTTCTATAAGTGGCTATAGGAAATATACCATGCCATGACATCAAGACTGTTCTAGGTGATGTTAATGCTAAAGTCGTCATTGCAAATGTCTTTGACGCAACCTTCGGCAAATTCAGTCTACACGCCATCACTTCCGATAACGGAATGAGACTGTTAGATTTTGCTGCGGCGAAAAACATAGTTGTTAGTAGTATGAGATTCCAACATAAAGACATCCACAATCCTACTTGGAACCAGATTTATCACCTGAAAAACGATGGAAGGCACTCTACTAGTATTATCCGTGTGATCCCACACAATTTGTCAATCACTCAAAAAAAGGCTCGTGTCGATTGGTCGAAAGAAATGGTACAAAAATACGGTCGAGGTGCTTCGAAACACGTCTATGACATCGTGACAGGTGACGAATCCTGGATTTACGCACATGAGCCCGAAAGTAAACAGCAGTCAACTGTATGGGTGTTTCAAGATGAGTCAAATCCAACAAACGTTGTTCGCGCCCGAAGCACTTCCAAGCAAATGGTCGCCTGTTTTTTTTGGAAAAACCGGACATGTCGCAACCGTACCACTAGAACAACGCAGAACAGTGAATTCTGAGTGGTACACAACCATTTGTTTGCCAGTTGTCTTCCAAGAAATCAGGAAAACCAACCGCCGAAGACGGATCACTCTTCACCACGACAATGCAAGCTCTCACACATCGGCTGAAACAACTTCATTTTTGAGCACCCAAAACATTGATTTGATGGGTCATCCGCCGTATAGTCCTGACTTGGCACCGAATGACTTCTTTTTATTCCCGTACGTAAAAAACAAACTGAGAGGTCAACGTTTTTCGACACCTGAAGAAGCGGTTGCTGCATTCAGAATGCATGTTTTGGAGATACCTCAATCAGAGTGGCAAAAGTGTTTCGACAATTGGTTCAAACGCATGCAAAAGTATATATGAAAAATATATATAAATCTTCATGGGGAATATTTTGAAAAACAATAAAGTGATTTTCGATGATTAATATTTGTTTTTATTCTCTAATCCCGAAATATAAAATTCAATCCGTATAAGATTATACCAACCAGTGAGCTGTGCGCTTTCTAACTTTTCATTCACTGATTGGGACGTATATATTTACTCCGGTTCAAAACGATATTTTTAGAAGTTTTTTCATGGCCAATTACTCGATAGTGTCGCCACCACTAAGCGAGGTGGCCGTCGTCGAAGGAAATGTAAGGTGGTCAGAACAGGGATCGAATCCACGATCTCATGCACAAGAGCCGCGCACACTAGCCATTGCACCACCGACGGCCTTTAGCGCTTCCTTCCGCTGTTTTATTTCCCGTTAAGAAAGCAAGTTTCTTTTCAAATTACAATAAGTACAGCAGCTTTATATGTATTACTTCACCATAAGTATTTTACGATAACAATATTACTGGACGATGTATGCCTTTATCCGATTGCACCGACATTGACCTCAGTTTCCCTGCAAATCGGCTATTCATTCGAGTTCAACCGTCTCCAGACCGGAAAATTTTTCATCGATTTAAAGTGTAGTTATGAGACGCCATTTGTCCTCGCTTAATTCAGATTGTTCTTGCGATATCATTAAACATTCGTGGTGAGTTAGTCGGAGGTAGATTTTCCACATGCAGCGATATTGCAAGTCGCAATATAAAGGGTTTTTCAATAAGAGCGCTACAAAAGATTTTTTAAATAAAACAAAACCGGTTTTAGATACCAATGAAATTCTTTATTCCTTTGAAAGTACGTTCGATGCCATTATGTATGGAACTCGATTTCTTTTGCATGGCCAGACGCTGAACCCAATTCTCGACGGTTTTCAAGCATAAATCGGCCGATACTGCTGCAATTTCACGTTCGATATTCGTACGAAGTTCATCAATCGTCGCTGGCTTGTTGGCATAGACCATAGTCTTGACGTAGCCCCACAGGAAATAATCTAACGGCGTCAAATCGCACGACCGAGGCTGCCAATCGACTGGACCATTTCGTGAGATAACTCGTTCACCAAACTTGGTTTCCAATAAATTGATTGTGGCATTCGCTGTGTGGCTTGTGGCGCCGTCCTGTTGGAACCACATGTCCTCCAAGTCCATATTATCTAATTGGGGCCAAAAAAATTCGGTTATCATTGAACGGTAGCGATTCGCATTCACAGTATTGTGCCGGTCTTGATCATCACGAAGGAGTACGGCCCAAGACGCCGCCGGCCCATAAACCGCATCAAACCGTAATTTTTTCGGGATGGATTACGTGTGGATTGCTGTCTGACCAATAATGCGTATTTTGCTTATTGACGAAGCCATTCAACCAGAAATGAGCCTCATCGCTGAAGATGATTTTCCGATGAAAATCCGAATCGTAGCGCTCTTAAAGTTGAGGTAGTAAATGTCAAAAGAGCGGGAGAAAATATGGCGTCGTTTGCTGTCCCTATCGATTTACTTTTGTAGCGTCTCTGTTGAAAACCCCTTTACATCACAAGCTGTTTGTTGACATTCTAATATTATTTTGACTTACATAAATGTTAGTTAAACCAAAAATTTAAAACTGTAACAATAATACGCGCAATTTTCATTTATAAAATTATTAAAAACAAAACGCAAACAATAGTAAAAACCTAAAAAAACATTATAACTTCGGCATCTGTGCGTGTAAGTAGGAAAGCAACGAGGACGTAGTGCCAAACAAGCACTCGATACGATAAAAAACTTCAGTTAGTGATAAGTGTATATAGTACTCCCATACATCGCAGTGATGCTTCACAAACATCGAAACGATCGTCCAGCGAATGTGAGTTCGAATCCCACCCGCTGCATTTACAATTTTTTCACTAACCGGAGAAAACATGATCTCTTAGCCTTAAAGGAAATTACAACTTTAAAAATAACTCAGATCTAGTAAAATAAACTTAAAAAAATTAATATTTGACTTAACCTCTGCTTTGATTCGAATCCGGAAGTCCCATTATTTGTTTGGGTTTGTTGTCGGGTATGATAACTAGAGTATTTAAAAACCAGACAATTCAAGAAACCGGGTGTACGGCTGCTTCGAAAAACGGGTGTTTGGAAAACCCGGTTCCACCGGTTTTTTTCAAGGAAAAAAGTTTTGGAACAAAGTTCCTTATCGCAGTTGCGGGATGGGGGCTAAGTGAAAAAAAAATTAAACAGCTGTGTTTTAACACTATTATGCTACAACCCAGTATTGCCAACTATATTGGGCACTTTGCTTTGGTTTGTGTCTAGACTAACATATGTTGGAGAATTTCTTGTTTAATGGGAAGTTTTCTAGGTGGAGCCTGTAATCGATATTTAGTATATATTATAGTTTTGAACCCAATAAAAAGTAAATTTAGAAAAGCCAAATTGAAAGAAGATTTTCTTAAATAAGTGCCTTTTCTTAAAAAAGAAAATTTTCTCAACGAAAAAAATACAAAGTACATTTTCTTAAAAAAAATACCTTATTTTAAAGAAGTACATTTGCTTAAAACAGTAAATTTTCTTACAAAAAGTGAATTTTCTTAGAAAAAGTATTTTTTTTTTAAATAAGTAACTTTCTTAAAATAGTAAATTTTCTTGCAACAAATTACCTTTTCTTAAAAAACTAACTTTTCTTTAAAGGTTGTCTTTTTTTGTGAAAAAAATAACTTTTCTTGGGATAAGTACTTACTCTTAAAAATTTACATATACATAATCAATATTCTTCGAGCTTGAGGTCAGATTTGCTGTAGTTATATTTATTTTCCTCGATATTTCGCTACTCCTTTGTGTAGCATCATCAGGAGATATAAACAATATTCAACAATTAAAACAAAAAAAAAAAAAAAAAAAAAAAAAAAAAAGTACCAATTCTAAAAAAAATCTAATTTTTTCACAAAAACCTTTCTTCAAAAAAATACCTTCTCTTAAAAAAAAAAATACATTTTCTTACAAACATTACTTATCTGAAAAGTATCTTTTCTTAAAAGTATATTTTCTTAAAAGTAAAAGAACACATTTTTTTTATTTTCTTGAGATAAGTGCCTTTCTGAAAATAAGTACATTTTCTTAAAGAAATAACCTTTTCCTAAAAAAAGTACCACTTCTTTTAAAAAGAACCTGTTCTTAAAAAAAGTACTTCTTTGTAAAAAAAATTCATACTCTTATGGCTCTTTCTTTCAAAAAGTACTTCTTCTTAAAAATAGTACCTTTTAAAAAAAACATTAGCTTTTAATAAAGAAGTACTTCTCTTTAAAAAATAACCTTTTCGGGAAAATATAATACATATTCTTACAAAAAGGACCCCAAAATATACTTTTCTTTTTAAATACATTCAACTTATTATAAAAAAAAAATTTCTTAAAAAGAGTTTATCATTTTTCAAAAAGTATATTTTCTTAAAGATCCATTTAAATTATAGTATTTTTCAAAGGGCGCCTTAGGTGTGTTGGAACTAGCTAGTACATAATACGAGTATACTTATATAGCGAAAGGAACTTCGTTCCAACCGGGTTTCCCCTGACAAGTCTTACTCGTATATGCAAGTCTTAAGCACCTTATCCACTTATCGTGTTTAGCACGCTTAATATGTTTTGGGACCAGAATCTGCTGAATATTGTATGAAAACTCAGCTGGTTTTGGCCTTAAACGCCGCCAAAACGAAGCTTAAGGAATTGGAGTTTTTTTTCGAAAATGTAAATTTTCAGAAAATCGGCGATCGGTGGACGTCCAAAAAACCAGTGGACCGGTTTTCGGTTTTTGAATACTCTACAGATAATGCCGTGCCAACTTATACGTGTTCTAATTTTGGGTAAAAGAACCTGTTGGTTTTGGATGATCACGAGTAAATATAATCGATGGTAGAAGTGGGAGTAGAACAGGTTATTGGGTATTTGCAGCCGAATAGTTTGCTGGGTAGTATAATAAAAGTTTTTCGCTATTTACTTAAGATAAATACAGATGTGCTCTACTATTGGAAGGAGACCTTATTTTAATATTATTTAAAATTCACGTCACGTACTATGAGAATTTCTCATTTATTGCTGGATGTTTGTACCATTTGTATTCGAGCACCTGTTTTAAAGAATCATGACTTAATTGATATTATTCTAGTTCAAGGTTGTTGTTTCTTCAATATTTAATCAATGTTTTATTGATACATTAATTAGGTTTTGTGTGAGACATATTCAGATTAGTAGATTCAGAATTTCATATGTAATACACCTGTTTCGCAATGCGGTATTATAATTTATGTTTAACCAGAGAACGATTTATCGAGAGAACGATTATCATATTGTATGCAGATTTTTCTAAAAACAAACAGGAACCCTTTAGGAACTGTGACTGCATTCCAGCTTGAGGTTACTGATTTTAAAATTTACCTTATGCATATTATTCCAATGGTTTTATTGTTTATCTGGACAAATAATTATAATATTCTTAAACTTAACCTACCAGTTTAAATATTGAAATCTCTATCTGTCTATCATTAATTTTCTTCACGAAGATAACTAACGATTGAGTATTGTTTGAGTTCTAAGTTTATTTCAACAATTATGCGTTGGAATAGTTAATCAATTTTAATTATTCATTTTGAATGCAACAGTCTAAAGACAGCAGCTCATTGCATCAGCTTGACCGTGAATTGTCAGCCAATGATTCGTTTAAAGTCTTTGAGGTGTCATATATTATTTCAAATTTACAAAAAAACATGTTAAGAAAGTCATTTAGTATAATCGACCTTTCATTTAGCTAAAGCGAATGTCCAATGTTCGGGGTACGTTAACAGTTCGGGGTACGAAACAGTATCCGTGAAAGCGAAGACTCTTCTGAAACGTCTCCGCTGCAGTTGTTCGGTTCTGTTGAATAGACGTCTAAAGACTATAGGTCGTCCCTTCCTACACAACTTCACTGAGATACACGAGATAGATTTGGGAGATATAATGAGGTAACTCCGATTAACAGGTTGGATATAGACACTGTACATTAGACTGTCCGGAGTGATGTGGTATGCAAAACGGTACCTCAAGACACAAATTGATGCTAAATAGTATCTTTACACGCTGAAAAATAATGGCCCCAGCAGCATATTGCTGGAACCACTGACATGTTTGCAAGCATTGTTTTCGTGAATTGAAGATATTCTGCTTTTTGTTTCTTTATTGTGACAAAACGCCAGTGTTTTCAGCAGTTTTCAACAAACAAATCAACATTTGGGTCACTAATACATATATATTATAACCTATTAATGAGTGTGCCCCAAACATGTTATATTGAATAGCAAACACAATGTGTTTGGACACAAGTATACTATATTTGCGGCAAGCTAGAAACACGTTATATTTGCATCCAAACTATAAAAAAAAAAATTTCAGCGTGTAGCAACCACGTGAACCAACCATAATAGAAAACGGCGAGTATCGACGAAGGATGACCCACGAGCTGTATAATCTGTATACCGACATCGACGTAGTTATGCGTATCAAAATAGCGCGTTACGCTGGACAGGCTATGTCAGCAGAATGGATCAGTATGAACCAGTGCGAAAAGTGTTCGAAGGAAATCTATAAATAGGACTCCAAGACTTTCATGGAAAGACCAGGTGGAATATTACTACGAGAGCATGGTCTTACCGACTGAGGGAGGAAGCTGAAGGTTGGAGTCGAGCCGTTTGGAGAAACATTCTAACCTCAGTTTGTAAAGCCCTTGACCCGCCTGGGTTGTTTGAGGCAAATACGTGTTAATTTAAAAGTTGCCCGTTAAACTTAACCTAAATAACGAACCTGAAATTGCCCATATTATTTGCAATTATTTTTCATTTTCAATATTGTTTCATATAACTAGAAAGCACATGAATACGTTACAATCCATAACAAGTTATGTGGTCGAGGGAGGAGTATCTCCGCCCAAAACACCCTATATTTTCAACATGCAAGTATGTATGTATATTGACATATAATCATATGTATGTATGCATGCTTATAAGTTTATCCGAATTTAAGTAATTAATTGTTTAAAACTCGTCATCGTTCGATACTCGCGTAGTATTGACACACATTATGAATTATAATCAAACAAAAAAAAAAAAAACAACAAAACAAATGTTTCACTTCGATTGTAATTCAAACAATGAACGTGGTAAAGGCCCAGATTATTGCCAGTAATACATAATTGGCCGCCGGGGTTTCATATCGAAAAATTATAATTATTGTGTGATTTTACATTGATTACGATCAGCCATCCATAGACAAATGAATTTCACTTTTATTTATGATTTCAAAAGGTTTGATTGTTGTTGTTTTCATTTAAGAGAGTGGGAGAAAAACTTAGCATTAAGCGGATGAAAACTATTAATTCTATCGAAAAAACGTTATTGCTATTGTACATTATTTTCTCTTAATTGTCATTCTAAAACAATTGAAGTGTCATTGCAAATTGGGGGAAGTGAAACATAAACAGAAGCAACGAAGGTTAGAATTTTAAGATTTTTTTTGTTAAACCAGGAAATATTCAATTGGTTGAACGTCGTTGATGCATTGGACTTGTGTACATGAGACCTTGCGTTCAATTCCCCCTAAGTCCACTTTAATTTCCTTCGAATACGGTAATCTCGCTTATTGGTGGTCACTACGCTTAGCCACGAAAAAGCTTATCTATGCATAACCGGTCGTATTCGGTGTTAAACTTTAGGTTAAATGTTATTAATTTTAATTTTTAGTTCTAAAATAAAATTTTTCCATTTTTTTTAAAAATAAATTTAAGGTACAGAAAGATGTATAAGTATATGTATAGAATAAACAATAATATTTTTGATTTCGTAAATAAAATATTTTTGAATGTTAAAGTAAGAGAAGTTCACACTACAAGCTTTCAAGGTCTGATACATTTTTCTAAATGAACAATTATTGGTTTTTGATGGAATAATAACATCATTCAGGAAAGCAGACTCAATGGAATGACTAGTTTCGAACTCTGTGGCAAGTTCATCATCAGATGCTTATTCGCTTAATTGGTACCATTGGTAAGATCATCAGCCGTATACTTATACAGTGGTGGCCAAAACATATGCAACTAAGATTGGCCGCCTTTAAAAGGGTCTATAAGTTTGTAAAATTGTACCACAAAAAGGACAATAAATTATAAACGGCATTATGGTGCAATGATAGTGTGCGCGGCTCTTGTACATGAGGACGTGGGTTCGATCCCTACTCTGACCACCTTAAATTTCTTTCGACGGCGGTCACCTCGCTTAGTGACGGCGACACTATCGAGTATTTAGCCATGAAAAAGCATCTCAAAATACCGTTCGGAACCGGTGTAAAATTTTAGGTCCCAATCAGTGAGTATAAAACTAGAACGCGCACAGCTCACTGGTTGTGAGAAGCTCACCCTAATCCCTTCATGGGATGTAACGGGAAACCATTTATTTATTTATTCATTAAGATATTTAAAAACATTTCACAATGTACAGCTTTTGTTTACATTTCCATGTTATCGGCATTTTTATCGATAAATATTAAAATCGGTGTGGACAAAACATATGCAGCTCTCCAATTTTGTTTTAAATAACGTCGTTTTTTTTTTAATACTTTTGATCGGTGTTTTTCATATAACTAACTAGAAAGCCTGTGTAAAGGGATTTGTAGGAATATTCAGTATAATTTTGCTATTTTTTCCTATTGAAGCTAAAATAGAGTTCGTTTTAAAATGGCGCGCGATAAATTCGGATTTGAGCTCAGGCGGAAAATTGTGAATGCTTATTCTTATGGAATATCACAGAAAGAGATTGCCGAGAAATATAATGTTCATAAAAGTTCAATATCTCGCATTATTGCTACTTTAAAAAAAAAACTACAGAAATTTGTATTATATACCGAGGTGGTCCACCGCGCTAGATAAGTGATCGGACGGACAATTTGATCATCAGAATCAGACACGTGAAATAAGACCCATTTATCTCTTCCTCGAAGATAACTACAAAAATTCAAATAACAGTTTCTGCTCGAACAATTCTTAGATGTCCTTTGCAGGCCTCTCTACTCGAACGAAGTCCTGCAAAGAAACAGCTTATATCATAAGCGTTTGCAGTTTGCTTAAGACAATTTAAATTGGCCAGGAAGTAAATGGGGGTCTGTCTTGCTGAGTGACGAATGAAAATTTAATATTATTGGCAGCGATGACATGTGGTACGTACGACGACTAGTAGGAAAACGGATCGAAGCACGTTACTGCAAAAAGATGGTCATGCAAGGAGGGGGAAGTGTAATGGTGTGGGGCTGCTTTTCTGGTGCTGGTGTTGGTCCACTGCATAAAATTGATGGCATTATGGACCGATTTGTGTATAAAGACATTTTAGAAAGGGTAATGCTTCCATATGCCGCGTACGATATGCCATTGTGGTGGGTCTTCCAGCAAGACAACGACCCCAAACATTCATCGAAAGTGGTTAAATCGTGGTTAGGCGAAAATAGACGCACAGTTATGAAATGGCCACCACAATCATCAGACTTAAATCCCATCGAGAAACTCTAGGAAATCATAAACCAAAAAATTGAGTGGTAAAATTGTAGACGATGTGATATTTTGTTTCGACGCCTGAAAGATGTGTGGAAATCAATACCAATAAGCGTCATTGACAAACTAGTAATATCAGGCTGTAATTGACCACAACGGATTTGCTAGAAAATATTCAGATCATTTGCATTGAACTGCGCTTGATTTTATTGGTTGCACATGTTTTGGCCACTGAAAAATAAGAATGAATAGGTATTTTTATGTTTTTCATACATTTTTCTAAATATCTATGGAGTAGATCCCTTTTCCTTATTTTTAAAGCAATAAACTATAAAATTTAAAACAAAAAGTTGCTAATTTCATTTTCAGAAAATTTATATTCCGTAAAGATGCATTTTCGTTGCAATTGTTTTGGCCACCACTGTATATACCAACTTTACATGCAGTTTGCATATGCGAGTTGGTACACGCAAAGGAAAAAAACGTTTATTACTCGGTTGCCGCAACAATACTTTGATTGATTTGTATTAATTTATTAATCGCAACCGTTCATGTAGTTCTCCCAAATAAACTCATATATCGCAAATGTGTATCATGTTGGGGCAAACGAGTTTTCGTTTGCATCAAACGAAATTAGCCATTTTTTTAATGAGAGCACATATTACGAATAACGTAAATTTCTCTCATTCTGTCGACTGTATACACAGTCTTATCCATTCGTTTCACGCCTACACATAAAAGTGATCACACACTCTAATGCGTTTACCTTGTCAATATATCTGGGTTGGACAATTGACGCGTTGTAGTTTGCTGCGCTTTTAGTTGTTATTTGAATGCAAGGCGAAATATACGTGTAATTAGACAGTGAAAAAATAGACAAAAATTCCAACTTTTTTTAACACAAATTTTAGGGGTAAAACCAAAATCGTAAAAGTTGGAAATTTATACAAAAAGGAGCTTATGGAAGCCATAAATAAAAGTTTTAACATACAAGTAATGTTTTACTGAGTAGAGTAACTACAACTACAACTGTGTTGCTGTAACTACAACTCAGTTGCTGTAATCGAAACAAAAGTTTCTCGCAAATGTTTTTTCAGCTTATATTTGTTATAACTCGTTTGCTGCAAACATTTTTCGGTTCTCCCAAACGAAATAACATATATGGCTTAATATAAGTTCGTTTCTCCTAACTACAAACTCCAAACGCACTTCAGTTATCTGAGATTTCGTTTGGGAGGAACGAGTTTTTTCTTTGCGTGTATCAATCGAAAACCTCTTAGTAGCAACTCAATCTTAAAATAAATTATTCCATCAACAAGTGGTGAATGGTTTTTTCCTCCATGTTCTCTTTTCTTCATACATTCTCCCAGAGTTGCCGTTGTTTTGAGGTTAGTAGATGTACAGGCTGGCTGATGAATATTGCTACATAAAGAAACTCAAATAACTTTTTTTTCAGTGTATGGAATTCATTTTTCTTTTATTTATGTTAAAGCTCTTTAAATTTTATTAAATATAGCTTAATTAGTTTTAAAAATAATGGAATTTAAATGCTCTCTCTTGCTCGTTGAGGGGGGAACCCTTCCTTCGAGTTCGGTTCCGAAAACCCTTCGTGCTGGTTCTTCTTCATCCATTCTACTGACATGGCCTACCCAGTGCAATTGCGTTATTTTGATCCGCTTAACTACATCAATGCCGGGATAAAGCTCATACAGCTCATGGTTCATGCGTCGCCAATACTCGCCTTTGTACACTATAGGGCCATAATTTGTTCGGAGTATTTTTCTCTCGAAGACTCCTACATATGTTTCGTCTGCTTGCGATAAGACCCACGATTCTGCGCTATGAAGCAAGACAAGTTGTATCCGAGTCTGGTACAGCTGGACTTTTGTTACTCGAGAGAGCGCTTTATCTCTAAAGTGCTTGCTTAGCCCAAAATATCAAGTATTCGCCAGCACAATTCTCCACTTGATCTCAAGGCTGACGTTGTTGTTTTGTTTACGGCAAATCCAAGGTATATAAATTCGTCCACTACCTCGAAATTATAACGGTTCTCAACGTTCACGCTTTGGTCTAAGCGCGTGGAGGTCTTGCTCGTTGAAACCATTAATTTTGTCTTGCAATCATTCATTGTCAGACCCACTTTTGGTGACTCCTTCTCAATTCTCGTACACACCGAAGTAACTTCTCTAACACAGGCCAGCGTTTTTAAATATGGGACATAGTACAGTCTCCAATCGCTGGGCAGACATTCATCTAACCAAATTTTGCTAATGCGCTGATGCATGCACCTTATCAAGACATCGCCTTAAACAGCTCCGCCGGTAATCCATCGGCTTTGTTGTTTTTAAGCCGGGCAATAGCTATTCTGACCTCGTCTTGGTTAGGAGGGGGCAATCGACGCCGTCGTCCAAATTGTGATCGATTGTCTTGTCATTGGATATCTCAGATTCCCAACATACTCTGCACATCTGCGATGAGATTTCCGTCCTTGTCTTTATAGAAGGGAGCCTTGAACCATGTCCATTAGTTCCATTTTCGACTTTTCGATAGAATTTTCGGGGTTTGTTCTTCCTTCTGTATGTCTCAATTTTCTCACTCCCGTGCTTTCTCCACTGCCGTTTCTTACGCCTAAAGAGACGATTTACCTCCTTTCTTTTCTCCCTATACCGCTCAGTCGCAGCTTGCGTTGCAATTGACTGAAGCATTGCCATACTCTTCATCGTACCATGGTTTATTGCTAAACGGTTTTTCGAAACCAAGTACGGTTGTTGCGGCAGTGTTTATAGAGTCGGGGATGGGTTTCCACTGCGCTCGTCATCATCGGGAGATGTAGGCTGTGGCTACCTTTGGTAATTGCAGCTTTCCGATGTCCAGCTTTCTCTGCGTTTGATTTCGTACGATTTTCGCTCTACTTTATCTTGTGCGAACCTTTGGTGATACCAGGTAGTGATCAGAATCTATCTTAGCTCCTCTGATCACTCGTACGTCCATTACACTGGAAACTTGGTATTACCAACTGGAGAGATAAATCAAAAGATCGAACTGGTTGGCGAAATATGTTATCTTTCGTTTTTTAAGGTCCCTGACACCTCGGGGTTGTTCGAGACCGGATAAGTAAGTAACTAAGGGTAATCTGCCTCCATTTTTGATTGAAAATATGCAAAAATTATGAAAACTGGATGAGGGCATACCCACGTAGCCTTGTGTATGTCTTTATGCTGGAATCTTGTACCACGAATGACCATGTTTTTTGCCGCGGCAAAGTCAATCAGTCTCATACCGTTGTCGGAACTGTCAACATGTAGACTGAAATTGCCAATAGTTGGATGAAACACATTCTCCCTGCCTTTTTTAGCATTAAAATCTCCTGATACAATCTTAATGTCTTGGCCAGGGCAGCGGTCATACGTTTCCTCTAAAGACTCAAAGAATATGTATTTGGCATAATCATCTTTGTCTTCTGTCGGGGCAGACACACAAATGAGGGAAATATGAAACTGTTTCGTTTGTATGCGGATTGTGGGTATATGTTCACTCACAGGGTTGATCCTAGAGACTAGATGTCGCAGTCTTTTGCCAACTACAAATCCGCAACCAAATTCATGTTTTTTTCTCATGGCAACTGTAGTATACGTCGCAGTTTCTTTTTCTTGTGCAGCCATGTCCGGTCCATTGCATTTCCTGGATAGCGGTAATGTCAGCCTTATAACTTTCGAGAACGTCTGTCAGTTGAATACTTGCACCGGATCTATATAGAGTTGCATATCCGTAAATCGTGGTCCATATAACGTTTGCGGGGGTCGTCAACAAATAGGGGTTGTTTATGTTTTCGTTTTTGTTCTTGTATTTTCACAGCCATTATGAACGGTGGCTGGGTAGCCCATTATCCACCTGTAATGTGTACTCCCAATCTGTAATGGGTACTCTTGATGGGTAATTCGCCACGGTTGTTGGTTACTATCCTCTATTTACCCTATTACCATGTGGGTAATGGGTAATTCCCCATTGTCGTGTGTGCCTACCCATTATTTTCCCTATACCCTGTGGGTAATGAGCAAACGTTCATTACCATTCCCCACGGCGATGAGTATGGGTTACACATGGGGGTAAATGCGAATCCTGCTTTAGAGTATTTTAACACTAAACACAACATAAAGTATAATTTTGGGTCTTTTTTGCTGTTTACCACTGTTTTATTTTGTAATAAAAGCTATTTTTTCAGTTTTGTTCTAATATTTGTTTCATTTTATTTGGTAATTCCAGTGTTTTCCAGTGTTGCCATCATATTAGTACAAATTATGGAGTAGTTAACAAGACCACCGAAAAACTCGTCGCATGATTCATAATTTAACATTTCATTTTAAGTAATTAATCAAGGCTATTAATTGTGAATTTAGAAATTGACACTAAGTGAGACGTTCCTAAACATATCTCATTGCTAAAGGAGAAATTACTATTCATAGTTCGATATTTGTTTTACCGTCTAAAAATCTAACTCTCTGAGAACTTCAACTATTCTTGTGTCTATCAAATGTTTTCGCTCAAATAAAACAACTGTTTTTATTACACTCTTGGTATAATACTCTATGGCTTTGACTGTATTAGTCATCAACATTTTTAGCTGCGATACAAACCATAAATTGTTTTTACTTCGAATTTATCGATAACTAGTTATCGATACAAATGGTTTGTGTCCAAACTAATCCGTATACTACCGACATCTGGTTGTGACCGCAACTGGTTTTATTTATGTATCAATCGTTGTCGCTGGGACAGGGTGAACCGAAAGCATAATGTTTACGATTTAAATTAAACAAAAAACAGTACTATATTGAGGGAATGCCTAACCTTTACATGTTCTAGTCCAATTTGTGTTGATTGTGAGAGTTTTTGTTAGGAGATCGGTGAGCAGGCTATTAGTTTTGTCTATTGTACAGTTTCTTGCTTCCAAGCGGCTGTGAGTATCTTAGTCCAATTTTTGTCATGAATTATTAAAACGAATTCCGGCGAGATTGTTAAATGTTTCGTTTTTTTTTCAATGGGGTTTCTTGATCGTTAGATTTCTTCGTGTAAATAAATTCAATATTACAATTTGCGTTTTCTCCTATGCGTTTCGGCAATTTGTTGTCGCCTTGATCAGGGAGTCTGATAAACAATTTTCATTTATCATTAGTAGAATTTTCCGTAATTTTTACATTTAAATATACCTTTGGTTTTAATTAAATTTCTAACATCGAATCTATAAAAATCACAATAAACATATCCCAAACTGAAAGATGCGTCAAGTTATTATTGCACTTTTCCACTATTTGATAACAGTAGGTTTTTATAAATCTATTTGATTTACAAACCATTTAACGTTTTGTTTATTTTTTGTTGTATTCCTAGGCTCTCCAGTGCTGCCAATCTTGTCCTCCCCTTCTCTCTATATCCAAAATTATCTTGTTCTTAAAATCTGCAGTATGTTCTGTGATCAAATGTTCTGCCAATGCCGTTGTCATCTTTCCCTCCTCTGCGTCCGTTCTGTGTTCCAGGCTCCGCATACTAAGCGGTCTTCTCGTGGTGCCTATACTGACCTTACCACAACGACCCCCTTCTCTTCACCAGCACGTTACCTCGTATACAACATTGTTCACCCTCTCCGCCACCATTTTGTTCTCTGCGCCCGCAAATACAAAGTGTTTCAAAAGAAGTCATCCGATGTTGTTTGGCTCTCATGTTTTTTCTAAATGACAAACTTCGATTCTGTTTTTTGATTATGTTTATTTGAACCTTTAGAATTGTCTTGGTTAAGTTGAGAAGATTATATCGGTTAAATGGGCGCCGTCACAATTGATTACCGTACGGGCTCGTTTTATGGCATTTTTGTTCATAATGATTTGAAGTCATAATGAGCGATGAGGCTATTTCCACCTCAGCGGGTACGTGAACAAGCAAAACTATCGCTTCTGGGGCACCGGAAATCCACGAGTGATGCACGAGGAGCCATTACACCCGCTCAAAATGACTGCATGGTGCGCTGTCCACGCTGGAAAACGCCGCTGGTCAAACGACAACAGTGGACGGTGCGCGCTATAGGGCCATGTTAACCGAGTTTTTTCTGCCGCAATTCGACTGGAGGACATGTGGTTCCAACAGGACGGAGCAACGGCACACACTGCGGCGGCGTTCCCGGGTCGCCTCATCTCTCGTTTTGGCGATTTGCACTGGCCCGCAAGATCGCACGATTTAACCGTTCCAGACTTTTTTTTGGGGTTTTTTGAAGTCTTGTGTTTACGTGAACAAGCCCTCAAGGTCAACATTCGACACGGGTGCGAGAATCTGACGCCCGAACTTCTCTCCGAAGTGATGAAAAATGCCATCAAACGAGCCCGTATGGTAATCAATTGTGACGGCGCCCATTTAACCGATATCATCTTCTCAACTTAACCAATAAAATTCTAAAGGTTCCAATAAACATAATAAACATAATAAACATGGTTGTCTGCGTTACCTCCGGCAATGCGGCAAGGGATATTTTGGGAATATCTTTGATTTGTGAATTCTCTTCAACAAATTTTTTCAATTATTTCTCATTCACATTTATTTTAGTGCTTCGCCGTAAGCTATACAACTTGGCACGTTGCACTCTTGTCAAAGCTCGCTGCTTTTAGTGTCGGTGATAACTTCACTCGATTTATATCGAGTTTTCTCAGAGATCGCACTATACCAGTTGTTGTAGATGGAGTTTCATCCGACGAGCATAAATTGACTACAGGTGTACCACAGGGCTCTTTTCTTTCTCCTTCTCTTTTTCTTATTTTCATTGACGATCTCCTAGGTCAGACTGTGCATACAATTTACTCTTTTGCCGATGACAGTAATCTCTGTCATTCTTATTCGTTCGATCGTAGGCCTAGTCTTCAAGAGATTGAAGTCAAACGCCGGACGATGAATGAAACACTCCGCCGGGATCTTGAATGGGGTCGAAAGAATAGAATAGATTTTAATGCGGGTAAGACCCAGTGTTGTTTGTTGTCGCATAAACGGATTGTTGACCCAGGTGTGTCGTCATTGTCTATTGACGGTGTGGATATTGATGAATCAGACGCTATTGATGTTCTGAGCATGAAAATACAATGCGTCAAATTATGCCAGACGTAAGGATAGTTAGCCGAAGTACGCGGCTTTCCAGGAACTCGCATCCTTTTTTTATCGAGTGGCTGCTTGACCGCACTACACACTATAGAGAAAATTCGTTCTTCAGCCGCACTGTTCGAATGTGGAATAAACTTCGGGCTAGTGTATTTCCCACCGATTGTGACATACAAACATTCAAGGCAAATGTCAACAGACACTACTCCCTCTTTCCACCCTCCACTACCACAATTTTCCTACGCCAACACAATGCACTGGATTTATAGGGGGCATTCCCATACTTCCACGCAGTATGTCCTGGGCAATGGCTTTTCGGAAACCTCCGTTAGCTAGCTAGAGTGAGAAGGCGAAACAAATGAGCATCAAATCAGGTTTATTCGGTGACTGATGTCACTGAACATCATCGGACAATCGGGCATATTCTTTTGTCCTTAGAAGGCGGACGAGCCAAACATACGGGCCAACGGCGGATATAAACTAAAAGAAGAAAATCCAGGTTCAACATATCGCATCCTGATCCATAATGGGCGGCTGCAATCAAATATCCTGGCAGTAGGTAAAATGCAAAAACCCGGTGGACTGGGTTTGCCTCCCGCCACCGTTCATAATGGCAGTGAAAATACAAAAACGAAACAGAAAACATAAACAACCCCTATTTGTTGACGACCCCCGCAAACGTTATAAGGACCACGATTTACGGATATGCACTTGGAATGTAAGAACTCTATATAGATCCAGTGCAAGTATCCAACTGGCAGATGTCCTCGAAAGTTATAAGGCTGACATTACCGCTATCCAGAAATGCGATGGACAGGATATGGCTGCACAAGAAAAAGAAACTGCAACGTACTATACTACAGTTGCCATGAAAAAAACATGAATTTGGTTGCGGATTTGTAGTTGGCAAAATACTGCGGCATCTAGTCTCTAGGTTCAATCCTGTGAGTGAACGAATAGCCACAATCCGCATAAAAGCGAAATATTTTTATATTTCCCTAATTTGTGTGCATGCCCCGACAGAAGAGAAAGATGATGATGCCAAAGACATATTCTATGAGCTCCTAGAGGAAACGTATGACCACTGCCCTGGCCATGACATTAAGATTGTACTAGGAGATTTTAATGCCAAAGTAGGAAGGGAGAATGTGTTTAATCCAACTATTGGCAATTTCAGTCTACATGCTGACAGTTCCGACAACGGTATGAGACTGATTGACTTTGCCGCGGCAAAAAACATGGTCATTAGTGGTACAAGATTCCAGCATAAAGACATCAACAAGGCTACTTGGGTATCCCCTGATCAAAGAACTAAGAACCAAATTGATCACGTGGTAATTGATGGAAGGCACTCATCCAATGTAATGGACGTACGAGTGATCAGAGGAGCTAACATCGATTTTGATCACTACCTGGTTGCTGCAAAGGTTCGCACAAGATTAATTAGAGCGAAAATCGTACAAAACCAGACCCAGAGGAAGCTGGACATCGGAAAGCTGCAATTACCAGAGGTAGCCACAGCCTACTCAAGGAAGATCTCGCAACTTTTGGCACAGAACCCACCTCCTCCCGATGACGATCCTGATGCGCAGTGGAAACCCATTTCCGACTCTATAAAAACTGCCGCAACAACCGTACTTGGTTTCGAAAAACCGCTTTGCAATAAACCGTGGTACGATGAAGAGTGTCGCATAGCAAATGACGAAAAGAACGCTGCACGTATGGTAATGCTTCAGTCAATTGCAACGCGAGCTGCAACAGAGCGGTATAGGGAGAAGATAAAGGAGGTAAACCGTCTCTTTAGGCGTAAGAAACGGCAGTGGAGAAAGCGCGAGAGTGAGAAAATTGAGACATACAGAAGGAAGAACGAATCCCGAAAATTCTACCAAAAAGTTAAAAACGGAACTAATGGACATGGTTCAGGGCCCCCCTTCTATAAAGACAAGGACGGAAATCTCGTCGCAGATGTGCAGAGCATGTTGGGAATATGGAGAGAGCATTTCTCCGCGCTACTAGTACCTGAGATATCCGATGACAATGGGACAATTGATGGAAGGCACTCATCCAGTGTAATGGACGTACGAGTGATCAGAGGAGCTAACATCGATTTTGATCACTACCTGGTTGCAGCAAAGGTTCGCACAAGATTAAGTAGAGCGAAAATCGTACAAAACCAGACCCAGAGGAAGCTGGACATCGGAAAGCTGCAATTACCAGAGGTAGCCACAGCCTACTCAAGGAAGATCTCGCAACTTTTGGCACAGAACCCACCTCCTCCCGATGACGATCCTGATGCGCAGTGGAAACCCATTTCCGACTCTATAAAAACTGCCGCAACAACCGTACTTGGTTTCGAAAAACCGCTTTGCAATAAACCGTGGTGCGATGAAGAGTGTCGCATAGCAAATGACGAAAAGAACGCTGCACGTATGGTAATGCTTCAGTCAATTACAACGCGAGCTGCAACAGAGCGGTATAGGGAGAAGATAAAGGAGGTAAACCGTCTCTTTAGGCGTAAGAAACGGCAGTGGAGAAAGCGCGAGAGTGAGAAAATTGAGACATACAGAAGGAAGAACGAATCCCGAAAATTCTACCAAAAAGTTAAAAACGGAACTAATGGACATGGTTCAGGGCCCCCTTCTGTAAGGACAAGGACGGAAATCTCATCGCAGATGTGCAGAGCATGTTGGGAATATGGAGAGAGCATTTCTCCGCGCTACTAGTACCTGAGATATCCGACGACGATGGGACAATCGGTCACAATATGGACGACGACGTCGATTGCCCCCCTCCTAACCAAGACGAGGTCAGAACAGCTATTGCCCGGCTTAAGAACAACAAAGCCGCAGGAGCCGATGGATTACCGGCGGAGCTGTTTAAGGCTGGCGGCGATGAGCTGATAAGGTGCATGCATCAGTTCATTAGCAAAACTTGGTTAGATGAATGCATGCCCGGCGATTGGAGTCTCAGTGTACTATGTCCTATATATAAAAAAGGTGACCCGAGTATCTGTGCCAACTACCGTGGAATAAGCCTTTTATCCATAGCATATAAGGTTCTATCAAGTATAATGTGCGAAAGACTAAAACCAATTATCGCTGACCTGATTGGACCATACCAGTGTGGCTTTAGGCCTGGAAAATCGACAACTGACCAGATTTTCACGCTACGCCAAATCCTGGAGAAGACACACGAAAAACAAATCGACACCTATCATCTATTTATCGATTATAAAGCGGCCTTCGATAGTCCGATACGGGAGAAACTCTATGAAGCAATGTCTGAGCTTGGTATTCCTGCAAAACTCATACCCCTTTGCAGGATGACCTTGTCGAACACCAAATAATCAGTGAAAGTTGGTAAGGATCTTACCGAACCTTTCGAAACTAAGCGAGGCCTCAGGCAAGGTGACACCCTATCGTGCGATCTCTTTAACATCTTAATGGAGATCATTATGAGAAAAGCTGCAGTCAACATGAATAAAATCATCAGCTGCAAAAGTCACATGCTGCTCGCGAATGCTGATGATATAGATATCATTGGGCGAACAATTAGAGAAGTTACTGCGGTTTTTTCGAGAATTGAGAAGGAGTCAGCAAAAGTGGGTCTGACGGTAAATGAGGACAAGACAAAATTAATGGTTTCATCGAACTGGGCCTCCACGCGATTAGACCAAAGCGTGAACGTTGATAACCGTTATAACTTCGAGGTAGTGGACGAATTTATATACCTCGGATCTGCCGTGAACAAAAACAACAACTTCAGCCAAAGATGGAGTTTAACTCCCATATGTGGGCAGGTGCTCCTAGGACTTCTTTGGAGCTTCTCGACCGTGTCCAGAGGAGAGCGACGGTGTTAATAGGGGACCGTAGGGTATCCAACTCTATTGCCTCCCTTGAGCATCGTCGAAATGTGGGTTGCGTGTCGCTGTTCTATCGATATTTCCACGGTATGTGTTCCTCGGATATACGTCAACTTATGCCAGACGTGAAAATATTTAGCCGAAGTACGCGGCTTTCGAGGAACTCTCATCCCAATTTTTTGGCGAGTGGCCGGTTAACCGTACTACACACTATAGGCAAAATTCGTTATCCAGCCGTACAGCCCGTATGTGGAATAAACTTCCGGCTAGAGTATTTCTCACCGATTGTGACATACAAACATTCAAGGCAAATGTCAACAGACACTACTCCACACACAATGCACTGCATTTATAGGGGTATTTCCTGAGTGTGGGTTTGAGAAAAAAAGTGATTACAATACAGGGTTTTTCAATAAGAGCGCTACAAAAGTTTTTTTAAATAAAACAAAACCGGTTTTAGATACCAATGAAATTCTTTATTTCTGTGAAAGTACGTTCGATGCCATTATATATGGAACTCGATTTCTTTTGCACGGCCATCACTGGCACGCTTGCAGAAGTCCAGACTCGGAACCCAATTTTCGACGATTTTCAACCATAAATCAGCCGATACTGCTGCAATTTCACGTTCGATAGTCGCACGAAGTTCATCAATCGTCGCTGGCTTGTTGGCATAGACCATAAACTTGACGTAGCCCCACAGGAAATAATCTAACGGCGTCAAATCGCACGACCGAGGCGGCCAATCAACTGGGCCATTTCGTGAGATAACACGTTCACCAAACTTGGTTTCCAATAAATTGATTGTGGCATTCGCTGTGTGGCTTGTGGCGCTGTCCTGTTGGAACTACATGTCCTCCAAGTCCATATTATCCAATTGGGGCCAAAAATATTCGGTTATCATTGAACGGTAGCGATTCGCATTCACAGTAATGTGCCGGTCTTGATCATCACTTAAGAAGTACGGCCCAATGACGCCGCCGGCCCATAAACCGCACCAAACCGTAATTTTTTCGGGATGCAATGATGACTCATGGATTACGTGTGGATTGCTGTCTGACCAATAACGCATATTTTGCTTATTGACGAAGCCATTCAGCCAGAAATGAGCCTCATCGCGGAGGATGATTGAGGCCACTGAAGTTGAGGCCACTGACTAGTAAATTTTAATAATTTCGACTCGTTGTTGGCTCGTATATCTTTCCATGATGAAATGGCAAACCTTACTGAAGAGAAATGTCAAAAGAGCGGGAAAAATATGGCGTCGCTTGCTGTCCGTATCGATTTACTTTTGTAGCGGCTCTGTTGAAAACCCCTTTATTTTGATTCTATAAATTTAAGAACTTTTTACTGGGTAGGCGTAAGCTTAAATAAAACAAATTTCAAACACCCAAAATCTACGAAACCGCTTAACACATCATTGGTAGAAGTTTTGAATAGATTGTTCGTAAATTATTATTATGTTTATTTGTACTTAATTCTTCGGCCTTATACCTTTCGTACCATTTGAAAAGAAAACAAACAGAAAAATAAAATACGTTGTAACCATTCTACATTCTGTGTGTTTCTACACAGCCAAATGTATCTTCTGGATGCAAAATCATTTACATATTCCCATTTATATCGTGTTGAAAAAGGTGTGTTTCTTAATTCTCTATCCATTCAAACTGAGATATTAGACAAGTTAAATATTTCCATAATTTGTAATGGTTATGTCTGAATATGTGTTGAAATGAATTTTAAATGACGTTTAATGTTCCAGTATATTGAGTGGAATGGGAATAGTATCGTACGTGAATTGGGGGACTGTAAAGGACCTTACATGTACGTAGTCTACAGTTTTTTTTTGGGAAAATTTACATTTATTTAATGTGTATTATAATACAAACAATTTTCAATTACAATAACAATTTATTTAATGTTTACTTTTAATGTTTATGACTAATTGAAATATATATTTATACGTTTCGTCTATTGTATTTAATATGTTGAGGTTTAAAGCATTAAAATGAACCAGAAAAAACTATAAACAAACAAAATACAACTTTTTCTGAAGTCCTGCCAATGGTTGTAATATAAATATTTTCCCATTACTCCCCATGAAGGGATAGGGGATAGCTTCTGACAACCGCTATGTAGTTTTTATATTCACTGATTTGGATCTACAGTTTTTCATCAGTTCAAAATATCAATTAATAAACCAAAATATTCGACTCTATCTTATACGTAATTAAAGATGTGTTTACACCTAATTCTGTTTTTACGCGATAGATACGTTCCTCGGAAACTCGCGTAAAAAACGATAGAGTATCCACATAATATGAGGGGATTGGTTCCACACGTTGAATATCAGCTGAAATAAGATAAATATAATACAATTCAAATTCATGTTGCTCCATATACATATTTTATGTTAACAAAAAATAACTAAAAATAATAGAAAATACAGTTCAGTTAGAAAAACAGATCACAAAATTCATAAAACTTAAAAACGTATTATAAAAATTAATTTTTAATCAGTATCACTTTCTGATAAACGCATTCGTTTACGATTGACTTCAACATCACTTTCATCGCTAGAAATATTTTCAAAGTCTGTTATCAATCGTTGACTTCCAGTTTTGATAAGACTTTTATGTAATTCACGATAATTACCCATAAAGAATTTCCCCTCACGTTGAAATTGCGCGGCTCTCTTCTCATTAGGATCATGCTTGCGAAAATGATCGCCCAATTTAGCTGTCATTTGGAGTCCTTCTTTAACTAGGGATGCAGTGGGGGTAGGAACCTCTTCGTCATTTTCACTAATTTCTTTGGCATCGGGTGTCTCTAGCGCAAAATCAATGATTTCATCATCGCTAAGTGCAGACGATAAATTATCAAAGCCTTTTCCACCTACATCATGAGCTAGGGCTATGATGTTGGAATACTCAACCGCATTAGAAGGAAGTGGGCTATTATTTTTAACGCATTCTGACCAGACTGCTCTCCACCATGCGTTTAACGTTGATTCCTTTAATTCTGATAGCGCTATTCCAGCATGTTTGATACAGTCGTTAATAGAAAATTTCTCCCACGCGTCTGTGACTTTTAAATTTTCATCATTCATTAATTTATCTAAAATGTACCTGAATGTTTGCTTCACATAGTAGATTTTGAAAGTGGCAATAATTCCTTGATCCTGCGGCTGTGTTAACGATGTTGTATTTGGAGGCAGAAAACATATTTCGACATTTGGATGCTCTAAATGTGGATGAGCTGGTGCATTGTCTATAATCAACAGAACTTTAAAATCCAGACCTTTATCACGCATATAGCGCCGAACTTTCGGTACAAAATATTTCAGAAACCATTCGGTAAAAAGCTCAGTTGTTACCCTGGCCTTTTTATTAGCTGCCCAGTGAACGGGTAATGTGTCCATATTTACGCCTTTCATCGACCGTGGTTTTAGAGCTAGATTTACATGTAAAGGTTTTAACATCCGATTGCCTGAAGCGTTGTAGCAGAATACAAATATCACACGATCTTCGGCTACTTTAAACCCACTAGCGGTTTTCTGGGTTATTGCTACATACATATGTTCGAATCGGCATTCGTGTCCAGAAAAGGCCTGTTTCATCCGCATTCCATCCGGAGTATAGCCACCATCTTCAATTATTTTAGCCAGTTTTGCAAGATATTCTTTAGCTGCCGGCTCATCAGCAGATGCTATTTCGCCCTTAATTTTAATATTATGAAAGCGTGTCTTTGCGAAAAACCTGTCATCCAACCTATACTGGCAGAAAATTCAAATTTCTTATCTTTCTGGACTGATGGTTATGGTTCCCTATCTTTTATCTGGTTATAGAATCTTAACGCCATCTGCTTTATGGTATTTCCGTCAACTGGTATTCGTTTTTGTGAGCTATCCTCGATCCATATTACAAGAGCCTTCTCCATTTTCTCTTTTACAATGTCTCTTGTGTATGATGATGTATGAGCTCTTAATTTTGTTCCAGTAATTCTTAATTTTTTTGTCGTTCTTATGGTTGATTCGTTCAAACTAAAACTTTTTCCTACTGAGGCGACACCTTCTCCAGCCGCTAGATGATCTAACATTTTGATTTTATCTTCCAAAGAAATATCGTTTCTTTTGGTTTGTTTTGTACCGGACATTCTAAATTCGGATTAGTTAACCTATAAAAATAATTAAATTGCACGCAATAAATGAATGCATTGACGAATATGTATGTATTAATTACCGTTTATTGAATTCAGAAATATTTATATGCGAGTAAATATTTTTTATATTCTGTGTATTATTTGATTTTTTAATATATATTTTCACCTTTAACGTTTAAAGTTGATAGCAGTCCTACACTATACATTCACCAGAGCTTACTTGAAACACAAAAGGGAAATCCACGGGAAAAACACGGTTTGCAGTGCTGCCAGTAGATTTTTCGTACCACACGATTTGTTGCATCACAACAGTGTTGCCAACTACGTATTTACTTTAAAATCCTCCAAATCCGGTAAAAGCATAAGTTTTTCGGATAAAAATACATAATTTTTTTAGATCGCGTTAAATCAAATCAAATCAAATCGTGTAAAAAGAGAATGGAATATTTTTTTGGAATTGCGTTAAATCAAATTGGCGTAAAAAAAGTTCGCGTAAAAACAGAATTAGATGTATAAGTGTTATTAATTGTGAGGCTACTAGAGTATAGTTAATATTGAATATGAATTAAGTATACGTTAAAAGATTACCTACTAAATTGGCTTCAAACAACCCAAGGATTTGGAGGCTTTGCTTTATACAACGAAAACAACTTAAACCTTATTATTCTTTCGTTTCCTCGCTCATCCGTCCAAATGGTTTTCCATTACAACCTATGAAGGATTTGGGTAGAGCTTCTCACAAGCAGTGAGCTATGCGATGTCTTGTTTTAAATTCAATGATTTGGACCTACAGATTAACTGCGGTTTCGAAAGGTATTTTAATAAACTTTGGTTAAAAACTAGACGCTATCACCATTACTAAGCGAGATGACAGAGGGATCAAACCCACGTTATCATGTACAGCCGCCGTGCACACTAATCATTGCACCCACCACCGACGACCAGCGAAGTATTTGCCGTGCTATTAGTCGGCTTCGAATACGTATCGCGTAAATTCATCCTTACCATGGCTGACGTTATTGGGTTTGTTTGGGGGCAGATACGAGGTAGTTTGCTGGTTGATGACGTATTTTCAACACGTCTTGGCGCTAATATTGTATTTTTGCTAAATTTAATATTGAATTGAATAAATGTATTTTCAGTTTTTGCAACAGCTAACATTGCTATGCCTTTTAAGAGCTTCATGAGAAAATGTAGACTTGCGTTAGTGTCCCTAAATAACTACAATGGAACTCAATAATTCCATCCCAGGATGCTGTGTATTGACGGGTTGCTCTAAGAGGGTAAGTGTCTGTCGTGCGCTTGCTTAATAAATAACTTAATTTTGTCTTGACAATTGGGTTTACATATTGAATACTGATGCTCTTTTCGATGTTAGACGAGTAAATTGTGAGTAATATGTAATGCGAGGTACTAATATATTAAGTATATCTGTCAGCGTACTAGGTTCTTTTACATCATGTCCTTCCCCCATTTCATTCCACAATGCCTTTAACAATCCCAATTGATGTGTAACTTTAGGACAACATTCCGACATTTGTGCAACATTTAAATCACAATTTGTTCCTGGAGAATCTGTAGTAATTCAAGTAGACAGATCGATTTTAGGACCCTGTATACATATACTACACACTGAGAAGAGATTGGTTGTCATAACGAAATTTACAGTCAACTAAAATGTGGTGGTTCCTTGGACTACCACATTATTGAGTTGTGATTTCCAATAATTGTGTTCCGTATCACCAAATGTTGTGCACAGCAATTGATTTGTAATTCAATTTTGATTGCATGGACTGAAATATTTAGTTGGAGCCACAGCAACAAGAAATATATGCGATCTGTCAATCGAGTTATAGTTCTAGCAATCAAATTATCCTGTAGTGGTGATTATTTTATTTGCTGGATCAATGAAAAATGTAAAAACTCGTTCGGTTGTACCAAATAATATATTGGTATGCTCAACTAAACTAATTACTTTAATTTTGATGAGTGTCACAGCCCTTTGGTGATGCTTTAACACATTATGAATTTTATAGGAAAAAAAAAGTAAAAAACATAATTTTTTATTAAAATTGTGTATTTAATAATTAAATATCAACAAAATTATTATTATTTATAACCAGCGTTCGCATTTCGTGCCAATTTTTGATCGAAAATATGAAAAAATTTCTTAATCTCGAAAACGGAGCATCTAATCGAAAAAGAGCAAATTTTTACGGGTTTCTCACAAAGTATTCCAATTCGCATGAAATATTTTTTTTTCAAAAAATCGCCAAAATAAGAAAATCGCTAAAATAAAAAAGTGGCTATAACTCGAAAAAATAAAGGTCCAATTAGTCTCGACGGTTGACGGTTGACGTTCTACTTAATATTGCGCGGTTAGTCATGACGGTTAGACGGTAGAGAGACAAAACAAAACCAAAAAACTGATCGGAGAGCATTTGTACACAATATAATTTGCATGCATGAGTTTTGTGTTAAAAAGTGATTTTGTCAAATAAAAAAATCAAAAATAAAAAGAAAATTGTGGTTGCCGTGTAATTGTGTATTGCCGCGCACAAAATGTCGAAGTAAAAGCAATAACAGTAACAGCTGATCGGTCTTGACGGCTGACGGTTGATTCTGCAACCTGCAGAAGTCTACCGTCGTAAACCGTCAATTTTAGTTGTCTCTCTCTAGCACACGCAAAATGCAACCCCAACTCAAACAGCTGATCACTTACCGTCAACCTTCAAGACTAATTGGACCTTAATAAATTTTTGGAACGAAGTTCCTTATCGGACGTTGCGGGATGGGGGCTAAGTGAAAAAATTTTAGACACCTTGTTTTTAACTACTTTATTTCAACCCATTATTATCAACTATATTGGGTACTTTTGGTTTGGTTTGGTTTAACGGGAAGTTTTCTAGGTGGAGCCTGTTAATTACATATTGTAGTTTCCAACCCAATAAAAAGTAAATGTAGAAAAGCCAAAGTGCAAGACTGGCAAATTTGGCAGAACACTTACTCTTACACTCGTACTTTTGGTTTGGTTTGTGTCTAGACTAACATGTGGGGACACATTTTTTGTTTAATAGGAACATTTCTAAGTGGAGCCTGTTTATTACATATTGAAGTTTTGAACCGAATAAAAAAAAAATTTAGAAAAGCCAAAGTAAAGAAGTTTAAAAAGATAAAATTTTCTTAAATAAGTGCGTTTTCTTAAAAGAAGTAAATTTTCTCAAAACAAAAAAAAAATACTCATATTATTAAACAGGGTACCTGTTCGTAAAAAAAATACATTATCTTAAAAAAGTAAATTTTCTTACAAAAAGTACCTTTTCTTAAAAAAAGTATTTTTTACAAATAAGTACCTTTCCTTAAAAAATTACACTATCCTACAAAATTTCCTTTTTTTAAAAAACTATCTTTTCTTTAAAGAGTATATTTTATGTAAAACAAAATAACTTTTCTTGAGAAAAGTACCTACTCTTAAAATTGTCCCTGTTCCTGAAAAAAGGACCAATTCTAAAAAATTCCCATTTCTTAAAAAAAATCTTTTCTTCAGAAAATATACCTTCTCTTAAAAAAATACCTTTTCTTAAAAATGAAATAATACCTTTTCTGTTCTTGAGATAAGTAGCTCTTCAGAAAATAAGTAAATTTTCTTAAAAAATTTACTTTTTTCTAATAGGAGTGCCACTTCTTTAAAAAGTACCTGTTCTTAAAAAATTACTTCTTTATAAACAAAAAATCATAATCTTATGGCTTTTACTTATAAAAAGTTCTTCTTCTTTAAAATATTACATTTTCTTAAAAAAAAACATTAGTTTTCAATAAAAAAAAGTACCTCGCTTTAAAAAATGTCATTTTCAGCCAAATATACTACAAAATCTTACAAAAATGACCTAAAAATATGTTTAAAAAAATAAGTTCTACAAAAAAAAAAGAATTTTCTTAAAAAAAGTTTACCATTTTACAAAAAGTATCTTTTCTTAAAGATCCATTTAAATTATCGTATTTTTTAAAGAGCACCTTAGGCGTGTTGGAACTAATTAGTACACAATATATAGCGAAAGAAACTTCGTTCCAACCGGGTGTACCCTGACCCCTCATGTGATTTTTTATTTTAGCGGTTTTCTTATTTTGGCGAATTTTTTTACAAAATTTGTTCCATACGATTGGACCACTTTATGAGAGGCCCTTAGAGGTATTTTTCGAGTGGACGCTCCGTTTCCGATTTTTCTAAATTTTCCACATTTTCGATCAAAAATGGGGACGGGTTACTCTGGGTAATGTGTAACGTGTAATCGTTGTGGGTAATTCCCCATTGTCGTGGATAGCTCACCATTATTTTCCCAATACCCTGTGGGTAATGAGTAAACGTTGATTACCCATTCCCCACCGTGATGTGTATGGGGTAAATACGAACTCTGTAACAGTTATAATTTAAAAAAATCATATGTTTATTTAAGTCAATTTGTGTCATTCACAATAACCCAGTGCAACACGAAAAAATATCATCATATACGGACACCATTACCTGATAAAAGACCAAAAAAAGGAACGTGTCTTCCAGTTTTGCCCAACGTCATGCACTTTTTTTATTGGTTCCGCAAAGATTTGGGGCCTCCGTGTCATTTTTGGAAAAAAAGTGATAGTTTTGTCAGGCTCATATCTTGCAAGTCGTTTGGAATTTTGATTTACTCTCTGAGGGAAAGCTGTAGCTCTAGTCATAAAGAATAAAAATTGTGAACATATAAAATCAAAAAAAACTTCATGTTCAACGTCAAAATCACAAAAAACTTTAAAAAAATTTGATGTTTTACATTTTTCCCCTTATTCAGGTCCATAGGTAGCAAACCATTCAAAATTCAAGGAGACAATTAACAACAAAAATGTACCTAAGATCTCAATAAACAACTTTCTGGAACATATGAACTTCCTAGGAATGATCCTTTGTTGTATGTGCTGAGCTTACTGCTTTGACTGTACTGATGCGGTCGATGAGACAGATTAGTATTTCAATGTTGAAGTAAACGTTGAATGCTGAATTGCAAGATATGAGCCTGACGGAATGATCACTTTTTTGAAAAAATTACAACGAGGCCCCAAATCTTTGGAGCCCATAAAAAAAGTCAATGACTTTGGACAAAACTGGGAGACACGGGTCTTTTCTTTTATCCGTATATGGTTATATTTCCATGACTTAAAAAATTACACGCAGTGATATTAAAAACTTTTCGGGAAATTGTTCACTTTTGCGGCTACCTAAACGCTACCTAAGCGCTACCTAAACGGTGATGAGAATCATTCCTAGGAAGTTCATATGTTCTAGAAAGTTGTTTATTGAGATATTAGGTACATTTCTGTAGTTGATTGTTTCCTTGAATTTTGAACGGAAAAAAAGGAAAAAAAATCAAATTTTTTAAAGTTTTTTTGTGATTTTGGCCTTGAAGCCGATTTTAGATGTTCACAATTTTTGTTTTTATGTCAAGAGCTACAACTTTCCATTAGAAAGTAAATCAAAATTCTGAACGGTTTGCAAGATATGAGCCTGACAAAATGATCACTTTTTTGCAAAAATGGCACGGAGGCCCCAAATCTTTGGGGAGCCATAAAAAAAAGTGCATGACTATGGGCAAAACTGTGCGACAAGGGTCTTATTTTTTGTCCTTTATCACGTAGTGGTGTCCGTATATGGTTATATTTCCATGACTTAAAAAATTACACACAGTGTAATAGATCTTCCTCCACAGTAGTGGCGTCAGATTCAACGATTGTGATTAAAGTTTCATTTCACCTCAATTTATGGTAAGACTAGTAAAATAAAAAAACACATGCGATTTAGAGACTAGTGTGGTGAGATATATCAACTGGGCATATCCGTCCTATCGATAACAATAAAATAAATATGGACATTAATAACCTTCTTTTGGTTTCGTACAGAAAAATATATGTCAACTGTTGTTTTTGTCCATAGCACTACACATTTTGGGTTTAGACGGCGTAAAATATGAATATGTATATTTAACATATTTTTTGTGGATGATTTTTATGAACTTTATTGTTTTTTCACAGCTTTGTTTATCTCTTTCTGTTTAAAATAATAGCTTAAAGTCCTCGTGTAACATTCCAATGTATCTGTGGTCACAAACAATAACAGCCTAAGTCGATTCTAAAAATTTTCAAGGAGAGCAGTTGAAAGTTTAATATAGTTACTGGAAATATCTTCCGTTTCAGATGAATGAGGTTTTAGAAATACTCAAATTGGTTAACCACAACTTAATTTCTGTAGTAACAACTTATATTTAGTGTGTCCTATTTTTAATCTATCACTAACATCGACAAATAATTCTGATGTATTACAATTATGAATTCTAATCACAATATAGACTTTATCATGGAATTTCCAAGGCCTGAATTGATTTCGAAATTATCTTTTCCCTATGTATATATTATAAACCGAGTGACTAACTTAATATAACCCATAGAATGTACAGTTTTGTTTTGGGCTGCAGAATTCGTTTAATTTCTGTTAAAGGTTAAACTCATCATATTTGATTTTCATATTGAAAAAATCCTTCCTTCAAGTCTGTAACTTGACTTGTTACGAACAATGGAACGCAAATACATACAATAACCAGTCAATTTTATGTGAATGGCGGACGGTGGAAATAAATTTTATGTTTCGCAAATAAAGCATAAAATGTCACGCACACTCCGCTTAATCCCTCTGCAACCCTTTTCATTTGAAAAGGGATGATACTCGTACTTGCAATCATTCGGTCATATTTCATGCTCTATTATTCATATTCACAACAGTTATTGATTCCACTTTCATATTCACACACTTCGGGGACTATTAAACAAATTGAATTCAAAACAAATTGAATACAGAGCAAAAACATATCAATATGACAATAATCAACACTCGAAACATTTATGCATCCTGTCAAATAGGGGGTAGCTGTCAGGTCACATAAAAATTGCGGTTTTCAACCTCATTTTAAATGTAGCCACATAACATCGATGGGAAAGCATGGAACAACATAACTGTCTACCCTTTTTATGATCAGGACATTATTTGGCTATTTGTATGTCCTTGCATGTATTGGCAATTTGTAGAAATTTATTTTTTCAATACTTTTATGGCTTATAAAGAAGTCAACCACACGTTTGTGGATTCCATGTCCTGGGCATTCTTGTGGCAACGACTGCTCGACGTGACTGTCATGTGATGTTCACCTGGTTCGGGTTTTATTATTATTCTTTTGTATTTAAATAATTTGAAATCATGTTTATGTTTGATGGTGTTACTGCTCGAAATAGTTTTGTATCTAAATTTAAATTTATGCTGAGGAGAATTGTAGTTGCTTCAAGAGCTTTTGTACAAATGATTTTATACAAATTCCCAAAATTTACGATACCATTCAAAGAGAGATAGGAAAATGTAATTATAATTTATGATTGATTTCTAAAACGGTCAATAAATTCATATAGGGTTTATTATGAATTCGAAGTCTTATGTATTTAAACGTCACCTGTAAACCCAATGGTCAATTTGACTCAATATGTCCTGAATTATGGACCTACTAGCATGACAAATATATGAGGCATTTCCCCAGACAATCGTTTTGGGAACATGTTATGAATAAAATAAGTTTAAACAAATTTCTTGGGAATATCAATCTTTTAGGCGCATTTGCTATGTATGGCTCTTGCACAAGAGAACATGGGTTCGATCGCTCCTGTGACCACCTAACATCTCTTTCGACGACCGTCACCTCGCTTAGTGGCGGCGAGATTATTGAGTACTTGGCCATGGTAAAATTTCTTTAGATACCGGTAGGAACCGGTGTAAAACTGTGGGTCCCAAGCAGTGAGTGTAAAGCAAGAAAGCCCATAGCTCACTGATAGCGAGAAACTCTTAATTGTTCTTGATTATGATCCTTGAGCGAAACTCAATTATCGTAAAAATTCGGACAGCCCTCAATAACTTCCAAAATTAAGTTATTCAATGAATAAATTAGTATTCCGAAAGTGGGGAAACAACCGGTTAATCGACACATGAATGCCTATGAAAAGTGGTTTATTGAAAACCGGCAGGACGGTTTTGATATAATGCAGAAAAATTGGTTTTGATTTCCCTGTTAACTATGCCTCAGGGAGTGATTTCTAGCTATATAATATTGCGTTTGGGTCAAGAGGCATTGAACCGCCATGTAACATAGATAATTAAATAGAATAACGACCCAGGAACATATTGCAGGAACCATGTCGATGTTTGTAAGCATTGCTTTCGTGAATTGAAAATCTGATGCTTTTTGTTTCTTTATTGATGTCACGTTTTTGTTTTGAGTAGTTTTCAATAAACTAAGCCACATTTGGGTCAACCTATTAATCTCTGTGTCCCAAACACGTTATATTGAAAGGCAAACATAATGCTTTTGGACACAAATATACCATATGTGCGACAAACTACAAACACGTTATATTTGCTTGCAAACAACAAAATATGAAAAAAATTTCAGCGTGCTGAAAACCAACACGGCGGTTTTCACATAATGTCGGTTAATCGGTATTGATTTCCCTAATAACTGTACCTCAGGGTGCGATTTGTAGATATATAATATTGCGATAGGGGAAAGGGGCGTGGCGCAAAAAAAAAAGGTTCTGAAAAATACCGTTCGGAAAAGGTGTAAAACTGTAGGTGCCAATCAGTGAGTGTAAAACTGGAAAGCGTACAGCTAACTGGTTTGTGAGAAGCTGTCCCCAATCCTATCTTGGGAATCCATTTTTTTATAACATATTAATCTTTGTGTCCCAAACATATTGTATTGATTAGCAAACACAATGTGTTTGGACAAAAAACACGACAAGCTACAAACACGTTATATTTGCATCCAAACAACAACAAAAATTAATGTGAGTCCGATCACAGGGGAGATGTGTAAACATCTAGTAATGAAATTTTTTTTTTAAAGTTGGAAGTACTTATGCTTTTAGTATATTTTTTTAATTAATCAATTAAAAGTATCAAAACTTTCAATATTGTAAATACATAGGAATTTGCTGGTTTTTGTTTGTTTTATTTAACTTATTTGGTTAGTAAATGGGCACACTGCAGTATATACGTACTGTATTAAAAATTACAGTAAGCAGTAAATTTACTGATTACTGAAAAAATTCAGTAAATTTTTACTGATAATGAAATTTAATTTGCATTACTAGTCAAATCATAGGCCGTATTCATAATAATCAGTAATCGGGCATTACTGATTACTGAAAATTCAATGCACCTCATCATAATCATGTAGGCACTTTATAAAAATTGCTGAAAATAATTTTAGTAATCAGTAAAAATTTACTAGTTAAAGAATTATTTTTACTGAAATTTTAGTAGTACTGCAAAGTGCCCATCTATGGTAAATGCCTTAAGTACAAATAGTTAATATTGGCTTATGGTAACTAAAATAAGATACATGTAAAAATGTTTGACTCGATTGTATTTAAAAATCTATGGAAAACTGCATCTATAGTAGTGGAATTGTTAGTTGTGGGGGTTTGTGGAGAATTGCTCATATGCAAGTGGAAAACGTCAAATAAAAATTTTGATAAAGCTTGCGACTGTGGGTTTGCAAAATTTGTATTAAAATCTCCACCCATAATAATTGGCATGAGATGGAGATTTTTACCCAATTGTCGTGCACCAGCTTCAGTGTAAGGCAACATTACGTAATGAAGATATGTTATAATCTTAATTTATATTGGAATCTAATAGAAATTTTATTAGAATTAACATTACCTCCATTCAGCTTTGATACACTTTGTGTTGTTTTATGTTCGGAGTTATAATTTTTTTTGGTGTTTTGTAAATTATTTTATTATTTTGTATTTGTTGCGGTTGACAAGGTATTAATCAGCTGTTTACTGAAATGTAATGCATGTAGTTATTTTACAGCAATGGTTTTCGAAAATTAGTAGCTACTATTGCACACTAGATGGTGCTTATATGCAGCTGTTAAGTATGAATGACAATCTCAAAGACGAAGAAGACTTTTAGTTTGACAAGTTTAGTTTTTAGTTTTCCTTATATTGGACAAGTTTAGTTTTTAGTTTTCCTTATTTTGCTTTGTTTTAGTAAATTTCTTATTAAATGTGTAAAAAATCTTTTTAAAATTTATTAAAATTAAATGTTTTTGTATTCATTTTATTTATTTGTTTTCATTTGCCTACGATAAACATAATGTACGACAATTAGTGAAAATTAGTAGCTACTATTGCACACTAGATGGTGTTGTTTACACTAATACACTCATACATAGCTCACATCGATTTGATAACGCTTTACGATTGGTTAACGATTACATCGCACATCTTACTCTAAATTTGTGATTGTATTGTGACAAAGATTTTTACCCCCAGCGTCAAAAGGCATCAAAAGGCAAATTTTCAGTGTTAGTAATATTTTAAGCATTATATGAGGAAGAAATATCTTCAGTGCTTTATTTATTTTAACAGTATTACATATAGTGTTAAAGCAGATGTAAGAAAAAAGAAAGTGCAATACCAAAAAAGCCTTCAGCACAAAAAATATTCTTTTTTATTTTCCAATGTAACATTTACTATTGTGTTCATAGAAATCGAACATATACCGTGTAACAAAAAGTTATTAATACATCGCCGTAAGTTCGAACACTCATTGATTTTTTTTTAATATAAGGAGTTTCACTGTGACTCAGCTTTAATAAGGAAAATTGTTGAATTTGGTTTGAAAATCAACTAAAAGCAATACAAGTGCTGCCAAAATTAATATTTTGGTGCGGTTTAGTGGCCGGCGGAATCAGCGGTTCATGTTTCTTTAAAGATCGCGATGGCTACAATGTTATCGTCAATGGCGTTCAATGATTACAAGCATATGTTTGTCTTAAGTACACAAACTTAACCTAGCCGGCATGTGGTGTTTACAAGATGGAGCTACTTGACACACATCTCAAAAAAGAGCTAAGTATTCAAAAAAAAAAGAGCAAAAATCAAAAAAGAGCTAAATAAGAAAATACACTAATAAATCAAATTTCAAACAAAAATTACTAAGAATGAAGTTTGATTTCGAAAACCTATAATACATAAATTCCATATTTTAGGACTCTTTTTCATTCATTGTAGTCTAGTAATATACAGATCATGACATTTCATTCAAACTCATCGTAAGACTTTTGCATAAACATTTCAAGTTTGAATTAGAATATACATATGAGGAATGCGAAGTGCACTAAGTTTTACGAGTTGAAATGAAAACGCATATTGCTATATTTCGAAAATTTCCTAGTATTTCCCAGATATAATTTATATATTGCTAGAGCGGCACTCGAATGGAACCCGAAGAGGTGTCGAGGGCCAGGAAGACCACCAAATACATGGAAGCGGTGTATGGAGACGGAATACAAACAAACTCGTCTATCGTGGAACCTAATTAAATCACTTGTCGAAGATAGAAATCGATGGAAAGAATATGTTGACATCCTCTATTCGTCGTGAACCTTTTTATTAAAACTTTGATTGTAAGTCCGATACCAAGAATAGCCAACTTTCTTGAATGCCGACATTAAGAATGGTGGCCGGATTCGAAATAAATGTAAGGTGTTCTATGTGTGAAACAACGTTTTCATTCGCATTAGTCTAGTAAATATTCATTCTTATTATTTATACGAAAAAGCGACAAAGATATGTTGTTACATATACTTTTGGGGTAAAGATAAGTTCTTCCGATAGATTTATATGTGAATTATAACTATTTCTTTAATTCAAGAAGAGGATGATGTAAAATTATTTAATTTTATTCATACTCATACGTGTTTATATTATTTTTGCATTTCGATAAAGTTCTCTCCTTCACACTGCCTTTGCTGCACCCCACTTAATGTCTGGGATATGTAGAAATAACTGACGACAATGAATGACAATTGATGTTTTCATTATTTTTATTTCATCTCTTTCTCTGCATATTTTTACTTTCATGGTAGTATGTTTCCGTTTGTGACGTACGTACATGTGTTACATGTTATTGTAGGCTTACGCGCTTTCCGCGTTGTTGGTTTGAAACAAAAGCGTTAAAACTTCTATTTACCACCCTTAAACGATTGTTGATAGGAAGTCGCACAGTGGGGTTACGTGGTTTCGTATATGTTTACACTATTTAAAATACTGCTACGAATTTTCATAAATCGACCTTTTCATCGCTATTTTATTCCCGTTAATAAAACAAGGTTCGTTTTTAAATTATGAAAAGTACAAAAGTTTTAGTTCCTTTTATTTAAATTATACAGTTTTATAGTCAGCACTGTACAACAAGTCTGTATGTCATAGGGTACCCATTTAATAGGGTTTTTTGATTAATCGGTTAATCGTAAATTTCAATCTGACAATTAACCGAACAAAACGCAATCAAATTATTCGATTAATCGATTATTCGAATAAAATAAAACAAAAAAACGAAAACAATGTTCATAAAAAAACATTTATTAAAACAAAACAAAACGTAACAAAAGCAACTTAATTATAAAGTATAAAATATATGTAGGTACATTTCACAAATCGTAGTTGCAGCAACATGCAAATTAGTGACTTTTGTACCAAACCAAAATTTAAAAAAATCTCAAAGTTTGGACCCAAAAGTGCCACGCTTTCCGGTACCTCCCATACAAAGGGTAGGGTCGGTCGCTCTGAAACTATATCACACTATAACACCATATTGGATTGATTAATTTTTACAACAATTTTGCAAAACCTAATTTTCTGACTATTACCGTTATTGTATATAGTTTGAGCAGAATCGGACCAGGTATTTTGATACAACCCATACAAATTGACCAGTGGGTCTTGAAATTTCATCAGACTATTACACCCAATTTAATGAACCAATTTTGAGACAATTTTTTTTATGTATGTCTATGAGCCAAATCACTGCGCGACACTTGCTCTCAACAAACTATCAAATCTGTTCGAAATGTGTGTAAAGTTATGAAATTTGTTCGCAAATCGTTGTCATATGAGTAGCCACATTGTGGGAGTGTTTCAAGATGGACTGCTTGCCATAAACACGTACTAATATTTTATTAATCGATTATGATTTGTTCGAGTTAATCGTTAATCGAAAAATTTTATTATTAAAATATTCGGTTAATTTTATAGCACGATTAACCGATTAACCGACTAATGATTAATTGAATGGTTACCCTAGTATTTCAATCTCTGAGCGTTAAATCACGACTAACTTCAAATGCAAAGCACATCGGCATAGTTTAGTTTTTATACCCTCACCCATAGTGATGGGGTATATAACATTTAATACGTAAAAAATTGTAACACATAGATGGAGCCATATTATACCCTTAGTATCGTTTTAGGACTTTCTAAGACGTTTGAGCCATGTCCGTCTGTCTGTCTTTCTGGCTGGCTGGTCAACACGATAACTGCCGTCAATCATTACAGATCACAATGAAATTTTGTCAGTGACTATTGTTTGCCAATACTGAGCTTCGAATTTAAAATGGACGTTTTGGCCACGCCCCTTCTGGTAGCTCCCATACAAATCGACACATTTATCACAAAATCAAAATTCTTTCAAACCTTGCTTCTGGTAGATGTGATAAGCTTCAACTCTCACACCGATTAATAATCTGTAAACGCCTATTTAACTGAAGCAAATGGGCGAGATTGTCACGCCCATTCTGGTGCCTCCCATACAAAAAGGGTATTCGTTCGAATTGTTAATCCGATAAATAGCGTGAAACACTTCCGACCTTAATGAAATTAGGTATAAGGCTTCACGTTATCAAACGCCAATCACAGATTAAAACAAGGATGATTTTGCCACGCCCATTGTGGTACCTCCCATACAAAAGTTGTTTGGCCGTCTGGTTGTTCGGCACGAGAAGTCCCGCAAAACCGAACCAATCTTTATGAAAGTTTGTACTAGTCAACATTTAGTCAAATAAAACTCTCCTATAGAAAATGTGCTGTTTTGCCACACCCACTCTGGTACCTCCCATATAAAAATTGGGCGGAAGACTGGTTGATCGACACGATAACTCTCGTAAACTACAACCGATCTTAATAAAATTCGACACAGGCAATATTTTGCTAAAAGCTACTGAGTAATTCATAACTGACAATTGTGCCACGCCCAGTTTCGTACCTGCCATACAAAAGTTGGGCGTATTTGCAGTTTGCCGAATCGATATCTCCAATATATCATAACCGATCTTAATAAAATTTGGTACTGATCAAAATTTTGGCAACAACTTGCTATGCCCATTTGTGTACCTCGCATATAAATATTCGGAGGGGAACTAACTAATTTGGGTATTCAATAATATTTAGCGCAGTATCAATTTGCTATTGAATATGGTCACTTTTGAGTATGGGCGTTTTTAACAGAACTCCCACGCAATGGATGACTGGGTGAGGGTATGATTAAGTCGGTTCAACCGACTGAAGCTTATGTTTAGTTTTACTACTTGCCACCAGGATCTCTGCCAATTTCTAGATTGTTCTTTCCGATTCCAAAACCTGTTTCCCGATCCTTACATTATAGTCGTATATGGAGGTTACTCATTTCCAGAACCAGTATTACAGCTTTGATACCTTAACGCATTTGCTGCGGATTCGTCAACTGGTTTTGTTGTAAGGGTATAATTTCTGCTCCCATCAAGTACCACCTGTTAATAGACTACTGCCAAATTTTGAACAAGTTCCGTCATGTACTTTGCGTTTAACAGCTGTTCAAAACATACAACCTAGAAGATTTTTTTAAAATTGGAAAAAAAGTGAATTTCGAGTGCTCATTAAACATTATTTTTGGGGAAAAAAAACCGTCAATCAAACCATGAAAAAGTTTTATAAATACTATGGGGACTCTGCACGATCGATTTCAATGGTAAAAAAGGGGTTAACTGACTTTCGTTGTGGAAGCACAAGTACAAATGACGCTAAACGTTCTGGACGCGCAATTTAGGTTAATACACGCGAAAATGTCGAAAAAATCCACGACAGGATGTTGGCCGATCGAAGAGTAAAAGTGCGTGAAATTGCTGATGCCATAGGCATTTCATATGGCAGTGTGGTATCGATTTTAAATAATTAGTTGGGTTTAAGAAAGCTGTCTGTAAGATGGATGCCGCGTTTGCTCTAAATTGACTATAAACGTACGGTTGCACACGTGTGTAGTCTCAATGCCAAATTCCACGAATTGACACCTCATCCGCCATATTCTCCGGATTTAGCCCCCAGTGACGATTTCCTATTTCCAAACCTAAAGAAATGGCTAGGTGGAGAGAGATTTAGCTCCAACGATGAAATTATTGATCAAACAAATGCCTATTTTATGGACCTCGAATAATCCTATTTTTTGGAAGGGATACAAAAATTGGAGACACGTTGTACTATGTGTATTGAGCTATGAGGAGATTATGTTGAAAAATATTTTTTTTTCTGCAACAAAACACTGTGTTTCATTCAAAAATTATTTTGACACTGAAAGATTTTTTCTGTTCGAAATATTGACTATCAGTCAGTATCATAACTCCGCGGACTAACATGATTCGCTTTAAGTTTGAACAACAAAATTGCCGCATCTGGGGATCCTAAAACCCGCTCGTAATTGTTAAGAAGCCAATGCATCCACAGAGAGTGACAGTTTGGTATGAATTTTGGAGTGCTGGCTTCATTGGCCCAAGTTTTTATAAAATGCTGCTGAAACGCCATTTAAGTCAAGCGCGAGCGCTACAGAGCCATGATTGTGCAATTTTTATGTGGTATGAACTCTGATAACACAGCTCTACAAAAAAAAAAAACAAAATTAATAAGTCGCACAACTTTGCAGTGGACTCAGGATAATTCGAGGTTGCTGAGTTCGAATCTGCAACCAGTTTATACAAATTTGATCTAGATTTTGCACAATTCGCGATTTTATTTTTTTCCATTTTTGAAGCGATTGTTTCAATAAAAAAACTAAAATTTAGTAACTATAGGTCCAGAGAGAAACCCCTTTACACAGTTTAAGATTTATTGTCTCAATAACTTTTGTAAATATAGTCAAAATTTAAAAAAACGGTTAAGGGTTTTTTTTAGAAAAAAACAATTTAAATATAAGAAGAAGTCCGATTTTAAATATCAAAGCCAATTTATAAAGAAAAAAGTCCAAAATTTGTATATATGTCATATTGTGTGATCAAATTATGTGCAATTTTAGAGCCTTTTGTAATTAAATTTAGATTTAAAAAAAAAAACACAATATGTTACTGTACTGCAAATATACTGTACTATTACTGATTTTTTTTCTAAAAACAGCAGCTATTGATTTTGTTGCAAAATTATTGTGATTTTCAAAGTATATATTAAAATCACATTATTTTCATTCACATTGAAAATGAGTTCGTCGCGAAATAATTGTACAAACAGCCCGAATGCATTTTGCTACATTTGTGGGGAATATGCTCAAGAAAAGAGAAAGCAAAATATCACCGAGATGGTAAAGCAATTGTACTTGGAGTATTTTAGAATATAGATTACCAATCAGAAGAAGCCTTGGTTGGGTTCCTCATAAAGTTTGCAAAAATTGCGTACAATCGTCGTAACGATGGAAAAATGAAGAAAAACGCAGTTTGAAGTTCGGTTGTGGAGGGCACCGAAAAATCATTATAACGATTGCTATTTCTGTATGGTGAATATACATGGATTCAATCGATTCAAGAAGACGAAGTGGGAGTATCCCAATTTGGAATCTGCTAAGCGGCCTTTACCACATAGCGATGACATTCCAATATTAGTGCCGTAATCTTGGCGATTTTAGCGAAGAACAAGGAGAGAGGTTCCATCAAGATATAAGAATTATGGAGGAAAGGTATCAAGGCAGATGGGACAGACAGATGATGGCCGACTGCTGTTGGTCCATTCAGCGTGATTGTTCTGACAGTTTCCATAAATTAAAATCTAATAAAAAAATATTTCAATAACTTTTTGTTCATTTTATTACCATTAGGTAAAGAATATAATTTATATCTTGTTTTAACTTTAATATCAATAGGCTGCAAACTTATGTTTTTAAAATATATTAATTGTACACAAAAAAAAGTGTTTTTTTAAGTCGAAATTTAATTACAAAAGGTTCTAAAATGTCATATAATTTGCTTATACAAAATGACATACATATATACAAATTTTGGACTTTTTCGTTTCAAAATTGGCTTTGATATTTAATATCGGACTTCTTCTTATATTTAAATTTTTTTTTTAAAAAAATCTTAAATTTTTTTTCAGTTTTGACTTTAGGCGACTATATTTACAAATCTTTTTGAGATATTTATACACACTTAAATTTAAAAAATAGGGCAGGCAAGTAGGCTTAAACTGTGTAAAGGGCTTTCTTTCTGGAGCTATGGCTACTACATATTAAATTTGTTATTGAAATAATCGGTTGAGAAATGCAAAAAAATATAATCGCGAATTGTGCAAAATTTGGAGCCAATTTGAATAAACTGCTTGCAGATTCGAAATCATAACCCCCGAATTATCTTAAATCCATTGCAATATCATTTACCTTTTTTTGTAGAGCAGTGTAATCTTTGGTTTCAGTAGGAAGGCGAACCATGTCTCATAGATGATCAACCAATTAATCTTTAGCCGCCTCGGAGCTGGGATTTGACCCCCTTTAGAATTTTTCTTGTGGGGTGCCTTTAAAGACCGATACCATTCGATGCATCCTGAAACGATCCACACTAGGTCGGGCCGAAAAAAAGTTCAGCATACAGGATTTGGCTAGCAAAAAGATCGTTCTATGGGTCAAGTAGAATACACACACAAATTTTCAGAAAAAATAAATAACCCATTCACGCCCCTCAACGCACTTGAAACAAAAACGAGATGCAATTTTACATTTTGGAAAATTTTAATACAATTGGGTTACATTTTCAAATTTATGAGGATGGTGGAATGTACGAAATCACAGATAGGTATGAGTGTGCAAAAAAGGATTTAAAAATGTCTTTGAAGCATGTAGATGAGCTACTGCAAAGTTTGCCGCGGCAGCCAGATGAATGAAATCGTATTCCATACATAATGAGAACCAACTATTTAATGGCAGTGGGAGCACAGAGAGAGAGAGAGAGAGAGAGAGAGTGAAAAGACCGAAATGAGCAGGATGAACAATGAATCCCGAAATTTTTCCAGAGGGTGAGAAGATCAAATAACGGATGAAATAATGAGCTGCCCTCCTGCAATGACGAGAATGGGAATCTGGTGACAGATCAGCAGTGTTTGCTTAAAATGAGTAGAGACCACTTTTCAGCACTACTTCACTCAGAGGTTTCTACTGAAGATCAGTGGGTAGTGAATGTGGAAGACAGTGTAGATTGTCCCTCTCTTCACGTTCTTTCAATGACGACGAAGCAGTAAGCCATTTCATCGATTTCGAGTTGCTTTTGTATTTTACTCTTTAGTTGGACACAAAACCGACAGAAATAAATGGGAGTGCGTATTTACGTTCCATGCAACCAATATAAAACACAATTTAACTGTCATTAGTATCAATCAAACACTACACGCTGCAAAATGACGGCTTCTCTAACATATTTTCCCAAACATATTCTGCAGGAACCACGTATATGTTTGGAACACACTTCAAACATTCAAATATGTTTGCCAGTCCCAAACTTACTTGTATTTAAATGCAAACAGTATCATGTTTACTGACAAACATGTATGCGTTTACGTGGAAACATGTGCGTTTTTAATCCCAATGAATTTCAGTCATATGAGAATTTCGTCCTTAATATAATAATATTTAGAAACGAATTATTCTTCGATTTCAATATACATATATGTATTATTTATTGTAATTAATTTTAACATTTAACATATTTAAAAAAAATAAAAAATAAATGGTTTCCCATTACATCCCATGAAGGGACCGGGGAGAACTTCTCACAACCACTGAGCTATGCGCTTTCCAGTTTTCACTCACTGATTGGGACCTACAGTTTTACACCGATTCCGAACGGTATTTTGAGAGCTTTTTCATGGCTATATACTCGATAGTGTCGCCGTCACTATGCGAGGTGACCGCCGCCGAAAGGAATTTTAAGGTGGTCAGAGCAGGGTTTGAACCCAGGATCTCATGTACAAGAGCCGCGCACACTAACCATTGCACCACCGACGGCCACATTTAACATATTTTAAATAATTAAAAGATTTAAAACGACCCTTTTTACATTAATTTGCATTGAATGCATTATTTGTTTTTTCCATGAAATGAGAATCTGCTGCTCTTTCACTTCTTCTTTCATTGTTGTCTCTCACGATTTTGATATCAGAAGGTTTCAACTATGCGTTGGTTATCACTATGCGTTGGTACACAAACAATATACTTATATACAAATCTAGTTCATGCAAGCCAAGCGTATATTAATTACTTGTGTTTATTTTATTATATTTCACAAATGTTCCGCCGTTCCGAGTTTCTCAGTCAAAGCTCGGACAGACAAAGTGCTTCACGTTGTTGCCCTTTCCAGGTTCTTTCCTCAAAATCGTTTCTCACTTTGGTAGCTCACATACATATATAGGAAATACATACACAAAATCCCAAGTCAACATCACAAACCATTTAACCGTCCGAGTATTCGTTTATTTTGTTTTCACTGATCAGGCGGCGCTTTTGATACCCTCTGTTCAATGAACCATTGACCAACCCGCAATATATCAGCTAAAATAAAACACTAAGCTCGTCTGCAATTTACACGCACATTCAGGAATATTTATGAATCACTGACTAAGAGAATAATATAAAAGTACAGAAACAAACTTACAAGATAGAGTCTCTCGTTGTCCCTCTTTTACTCTCTTGCTCTGTTCAAATAAACACAGCTGTATTTGTATCACACACATATATATATTTGGGGCATAAACACATATATTATAACATATTAATCATTGTGCCTCAAACATGTAATATTGAATAGTAAACAAAATCTCTTTAGACACAAGTAGTATATTATATTTGCGAAAAGCTCCAAACACACTTTATATTTGCATCCAAAAAATAAAAAAGACTGATTTTTCAGCGTGTATTTAAACTTACCTTCTTGTTGTTTATCGCTCTCTCGCCTATCCACTCTGTTTTCTATCATTTTGCTACTACATACATACTACTACTACATAGTCATGGGAAACCCCCTGGTCTAATCGCCAAAGTAGTAATTTTTTACCTCGTACGGAGGCTTTAATCAATGGAAGTCTGGAATAGAAAATGGATAAAACTAGAATTTTATCAAATAAAAAAATAGCTAAATCGCCCGCATGAGTGAAAAAGTGAAGCCCTATAAAAGACATAATATTGATGGGTAATTCAACATCGTCGTCGGTAACTACTCGTTATTTTCCGCATTACCCTATGGGTAATGGGTAAACGTGATGGGTAATTCCCTATTGACCCATTCTCCGCTGCAATAATGATGGATAGCTCAGGGTAACCCATTATCCACTAAATGCGAACCCTAGCAGGCACTGTTGTTGAACTTAGTCCAATGAAGACCGCTGTGGCACCAGGGAATGTTATATTCCGTTCCCATCGTTGAACCTGTAAATTGTCTGTAATTGTTCTGGATGCTCCAGGATGTGGCTGAGAAAGAGATGTATATTAGCCCATGGCGAACCAATTAATATTTTCCATAAAGGACCTGTGATCATTTAGCTCTACTTCCTGAATTTCTGTTAGATCCAACATGAAGTAAGATCCTAGATACATCCAAAAAACCGGGCAGTAGAATATGAGAATATGTGGCCGTCGGTGGTGCAATGGTTAGTGTGTGCGGCTCTTGTACAGGAGATCCTGGGTTCAAACCTTGCTCTGACCACCTTCAAATTTCTTTCGGCGGCGGTCACCTCGCATAGTGACGGCGACACTATCGAGTATATATCCATGAAAAAGCTTCTCAAAATACCGTTCGGAATCGGTGTAAAACTGTAGGTTCCAATCAGTGAGTGAAAACTGGAAAGCGCACAGCTCAGTGGTTGTGAGAAGTTCTCCCCGGTCCCTTCATGGGATGTAATGGGAACCATTTATTTTTTAGAATATGAGATGATCGACGCTGTCGTCCTTCTCTTCATCCCTACAACTCTGCAGTAATCATGAGCTGAGACTCCAAGTCTAGACGCGTGACTGCATATTAAACATTGTCCATTGATCAAAGTTACTAGCATAGAGATATATTGAATGGATGAATAGATATCAAGTTTATTATACGATTCAAGTCTTACTTCGCCATATTCGTCTAGTCATCCCTCATTTTGTGCCTCCAGAACATCTATCATTCGCTTGTCTAAGAGCTTCGGTTTTAAGCATGAGTTTGAATGCCGATTCCCCACATGCTTCATATCCAGTGGAACAGGTAAGGTAGTCCCTCATCTCGCCAGCTCATGTGCTCTATGGTTCCCCAGAATATTGCTGTGCTTGGCCATCTCATTTAGAGATGCTCGCCTGTTATGGGCTGTTCAGGGATAGAGATGGCAGAGGGTTTATAGCTGTCTGGATGTCAGAGTAGATGTTGATACCCCAGGCGGTGAAAACGTTTCGCCCCAGCCAAAGGGCCACTTCTCCTGTTGCCATGACTTCTGTTTGAAAGAAACTAAAATGTTCTGGTAGCATTTACACAAAGTCTAGACCAAGGCCTTTACAATAGACTCGAAACCCTAATTTGCCATCTGCATATTGATATATTTCAGAACTACAATCCTAAATCGGATACAACTGGTAATATTTTAAAAATCGTTATAAAACTTCAATTATATAAATAGTTAACATTTCTAACAATACAAAATATAATTTATAATGCATAAATCACATAAGACAAAACAATAAAGAATAATTAAAAAAATAAAAATTAAATAAAATATAAAAAAAGAAGAGATAAATAACAAAAATAAACTTTTTAAAACAAAATAATATAAACAAATTATTATTATTATTCAAAAAAATGTATATTAATACGAGGCAAAATATAAGAGACCAATCAAAAATAATAATAATATATTCAGGGACGACTCAAATTGTAACAGGGTTATCACAGTTTTGAAATCAATTTGTATATTTTAAATATTTGACAAAAAAAAATAATTTACTAAATCAGTTTATTGTTCTCTCGTGAATAAAAACAATTTTAATTCTATGTTGATATATGTATATAAAGTGAACAGTAAATATTGTAAAGTTATACAAATGTTACAATTTTGCACTCTGGTGTTATGTTCATTTATTTGCTTTCTCATTCACTATTTTGTCCAGTAGCCTTTGGCTTTTTTAAGAGCTTGGATAAGGTGAGGCATGCTGTTGCAAAATTTTGCCGTCATTTCCGCTGGAATTGCAATGTTTACGTCTTTTGGAGCATTTGGGTACTTGGCGAGATAAGATTTTATGTAACTCCAATAGTTTTCGATCGGTTTTAAGTCCGGGGACTGCACTCACCATTTCATAGTTGTAAATTGCTGACTGTTTAACCAGTTTTTAACGTTTTATCGTTTTCATGATGAAAAATTACTCTTCCAGTTTTTTGGAAAATGGAAAGGGAACATGATTTTGCAGAATTGTACGATTATGTAAATTTTTCATAAAACATTAAATTTTAAACAGACAACCTACTCAATTCTTCGTAATACAAACCCATACCATTATCGATCCTCCACCATTATTCATGGTTTGTGTTACTGCATTCGGGGTAGTAATAAAGGGTTTTTCAACAGAGACGCTATAAAAGTAAATCGATATAGACACAAAAACGACGCCATATTTTTCCCCGCTCTTTTGACATTTCTCTTCAGTAAGGTTTGCCATTTCATCATGGAAAGATATGTATACGAGCCAACAACGAGTCGAAATTATTAAAATTTACTACCGAAATTTGGAGCCAGTGGCCTCAACTTTAAGAGCGCTACGTCCAATTTATGGTCGTCTTAATCGTCCTATCAGATCAACAATTGAGCGTCTAGTGGAAAAATTTGAATCCACAGGCACAGTACAAAATGTTCCCGTGCCAGTGAGACAAAGAAGTGCCCGTAGAGTCGAGAATTTTGCTGCCACTGAGGCTTCAGTTGAAGAAAGCCCAAATGTGTCTCTCACACGTCGTTCTCAAGCGTTGGACATCTCTGTGACGTCGTTGTGGCGAATTTTGCGAAAAGATCCTGGCCTACTTCCTTACAAGATCAAATTGCATCATTGGGCCGTACTTCTTCCGTGATGATCAAGACCGGCACATAACTGTGAATGCGAATCGCTACCGTTCAATGATAACCGAATATTTTTGGTTCCAATTGTATAATAAGGACTTGGAGGACATGTGGTTCCAACAGGACGGCGCCACAAGCCACACAGCGAATGCCACAATCAATTAATTGGAAACACATGTCCTCCAAGTCCATATTATCCAATTGGAACCAACAGGACGGCGCCACAAGCCACACAGCGAATGCCACAATCAATTTATTGGAAACCAAGTTTGGTGAACGTGTTATCTTACGAAATGACAGAGTGGATTGGCCGCCTCGGTCGTGCGATTTGACGCCGTTAGATTATTTCCTGTGGGGCTACGTTAAGTCTATGGTCTATGCCAACAAGCCAGCGACGATTGATGAACTTCGTACGAATATCGAAAGTGAAATTGCAGCAGTATCTGACGATTTATGCTTGAAAACCGTCGAAAATTGGATTCAGCGTCTGGACTTCTGCAAGCATGCCCGTGGTGGCCATGCAAAAGAAATCGAGTTCCATACATAATGGCATCGAACGTACTTTCACAGGAATAAAGAATTTCATTGGTATCTAAAACCGGTTTTGTTTTATTTAAAAAAACTTTTGTAGCGCTCTTATTGAAAACCCCGTTATTTAAATCTTTGTTTCATTGGCGTGACCATTGGGCTCAAATGCATTGATTTTATTCTCATGAGACCGTATAACCTTAAACACAAGGCGCAATTGTATCGACTCTACGGGTTTCAGTATTTAAAGAGTGACACGTAAAAATGGGTTCTAAGCCTGTTTTATGTTCAAGTAATAACTTCGAAAATTTAAGTCCATTTTTGATTGATATCGAATATGGAGGGTTTATCCGACATGTTATGCTAATAAAATACATTTTTGCATCTTTATGCTTTGCTTCAAAGCGCATGCACCATATGAATTTTAACGGACCACATTTTTGAATTGCTGTTGAGTAATGCACAAGGAAATGGTGTTTAGGTTTCAATGCACCAAAAAGTTTTGTGTACAGAATATGGTGCTTTTTTTTACTAATAACTTCAATTTTTCTAAGTCATTAGAAGAATAGTTTGTCTTAAACAATAAATCAATTATATCCAACAAAAGAAGTAAGAGCTGCCAATATTGATTATCAGGAGGTACTAAGTCTCCAATAATAAGTGTTAACAAATGAATAAAACACGCTGTCTCAGTAGCTGTCATTTTCGAATTGAAAGATTTCAATCGAGCTAAACTTAAGGCGTCAGAAGAGTTTCCAATTTCTGTTTCTCCATATGTGAACAGTTCTTTTCTGCTATTAATAGTATCTAACGATAGTATATTTTGTAATTTCCTTTAAGGCTGTAAGAGATCATGTTTTCTCCGGTTAGTGAAAAAAATGTAAATGCCGCGGGTGGGATTCGAACTCGCATTCGATCAACGCAACTAAAATATTACAAACGTCGTAAACATATACTCCTTCGCATACATACAGATGTCGTGCATTAAATCCAATGTAAAGTTATCAATAACATTGAAGTGTTTCAAGTTGTTAAAAACGCAGGAATTTTTTAAGCCAGTTTCTTTGTAATTATTTTCAATTAAATCATTTTCGTAATTAATGCCAGTCCTTAAATTTACCAAAATTTCACTATCATCGAACTGCATTTCAGGTCTCTGTTGCCTACAAGCGCGACAATATCTTTTTGCATTGAAAGATTGAACATAGCCTAAAACACTATTAACAGCCAAATTGTCACCAACAATTAAACCGAGACTAAAGTGAACTTTTTATACTTCGCCACCCAAAACGATTTCTATGCCCAATTCTAACTGTTTTAATTCCTCAATAAGATGGTAAAAAGAACGTTCATTGCCGCATTCTTTTAGATTCGGTGTAGATATAAAAGCAGCAGGGAAAATGAACTTAAGCTGGGACAACAAATATTTCGGCATCAATGGGAAATGTATATAGCAACCACACATAGAGTATGTGTGACTTGCAAGAGCATTATTTATTTGGAAATCGTCGAAATACAAAACATAAGGAATTACTATAGCAGACTGAAATTCTTGTACCTTATTTCTGAAAATTTCTCCATTGGCAAAGCTGATATAGTTGTTGTCAGACAAACTCTCTCGGATATTTGCCAAGGTCTGATTTCAAATTCCGGGTATTCCGAATATTGATTTGAAAATAATTTGTAAAGGCATGACAATAATGTCATGTTTTAGGTCCTAAAGTAGGATTTCCGTGACGTATTATTTTACTGATTTTCTCATCAATTACAATTAATTTTGGGTCCTCACATAAATTTAAGCTTTTTACCATTTTTATCATTCTATATTCTGTGGATATATCTTCAAACGGGTTCTTACAAAAATTTAAAATTGATTTTAAATCTTTCCGAAGTTGATCTTCTTCAATTAAACTACCAATTGTATCCGCTATAGAAGATATTAAAGACGATACTGTGTTTTGTACTTCGATAACATGATTTCTAGGCATATAATTTTTATCGTACAAACTTAAAGCTAGTTCAAGCGCTTTATATTTAAAATCCTGTAGAGTATATGGAACAGCTTGTACATTTTTAGGGGTATGTGATTGTGTTTTCGGCAATGCGCTAGCCTCAATGGAAGAGGTTGTATTATAAAATTCAGAAATATAGTTTTGGTTGTTATCATCTTTGTGAATTTTTCTAAATGTTTACAAAAATTTGGAAAGTTGGTAAAAGTCTGGTTACACAAATTTTGCATACATAGAATCTTTAAAGATTGTCGAGTTAGTAAATGACTAGTTTTAAGGTGTCTTATCAACAGAGTTGGAGTTTGAAGTTTTTTTCGACAGCGGAAACATATATACATCGTGATTTGTTTATTATTTCTGTAAATAGTTAATTACTGATGTAACATTGGCTAATTTACAATCGAAGTCAATCGAAATACTTTAGAGTAAAGAGCCAACATTCTTCGCAGGCTTTTGGGTATTTTAACGAAAGGGCATGAAATATATTGAAACAAATATCTAAACTTTGCACAAAGGAATTAAATTTAAGTAAAGTTTTATCGAAATAAACATAAAAATCTTCCACATTAGCTTCATTACCTTGAATAATGAGGAAAGGCTGCACCGTAAGACCTGCGGAATAGTATTTGTTCACTATTTCCCCAATTTTCCTTTGATAGTCGTTCAGTGTTGCCAAATGTAGCACGAAACTTTCTTGAGAGTCAGCAATGGTTACATTCTTAGTTTTTTTTTGACGTAGAATACGTCTTACCTTACGGTATGAGGAGTCATGTCAGGTTTTTATTGTTGTAATCTTTATTTCATTGAATTTGAGGAAACGGCTAGATGAATTTTTTTAAAAATTTTTTTGTAGGTAAATGAAGATGTTATCTTTCGTTTGATATACATTTCATATTGGTTGATATATTTCTAGTATTTTAATTTCTCAAATGAAAATTGTTTAAACACATACACTCAAACATATGTGTGATGTTTGGTTGAGTGTTTTTGGGTGCTCAACATTGCTTAGGAACATGTATCTAGTAAAAAGTGAAACGAACAGCAAGCTAATGTTGCTTGGCAACATGTATCTAGTAAAAAGTGAAACAAACAGTAAGCTAACGTAATAAAGCTTTTTTGCGAAAGCTTCAATAAAGCTGTTGTAACATTAATTTTGAATTGTAAAGCGTAAAGCTTTCACACAACGCTCGAATGCTAATGCGAAGACTTGATAAGGTAAACCTTTTTTAATATTAGGGCGGCCCTCTCAACATTCGCAGAACTTATTTCAATAAAAATATTAATTAAAATACATAAATTAAATTAAGTTTAAAAAAATTGAACATAATATTTTTTTTTTTAAACGGACTTGAATCAAATGCCGTTGGTAAATATAAAAATTACAGCAGACAGTTGTCCGAGGCCTTCGGCCACGGACTGTCCCTGCAGGCTGTGTCAGAGACACGGCCATTAAGTTTAACGTAGAATACGCCATCCGATAAGACAGAAAACATATATAACAATAAATGATAAATAATATAAGCAAATGAATTTATTGTTATATATGTTTTCTGTCTTATCGGATGGCGTATTCTACGTTAAACTTAATGGCCGTGTCTCTGACACAGCCTGCAGGGACAGTCCGTACCCGAAGGCCTCGGACAACTGTCTGCTGTAATTTTTTACCATCTTTATTCTTAAAGCGTGCAGAAGATGAAAAAATTGAATTTAATGTAACTGTTAGAAGATAGAACATGTATCTAGTAAAAAGTGAAACGAACAGCAAGCTAATGTTGCTTGGCAACATGTATCTAGTAAAAAGTGAAACAAACAGTAAGCTAACGTAATAAAGCTTTTTTGCGAAAGCTTCAATAAAGCTGTTGTAACATTAATTTTGAATTGTAAAGCGTAAAGCTTTCACACAACGCTCGAATGCTAATGCGAAGACGCGATAAGGTAAACCTTTTTTAATATTAGGGCGGCCCTCTCAACATTCGCAGAACTTATTTCAATAAAAATATTAATTAAAATACATAAATTAAATTAAGTTTAAAAAAATTGAACATAATATTTTTTTTTTTAAACGGACTTGAATCAAATGCCGTTGGTAAATATAAAAATTACAGCAGACAGTTGTCCGAGGCCTTTGGCCACGGACTGTCCCTGCAGGCTGTGTCAGAGACACGGCCATTAAGTTTAACGTAGAATACGCCATCCGATAAGACAGAAAACATATATAACAATAAATGATAAATAATATAAGCAAATGAATTTATTGTTATATATGTTTTCTGTCTTATCGGATGGCGTATTCTACGTTAAACTTAATGGCCGTGTCTCTGACACAGCCTGCAGGGACAGTCCGTACCCGAAGGCCTCGGACAACTGTCTGCTGTAATTTTTTACCATCTTTATTCTTAAAGCGTGCAGAAGATGAAAAAATTGAATTTAATGTAACTGTTAGAAGATAGTCTTGAGAATCTAGAAAGGAATTTAGAATTAATTCTTTTCAACAAAAAAAAAAAAAAAAAATTGAATGAAATTTGAATTCTTTCATTCTGTTGTAGTGTACATATATATAAATATATAAGTACATGCACACACTATCGTATATTTACCAGCTACATATGTAACCTTGGCTCTTTGAGAAAAATAGGGAGGTTTTGCCCCGAAGAGTACTGTGACACGGCTGATGAATTTCATCGCAAAATCAACTTCAATGACGAAGGTAATTTTTGGCAATTTTTTTTTAGCAAAATATGCGATATTGGTTTGTTGAAAATGCACATGTGCTTCACCACCTTATCCACAAAAAATAACTGTTTGGTGCGGGTTGCATGCCGGCGGCGTCGTTGGGCCAAATCTTTCGTCGCGCCATGATTACCGATTATTTTTGGCCCGAATTGGAAAACATGGACTTGGACAACATGTGGTTTCAACAGGACGGTGCCAGAAGCCACACAGCACACGTTACAATCGATTTATTGAAGAGTAAGTTTGGTGAGCGTGTTATCTCAAGAAATTAACCAGTCAATTGGCCGCCTCGCTCGTGCGATTTAACGCCTCTAGACTTTTTTCTTTGGGGCTATGTCAAATCATTGGTATATGCCAATAAACCGACGACGTTGGAAGAACTCAGAGCCAATATTGATCGCGAAATAGCGGCCGTTACGGCCGAAATGTATGACCGAGTCATCGAAAATTGGGTCCAACGAATCGACCACTGCCGACGTGCCCGCGGTGTCAATATGAACGAAGACAAGTTCCATTCATAAATGTTTTAATTGTATTTCAAGTCGATCATAAAGTTTTGGAAATATCTATCTCAAATTGTTTGCATTTTATTTAAAAAAAAGTTGTCAAAAGTTCTTATTGGAAAACCCTATATTTTAATTATTTAAAACGTTTCGAATTTAATACTTTACCTTCTTCCGGTCAGCCTGAGTCCAGTTTTTGTAGACCTGGGCGAAATCTGTATGAAGATATATATACTTTCTTTTCCTTCTCTGCAGCCTTAACACCCACTCTTTTGAGACTTCCACGAGCAGTCCACTCATTGGCCTCAATATTTAACGCTTTCATTGTATTGCCAATTGAAACTATTTTTACCAATTGACGACAAACAAGTACGGTCGTCAATCTTCCTGGGGCGTCCAGGAGCAGTTGAAGTTTTAAAATTGCTCTTCCGTTTTATTTTCGGGATCGTCGTATTACTTAGATTAAACTCTTTTGCAACGTTCCGAATAGAATTAGCCTTTTTTTATAATTCCACGATTTCAGCTACTTTAAGTGATTCCATTTTTGATCAGCACGTGGACAATAACTTGAGTTTCTGGATCTTTAAAGAGTTGACGAGCATGCAATATTGTAACATTGAAGAGAGTGCGTAATTGTAACATTGGGTGTTACACCCAATCTTTTAAACACATATGTATAATTGTATTATATTCACGTGTTCATTATGAAAGATACCATATCAAAGTGAAATTAAAAAAATTTTAATTCTAATGTTAAACGCTGCTAAAAATTTAAGTTTTAAACATCCATTCTGGGGAATCTATTACAAGTTTGCACGTCACTCTATATGAGTCAAAACTTTCCACATCGCGTGATTCAGATGTTGCCCAAATCTTCTTGAAGTAGACGTAATTTACATCTACACATTTCTTGATTCGTCCAGGAAATTCCTTAGCGAATTCATCAACCGTTTGTGGTGAGATCGTATATGTTAGATTTCACCTTCCACCGAAGATGTTCCTTAGCGAATTCATCAACCGTGTTGGTGGAGATCGTATACATATGTTAGATTTCACGTTCACAAAAATGTTATAACAGTTAATGTGCAATACATACCACAAACTGTTGGTTGACTTTACTACTGATACATACTGCAGATTTCAGTTGATGCAAATATTTGTTTAGCCTAAAATGTAAACAATTTTTTCGTAATAGTATAAATTTTCTTATGTTTATTTATGATGATTGTAATTTGGTGACATTTGAAATCTGTTAATAGAACATTTTCAATATTTTTAGTTCCAATTTGAACTTTGAAATTATCAGGAATTTCTGTCCATTGTGCTGTAGATGTGGGGGTATTTTGAATGAAAATATGCATCATTGTGAGATAGCACCCACGCAAGGATGTGGTGAGAAAGGACAGCTGTTTTTTGTAATGAAATTCACGTAATGTAACGTAGTTCAGTGTATCGTATTACGTTTACTCCTTGTTTACACTTGTGTGTTTACGTTGTTTATTTTTACTGTGTTGTTTATAAACAATTTCTTCGCGCGCGCATTTTGTTTGTCGGATAAAGAACAAAGTGGGAAGCAATTTACATGCTAAAGTTTAAGCATCGTTATTTTGTGACACCTTAAGCCTTAAGCATGATTGTGGCTGCAATCGTTTATAACACGAATGATACCAATCAGTAAACACTTGCATATGGCTTAAAAAAAACATACAAACATTAAAGGACTCTTATATAATAGTTGAAAGTGGTTGTCAAACAGATATACTTATGCACTCGGAAGAATTTTTCATGGGAACTTTATTATTATCTATTTTACAATTAATATTTAGAATTACTTATGTTAATTGTGTATAATAAAGTAGAAATAAGCCACTGATCATTCTATGCTGGAGAACCATTATAGCTATTAATAGCGAAGATGAAGAGTAAAAACCGAAAATATTGATGTTAGGTTCAAGATTTTTAACGTAAACCTTGAATCAATCTTTCTGCTAAGAGAACTTGGGGAGCACTCCAACCTGGATTTCTTCTTTAACAGTGAGCACTAGTATGAAATTGATTGTTAGTAACAAAACATGTATCATTTGAGATTTATCGAAGAGTTTTTGATTGAAACCACCCTAGAATTTCCAAATTAGAGTTCGATGCTGTTCCCTATAGTTGAATTCGGCATGATCAAACATTTGAAATTCAATTGTTATTTTCGAGTGAGAATGGGGATCTGTAGTTAATTAGAGAATTGCTGCTATTACATAATGTTTCGAGAGGCTCTCTTCTTGTGTGGATATATTTGCTCCATGTGCGTCGTTTATCAAGATGAATTCCGAGATATTTTACTTCCACTGCCTGCGGTATTTCTGCTTGATTTACAGGTATGGAAGTGCAAGTTTCACGTTTGAGAGTAAACGCAACTTGGACTGATTTTGTTGATTGATTGATGTGGATCCTCCAATCATTTAACCAAGATGAGATATAGAAGGGAGAAACTTCGTATCCTCAATTTGAGTCCAAAATGAACTTAAATTTGGTTCATAATATGTACCAAATTTTAGTTAATTTTTACTTAAAATTAGGAATTTTAACCTTTATTGAGAAAATTTTACTTGATCGGAATACACGTAAAAATTGTCTGAACCAATAATAAAAATGTAAATTTTCTTAAAAAAAATTCTTAGAAATGAGTGGTAGGTTACTTATATTGACGAAAAATAAACTTAATTTAAGTAAATATTTCGTAATTTTTAGTTTATCTAATAACAAATAAAAAATTGTAAAGAAAAAATAAGGTTTAGTTCGCAGAGAACTGAAAGTAATTCCAAACCCTAAAATTTGGTGTGTGGTTGGTACTTGTATTGAGTACACCTGCAGGATGGATTGTAATATAATTATAATGCAATTAAGTACAAATATACTAAACATAACGAAGTTTGAACTTAATAATTTTATACTTAATTATAGGAAACAATTGTCTTAGCTGTAGTACACTTGTCATTGAACTTAGAATGTCTTAGACTAAAGCTAAAAACCTTATTACCTTAATGGCAGTTTACTTTAAGAACTAATTTGTAGTAAAAACTAACTAAATCTTGGAAAAATCATAACGAAATACAGGTAGATAATATTGACCTACAATTGAGTTCATTTGACCATAAAATAAAACTTTACTTGAAATGAGGAAACTTAATATAATTTATGTCTACGTTTTCTTTCATTGCGTATAAGAAACAAATTTTATAATCAAAGATAATATTCCACATTTCAGTTCAAAGAAGTTTAATTTTTCCTATATTTGAGTTTAAACTTACTTATATTCATTTAAAAAACATTTCCTAATTGAATAAAATGTTCCTAAACAACAATGTTGAATTACAATCCAAAATAGCATTTCCTAAAATTGAGTTCAGTATGAACTTAATATTATATAAAAATCTGTACTCATTTCGTATTACCTTTTATTTCAAATAAGGAAATTTATGATTTCTTTCATTACGTACAATAAATAAATTTCCTAATGTAAGAAAAAAATCATACAGTTTAGTTTAAAAAATTTAGTTTTTCTATATTTCAGTCCAAACTTACTTAAATTAAGTTCAAAACATGTTCCTAACTGAAGCGAATGTTCCTTAACAACAATGTTGCAAACATATGTATTGCTTTACAGGTACATATTCAATTTCTATATACCCAATAAGCACAAATTTTTTGTGAATTCCAATGTTGGAATTCCAGTGTGAGTCCAATGTTGAATTACATTTGAATTCCATCCTCTTTTCAGTCTGTTTGAAGTTCGTTACATAACAACAATAAATTTTTTTGAAGCGTGTGATATTTAGGGCACAGAGTTGATGCAAAATCATTGGCGGCGGTGATGATGATGATTTTATAATTAAATTTTCAGAGAAGCGTTTATAAGGTCGAGAAATTTTTCAATCTCTAGATTTATTTTTCTGTTCAGTGGTTGTGTTGTGAAAAAATAGTTTATATTTATATTAGATTATGTTACATTACATCCATTATTCCGGCGACTGGATACGAAACACTGCCAGCTAAAGAACGTTATTGAAAAACAACGGCGGCATCAAATCGAGTCAGCTATGTACTCTAAATGTCAATCATAAAATATTAATGGTGAAAAATTTTACAACGCGAAAGTCACAAAGTTTTTAAAGTGAAAATAAAGAAATAAAACTGAAAATAAGCAAAAAGAAAATAAAGAATAGGAAATAAAACAATATGAAGAAAAGTACACATATTATTATAAAAATTTATATAAATATGTACCTATTTTTATAAAATATAAGATAGTTTAGCCAGCCTTGAAAAAATAGAGCTCACACAAAGAAAACTAATGAAATTTTATTTATCTTTTATTGGAGCAAATTTCTTTTAGCAGCAAAATGGGATTTTTTTCTTTTTTTTGCCTGGTAGAGGATTCAAAAAAAAAAGTTTGCGGAAGTCATATTTTCCGAAATATAGGTCTCTAAAGCTTGAATGTATAATCGCGCATAACTCTGCCATTTATTGTCCGATCCTGATGAAATAAATTTCATAAATCGTTAAATTTTATATTCCACCAAGTCACATGGCCGACCCGCCGAGCTCAGGCAGGGGGGATCGAAGTCCCTCTGTACTTTAAGTCGATGTGTGACAAAATCAGAAAAATCGCGCGAGGTTTTAGAAATAATTTTTTTATTTTTGTGTGTAAAAACTACAACAAAGGACAACATAAATAAAATACAACAACAACAACGACAAAAGACAACAACACCAAAAGACAAGAACAACAAGTTGATTAAACCAGAAAAGTGAGGTTAAAAAACATTCTTTAAATTAGCCCTCAATGGGTTAATAAAAAGAAATATATTTACATACAGAGTTATAGAGTTTCACAAGGGGTTTCAAATGATACATATTTCAAGCAGATCCGATGATATATACATGAGATATGACCGATTATATACTCAAGCTTTTAAGGCCTATATCTCAAGAAGTTGGACCTAGCGCAAAAAAAACTTATTTTTCAACTCAACGCAAAAGCCTTTACCGTTGGTGCAATGTTGGTGCAGATCTGACGTTGCTGCTAAAATAGTTTTATGCCCTTTTATTTAAAAAAAAAAATAAATGGTTTCCCATTACATCCCATGAAGGGACCGGGGAGAACTTCTCACAATCACTGAGCTGTGCGCTTTCCAGTTTTAACTCACTGATTGGGACCTACAGTTTTTCACCGATTCCGAACGGTATTTTGAGAAGTTTTTTCATGGCTATATTCTCGATAGTGTCGCCGTCACTAAGCGAGGTGACCGTCGTCGAAAGAAATTTTAAGGTGGTTGGAGCAGGGATCGAACCCAGGATCTCCTGTACAAGAGGCGCGCACACTACCCATTGCACCACCGACGGTCACCCTTTTATTTTATTTATTTTTATTTTTAAACTATAAACTATGTAGGTAACAATATGTACCTATTTTTATAAAATGTTTTATTTTTACAAGGGGAAATAGGGTAAAAAATGTGGTAGAAAATGGTTTGAAAATTATTGTTAAAATAATGTTAAAACACTACTTAAGTACTGTTGTAACATTGCTTGAATAACACTGAAATTCCATGCTTGAATTTAACGGTAAAAACAGGTACGGTTCGACTTGAATTCCACTGCAATTCCATGCTTGACTTCATGTGTAAAAACAGGTTCGGTTCGACTTGAATCACACTGTTATTCAAGCCTGTAATTCCACTCTAAAGGTACTGTTTTGTTCGACTGTAATTCAATGGTGAATTTTGCTGGATTGGCTATTGAATTCAAGTGTGTTTCAACTGTAATTCAACACTGGAAATTGAAAATTGTGACTGGATTTCAAGTGTAATTCCACTTGAATTCCAGCCAAAATGCTTATTGGGTAGTAGTTTTGAAATATATGTACAACATTATTTTGATGTTTGGTTTGAAAATTTCAAAACAAAAATACTTTTTCAAAAGGTACGTTGAACAAACGATTTTGTCTTTTTTTCTATTTTTATTATAATTAATGTCACCATTCCGCTATAGGATTTGTACGTTATTAACAGGCCGTTGCGGAGGAAAACCTATGGAATACCATTAATCTTGGTAAAGTAAGTGAATTTGTAAATGATTTCAGTTTCTTGAAATTTTGTCATTTCCTAGGACGTACAGATGACATATACCAGCTCAAGATGTGATGATTTTATGATTATTCGGGGTGACGATGAAATTACCACATTGACGAAAAGGATTTGCCACAGAATATGAATAATACGGAGGTTACGGTAAGTAATAATTATTACAATGTTATTCTACCTATGCCAGATTCGGAAAATTGGAAGTTAACAACCGTTTTTATAAGCCAGTTTCAATCAGGAGAATTGAAATGACCAATTTTGAATCCTATTTCTAAAACCGGCCATGAAGCGGGTGCCATAGACAGGTTTACGAAACGGTCCAGTTTACTGGAACCATTTCACCATTAAGTTTGACTGAAACGTCCTTTTGCAACTGATATCCAAAATTGGTATTTTAAAGTTGTTCTTGTTCTATTGGGACCTGTTATAAGTTCCAGTTTTTGGAATTGGTTTGAGCGGAGAGATTGTAAAAACGGTTATATTTACTTGGACGGCTTTCCATTAAGTTATCTTAAACCGGGATTTAAAAGCAGTTTCCGAAACTGGTTCTGCCTTTTCGAATCAAGTCAAAGTAACAATTTTGGAATATATTTCTAAGATTTCAGAAGTTTCGATAATTGGTTCTTGGCTCCATTAGAGTTTTTAACAAGTTTTTTAGATCTTGTTTTTTTGACCCGTTTACAGAACCGGTTTTAGTAACCAGCTTCATAATTAGGTTTATAAACCAGGTTTTAGAAATGGTTCAATTTATGTTCTCTGAAATCGGGTTTTGAAACCAGTTAAACTGTTCGGTGACAGCTCTAAGTTTCCTAAAAGCGGTTGTCGAAACGGGATCCAAACCCCCGTTTTAACACAGTAATTTAGAACAGATTTCTGCTGACAGAACCATTTGTAAAATTTGTTTTTGAAATCGTTTTATGTAACTTGTTGTCAATATTGGAATCGAGTCTCGCCTTAAGTTTCTTTCTACAATCGGATTTAAAACCTAGATTCAGAAATCGCTTTAAACCCTGGCCAAGGATTGGAACGGAGTTCTGATTCCAACAAAAACCGGTCCAGCTACCGGCATCGCATATCAGTTGCAATTTTAGCAATCAGGTTGTAAAGCGGTTTGAGAAGTTTCGGTATAGTAACGGTATTGTATATTTGAGCTTCCATTGAACTGGTTAAACTGGTTTAAGGAACTCGTTTCTAAAGCAGAGCAGTTTCCAAAGGTCTCTAAAATCGGGTACTGCAACCGGTTCTAATGAACACCTCTTGGATATGGTTATGTTTATTGGGAGTCGTTTTAATACCGGTTAAAGTAACTGGTCCATAAAATAGGATTTTATTAGAATTACCAAACTGATTTTTAAAACAGTAGCAATATACAACCGTTTCCAAAAGTCGACTTTAGAAACCTGTTTCAACAAAATTTAGGGACTGGTTCAACTACAGAAAAATGTGTGGTACTGTAAGGATACCTGGAAAACACGCCGGTATGATTGAAAATCGGTTCAAATTCAAGTTTTTATACTTATTTGTATCTAAAGGAAATATGTACTCTAATTGGAAATTAATCCAAATCGGTACAAATGCACATTAGGGGTCACTTGATTGCATTAATTTCAAATCAGTTTTAATACCGATCTGAAATTGTCCAAATTGATTGTGTATGTGGTTTTAAACCGATGTGGAATGAATACTAATCTAATAATAACACATACGAGTGATTTTTATATTCTAGGCCGATGTTGTTTTTTTAATAATATTTTATTGCATGAAAGTTTGGTTTATAACAATTATGTATGAAATATAATATCGGGTAAATGGCCGCCTCTGGCCGCTGCGCAAATGCTTAAAAAATAACGAAAATTTCGTGATTCGGAAATTACGGTCACTTGTTAGCTCTTTACCAAATTTCGTTAGCAAAATCAAGTACAGGGTTGTTATGACAAAGATATTTCGACAGGAACAACTGGTTCATAATTGTTTGGGACCGGAATTTTGACATTCCGATAATTTTAACAACCAAAAGTAACACCACATGTGTTAAAAATAAAACAGGTGCGTATATCAATTATAAATTAATTTCCCGATTAGAGATAAATGCCAAAATTTCTTCTGAAAATGCCACAAGAACTGAATACCGATGGCTTAATATAAAAAGGCCCTAACTCGATTTTTTGTTACTTGACAGGAGAAGGAAAAAACTTATTGCATAGTTCGCCGTAAGCTTCGGTAATTTATATTAGGGCATTGAATATTTGGTGTCAATGAGGTAATATAATATGTTTTATTTAACATTGTTGGCCTAATATAGACAACGTGGTAAAGAAAACATATCGACTGTTCGCAGAGCGCTCTAAAGTTTGGAAACATTCATAGTTTAAAGCTACGGAATTGTATTCCTCGCCAGTTTTATTCAATGCACCAAAAGTTACAACTGTAAATGATAAATATACGATGGTTTAAACTATGCGTGAAAGGATGCGGTATTGACGCAGTTTATTGATCCACAGCGAAAAATAGCTACAGATTTTTTTATTTATTAAATCAACCTTTTGTCACATCACGTAACCTTCGATAATTACTTATGGTTTAGGACCAGTTAGATTGATTGTCTTCTTTTCTTTTACTAAATATGTTTCCATTTGTTTCTCATGGATTACATGAGGATTGTATGAGTCTCAAATTCGACAATTTTATGTATCCATTAAACCATGGAGATGGAAATGCGCTTCATCGGAGAAGATGATTTTTTTTGAAAAATTTTCACTGACTTCACTTTACTCCATTACCCATTGAAAGAATTGCCGGCTGGGTTGAACTCCTAAGAAAGCTGAATTTTGTGCGCATGAAGGTGGAGGACTTTTGCCAAATTCGCTGACAGTCCTTCGTGAAATTTGATGTTATTGAGAACGATGCCGAATTGATGATTTCGGGTTGTCGGCGACACTCTAGTTTACAGCAGCAATGGTTTTAAGAGACTGTCCATAACTACCCCAGTTTTAAAAATTTTTTACCACTCTTCGAATCGATGACACATTAAGTCGACAGACTGGAAATTTTTTGATGTTTGCGAGCAGTCTCAGCATAACTTTCCAAATATTTGTAATAACTTTTCATAGTTATAGCGCGTAGTTCTTTCGAAAAGCGCTCCGTTTTTATTAATCGGATTAAGCTTATATGACAGCTGCCAAATTTCAGAGTTGCCACTTGCACGGAAAAAAAATCACAGGAGGTTTCAGGGGATACCCGGTTGGAACGAAGTTCCATTTGCTATATATTATGTACTACTTAGTTCCAACACGCCTAAGGTGCCCGTTGAAAGATACGATAATTCAAATGGATCTTTAACCGTGCACCGTCATCCTTCGTCAAAACGACGACGCGCGATTTTATTTTAGAGCTTTAATATGTTTTTTCGTTTATTTTGTCTTGCATATTCGTATAGCGTTAGTCGTTTGCGAACTGATTGTTTGTTGAAGGTTCGTTAAAAATTAACTAAATGAACAAATAACATTAATTTTGGTTCCCATTCTTGGTGACGATATTATTTATAGCGTCTTGAAATATGTCGTAGTCAAAATGACGAAGAATGACGTTAGTGTACAACAAATAAGGATGACGTTCTAGGGTTAAGAAAATATACTTTTTTTAAAATGATAAACATTCTTTTTACTTATAGAATGAATTTTTTTTTCAAAAAAGTGTATTTTTGGGTTGTTTTTGTGAAAATATGTATTATATTTTCCCGAAAAGGTAATTTTTTAAAGAGAGGTACTTCTTTTATTAAAAGCTAATGTTCTTTTTTAATAATAGGTACTATTTTTAAGAAAAAGTTCTTTCGGTAAGAAAAGGCCACAAGAGTATGCATTTTTTTTTACAAGGAAGTACTTTTTGAAGAACAGGTAGTTTTTAAAGAAGTGGTATTCTTTTTAGGAAAAGTTTATTTTTTTTAGAAAATTTACTTATTTTCAGAAAGACTACGTATCTCAAGAAAAGAAAACGTATTATTTTATTTTTAAGAAAAAGTACTTTTAAGAAAACGAATTTTTGTAAGAAAGGGTATTTTCTAAGAGGTGTTTTTTTTGAAGAAAGTTTTAATTTTTTAAAAAAAGGGAAATATGTACTTATTTGAAAAAAAAATTACTTTTTTAAAAAAAGGTATTTTTTGTAAGAAAATTTATTTTTTTTAAGCGAAGGTGCTTCTTTAAGATAAGGTATTTTTTTAAGAAAAGGTAATTTATTGAAGAATATGAATAGGTGTTTTTTTTTGAGAAAATATACTTTTTTTAAGAAAATGCACTTATTTAAGAAATTGGTCTTGTTTTAAACTTCTTTCACTTTGGCGTTTCTAAATTTACTTTTTATTGAGTTCAAAACTACAATACATACTAAATATAGGTTACAGTCTGTACCTAGAAAACTTCCCATGAAACAAGAAATTTCCCAACATATGTGGTACATCTACTTAGTCTAGACATGAACCAAAGCAAAAGTAAATAATATTGTTGATAATAGTGGGTATTAGCATAATAGTCTTAAAACAAAAGTTATTTAATTTTTTTTTCATTTAGCCCCCATTCCGCAACGAGCGATAAGGAACTTCGTGCCAAAAATTAGGTAAATCTGAGATAAGTGGTAACTCTCCGCAACACATTTTTCCGTTTGGAGATAAATTACAAAATTGTTTACGAAAATTTCGCAAGAATTGAATACGGAGGTTTAGCTATCTCTCGGTATACGACAAGATTTTCTTCAAAAATTAAATTGTTCGAGCGTTTGGTCGTATTTTTAATTAATTTTATTCTTCGATATTTCGCTACCCTTTGAAAAGCAGCGCCAGAAAGATAAATACAATTATTAATTATTATTTTTTTTTCGTTTCGTTTCTAGTTAATAATTGTGTTTATATTCCTGACGATGCTATCCAAAGGGTAGCGAAATATCGAAGAATAAAATTAATTAAAAATACAACCAAACGCTCGAACAATTTAATTTTTGAATACAAAACGAAATATCGGATAAATCGTCACTTATTTTATATAAGAATTTCTTATACAGTAAATTTTTAACTATTCTAAGGAGTTTCTGAGATCAGTTTATAACACATTCGCCTAGCTCGATGGCAACCTTTTGCCAGCTGAATACAAAATAAATGAAAACATATGGTTTTAAGTGTTGCCACAAATATTTATAAGTAATATATGACAATGCCTTGTCATCACCATTTCTTTTGGGGAGATTTTTTATAACAATTAACCGGAATTTTTCAATGTGGTCTTCAAGAAGGATGTTTTTACTATGCTCCAATTATAGAGGTAACGCAATTAAACGTAACTCATTCAAATGCGAATTTCCGTATAAAACTTGAGTGGCAATTTTTCAATACTGCCTTTTATGGATCTATAACTATAATACCACTTTTAAAATAACACATTTTGTTCAACAGAATATCGCACCAAACCCAGTCCCATATGGCCTAAACTACCACAGAAACAAATTACATGCCACTCAATAAAGGACAATGTAACAGATGACATTCCTAATATGTAAATGTTGATGACTGTATCACACTATGTTGTGGTGGAAACTACATTTTAAACAATTGCTGTGTTTTATTTAACCGAGCAGGTAAAGACTGCCATAGAGCCCGACTCTGACAAATTGCACGACTTGTTACATAGGAAGCGTATAACAAAATACGGCTAATAAATCTTTGGAGTTTAAACCAAATAAAAATACGGCTGAGATGGCAAACGAAGCTGATATACCTTCACCCATATAGAAGAGGTTATAAATACATACTTATTTCATTTAATACAGAACAAAATGCAACGCATATAGGGAAAAGTTTTAGACCATTAGTATCATTGGACGCAATTCGTTTTGGGACTTTTGTCGATGATTGAGCCATGCATATCTGGCTGGCTGGTCTACAGGATAATTGCCGTAAATTTATGATTTTAATTTTAGTATCGGCTTGAGGTCATAGGAGTGAAAAGAAAACAAAGTTACATAATTTTCTTCTTCTCACAATTCATTCAGAGTCCCATATTTCGATCAACTTCGTTTATAATTTTCAAGAATCTAATACAGGGTGGGCCAAAAGTCCCCCTTGGGTTTAAAAATGTAATAACTTTGTTTTGTTTATATATTTTCTTGTATCTTATTTTTCCGATTATATAAATAATACCTGGAGAATAAACAATGTAGAGAACAAAAGAACCAGAATAATAGAATTTTATTACTTAAATCAGCGATCAATTATTTTAAAGCAAAGTCCATATCGTTGTAATTTTAACGTCAGAATTTCGCCTCCTGAAGCAACGATTCGTTGCTTATTTCATCGTCACCACTAATATGGCACCGCAAGAAATTTACCTCGAACCGGTAGACCACGTTTAATTCGCACTGCGGAAAATATTGAACGCGTAGAGCAAAGTGTTAACGAAACACCAGAAAGATATTCCAGAGGGCGTTCTGCTCAGCTTGGAATGTGTCGTACGTCACTATGGCGCATTTTAAAAAAAGATTTGCCTTTAGTCCCATAACTTGCAAGAATCCCCCAGATCATCGGCAACGTCTAAATTTTGCAGTTAAATTTTAATAGGTGGCCAGAATTTGTGGAGTTTTATAATAAAAAAACAAAGATTTCAAAAACCATGAGTGAAAACACTAAAATCCCAAATTTTTTTTGAAATATAATCTCTATTAGATGTTCTTGAATGGGAATCAGCAATATATCTGTGCCAAAAAGGCAAAACGTCTAAAGTGCACTTAGGAAATTATTGATTAAATGCACTACGATAACCACTGGGGTCTCAATTACCTCCAGATCAAGATTTTGTTTAATTTGACTTATGTATCAGGAAGTCGTACACCAGATATTGTTTACATATCTAATAAAATGTTAGAACTTCTCATGGAAAATACCACCTAAAGATACTCACCTAAAAAAGTTGGAAATGCACATAAGTCGCTTTCCTTATCGACACAGATATATTAGACCGACTCACAAAAAAAGTTCCTTTTGTCCACCCCTCAAAATGTACCTTAGTTGGTTTTATGACGATTCCCAAAATATTTCGTGTCTATCATTAAGATCCTGTGAGCTGGATTAACTTTGTTAAAAAAAGGTATTTTTTTAATTTTTAGTTAATGTAATGCAATGTAAAAAATTCATACTACAAGCTTACAATGTCAGGAACATTTTTCTAATTGAAAAATACTTGGGTTTTTGTTGGAATAATAGGCAATTCAGTTAAACACACTCATTGACACTACTATTTAAGTTTCGAACTCTGTGGCAAGATGATCAATCGTAAATATATAAAAAACTGCGAATTAATATCGATCGAAGATCCCTAAGTATCAACACACACTGAATGGTCTATAATTCTAACACAAGATCAGACGGGTTTTTTCACCATGTTCTTCTTTTCCTCGTGTATACTTTTTTTAGTTTTTCAAAGAGTTTTGTAATTTAGCTAAAGACAAGTATGCAATATTAGTATCATATGAAAGGTTCTTTTAAAGGGCACCTAACATGTCAATACATTCAGACACATGCATTTTTCAGGTGTTTTCTGGAAAAAAATCGAATTTTTGGTACGGAGATTTTTCTGATTTAAATGTCAGATTGACATATTTTAATCCTTAGTCGATTAAAGTAAATACTTGTTAAAATTTTTTTTGTAATTCGCACTAGGTCGCATTTTACCAAATATTCGATACGGCGGGAACATTACTTGCTAAACAGGGCAAAATGTATATCAAATCTTTTTTTTTGGACAAGGAGATCGTTGTTGTTTAGATATACTTTCTTATTTTTTAATACATTTTTCGAGGTGCTCTGTACCAAATTTTTAATATTTAAAATTACTCCAATTTAAATCAGAAAAATATTTATACCTAAAACTTAAAAATAAATATTTTTGCTGAATACCCCTGAAAAAGGATTTGTCAGGACATATTTTGACATGTTTTGTATACTGTTAGATGGCCGTTTCGTATTATACCCACTTTAAACTAAACCGAACCAATCTTTATGAAGTTTGGGATTAGACAATATTTAGTCAAATGCAACTCTTCTATGGAAAATGAGTGGCATTTCAGCTCCCACTCTGGTACCGCCCATCAAGTGGTTAATCATATAGTTGATCCACATGATACCTCCCGTAAACCACAACCGATCTTAATGAAATTTGTTACTGGGCAACATTTTGTCAAAATATACTTTATAATTTTTGCATATCCCATACAAATGTTTGACGGACAATTGGCTGGTAGTCACGATAAATCCCCAAAACCACCTAGGATCCTAATTAAGTTCCGCATTAGCTAATGTTTTGCGCACTGTCACTCTTCCATTGAATATAGACGGATCTGCCACTCCCATTTGTATAACTGTAGGATGAATATAAGTCTGTTTGAATGGAACACGGCTCCAATGGAAGATTAAGTCAGTTGACACGAGAGAACATCTGTGGTGCTACAAGAGAAGCCTATCACCAATCCTAAATCTATCAATTAGTTTGGGGCCATCAACTATTACAATGCCGGGTTGCAGTTTGAATCTAAGTCGTATAAATTTAGTGAACTTGAAACTAAAACAACACAAAACTTTCCATCCCTGATATAAAAATGTTTATAAATGACTAAAAAGGAATGATAAGGAGTTGTTTGGTTTTATGTATAAAATAAGTAACACCAGATAATAATTTTAGCTGATTTCTTTAGGGGATTCATTCCAATGGACACATGAAAATACATCTACGCAGTGTAACATGTGACACAAGTCGGAAATGGAGTTTACCATGACTACCAGCAATATTGATGTTCATCGAAACCAAGTGAATACATCAAACAATGTTGGGCAGTCTATAGTGGGTGTTTTCTTAAACATTTGGTGTACTGAACTACTTGAATGCCCATTTACGTCCAAATAAATGGATGCAATTGGGTGAATACTCATATTAGGGATGAACACATTAAAAGAGGGGAATATATAAGTCCTCTTTATTACCAATATTATATTTCAAAACTAACTGTAGGAGAATCCATCTATTTTGGAACGCAGTTCCTTAACGCACGTTGCGGGAGCACTATTATGCTACAACCCAGTATTAACAACTATTTTGTTTACTTTTGCTTTGGTTTGTGTCTAGACTAACATATGTTGCAAAATTTCTTGTTTAATGAGAAGTTCTCTAGGTGGAGCCTGTAACCAATATTTAGTATATATTGTAGTTTTGAACCCAATAAAAAGTGAATTTTCTTAAAAAAAAAGTAAATTTTCTCAAAAAAAAATAACTATTTATATTTTTAAACAAAATGCTTTAAAAAAGTAAATTTTCTTACAAAAGTACCTTTTCTAAAAAAAGTATTTTTTAATAACAAACTTTTCATAAAAATTTACATTTTCTTACAACAAATTGCCTTTTCTTAAAAAAACAAAATTTTCTGTAAAGAGTACCTTTTTTCTGAAAGAAAATAACTTTTCTTGAGATACGTACCTACTCATAAAAATGTACCTGTGCTTGAAAAAAGGACCAATTCTAAAAGAAATTCACATTTCTTAAAAAAACGTTTCTTCAAACAATACCTTCGCAAAAAAAACCTTTTCTTACAAAAATCCTTTTCTTAAAAGTAAAATAATACCCATTATTTCTTTTCTTGAGATAAGTAGCGTTTCTAAAAACGAGTACACTTTCTTACACTTTCTTAAAAAATAACCTTTTCCTAAAAGAATACCACTTCTATAAAAAGTACCTGTTCTTAAAAATAGTACTTTTTTGTAAAAAAAATTCATACTCTTATGGCTTTTTCTTACAAAAGGTACTTCTTCTTAAAAATAGTATCTTTTCTTAAAAAAAACATTAGCTTTTAATAAAAGAAGTACCTCTCTTTAGAAACGGAACTTTTCGGGAAAATATATTTAGTACATATTCTTACAAAAAGAACCTAAAAATATAGTCTAAAAAAAGTATTCCATATCATTTTACAAAGAGTATCTTTTCTTACAGATCCATTGAAATTGTACTTTTTTCAACAGGCGCTTAGGCGTGTTGGAACGAACTAGTACATAATATATAGCGAAAGGAACTTCGTTCCAACCGGGTGTCCATTCACACCTCATGTGATTTTTTTTACTTAAAACCCCTTGTCTATTCATTTTTGGTTCGACCTCATTATTTTTTTCAATTCACAGACAGACCACATTTTATTTTGTTGTGAATCGCCATCTCGCATAGCGACAGCTATACTGTTGAAAATTGATAGACATTTGCACAAGACGTCTTGAATGAACATTTTTTCAAGTTATGTACCCAGTACTGCCGACAAAGCGTTCGTGTATGTGTTTTTGTGTTTGTACGCAAAAACACAACACGATTTGAAGCTAAGTAGAAGCATTAATAGAGAGCATTAAGGTATTTGGTTGCCACAACATTGCTACACTACATGTCTTGAAAAAAAGTAAATGTCTTGAATGGCCTCTTGTGCAGATATCTAGTAATTAGCCATGTCATTAAAAAGCTTCTCAAAAAACCGTTTGGAGTCTGTGTAATTGTGTTGTTTGTAATCGAGACAAATTTGTTACGTTGTTAAAATTAACTTGTTTCATTGCTGCAATGAATTTGATTCATTACTGCAATGAATTGGTTTCATTTCTGTAAAAGGCTTTTTGTTTATCCAAATAGTTGCCTTTTAGCTCGATACATTTTGTCAACCGTTTTTCTAGTATGTTTATTCCATGACAAAGGATTGGGGGTGGAGGTGGACAATTTCCGATAGCCCAATATTCATAGGGGAGCAGAAAAAAAGGCCATGGCGAAGTTGTTCATTTGTTATATCACAGTAGCTTTTGACAAAATATTGATCAGTACCAAATTTTGTTAAGGTCGGTTGTACTTTACGGGAGATATTGAATCTGCCAACAGGAAAGCCGCCCAACTTTTGTATGGGAGGTACAAAAAAGGGCATGGTACAGTAGTTAATTTTAAATTTTTAGGAAAACATTGCCTAGTACCGAATTTCATTAAGATCGGTTGTAGTTTACGAGAGTTATTGTGTCGATCAACAGATCATCCACCCAAATTTTATGTGGTAGGTACCAGAATGGTTGTGGCAAAACCACTCATTTTCCATAGAAGAGTGGCATTTGACTAAATTTTACCTAGTACCAAATTTCATAAAGATTGGTATCTTGAACAACCAGCCGGCCGAACAGCTTATATGTGGAAGGTACCAACATGCGCGTAGCAAAATCATGCCTATGTTTCAAGCGACTTATCTCATTGACAACCCTGACGGCCACCTAGTTTTGTATGGGAGGTACGAGAAAGGGGCCGGCAACGTCGCCTATATTCTCAAGATAACTACACATTTACAGATTATTAACCAATGTTTAAGTTGAAGCTAATCACATCTACCAGAAAAAAGTTTTAGAAGAAACATAAATTTGTACTAAATGTGTCGATTTGTATTGAAGGTACAAGAATGAGCGTGGTCAATACGGTCATTTTCAATCCCATACTAAGTTTGTAGACGGACAGACATACGGACATGGATCAATCATCTTAAAAAGTCCCAAAACGAACTTCGTCCAAAGATACTCGTACTGAGGGTCTAATATGGCTCCTTTTATGCGTTACATTTTCCCCCGTATTAAATGACATCCTCATGGGTTGGGGTATACAAACTATATCTCTTTTATTCAAAATATAGAATAGTCTTGAGATTGAATATTAAATTACCAATAAAGTACCAATAGAAAGGCCCAATTAAAAAAAAATTTAAAAAAAAAATTAAAATCATCCAATTTTAAAACCACAACATTTGAAATGTGGTGAGCATAAGAAATTATAGCCTTGAATGTGGTTGATTATTTCCAGTCGATCATTCTGCTTGAAGTCATGAAATCTTTAAAATCAAGTGGTATTCGAACTCACGCCGATGTGTTGAAACCTTTTTGTTACACGGTACCTGTTCCATTTCTATGAAAGCTTTAGTAAATGTTACATTGGAAAATAAAAAAAGAATAGTTTATGTGCTGAAGGTTTCTTGTTATTGAACTTTCTTTTTTCTGACATTTGCTTTAACATTAGATGTAATTTTGTTATAATAAATAAAGCAATATTTAGCTCACTGAAATAACGGTTTTTGTTTTGTCATAAACACAGTGACGACAAAAAGTATTGAATAGTATAGAGAACTTGTTGCACTCTTTTTCCGCTCTGATGTAGAGAGTATTAGTAAAAGAGCATAAACCAGTCCTATTCTCTTTATAGAATATTTAAATATAAATGCACCATTTCTTCAATTTTATTATATAAAACAATACAGAAAGCATAAATGGTTCAAAAGGCATCAATGTTTCATATCAAAATTATGAATGGACCAAGTTGTGAGAAAAAGAGAGTAATATGTTTTGAAGCATTCGCCAGATGCCGCCTGTGCGTTTGAGTCATACAATTCGTTCCATGAGTTCTCTATACTATTCAATACTCTTTGGCAACGACGACTTGCTTGTTTGTTCGCCGCCGCTACATCAATTCCATCATACTTATTTTCAGGCAGAAACTATATTTGTACAACAACCAAGAATGTGATGCTAACACTGTGTGTAGTTTGCATGTGTTCACATTGATAGATTGCCCTACCCGTGCCTATAGATGTTAACACATCAATAATTGTCCTAATAATTTTATGCAATATTTCGATTGACTTTATCAATCATATTCAGGCATATGTTTTTGGTAAAACAAAACTAATACAACAAATATGTATGTACGTCTTCTTTATTGCGTAGGTTGCTGTCAACTATTATCATTATTTAATTATTTTTAAAAATTCTTTCCTAAAGAGAGAGATGTTTACTGTGAAATGTCAAAAGTTGTTATAGAAAAAGGGTGTGTCGTCCGTATTTATTTCAATCCTTTATTAGAATGTCACCGATGTAAATAACTCGTAGCAGGATAAGGAACAGAGAGTTGATGTGAATGTGTAGCTACTAAAGTTAATATTTAATGATAGCATGTCATGATCGGATACCAGTTTAATTGCGAAAAATCTAGCAATGACTTTTTAACGAAACTATTGAACAATTTGAATTTCTTTTGTTATGAGTAAATGAATAAATGTCTGGTTGACACTTCACTTATTTTAAGAATCAGCATAATGGTTGTTGCGTGTCTGGACATTGACAAAATCCTTTAGAATTTTGTTATGTTTTTTGCCATAACACATTTTTTTTTGATTTTAATATTTGTCTTGATTTGTCTTCCTCGCTGTTTATAGTCTTTTATTAGTAAATTGCGTGTGAAAGGGAAACTTTTTTATTCTACATTTTTGTTTTCCGCTTTCAATGATTCACCCAATCGGAATTTTTATTGTCTTAAGTGAAAAGGATAAACAAAACTGACAAATAAATATGATTAATGGCATTGCAGTGCAGTAAGCGACATTTTATGTATGAGTAGATACCGATTACATTTGTTAAGGTTTCAAAAGAGACGGCATACCACTGGTTCTGAAATCGGGCGGAAATGTCCAGATAACGACTATAGCGACATCGAGCCAAAGGATAGTGGATGCCAGAATGATCTAGAAAACCTGAGTAATTGAACTGGTATAAATATCGGAAGACAGTTCGTCTGTGATTAAACAGAATACTTCGCAAACGGTTAAATTCGGATAAATTCATCGGCAATAGTAATATCAATGTTAAATAAAAAAAATCCAATGAGTGTTCGAACTCACGGGCGATGTGTTAACACCTTTTTGTTACACGGTACCTGTTCGATTTCTATGACCACATTAGTAAATGTTACATTGGAAAATAAAAAAACAGCGTTCCATCATATGATGACGATCCATTTAAATAATATTAATACCTAAAATAATTTAAAGACCAGTGCAGGCACGTGTCAATATTTTCTTACTTAATACTTTTGCTTTATTCCACAAAAAACAAAGAGAATGCAAAGCAACAGACACACGTATAAACATATATTGTTATGTTCGTACATTCCCTACACAAGTTCACACAAATTTCGTTGGTCTCTTGCTATCTCATTTTTATACACGTATAACCACGTCATTATTCTCTTTGCTCTGAGAGTGCTCCGCACCCACACAAGACAACTATTCGCTGCCGCTACATCAGTGTGTGTTTTTTTTTCGCAGTTTGAAAATCTGGGTTTCGCAGTCGGACATATCTATGTTCTATATAGGGGTGGGTCACCCTCATCATTTAGGGGTATGAGAAATAGATGTTGACCGATTCTGAGACCTTCCCGATATGCACACAAAATTTCATACAAATCGGTCCAGCCGTTTCGCAGTCTGACAAACTGTGTTAGGAAGTTTTAACTTTGTGAGTTTAGTCCCTACCCGCGCCTATAGATGTTAACACATCAAAAAAAATTTATCTAAGATAACTTTTTGTTGCCATTTCTTGAAATTAAACATGTGGCAACATTGTCTTGCTCAATTCGGAATTTAAGTGAGAAATTGGAATGATTGGAATATCGCTTAACTGACCTTTACAAATTAAGCTATAATTAACTTTCGCGGGGTAAAAAAACAGCTATTAAGGCTGTTTTTTATTCCATTAAGCTGTCGCCACTTACGACTTTTAAATAAAACGATCCACACTTAATATTACGAAATGTGGCAACATTTGCTGTAGTTGGTGAAAAAAATTCTATATGGCAACACGTTTGTAACCAGTGCCAACAAATACATGGTAGCAACATATGTTGTTGTAAGTATAAGCAGCAACTACAGACATTTTATTTTCGTTCATTCGTTTCAGTTGACAACTCTACACAAATATATACCAACAATAGAAGAATATAAAAAGTACAAAAACGAAATACATATGATTTTACATAAGTAAAAGGAAAAACGACATGGAAAAAATTGCAGCACCTGTTTAAACGATTATGCCTGATAGATTATTCTACCATGATCAAAATGTAGAACATTTACCGCACGTTGTTGTGAACAATTTAGTTCCAATTTTATTTTCAATCGCAAATAAAAATCTATCCTTCAACTTTAGAGATATAAAAGTATACGTGGTCTTCCATTAAATAAAATAATTATAATGAACTTAAAATGTGTAAGTCATTTTGCACATTTCTGCTTTTGAGTCTCTCCTTGATAACATTTTGATTCGGAAGAAATGATAGCTAACAGCATTTATCTAAGATAACTTTTTGTTGCCATTTCTTGAAATTGAACATGTGGCAACATTGTCATTGCTCAAGTCGGAATTTAAGTGGGAAATTGAAATGCCACTTAATTTCGCTTAGCTGTTCCGTACAAATTAAGCTATAACTAACTTCAGCGGAGTAAAAAATGACAGTTATTATTTCTTCTATTTATGAACGAGGTAGTGGAGGCAACTAATGTACACGTACCACCGTTCGGCATTCAGTGGAGTATGTATGAATATCTACATGACATCGTCTACGCAAATATATTATATATCTTATGCTCCACAAATTTGATGACATCGAGGAAAAGTTAAACAGACTCTCCAAAATGCGAAAATAGTAGGACTGAGAATAAATATAAAGAATACAAAGCTAATGCGTATTCGAACAGAGCGTAAATGGCTCGTTAATTGTAGACATGGATTCAGTCAACTATTTAGGATTCACGTTTACCAAGGATGGTAGGACCGCGGCTGGTATAGCTGATCTACAAACAAGTCCCGTGTTGCATTTCTAAACGTGTATAAAATCTGGCTCAATAAGAGGATATCGGAATGGACGAAATTGCATATATACAATTGCAGTGTGAAGTCTGTACTGGTATACGGTTGTACTACTTGGAGCTTGACGAAGCTGCCAATGAAGAAATGCCAGGCGATTGTCAATCGTTGTCTGAGTCAAATACTCCGTACCTACTGGCCCAAGACAATTTCCAATGAAGTACTCTGGCAACGTCCATGTATCGGTTCTACCGAAAAAGAAAATGGACTTGGAATGGCCATATACTTAGACGGCCAACAACAGATATTGCTAGAGCGTCACTTGAACGGAACTCGCAGGGGTGTTGAAGGCCAGGAATACCACAAAATACATGGAAGCGGTGCAGGGAGAAGGAATACAATCAAACTCGTCTATCATGGAACCAATTTAAATCACTGCCAGTGACCGAAATCTATGGAGAGAATTCGTTGACGCTTTATGTTCTTCGTGAACCTTTTATTTAAGCTTTGTATTGTAATATTGTTTTATATTTTATATTCCATCATCTATTGGAAAGTGGGTTTTCCCAAAGACAACAGACTTTTCAAACAATGCTATGTTTTGCACCACCGAGGTTGCGGATGATACCTCTAAAATTAGCTAAAGGGTTTGCAACTGAACTAACTAAAACTAAAATTTATATATACGTATATTAATTTTAATTAGATATTAGGCATATAATCTTGGACAATGCAGCAAACTCGTCTCCTGATGATCATTATTTTTATCACCTCCTTCCTTATTGCTATATTATCCATTTACAACATTAACATAATTTCTGCTTGAATCAGTACAGCAATTTCAGTCGGGTGAATCGACTAAAACATACCCTCACTTAAGTCGGCAGTTGAACAACTAAAAAGGGCTTCATCCATTCTACTGACATGGTCCAGCTAGAGGAATCGCGTTATTTTGGTCCACTTAACTGTTCAACGTCGTGATATAGCTCATACAGCTCATGGTTCATACGTCTCCGATACTCGGAAGACTTCTAGAGGTGTTTTGTCTGCTTGCGATGAGACCCAGGATTCTGCGCCATAAAAAGCAGGACAGTTATGAGAGTCTGGTATAGATGGACGTTTGATACTCGAGAGAGGGCTTTGTCTCTAAAGTGCTTGCTTAACCCAAAATAACATCTATTCGCAAGCATAATTCTCCGCTTGATCTTAAAGCGGACGTTGTTCTGTTTATTTACAGTAGTTCCGAGGTATATACATTCTTTCACCACCTCGAAATTATGACGGCTATCAACGTTCACGCTTTGGGCTAATCGCGTGGAGGCCCTGCTCGTTGAAATCATTTATTTTGTCTTGTCCTCATTTACCGTCAGACCCACTTTTGCTGACTCCTTCTCAATTCCCGAAAAATCCGCAGTAACTTCTCTAATTGTGCGCCCAATCATATCTACATCATCAGCATACGCGGGAAGCATGTGAAATTTGCTGCTGGTGGTTGTATTTATGTTGACTGCAGCTTTTCTAATAATGATCTCCATTAAGATATTAAAGAGATCGCATGATAGGGTGTCGCCTTGCCTGACGCCTCGCTTGGTTTCGAAAGGTTCGGTGAGATCCTTACCAACTTTTACTGCGGATTTGGTGTTCGTCGAGGCCATCCTGCAAAGGGGTATAAGTTTTGCAGGAATACCAAGCTCAGACATTGATTTGCAGAGATTCTCCCGTATCGGGCTATCTCAGGCCGCCTTATAATCGACAAGAAGATGACAGGTGTCGATTTGTTTTTGTGGGTCTACTCCAGAATTTGGCGTAGCATGAAAATCTGGCCAGATTTCGATTTGCCAGGCCTAAAGCCACAATGGTGTGATCCAATCAGGCCGGCGTTAATTGCTTTTAGTCTTTCGAACATTGTACTTGGTAGAACCTTATATGCAGTGTCTTAAATGCTAAAAATAAATTTGATAGCTGTATATCGACTTATGCCACAGCTACTAAAAATCACAAAAGCACCAGGAAAAGCAGCCAGCTGGCTTTTGGTTTCATACAAAAGCATGTTGATCTATTATGCATTGCTTTTAATTTTGTCCACCAGCTACTTCAGTTGCTAGAGAAAACAACAAGTAACAACGCAATAGCAATTGCATGGCATCAATGATTGTGCTTTTTTGTCGCTGCCGAAACTAAAAGCACACACAAGCTGATATGAAAAAGCAATAGAATGGACATAAAAAAGCACAAGAAATAGCAATCGAATGGTTTTTGATGAATTGCTATTTTGAGCGATGGTAGAACAAAGCGTTGTGTTGACAATTCGTTCTGTTAGTATTGTTATACATAGTAACTTGTAAAGGGTTGATGTTACTGAAATGAATTTATCTATGCTAAACGGATTATTTTAAATATGTTTTTGTTATTTTTTAAATTCTTTATATTAACTTCACCTGTCTGTATGCATGGATGCATGCCGAAAAAATTTTGGATTGATTTTTAACCCTTTTCCCGTAATCCAATCGCAGGCAAACTAATGGCGACGACAAAAATTAACTATCAAAATATGGGCGGGATTGGCAAAGGGGAGTGGTCATATATAAAGAATTTATAGTCAAAAACTATGTTTTGTAAGGGTTGGTTTTTATACGGTATTTGTTTAGTTTTCACTGCTCTTGTTAACAATTTAAAGCAAAATTTGACGGCACAAAACACTAAAAATAGAGTAAACTGAAAGCAAAACGAAAAAAATTCGCCAGATTGCCCTATGGCGCCCGCAAGGTACAAAAAAGGGTCACAAATAGGTTACATTTTTTCAAAAAAATATCGGGTTTTCCATTTTTTTTATAGAAAGAGTGAAAGTAAGGCGAAAACATTAAGGGTCGTATTCTATAAGTCGTGAAACAGTCACTTCGCATTACTTTTGTCGTTTTGGTAGTTTATAAACGTTACAGCTGTTCAATGACTACCTGCGTTGAGTTACGTTATTTAATGGGTAGTTTATAAAACGCAGCGCGACGTTTTTGATCACTTCAGCTGTCAAATTGAACACGCCACAGTTCTTCGCGTTAGTTGAAGTAATTACAAATTTAAAGAAAAATGTCGATCGAGGATAGGCAGATGGAAGTATTTTGCGTTTCATTGCTTATAAGTATTTGCCAATTTTGGACGAAATGCGTTCGACGGATAAAGCTGAAGTTTTTTTTATAAATAATTAACGATTTTACTATTTACGCACTGAAATTCTTATTTACAATAATAAAATTAGAAATGGAACGTTCAAATAAATAATGCGTTGCAAAACTATTATAATAATATTTATAAATTATAGACATCAGTTGATGTTGACAATAATAAACAGAAGAACCAATACATTACAATCAATAAATACCGCCAAATGGCACGTGTTTTTGAAAAGACAACTAATTTAATATAGATGGGGAAATTTATTGGACATTGAACTCCAAAATTGTATAGGTTTTTCACACATTTTATGTGAATATTGTTGGTATTTGTGGTATTATAAATAATATCAATCTTAAAATCTGTTGATCTACTGAAATAGAGCTACATTTTTTAATCTTTTTCATTCTGAGCATTTCACGCAAGATAACTTTTTCTGATCTATAATTGTTTATTTTAGTTTGGCAACTCTATACACCGCATATGCCAGTGACAGCATTCGTAAACAAACGCAAGCGCGAAGTGATATATAAACTACAATTTTTTGAATTTGGCGTTCGCGTCAGCTTTTGCGTTTACGTTCACTTTCGGGACTTTTAGAATACTACCCTAAATAATATTTTTCAATAACTGTCTTAGTTACCGAGTTATCGACTGATAAAATAAACAAAATTTCCAAAAATGTCATTGTGTAAATAACTGTTTTTTGTAAAAAGGTAGTAATTAAAACGATAACATTAAATAATATTTTTCGATATTTATGTTAGATATCGAAACAACAATTTTGAAAAAAGAACAAATTTTTTAAACCCATCGTAATTTGTGGTTAACACCATTGGAGTAGGATGATTGGGGCAGAACATAGTGCCATGGTTCGGTAGGTGCCCAAACTACATTAGTTTCTCAATAAGAGTTACACCTTCATCCTCCCACTTAAACATTTGATGCAGTTGAACGTTGTGCGACATCTTCACTCATACACTATAAGGTCACAAATGGTCTGTATGATATTTAAAACGTTCTTACATTTCGGGGAAGTCCCGAAATGGAATGCAGAGGTGATATTATAGGAGTGCTTGTTATTTCCGTTATGGCATACAAATATTTCAATAATATGTATGTACATATGTATATATGTACATATATTGTATATATGTATGAATAATATAATATTGACCATTTAAATACATATAGACGAAAATGACGCTGCAAGCAAAATTTTGTATTATTTTCTTGAAAGTAGAGTGCATGTACATAATTGGTTTTATTTACCTGTGAAATACTTTGACACGAAAATACCGCCGCAGGCAAACATTTAAAAAAAAATGATTTTCTTGAAAGTTCAGTATAAGTAATTGGTTATATTCTCCATTGAAATACTCTGAGACGAAAATAGTGCCACTTATACTCGTGTTTGAAGAATTGTTTTTTTTTTAAATTGCGCAATTTTCAATATAAATTTTTTTAAACTACTTTCAATGCAATGGCTGTATTATTCCCTTTCATATGAATACCCACACTCTGTGTTTTATAGTTGGCCCGGATATCGGGTCTCAAGGCCCCCATATTACATACTAATCGTGGACTTAAATGGACTTACAGACATCGCACGGAGAAAATATTGGTACCGCTGAATCCGCACAGCGAATACCTTTCGTTGAAGTACCCACACATAATTTTACCCAAGTGTCCCTGGCTGCATCAGTTTTTTGGACCCTGTGGACGCCTCAGGTCCGTCCGGCGGGAAATTTTGCGATTTCTCGCATTCTTGATTTTTTTAGCCGTCCTGAGCCGTCCTCCACCTTGACAACTTTAGCCCAATTTATATATATTTAAGATAATTCAGTGGCAAAAATATGAAAATTAAATTTTTCAAAATATAAAGGAAAATACTAAAATTAAATATAATTATACTTTTAAATTATAGATCGCTATGTATAAGACAAATAATTATGGTTAAAAATAAAAAATCTTTATAAAACAACAACACAACGCTTTTTTCTACCCATCGCTCAAAATAGCAATTCATCAAAAAACATTCGATTGCTATTTCTTGTGCTTTTGTATGTCCATTCTATTGCTTTTTCATATCAGCTTGTGTGTGCTTTTAGTTTCGGCAGCGACAAAAAAGCACAATCATTGATGCCATGCAATTGCTATTGCGTTGTTACTTGTTGTTTTCTCTAGCAACAGAAGTAGCTGGTGGACAAAATTAAAAGCAATGCATAATAGATCAACATGCTTTTGTATGAAACATAAAGCCAGCTGGCTGCTTTATGTTATGTGATTTTTTGTAGCTGTAGGCTTTGCATTAGTTGGTGCTATTAATGTATGGAGCTGAATTGGGAAAAGCGAAAGATGGATAATATATATGTATGTATATTTCTAGTGCTAATGAAATGAGTTTTCGATAGCATTTTAAACACTGCTTATATGTTATGGCTAAATGGCTTATTCCACGGTAGTTGGCACAGAGACTCGACCCACATATTTTTAAATATGGAGCATAGTACACTGAGACTCCAATCGCCGGTCTTGCATTTAACTAACAAAATTTTGCTAATGAGCTGGTGCATGCACCTTATCGGCATAGCGGCCAGATTTAAACAGCTCCGCCGTTAATCTATCGGCTCCTGCGGCTTTGTTGTTCCTAAGCCGCGCCATAGCTTTTCTGACGTCATCTTGGTTAGGAGGGGGGCAATCGACGTCGTCGTCCAAATTGTGGGGTATTGTCTCATAGTCATTGGACATCTCAGGTAGCAGTAACGCGGAGAAATTACCTTTCCATATTCCCCAATATGCTCTGCATATCTGCGATGAAACTTCTGTACTTCTCTTTACAGAAGGAGGGCTCTGAATCATGTTTGTTAGTTCTGTTCTTGACTTTTTGGTAGAATTTTCGGGCTTCGTTCTTCCTTCTGTATGTCTCAATATTCTCACTCTCCCACTTTCTCCACTGCCGTTTCTTACGCCTAAAGTGACGGCTTACCTCCTTTCTTTTCTCCCTATACCGCTCAGTTACAGCTCGCGTTGCAATTGACTGAAGCACTGCCATACGTGCAGCGTACTTTTCAGAATTTGCAATGCGACACTCTTCATCGTACCATGATTTATTACGAAGCGATTTTTTAAACCCAAGTACGGTTGTCGCGGCAGTTTTTATAGACTCGGAAATGAGTTTCCACTGCGCTTCAGAATTGTCATCGGGATTTGGTGGGGTTTGTGCCAAAAGTTGCGAGGGCTTCTTTGAATAGGCTGTGGCTACCTCTGGTAATACTATATAACAAAATGAAAAAAAAGTTGATCATCCAGCAATGTCAACCCAATTTTTTGACGTAGTATAGCAGCCTTATTAAAGAAAAACAACAAAAATTTTTGAATGGTCCAGTTTTTTTATAAAAATTGTTTTAAAATTTCTTGTTTTTCAAAATGGTACGTCCATTTTAATTGAAGTTTCTAAGGATTCCCTTCATTGAATTTCTGGAAATTTATCTTAAAAAAATGTCCATAAAAATAGATTTGAAATGAGTGAAAACATTTAAAATCAGAATGCTTGGTTGACAACTTATTGAATTTTGCATTTTTTTGTTGCAAAAAATCAAATATTTTTCATTTTTATTTTATTATAAAAAATAAAAAAAATAGATATTTGTTTTTATTTTCCTATATAATGCACTGGACTGTTCTTCACAAATTAAGATACATACCAAAGGAGTCTATACAGAAATACAAGAGTTATAGCCATTTTAGTAGATTAACCCAAAATAATTTTAAAATTGCCAACCAGTTCGATCTTTCGCTTTATTTGTCCAGTTGGCAATACCAAGTGTACGCAGGGATTCGTCAACCTGATCCCTCCAGCGGAGTCTTGGTCTTCCTATTTTTCGTCTTCCTTCGAGTTCGGTTTCGAAAACCCTTCGCGCTGGTTCATCTTCATCCATTCTACTGACATGGCGTAGCCAGCGCAATCGCGTTATCTTGATCCGCTTAACTATGTCAATGTCAGGATAAAGCTCATACAGCTCATTATTCATTCGTCGCCGATACTCGCCGTTGTTCACTATAGGGCTATAAATTTTAGTATTTTTCTCTCGAAGACTCCTACAGATGTTTCGTCTGCTTGCGATAGGACCCAGGATTCTGCGCCATAAAGCAAGACAGGTTGAATGAGAGTCTGGTACAGCTGGACTTTTGTTACTCGAGAGAGGGCTTTATCTCTAAAGTGCTTGGTTAGCCCAAAATAACATCTATTCGCAAGCACAATTCTCCGCTTGATCTCAAGGCTGACGTTGTTGTTTTCGTTCAAGGCAGATCCGAGGTATATAAATTCGTCCACTACCTCGAAGTTATAACGGTTATCAACGTTCACGCTTTGGTCTAATCGCGTGGAGGCCCTGTTCGTTGAAACCATTAATTTTGTCTTGTCCTCATTTACCGTCAGACCCACTTTTGCTGACTCCTTCTTAATTCTCGGAAAAACCGCAGTAACTTCTCTAATTGTGCGCCCAATGATATCTATATCATCAGCATACGCGAGCAGCATGTGACTTTTGCTGCTGATGGTTTTATTCATGTTGACTGCAGCTTTTCTCATAATGATATCCATTAAGATGTTAAAGAGATCGCACGATAGGGTGTCGCCTTGCCTGAGGCCTCGCTTAGTTTCAAAAGGTTCGGTAAGATCCTTACCAACTTTCACTGCGGATTTGGTGTTCGTGAAGGTCATCCTGAAAAGGCGTATGAGTTTTGCAGGAATACCAAGCTCAGACATTGCTTCATAGAGTTTCTCCCGTATCGGACTATCGAAGGCCGCTTTATAGTCGATAAATAGATAATAAAATGACGTTGATGTTCAAAGACTACAAAGTGATCACTACGCATATGTGTCGAAGGAAGACAATCCAATCATTATCAGATTAGACAAACGAATCACTAATGACCTGAATAATAATGGCAAATCAAAAAATATACCTTAAGCAGACAACTACCCAAATGTCACACAACTTGACGGACTACGCACGTGTGTCGTAGGTAGAAAATCCTGCCCTTAATGACCTAAATGGAAAGCACTCACAAGTAATTTCTTGGAAAAACTAATAAATATATCATAAGATCGATATTCGCGTTGTGTGCGACTGAAAATGCAAAACACATGTGTTTGTGCAACACAACTACTACACAACACCAGTACATAAAGTTCAGTAGGATGAACCGCCTTAAACATACCCTCGTCCTCCGTCATCCATTGCGTCCGAGTTCACCCTTACGTTGAACGAATGGGTGTGGAAAATGTACCATATTCAATAGCAGATTGACATTGCGCTAAATATTATCAATATAAAGAGCAAAATATATTTTAGCAATGAGATTTTGAGATACTGTTGTTGCTGGATTACTTTGACCGTTAATATGTCCTACTAGCATTTCTTTATTGAGTTTGAGTTTAATCCATTTAAAACACCAAACTGTACTTAACACTGTGCCAACTGATCCCTTACGCGCGGCTTTTGCCTTAAGCTGCTTGTAAGTATTAACTTTTGATGTCTAATTTACATTTAAGTACACGAATTCCAGGAATGCCCGTGGTAATTAATGTTCCCCGTTGGATTTTCCATCATTGTGCGATCATCGCTAATGATCCAAGCAGATGGGTTTATTCAATTCTACCTGTGATCACACCATTAGTGGGTAATAAATATGGAAATGGTTAGGGCGAAAAGTCGCAGAAATTCCGAGGTAGGTAGACGCAGTTTAAGTCAAGGGCTGTCAATCTAGAAATCGCAAATTCTATAAAAGGCGAGGAAGATACAGAGTTTTGGTCATTGGGCACCAGTGATTGGCAGCGAAGGCTTTGCATCAACTTTACCAAGTTACAGTTTAAAAGACACAAATTTGTACCACGACATGGCACCTCAACGCAAAACTGAGTTAATAATCTTGGAGTTGAACTATTGCTCACATTTGTAAGTAGATTATTTAATAAAACATCCTTTTGGGATTCAATACTAATTTGATCTGAGTTTTTGATGCAAATATTTTACAATTTACAGACATCCTGACCTTCCCGGCATTACCCTAACACGGAGAAAGAAGTCACCAACTGGCTTCATGACCCCCGTTCAGCAGTGGGTAAGTTCGCATTTTCGCTGTATACATGAGATTCTAAACTCTGTTTGTTAATTGTTAATTTGATTTCCTTTATATAATTTTAGATTGACCGCACTATATCGGCGGAGAAATCGAAAATTTCACGTAACCTAAAATTACGCTATCACGACTGGAACATACAGTCAGGCGATGCGGACTTATTTACAATCTACGGGTACCGGTTTAAAAATGTCCTTCTGGTACTGGGCGAGGAGACCATGTATTGGGTATATTACCAAAACATGCCAATGCAACGGCGTATGGAAGGCCGCAGCAATATAGTTCCCAATTACTGCAGCTGTTGTATCCACAGTCAATATTCTAAACTAGTGCAATCTGTCAAGGGTTGTATTATGAAAACATGCGATATTAAATAAATCTAGTTAATTATTTTTAAATTTTAGTATAATTTAGTTTTTTTTGCTCAAATAAAACCTATTTTTAATAAACAAAAAAAAAAAACAAAAAAGGGTTATTACTATTTGGAAAATTTGGAAAATCCAATGAGTGGTCGAACTCACCTTGTTGTTACACGGACCTATTCGATCTCTATGAACACATTAAAAAATGTTACATTCGAAAATAAAAAACAGCGTTCCATCATAAAATTATTTATTTTATTCCCACAAACAACAAAGAGAATACAAACAATTGACACATGTCCATACATACATTGTTATGTTCGTAGATACGCTACACATGTTCACAAAATTTTCGTTGCTCTCCTAATGTCTCATTTGTATGCGCATATAACCACGTCATTATTCTCTTTTCTCTGAGAGTGCTCCGCACCAACACAAGAGAACTATTCGCTGCCGCAGTCTGACAATCTCTGTTTCGCAGTAGGAAAAATCTGTGTTCTATACACTCACAGAAAAATTCGGTTGAGACAGCCGAATTAGCCGTAACCGAATTAAGAGGTTGTCACAACCGAATTAGAGGTTGGCACAACCTCATCAGAGGTTGACACAACCTCATCAGAGGTTGACACAGCTTCATTAGAGGTTGACACAACATCATTAGAGGTTGTCACAGCCGAATTAGAGGTTGGCACATCCGAATTAGAGGTTGGCACAGCCAAATTAGAGGTTGTCACAGCCGAATTAGAGGTTGTTACAACCGAATTTAGATACTGTTATAAATGAATTATTAAAGTTTTTTTTTATTATTAAGTGATGATTTATTTTTTTGTATTTTTATAAATGAATTAAAAAGCGAGAAAATAAAGTCATATATATGGGGTAATCTATATAAGTAGAAGAATACATTACAGATACAGATGTTTGAGATGTTTGCTTTTGAGTCATACAATTCGTTCCATGAGTTCTCTATACTATTCAATACTTTTTGGCGACGACGACCTGTTTGTTTGTTCGCTGCCGCTACATCAATGCCATCATACTTATTTTCAGGCAGAGACTATTGTTACACAACAACCACCTATGTGATGCTTACGCTGTGTGTTGTTTGCATTGATTCACTTTCATAGATTGCTCTACCCGTGCCTATAGATGTTAACACATCAAAAATGCTCATGGCGTGGATAATTTAAAATGTCCATTGAACTATTTTTTTTATTTTGTATTTATTTTCAATTTTCTCTACTTTTTCTATTTCCCTTTATTTTTTCAATACTACGTCCATATTTTAAATCGATCCCACTAAGTATTTCCAAATTCCAATGGTGAAGATTGGTGTAAAAAAGATCATCAATTCAATGATTACAATTACAATTTTCAAATTGAAGAACATTTGTCGTCACTTCAATCAAGAACAATTGATGAACTTCTATCATCGATTTTATGTAAAGATTTCCTTTCAGTGTGACAATACTAGTGACGCCAGATACAAACTGGTGCATTCATTGGAAAGTTTGAAATTTTTTAGCATAAACATACATAAAACGTGTTCACTTACGAGCACTATTTTTTTTGTATTTACATTGTGTTGAAAAATTCATCTCAGTCAAAAAATAGAATTAACCCGTGAAAATTTTCGCGCGATTATTTTTTACGATTTTCGACGTGGATGATCAAGACAAGAGTATCTCAGTCAATTTGTTTCGACTTTTGTTGATGAAGCACCATCAAAAACTACTGTAAATCGCTGGTACCAAGAGTTGAGTCTCGGACTCCGTTCGCTACAGGATGATTTTCGTGAAGGTCGTCCAACTTCGGTCGTTTCGCCAGAAACCATCGATGCTTTGCGTGAACTGATAAAGCAAGACCGACATGTGACATACCGTGAGATTGAGGCATCCTTCGGCATTAGTATGAGAAGCATCAATAAGATGTTGCATGTTCACGTGATAGTGATAAAAAAATTTTCTCACTGAATCCCACATAATTTGACGAAAAAAAAGGATTGTGTTGTTTGGATCAAAGAAATGTTGAAAACATACAACCGAGGTAGCTCAAATGCAGTGTATAACATCGTCACAGGTGACGAATCATGAATATATGCTTATGAGCCGGAAACAAAATATCAATCGACCGTGTCAGTCTTTCAAGGCGAACTAGATTCAACAAAAGTTGTTCGTGGAAGAAGCACAGCGAAGCAAATGATCGCGTGTTTTTCGGTATAGCTGGTAATGTGGTCACAGTGCCCTCAGTGGAATGTACCAACAGTGTTCGAAGAAATAAGAAAAAACAACAAGAGAAGACGGTTCATTTTGCATCAGGACAATGGGAGCTCTCTCACATCAGCTGAAACAATTGGCTATTTGTAGAACTTAAGATGTAAAAATGATGGATCATCCGCCGTACAACCCTGATTTGGCACCCAATGACTTCCTTTTCTATGTTGCAACTTTTTTTGTAGGTGTCTCAATCGGAGTGGAAAAAGTGGAAAACAATATGTTATTATAAAACAATGACGGATTTTTTTATGTCGTTTAAATAACCGATATTAAGGGATTATCTGCGTAGAAACAATCTTTGGCACAGCTTCGCAAAAAAATCTAAGGCCGCACAGCGGGGGATTTCTCGGATAAAGTTGAAATAATTCAGCCGTTTCTATACAGCTAGTCTGATCAAGATGGAATTTCATACAGACATAACTGAGGTGTAGTGCTATAGACATTTTTATACTAGAATGCCAGAGGCCCCACTGGTGCCGCACAGTGGTAGTCCAAACCGGACTACCTCGGGTATCAAAAAAATTAAATTAAAATAATTAATTAAATTAAAATTATTAATTAAGGTCTTGAGCTTGAATAAATTTGGAAGTTTAGAAAACAGACCGAATAAAAACTCCCGCAAGGAAAATGATGAAAATTTGAAGCGGCTAGTCCGATCAAGTTGAAATTTCATATAGGCATAACTGGGGTGGAGTGCTATAGAAATGCCATATACCGCACTGGAACCGCACAGTGGAGGTCCAAACCTGACAACCTCGGGTATCAAAAAAATTTGAAACGTTATACAATTTTTAATATAGTTTACATTGTAAATATTATTTTATATGCCTGTTGCGCTATTAAGAACCAACAAAATATATGATTGGATGTTTACTTCTGCAGTTATAGTTCTTAAGATATATGAGAAAATATTTTTTTTTTAATTTTTCCTCGTTTTGTTTTTACTAATATGATAATCTCGTGGCTAACTAAGTAGCAATGGTAATTTTGAAAAAAGTATTATATAACGTAATAACAACATAAACATATTAGAAAATAAGACAAAAATTGTTGGAATCCCTTGCGTTTTGCATATACATTTAAATTTAAAATGTTAGAAAAACACCAACTTTTTTTCGATATTTGAAAAAAGGTGTCACCACATTTTTATTAATACTAGAGGAATTTGTTCCCAAACATCTTAGGTTTTTATATGAGTTTGAAATAAAAGTAAACGTTGATTAATTCTGCGGATACCGGAACTTCCTACCTAGCACACAACTTCCTCGAGAGCCCTCAAAATCTGATCAATTTTATATAAGAAAATAATATTTGGCGAAAAATATCTCAACTTGCAAAACTGGTTCCCAATTTCTTTAACCTAATTCTGATATCTGCATGTGTTACAACAAAGTAGGGTGAATATCTTAACTATCTAGAAATGTGAGTGGCAAATCCGTATAAACTTCTGAAAAATCCCATCTTTGGGGATTTTAGATGTTTTTCACACTATTGTGGGATTTTGTTAGGAGGAATTTTCAAAACTTTTCATGGCTTTGAGTTTTCATAACATGAGTAAGCAAACTGTCAAATTTCGTTGTTATGTCTCATTTGTTCCTATATTTTTTTATTATTCAACCATAAATTAATTCCAAAAAATATCTCCGTTATATCAAATGTCTTACTTAACATTAGGTTACGATTCGTGAGGTAGTTTAATTATTTTTTTATTGAATAGGTTAAATACCCGAGGTGATTGCGCGTCGATTGGTACCTAATACTTAAGTAAAATTGTACACAATAACGGCGTAGGTGCTTCACAAACCCGGTGCTTCTACTCATTTTTTATACCGTTTTTATGATCCTCCATTTACTCTTTCAAGAACTTGCTACAATCATTTACCTGGTGCACTTTTTGTACTTCCATGTGCTCGAAGAAGAACTTGCTCAATTACCTTCATTGCGATGACTTTGAATGAATTATATTGATTCAATTAAAATGATGAAAATTTTGCTTGTTGACGTAACCACCGAGTGAGACTTGAGCTTCATCGCTGAAGAAAATGTTGTTCGAAAAATCAGTATGGCTGAAGTAGCTGAAGGACTGAATCGCTCGGCAACTCGAATAGCGACTCAATTTGTAAAGAAGACCTTACATGTAATGCTACTCTTCTTAAACCCATATATGATCAACCCTAAGAAGCATAGTTTTTCACTACATTTGAAGGAAGCATAATTTTTTGTAGTGCATTGGGATGGCAAAATGATGGAAGACATTACAGGAAAGAATACGATTGATCGCCATCCGGTTACTGCCACTAATGAAGGCATCAAACAAATATTACGCGTTCCAAAACTAGGTTGTGGAAAAGGCAAAACATTGCGGTGGCCGTTCACAAACTACTGGTAGAATGGAACATGCAGAATGAAGTTCAAGCCATGCCATTTGACGCGACATCTTCACACGCTGAAAAATCTTTATTTTTTGTTGTCTGAATGCAAATATAAAGTGTGTGGAGCATGTCGCAAATATAACATACTTGTGTCCAAACACATTGTGTTTGCTATTCAATATTACATGTCTGAGGCACAATGATTAATAAGCTATAATATATATGTTTGCGACGCACACATATTTACGTTCGTGATACAAATATAGCTGTGATTGTTGTACTGTCTCGAGAGCAAGAGAATAAAAGAGGGACAACGAGAGAGTCTATCTTGTAAGTGTGGATCTGTATTTTTGCCTTATTATCTCAGTCAGTGAGTCATAAATATTCCTGAATGTGTGTGTAAATCAGGGATGAAGTCAGTGTTTCATATTTTGACAGATGTATTGCGTTTTAGTTTATGGTCCATCGGACAGAGGATATCACAAGCGGACGATTAAATGGTTTGTGATATTACTTTGGTTTTTGTGTATGTGTTTCGTATATATGTATGTGTGCTACCAAAGTGAGAAACGATTTTTAGGAAAGGGCAGCAACGTGAAGCCCTTTGTCTGTCCGAGCCTTTACTGACAAAATCGGAACGGCGGACCATTTGTGAAATAATAAAAAAAAACACAAGTAATTAATCCACTCTTGGCTTGCATGAACTTGATTTGTATATAAATATCTTGTTTGTGTACCAACTCATAGTGATAACCAACGTTTAGCTGAAACCTTCTGAAAACAAAATCGTGAGAGACAACAAAGAAAATTAATGTAAAAAGGCTGTTTTAAATCAATTAATTTTTGGTATTAATTAATTATAAATGTGGATTTATATTGTTCAAATTAATAATAATAAATAATACATATATATTGAAATCGAAGAATAATTCGTTTCCAAATATTATTATATTTGGGAGGAAATTCGCATTCCACGTAAAAGCATACATGTTTGTCAGTAAACATGATACTGTTTGCATTTAAATACAATTAAGTTTAGGACTTGCACACATATGAATGTTTGAAGTCTGTTCCAAACATATATATGGTTCCTGCAGAATATGTTTGGGAAAATATTTTAGAGAGGCCGTTAGTTTTCAGCGTGCAAACACCACTTAATTCGCGAGAGCTCCAATTTTACTTGCACAGCTATTAGAGAGAGAGACTTGATGTATATAAAATTAGTTTTTTTTAAATAACCCGCACTTGTTTAATGTCCTAAAAATATCGGTTAACTGGTTTCACCGGTTTTTCGGTTTCGCTCTGGACACTCTAGTAGGAACCCGAATTAAAAATCAAATATGAATTGGTATACAATTTGCAAGAAATCAATGCTACCACTACACCCTCGTTCGTACGTAGTATATTTATACAGTATTGACAATACCACAAATGGTGCAAGTAATTTACACATTACAATTCTGATATTGTTTCCTCATAATCACTCTATTGACTTTCTTAAGCCTGACAATTTAAGTAGTGAAAGTATTGTGTCCTTTGTTGCAGCCGCCGTATTAAATCAATATCATCGTTTATTACCTCTTGTGTCAACATCATCATTTAGAAAGCAATATCGAGTCAATAAATTGTAAATAAATATATAAGACATCACATAGTCAATTCTTCAACTATACTCTTCCATATCCTTATCTACAGCAATAAATCATAGGGCTATCCAAATATAAGTATTATTTCTCGTTCACTGCGAGTTCTGTTAAATCGCTGACGTTTTATTTTAGCGGTCAACAAGCACACGATTTTTCTACAGACAAAGTACACAACTATAATACAATTTACTGTCGCGAGTATTGATTTACACATGCACGCCAGGGAAACAATTCAAGTATTCGGTAAGAAAGTATACCCAAGTAGTCACTTATAATTTGTGTTCTTGTGTACACTCATATGTGCAATACACAGTGCAACACGAAAAAAAATAACCATATACGGACACCACTACGTGATAAAAGACTAAAAAAAAAGACCCGTGTCTCCCAATTTTTCCCAAAGTCATGCACTTTTTTTTTATGGGCCGTCAAAGATTTGGGGCCTCGGTACCATTTTCGTAAAAATGTGATCATTTTCTCAGGCTCATATCTTGCAAACCGTCCAGAATTTCGATTTACTCTCTGAGGCAAAGTTGTAGCTCTTGTCGTATATATGTATGTGTTCAAGGAATTCAAGGAAACAATCAACTACAAAAATTTACCTAAGATCTCAATAAACAAATTTCTACAACATATAAACTTCCTAGAGATGATTCTTAACACTGTTTAGGTAGCACGCAAAAGTGAAAAATTTGCCGAAAATTTTTTATAAACATAATACAAATACTTTTTCTTAATATTTTTGCAATAGATAGAATTAAAAAACGGTGTTAAGAATAATTCCAAGGAAGGTTATATGTTCTAGAAATTTGTTTATTGAGATCTTAGGTAAATTTTTGTGGTTGATTGTTTCCTTGAATTTTGAACGGTTTGCTACCTATGGACCTGAACACGGGAAAAAAGGTAAAAAAAAATCGAATTTTTTTAAGTTTTTTGCGATTTTGATCTGGAAGGTGAAGTTTTTTTGATTTCATATGTTCACAATTTTTGTTCTTTATGACAAGAGCTACAACTTTGCCTAAAGTAAATCGAAATTCTGAATGGTTACCAAGATATGAGCCTGAGAAAATGATCACATTTTTACGAAAATGATACCGAGGCCCCAAATCTTTGGCGGCCCATAAAAAAAAGTGCATGACTTTGGTAAAATTGGGAGACACGGGTCTTTTTTTTTTAGTCTTTTATCACGTAGTGGTGTCCGTATATGGTTATTTTGCCATGACTTAAAAAATTACACACAGTGATATACAGCAGTCTCTACCCCTCTTTATACGTTCTCTCGATGACGACGACGTAGTAGTAGGCCATTTAATCGAGTTCGAGTTGCGGTTAAAGTTTACTTTTTGCTTGGACATAAATGCGTATGCAACCAACACAAAACATAATTTAGCTGTTATTAGCATTAACAATTAGTGGCCGTCGGTGCAGCAATGGTTAGTGTGCGCGCCTCTTGTACATGAGATCCTGGGTTCGATACCTGCTTTGACGATCTTAAATTCCTTTCGGCGGCGCACTATAGGACCAAACGGGCTTGAGCGTCTCAAAAATCTGTAACTTTTTTGTTTCTCTGACAAATTAAGTAAAGTTTGGAATATATTATCTTGAATATATGGTGAAACAAAATAAACATTCATTTTTGAAATTCTCCAATTTTATTTGTGTAAAAATTTGTGTTCTCCCCAGTCCCTTTATGGGATGTAATGGGAAACTATTTATTTTTTTTTTAAAAAAAAATATTCAAAATGTTAAAACATAATTTTTATACGAAAATTTTTAATTTGGGTAGAATGCAATGCATGAAATGACCTTAGTTGTTTTTTTTTAAGTTTATTTAATATTGGCAAAACAGAAAATATTGAAATTGTAGGGTTGCCATAGTACTAGTACTAGTATCTAATCGTCCTTTTCTAAAAGCACTTTAGCTTCATCCAACAATCCTTTAATTTCGCCTGTCCTTGTGTTTCCTAAACTAGATATGTAAGGATCAGGTGTGTATAACAAAAATTTAAGGTGAGTCCGATCACAGGGGAGATGTGTAAACATCTAGTAATGACAATTTTTTTTTTAAGTTGGAAGTACTTATGCTTTTAGTATATTTTTTTAATTAATCAATTAAAAGTATCAAAACTTTCAATATTGTAAATACATAGGAATTTGCTGGTTTTTGTTTGTTTTATTTAACTTATTTGGTTAGTAAATGGGCACACTGCAGTATATATGTACTGTATTAAAAATTACAGTAAGCAGTAAATTTACTGATTACTGAAAAAATTCAGTAAATTTTTACTGATAATGAAATTTAATTTGCATTACTAGTCAAATCATAGGCCGTATTCATAATAATCAGTAATCGGGCATTACTGATTACTGAAAATTCAATGCACCTCATCATAATCATGTAGGCACTTTATAAAAATTGCTGAAAATAATTTTAGTAATCAGTAAAAATTTACTAGTTAAAGAATTATTTTTACTGAAATTTTAGTAGTACTGCAAAGTGCCCATCTATGGTAAATGCCTTAAGTACAAATAGTTAATATTGGCTTATGGTAACTAAAATAAGATACATATTTAAATCTTTGACCCGATTGTATTTAAAAATCTATGGAAAACTGCATCTATAGTAGTGGAATTGTTAGTTGTGGGGGTTTGTGGAGAATTGCTCATATGCAAGTGGAAAACGTCAAATAAAAATTTCGATAAAGCTTGCGACTGTGGGTTTGCAAAATTTGTATTAAGATCTCCACCCATAATAATTGGCATGAGATGGAGATTTTTACCCAATTGTAATGAAGATATGTTATAATCTTAATTTATATTGGATTCTAATAGAAATTTTATTAGAATTAACATTACCTCCATTCAGCTTTGATACACTTTGTGTTGTTTTATGTTCGGAGTTATAATTTTTTTGGTGTTTTGTAAAATATTTTATTATTTTGTATTTGTTGCGGTTGACAAGTTATTAATCAGCTGTTTACTTAAATGTAATGCATGTAGTTATTTTACAGCAATGGTTTTTGAAAATTAGTAGCTACTGCTGCACACTAGATGGTGCTTATATGCAGCTGTTAAGTATGAATGACAATCTCAAAGACGAAGAAGACTTATAGTTTGACAAGTTTAGTTTTTAGTTTTCCTTATTTTACTTTGTTTTAGTAAATTTCTTATTAAAAGTGCAAAAAATCTTTTTAAAAGTTATTAAAATTAAATGTTTTTGTATTCATTTTATTTATTTCTTTTCATTTGCCTACGATAACATAATGTACGACAATTAGTGAAAATTAGTAGCTACTATTGCACACTAGATGGTGTGGAGTATATTGTATGCAGCGTATGATTACACTAATACACTCATACATAGCTCACACCGATTTGATAACGCGTTACGATTGGTTAACGATTACATCGCACATCTTACTCTAAATTTGTGACTGTATTGTGAAAAAGATTTTTACCCCCAGCGTATAGATGTTTACACATCAAAAAGTGTGAAAAACATCTTCGTTCGTAGTTGACCACGAACATTTTCTTGCATGATGTAACCTAAACTCTTTAAAGTCTTTGTTCCGTTCTTCCTGAGCATCTTCCAAAAGCTGACCAATTGGCAATATTGCAAAGTATTCTATAATTATTGCACCATGTATTAATATTTTGTGGACGGAAGATGGCATGTGATACCAGTTATACTTGCTTACATATAGTTGTGCTATTTCAAGGGTGTATTGACCAAATGTGTTTCAAGACATTATTTGTAAAATTATATACATTTTTTTATCAATTCAATGACTCCTCTTTCGTACAAGATGATGTAGAATCTGACTTTTGCAAAATATTTTGCAGTATATTTTTCTTTTCTTCATTTCCCATACTTCTTAGAAGAGAAATGATGGAGGATCCTTCATGTTCACCCATAGAACGGACTCCTTGTATATAAGAATTGGATATAAGTTCCACTCCATATTCTTGAATTAATTCCATGATTTGACGTTTTTAGTTTTTTTTTCGGAACTGTTGCCATATGATTTTTGGGGCTTCCACGTTCTCCAGGTATAGACAAAGATGCCGGAGTTCTGTTGGACTTTAATGAAACTTTGAACTCAGTATCTAGCCAAACCGAATTTTCGCTTTCAAAGCGCTCACTTTTGCGTTGGGCTTTAGCCCATCGCTGATTATATTTTGAAATCAATTGCTTTTCAATACATTTTTCCACTTCTATAACTTCTGGCTCTATTAAATTGTAATTTTGCATCAAGTGCTCTCTTACATATTTACCGGTTCTTATTAATTTACATATTTCACGGCGAGAACAAATGAATTCTTCCATTTTTATTTGTTTAACTCGTTAAGAAACACGTCGGTTGAATAATCTTCTCATTGGAATTGCTATTTTTAACAACATCAAAAATTTGATTGTGCTGCCACAGAGGTTAGAGCTTTATCTCTTTATTCATCTTATTTCGCATGCCTTTGTTTTGTTTTTGATGCTGTTTATGATTCAGTTTTCTTATTGAATATATGTAGTTATCTACACTTGTTAGCTTAACTGTTAACTGTGTAGCTTGAATGCAAATTCATGTACCACACATTTCATATATATTCATTTTAAAAAACATGTGTACAGGGTGGTCCTATTAAAAATGGTTTGTGTAACAATGAAAAAAAAAATTTAAAAAAAGTGAAAAAAAGAATAAAGTTTAACTTATATAAAAAATATATTTGCATACATTGGAATAATAAGGTTAACAAATTGTGCCAAGTTTTAACTTTTTTTTGTTTATTATTACAAAAGTTACAGAACTTCAAAATTTAAATTACACAAAAAAATACGCTCTTATTATACATTTTTGCTTCTAAAACAGAATGGCGCAAATATGCGCAACTTTTTATTTTTTGGTTCTTAATCTACAATAACAAGAGAATACAAAACAATCATTAACTCAGAGGAGGCAGCTGGAGCCAACAGAGAAAACTTTAATTGAAATCAGCCTAAACCATAAAAAAAGCTCTTACTCTTTTTTTTCTTTAAGTTTGATTTGATTTGATTTCAAACTCTTACTTCATCAAATTATAGAAAAATAAAAAATTAATGTGTAATGTTTAATTTTCAATTTAAGTATCAAAAACAAAAAGTAATGAAAAAAATATATTGTTTCGTAAAGAGCTCATTTACTAGTTTAAGACCCAATCATTAGATTTTTCAAATAACGAAATTTTTTAAAACCATTTATGAGACACTCAAGCTCGTTTGGTCCCATAGTGCGGCGGTCACCTCGCATAGTGACACAGCCATGAAAAAGCTTCTCAAAATATCGTTCGGAATCGGTGTACAAATTGTAGGTCCCAATCAGTGAGTAGAAAACTAGAAAGCGCACAGCTCACTGCTTGTGAGAAGCTCTCTCCAATTCGTTCATGGAATGTAATGGGAAACAATTTTTTTAGTAGTTTGCTGCATGGTTTGCTTCTGGTGGCTTATCGCTCTCTTGCCTATCCACCCTGTTTTCTATCAATTTCCTACAATATAGACGATCAGCTGTGTCATGGATACTTAGTTTGCTGCATGGTTTGCTTCTTTCTGGTTTCTTATCGCTCTCTCGCCTATCCACTCTGTTTTCTATCAGTTTCTTACTACATGGACGACCAGCTGTGTCATGAATACTCGCTGGGTGTACACAATCAAATGCCTGTTCAAAGTCTACGAAAAGTAGGGACAGAGGCGAGTGTAGTTCAATTGATTGCCCCATGATTATACGGAGTGTGTTCACGTGGTCGGCACACGAACGACCGGGCCTGCTCCTTCCGCATAAGTTTCACAACCACCGGCGAGATCCGCTGAAGAATAAGGGTCACTATTACTTTGCCTTTTGCAATTAGCATTGTAATGCCTCTCCAGTTCCTACACAGCGTTAGATCACGTTTTCTCGGGATAGCAATAACCACAACCTCTTTTTACTCCATAGGGATTCGGTTGTCTATCCGTGCACTTCTTATGACCGGCGTAATGACAGCTGCTATAACTGACGCACTATATTTCAAGAGATCCGATGGATTATTATGAGGATCAGAAGATTTGTTACCCTTCATTTTACCAAGTGCCGCTCCGTTCTATGCTTGCGACTGAGGTTCAGTTGAAATACTTCAAGAGTTACAATGGAATATTATGAGGATCAGAAGATTTGTTACCATTCATTTTACCCAGTGCCGCCTCGTTCTATGCTTGCGACTGAGGTTCCGTTGAAATATCCCTTCTCGGGTTGCGACGAGGGTATCCTGCCGAAAGGGAAGGCTGATCTTCATCATCCGGAAGTCTAGATTGTGTCATAAAGAATTCACGCCACCGCTCCACTTGCCGATCTGTTCGTGTCGTTTCCGTTCCATCAGTAGCTTTTAACAATGGAGTACTTCTGATGTTGACTCCTTTTCTATTGATTAGTACACAATACGGAAGTTACCGGTAGTCACAGATTTTCGGGTTTCCTCCGCTGTATTATTCAGATAAATGATTTTAACTGCCTCTTTAACGTTGGTGTCTTTGATCGTATATGAATATTGTGCAGTCGTGAAAGATTCCGAATTTTGGTTGAGGATTCTGCATTAATCCAAGGTTCATTCACATGGCCTTTCTAGCTAAGGCTGTGACCTTCAGCCTTCGGACAATGATGTTGGTGAATCGGAAGCTCTTGATGTTCTGGGCATGAAGATACAATGTGACATTCGTTGGAATAAGCACATTTTCAACGTGTCGAAAGAAGCTTTCAAGTGCCTGGGCTTTTTAAAGCGGTGTAAAAGATTTTTCACCCCACCCGATTTCCTCAATATCTACACCACGTATATTCGGCCAAAAATGGAATTCAACTCTCATATTTGGGCTAGGGCTTCTGCGTGGACCTTGGAGCTTCTAGACCGCGTGCAAAAGAGAGCGTTGAAGCTGATAGGCGACAGCAGTGTATCCAGCACTATTGTTTCCTTGGAGGATCGACGAAATATTAGCTGTGTCTCGCTATTTTATATGTATTTTCATGGAAAGTGTTCCGCCGAGTTACATGGCCTCATTCCAGAAGTTCGGGTATTTAACCGTACGACGCGGTATTCAAGTGAAAATCATCCCTTTTCTATTTCCTGGCCGTTGGATCGAACTGCGTATGACAGAAACAATTCGTTCTTCAGCCGAACAATCCCTTTTCTGTTTCCTGGCCGTTGGATCGAACTGGACTGAACAGTCCGTATGTGAAATATGCTTCCGGCAACTGTCTTCCACACTTCTTACAACATCAGCACGTTTAAGTCAAACATTAACAAGTACTTCTCTCTTTTTTCCCCTACTCCTATCCCCCTTTCCTTGGTCCAATGCAATGCACTGCATTTATAGGGAACATCCCCTGAGTGTTGGTCTTCGCGAAAAAAAAAATCCTGCGGAATTTCGAATTAACACTGGAAATGACGATACGATCAGATATAACCTTGTATGATATTAGAGCATTTACAGCGCTAGAAGAAAGAAGAAGGCTGACTTCGTTTATACGTTGTGTATCATTGCTCGAGTAAGTAAAGCAGTGATCAGATAGTAATTAAGATTTGACACTATTAGGCCAACGCACTTCGCCAAGGCCTAAGATGCCCACATTGTAGCTTTCCATAACTCGACTAACCTATTCGAGACTCGATTTTTCGGAGAGAGTTCTTACATTCCAGGTACCAATAATAAACCGTTGTTCAAAGTCAAATGTCGTCATCGAGCGGGATATTTATTCACTGAATTATTGACGTTTCTATAATGATTGTAATTTAAGGTGAGTGATTCACTAGGCCACCGCATACGATCCTAGTGCTGGGGCTGCCAACAACCTCTAGGCAGGTATACACTCTGTATTAGGGAGGTATTTTTTATCGACTTACAAGTCCAGATCGGTGGTGTTTAGTAAACAGCAGCTCGAGGGGCGGACTTCGAGCAAGAAGTGGCTCTTCATCACGAACTACAACCTTGGCACGAACACGTCGTGTCCCTGAGCACTACCAACTTTGCCCTCGGCCCCAATAGGGGTATGGCGACTCTCATCTATTGCTCTGTAGTTCAGCATTCATTGTGTCAACATTTGATAAACTATGAAATTTATGAAGCCGTGTGGATTTAGGCATCTGACTTTTCAGATAACTATAAATCGATATATTCGACCTAGAGCCTTTGATTATTTTTCTTTCCATGATTGCCACCAAGGGAACAACTGGGAACTTTACAAATATTCCACTAGTTATTTATAACAAACTAATGAAATAATCGTAACAAGAAATAGAGAATATAGCAGGGTTCGAATTCCCATTTTATAAATCCCATAAGTATAGATCGATATAGTCGACCTAGAACCTCAGGTTATTTTTCTTTCCATGATTACCACCAAGAGAGTATGTGGAAAGTTTACAAATACTCCATTTGTTATCTATAACAAACTAATGAAATTATCATAATAAACAAGAAATATAGAATATAGCAGGGTTCGTACTCCCATTATTTTTGCAGTGGGGGATGGGAGCGATCGTTTACCCATTACACACAGCGTATGGGGGAAATACTACCTAGCTACCCACAACAATGGAGTTTTACCCATCATTACCACTGTAGGAAATGTGGAAAATAATGGGTCGTTCCCCACGTCAATGTGGAATTACTCATTACCCACAGGGTAATGAGGAGATTAATGGGTTGTTACCCACGACGATGAGGAATTACCCATCGTGATTGCCAATTACATATAGAGAATGGGTAAGGGGCCTTTACCCATAACCCACGGCGATGGCTAATGGGTTACCCGGGTAGCCCAATCCCATTTTTGATCGAAAATATCGCAATCAGTGACTGAAAAATTAGAAGCGCACATCTCACTGGTTGTGAGAAGATCTCCCCAATCCCTTCATGAGATGTAATGGGAAACGGTTTTTTTAATAAGAAAAAATTAAAAAAAAATCTATATCTCGGAAACGGAGTGTCAAATTGATAAAACACTTCTAAATACTTTCTAAGGATTATTCATAAAGTAGTTGAATTTGAATGGAAGAATTTATGGAACTAATGGAAATCGGTAAAATAGGAAAATCTCTAAAATAAAAAAATGGCTATAACTGGGAAACGGTGCTTCTAGTCGCAAAAATAATAAATTTTTTACATTTGCAGGAGGCTTTAAGCACTAGATGTCTTCTTCTTATTCTTGTTAAAAATCTTTTCTGTTGAACATCGCTAAATCTAGAATTTTTCGAATAAAAAAATCGCTAAAACTCCATTATATCTATGTTTCGGAAAAGGAGTGTCCAATCGAAAAAGTAACCAATTTTTTATTTAAAAAATTGCCAAAATAATGATATCGCTAAAACAAAAATTATTGTTATCTCCATAGGAAACTTTAATAAAAGGATATATTTAATACAGCATCACTTTTTTTTTTTTAAAAATAGTTAAACTAAAATTTTTCAAATAAAATATCGCTAAAAAAAGTGGTGCCGTTTTAACGACAGCCATTGTTTAATTGTTTTCCCTGTGAAGCCCTTCAATTGAAGGGCCGGTAGAAATCATCCACCTTCGTTCTCTCCAAGCCCTTATTGAAAAAGTAATTCTGACTTAATCGCTTCAGGCGGCCAAGTGGTATCAACATATCGAAAACAACATGTACTTACGAGGGCGGTTCCAAAACTAACCGACCTGACCTGTAGATGGTGCAAGTATTTTGAAAAAAAAATGTTTTGTTGAAAAGTGGCAACCTTATAAAACATATGTTTTAAGTTTCAAGGCTCCACGTTGTTTGGTATTTTCATTTGAGCCATCAAAAGTGAACGATCTGAATGAAATTATAAACATGGCAAAAATTGGTCATCGTTATGTAATTCAATATTTCCATTTGAAAGGTCTCAGTCCAAGCAATATTAAAGCAGAGCAATATTCTACTCTGGGGGAGTCTGAGCCTTCTTTTACGACTGGAAAGTATAAAAATAAATAAATGGTTTCCCGTTACACCCCATGAAGGGAGCTTCTCACAAACCAGTGAGCTGTGCGTGTTCTGGTTTTACACTCACTGACTGGACGAACGGAATTTTGAGAAGCATTTTCATGGCTAAATACTCGATAGTGTCGCCGTCACTAAGCGAGGTGGTTAGAGTAGGGATCGAACCCGCGTTCTCATGCACAACATCAGCGCACACAACCATTGCACCAACGACGGTATTGGATTGCAGAGCTTAAACGAGGCCGCAGGAGCTGCCAAGACGAAAACTGTAGTAGTCGACCAATTGAGCTGTCCACGCCAGACATGGTTAAGAAAATCCACTAAATGCTATGGATGATCGTAGGCAGAAAAAGATAAGCATTTCAAAAATTGCTATACATTGTATATTAACCGAAGATTTGAAGATGAGAAAGCTGTGCGTAAAATGGGTGCCGCGTTTACTTTCAATAGAGCAAAAACAGCGTCGTGAAAATGTTTCAGTACAGTGTCTGGCGATGTTTTGCCGCAATAAAGCCGAATTTTTGCTTCGATTTATAACCATGGATGAGATATGGAACCACCACGTCACACCTAAGACAAAAAAAACCGTCAAAGCAGTGGACTGGAATGGGAGAATCGTGTCCCCAGAATTCTATGGATGATCGTAGGCTGAAGGTGCGTGAGCTAGCTAAAACGATAGGCATTTCAAAAAGTGCTATACATCGTATATTGACCGAACATTTCAAGATGAGAAAGCTGTGCGCAAGATGGGTGCCGCGTTTACTTTCAATAGCGCAAAAACAGCGTCGTGAAAATGTTTCAGTAGAGTGTCTGGCGATGTTTTGCCGCAATTAAGCCGAATTTTTGCTCCGATGTATAACCATGGCTGAGATATGGAACCACCACTGCACGCCTGAGACAAAGGAACCTTCAAAGCAGTGGACTGGAATGGGAGAATCGTGTCCACAGAAGGCGAAGACGGATCCATCTGCAGGCAAGGTCATGGCATCTGTTTTTTGTGATGCGCCTGGGATCATTTTTATTGGTTATCTTTAGAGAGGAAAACCTATTATTATTATTATTGCAGCGTTTAAGACAATGATCCAGTTGACACATCCACTATTTCGATGACCAAAATTATTGCATTAAAATTCAAATTGCTACATCACGCACCTTATTCGCCAGATTTTGCTCCCTTGGACTAATTTCTATTTGCAAACTTGAAAAAATGGCTCCGTGGTAAAAGATGTGCCAATAATGAGGTGATGGAGTCTGCGGTTGTTGGTTATTTTAGCGATTTTGACAGTTCTTACTATAACAGGGTCTCGGAGTTATTGAATATCGCTGGAAAAAATGTAACAAGCTAAAAGGAGATTACGTTGAAAAATTAAGAACATTTTTCCCAACTCTTTCGTGCCTTCTTTGTTAGGTCGGCTAGAATGTCGTAGCTTCTCAGAAATATACATTTTAGGAAAACTGAAATGTGTATTTCACATCTATAGGACTAATCAATGTTCGAACAGGATACTGATAACAAAATTACAACTCAAATTTTTAAATACAGCATATAATGAAGTAGGAAAATATTCAAATTCAACAATTCTTCGTCTTCGTTGTTACAGTTAATATTTAAATAATTCCCAACTAATTAAAAGGCAATAAAGCCTTTATCCTGAACAACCAACAACAATTTTAAACTTTTGCTCCTTGAACTCGATTACAATAGGAACTTAAAGAACACAAATAATTTGAAGACTACATTTACATTACACTTAAGTGGTTACTTGAATGGAGTTACACTATAAACTTCATACAATGAAGAAATAAATACGAATAAATTTTCCTCCAGGCATTAGCGAAGTTTTCGTTATAGCTTAACATAAATAAAGGAAACATAATTGGAAGTTTAAAAGTTGCTAACAAGCATGAATGGGAGGAAAGACTTTTGCAAGGACAGGCGGCTGTATTCGATTTTGCTGCACCCTTCACTTACTCGTACGATGCTCAGTTGAAAGCATACTTTTTATATTTTTAATTTTTTTTAGAAAGGAATTGTGTATTGTGTATTATTTTATGAATTTTATCAAAAAGTATGCACAATTTTAGCATCATTTACTGAACCACTGTGAGGTAATGCATTCTGTGAGACAATGTGTCCGGGGAACTTCGTTCGCAATAGAGGCAAGTGACACCGAAACCAGACGCTGAAAAAAACGGCCTCTGTAACATATTCTCACAAAGATATTCTGCAGGAACCATGTATATGTTTGGAACACACTTCAAACATTTATATGTTTGCAAGTCCCAAACTCAGGTATATTTAAATGCAAACATTAGCATGTTTACTGACAAATATGTATGCTTTTACGTGGAAACATATGCGTGCTTCATCCGAAACATCCATATACTTACGTGGAAGCATTCGCGTGTTTACCCCATACCTCCATATAGTTATGGTGAAACATATGCGTATTTTCTCCTAAACATAATATTTAGAAACGAATTATTTTTTCTTTCTTTATTTATTATAATTATTTTATCAATATATATCCACATTTATAAATATTTAATACAAAAAATTAAAGTATTTAAAATGAGCCTTTTTACATGTACTTGCATGGAATGGATTATTTCTTTTTTTTGAAATGTAATGAATCTGCTGCTTTTTGCTTTTCCTTTCTTTATTGTCTTTCACGTTTTTGTTTTCAGAAGGTTTCAACTATGCCTTGGTTATCTAGTTCATGCAAGCCAAGCGTGTATTAATTACTTGTGTTTTTTTTATTATATTCCACAAATGGTCCGCCATTCCGATTTTTTCGGTAGAGGCTCAGGCAGAAAAAGGGATTCACATTGTTTACCTCTCCAGTTTCTTTCCTCAAAATCGTTTCTCACTTTGGTAGCACACATAAATATATGCGAAACACATATACAAAAACCAAACCAACATCACAAACATTTAACCGTCTGAGCGTTTGTTTAATCTTCTTTCACTGATCAAGGATATCAAAATCCTCTGTCCGATGAACCATTGACGACTGAATACATGCAATTAAAACGCACATTCAGGAAGATTTATGAATCACTTACTGAGAGAAATACAGATGCACACTTACAAGATATACACACTCACTTTCTCACGAGAGAGCATAAACAGTGCAACAAACACAGCTGTATTTGTATCACAAACACAGATATATTTGGGTCGCAAACACATATGTACATATAACATATTAATCATTGTGTCTCAAACTTGTAATATTGAATAGCAACCAGAATGCGTTTGGGCACAAGTATATTATATTTGCGACAAGCTCCAAACACATGTTATATTTGTATCCAAACAACATAAAACGTGTACATATTGCCCAAGTCCAAGTTGTATAATTCAGGTCGTTACAAGTGTGTTAACAAGCACATGTGTCATTATTTTCTTGCTTAATATTTTTTGTTTTATTCCTCCAAAAAACAAAGAGAATGCAAAGCAACAAACACATGTACATACATTGTGTTATGATTCGATGCCGCTTCATCAATAAATAAATAAATGGTTTCACCTTACATCCCATAAAGGGACAGGGGACAGCTTCTCACAATCACTGAGCTGTGCGCTTTCCAGTTTTCACTCACTGATTGGGACCTACAGTTTTACACCGATTCCGAACGGTATTTTGAGAAGCTTTTCATGGCTAAATACTCGATAGTGTCGCCGTCACTATGCGAGGTGACCGCCGCCGAGAGAAATTTTAAGGTGGTCTGAGAAGGGATCGAACCCAGGATCTCATGTACAAGAGGCGCGCACACTACCATTGCACCACCGATATCAATATCATCATATTTATTTTTAGGCAGAAACTATTGTTGTACAACAAGCACATATTATTTTCAATGCTAACGCTGCATAGCTTCGTCGTAGATAACGCTGTGTGCTAACGCTGTGTATTGTTTGCATGTGTTGACTTTGTTAGATTAGCACGGGTAGGGCCTATAGATGTTAACACATCAAAAAAATGTTTTCCCCTAAAAAATTTGAATTTTTTATTTTTAAAAATCATGACAAATCCCAAATAGGAAAAAGTCTCAAGTCTTATTACTTTCACGTAATGTTACATAACGTATGAACAAAATGAGACATAGATAATAAAATTGTCGAATAAAAAACAAAATAATAAAAATTAATTTCGTTGGTTTGCTCCCTTTACTTTTTTGCGTAGTGGTTCGCCTCCTTGTTCGGAATATGTATCGGATGAGGATCTGTCTTCAACTGGAAAAATAATCAGTCAGTTCACTTTAGTGACCTAGCCTTGGAGGACCTACCTTTGGAGGAAACTCCCATTGTAAATTCTTCTTTTTTATCGTCATTGTCGGGGTCTTACGTCTTTGTCGACCACCATCAAATTTCAGCATCAAGCGAGTTTAACCTCTTGCTTTTATATCTCGTTTTCATGGACATGGCCACTTGTTGGAAGCACTCGCCATGTTCATCTGGCTCTGAGGCTAGCTGCTTGCTGAAGTATTCGGAGTGGTGATGCAAGAAGTGAATTTTAAGAGACAAGTTCACTCCAATTTTCTGTAAGTATTGCAACATCTTGGTCACAAGAGTGGGGTAATTGTATGCTCGCTTACTTCCTAGAAAACTATCGTATGACTTTCTTCACTGCCCTACACGCAAAGTAATCATTACCGACTAAAGGGTCTTTAAATTCTTTTGATTTCAAGAGCTTCCGCATATCGAGCCCATTCGGAACACCTTCCTTCAATTTTGTTTCGCTGATTCGTGGGAAAATATTTTTCAAACAATCGAGAATTTTCGGTTGATTCACAATTGCCTTGATGAAATTTTTGCCAATTACCAGTTTGACATGGAGAGGGGGCATGAGAACGTTTTCCATTGACACGAGTGGATCATTTACACAGTTGTGTCCTTTCTCCGTTGAATCTCGAGCAAGCCAGTCATGCGTTTGGTATTTGTTTCATTTAAATCGGGTATCCCACATGTGTATCGTATAGCCTCCTTGGAGGCATCTTAGCATCGCCAAGACTTTCAGATCACAACTGATCCGCCACATGTGATCAGTGCAGCAAAGTTTACCCAAAATTATTTTCATTGAATCGTATGTTCCACTTATATCTGTGCTGTAGCCAATGGGAATTCCTGGTTTTTTTTATTATGTTTATGTAGCTAAACGATTTGCAAGCTTGATTTCAAAGAATCGATGAACATTCGTAAGTCACCTGCGACATAATTAATGCCCATCGCATCCAACAAATGTGTTCCCTACGTTGAGTGTGAAGTAACGTTTGATAGCAATTGTCGTTTTCGATATCCGGTGACTTTGATATTAGGCTCCATATTGTTGTCTTCTTTCAAAAGCTGGACAAGTTTTTCTGCATCACGTTGATACCAGTTTCGTTATCCGACAATGTTGTCCATTCTTACTTGTAATATATTGTTCGATGGGCCGGTTTCTGGTATTGCTTCATAGAGCCGATTGAACCATTGTTGCAATAGGCAAATAAGTTTCTCTGTCAGGACTTGGAAGCGGGGGAATTAGTATTTAATCCTAATGCCGAAGAGGTGTTTTGTGAACTTTTAACAGAGATGTAAACTTTTTGCTTGAGGCCTTTACGATTTACTCCATATATTCTCTTTGTCCAAGCATAACAGTTGTCGGAATTGTGCTCTCCTGGATCTGTCCAAATCATTGGTATACCAAAAGAAAGTGAACGGCATTTCCCTTGGATCCACATGGTAAGAACATTGTAGCACATTTTACAAATTTTGTCTGGGGCCTACGAAACGCCGAGAATTATTTCGGAATCAAAATACTATACTTTTCGCGTTCATCGGTATTTGTCGAGTGATAAAAATCGATCAATGAAGCGAATACATTTTCCTATATTTAACTGATAGGAATGGACGCATCTGTTAAGGGAGCATATGTTTCTGATACAGCCGTTTAAAACAGGTTCCTCACATTTTGTTATTGTGCGTTCATTTAGTGTCATTTATAACTTTGTTTCCAGTTTCATTGTCTTTATCTACGTATGAGAAAAGAAAAATCATCCGAATTGCTTCTAATTCTGCCTTATCCTTGTCACAAATAAGAGCTCAAGCTGGAGTGGAAGCGAGCAAGGCATCAGAGTAACTAAGAGCTGTGAGTGTCTTAAATACCTGAAATTACAAAAAAAGCCGCCACTTAATGCTCCTCGTAAGGAAAAGAGGCTTCGATTCGCAAGAGACTATATGGTATGGGATGTGCAGCCAAGAGGTCATGTAAATTACTGGATAACCGTTATATTTACGGATGAGAAGAAGTTTCATTTGGATGGGCCTGATAGCTACAACTATTATTTCCATGATCTGCACAAAGAAAAGCTTTTTTTTGAACCGACATCACAGCCGAGAGGGCGTCGGTATGGTGTGGGGTGCTGTTACGTACTATGGAACTATCGATCTTGAATTTCAAAGTGTAAAAATGACTGCTGCAAGCTTTATAACGTTATTGGAATCGGCTTTTCCGAAGTTCAGTGAACTATTTGGTCCCATATCATGAATATTGCAACAGGATAATGCCCCTATACTCAACTCCAGAGTAGTAAAGGAGTTTATTGCAAGCCAAAATGTTAATATTCTTGACTGGCCACCCTATTCGCCAGATCTAAACATTATCGAAAATGTCTGGGGTTGGTTATCTCGTACGTAGACAATTTGATGACAAGCAGTCACGAATTCAGGCCATTAAGGATGCTTGGAATCAAATTTTGTTGGATTACAGAATTTCTCTTTATCTCTCAATGAAAACCCGTATATTTGAAGTTACTAAAAACAAACGGTGTTGTACCCATTACTAATAGTTCTTAAATAAAGTAAAATAAATTAAAAAAACACGAAAAACTGTTTTTCGTTAAAATTGGTTAAAGTGCCTTTATTCAAGTGAACCAAAAATAGCACATTTTTGAACTTTTTTTTATAAATTGCTCAAAAAAAGTTATTTAGTTAAGAAACCACTATTGTCATGATTTTGTTTATATCCCAAGATATCTAGCTTCCATCTCCATTTTAAAATTCTGCAATCGGTTACAAATTGCAGAAGATACAGGCTGCTGAATTTGGAATTTTTAGTGCCTTTAAATAAGTGAACCGAAGTGTATATGTTACTATTTTAGAAAGAAATGAAAAACATCAATTTGCTTTTGCCTGTGGCGCTTCAGCACACGAAAACCAAAAATTTTAATAAACCATATTTTTCTGTTTTAGAAAGAAATTAAAAAATTTTTCCAAAAAAAAAATCGCGCACGATCACAACAATTTTAATAAACTATATTTTCTGTTTTAGAAAGAAATTAAAAAAAAAAATTTCAAAAAAAGACGTCAAAAAATGGGAGACAAATATTTGAAATAACTATTCTATTCTATCTTATTTTGTTTAATGCTTCATGGAATATGTATATTGTATATTCATTCTGAAATTCATCATATCGACGGATAAAACAAAACCAATTGGGACGAAGTTCCTTATCGCACGTTGCGGGATGGGGGCTAAATGAACAAATTTTAAACAACTTATTTTTTACTAAAGGGGTTTTCAACAGAGACGCGACAAAAGAAAATCGATAGGGACAGCAAACGACGCCATATTTTTTCACGCTGTTTTGACATTTCTCTTCAGAAAGGTTTGCCATTTCATCATGGAAAGATATTCGAGCCAACAACGAGTCGAAATTATTAAAATTAACTACCGAAATTTGGAGTCATAATACTCCTACCAGATCAACAATTGAGCATCTAGTGGAAAAATTTGAATCCACAGGCACAGTACAAAATGTTCCCGTGCCAGTGAGACAAGGAAGTGCCCGTAGTGTCGACAATATTGCTGCCGCTGAGGCTTCAGTTCAAGAAAGCCCAAATGTGTCTCTCACACGTCGTTCCCAAGCGTTGGGCATCTTTGTGACGTCGTTGTGGCGAACTTTGCGAAAAGATCTTGGCCTACATCCTTATGTCATTAGCCTTAATCCATGAGTCATCATTGCATCCCGAAAAAATTACGGTTTGGTGCGGTTTATGGGCCAGCGGCGTCATTGGGCCGTACTTCTTCCGTGATGATCAAGACTGGCACATTACTGTGAATGCGAATCGCTACCATTCAATGCTAACCGAATATTTTTGGCCCCAATTGGATAATACGGACTTGGAGGACATGCGGTTCCAACAGGACGGCGCCACAAGCCACACAGCGAATGCCACAATCAATTTATTGGAAACCAAGTTTGGTGAACGTGTTATCTCACGATATGGCCCAGTCGATTGGCCGCCTCGGTCGTGCGATTTGACTCCATTAGATTGTTTCCTGTGGGGCTACGTCAAGTCTATGGTCTATGCCAACAAGCCATCGACGATCGATGAACTTCGTACGAATATCGAACGTGAAATTGCAGCAGTATCGGCCGATTTATGCTTGAAAACTGTCGAAAATTGGGTTCAGCGTCTGGACTTCTGCAAGCGTGCCCGTGGTGGCCATGCAAAAGAAATCGAGCTCCATAGATAATGGCTTCGAACGTACTTTCACAGGAATAAAGAATTTCATTGGTATCTAAAACCGGTTTTGTTTTATTTAAAAAACTTTTGTAGCGCTCTTATTGAAAAACCCGTTACTTTATTACAACCCATTATTATCAACTATATTGAGTACTTTTGCTTTGGTTTGTGTCTAGACTAACATATGTTGGGAAATTTCTTGTTTAAAGGGAAGTTTTCTAGAGGAAGCCTGTTTCTTACATATTGTAGTTTTCGAACCCAATAAAAAGTCAATTTAGAAAAGCCAAAGTGCAAAACTGGCAAATCCATGAAGTACAATCCTGAGCATGGAAATACATTGGCAGCACACTTACTTTTACACTCGTTATTTTGGTTTGGTTTGTGTCTAGACTAACATATGGCTTTCTATTTATTGTTTAATGGGAAATTTTCTAGGTGGAACCTATTTATAACATATTGTAGTTTGAACCGAATAAAAAGTAAATTTATAAAAGCCAAAGTGAAAGAAGTTAAAAAAAAATAAAATTTTCTTGAATAAGTGCGTTTTCTTAAAAAACGTAAATTTTCTCAAAACCAAAATACCTATTCATATTCTTAAACAGAGTACCTTTACTTAACAAAATACCGTATCTTAAAGACGTACCTTGGCTTAAAAAAGTAAGTTTTCTTAATTTTTCTTAATATAGTTTTATTAAAAACATACATTATCTTACAACAAATTGCCTTTTCTTAAAACACTACATTTTCTTTAAAGAGTACCTTTTTTGTAAAACAAAATAACTTTTCTTGAGATAAGTACCTACTAGTAAAATTGTACCTGTTCTTTCTTTAAAAAAAGCTTTTCTTAAAAAAAGTATCTTCTCTTACAAAAGATCCGTTTTCTTATAAAAATTCCTTTTCTTAAAAAAAGCCTTTCTTAAAATTAAAATAATACCTTTCCTTTTCTTTTCTTGAGATAAGTAGCCTGCCTTCCTGTAAGTAAGTACATTTTCTTAAAAAAAATAACCTTATCCTAAAAAGAGTACCACTTCTTTAAAAAGTACCTGTTCTTAAAAAAAGTATTTCTTTGTAAAAAAAATCATACTCTTAGGCGTTTTTTACATAACAACATTAGCTTTTAATAAAAGAAGAACCTCTCATTGAAGAAAGGACCTTTTCGGAAAAATATAATACACATTCTTACAAAAGGGACCTAAAAATATACTTTTTGTTTTAAAAATACATTCCATAAATTAAAAATTTCTTAAAAAAAGTTTATCATTTTACAAAGAGTATCTTTTGTTAAACATCCATTTAAATTATCGTATTTTTCAACAGGCACCTTAGGCGTGTTGGAACTAACTAGTACATAATATATAGCGAATGGAACTTCGTTCCAACCGGGTGTCCCCTGACACCTCATGTAATTCTTTTTTCTATTGGGTCGATTTGACTAGGGTGCAAATGTTATTCTTTAAAATTACATTTCAAGAAAATACACCCCAAAGAGTCCATGAAATCTGGCCCCAAATTTTATCATTATACAACAAATAATTATTTTGGGGTACTCTTGCGCTTATTGGGGCCATATTTTTAAACGGTTTAAAACAAAAAAAATTAAAGCCGCCCCCACTAAAATATTTGGGGTCGTGCTTCACATTTTTTTGGGGCACTTCATCATTGTTTGGGAGGCTATTTCATTTTGAAATTTTTTGGGCCCTATATTTGGGGCCCATTTTCATTTTGCAATTGGGGTGTTATTTCCTGGGGCCCGTCTTCCGGCCGCCTGATAACGTCTTCCGGCCGCCTAGCCACCGCAGTTGGCCTAATTTGATTCGCCTAGCTATGTCCACGTCAGAATACTAATTATTTAGCTATTGGTCCAACGACGTTGGTACTCACCGTTTTCTTTAACAGGACCATATGTTTTACGAAGAATTTTTCTCTCGATTATTCCCAGGTGTTTTTCTTCCGCTTTCGATGTGACCCAAGTCTCGTAGCCATTTGCCCAGACAGGTGGAATGAGAGTCTGGTGTAGCTGGACTTTTGTCTGTCTGGGCTTTTTCGTAAACTGCCTGCTGAGACCAAATATCACCTATTTGCAAGAACAGTTCTCCTATTTATCTCCAAGCTTTGTCCTTGTTCACGGCGGATCCAAGGTAGATAAATTCATCTACCACTTCAAAATTAAACATTAAGTCGTTGACATCAACAATTTTGTCGTGCCTTCATTGACAGCAAGACCCACCATTGCCGGTTCTTTTCGATTCTTGAAAGTACTGTAGTAACCTCTCACAAATTCCGGAAAGCGAAACATCTTCTAGTACTTACTTACTTACATATCCGGTCTCGGCCAACCCCGGGGGATCAGGGACCTTACAAAACGAAGATAACATATTTCGCCAACCAGTTCGATTTTTTGCCTTATTTCTCCAGTTGGTAGTGTACGCAGGGATTCGTCAACCTGATCCCTTCAGCGGAGTCTTGCTCTTCCTATGTTTCGTCGTCCTTCGACCTCGGTTTCGAAATCCCTTCATGCTGTTTCGTCTTCATTCAATCTACTGACATCGCCTCGCCAGCGCAATCGCGTTATTTTGATCGGCTTAACTATGTCAGTACTCGTAAAAACAAATGAAGATCGAATCAAGTAAAATTCAAATCGTTAAGTCGTACTATTTCTTTTGGTTGATGACTTTGTAAGATTAATTAATTATTACTCCGTTGAATATCTGGAAATGCTTCCCTAAGCTAAGAGCAGGTAGAAAAACGTCTATCATACTTTGCCTAACAGGATAAAGAGCGAAATACTCGTCTATCTTAATACTGAGATTTTTTTTGCTAGATTAGTTTGAACGTTAGCAATTCTTTATTACCGCTAGTTTAGATCTAATTTACTTCATATACGGCTATGTAGTTTACACTGTTCCAACTGATCCTCTACACGCGGTTTTTACCATAAGCAGCTTGTAAGGGTTAACATTTGATATCTAATATACATTTAAGTACACGAATTCCAGGAAAGCTCGTCGTAATGAATGTTCCTCAATGGATTTTCCATTGTTGCGCGATCATTTATAATGACCCAAGCAGATGGGTTTATGCAATTCTACCTGTCATCACAACATTAGTGGGTAATAAAGATGAAAATTGTATTTGTCAGGGAGAAAAGTCGCAGAAATACCGAGATGGACAGACGCAGTTTAACCCAAGGGCTGGTAGTATAGAGATAGCAAATTGTATAAAAGGCGAGGTAGAAACAGAGTTTTGGTCATTGTACACCATAGCTTAGCAGCGAAGGCTTCACATCAACTTTATCAAGTTACAGTTTAAAAGAAATCAATTTTTATCCCGTCATGTCTCGTCAACGCATCAGTGATTTCGTAGTCTTGGAGTTGAACTATTGCTCATATTTGTACGTAGACATTGATAAAACATCTTTTGGGATTCAATTCTAATTTATATTAAAACATTATCATTTGCAGACCTACTCAACTTCCTGCCATTAACCTAAAATGGACAGAGAATTCACCAACTGGCTTCATGACTCATGTTCAGGAATGGGTAAGCTCGTACACTGTACGCAACAATTCGAAATTGTGTTTATTAATTGAAAATTCATTTCCTTTGTCCATTTTTAGATTGACCGCACTATATCTGAGGAGAAACCGAAAATGTCATCTAACTCAAAATTATACTATTACAACTGGAACATAAAGTCAGGTGATGTGGACCTATTTACGGTCTACGGGTACCAGTTTAGCAATGTCCTTCTGATACTGGGACAGAATACCATGTATTGGGTCTATTACCAAAATATGCCAAAGTATAAATGTATGGAAGGCCGCAGCCGTTTTGAACCTAATTTCTGCAGCTGTTGTATCCACAGGAAATATACTAAACTAATGCAATCTGTCAAGAGTTGTATGATAAAAACAGGCGGGCGAATGTAAATAAATCGAAAAAAAAATATAAAAATAATAACTTCTAATAACATTTCAGAGAGAAATTTTGTTTACAAATTATTTTTATTAAAAAAAGAGCAACAAAAAATGAATGTGTTATTTTTATTTTATTTTTTCGAAATCCAAGTCTGTTTCCCCCAGAACATATTAGTGAAGTTACTTAGTTACTTATCCGGTCTCGAACCACACCGGGATGTCAGAAAACTTACAAAACGAAGATAACATATTTCGCCAACCAGTTCTATATTTTGCCTTATCTCTCCAGTTGTCAATACCAAGTGTACGCAGGGATTCTTCAACCTAATCTTCCTATTTTTCGTCTTTCTTGGAGTTCGGTTTCGAAAACCCTTCATGCTGGTTCGTCTTCATCCATTCTACTGACATGGCCTAGCCAGCGCATACGCGTTATCTTGATCCGCTCAACTATGTCAATGTCGATTCATGCGTCGGCGATACTCGCCTCTGTGCACTATAGGGCCATAAATTTTTCGTAGTATTTTTCTCTCGAAGAATGCTACAGTTGTTTTGTCTGCTTGCGATAAGACCCAGGATTCTGCACCATAAAGAAGAGAGATCTCGAGAGATCTGGCGATTATCCGATATTATTGGCGGCGATGGTTGATTGAATTGATGGTCTGCATTGCGCTGGCTGAAATTGCATCGTAGGGTACGTTAAAATTTAGTAAAATCGATGTTTTTATAATATTAGAGCCACCATAGAAGAGAAAAGAAAATTTAAAAAAAAAAAAATTTAGAAAAAATTACCGAAGCCTGGAAGATAATGTTGTTAAGCCCGGCTGAAGGGCGTCAACGCCTAAAGCTGTTACCCTTAATATTTCTGATTTTTGTTAAACAAGAGCTCAGAAAGGTTTTAAAATTTTATTTTTCTGCCCATTGTGGGATCTAGTAAAAAAGTTATCGATTTTTCAAAACTTATATATCGGGGGGTTATATATCGATAAACGGCTGGACCGATGTTCTTGAAATTTTCACATGCCTTGGAGTGAAAAAATGGAAGTTTAATATTTTATATATTAGGGGGACGTTGCCATCCCTACGACACTATTTTTTAAAACATCATATTTGGAGGACCATTACACCAATCGCTTGGCTATTATGTATAGATTCATTGATATTAGACAACGTGTTCAAAAAATTTACGAAATCGGATCTATGGGGGTGGCCCGCCCAAACGGCACCATCAATCTGTATATATAAAAATTATATCGTTTTCTTTCGATCTCCTTCAAGTTTTCGTAGATTGTAGCTGTATGCCCGGGAGAGTTGGGTCAACTTGGATAACTGATATAATATCGGGGCGTGACCCCGACTATCCCAATTTTTGAACACACAATATTTTGAGGCCGTCGGTGGTACAATGGTCGTCGGCGGTGCAATGGCAATGGTAGTGTGCAGGGCTCTTGTGTATGAGAACGTGGATTCGAACCCTGCTCTGACCACCTTAAATTTCTTTCGACGGCGATCACCGCGCTTATTGACGGCGACACTGTATTTTGCCATGAAAAAGCTTCTCAAAATAAAGTTCGGAACCGGTGTAAAACTGTAGGTCCCAATCAGTGAGTGTAAATCTAGAACGCGCTCAGCTCACTGGTTTTGAGAAGCTCTCCCAAATCTCTTCATGGGATGTAAATGGAAACCAAACAAATATTTGGAGGTCTATTGGGCCAATCGCCTTGAAATTTGTTATAGATTCCTTTGATATTAGAATTCGTATTCAAAAAAAAGGACAGCATCAGATTGATAGGTGTGGCCCAGCCCATACGACTCCATTAATAACAATGCAATTTCTGGAGTATGGAACAATTTCTGGAGTCTTGCAAGTTGGTTTGTATACACTTAAGAGAAAAGTGAGTGATGTGGTCAAAAATTATAATACTAGGCCTAGCCACGCCTATATTGTCGGAATATAGGCATTGGTTTTGTGCGCGGTTGAGCATAACAAATATTTTTTTATTTTTTAAATATTTTTTTTAGCCGGATTTTAGGGTTTCGGTTTCTGGGCGGATGGGCGTGGCAAATGTCTTTTTGTCTTATACTACTAACGACCAGGAAGATTGACTTGAATCCAGATTTTAGTTCGGTGGTTTGTAGGCGGTGGGGCGTGCAAATGTGTTTTGATTTTAGATTTCCGGTTTATGAGAGAAGAGGCGTGGCAAGTGTTTCTTTAGAGATGGATGGCTGAATGTTGATGGAGGAAACGCATAGAGGTTGAGACACCGTAATGGTTGGGACCCCAGAGATTGTTAGGTGTAGGGGCATGTAATTTTTGTCGAATATTAGTCTCTATAGTTACAAAAATAATATATTACTTCTGGCAGTTCATCTATCTTATTTAAGGCTACATAGAGTAATGTATTTTCAAAGCAATCAAAAACTTTTGTAGTAGGTAGCACGAGGACGGATCAATAAGTCCGTGACTTTTTGAATAAAACACAGTTTTTTCTTGCAAAAAAAATATTTTTCCACATAATCCCCTTTTAGCACAATTTTTTCTCAAATTTGTGTATCCCTTCCAAAATTTCTTTTCACCGAGCCATTTCTTTAGGTTTGGAAATATGCGTTTATGTTCAATTGAGAGCAAACGCGGCACCCATACTGCAGACTGCTTTCTTAAACCCAACTGAACATTTAAAATGGTAACCACACAGCCACATGAAATGCCCATGTCACCAACAATCTCACGCACTTTTACTCTTCGATCGACCAACACCATATCGTGAATTTTTTCGACATTTTCGGGAGTATTGACCTCAAGTGGCCGTCCAGAACGTTCAGCGTCATTTGTACTTGTGCGACCACAACGAAAGTCAGTAAACCACTTTTTTACCATTAAAATCGATGGTGAAGAGTCCCCGTAGTATTATTCAAGCTTTTCCTTGGTTTGATTTACGGTTTTTTTTCGGAAAAAACATTGTTTAATGAACACTCGAAATTCACTTTTTTCCATTTATAAAAAGATGCACGAGGTTCTATATTATAAACAGCTGTTAAACGCAAAGCAAATGACAGAACTTGCTCAAAATTTGGCAGCAGTCTATTAACATGTGGTACTTGATGGGAGCAGTGTAGTATTTCATATAACTACGAGGGAAGTTCAAAAGTCACGGACTTATTGATCCGCCCTCGTATGTTACGGTTCTCTCGAAAATAGCAATTATTATCACGAAACCGTGCATAATTTGACGAAGTATGTTATACATAGATGGAGTAAATTTTAATATCGGACAACGTAGCATTACAAGGAAAACTTATGTGTTATATAGGGTATCTCAAAAAGAATGCACTTTTCGATATAAAATAAAACCACGTATTTTTTGAGATATCTGTGATTTTTTATTGGATTTTAAAGAAGACATGTTCCGATTAAGTATGCAGTAAAATATTCGTCAAATGACCCCCACGGCTTCGATGACAGGCCTTTACTCTTTTCATGCAAATTTGCATGACTTTTCAAAGAAATGTGGCTATATCTCAATGATGATGTGTAGGATCTCGGATTTGAGCTCCGGAATTGCTTCTAGTTTATTCGCATATACCCTAGATTTCACAAAACCCCAAGGAAATAAATCGCACGACGTTAAATCGCATGATCTTTTTGGCGAGTTGACATCAGAATTACTTGAGATAATTTGTTCTGGAAATCGTTGCTGCAATAGAGCGGTTGTTCCATGCGTGGTGTGGCATGTGGCGTCGTCTTGCTCAAACCACATGTCGTGCAGATCCACGCCGTCCAGTTGAGCCAGCAAGAACTAGGTTATCATGTTCCTATAACGAATTCCGTTCACGTTCTCTGTAATTTCGGCCTCATCTTCAAAAAAGTAAGGCCCAATCACGCCGCTTGACCAAAATCCGTAACAGACCGTTACTCGTTGTGGGTGCATTTGTGCCTCATGGATTGCGTGAGAATTTTCTGAGTCTCAAATTTGACAATTTTGTGTATTCACGGAGCCATTCAGATGGAAATGCGCTTGATCGGAGAAGGTGATTTTTTGTTGAAAAATTGGCATTGGCTCCAATTTGCTCCATTACCCATTGAACGAATTGCCGGCGCTTTCCATGGTCTGCTGGTTTTTTTGTCAAAATTCGCTGCGTAGTGCTTCGTGTAATTTGAAGTTGTTGAGAACGATGCCGAATTGATGTTTTCGGGTTTGCGGCGACAACCTCGTTTACAGAATCAATGTTTTCAAGAGGCCGACCGGTACGTTGACGCACAGGAGTCTTACTGTCCATAACTCACCCAGTTTCTTAAAATTTGCTGATCACTCTTCGAATGGTTGACACATTAGGTTCACTTTCCCGACTCAAAATTCTTCGAAGTTTAAAATTTTTTCTGCAATAAATTTTCACAATTATAACGCGTTGTTCTTTCGTAAAGCGCTCCATTTTTCATAATCGGAATAAACATATGTGACAGCTGCCAACTTTCGCAGTTGCCACTTGCACAAAAAGAATAGCACTAAATTAAAAAAGTGCAATCTTCCTGAGACACCTCACCAAGCTCAACAAGATGAAAACCCACGGAAAAATTACAAATCTCTGACGTATATATCTGGTTATTCCGAGAGACGAAAGCACTACGATATCTATGAAAAAGAGCCATATTAGCTGGCATTAAAATCACATGATAACCTGAGCAGGTTATTTAGCCGGACAAAGTCTAAAGTGACGGAAAAGCATAAGTCTAATACTGTATATCGGATAAAATGCAATGGGGACAAGACTGACATATGTCAAAAAGAATACGTTGACACCAAGATGACGAAATTGAAGACACGTCTATCTTCCATCAAATCAGTGGTCATAAAGAGCCTATGGAACAGAAAACAGTATTAGCAACGCATTGTGCCACGACCGGTAATAATCCTAACTTTGACGACTTTGATATTTTAGCGAGGAAATCAATAACTCGCGTCGATTTACTTTCGAAATGATGCACGTAATTGACATTGCCTCGGCGGAACAGATCCAATTTCAAGACTGACATTGACCGGTCCGCTCAAATTTATCGTCACACAACCGAACATCCTGAAAAATCTGTCTTTGTTTGTTGTTCGGATGCAAATATAACGTGTTTGTAGCTTGTCGCAGATATATTATACTTGTGCCCAAACACATTGAGTTTGCTATTCAATATAACATGTTTGAGACACAATGATTAATAGGTAATAATAAATGATTTTGAGTTCCAAATTCGTTTTTTTTTGTTGATGCCCTCTAAAAACAAAAACGAGACAGACAAAAAAGCAATAAAAAGGCAGCAGATCTTCAATTCATGAAAGCAATGCTTGCAAACATGTACACATTTCCCGCAATATGTTGCTGGGCTCAATATTTTTCAGCGTGGACGGAAATCAAACTTTAGTCAACGAATGCTTGCATACTGCGTACGAGTAATTTGTTTTTTTTTGTGATTTATAATACGATACATGTAATTATTGTCAATCATATTGTATATAGAACCCTGAGGATGATTACCAATGCTAATCGAAATATTGGGAATATTTAATAAATCTTGAAAAAAGACAAAATCGCTGGTATTTTCATTTTACGACCTTAAGCCAAACAGGTTCGACACAGAAAAGAAAAAATCTCTCCTCAAATGGGTCAGGACAATTTCCCGGTACAGTCTGGGGCACCATTTCTTACACGCATACTCAAATGTGTGGGTTTTTATATTTATTAGAAGTCCGAACGATTTTTGTAGGCAGGACGATGTCTACTGGTCAGCTAATTACGGCATAAAAATAGTTCAGTAGGTTAAGGTTTATTTTTATAAAAAATATAGTAAAAAATTTTACAAAATAATTTCCATATGTAAAACTTTAGACACTCAAGTAATGTAGTGCATGCTGCCTCAAAAAAATTAAGCATTATTCACCCAACTTAGTTTATTAAATTATAAACTCCCCTCATTCCAAATATATGTACTAGTATATCAGCCTACACGCTGCAAAATAAAGGCCTCTCTAACATATTTTCCCAAACATATTCTGCAGGAACCACGTATTTGTTTGGAACACACTTCAATCGTTCATATGTTTGCAAGTCCCAAACTTACTTGTATTTAAATGCAAACAGTATCATGTTTTCTGTCAAACATGTATGCTTTTGCTTGGAAACATATGCGTCATTCATCCCCATCATCCATATACTTACGTGGAAGTATTTGCGTGTTTCCCCAAACCTACATATACTTACGTGGAAACATATGTGAATTGCCTCCTAAATGTAGTAATATTTAGCGACGAATTATTCTTCGATTTCAATATATACATGTATTATTAATTATAATTAATTTTAACAATAGAAATCTACATTTATAAATAATTAATACAAAAAATTAATAGATTTAAAACGGCCTTTTCTACATTTTTTTGCATTGAATGCATTATTTGTGCTTTTTTCTCATGAAATTCTCTTTTGCTTCTCCTTTCTTTGTTGCCTCTCACGTTTTTGTTTTCAGAAGGTTTCAGCTATGCATTGGTTATCACTATGCGTTGGTACACAAACAAGATATTTATATGCAAATCAAATGCATGCATGCTACGAGTGGATTTTTTTATTACACTTATTTCAAAAATTATCCGCCGTTTCGATTTTCTCAGTCAAAGCTCGGATAGACAAAGGGCTTCACGCTGTTGCACTTTCCAGTTTCCTTCCTTAAAATCGTTTCTGACTTTGGTAGAACACAAACACAAATACCAAAGTAACATAACAAACAATTTAACCGTCCGAGCGTTCGTTTATTCTTTTTTCACTGGTCAAGCGCTTTCGATATCCTCTGTCCGATGAACCATTGACGCATGAATACATGAAACTAAACCGCAATACCTCAGGCAAAATAAGAAACACTTCATCTATAATTTACACGCACATTCAGGAATAGTTATGACTCACTGACTGAGAGAATAATGCAAAAATACAGATCCACACTTACAAGATAGACCCTCTTGTTGTCCCTTTTTTATTCTTTTGCTCTCGAGAGAGCAAGGACAGTGCAATAAACAGAGCTGTATTTGTAAGACAAACATCGCAAACACATATATTTTAACATATTAATCATTGTATCTCAAACATGTAATATTGAATAGCAAACACAATGTGTTTGGACACAAATATATCATACTTGCGACAAGCTCCAAACACACTTTATATTTGCATCCAAACAACAAAAAAAAACAGATTTTTAAGCGTGTAGTAAATATGATTTTCAATCTCTGAAATTTATCGTTGTTTCCGAATTCGGTACGAATTCGGTGTTTTGTTTTTGCTGGGAATGAACGATTATTCTAATTTCGTAATATTTCTTTTAAAACAAATATAAAAAATGATTTGGAGCATTCGTTTTCCCATTTGTTATTACAAAGTAAATTTTGATATTACCTTCTTTAGTGTAGGGTATTAAAACTTTCTCAGAGGAAACGAGGCGATGCTTTCTATTACAATGAAGACAAAGTGAAACAGCAAATAGCAACAAAGTTTTGGGGGCAGTTCCCGGATAGAAGTAAAATAAATAAATTATAAAGAGATAAAAAAGATGTTTTTGCAAAAGCAGCGGGTGGTTAAAATAATATAGAAAAGAAACTTCTTAGCGCAGCTCCTTGACTGCTTTTTGTCGTAAATGTGTCTAAGAACAGCTGAATCGGTAAATGGGGGACGGACGAATCGTTTAGCGAACCAGACAAATCCCCAGGATGCCATTATTATGTCATAACAATGAAATGTTTCAAGTACATAAGGAAGGAAGCATTTCAATAATATTTAAATTGAAGTTTAATTTGTTTGTACGAACTCAATTATAACATTTCTATGCAAATATTAACACCATTAAAGTGTAGGTAGTAATCGTGGATATTGAAACATTACTGTAGTATTTTAATAAAATAACGTGTGTGCGTTTCTACATTTACCTTAACTAAAATTATTTGAGAATTTCATAATAATATTCGCCAATTCATTAATTTAAAAGGACGAGCTAGTTATGTTCAGCATATTTAGCTTCATGCTGAAGGGAACTATATAAAGCGATCAAACATCACAGATGTGAAACAATATCTACTGGTAATCCAACATATCGGTTGGACAACCAAGTTATGGGACATCACAACTTTAATTCAACTGGCGGCATGGAAATCCACACCAAGACTGAAAGAAAAGAAATCAATTTGCAATTACCCAAGTCATATTGTAAAACTGATTAGTGAAAATCGCAGGCTTAAATGGCGCTGGCACCAAAATCGTTTGCCGGTAGTTAAAAGAAGACTTAATAAGCTAATAAAAAAAGTAACTAAACAAAAACGATTATATGACAATGGAAAATGTCAACAGAATTTATCCAAACTTGGGAATGATAAATTATCAGACTATTCTTTATGGAAATTTATGGCAAAATATCAACATAATGTTACTACTCATATACCACCAATCAGGGCTCAGAATAACCAATGGGCGAAAACCGGCATGGAAAAGGCAACGGTTTTTGCTGGCCATCTTGAAAATATATTTAACGAAGTAGAACGCGGCGAGACATGTTGTGATGGCCAAATACAAGGTAATGGCTCGGATATTCCATAGACCACTTTACCGGAAGTACATCGTGTGATCATGAAAGAATTAAAAAGAAAAAATTCGTTAGGCTTTGATCTAATAAAAGCTGAAACTCTTCAACATCTTCCACTTAACATTATCCTTAAATTAATGCAAATCATAAACAGTTCATTTAAAATCGGCCACGTACCTAATATATGGAACGTCTCAGAAATCATCATGATCCCTAAGCCCCAAAAACCAATAAACGAAATAAAGTCATATCGACCGATTTCAGTTCCACCAATTCTTTCAAAAGTTTATGAGAAAATACTTTTAAAGAGAATGAATGTTATTGTCTCCAACAAAAACATCACACCAAATCATCAGTTCGGCTTTAGAAACCAACATTCTACTATTGACCATGTACACAGAATTTCTGATGTTATTGAAAAGTTTGTTCAGCAATATTTTTGGACGTATCGCAGGCATTCGTTAAAGTCTGGCATGCTGGACTGCTGGACAAAATGAAACAATTTTTTCGTGAAAGGTTTACAATTCTAATTTCATCATACTTAACCGTCATCATAATTTCATCATTCAAGAAGAAGCGGGTTCAAAATTTTCGGATTGGCGGTCGGAGGGTAGTAGGGTAAAGTTGCTAACTTTTGACTCAGTGGTCGGATTTGTTTGTTTTTGGGCTTGTTGGAAAGGTCTTTAAGATGCCTTTCAGAATCAATAAAAAGTAGAAAAAAGTCAAATCGCCGAGAGACAGCGCTTTCGGAAAAAAATGGAAAAAAATTCACATAACCTCAATTTGCTCAGCCAGATGGCAGGTAACTCATATTTTTTTTCTTTTGAAAGATAGCCATACCTCTTACCTTTCCAAAATGACCTAAACGAAGCCCAGAGGTCTTACCGTTCCAAAGTTAAGACCTTAAAGACCTTTCCAACAAGCCTTTCCAAAATCCGACCCCTGGCTCAGAACTTAGCAACCATCCGACCGCCAATCCGAAAATGTTGAACCCGCTGCCATTTCGCATCCTTGCTTTTTCGGACATGGTCCTAGTGGACTTTTCCTCATGAAATGAGCCAAGGAATACGCTGGAGAAATTTGTCCGGAACTTCCTGAACCACCCTGTATACCAATATACGTAAATGCACAGCAGATTCCATATTCTAATACGGCCGCAACTCACACCGGCCCCAACCGACCGAGGGGGCCACAGACCACAGACCGATCCGTAGCGGGGAGTAACTGAGAGGAAAACGTGTAACGGCTACATAAAAATTCACAGCCGATTAAAGCAATACCAGTTAAAAGAGGAATAAAATCTACAGATTACCACTATATACTTATTGAAAAATAATGAATCTTAAAACATAAACCCTTAAAAATAAATTAATACCTTTACTTCTCTTGAGATAAGTAGCCTTTCTGAAAATAAGTACATTTTCTTAAAATAATAACCTTTTCCCAAAAAGAGTACCACATCTTTAAAAAGTAGCTGTTCTTAAAAAAATACTTCGCTGTAAAAAAATTCATACTCTTATGGTTTTTTATTACAGAATGTACTTCTTCTTAAAAATAGTACATAGCTATTCTAAAAAAACAATAGGAGTGTTTAGTAAAAGAAGAACCTCTCTTTAAAATTGACCATTCCGGGAAAATATAATACATATTCTTACAAAAAGGACCTACAAATATACTTAAAACAAGAATTCTTTAAAAAAGAGAAAACAATTTTTCTTAAAAGAGGTTTATCTGTTTACAAAAAGTATATTTTCTTAAAGATCCATTTTTCAACGGGCACCTTAGGCGTGTTGGAACTAACTAGTACATACAATATATATGGAAAATGGAAGAATTGGACATGGTTGACATGAGGTTTCAACAGAGCGGTGCCACATGACAAACAGCCACGCACTGTGGCGAGTTTGGTGATCAATTAATCTCACGTTGTGAAAAAACAATAAATATCATCCAATTACATCCCATGAATAAATAAGGGAGAGCTTCTCACAATCACTGAACTGTGCTCTTACCAGTTTTCTCTACCTGATTGGGACCTACAGTTTTACACCGGTTCCGAACGATTTTTTGAAAAGCTACTTCATGGCTAAGTACTCGATAGTGTCGGCGTCACTAAGCGAGGTGGCCGTCGTCGAAAGAAGTGTAACGTAGTCAGAGGTGGGATCGAACCCCCGTTCTTTCGCACAACAGCCGCGCACTATAATCATTTCACCACCGACTGCCGAATCTCACATCGTGGTGCAGTCAATTGGCCGCCTCGTTCGTGCGATCTGACCCCACTAGACTATGTTATGTGGGGGCACTCGTCTAAAGACTCAAGCAAACCACGATTTCTAACTTGAAAGACAATATTACATGTTTCACTGGTGAGGTACCGGACGAAGTTTTGGGAGAACTTTGCAATAATTGGACTTTCAGAATGGACCACGTGATGGGTAGCCATGGACAACATATGCATGAAATAACCAGTGAAAGTAAAGGGAAGACATTGGTTTAGTGATCCAAATAAATGTTCTATCCACTGGTACAAAATTTTCTGTGTTTTCTTAAATTTTCAAAAACCAAATAGCACCAAATCACCCTTTACTTATGATACTATTTCGCTTTCCCAAAATTCTAACAGCCACAAGGGCTTGCAGCATAAAATAGTCGCTAAGTATACGCAACTCGAACCTGATCTTATTTTACTCTGGTGCGGCCGTACAGCTCTGTTCAAATATGTACGCATTGGTTATTTACGAAAAGTTTAATAGATGTCCTGGGGATACTTAATGGTAAATGATGGCACGTCTGTTATTGTGTTTGGAGCTGTATCAACATATTGAGCTGCCATTAAATATTAATGCTCGTAGATGTTATCGTCACTTAGTTCTACATATCCACCAATACAGCCCCCCATTGATTTAATACATTCTCACACCCCTTGTTACGTTTATTGCGAAGTTGATACGATAAACGTGGTTGTTGTTCAATATTGCTGTATACACGTAAAAAGATTAATGAATTGTGTAGGTTTTTTTTTTGCAGATACACCTACTTACATATAGTATAGTCTGTCATCTAATGTCTACAGAGAAACCAGAAGATATGCTCAGGTATTTGACACGATATCCTGTTGCATGTGATTAATGTTGCTCGTAATAAAGACACACGCAAACATTACGTTATATCTTTCCTTATTTATTAATTGCACCCTTGTTGTTGTAGACGCTAATTTAATGACTTCACAATCGATTGAATAAAATTGTTAATGATTGATTATTATTTAAGTAGTTTTTAACCCACATAAATATAACACTATGGACCATAACACAGTGCAACACTAAAAAATATAACCATATACGGACACCACTACGTGATAAAACACAATAAAAATAGACACGTGTCTCCCAGTTTTGCCCAATGTCATGCTCTTTTTTTATGGGCCCCCAACGATTTGGGGCCTTGGTGTAAATTTTGCAAAAAAGGCTCATATCTTGGAATTCGTTCGAAATTTTGATTTACTCTCCGAGGCGAAGTTGTGGCTCTTGTCATAAAGAATAAAAACATTCAACATATAAAATCAAAAAACTTCATCATCATGGTCAAAATCGCACAAAAATAAGATTTTCAAAATCGCAAAAAATTAGATTTTTTCAACCTTTTTCCCCCTGTTCCGGTCCACAGGTAGCAAACTGTTCAAAATTCAAGGAAACAATCAACCACAAAAATGTACGTGAGATCTCAGTAAACAACTTTGTAGAACATATGAACTTCCTAGGAATGATTCTTAACACCCTTTACTTCAACATTGAGATTCTATGCTATCTCACCGACCGCAACAGCACAGGCAAAGCAGTAAGCTCAGTACACGAAACAAGGGGCGCAGCACTCAATATAGCACAACTGTGACAAGAGCTACAACTTTCCCTCAGAGAATAAATCAAATTTCCGAACGTTTTGCAAGATATGAGCCTGAAAAAATTATCAATTTTTTTGCAAATCTTTGGGGGCCCTTAAAAAAAGTCCATGACTTGGGACAAAACTGGGAGACACAGGTCTTTTTTTTTTGGTCTTTTATCACGTAGTGGTGTCCGTATATGGTTATATTTCCATGAATTAAGAAATTACACACAGTGAAATTATAAAATGTTCGGGAAATTTTTCACTTTTGCGGCTACCTAAACAATACCTAAGCGCTACCTAAACGGTGTTAAGAATCATTCCTAGGAAGTTTATAAGTTCTAGAAAGTTGTTTATTGTGATCTTAGGTACAATCTTGTTGTTAATTGTCTCCTTGAATTTTGAACGGTTTGCTACATATGGATCTGAACAGGGGAAAAAGGTTAAAAAAATCGAATTTTTTAAAGTTTTTTGCGATTTGACCTTGGAGGTGAAGTGTTTTGATTTCATGTGTTCCTTATGACAAGAGCTACAACTTTTCCTCAGAGAGTAAATCAATATTCTTAACGAATTGCAAGATATGAGCCTCACAAAATGATCACTTGTTTTTGCAAAAATGACACCGAGGCCCCAAATCTTTGGGGGCACATATAAAAAAGTGCAAGACTTTGGGCAAAACTGGGAGACACGGGACTTTTTTTTTGGTCTTTTATCAAGTAGTGGTGTCCGTATATGGTTATATTTCCATGAATTAAGAAATTACACACAGTGAAATTATAAAATGACTTAAAAATGACTTAAAAAATTACACACAGTGTAATTAAACTTTTTCGAAAATGACAACGGATTCTGGTTGAGCTAGTACAAGAAAAATATACGTGTGTAGGCAGTTTGAAAGTTTACATCTGAATTTTTTCAAGGAGTCGAAATTTCCCAATTTTGCTTATTCTTATGACGAATCGACGTAGGAAACCACGTTATCATTACACTTTACGTATAGGACGCATTCAGCATTTTTTTTTGCGAGAAACATTTTTGTGGAACACTTTAACCCTCTATCGCCTCAATGTATGGGATTTCTCAGGATATTTCTCATAACATTCTACTATAAGTTTCTTAACACACCAAAGCTCAAAACTCAACTTGAATGTCAAAAATAAGTTAAAACTGAAAATTCAATGAAGTGTTAATTTCTTCCTAATTCAAAGTGGGTCTAAAATGTCCCACAGAAATGGATTTTAGTGATCTGGTGTGTATCAACAAATTTACGTACAAGTCACCGAAAAACAGAACTTGAGCTGGAAAATGTTCCTTCCCAACCAAAACTTAAATTAATGAAAAGATAATATTTATTTTTATTCGACGGCAATATAAAAGACTTTTGTACTGCGATCTGTTAATTCAAACCCATTTTTAACAATTGATTTTTTTTGGAAAGATGTTACAAAAACGGCGTATAAATCGAAAAAACTCGTTGGTAGTATTTTTAAAAACTGAAAGTCATATTATATAAAATGAAAACAAATAACAAAAGTAGATTTTTTCACAAAGTTTGGTACTTTATTTGACTCTACATAATTCATCATGTTAAGTATAGAAGACGGACACTTTTTGGCCAATAAGTTCACATTAGGAAATACCTCAGTTGCTTGATATGGCTTTGATGTCCCTTAAAGTACAATATTTTTCGACTCTGATCCTTAAACATTTATCTTAATCTTTGTATGATTTTATTTCAACCTCTTTTCTAAACTAAACTCACACAAAATTAAAAGTTATCTAATATCGAAGCAGCTTAAGGAACGTGTACGCTGAAAAATCTGTCTTTTATTGTTATTTGTATGCAAGTATAAGGTGTTTGCAAATATACTATACTTGTGTCCAAACACGTTGTGTTTGCTATTCAATATAACATGTTTGAGACACACTGATTAATAGGATATAATATATGTTACCGCTAAAAACAAATATGAGACAAACAACAACGAAATAAAAAAAGCAGCAGATCGTCAATTCCTGAAAACAGTGCTTGCATACATATACATACATGTTTCCTTCAATATGTTGCTGGGACCGAAATTTGTCAGCGTGTGTGTAAATTTATGTAACAGTTTATACGCGAATATATAATTTTGTATATTTTCAGTTTTTTTGGATTCCATGCTTGTTGTCCGTTTATATGCCGGCTTCCGGTTGTTGGTGTGCGAGATCTGTGCACAGTTGTTGTCCTCTTTTATATTTTCTTGTTTGAGGTTATCAGGGGTTGCAAAATAAATTGTAATGTAAATGTATTCATTGTAAGTTTGTCGGTAATTTATGGATTTTTTGTTTTATTAATAAAAATCTGGTTTTTATTAAAGCTAACGTTTCAGCCTTGTATTTAAGGATACATCTGGATTGGTTATCAGTTGAAACTCAAACATCTTTCTTAGACAAAGAATGGCAAAGGTTTAAAAAAATGTAGAGACAATACGTTGAGCATTATAGGTTTTTAAGGATGTGTCTATTTATATGTATATATAAGTATAAATAAAAATTCTATATATCCGGCGTAAAAATCAAAAGTAAATAAGTATAATTCAAAATAATCTGAGATTTCAATTGACAGTAACGAAATGTTCATCTGAAGTCCCCGCTATGGCTACTATTATTCAGTAAAAGGAAGAAGACTCGACCAATAGTGGTAGACACGGTCAAAGATAAATATATATGCAGCCAAAGCCTACAGTTTAGTACCATATTTCATAAATGATCCTTGCGAAATTTTCGTAAGAAATTTTGTGATTTATCTCTAAACGGAAAATATTGCTGCGGAGAGTTACCACCAATCTTTGATTTACCATGCAAATATTTCACATACAGCAACTATGGTATAGAGAAGAAAATTTACCCATGGAGTAGAATGCCAACAGAGAAAACGAGTGAATCGCATCGTTTCTCTGCTCTCTCTCTCTTACTCTCTTCGTTGAATATTTCAATACACGAGCAGTTTTCTGATGATGTTATTGTATCTACCCTGCAGGCAAAGTAAGTCGTTTGTAGACAGAAACATACTAGTTGCTCTGAGCACCATACTAGTTGCACATCTGTCCATTCTTAATAGGACGAACTATCGTTTTTTACATGGGGATGTCATAGGCGTGTTCCTAGTTGCTTTATATATAGTTATATACCAGTTAAAATACTAGTTGCTTTCAATAGTTATATCTTTTATTAAACTAGTTGGAGATTAGTTTTTTCAGTACTGTTTTCGTCCTAGTTGTTTACACTAGTATCTATTCTATTCGCGTCGACTTTTTTTGGTTCTCTTCTACTAGGGTTGCCAAATTGCGCCGGTTTTTTCTTCTCTACTTGTACATCCTTTTTGTATTTCATTTATAATTCCTCTAAGCACTCCATTTTATTTTTAACGCATATGATGTTACTTGTTGTTGTTACAATGATCAAAATGACAAAATTCAGGTCCTAAGCAATTACTGAACAATTATTTTCGTACGAAATGACTTTCACGCTACAACCCTGTAATTGATTTTGCCTACAAAATTTTAGCAAAATGCCGACTAATAAGAAAATTATCGGTTCATGAAATTCTCGATATTTTTGATGTGTAAACATCTATAGGCACGGGTAGGGCAATCTATCAAAGTGAACACATGCAACCAACACACAACATACGTGGTTGTTGTACAACATTAGTCTCTGCTTGAAAATAAGTACACCATCATATGTAGCGGCAGTGAACAAACAGGCAGGTCGTCGCCGCCAAAGAGTATTGAATTGTATAGAGAACTCATGGAACGAATTGTATGACTCAAAAGCAGTGGCGAAATCTGACGAACGATTCAAAACGTATTACTCTCTTTTTGTCATAACTTGGTCCATTCATAATTTTGATGTGAAACATTGATGTCTTTTGAAACATTTATGCTTTTTGTATTGTTTTATGCAATAACATTGTCAAAATGGTGCATTTATATTGAAATATTCTATAAAGAGAATAAGACTCGTTTATGCTCTTTAACTCAGAATCTCTACATGAGAGCGGAAATAGAGTGCAATAAGTTATCTATACTATTCAATACTTTTTGTTGTCGCTCTGTGTATGACAAATCAAAATCAATTATTTTAGTGAGCTAAATATTGCATTTTATTCAGTTGTATGCCAGTAGAGTTAGGAATTTTACTTCATTCAACTGAGCGCTATTTTTAGTTAAGCTAAACAGAATTAACTAATTCATTCGTTTGGATCACTAGTTCATTTTTGTTCCTTGTATCATTTCAGCTTAACAGTTCATTTGAGCTGTGAACTAAAGAGCTCATTTAAATTCAACTTGTAGTTTTAGTTCAATCGGAGTGAATAATCGCCAAAATTGTATGATTTTTGCAAATTTCTAAAGTGTTTGGGATACTGTCATATTTTTCTTTATACTAAATCGCCCTATTAAAGGAATTGGTTGATATAAACCCACGAGGAGATACTAATTGAAATATTTAAAGAATATGGTTAAACGCAGCATTTCTACACCAAATATGGAGCTCTAAATATCATTTTTATTGACTAGTGCATTTAGGAAAGTTATCAACAAATTTATAAGCTACAATTCTTTTGACGACAGATACTGCAATTTATTTACCGTTAGGCAAGAAATGTCAAAACGTATAAAATATGTGCAATTTTTCATGACGTTCCATAAAATAATCAATTCACAGTGTACTTTTCCTTAAAAATACATTAGAGGAAATTGTGAAATGGGAAAATAACTACAATGTTGTCAAAGGTTGTAATGCAATATTGCAGGCTGTTTAGGATTTATTGAAGTAAAATCTGAAATAGGGCCTTGACCCATCCCCAAAAGTGTTTTACGTATAGGCGCAAAACCGAGCGTGGTTTTGTGATACCACGTCCTAGTACTTCTACAAATTTTTGGGTTTGTTGAGGCCCGAAAACCGCTGTTGCACAGTGTTATCAACGGAACATTAAAATATTATTTCTAAGTGCGTGTTTAATTCTTAGGGGAAAAATAAGTTGGGACAAACCTCATTTAAAAATCAAATTCGGTAGTCAAGAACTCAACAGGACTTAGGTTAGGTTATGTAGCTCCTAAATTCAGCTATAACATCTCTAAATTTGGTTGTGATGACCCTTAAATTCTGTTGTAAGACACTTTAAATTCGATAGTGACTACCTCGAATTGGGTTGTTACGTCCTCTAATTTAGTTACGGCACATGCTAATCTGGTTATGACAACCCCTAGTTCAGTTTTTACAACCCTTACTTCGGTTTGTTGTCATGATCACTATATTTAGTTACGACTAATTCGGGGTTTTCAACAAAATGTTGATCAGGTTGTGATAACCTCCAAACTCAGTTGTGGAAATCTTTAATACGATTGTGATAACTTCCAGTGAGGTTGTGTCAACCTCTTGTGCGGTTGTGTCCACCTCTAATTCGGTTGCGACCATCATTCGGTTGTGACAACCTCTAATTCGGCAGTGATAACCTCTAAATTCCGTTGCGGTTAATTTGGTCGTCCCAAGCGTATTTTCCATATGAGTACCATAAGAATACCATACGTGTATACTTAAATTTAAAAAAAAAAACATAAAATTACATTTAATACATTAGCACTACAATTTTAATAAAAACATGATCTTAGTCTTGTACAACTTTATAAATATTTAGATTATTTTTATATGCGCCACAGATTTACTCCCGTCTGATAGCTGTGGCGACACTTAAAATATAGACGGAGGACAGGCAGAAAATCTGTAACACAGTCAAGGTTCTGTTTAATGAATACTCGGGTAACAAAAACGAAATATAACAAGCCCAATATACTTAATGCCTCCACGAAGTATCACCCATTGACATAAGTCAAACAAACAAAATATAAATAATCAGACTCGAATGCGAAATAACTACTAGGGCATTCTCACAATATTTAGTTAGTGCTAACTAATACTAGTTATAATTTGTAAATACCATACAAACTGACAACTAAAACATTTAGTTAGCCTTAACTGTATGATAACTTGAGATGGTGATAATGGGGGCTAATCGAAATAAAATAAATCTCAAATTAGAAAATAAATTACTAGCAGGACTTGGATTTTATTTCTTAATTTTGTAACCCAAGCAAATTATTATATTACGAAAAGATATTAATTACAAAATAATGGGCACTTATAAACGTGAGCGGAATTTGTGTAAAAAAGTCATTTGGAACAGTAGCCAACGGGTTACCACATGTCAATAAAAAAAAGTGCACTTTCCTTTTTCCCTTTTATTGACTGTGAACCGAACAGTTATCATAAATGAACTAGAACGTCATTCGCGAATATGCAATCATAAGAGGTAAAAAACGTTTTGCTTATGTTAGCAATAGACGTTGCTGTTGTTGTAGGCAGCAACAACAGGCATTTTGTTTCAATCGCTTAAGTTGCCAATCTATGTATACACATAAGTACATCAACAACACAGGAATACAAAAAAGTCCAAAAACAAAGTAACGGGGTTTTCAATAAGAACGCTATAAAAGTGTTTTTAAATAAAACAAAACCGGTTTTAGATACCAATGAAATTCTTTATTCCTGTAAAAGTACGTTCGATGCAATTATATATGGAACTCGATTTCTTTTGCATGGCCACCACGGGCACGCTTGCAGAAGTCCAGACGCTGAACCCAATTTTCGACGGTTTTCAAGCATAAATCGGCCGGTACTGCTGCAAGTTCATTTTCGATATTCGTACGAAGTTCATCAATCGTCGCTGGCTTGTTGGCATATACCATAGACTTGACGTAGCCCCACAGGAAATAAACTAACGGCGTCAAATCGCACGACCGAGGCGGCCAATCGACTGGGCCATTTCGTGAGATAACACGTTCACCAAACTTGGTTTCCAATAAATTGATTGTGGCATTCGCTGTGTGGCTTGTGGCGCCGTCCTGTTGGAACCACCTGTCTCCAAGTCCATATTATCCAATTGGGGCCAAAAATATTCGGTTATCATTGAACGGTAGCGATTCGCATTCACAGTCATTTGCCGGTCTTGATCATCACGGAAGAAGTACGGCCAAATGACGCCGCCGGCCCATAAAACGCACCGAACCGTAATTTTTTCGGGATGCTATGATGACTCATGGATTACGTGTGGATTGCTGTCTGACCAATAACGCATATTTTGCTTATTGACGAAGCCATTCAGCCAGAAATGAGCCTCATCGCTGAAGACGATTTTCCGATGAAAATCCGAATCATTTTCAAGTTGTTGCTCAGCCCAAGCGGCTTCAGATCTTGCGTCAATTTGATCTTGTAAGGATGTAGGCCAAGATCTTTTTCGCAAAATTCGCCACAACGACGTCACAGAGATGCCCAACGCTTGAGAACGACGTGTGAGAGACACATTTGGGCTTTCTTGAACTGAAACCTCAGCGGCAGCAATATTCTCGACACTACGGGCACTTCTTTGTCTGACTGACACGGGAACATTTTGTACTGTGCCTGTGGATTCAAATTTTTCCACTAGACGCTCAATTGTTGATCTGGTAGGATGATTATGACGACCATAAATTGGACGTAGCGCTCTTAAAGTTGAGGCCACTGACTCCAAATTTCGGTAGTAAATTTTAATAATTTCGACTCGTTGTTGGCTCGTATATCTTTCCATGATGAAATGGCAAACATTACTGAAGAGAATTGTCAAAAGAGCGGGAAAAAATATGGCGTCGTTTGCTGTCCCTATCGATTTACTTTTGTAGCGTCTCTGTTGAAAAACCGGTTACATATGAGTTTGACAGCTGCACAATCAACAACAATGAAAAACTTGAGAACAGCTGTTTCCTAATTTTACCATGGAAATAACATTGACGAAATGGTGCTCTTGTACTCAGACTCTCTACATGAGAGGGGAAAAAGAGTGCGAGAAGTTCTCTATACTATTCAATACTTTTTGTCGTCGCTCTGTTTATGACAAGACAAAACCAATTATTTCAGTGAGCTTAATATTGTTTTTTATTCAGTTGTATGCCAGCATTCAAACAAGCAGGTCATCGTCGCTCTGTTTATGGCAAAACAAAAACAATTATTTCAGTGAAGTAAATATTGCTATATTTATTTTAACGATATTACATTTAATGTTAAAGTAGATGTAAGAAAAAAAAAATTGCAATAGCGAACGAGCCTGCAGCACAAAAGCTATTCTTTTCTTATTTTCCAATGTAACATTTACTAATGTGTTCATAGAAATCGAACAGGTCCCGTGTAACAAAAAGGTGTTAATACATCACCCGTGAGTTCACATCAAAATTATGAATAGAAGTTATGACAAAAACAGAGTAGTAATACATTTTGAATTATTTGCGAGATGTCACCAATGCTTTTGAGTCAAACAATTCGTCCCATGAGTTCCCTATACTATTCAATACTCTTTGGCGAGAAGGACCTGCTTGTTTGCTCGCTGCCGCTACATCAATACCATCATACTTATTTTCGGGCATATACTATTGTTATATACAAGAACCACGTATGTGATTCTAACGCTGTGTGTTGTTTGTAAGTGCTCACTTTGATAGATTGCCCTACCCGTGCCTATAAATGTTAACACATCGAAAATATTTTATGGAATTATGCAAATACATATCTTACAAGTTGCAACATCAGAGTAAAAATTGAATTTTTTTTTCAAATTTGGATGTTTAAAATTTGGTCTTATCCTAAGAATTTACTGATAAGTAAATGATGCATTACTAGTGTTCTAGCACAATTGAACAAACCATAACCGAAGATAATAATTTTAGTTCTTAAATATATATATTCCGATATATCGAAACTTGTTGGCAATATACTATTCATTGTACCGGGCTTTGACTGTGCTTATTTGGTAAAGCGGTTCTCCCTTCCTAAATGTATGGATGCCACACGATTAGACGTCGTATATTAAATCTAGCACATAATTCGTCTTAATAGTTGTCATATGTTTTGTTTCCCCTAAAGTGAAACGAATCGAACCAAGGAAATTTTAATAATATTCATCGAATGACTAACAATTGCGGGACAATTTAACGGAGTCATGGAATTTGTGGCTGCGACAGTTTTGAAAGCTGTGATTAAGTTTGAAAATTAAATTATCGTAATGGCATAACTCTGACGGGAGATGGGGTTGTTAACATAATACATGCATGTATTGAGGATTTATGATTATGTTGAAATGTGAACATTTAAATATTTAGTATAAACAAAAAATGTTGTGAGACAACTAGAGGACATCTTCATCCAAATATTATAAATATGTAGTATAGTAAAAAGGAAAAAAAAATAATACAAATTGTTGTGTTTATATTCGAATTTTTGTTGCAGGGCTTTTTGGTTAGTGTTTGAGATCATGAACATTTTTGGAACGAAGTTCCTTATAGCGCTTTGTGGGGGGGGGGGGGGGGTTAAATGAAAAAAAATTAAACAACTTTTTTTTAACACTATTATGTTACAACCGAGTATTGTCCCCTTTATTGGGTACTTTTGCTTTGGTTTGTGTCTAAACTAGCATGTGTTGGGAAATTTCTTGTTTAATGGAAGTTTTCTAAGTGGAGCCTGTAACCAATATTTAGTATATATTATAGTTTTGAACCCAATAAAGAGTAAATTTAGAAAAGCCAAAGTGAAAGAAGTTTAAAAAAGATAATTTTCTTAAATAAGTACATACGTTTTCTTAAAAAAAAGTAAATTGTCTCAAAAACAAGACCTATTCATATTCTTAAACAAAGTACCTTTTCTTAAAAGAATGCCTTATCTTAAAGAAGTACATTTGCTTAAAAACGGAAATGTTCTTACAAAAAGTACCTTTTCCCAAAAAAAGGAATTTTTTTAAAATAACTACCTTTTATGTTTTTAGTAATTGTTCGGTTCAAGATCGATAACTATTAAAAAGTACTTTTCCTATGGAAAAGTAAATTTTAATAGAAATAGTAAACAGAAATGAGTGAAATTTATCATTATGTTGGAAGGTTGGGAATATAGCTATTTCAATGCCCACCAATTGTTCGGTACAAGGTCAATAACTATTAAAAATTACTTTTTCTATCAGGTGATGATATGCCTTGGTGGGCATATCTATTAAATGTATCTAATAAAAATTAATTTTTAATATTTATCGATCTTGAACCGAACAATTACTAAAATCAAAACAATTGAAAGATCGAATAATAAACGGTTATCTATTTCGTGGTTTCAAAAGTATAGGGCTGGAATTCGACATCTGTCAATCTAAGTTGTTAGACCAATTTTTTTTCTTTTCAGTTGAAAGTCTGACATTGACGAAATTGCTTAACTATCACACAACGCATAAAAATTATTAAAACATACTACAAAAAAAACAGCAGACAGTTGTCCGAGGCGTAGAATACGCCAACGTAGAATACGCCATCCGATAAGACAGAAAACATATATAACAATAAATGATAAATAACATAAGCAAATGAATTTTTATTTTAACTGTCAGCTGCTGTCAAACAGCATCAAACAGCATTGTTATTTTGCTTACTTGGCAGCAGTTTCATTTAACATAAAAATGTATGAATTGATTTTTTCATAAATTTCTATAATTATATATCCATGTTAAATTCAAATTCACATTTAACATTTTGTTTCACTTAAATACATAAGTAAATATACGAAATTTCAATATTTCATCAATCAAAACAACAGCCGAAGGTTTGTGTCCTCACTGAAACAGCAGCACAGTTTGTGTTCACGCTACTCAAACACTCAACCAAACACCAAACATATGTTTGAGTGTATGTGTTTAAACAATTTTCATTTGAGAAATTTAAATATTAGGAAGATATCAACCAATATGAAATGTATATCAAACGAAAGATAACATCTTCATTTACCTACAAAAAAATTTTAAAAAAAAGTTATCTCGCCGTTTCCTCATAATCAATGAGACGTATTCTACGCCAAAATTGTGATTCTGGCACAGCCACATACCATTAGACTTTTTTTGGGGGGGCTACGCGAAAGACCGTGTTTATGCAGATAAACCTTTAACTCTTGAGCACTTAAGAACCAACATTCGTCAAGTTATTGCTGAGATACCGCCCAATATGTGTCAAAAAGTGGTCGAAAATTACCTCAAAAGAATCAATGCTTGCAACACTACGCGTGGTGGTCATTAAAATGATGTAGTTTTTCAACTTTATAATAAAAAAGAAATATCATGAAAAAAAAATATTTTTTATGTCTTTTATTTACGTTTGCTTTTGACACCGCAAAATGCGTAACCATTTATTAACTCATCGAATTATATAAACCCTTTCTTAAAAAAGTACGTTTTCTTACAACAAATTGCATTTTGTGAAAAAACTATTCTTTCTTTAAAGAGTAAATTTTTTGTGATATACGTATTCTTCAAAATGTTCATATTCCTGAAAAAAGGACCAACTCTAAAAAAAATTCTCATTTTTTAATAAAACGTTTCCTCACACACTACCTTCTCTTAAAAAAATACATTTTCTTACAAAAAATTCTTTTCTTAAAAGTACCTTTTCTTAAAAATAAAATAATACCTTTTCCTTTCTTTTCTTGAGATAAGTAGCCATTCTGAAAATAATAAATTTTCCTAAAAACATAACCTTTCCTAAAAAGAGTACCACTTCTTTAAAAAGTACTTGTTCTACAAAAAAGTACTTCTTTGTAAAAAAAATCATACTCTTATAGCTTTTTTGTACCGAAAGTACTTCTTCTTAAAAATAGTATCTTTTCTTAAGAAAACATTAGCTTTTAATAAAAGAACTACCTCTCTTAAAAAAAGGATTTTTTCGGGAAAATATAATACATATTCCTACAAAAAGGACCTAAAAATATACTCTTTTGTTTAAAAAAATGCATTCTATGAAAAAATTTTCTTAACAAAAGTTTATCATTTTACAAAAAGTATCTTTTCTCAAAGATCCATTTAAATTAGCGTATATTTCAAAGGGCGCCTTAGGCATGTTGGAACTAACTAGTACCATAATATACAGCGAAAGGAACTTCGTTCCAACCGGGTGTCCCCTGACACCTCATGTGCTTTTTTGTTTGTTTTATACACGTACATTAAACCACAACTCCAAAAGTTTTAAGTGACTGACGCGCTACATCACCACTAGCCAGAAATGCACAAGAACTTTAATCGCTTACTTTTTTAATTTTCCAATTTCCACCGTTTATTTACTTACGAGTATAACTGCCCACCGATATTTGAACTTATTGAAGAGACACGACTTTAATTTTGTAGGTAAATTTCCAAGACTTCCTTTGTTGTCAAAACATTTCAAACAATCAATATCTTTAAAACGAACGAAAAACGCAGAATACTCGTATCATATAACTAACACACAATGCTCTGTAACTTCGAAAATGCCAACGCCAAGACAGTAATTTTCCAATAAGTGAAAACATTGTCACGATAAATTAAGTTATTGGATTTGACAACCATTCAACAGACACATTACCTTATTTGAAATGCCCCTCAGAAAAGCCATGATAGTCTAGGGATGAAATTCACAATGTCTCATTTTATTTGTTTTAACAACACGATTTTACATTTTCTCAGGCATCAGTTTCAACTTTTCTTAAATGCAAAATTCAAATAGTAAAGTGTACATTTTCTTATTTTGCTTCAATAATCAATTTATCAAAATGGAACTTAGCACCAGGACGTGTCCTGAATGAGCCATTAACTTGTATGGAGCGTGTGTGTTGTGGGATTGCTACGCTCTACGATGCAGTGGGTAATAGGGTGTTTCCTCTGATTGTTAAATATGTAAAGAAGTAATTTAAAAAATTCACCTTAGATATAGCCTGGAATTTTATGATAGCTAAAGGCTGGGTGTCGCATACAGCTGAAACTCAAACTGAAACTGAAACTGAATTTTTTTCACTTTCGGTTCATGCTTTTTCAGTTCTGAAACAGCAACTGAATTTTGCTCGGGTTGCAACATACAGCTGAAACCGAATCAAAGGCAAATGTCATATTCGGCGTTGTTTACTTTTTTTCAATTAATTCACACGCGCAATTTAAATTTCTCGAAAAATGCAAAGTAAATATTCATTAAATGCGTTTAATTATGCCAATGCGATGTTCGAACACGATGTTTGCATTGCCGTGCTTCTTTTGAAATTGAAAACTAAAAGGAAAAGTCCACATAGAATTTACAAACGACGTGATTCAGAAGGCGCAATGAACATTTTGGTGGACAGGTATCTGATGGACGCCGATACCAAGTTCAAAGCATATTTTCGTGTGAGTCCGTTGCTTTTTGCCGAAATTGTGAAAGTACTGAAACAAGATCTGGTTGGGACTGTCAGGACTTGGAATCGGAACCCAATGAATGCACATCAAAAACTATGCATCATGTTGCGCTACTTGGCCACCGGTGAAACATTTCGATCTCTAGCTTTTCAATATCGTGTGCACCGATCAACCATTGGACGGATTGTGGACAAATGTTTTGATGTAATTATTAAAAATTTCTTGGAGAAAGCAATTCCGACTCCAACGACTGCATTATTGCAACAAAATATCAAGAATTTTTTTGCAAAATGGAATTTCCCGAATTGTGTTGGTGCTATAGATGGGAAGCACATTAGAATCAAATGCCCACCGAGAGCCGGCTCATCGTTCTTTAATTATAAAGACTTTCACTCCATCGTTCTCTTGGCGATCGTCGATGCCAATTATAAATTTGTGGCAGTGGATGTTGGTTCATATGGGAGAGAAGGTGACGCTGGTGAGTTTTGATTGAATGTACTTTGAAAATGAAATTCGATTAGAAATTTACCATTTGAATAAATTTTTTTAGGAATATTCTTGAAAAGTGTAATGGGGACGCTCATCAATAGCGGCAATTTCAACATACCACCACCTGCTGCACTGCCCAACACCGATGTCGTTTTGCCGAATGTTGTTTTGGGTGATGAAGCTTTTGTATTGACAACTTCTATGATGAAATCATTTCCTAGACAACAGTCACTTTACGATAAAACCAAAACGATATACAACTATCGGCATAGTAGAGCAAGACGAACAACTGAGAATGTGTTTGGTATACTTTCATCTTATTTTCGGATTTTTCACACACCAATTTCAACGAATCCAGAGAACATTGACAAAATCATTCTTACTTCTTGCATTCTACACAATATGAAGCGTTTTGAAAAAATTCCAAGTCCATCTGAAGCAACTTTCGACAATACCGATGACATTGTTTTACCAACGGAGAATTTGTTTCCAATGGCGAATTCAATTGGAAGACCAATGTCTGAAGGTGCGAACATTCGAGATAAATTCAAAGACTATTTTAACGGTGTTGGAGCTGTAGAATGGCAAGGCACAATGACTCGATAGGTTTTTTTAAGTTGTATTACTGAGTTTATTTCGAAATGAAGAAAAAATTAAAAATGCAAAAGTTGAAGAAATGGAATCATTCGAATATTTTTTCTTGGCTTTTCTTGGCATCCACATCTGACGATGACGAAGAAGAGGTACTCGTGATTGGGATCTGATCAGCTAACAAATAGACATGTTGGGAATTTTGTTGTTGTTGTTTTGTCTCTTGCTCTTCAGCCCATTTGACTTCTTCTTCAAGTACAATCTGTGCAATCTGTAAAAGAAATTCATTGATTGAAAAAAAAACATACAAAATATCATTGTATCACAACAAATACCTTCATCAAGAAACAACGCCTGTGACAGTATCGACAGCTGTCGAATTTGACATGTCAAAAATCACATTTCAGGCGGACACCGACTGAAATTAAGTCAAAAGTACTTTTTTCCAGTTCCGTTGCTAATGTACTGAATTCGGTTCCAGTCACCAGCGACTGAAAAATCGGATTCAGCTGCTGAATTCAGTTGCTATTCTGTTTCAGTCACAAATGTATGGAATTCAGTTTCAGTTTCAGTTTCAGCTGTATGCGACACCCAGCCTTAAGGGATGTTGTTAGACAAAGAAAAGTCGAAAGTTGATTTTGAGTTTGAACTAAAAAAATTAAGTTCAAAATTAAAAATTAAAAGTTAAAAATTAATCATTAATATGATGACTCGCTTCCACTCCAGCTTGAGCTCTTATTTTTGATAAGGCAGAATTAGAAGCAATTCTGATGATTTTTCTTTTCTCATACGTAGATAAAGACAATGAAACCCTTCCTTTAAAACCTCTTCCATACCCCTCGGGGTCCTTGATGTAATTGCCGACAACTTTTGGGCTCCGTCCAATTTTTTGTAGCTATTGCGCCGTTATAATATCCTTAAGAACGGTTTTTCCGATAGATTTCCAATTTTTTGTTTTGCCATTTTGACTCGTAAAATGATTAAGATGTAATAGATTGTAATAAAATCATCGCTTACTTTAAAAATAATAAAAAACAGAATAAAGTGCCTTTATTCAAGTGAACCAAAAAATAGCACATTTTTGGATTTTTTTTATAAATTGCAAAAACAAAGTTCTTTAGTTAAGAAACCACTATTGTCATAATTTTTTTTATATCCCAAGATCTCTAGCTTCCATTTCCATCTTAAAATTCTGTAATCGGTTACAAATTGCAAAAGATACAGGCTGCTGAAGGTGGAATTTTTCGAGCCTTTAAATAAGTGAACCGGAGTGTATGCCCAAGACTCAAGTTAATAAGTGCCTGAGACTTAGGTTTCTGGAATGCCAATTTATTGGCGAACTTCACTTTGGAAGTTAAAGTTTTCTTGAACACTAATAAAATTGATAGACACTTAGTAACTGAAACTCATTTCACGATCAAGAACTTCTTTAGTATTTCCAACTATAAATTTTATCATGTCATGCAACCTGAAGGCTCATTTCATGATGGATCGACTATTCTCATATAAAATAATGTTAAACTTCAAGAAGGCCAGCACATTTTGAGCCAAAGAAATTCAAGCCACGAACGTAGTTATTGAAGACAGGTGTATAAGTATTATCTATACTTATATATAGTCCCTCGAGACACACCAGAAAGAAATAACGCTATGACTAGTTTTTCTTATTTCTAGGGCACAAGTTCTTAACATGTGGTCATTACCGATGGTCATAGCCGATGTCTCTCGGCTTATAACTCCAAAGGAACGGCAACTACTCTTGTCAACTAACCAACTCTCTGTTAACATTAGTTGTCCAAATTCTCCCACTTATTGTCCAACAGATATTAATAAAAGTCCCGATCTCATTGATTTCTGTATATTGAGAAACATGTCTCCCGAATCTCACAAGAGCTGAACACTGCCTGATATATTCTTCAGATCAGTCACCTTATTGACAGTAAATTCTACACCAAATCTCAGAAAATCTCAGTGTAAGCTGCACCCTAGAAGACCAAATTGGCAATACCATAAAGAACTCGTCAGTACATCAGTAAATTTGGAAGTTCCTCACAAAACTGAGGATGACATCTCTAATGCAGTAAGAGATTGAAATATCTGCCTTCAAGAAGCGGTGTCCTTTGATACTCTGTAGAAGTAAGGACAAAACTGGCCGATTAGAGCAAAAGTTCGCAAGCGATGGTAAACAGCACCATACCCCTCGGAAACCCCCATCCTTAATGTACTTTCTGAACTCACCCATATATTACAACAGGAAGATAACACACATTATTAAAAAGATGTATGAAATCTTGACTCCCCGAAAGAAACAATTTCTCTATTGATATCACACCTCTATGGAAGAATGACCAAGTTATGACCCAAATCGTACGATAAACTCGATATCCATTCTTAAACAATTTATCCCTATGCTAGTAGCTGTCCTAACTGGCTACTGTTTAATAGGCAGACCAGTGTCTAGACTTGGAATCTCAGGTCATGATTACTGGGATGAAGAGGTGGACAAGAGTGTCGAACATCTCATATGCTACTGCCCGGCCTTTTGTAGGAGGAGGAGACACTATCTAGTATCCTACTACATGTTGCATTTTACAGAAATGCAGGGAGTTAAGCTGAATAATCTTTGAACCTTTTGTGTAGAGTACTACATGGTTCGCCAGGGTCTACTGTATAACTCTCGTCACCCAACTTACTTAATTATTCAGTCTCGAGCAACCCCGGTAGGGTCAGGGGCCTAAAAAAAACCAAGAAAATTAATTTTGCCAGCCAGCCCGAGCTTTTGTGGCCGTCGGTTGTACAATTGTTAGTGTGCGCGGGTCTTGTACATGAGATCCTGTGTTCGATTCCTGCTCTGAACACCTTAAATTTTTTTCGGCGGCGGTCAACTCGCATAGTGACGGCGACGCTATCGACTATTTACCCATGAAAAAGCATCTCAAAATACCGTGTAAAAACTGTAGCTCCCAATCAGTGAGTATAAAAACTAGAAAGCGCACAGATCACTGGTTATGAGAAGCTCTCCACAATTCCTTCATGGGATTTAATGGGAAACCACTTTTTTTTATTAGTTCGATCTTTTGCCTTATCGCTCCAGCTGGTAATACCAAGTGTACGCAGGGATTTGTCAACCTGATCCCTCCAGCAAAGTGTAGGTCTACCTATTTTTCGTGTTCCTTCGAGTTCGGTTTCGATAACCTTCGTTCTGTTTCGTCTTCATCCATTCTACTGCCATGACCTAGCCGGCGCAGTCGCGTTGTTTTGATCCTCTTAACTATGTTAATGTCGGGATATAGCTCATACACCTCATGGATCATGCGTCCCCAATACTTGCCGTTAATCACTATAGGGCCATACATTGTTCAGAGTATCATTCTCTCGAATACTCCTAGAGATGTTTCGTCTGCTTGCGATAATACCCAGGATTATGTATAGCTGGGCTTTTAATACTCGAAAGAGGGCTTTATCTCTAATTTTCTTACTTAGTCCAAAATAACATCACAATTCTCCGCTTGATCTCAAGGCTGAAGTTATTGATCCCAGGTATATAAAATCGTCCACCACCTCGAAATTATAATGGTTATCAACCTTCACCCTTTGGTCTAATCGCGAGGAGTCCCTGCTCGTTGGAGCCATTAATTTCGTATTGGCCTCATTTACTGTCGAACCCACTTTTCCTGATTTCTTCTCAATTCTCGAAAACACCGCAGTAACTTCTCTCATAGTGCGCTCAATGATATTTATATCAGGAGCATACCATGGCAGCATGTGACTTTTGTTGCTGATGGATTTAGTCATATTGACTGCAGCTTTTCGCATAATGATCACCTTTCTTGGGGCCTTGCTTAGTTTTGAAAGGTTCGGTAAGATGCTTACCAACTTTCACTGCGGATTCGGTGTTCGTCAAGGTCACCCTGGAAAGATGTATAAGTTTTGATAGAATACAAAGCTGAGACATTACTTCGTAGAATTTCTGCCGTAGCGGGATATCGAAGGCCACCTTATAATCCACAAATAGAAGGTAGGTGTCGATTTGCATTTCGTGGGTCTTCTCCAGGATTGAGCGTAGCATTAAGATCTATCCAGCTGCCGATTTTCCAGTATTATGGTCCAATCAGACCAGCGATAATAGGTTTTAGTCTTTCGAACATTATATTTGATAGAACCTTATATGTTACGAATAAAAGGCTTATTCCACTGTAGTTGGTACAGAGACTTGGATCATATTTTTAAATATGGGGCATAGTACACTGAGACTCCAAGCGCGGGCATGCATTCATTTAAAGAAATTTAGCTAATTAGCTGATGCATGCGCCTTATCAAGTCATCGCCGCCAGCCTTATATAGCTCCGCCGTTAATCCATCGGTTCCTGCGGCTTTGTTGTTCTTAAGCCGGGCAATAGCTGTTCTGACCTCGCCTTGGTTAGGAGGGGGTCAATCGGCATTGGATATCTCAGGTACCAGTAGCGCGGATAAATGGTCTCTCCATATTTCCAATATGCTCTGCAGATCTGCGATGATATATCCGACGTTGTTTTTACAGAAGTGGTCGTCGGAAACATGTCCATTAGTTCTGTTCATGACTTTTTGGTCGAATTTACGTCCACGTTCTTCCTTCTGTATGTCTCAACTTTCTGACTCTCGCACTTTCTTCACTGCCGTTTCTTACGCCTAAAGATAAGGTTTATCTCTTTTATTTTTGCCTGTACCGCTCAGTCGCAGCTCGAGTTACAATTGACTGAAGCATTGCCACACGTGCAGCGCTCTTTCTATCATTTGCTATGCGACACTCTTTATCGTACCATGGTTTGTTGCGAAGCGGTTTTTCAAAACCAAGAACGTTTGATGCGGCAGTTTTTATGGAATCGCCAATGGGTTTCCACTGCGCTTCTGGATCGTCATTGCGAGGGGGTGGTGTTTGTGCAAAAAGTTGCGAGTGCTTCCTTGAGTAGGCTGTGGTTCGTCTGTCTGGTTTCGTACGATTTTCCCTTCACTTAATCTTGTGCGAACCTTTGCTGTTTCCAGGTAGTGATCAAAAACGGTGTTAGCTCCTCAGATCACTTGTACGTCCAGATTATAGTGGAACATTCTGTGGTATTCAGGACGGTCGTCTAACTCTTATTCGTCGATTATGACACAACATTCGACGGCATTAACAGGGACTGTGTATGGAATGGGTTGGTACGGAGAGGAATTGCGCCAAACTAATAAGACTTATCAAGGCTCAGTACGATGGCTTCAAGTGCAGGGTGCTATATAAAGGCAGCTTATCAGAAGACTTCAATTCCGTCTCAGGAGTACGACAAGGCTGTCTCATATCACCTATTTCCGACTAAAGGATCTACCATACGCAGATGACGTATATCTAATTTCAACAGGACAAATCGATATGCAGGATAAAATGTTCGTCCTTTCTCTGAGTCTACACCCAGAGAACTAATTGTTTGTAAATAGAGGAATTGAGGTAGTTACGACCGAATTTAGTCCACACAACCGAAATTCGGTTGAAGCAACATCGTTTCATATTTGATTCGATTGTCATCTCCAATTATATTCGTTAAATCAACAAATTTTCGGTTGAAACAACAGAATTTAAAATTAGTTCGTATGCAAGAACCGAAATTGGTACCAAATTCGGCTGGAGTAACCGAATCTGGCATTAATTCGGTTGTAGTAACCGATTTTGGCATCGATTAGGTTGTAACTATCGAATTTGGTATCAATTCGGTCGCAATAACCGAATCTAGCCACATGGTGGAGCGGCAAGCATAATTCATAGTGATATGTCTCAGTCTCAAGGTGCCTTTACACAGCTGTGGAAAATCTGAAGATCGTCATAGATCTATGCCAACACCAAACTACGCATCTTCAATTCCAGTGTATAATCGGTGCTTTTATACGGACGTGAGACCTTCAAACGTTCATTGACAAATGCCTGGGGAAAATTTTGAAGATCTGGTGGCCGAATACCATATAGAATAAAGAACTTCTTGGGAGATGCGACTATGTTTCGATACAGAATGGGATCAAGAGGAGACGATGCAACTGTATTGGACACACCTTGCGAAAGCCACCAACGGAGACCTGTGAACAAGCCTTAGAGTGGAACCTACCAGGCAGTAGGAGACGGTGAAGGCCAGGACGAACATGGCGACGAACTATTGGAGAGGAGATGGGACAAATTGGATAAAATTTTAACCTGATAAAGTCAATCGCACGGACTCAAGAGAATGGCGAAACTATGTTGGGGCCATATGCTCGATTGGGAGTGAAAGGAATTAGGAAGAAGAAGGATGCCTACAATTATAATTTGTCAGTCGCCTTGACGCTGTCGGTTTTTGATACCACTCAACTTTTATAGTTCTATCTTGTCGTATATCTACGCACTCCAGGTGTGGTAATTGTTGGCTCCTTTCAGTTTTCACTGTAAAATTATGTTGTCAGTTGAAAGAGTTGAGTGCCTTCATCATGTTCTCCACCTCCGATTTCCTAATAATTGCAAATATATCGTCAACATTTTGGATTAAATTTACAGGATTAGGCTTGGTTGCATATGGACGTTGCGTGTTGAAAAATATAGCTTTAATAATAGCAGATAGAGACAATTGTCCAAAACAAGCAGCAAGAAAATAACAAAAACAATTCGTTGTTATTATGTTAAAAGGATTCTGTTAAATACAACGCAAATTATACTAACAGATAACAACAATGCCCAAAATGTGTTTAAATTTCACAGTTCTCAGCCAAATTGACTTAACAAATTTAAGTGAAAAGTTCTTGTAACTCCACCTGGTGTTAGTCACTTTATGCCAAATATCTCTCTATCGCACCCGACCTCATCACAATGAGTGTGAAATGAAACATCAGATGAGACAGATGGCACCTCTATGTATTTGATTATGGGATGGGCTAATTCCATACAAATATTTTGTGGTATAGTCGAGTAACCCTCAATTTTACTCCATTTCTCCTCTATCGTTCTTAATGGCAAATGGGTATATAAATACTGGGAAAAAGATTAACCACATCAAACGATACTAATAATTCATCTTGGTCAATTGGTAAGTTCTTTATCGTGATTTAGTTAAATTTACATTTGAAATCAATTGCGTCCTTATCATTTCATTCATAGGTTTTCGTCAAGTTGTTGAGTATCACAGTACAACATGAAAAAATATAACCATATACGGACACCACTACGTGATAAAAGACCAAGGAAAGACCCGTGGCTCCCAGTTTTACCCAAAGTCATGCACTTTTTTTTATGGGCCCCCAAAATTTGGGTCCTCGGTGTCATTTTTGCAAAAAAAAGTGATCACTTTGTCAGGCTCATATCTTGCAAACTGTTCGGAATTTTGATTTACTCTCTGAACAAAAGTTGTAGCTGTTGTCATAATGAATATATAAAATCAAAAAAACTGCTTCTTCAAGGTCAATATCGCAAAAAACATATTAGCTTCCTATGTTCCTGTAGAACATATTAGCTTCCTAGGAATGATTCTTAACACCGTTTTAGTAGCGCGTAAGTATCGTTTAGGTAGCCGCAAAAGTGAAAAATTTCCCGAAAGATTTTTAAGTTCAATTGTTTTTTCTTTACTTCAACATTGAGATATTAGGCTATCTATTACAAAAATAATAAAAAAAATATTCGTATTTTGTTTATAATGTTGATGGCCCTGGACTTGCAAATCGCACTCTCTTAAGTTGTGGATCCAAACCGTCGTCCGAATCTGACTCTGATTGAGATCTTATGGTGTCCACAGGCACGTTGCTTCCAGACTGCCCTCCATCATCAGAAAGAAAATCCAAATTCCGAACGGTTTGCAAAATATGAGCCTGACAAAGTTATCAATTTGTTGCAAAAATGACACCGAGGCTTCAAATATTTGTGTCCGTATATGGTTATATAAAAATTACACAAAGTGCATTTCAACCCCAAATTTGCATAGGGTATACGACAACCAGGAGCATTTATGAATGCGCAGATAGATCTTAGAGGATTTCCCTCTTTGTGTATTTTCGGCGTGCCATAGATTCAGGGGTCTGTAAATGTTTTCGTACTTAATTTCTCCCTCGAGGGGCGTCGATTAAGTTTTCGTTGAAGAATATATCCACAAATTTATTGCCCTTCTCCTGCAAACATGATGTCGGATTTCTTCTAATTCATCTACTAGTGCATATCTTCTTTATATATATAATTCTACTGCACGTGTGTTTGTGACTGAACTCCTCCTAAACTTCTGGACCGATTTGAATAAATTTTTTTGTATGCGTTTGATTGGCGCCCTGGGTGGTTTAGATTTACTATTCGGTCGAGTTGGACAAAGGGTCGTGGTACCTCCCATAAAAACCACAAATTAAAAATCCATTATTTCTGCTAATGCTAACGGTATTTGAACAAAATTTGCAGGACAACGTCTGTCGGGTCAGCTATCATCACCACTGTCTTTCCCCCTTTGTCCGCGCTCATAACGAGAATGTCTTTAATTCCCCCTAAATATTGTCTCATGCGACCCACTGTTTTTATAAATGGAACTCTAAATGGAAGAACAACGCGTTTTCATAGTTGAGAAATATTTTAAAAATAATGTAGGGTTTTTCGAACAAAATCATGTTTAGCGATGAAGCACATTTCATCTTTAATGACTTCGTTAATCGTCAAAATTGTCAAATTTGGAGTTCAGCAAATACACGAGAGGTTGTTGTAGAAACCAATATAGATTTTAGGGTCATGATCGAATCATTTTGCTATGAGTATGCGGCTATTACCCTGTGGGTAATGGGTAAACGTTCATTACACATTTCCCACGACGATGTGTATGGGTTACAGGAACTCTGAAATTTAATAATATGGATGTGGACGATATGTGTTTCCATCAACACGGTGTTGCATGTTATACATCCCGAGAAACAATTCAATTACATTTAATCTTGCGTGAGTTTTGGGACACACTTTATAATTGTTTCGAAAATAAAATGTTTATTATGACTTTTGTGTACCAAATCCAAGGTGTTAACGCCATTTAATAACATTATTTTACATACAATAGACTGACACTATTTAATTATGATAACAACAATACTGACAACAACACACAACTTCCACGTGCAGACAACTCAGTTTTCAGGTTAAATGGAATGCTCAGAAAGGAAATACTATGTGTGAAATAGAAAGGGTGAAATTTAATGCCAACAGGGGTTTCTAGTACACACGCCCAGTATATAAACTGCTGCAAAGCTATTAAACAATTTCTTTCTCACGTGGCCGAATATAAATTCCCACCTTTTTTTATTCAATTAGGTTTAAAATGTACAAAGTCTGACATAATAACTCTTGTATTTGCATACACTGGGATACATGCATTTGACTATTACAAGGATGTGTCTATTCCACATTCCCCCAGTTGTGGCGGAAAAGTGAAATTTATGTGAATGACTCATAGCAGAAATAAATGTTACGCTTTACAAATAAAACATACAATGTCATGAAGATGGTATAATGGTATAAAATTGGAAGGCAGTCTTTAAAAGTGCGAGCTTTATGACATTCAGACATTTACTTCCGATTTCATTCTCATTTCTCATTTACTTCCGAGGAGTAATAGAGAAACTAAAATAAAAATATTTTAATAACAAAAAAAAAATAATAATAAAAAAACAGAAGATACCAATTCAAATTCCCATAATAATACAATTATATAAACACAAATTCGACCATTGAGGTGTCCCTCTCTCTAACTATTACGGCAAACAATAGCAATGTGTTTTGAGTGACTATAGAAGTGAGTATCATAGATACAATTGATATACACCCCTATTTAGTTTCAGAGTACAGCCACAGAAGATTAGATTGAGACAAAAGTTCGAATTTACCCCCTCTCTATGTGTAATCCATACACATCGCAGAAGGGAATGTGTATTGAACGTACCCCCTTCTCCACAAGGTATGGGGAAAATAATGTGTAGCTAACTACAAAAATGGAGATTTACCCATCACGATTACCCATTATCTGCAGGGTAATGGGGAAAATACTGGGTAGTTACCCACTACGATAGGCAATGGGTTTCCCAGGCTAACTAACCTAACCCCATTTTTGATCGAAAATATGAACAAATTAGAAAAAAGGATGTATCTCGGAAATGGAGCGACAAATCGAACAAATAACTAAATTTTGGGGTATTCTAAGGGGTTTTCATAAAGTGGCCAAATTCGTAGGGAAGAATTTCTTTAAAAAAATCGCTAAAATAGGAACGCGACTATAACTCGGAAACGGTGCGTCCAATCGTAGAAATAATATAGTTTTACCTCGATAGGAGACTTTAAATGGATGTCTCCAATATGGCATCACTATTTAATAAAAACTCGCTAAAACTAAAATTTTTTAAAAAAAATCACTTACTGCCCTCATGTTTATATTTCGGAAACGGAGCGTCCAAAAAAAAAAAAATTTTTATGGGTTTCTAACAGATTTTCAGAAAGTGGTCCAATCCGTATGGAAGATTTTGTTTTCTAAAAATCGACAAAATACAAAAATCGCTAGAACAAAAAAGTGGCAATTATTCGGAAATGGTGCGTCAAATCGCATTGTTTCCCAATTATAGCCATTTTTGTATTTCAGCGAAAAAAAATTCCTCCACACGAATTGGACCACTTTATGGAATACCCTTAGAAACCCACAGAAATTGGTTATATTTTCAATTAGACGCTCCGTTTCGGAGATATAGAAATTTTCTCAAATTTTTTCTTACTTTCGTCGTGGGTAACTACTTAACGGGGTTTTCAATAAGAGCGCTACAAAAGTTTTTTTTTTAAATAAAACAAAACCGGTTTTGGATACCAATGAAATTCTTTATTCCTGTGAAAGTACGTTCGATGCCATTATGTATGGAACTCGATTTCTTTTGCATGGCCACCACGAGCACGCTTGCAGAAGTCCAGACGCTGAACCCAATTTTCGACGGCTTTCAAGCATAAATCGGCCGATACTGCTGCAATTTCACGTTCCATATTTGTACGAAGTTCATCAATCGTCGCTGGCTTGTTGGGCATAGACCACTGACTTGACGTAGCCCCAGAGGAAATAATCTAACGGCCTCAAATCGCACGACCGAGGCGGCCAATCGACTGGGCCATTTCGTGAGATAAAACGTTCACCAAACTTGGTTTCCAATAAATTGATTGTGGCATTCGTTGTGTGGCTTGTGGCGCCGTCCTGTTGGAACCACATGTCCTCCAAGTCTATATTATCCAATTGGGTCCAAAAATATTCGGTTATCATTGAATGGTAGCGATTCGCATTCACAGTAATGTGCCGGTCTTGATCATCACGGAAGGAGTACGGCCCAATAACGCCGCCGGCCCATAAACCGCACCAAACCGTAATTTTTTCGGGAAGCAATGATGACTCATGGATTACGTGTGGATTGCTGTCTGACCAATAACGCATATTTTGCTTATTGACGAAGCCATTCAGCCAGAAATGAGGCTCATCGCTGAAGACCATAAGTTGGACGTAGCGCTCTTAAAGTTGAGGCCACTGACTCCAAATTTCGATAGTAAATTTTAATAATTTCGACTCGTTGTGGGCTCGTATATCTTTCCATGATGAAATGGAAATATAATCACTTTCGTCACATCATAAATATGTTACGGGAAATATAGACAATAAATTCATGAATTTACATTGCCTACGAGTACATATTTGCCTATAATATTTAGGGCCGTTATCACAATGTGTAGATAGAGCTAATAAATGGCTAGTTTTTCAGAGAGTGGTCATACTGGGTTCTTAGTTAAATTGTGGTTAAATATCGAACTGTGTTTTCAAGTCAATGGTTAGTGATGGTTTAACCACCCAGTGTTGGTTAGTTAACATGTAGTCTGGTCACATTACTGCTTGTCAAAGTGAGAAATATTAGATTCTATAAAACAAATGTTTCAGTATTTGTACACATACGTTGAGCCTAGATAGTTAAATGAATGCGCCGACATTGTTTTTTATAAATTTTTGTTGAAATGACTTCGACTTTATGCATTTATTTCATATTTTACATGATTCCATTTAGTTGTTCCTATTTGTTGTTTTTGGCATTTAGCTCAAAAAAGATATATTTTCCAATAAGAATAACAGGGTCGCTATAATCGGTAACAATATGACGGGTTACATTAACTCGCCACTGAAAAACAAAATACAAAGTTAACCTCCAATGGCGACTAAGTAATATGGCAGTAAACTAAACTGTAAAACTAATAAACAATTAAGTAATACGATAGTTAAGTGCCCACTATAAAACTGCTCATAATAGTTAGTTATAAGTTTTACATTCTATACACACTGACCGCTATAACTTTTAGTTAGCGGTAGAATTTAAAATGGTGAAATAATGGGGTTAAAAATAAGAAAAAAAATTTGAATCTCTGAAAAGTCACATCATGCCAGGAAACTCAATCCAAGATGTCCGTCCATCTTCGTTCTGACTTTTAAAATTGTTATCCTAACATAACCATTTGTTTAGATAGAGACAAAAGTGTAATCAAAACATGAAAGAATGAAACACGGGACGATCCCTTTTCAAGCTGACGGATGTCCTTGGAAAATATGAAGTTGGCGTCATAGCTATCCAGGAAATGCGATGGACAGGATATTGTTTCACGAGAAAGGATTTTTTTTGATATTTTCTACAGCTGCCATGAGTGAAATGACGAATTCGGGTGAAGATATATAAAGTTATTGGCAAAGGACTGCGACATGGAGTCGCATAGACACAATTCGCATCACGGCGAAATATTTTAACATCTCGTTAATTTGTGTATCCGCCTGAGGCCAAAGACGATCAGAGCAATCATTTTATGAGCAATGGCAGTGTGTAGCACACGATTCCAACATAAAGACATACATAAGGCGACTTGGTTAGCTTCTGATCAGAGAACGCAGACCTAGACTGATCACTTGGCAGGCACTCTTCTTCTCTAAAGGATGTACATGTTATTCTAGGTGCCAATTTTGGAAGGTGCTGTGAAAGTTCGAATGGGACTGGTCAGGGCGAAATGCGCATGATACCGAACACGGGAAACACGAACTACTGAGATGTCGCAAATACGAGAGAAATGAAGGGCCTATGACCGAAGTGTCACCTCTCCAATTCTTTAGAAAATCGTGGAGGCATGGTACGATGAAGAATGTTGCATTGCAACTCTTGAAAAAGGCGATGCCCGCATGCCAACGAAACAGTCAGTTACAATGAATGAGCAGTACAAAAGTCTGAGAAGACATAATATTTAGACATTATTTAGACATAATAAAGTAGCCGTGGGAGCAGAGACAGAGTGAAAATATCGAAATGAGCAGGATAAATAAGGAATCCCAAAAACTTATTAAGAGGGTAAGAAGATCGGCCGACGGACCGATTAATGGGCTGCCCTCCTGCAAGGACGAGTATGAGCATCTGGTGAGATACAAGCAATGTGTGTTTAAAATGTGGGGAGAACACGTCACAGCACTACTCTACTCAGATTCTTCCAGTGAAGATCGGGAGACATTAATTGTGTTACGATGATGTAGATTGTTGTCTTGACTTAAGAATATTAAAGCGGCAGCTGCCGATGGGCTACCCGCTGAGCATTTTAAGGCCGCTGGCGACGGACTGTTTGCCCTCATGCATCAACCTGTATGCAGTTTGTGGTGGGGGAAGGCTATGCCTGACGATTGGAGTCTCAGTATACTATGTCATGTAGTTCTAACTGTCGCAGTATCAGTCTGTTATCTAGCACATATAAGGTCTTCTCGAGCATTTTGTGTGAATAACTAAGGCCAAGTGTTGATAACCTGAAAGAACCTTATCAGTCTAGTTTTAGACCAGGGAAGTAGACTACTGACTAAATATTCGCGCTACGCCAAATTCAGGAAAAGAACCACGAAAAGCAACTTGGCACATTCCATGTCTTTGTCCATTACAAAGCTACTTTCGATAACCCAGAACAGGGAAAAGTGTACGAAGGTATGGGTGAACCTGGGATACCGGCAAAATTGATTCGTCTCTTTGCAAAATGACGCTGACCAATACGAAATCAGCAGTGAAGTTAGGGAAACACCTCACCGTACCATTTTGTACCGGGCGATGAATTGGGCACTTTCGAAAATATGAGCAAGACCATCCACATAAAAAGCCATATGTTGCACTTCTATGTTAACGACATTGATATCATTGGGTGAATCTTTCGAGAGGTTTTGAAATGAATTGAAACGAAACGAATTGAACGAATTTTAAACGAGAATTTAAAACGAATCTACAAAGGTAGGTCTTGCTGTTAATAAGGGGAAAGCAAAATCGATTTTGTCTACGACTAGACACACCTTTCGACTGGTTTGACACTTGAGCGTCTCTCATTTTACTGTCCTGTAAAATACATGGTCATATTAAGAAAAACGGCGAGTATCGACTCCGTTGGGACAACGAGCTGTATAATTTTTATTCCGACATAAAAATAGCTAGGTGAATCCAGTTCGGGCACTTGGGTTGGCTGTGCCATGTTATCAGAATGGATGAAGCGCGAAAGATTTTCGATAACGTGCATGATGGAAACAGGAAAAGAGGAAGAAGAACACGACACCGCTGTAAAGAGCAGGCCAAGGAATCCAGATCTTCGTTTCTTAAGAGAAATAACACCTGTTTGTAAGCACAATTCTTCGTTTGATTTATAGGCTGACGTTATTCCTTTACTGCACATCTCAGGTAAATTCGTCTAAGTAAATTCGACCACTATCTCGAAATTATACCGGTTATCAATTTTCACCTTTTCATCCAATCGGGTGGATGTTCGGTTTGTCGAAATCATGCATTTGGTATTGTTCTAGTTTACTGTCAAATACAAGTTTGCTGATTTCTTCTCAATTCTTGAAAATACTGCAGTAACTCCTCGCAAATTTCGCCCAATGATATCTAAATCATCAGCATACACGAGCAAAATGTAACTTTTGCTGATAATATTTTTATTCATGTTCACTGCAGCTTTTCCCACGTTAATCTCAATTAATACATTGAATAGGTTGTCTTATGATATGTTATCGCCGTGCCTCATTGAGGTATTTACAAATTTACAAAAATTTGGGTCTCAAAAGCAGCCTATTAATCATTGTGTCTCAAACATTTTATATTGAATAGCAAACACAACGTGTTTGGGCTCAAGTATATTATATTTGCGTCAAGCTACAAACACGATACATTTGCATCCAAACAACAAAAAAAGACAGATTTTTCAGCGTGTAAAAACTTTTTAAAAAAAGACCCTCGGAATTGGTGTAAAACAGTGGGTCCCAATCAGTGAGTCTCAAACTAGAAAGTGCACAAGCCTCTGATGGTAAAAAGCTATCCTCTGTCCCTTCCGTCGGCAGATGTAATGGTCAAATATTAATTTCTTTTAAATCATGACACTCAAAGGCGTCAGTAGTCTATTTCATTATATATTTTACCTAGGATAAAGTGAAATGCATTGAAACGCTCATTTCGAAAATAAGAGCAGTAAAGATGAGCAAGCGTGGAATTAAGGCAAATATTCCGCAAAATGTGTATGTTATTTTTGCATTTCACTAATGTGTAATGCTGTATGAATTGTTTTTATGTCGTCTGTTGAATGCGGATATTTGTGGCCATTGCCGGAAAATGTTCATCTCATTGGAGATTTGGTAGTAAAATTTACACTTCAATTTGTTGTGTTGTGTGTTTATGCGTGGTTTAAATAAGCGTGTTTGGGTTGGCTACGAACAGTGGTTGAAATTCTCATTTGTATTACGAACAAAACTGGATAACATTTCTTTCGGCGGCGACAACCTCGCTTAGTAACACCGACACTATCGCGTAGCTTCTCAATATATCGTTCGGGACCCGTGTCAAACTGTATGTCCTAAGAGTGAGGATAGAACTAGAAAGCGCATACACCCTGAAAAATAAAGGTCCCAGCAACATATTGCAGGAACCATGTACATGTTTGCAAGCATTGTTTCGTGAATTGAAGATCTGCTCCTTTTTGTTTCTTTATTGTGACAGACACCAAAGTTTTCAACAGTTTTCAAGAAACAAATCCCCATTTGGCTCTCAACTACATATATTATAACCTATTAATTATTGTGTCCCAAATATGTTATATATGTTACACAATGTATTTCGACACAAGTATCACTATATTTGCGGCAAGCTACAAACACGTTATATTTGCATCCAAACAATAAAAGAAGACAAATTTTTCAGTGTGTAGCTCACTGGCTGTGAGAAGCTCTTTCCAGTTCCTTCATGGGATGCAACGGGTAAGCATTAAATCTCTTTGTTACATAACAACAATGAATACGTTTGCGTTGCCGCTCGTTTTGCAAGGAAAACTAATCATTGTGAGTCTATCGAATCGATTCCGATCAACTTCTATTGACGAGTGGATAAATTTCGGCATAATAAGGAAACAAATATAATATTACAATATCTGTTGAATTCTCACTGTGCACAAATTGTCATCGTTTCAGAAGAATATGCAGCGACCACAGTGCTCTTCATTAGTGGTGTGGGAGGGAATGTGTGATATAAGTCGCGGTTTTAATATCACTCGTCCTAACCCAACATTCTGTGACACCTCGTACAACGCATCGACACTCTCTATAATTTCTGGTTTGCTCATGCTTATGTATGTGAGAAACTACAGGTGCTTTTTCAAATGAATTTTACATAAACGTTTCCTCCGCTTCTATTTCGATTGTTTGTGTTTCTTTTATCATCAGGAAATATTTTCGACTCTATTGTTGGCCGGATTAAAAGCAATGTGATGAAAAGTTGTGTGCAAAAGTTACTGCAACGTCATTCTGTGGCACTCAAAGCTTTTGACGACATGTTTATGTATGTTTAAGATATTGTAAATGATTTCTGAGATATAAATATGTGACGTAATTAAATTTGAATTGATTGTTACCTTCAATACTGAATGGTAGACCTAAAGAAATTACAAACTCATAAGATTCGATATGTTGTGCGGTGGATATGATATAATAATAAACTGTTGGAAATAGAGGTTTCTAAAAATTTTGATTATGAAATTGAGTTTATAACGGCGCAGACTAGATGTCACCTGAAATATTAATGAAAATTTAATTGATTGACTTTAAACTAAATACTTTGAGATTTCCATGACAGCTGAATTCGAATCCGAGGTCAAAATTAATAAATACAATTAGGGCGTCCAAGACCGACACCGAAAAACAGACAATCCGGATTCAGACACCGGAAAACTGATAATCCGGATCGCTTTTAGTATTAATAAACGTTTGGCGGGCTTAGAAAACTAAGATCTTTCAAACTTCCAGAAAACCGGGGTTTCAAAATCAATTCAATTCAAGTCAATTCAATTCAATTCAATTCAATTATAGGTTCATTTACATTTCATATATACATATATAGTATAATTCAATTCAATTCAATTCAATTCAATTCAATTCAATTCAATTCAATTCAATTCAATTCAATTCAATTCAATTCAATTCAATTCAATTCAATTCAATTCAATTCAATTCCATTCAATTCAATTCAATTCAGTTCAATTAAATTCAATTCAATTCAGTTCAATTCAATTCAATTTAATTCCATTCAATTCACTTATAGTTTCATTTACATTTCATATATACATATACATTTTAATTCAATTCAATTCAACTCAATTCAATTCAATTCAGTTCAATTCAAGTACGTTCAATTCAATTCAATTAATTTCAATTCAATTCAATTCAATTCAATTCAATTCAATTCAATTCAATTCAATTCAATTCAATTCAGTTCAATTCAATTCAATTCAATTCAATTATAGTTTCATTTACATTTCATATATACATATATATTTTAATTCAATTCAATTCAACTCAATTCAATTCAGTTCAATTCAATTCAATTCAATTCAATTCAATTCAATTCAATTCAATTCAATTCAATTCAATTCAATTCAATTCAGTTCAATTCAATTCAATTCAATTCAATTCAATTCAATTCAATTCAATTCAATTCAATTCAATTCAATTCAATTCAATTCGATTCAATTCAATTCAATTCAATTCAATTCGATTCAATTCAATTCAATTCAATTCAATTCAATTCAATTCAATTCAAGTCAATTCAATTCAATTCAATTCAATTCAATTCAATTCAATTCAATTCAACTCAATTCAATTCAATTCAATTCAATTCAATTCAATTTAACTCAATTCAATTCAATTCAATTCAATTCAATTCAATTCAATTCAATTCGATTCGATTCAATTCAATTCAATTCAATTCAATTCAATTCAATTCAATTTAATTTAATTCAATTCAATTCAATGCAACTCAATTCAATTCAATTCACTTCAATTCAATGCAATTCAATTCAATTCAATTTAATTCAATTCAATTGAATTGAAGTCAATTGAATCCAATTCAATTCATCGATGTACTTACGTGAATCAAACCAGTGCGAAACGTATTCGAAGACGTATTTTTAAGGACATCCAAAAATAGGACGACCAAGACTTCGCTGGAAACACCATGTGGAATATGGCCTGCGAGATCTTGGTGTACTGGTTTCCAACTGTAGGAGGAAAGCTGAAGATTGAGCCGATTAGAGAAACATGTTATCCTTAGTTAAATGATTTCATCAAAATGAATTTTCTGTATTTTTATTAGGTCAGTATATTCAGAAAAGTTAAGGAAGGTGAGTTATACAATTTTGAACTTTACTTTAATAGACGTGAATATTTTACGTCCACTCAGGCGTATTGAATGTACGAGATGTTCGACGGCTAATAACAGAGAATTAATTTGTACAACTTCTATACCCAGGCAAGGGTATTGCGTGGAATTCTAATACGGACGATATAAGAAACTGTCTTGGAGTTCAACGATCACAAGAATTTCAGGAATTAATTTTAGATTATAGACTGATATGTACTTCGAAAGTGGTTGTTAAAAACGTGGTTTAACAAGTAAACGGCGATTTTGCCAAAAAATCATTGTTCCGGTGCCTTTAATAATTTTGGAACATATTTTTAACACTTTTCCAGTCCTGCTATGACTTTTGATGGCTCATATATCTTCATGCCTAATTAAGTGTAGGTTTGTGGGAGGGGTGGTGACATGGGCGGAAACGTACTGAGAATAAACTTCTAAAAATCCTTTACATTTTGTTCTCAGATGTCGGACAAATATTCTTTTATCTGCCTAAAATGAGGTCCGTACAAATTTACCCTTTTTCATATCGCAGCATACCATATTATATCTGTGATGTGCTAGAAAAAATTAAAGAATGCCATTGAAATCAGAGTGAAAAAATCTGACGTGATTACTTAGTTTCCTTCACTGTAGATTTCGTGGGTTATCTTGGGTAATCCATTATTATTGCCGTGGGAAATGGATTGCGATCGTTTACCCATTACCCACAGTGTTTGAGGAAAATAATAATACCCATGACAATGGGGAGTTTGCCATCGCGATTACACACTAACCACAGGGTAATGGGGAATTACCCATCACGATTACTCTTTACAAACAGGGTAATGGGGAACATAATGGGTATTTACCCACAACAATGGGGAATTACCCATCACGATGGACTCAATACCCATGGGTAGTTACCCACGACGATGGGGAATTACCCATCACGATTACACATGGAGAATGGGTTCCGTATCCGAAATATAGATTTTTAGAACGAAGTTCCTTATCACAACTGTTGTTTTAACACTATTATGCTACAACCCACTATTATCAACTATATTCTTTACTTTTCTTTGGTTTGTGTCTACAATAAGGGCTTGGATCATAGAGAAAGAAATTAACTAAAACTTTCTATGTGGAGCGTGTAACCAATATTTAGTATATATTGTAGTTTTGAACCCAATATAAAGTAAATTTAGAAACGAAAAATACCTACTCATATTCTTAAACAAAGTACTTTTTCTTAAATAAAACACCTTATCTTAAAGAAATACCTTTGCTTAAAAAAGTAAATTTTCTTACAAAAAGTACCTTTTTTAAATAAACTAATTGTTATTAAAATAAGCAACTTTTATTAAAAAAGTACATTTTCTGACAACAATTTGCCTTTTCATAAAAAACTACCTTTTGTGTAAAGAGTAAATTTTTTGTGAAACAAAATGCCTTCTCTTGAAATAAATACCTACTCTTAAAAATGTACCTATTGTTGACAAAACGACCAATTCTAAAAAAAATTCCATTTCTTAAAAAAACTTTTTCTTCAAACAATACCTTTTCTTAAAAAAATTCAGTTTCTTACAAAAACTCCTTTTCTTAAAAGTATCTTTTCTTAAAATAAGATAATACCTTTCCTTTTCTTTTCTTCAGATAAGTAGCCTTTTTGAAAATAAGTACATTTTCTTAAAAAAATATTTTTCCTAACAAGAGTACCACTTCTTTAAAAAGCAGCCGTTCTTAAAAAAGTACTTCTTTGTAAAAAAAAATCGTGCTCTTATGGCATTTTCTTACAGAAAAGTACGTCTTCTTAAAAATAGTACCTTTTCATAACAAAAACATTAGCTTTTAATAAAAGTAGTACCTCTCTTTAAAAAAGCAACTATTTGGGAAAATATAGTACATAGCTATTCTTACAAAAACACCTAAAAGTATCCTTTAAAAAAATACATTATACACAAAAAAAAAAAATTTTTCTCAAAAAAAGTTTATCATTTTACAAAAATTATCTTTTCTTAAAGATCCATTTAAGTTATCGTATATTTCAACGGACGCCTCAGGCGTGAATTATTTAAAAAAATTTTCAAATTTGCTTAAAAAAGCAACTATTTGGGAAAACATAGTACATAGCTATTCTTACAAAAACACCTAAAAGTATCCTTTAAAAAAAATACATTATACACCAAAAAAAATTTTTTCTCAAAAAAAGTTTATCATTTTACAAAAATTATCTTTTCTTAAAGATCCATTTAAGTTATCGTATATTTCAACGGACGCCTCAGGCGTGAATTATTTTAAAAATTTTTCAAAATTTTAAAATGGGGCTGGGGGTTTACCCAGGGTAACCCATTTCCCATAGTCGTGAGTAATGAGCAAAAGTCGCTTACCCATTCCCCATGTGTAATGGGTAATCGTGATTGGTAATTCCCCATCGACCTGGGTAATTATCCACTACTTTCCCCATTACCCTGAGGGTGATGGGTAATTCCCCATTGTCATGGGCAGCAGCTACCCATTATTTTCCTAATACCATGTGGGTAGTCGGTAAACGTTCATTACACATTCCCTACGGCACAAAGAACAACATGATACGAACTTTCCTGGTATCGGTAAAATAGGTCGCAGTTTTCATCTTACATTATCAAAATGATGGGAAGTTTAGTTACCCCTATCTAATGCGAAACTACGCTGCTATTGACAGATGATCAAGCAATGGAGGGCATAAATTAAGGGTTGTTGGCACTGGAAGCATAACTGAATTTTATGTACAACAGTCGCTTCAACTACAATCGTGTGGGAAATTTTTGAATGTAATTTCTTCGAATTACAACTACTAGTCATAATAGTTCTTTCTTAGTTAGCTCTTTCTTACAAATTACACTGTGATAGTCGAAAAAATGAACTTCGATGAATCCTTTTCGAACTATTAGGGGGGAGTCCCCTGAGTGCGAAAGTACATTTGGAAGTGTCAGATTGGCTCCAGTTTTTGAGAAATCAGTATATATGGATATAGCTAAGTCTGCGCTATTTAAACAAATTTTACCGGCCACAGGAAGGGTTAATGCGAAGTATTATACCTTAAAACAAAGCCTGAAGTGTTGCCTACAACCTGAGTCTAGGTAGAAAATAGGTTTACTAGGGCTGTTTTTTGAGAAAATCAGATTTTTAGCAAAAAAGTGAGGTTAAAAAATCGTATTTTTTCAATTTGTCCCCAATGGGTTAATAAAATTTAATATATTTATATGCAGATTTAAAGAGTTTTTAATGGTCTTTGTAATGATATTCACCGGAACCAGATCGGACCATAAATATGTCAGATATGGCCAATTATATACTCAAGCTTTAAAGCTTTAATAGTTCGAAAAGGATTCATCAAAGTTCATCTTTTTCGGGTCAAAAACTATTACAGTGTTATTATATACAATTTTGCAAATAAAATAATGTAAAAACTCTGGATGTTCTCATCCTTATGTACGAATCACAACTAAGGTTATAATTGACTTCTCCAAATGCTATTTACATTGTCATTAAAGTCAAGAATCATTACGCCTACTTAAAATTCATGAACACAAAGGATTATAAATATCGTATTGTTTTGAAATGATTCACCACAACAAAAGAATTCCATTGCAGTGCGATAAATTTTCAACTCATTTCCATGGATATTTACAACCCAACTCTCACGCCACCCGCATAACCCTGAAAGAGAACTTGAGCAGATGCTTAATAAAAGAATTTATGCCGTAAGTTTATGAATATTGCGGTTAAAGGCAACTATTTACAGTTGATTGTATATCGTGAAGAACAATAGTCTTCGAAAAATACATTAAATTAATTAATACGTTGCGTGTTTCACTGTAACGCTTCCCTGAATTTCTATTTAAAAAGAGTTGAAGCAACAATTGTAAGAGTGTTTGACGGCAGTGTTGTAGATATTGTGGAAAATATTATTTTGAGAAAATCGAATCACAAATAAGACTCGTCCAGTGTTACTTAGAATTAATGACATACATTGACGTAAAGGAATTTATGGAATATCCCAAAATTTTTATCATTTTAACCACTCTAAGAGTAACTCACGTTCAATGCCGCGATGCCAACAACTGACCCTAAATATAAATAACATTTGTCGTCATATTTTTTGTCGTCAATTTGCAGTATGAAAATAAATATAATATGGAATTAGCATTGTTCTCCTTCGCGTTTTGAAGCCCTTATGTCATTGGTAATAGACTTAAGTTTTTCCCAAATGTAACAACAAATATAATATTGTTAACACAAGAAAAATGTTAGGCATTTAATCCTTTAGCATAACCATTTTCCACGCAGGGTGCGCTTTCAACTGAGGCCCAACAGTGAAAATGGAAAAAGGTGTGTCTCGTATCTGAGACAGCAGAGAATATGTCATAAACTAGACAAAGTAAGACGAGGAGGGGAAACTATGTTGTTGCTGCTTTTAACAAAATATTTAACGATCGCATGGCTGGGACTGATAAATATCAGCAAAAGAGAAATCACATTTTGTCCATTAAAATATATTGAACAATTCTGCTTTGTTTCTTGGTGTTTGATACAGTCGAGTGTCCTGCTTAGTTGACAGTCGTTTTTGTTTTCAAATTTACATGCGCAAACACAGCTGTAGCTACATGTCACAACATAGAAGAATGACCACAAAATGTTATCTAATTTCTTGTTAGGCAGAAATCTCCTTCATCGAAGTAAATGACGCACAGTGGGGCCGATTGATATACAAAGTGGTAATCTTATCCGAACTTTGAATCTAATGTTTAGACCGTTTTCGAATGTAATAGACATTTGTAAAGGAGGAGTCGGGTATTTATAATGTTTTATTTAGGGGCACCCTGTTGTAACTCACAATTTAATACAGGTTGTCAAATTATACCTCTTTCGTGATTTTCAACATTTCACGGCGTGTATCCTATAAACGCCTAAGTTGATTTAATAGATTTTTGCTTCTGAAAATCTACTAAATAAACCCAATAAAAAAATTATATGAGGTGACTGGGGATAAACGGTTGGAACGAAGTTCCTTACGTTATAGTACATTATATACTAGTTAGTTCCAACACGCCTAAGACGCCCGTTGAAAAATACGATAATTTAAATGGATCTTTAAGAAAAGATACTTTTTGTAAAATCATAAACTTTTTTTAAGACCCATTTTAATTTATAGAATGTAGATTTTTTTAGAATAAGTATATTTTTCCGAAAACGTCCTTTTTCAAAGAGAGGTACTACTTTCATTAAAAGCTAATGTGTTTTGTTTAAGAAAATCTACTATTTTTAAGAAGAAGTACTTTCTGGAAGAAAAAGCCATAAGAATACGAATTTTTTTTACAAAGAAGCACTTTTTTAAGAACAGGAACTTTTTAAAGAAGTGGTACTCTTTTTAGAAAAAGTTTTTTTAAATAAATGTACTTATTTCAAAAAGTCTAGTTATTATTTTATTTTTAGGAAAAAGTACTTTTAAGAAAAGGAATTTTTGTAAAAAAAGGTTTTTTTTAATAGAAGGCACTCTTTTGAAGAAACGGTTTTTTTAAGAAATGGGAATTTTTTTAAGAATTGGTCCTGTTTTCAAGAATAGGTATATTTTTAAGTGTACGTACTTATCTCAAGAAAAATTATTTTGTTTCACAAAACAGTGATCTTTAAAGAAAATTTAGTTTTTTAAGAAAAAACTAATTGTTGTAAGAAAATTTAATTTTTTAAGAAAAGTCACTTATTTAAAAAAAATATTTTTTTTTAAGAAAGCTACTTTTCTTTAAAGAAAATGTACCTTTTATAAGCAAAGGTACTTCTTAAGATAAGGTATTTTTTTTTAAAGAAAAGGCAATTTGTTTAGGAATATGAATAGTATTTTTTTGAGAAAATTTACTTTTTTTAAGAAAAGGCACTTATTTAAGGAAATGTTCTTTTTTTAAACCTGTTTCATTTTAGCCTTTCTAATGTACTAAATGTACTAAATATTGGTAACAGGCGCCGCCTAGAAAACTTCCCATTAAACAAGCAATTTGCCAACATATGTTAGTCTAGACATAAACCAAAGCAAAACTACCCAATATAGTTGATAACACTGGGTTGTTGCATAATACTGTTAAAAAGAAGTTGGTTAGTTTTTTCCATTTAGCCATCGAGATCCCTCTGTTCGGTTTTGAAGCACAAACGCGGCTGTAGCATTTTCAATTCAGGCAAATCCAAGCGATTCGACTCGAGACTAATCGGCGCAACTTTGAGTAAGCAGAAGGTTATGCCACCGGATAACTCATGATGATTTAAACTTGTTTCTGTAGAAAGTCTAAATTACAAGAAAGTTGTAATTACCTTTAAGGCTATAAGAGATCATATTTTCTCCGGTTAGTGAAAAAAATGTAAATGCCGCGATTGGGATTCGAACTCACATTCGCTGGACGATCGTTTCGATGTTTGTGAAGCATCATCTTTAGCAGCGTCTAGCCCGTTAAGCCACTGCGGTGTGTATTTACACAAGTGACTAAGCGTAGACATTTATTACAAGCAAGTTAAACCCTTTGGATTGGCCAATACGCATGGAATTTTGCCAAAAAATTATTGAAATTTCCGAAGAAGACAACAGCTTGATAAATTGCTTGTTTATGTATGATGAGGCCCATTTTGATCTAAAAGACAATGTAAATAAGAACAATTGACTTTTATGGAGTTAGTCTAATCCAGAAATACTGCACCCACAACGAGTCACTGTGTGGTGCGCAGTTTCATCAAGGTGCATTGTGGAACCATAATTCTTTAAAGAAAACGGTGGAACAGTAACTGCCAGTGGGGACCGTTATTTAAAGATTTTGAGGGAGTTTTTTTTACCAAGAACTGCGACGAAGACGTGTCTGTTTCAACAGCATTTGGTTCCAGTAAGATGGAACAACTGCACATATAGCCAGACCGGTTATGACGGACCTCCAACGAAAATTCCCAAACAAATTAATATACAGAAACTCCATTTTCCACTGACCGCCAAGGTCACCTGATCTGACTGCGCCTGACTTTATGGGCTTATATCAAGCAAGAGGTATACAAAATGACACCTAGGAATTTGACTGAGTTGAAGCAGTCCATTAAAACAATAATTGAGGCGATCCCGACTTCAACCCTTCAGGCCGCAATGAACAATTTTCTGATCAGGTGACGTATGTGCGTGGATGAACATGGAGGTTATTTACGGTCTGTCATCTTCAAAGACAATTAGTTATATAAATTAAAATTGAATTTTCTATACAATAAAAATAAATAAATTAAATACATTGATTAGAAAAAAAGTTATATGAATGTCTAATTGTAGCACAATTGGTGCGCCACCCTGTATTTAGACTTAGTGTTTTTGTTAACGCTTGGCTAATTTAATAAGACCCCAGATTTTCATTTGTAAATAAAACACATCAACAATTTCTAGAAATTAGGATTTTTGTTTCATCAAACGTTATGTGTGAAACACAATATCCAGTAAATGCCCACCAAGACTCCTCAGGAAATACAGGATGTGCGTATCAAAATTTGGCATAACTTTTTGGTATAGTTCGGGTGCATATCTTCTATAACGCGTATGATTTCGTTCTTCAGCTCGGGAATCCTCTTCGGCTTATTGCTATAGACCATACTTTTCACCTAGCCCCAGAGAAGTAAGTTCTGTGGTTTTAAATCGAAAGATCACGGCAACCATTTAACTTCGTTGTAACGTGAGATAATTCGCCATGGGATTTTCGATCTTAACAGGGTTAAAATTTCATGCTCTGTGTGGTAAGTGGCACCGTCCTTTTGAAACCACATATTGTCCAAGTCCATGTCATCTCATTCACTCCATAAAAAGTTTCTTATCATATCACGATAACGTCCACCGCATGCCGTAGCAGTGCAGTTTCTTCTTGAATGACATGTGGATTTTTAATATCCGAAAATGCGGCAGTTTTGAAGATTAACGTATCCGATTAGGTGACAACGTGCCTCATACGTGGTTGTTGTAAAACAATAGTCTCTGCCTGAAAATAAGTATGATGGTATTTATGTAGCGGCAGCGAACAAACAAGCAGGCAGTTGTCGCCAAAGAGTATTGAATAGTATGTAGAACTCATGAAACGAATTGTATGACTCAAGAGCACTGGCGACAACTGGCGAATGATTCAAAACTTAATACTCTCTTTTTGTAATAACTTGGTACATTCATAATTTTGATGTGAAACATTGATACCTTTTGAATTATTTATGCTTTTTGTATAGTTTTATGTAATAACATTGTCGAAATGGTGCATTTATATTGAAACATTCTATAAAGGCAATAAGACTCGTTTCACTCGGACTCTCTACATGAGAGCGGAAAAAGAGTGCAATAAATTCTCTATACTATTCATTACTTTTTGTCGTCGCTCTGTTTATTACAAAATAAAAACAATTATTTCAGTGAGCTAAATATTGCATTTTATGCAGTTGAATGCCAGCATTGAAACAAGCAGGTCGTCGTCGCTCTGTTTCTGACAAAACAAACACAATTATTTCTGTGAGCTAAATATTGCTTTATTTATTTTAACAATATTATATCTAATGTTAAAGCAGATGTAAGAAATGAGAAAGTGCAATAGCAAAAGAGCCTTCAGCAAAAAAACTATTCTCAAAGTAAAAGTTTATGAGGAAAATTTTTGTGGTACATTTTAGGGCTGTTTTTATTCTTTTCCACAAGAAGAACAAAAAAGACTCATATATTGAGGCAGTAGAGGGTTAAAGTGTTCTACAAAAATGTTTCTCGTAAATTTTTTTAACACATCCAATACCTAAAATGTAAGGATATCATGGGTTCCTATGCCGAATGCACAAAAGGGGGAAATGCCACCCCCCTTAAAAAAAAAGTTCAAACGTAAATTTTCAAAACGCCGATACACGTATATTTTTCTTTTACCCACTCAACCAAAATCCGTTGTCAGAACCTTGTTATTTTCGAAAAAGTTTCATTTTGTTCCACAGTCTAGTTAAAGAAACGGTAAGACAATGTTTGTAATAGTTTATATGAAAGAAACATGCAGTTGATAAGTTTCTCAAATATTGAACCCTTTCCCGAAATGATTCGAAGGGACAAGAAGTAAATTTTAAAGAAGTTGTTTTGAGCTTATTGACAATTTCCATTGTCGCTCAAGATCAATGTTAAACAAATCTAACTCCTTCACTATTAAGATTTCGGTAAATAACTTTTGACATGTAGTAATAGACTTGTGGTCTGCAACAGTTTTACAGCAAACAAAAACGATTTTGTAAAATTTGTCACATACACTCCGGTTCACTTATTTAAAGGCACTAAAAATTGCATATTCAGCAGCCTGTGTCTTCTGCAATTTGTAACCGATTGCAGAATTTTAAAATTGAAATGGAAGCTAGACATCTTGAGATATAAAAAAATCATGGCAATAGTGGTTTCTAAACTAAAGAACTTCTTTTGAGCAATTTATAAAAAAAGTGCAAAAATGTGCTATTTTTTTTTTGGTTCACTTGAATAAAGGCACTTTAACTAATTTTAATGACAAATAATTTTTCTTGTTTTTTTTTTAATTTATTTTACTTTATTTAAGGATTATTAGTAATGGCTACAACCCCCTTTGTTTTTAATAACTTCAAATATACGGGGTTTCATTGAGAGATAAAGAGAATTTATGTAGTCCAATGAAATTTGATTCCAAGCATCCTTAATGGCATGAATTAGTGACTGCTTGAAATCAAATTGTCTACCTCCTTCATAGACCTTACGATATAACCAACCCCAGACATTTTCGATAATGTTTAGATCTGGCGAATAGGTATTAACATTTTGGCTTGCAATTAAGCCCGTTACTTCGCTGGCGTTGTGTATAGGGGCATTATCCTTTTGAAATATTCAAGATATGAGACTAGATAGTTCACTGAACTTCGGAAAAGCCGATTCCAATAACTTTTTATAGCTTGCATTAGTCAGCTTTGCACTTTGAAATTCAAGATCGATGGTGCCATAGTACGTAATAACACCCCATACCATAACCCCGCCCTCGTGGCTGTGATGTTGGTTCAAAAACGCTTTTCTTTGCGCAGATCATGGAAATGATAGCTGTAGCCATCAGGCCCATCCAAATTAAACGTCCTCACATCGAGACATGCAACGGTTCTCCAGACCTCTTGGCTGCACATCCCATACCATGTAGTCTCTAGCGAATTGAAGCCGCTTTTCCTTACGAGGAGCATTAAGTGGCGGCTTTTTTTGTAATTTCAGGTATTTAAGATACTCACAGCTCTTAATTACTCTGCGTACTGATGACTTGCTCGCTTCCACTCCAGCTTGAGCTCTTATTTTTGACAAGGATAAGGTAGAATTAGAAGCAATTCTGATGATTTTCCTTTTCTCATATGTAGATAAAGACAATGAAACCCTTCCTTTAAAATTTTTTCCATACCCCTCGGGGTCCTTGATGTATTTGTTGACAACTGTTGGGCTCCGTCTAATTTTTTAGCTATTGCGCGGTTAGAATATCCTTCAGAACGCTAAACATCGATATTTTGACTCGTATAATGATTAAGATGTAATAAATTGTAATAAACAAACGCTCCCTACAAAAACTCATCGCTTACTTTAAAAATAATACAGCCTTTATTCAAGAGAACCAAAAGCAAAAAAAAAAGGCACATTTTTGTATTTTTTTTATAAATTGCTCAAAAAAAGTTCTTTAGTTCACTATTGTCATGATTTTTTTTATTGTTTTGTCATGATTTTTTTTATACCTCAAGATGTCTAGCTTCCATTTCCATTTTAAAATTCTGCAATCGGTTACAAATTGCAAAAGATAAGAGGCTGCTAAATATGGAATTTTAAGTTCCTTTTAATAAGTGAACCGGAGTGTACAAGAACTACTTACGCTTTATGAAGATATTGTCCAACACTCTCAACAGTCAGCTCGCATATTATGAGGACGTGTTTTACCTTTCTTAAAAGGCCTCTCTTTAAAATCAAGTGAATAAGTAAATTGAATGTTTGTGTAATTGTGCTGTCACATGTTGACTTATTCATGGTATTGCATACTTTCATCACGAAACTTAGCACAATGGGGTGGAATTCCACAGCTGACTAAAAGAAAATTATTCCCCAAACCAACCATCCCTTTGAATACGGTAAACCCCTGTTTTTTTTTGTAGTGGTGGCATTAAGCCTTTTAATGGAAGACACACTCCGCCTTTCCAGTAGCATGAAATCGAAACTTGTTAGCGGTGATCAAACAATATCCGATAATTACAGGGTTTGCGTCATACCCCTTTTTCACCGTAAATCCTTATGTATTTATTCAATTCGAATGTTCCGTATGACAACATTTTGGTTTGAGGCGCGTGTTTATATTTATAAAACAATGTAACCGGAAAATTTATTCCGGGGTTTTTGTTAAAGTTGCAATTCTGAAACATTTTTTCAGATGGAATCTTAAATTTCCATTGTTCACTCCTTGTAGCCAGACATCTATTAGAACAGCTACTGCTTTGTTTTCTTTACTTGTGGGCGTTTACGTTTTATGAATTTTACCCCTTTCATTGTTTGGGATTATGCGACTGCCACAATGATGCTAATATTACATATGTATGTTTAACAAACAATTTCCGGATTATTAGATTTACATGCTAAATAGTTAGTTTGTTGTTGTTCTTTTTGTATCATACAGGGTGTTGTGAAATATTGATTCTGTTGTAATACTAAAACACATTGGGCCTAGACGTGTCATTTATACATAAATACCTTAAATCAGAATGGATTTCTTATTAAAGTTCTACACATTTTAATAAAAGATTATTTAAACAGACTTTTAATCCTGATATATACGTTGCCTTTAAAGTTCAAATAAATAATTTTCGATTGCTATCATTATTAAAGATGGCGTTTTGAGATTCGTTCCATATTTATTTCAAAAATTATTTTATAATTTTTTTAATTTTTTTTATCGATCACAACATCGATAAAGACTCGCAAAATGTATCGGTTCTTTGTATCAATACTACACAATCGATATTGTTTTACTCGATAATTTGCATTTTGAATTCCTTTCACATCAATTTGTGTAGTTTGTGGAGAATTTTTCAATATGTTACATGTTTAGATCCACGGGCTTATAAACTTCCGTTTGTGGATCATTCTTCGTCTTAGAAAGCTGTATAAAATCTCATCGACCTGGAATCCGATAAAATTTCGCCGCCAGACATTAATATTGTTAGTTCCTTTTTTTATTGGCTGTTTTACAAACTCATGAGGTCAGATGCCTTGCATATATTAATTAAACAAACAAATAAATACATTAAACAAATTGTAATATATTTCTATCGTTCGCCTTTTCTTGCCAGTTGGCAACACCAACGATAGGGAGGGATTCTTCGGTCTGATCTTTCCAGTGGCGTTTCGGTCGTCCTCTCCAGTACTTCCATCGGGTACGTTTTCGAAACCCTTTCGTGCTGGTTCATCTTCATCCATTCTGATAACATGGTCAAAGCAACTGCCGTAATATGATTCGCCTAGCAATGCCCACTTCGGAATATAAATTATATAGTTTTTGGGTCCAACGACGTCGGTAGTCGCGGTTTTCCTTTACAGGACCATATAATTTACGGATAATTTTTCTCTCGAATACTCCCAAGTGGTTTGCATCCGCTTGCGGTTTCGGAGCCATATGCCAGGACAGGTAAAATGAGTGTCTGGTCTAGCTGGACTTTTGTCTGTCGAGAGAGGGCTTGTTTTCAACTACTTGTTGAGCCCAAAATAGCATCTATGTATTTGCAAGCACAATTCCCCTATTTACTGCCAGGCTGACGTTGTTGTCCTTGTTCACGGCGGATCCAAGGTAAACAAATATCTATCACTTCAAAATTAAATCGGTTGTCAAAGTTCAATTCATCTATCACTTCAAAATTAAATCAGTTGTCAAAGTTCAAGTGCGGACCAAGGCGAGGGGTTTTTCTAGTCGTCGAGACCATCAATTTTGTCTGGCCCTCATTATCAGCAAAACCTTCGCTGATTATTTTTCGATTCTTGAAAATACTGCAGTAACCTCTAGCAAATTTAGAACAATGATGTCTATGTCGTCATCATACGTCAGCAACATATTACATTTCGTATTGATGGTCTTGTTCATATTTACTGCAGCTTTTCTCTTTACTATCTTCATTAAGATGTTGGAGAGATTGCACGAAAGTATTGTCGCCTTGTCTCAGTCTTCGCTTCATACAGAACGGTTCAGTGAGGTCTTTCCCCATCTGCCCTACTGATGGGGTCTGCGTCATTCTGCAAAGGCGGATCAGTTTTGCTAGAATCCCAATGTTACAATTCTACAGTTTTCCTCGTACAATTCGTACAATTTTCCCCGTATGGGGCTCTCGAAAGCAGCGTTGTAATCGACAAAAAGATGGTATGTATCGATTTCCTTTTCGTGGGTTTTTTTTTCCAGGCAGTGAGTGTTTTCCTGGTCTAAGACCACACTGATGAGGTCCAATCAGCTTCTCAACAATTGGCTTTAGACTTTCACATAATACGCTCGATGGATAAAAGGCGGATACCGCGATAGTTGCAGGAGGGCAGCCGTTATTCGGCATGTTATTCGATCTTCTTACCCTATGGAAAAATTTTTGGGATTCATTATTCAACCTACACGTTTCGGTCTTTTCATCCTTTTCCTGCTCCCTCGGCAATTTGTTCCGCCTAAATAGTTGGTTTTCCTCCCTTCTCAACCGCTTGTACCGCTCACAGAACGCGTTGTAACTGATTGTTTCGTTACCATACGTGCAGCATCTTTTTCAGCGGTTGCAATGCGACATTCTTCGTCGTACAATGGGTTATCCTTCTGCGGGTTTAGATAGCCAAGTTCAGTCCTTGCAGTGTTTTCCAAAGAATGGGAAATGTGCTTCCACTTCATGGTCCTTATGGTGTTTGGGGGGGTGGTCAACAAATATGGGTTGTTTAAGTTTTCTTTTTTGTTTCTGCATATTCATTGCCATTATGAACGCAGGCGGGAGGCAAACCGGATTTTTGCATTTTACCTATTAAGAAGATATTTGACTGCAGCCGCACATTATGGATCAGACGCTGACCAGGATGCAATATGTCGAACCTGGATTTTTTTCTTATCTTTTCTATCCGCCGTTGGATCATCCGCCGCCTAAGGACAAAATAATATATAGCTTGATTAGCTTCAGTGACAACTGTCACCTACTAAACCTGTGACGCATCAGTGATCGCATAGCCAATCTGGCTGCACAATCCATTTAAAAAGTACACGCTGAAAAATCTGCCTTTTCTTTGTTGTTGTTTGGATGCAAATATAACGTATTTGTTTCTTGTCGCAAAAATAGTACACTTGTGCCCAAACCTATTATGTTTGCTATTCAATATAACATGTTTGAGATATAATGATTAATAGGCTCTAATATATATGTTTGAGACCCAAATGTGGCTTTGCTTGTTGAAAACCGCTATAAATCAAAAACAAGGCAGAAAACAAAGAAACGAAACGGTAGTAGATCATCAATTCATGAAAACAATCCTTGCAAACATGTACATGTTTTCTGCAATAAGTTGCTGGGCCTAATATTTTTCAGCGTGTATGCATATTTGGTGGTATTTTGCTCACGCTTTTATAAACTTATGCAAATTAAACTATTACAAAAGTTATCTTATATTCAAATTACTTTCATATTGTCGAAAAATATGCAACTTGATATATGGTGTGACGAGCAAAATAGTAACAGGCCTGATACATGTTTTAAATATTTGACTAAAAAAAATAATTAACTAAATCAATTGATTGTTCTCTCGTGAATAAGTTGGAAAGCAATGTGTAAGTAGCGACAAACAATCACTCTGCACAACAAAATAAATATCTTCGGTTAGTGATTGGTGTGAATACACACCGCAGTGGCTTAACGGGCTAGACGCTGCTGAGGATGATGCTTCACAAACATCGAAATCGATCGTCCAGCGAATGTGAGTTCGAATCCCACCCGCGAAATTTATATATTTTTCACTAACCGGAGAAAACATGATCTCTTATAGCCTTAAAGGAAACTATAACTTTAAATATAACGAGGATCTAAGACAACTAAATGAAAACAATTTTGATTCTGTGTTGGTATAAGTAAACTCAGAGAACTAATTGTATGAAAAGAGGTTGTAGCAACCGTAAATTCGGCCGTTAACACCGAATTGATGTTGGCACAACCGAATTGAGGTTGTTACGACCGAATTTAGTCCCCACAACCGAAATTCTGTTGAAGCAACCTCGTTTCATAATTGATTCGGTTGTGACAACTGAATCTTCTATTATATTCGTTCAGCCAACTACATTTTCTAAAATTTCGGTTGGAACAACCGAATTTGAAATTAATTCGGATGCAACAACCGAAATTTGTAACAAAATCCGGTTGGAATAACCGAATTTGGCATCAATTCGGTTGTCACTACCGAATTTGGTATCAATTCGGTTGTAGCTACCGAATTTGGTATGAATTCGGTTGTAACTACCGAATTTGGTATCAGTTCGGTAGCAATAACCGAATTAATCTAATTAGGACCGAATTCGGCGTCAATTCGGTTGCTGTAACTGAATTTCTCATGAATTCTGTAGGTAGAACCGAATTTCATTTTCATTTTTATTTTTAACTTTATTTTCTCGCTCTCTAATGTTTTTCATAAGAATGCTGGATAATGAATCATTAGTGAAATCCAAAAAATTAATTTTTGACACTATCTAAATTCTGTTGTGACAACCTCTAATGAGGTTGCGACAACCTCTCATGAGGTTGTGTCAACCTCTAATGAGGTTGTGTCAACCTCTAATGAGGTTGTGTCAACCTCTAATGAGGTTGTGTCAACCTCTAATGAGGTTGTGTCAACCTCTAATGAGGTTGTGTCAACCTCTAATGAGGTTGTGTCAACCTCTAATGAGGTTGTGTCAACCTCTAATGAGGTTGTGTCAACCTCTAATGAGGTTGTGACAACCTCTAAATTCGGTTACGGCTAATTCGGCTGTCTCAACCGAAATTTTCTGTGAGTGTATATACAATGTGAACAGTAAATATTGTAAACTTATACACATGTTACAATTTTGCACTCTGGATTTTAGTTATTTTATTTCTTTTCTGATTCAATATTTTTGTTAAGAACTTGTATACGGCGAGACATGTTGTTGCAAAATGTTGCCGTCATTTCCGCTGGAATCGCATTCCAAGTTTCTTTTCCTCTATCCAACAGCTCGTTTACTTCTTTTGGAGCATCTGGGTACTGCATCTGGGTACTTGGCGAGACTTTATGTAACTCCAAAAGATTTCGATCGGGTTTAAGTCCGGTGACTGCGCTGGTCATTTCTTAGTTGTAAATTGTTGACCGTTGAACCAGTTTTTAAAGATTTTAGCCGAATATTTTGGGTAATTGTCATTCTGAAAAAGCACACTTTCAGTAGTAAGACCGACTCTTCTTATCCATACAGCTGGTAAAAGATTTTGCAGAATTGAATTATATTGTTCTTGTTTCATAATACCTTAAATTTTAATCAGAGGAGCTACTCCTTTCTTCGTAATACATCCCCATACTATTATGGATCCACCACTATACTATATTTTATGCTTTTTGTTACTGCATTCGGGGTAGTACATATTATTAGGATCTTTGGTTCAGTATCAAAGACGGCCATCGGACCCAAATCGATTGATTTTAGTCTCATCAGCCCATATAAAACACAATTCGCTATTGGATTTTTGTTATTTAAAATGTGTCGAATTTAATACTTTACCTTCTTCTAGTCTAGTTTTCGTAGACCTGGGCGAATTCTTTACAAAGCTTTATATTATGTTGTGATACAAATGGTTTCTTTTTTTAACACCCAATTTTTTGAGACTCGAACGAGCAGTCCACTCACTGGCGTTAATGTTTAACGTTTCTAGTGCTGCAGCTGGGGTAATTGCATTGTCATTTGTCACTAATTTTGCCAAATGACGACAAGTGCCGTCGTCAATCGTTCTGGAGCATCCAGGAGCAGTTGAAGTTTTATTATTTGTCTTCCGTTTTATACCGTTAAACTTTTTGCCAATGTTCACAACACAATTATTATTATTCAATAAGTCCTTGATTCCAACTACTGAGATGCTCCCATTTTCATCAGCATGCGGACAATAGTGAGCAATTGATTAAAATAACAGTAAATTTATGAGCTACGTGACGATTACATTTCAGTTTCTGGATCTTTAGAGAGTGCAATATTGTAACAATGAAGAGAGTGCGTGATTGTAACAGTGGGGGTTGTTTACATATACGCCCTTTTAATAATATATAATTATTAGGGTGGGTCAAATTTTTTTTTACGATAAAGGTTCATCGCGATTCTTGTTATATAGTTCTAAAAAGAATTTCGAGCCCCCAGATTTTTCGAATTAGGTTTATTTTTTAAATACACAATAATCGAGTTAGATATTGGACTAAAAAGGAAAGCAAAAATTGTATTTCCTCTAGTTAAATGTGTATTTGGGGTTTTTTTGGGTCGACGAATCCGGCTATGCGAATAATCGCCCAAGTGAAAATCGCCCAAAACCCAAAAATGAGCAATCGCCCAAAGAATATCGGAAAAAAATTGAGCGATTGTTCATCATGTTTGGGCGTTTTGGTATTTTTGATTTTTTGGGTATTTGTTCATGATGAATGATCGCGCTTTTACTTAATTGGGCGGTTGTTCGCTACAGTCTTGGGCGATTTCACCACAAAATAGTGGGCGTTTGTTTATAAATTGAATTTATATTTTTGGGCGAATGTTCTTAAATTTTTGGGCGATTTTACCTCTTTTTTTGGGTCTTTTTTCTTAATGAAAAATCACCCAAAAATTTTGGGTCGTTCATTTTTCGTTTTGAGCGATTTTCACTTGGGCGATTATTCGCATAGCCGACAAATCCATTTTTGATATTTATTTTTATTTTTTAGTATCGCCAGACTTTTGCCCACTTTTTGGGATTTTATCGCCTTTTGTTTTGGGAAAATTTACGAAATCGACGAAATTGTTGTGAAACTTGACAAATATGTGAGTTTGTCATAATGCAGTCCGAAATTTTAAATAACCCATAATGTTCAGCGCTATAATTTAGGGGGTACTTATTGGCCGTCAATGGTGCGGCTCTTGTACATGAGATCCTGGGTTCGAACCCTGCTCTGACCACCTTCAAATTTCTTTTGGCGGCGGTCACCTCGCATAGTAACGGCGACACTATCCAGTATATAGCCATGAAAAAGCTTCTCAAAATACCGTTCGGAATCGGTGTAAAACTGTTGGTCCCAATCAGTGAATCTAAACTGGAAAGCGCACAGCTCAGTGATTGTGAGAAGTTCTCCCCGGTCCGTTTATGGGATGTAATGGGAAACCATTTATTTATTTTTTACTTATTCACCATCTATATCGATTTCATTCAATTTAAGACAAAGAATGAGAAAACATATTTTTTCCCTTATTTTGCTTTGTTGTTTCGGACTGCATTATGAGAATCTCAAATATTCGTCTAGTTTCACAACAATTTCGTAAATTTTCCCCAAAAAATGGACGAAGCGTCTTCTGGCGATACTCAAAAATAAAATAAAAATTTTAAAAATGGATTCGTCGACCCAAAAAGCCCCCAAACACACATTTAACTGGAGGAAATAAAATTGTTTTTGCCATTTTATTCCAATATCTAACACGTATATTGAATATTTAAAAAAAAAAACCCTATTTCGAAAAATCGGGGGGCTCGAAATTTATTTTAGAACTATCGTTTCTGCGGCAAATTTTCGTCAAATGACCTATAGAATAAGAAACGCGATGAGCCTTTTTACATTTTCTCGGCCCCCTCCAATTCGACCCACCCTAATACTTATATATATAAATTGTTGTATACTTAAGTGTTCATTGTGAAAGACACCATATCAAAATAAAATTCAAAAAACGCTGGTAAAAATTAAAGACTTATGGCCAGTTTCACAGTTGAAAATTCTCCATTTAAATGTAGTTTAAATGCCTGATGCTTGTCATTTAAATGTCATTTAATATGTAAACTGTCTGTGAGCTTTTAAATTGAGCTTTTAAATGATGAGTGTGAAACTTGCCCTTAATCGTACATTATGTTAAACCTATTAGAATTTTGCTCGTCACTGTAACCGTGACAATATTTACATTGATTCGTTATAATTTTTACAAAACCATCGCTCTGTTTTACTCTTGTCATCAAATATATTTAAAAAGATTTAGGTTGGAAAATCACACTACATTCAAAACTCGCCACTTAAGATAATTCCGGAAGCACCGACACCCCCCCCGCGTAAGTGTCTATTCTTCTATTTCTTCTATTGGTTGGTTGTACCGGTAAACTTTCTTCATCAAAGTTATTTCAAACATTTTCGGCTTCAACATTTTCGGCTTCAACTTTTGTACCTCTCAAACTAGGTTGTGGGGCTCTTTTATTGAGCACATCGGCAGAGAAGTAAATTTCCGACTTTCTTTGAGTTTTCGTTCACAAATTGTTATTAATCAGACATTTTGCACCTAATAAGAGAAAACCTTTCACTATCGAATATATTCATTTACGCATCTTAATTTTCAACAAACAGATACCGCTTACAGTGCTTCTCGAATTCATGACAACCGTCATTCATGAGTTTATTGTCATTGAATTCTTGTCATTGGCATTTCAGTTACCTATTCTGGAATTGCTGTGACAAGTTTAAAGCTTTTTTGTTTTAAAAATAATATCATTGTTACCAAAACTAAAAACTACATTATTAAAAGCTTTTGTGTTTGTTGAAAACAATTGAAATTCATAATTTTTCAATCTGGCAATACCTAACAAATAATTATTACTAGGGATGGGGTTTTCATGCTTTCATTTATGCTCCCAAGACATGCTCGTAGAAGATCAAAATTTGCCTAAAAATTTAAACAAATGCATTTAGAAATGTGCACATTGAAAATTCAGCAATACCCTGTCAATAAGGTTTAATTACCAGCCTACGACGGAGTTTACAACTTGTTAAAAAACGAAATTCAAGAAAAATTAAGAACACGAAAAAATATTTTTATATCAGTCGAATATGAGGCTTACAGCGTCGAAAATACGGGTCCATTTAGGCGCGGCCAAAACAGGCAAGTGTTGTTATTGAAATGAAACGTATTCTTTACGAAAATTTAATGATGTCTTTAGGTTTGTAGTGCGTTATCTGGGGATTCAAATAACCCTAATTTACCACGATATAGGGAGGTCTTGTGAATCGGAAACGACCCCATAAGTAATCGAGTTATCTAAAATTGTTATATATTTTTGACGTAGAATACGTCTTACCTTACGGTATGAGGAGTCATGTCAGGTTTTTATTGTTGTAATCTTTATTTCATTGAATTTGAGGAAACGGCTAGATGAATTTTTTTTAAATTTTTTTTGTAGGTAAATGAAGATGTTATCTTTCGTTTGATATACATTTCATATTGGTTGATATATTTCTAGTATTTTAATTTCTCAAATGAAAATTGTTTAAACACATGCACTCAAACATGTGTGGTGTTTGGTTGAGTGTTTTTGGTTGCTCAACATTGCTTAGGAACATGTATCTAGTAAAAAGTGAAACGAACAGCAAGCTAATGTTGCTTGGCAACATGTATCTAGTAAAAAGTGAAACAAACAGTAAGCTAACGTAATAAAGCTTTTTTGCGAAAGCTTCAATAAAGCTGTTGTAACATTAATTTTGAATTGTAAAGCGTAAAGCTTTCACACAACGCTCGAATGCTAATGCGAAGACTCGATAAGGTAAACCTTTTTTAATATTAGGGCGGCCCTCTCAACATTCGCAGAACTTATTTCAATAAAAATATTAATTAAAATACATAAGTTAAATTAAGTTTAAAAAAATTTAACATAATATTTTTTTTTTTAAACGGACTTGAATCAAATGCCGTTGGTAAATTTAAAAATTACAGCAGACAGTTGTCCGAGGCCTTCGGCCACGGACTGTCCCTGCAGGCTGTGTCAGAGACACGTTAATTAAGTTTAACGTAGAATACGCCATCCGATAAGACAGAAAACATATATAACAATAAATGATAAATAATATAAGCAAATGAATTTATTGTTATATATGTTTTCTATCTTATCGGATGGCGTATTCTACGTTAAACTTAATGGCCGTGTCTCTGACACAGCCTGCAGGGACAGTCCGTGGCCGAAGGCCTCGGACTACTGTCTGCTGTAATTTTTTTTTGCTTATTTTGAGGCCTTCTACAAAGAAGTACATAAAACCAGCAAATCGTCCTCACAATCCTTTTTTATACCAAGTGGGTTGCATGGGTCCGCCATTCAAGAATTTCTACATTTTTCATGTTCTAGTATTTTCGACTAATTTCGTGGCGTAATTTTGAGCCTCTCCCGAAGACTGACAATTTTGCATATTTTTATTATACATAGACAAAGTTTTTTTAAATATGCAAAAAATATGCATTTCGAGAAAATAAAGCATTCATCATAAAAAATGCAAAGATATGCACCAACAAGTCAATGTGGGTTTTCTGCAAAGTGTGTGATTCGGCAAGATAATTTGTGTAATTACTTTTAGACTTTTGAGAAAAAACATGGATTTGCATGGAAATCCCATCCCTACTTATTACCAATTAGAAAAATTGCTACATAAAAATATTCTTTAAACGGACAGTTCAAACAACAAATTAACCAATTTTCCGAGTTTCCAAGGGTTTTAGAAAACTTGGTTCAATTCACATCGTAAATTTTTTTTCAATTTCGCCAAATCTTTTTAGCATATGCATTGAACTAACTTATCTAAAATCCCTGGAAACCGTTAAAAATTGGATAATTTATCGTTTGGGCACTCCGTTTGCGAGATATAGCCATTTTTCTAATTTTGTGCTGTTTATTTACACAACATTTTTATTGTCATGTGCTATTGAGAACGTTATAACTATCATTATCTACTAAAACAAAAAGAGCTTTCATTTGACATCCAGAATAGCAAATTGAAGTTCTTGTTACAAATGTATTTACTATCACGACAAATACGCCAGTCACTCGGTCGAGAATAGCACTGTTAATATCAATTTCACTTAATAATAATAATAATAATAATAATAATAATAATAATAATAATAATAATAATAATAATAATAATAATTATAGTAATTTTTTGTACAGTGAAAAAATTGTTTGGATAAACACACTTTGTTTAATTGGGTTTTGAACCAAGGAAAAACATTAAAAAACTACAAAAAATTATAATGGTTACAAAAAGTACTTTCGCCTAAACAAGACAACGAAGAAAAAATGTACGCGTACTGTTGAAAACAGGCGTGTCTACCTACATTCATATAATTTGTATGAAACCATAATTGTAAGTCAAAAATCAAATGATGCAGTTCCGATTAGGGTAAAACCGTCCTCTCCCGCTTTGACTTGTTTGTGCCTTCCACAGTGTTATGTATTCGAACTTATTCCATGTTAGTTTATATTTCTTACTCCTTTAGTTTTCCCATTAAATTGCTTGTACTTTGCGTACCGGTATTAAAAAAATTGCAGCCTTTTAAAATTATATTTAGTTAACCCTTGTTGTTTTATTATTAATTGCCCACTATATTAAGACATGGTTTGTAAAGTCTAATATCCACATCATGCAATGTTCTTCAGTTGCGGTCTACACTAGAGACAGGCACGTGAGTAAATTTTGTCTCACGCTCAAACACACACTCAAGAAAGGCAGACTCACGCACGAAGCTATTCACGTAAGTCACGTTCACGTCCGCAGGCGTTACCAAAATTTGATCCTACTCGCTTTCATGCGCGAATCACGCGTGATTCACGACAATCATGTAACAATTACTCACACAAATAAAACGGGAATTTTACTTGATCCATTTGCTTTATTTTCAAACCAATATAAAAAATCACTTGAGGTGTCAGGGGACACCCGGTTGGAACGAAGTTGGCTTCGCTATATATTATGTACTAGATAGTTCCAACACGCCTAAAGCGCCCGTTGAAAAATACGATAATTTAAATGGATCTTTAAGAAAAGCTACTTTTTGTAAAATGATAAACTTTTTTGAAGAAATTTTTTTTTATAGATCGTATTTTTTTTTTTACAAAAAGGAATAGTTTTAGCTCCTTTTTGTAAGAATATGTATTATATTTTTCAGAAAAGGTCAGATTTTAAAGAGAGGTATTCTTTTCTTAAAAGCTAATGTTTTATTTAAGAAAAGGAACTACATATTTTTAACAAGAAGTACTTTAAACCATAAGAGTATGAATTTTTTTTTTACAAATAAGTACGTTTTTTAGGAACAGGTACTTTTTAAAGAAGTGGTGGAAAACGTTATTGTTTTAAGAAAATCTACATAATTTCAGAAAAGCTACTTATCTGAAGAAAAGAAAAGAAGAGGTATTTCTATTATTTTTAAGAATTTTTTTAAGAAAATGAAATGATTTTGTTTTTTCGAGAATAGGTAAATTTTTAAGAGTGTACTTATCTCAAGAAAAGTTATTTTGTTCCACAGAAAGGTACTCTTGAAAGAAAGGGCAGCTTTTTAAGAAAGGGCAATATGTTGTAGGAAAACTTACTTTTTTAAGAAAAAAAAAAGATACTTTTTGTAAGAAAATTTACTTTTTTCAAGCAAAAGACTTCTAAGATAAGATATTTCTTTTAAGAGAAGGTACTTTGTTTAAGAATATGAATACTTTTTTAACTTTACTTTTAAGTTTACTTTTTTTAAGAAAATTCACTTTTTTACGAAAATTTTCTTTTTTAAACTTCTTTCACTTTGACTTTTCTAGATTGACTTTTTATTGGGTTCAAAACTACTACATATACTAAATATTAGAGTTGGGAATTTTAGTTCATTCAAGTGAGCGCTCTTTGTAGTTCAGCTCAACAGAATGAACTAGTTCATTCATTTAGTTCACTCGTTCATTGTATCATTTCAGCTTAACAGTTGAACTAAAGATCTCATTTCTGTTCAATTTGTAGTTTTAGTTCAATCGGAGCGAATAATCGCGAAAATGGTCTGATTTCTAAAGTGTTTTTTATATGTTGGAACAAATGTTGTGATTAGCGCTATAGTCATTGTGTAGAAGTTGGTTACATATCCATTCTACAAACATTGCAACATTAGGAACCTTTGAGTATATTGAGGGAGACAAAGAGAGCATAAACTAGAAAATGGCAGAGGGAACTGCACGACTGAAATACAAAAAAAAAACTGCTGAAACAAGTGAACTACTGAAACAAAAGAGCGGAACTGTGTGAACTAGTTCATCTAGTTCACAAGAGTGAATCCTTCAATTGAACTAGTTCGTTCGTGAACTACACAACTCTACTAAATATTGGTTACAGCATCCACCTAGGAAACTTCCCGTTAAACTACAAATTTCCCAACATATGTTAGTCTAGACACAAACCAAAGCAAAAGTAAACAATATAGTTGATAATAGTGGGTTGTAGCGTAATAGTGTTAAAACACAAGTTGTTTAATTTTTTTGATTTAGCCCTCATCCCGCAACGTGCGATAAGGAACTTCGTTCCAAAAATGTATCCAAAACAATGTTCGTAAAGAGTAGGTAGTTTCTACATATTAGATACTGCTACTCTTAAATACAAATTCCTAATTTAAGTTCAGTGTATTTTTAATAAATACAGCAAATAAACTAAGCTATTTATATACGAACAACATGTTTTGACCTTTATCTCGAAGAAGTATATTCCTTATTTCCACTAGTATTCTTCCAGATGAAGAAAACACTCCTTCGCTTGTACCTGAACTCGTTGGAATACGGAAGGTGTTTAGCGAAGTTTTGTAAGAAGGAAATTATATTAGAACTCTTCCAAAAATACGGTGTTTAAGAATGTGATAAAAAAAACGAATTTATAAGAAATCAAACATTCGGAAATATGCGTGACTCATGCGAAATTTGTAATCACTGATGCAAAGATTGGACTCACATACGATCACTTACGAAGATTTCGTCGCTACTTACATTCACGTACGCTGAAGTGATCAAATTTTAATCCTTCTCACTCTCACGCGTGATTCATGGCAATAAGCTGACTCGCGCCCATCTCTAGTCTATACATTTTAAGCGAAAATCACTTTATCACTTTTATAAATAAAGGTACCAAATATTTATTTTTATTTTCTTTAATGCAAAAACATGCAAGCCGGCTGACTTCAACAGTTGTAATAAATCCTCAAGCAAACAGTCGGCACTTTATACAACCATTAAGATAAAAAGAAAGTAACATTTGCGTTGTTAAAGTTTTTCGATTGAAAGATAAAGAGTCATTTCTTATAGGTAGTGTATATACAATATCTTAGAAGCACTAAATGCGGGTAGGAGACGTGTAATTATACGAACTGTTCCAACAGAAGTTTAATCGGTATGAAAACATTTCACATTTCGCAGTCAAACGACATAAGTCTATTGCTTAGCTAGCCTCGAGATTTATGATCAAACATGATAAGATAAGTAAATGGTATTGTTTATTGATTGTTTATAAATTTCTACGATATTTTATATTGTCGGACTAACTTGTGAAAGGCTTACAGATTTGTACGTAATTCACCCGTGCTCCTTTAAGAGTGGCAGTATTTAGATATTGTAACCCTGCTAAACCACACACCACACATGGGGCAAATGAATTATATGAGAATTATAATTCGTAGTTTAATTTGAATTATCTCTACAAATGCAAATTCAACAAATCAAAGTATTTCCTTCATATTGGCGGTTTGGGTTTTGAAGTATTTTATACAGTAAGGGTTTATGAATTTGAAAGTACCTATCGAAGCCACAAACCTCTCCATATAAAATAGACTAAACACAGGATTGCCAGCAGTCAAAAATTTGGCATGCACATGAGGTGTCTGGGGTCACCCGGTTGGAACGAAATTCCATACGCTATATGTTATGTATGCGTTGCTCTTCCAGAGTCCAAGAGCGTTTAGTCGGAGGGCACTCCAGGCCGCACTAGCTGTGATGTGAAGGTCGATTGGTATAATATCAAGCATCGTATTAAGGGCTTCAGCTGGACACGTCCTCATTGCCCCTGTTATGCCGAGGCAAGCTAATCCCTGTACTCTATACAACAGTATCAGGGTGGACATCTTCCCTGCGACAGGCCACCATACCATTGCTCCATAGGAGAGTATTGGTCTGACTATGCTAGTCTACATCCATAGCACCATTTTCAGTCGGAGACCCCACCGGCTTCCGAACATTTTCCTACAAGCGTAGTAAGCAACGGTTGTCTTCTGTGCGCGGTGCTCCACGTTACGCTTCCAGGAAAGTTGAGGGTCTAGGGTCTAGAAGTATTTGGCGTGAGTTGACAGTGGAATCTCTATACCACTTAGCCGAGGAGGATTAAACTTTGGTATCTTTGGCTTAGTGGTAAAAAGCATGACCTCAGTTTTCCCTGGCCCCAGTGGCCCAATCGTTAAGTGATTTAAAGGCCCCATTCATGATTTCACTCAACGCGGATGGGAATAAACCAGACACCATTGTTACCACGTCATCCGCATACGCCACGGTTTTGGTCCTCATATTGTCCAGTTTCAGTAGTATTTTGTTTATCATGTACTAGCTAGTTCCAACATGCCCGCTCAAAAATACGATACTTTAAATGTATCTTTAAGAAAAGTTACTGTTTATAATATGATAAAATTTTCTTAAGAACATTTTTTTATAGAATGTATTTTTTTAAGAAAAAAATTATATTTTTAGGTCCTTTTTGTAAGAATATGTATTATATTTTCCCGAAAAGGTCCTCCTTTAAAGAGAGGTACTTCTTTTATTAAAGGGTAATGTGTTTTTTAAGAAAAGGTACAATTTTTAAGAAGAAGTACTTTCTGTAAGAAAAAGCCATAAGAGTATGAATTTTTTTTACAAAGAAGTACTTTTTTTAAGACCTGGTTCTTTTTAAGGAAGTGGTACTCTTTTTAGGAAATGGTTATGTTTTAAGAAAATTTTGTGATTTTCAGAAAGACTACTTATCTCAAAAAAAAAGCAAAAAAAGGTATTATTTTATTTTTAAGAAAAGGTACTTTTAAGAAAAGGAAGGAAAGTACTTTTTGAAGAAAAGTTTTTTTTTTTAAGAAACGGAAATTTTATTTAGAATTGGTCCTTTTTTCAATAGGTACATTTTTAGGAGTATAGGTACAAAAAAGTTATTTTGATTCGCAAAGTAATGTACTCTTTATAGAAAATGTAGTGTTTTAAGAAAACGCAATTTGTTGTAAGGAAATTTACTTCTTAAACAAAAGGTACTTTTTTTAAAAATAATTTGTATTTTTAAGAAAATGTACTTTTCTTTTCTAAATTTTCTTTTTATTGGGTTCAAAACTACAATATGTACTAAATATCGGTTACAGACTCCACCTAGAAAACTTTCCATTAAGCAAGAAATGTACCAACATACATATATCAGACATATGGTTAGTCTAGACACGAACCAAAGCAAAAGAAAACGATATAGTTGATAATATTGGGTTGTAGTTGAATATTGTTAAAACAAAAGTTGTTTAATGTATTTTCATTTAGGCCCCATCCCGGAACGTGCGATAAGGAACTTCGTTCCAAAAACCCAATCAAAATTATTTTCTTTAGTGGCATCGATGTTTTCAAGTTTATGTAACATACGATAGGAAACATAGACTTCTGAAAAGGACAATTCAAACACATTTGGTATATGAGCAAACACGCGTATTTTGTTTTAGCACACATATATTGATAATAAACCAAAAAATTATAAATAGTACTTCTAAGATTTGTACCCGAGAGGACTTGGAACTGGAAGTTAAGGATTTAGGGAAACAAATAATCCAACAAGATGCATGAAACACTGCACCGGAGATACAATTTAATAAAATACATACTCCACACCCAAAAGAAATAAAAAAGTTATAACTAAAAAACAAAAGCTTCGCGAAAAATGGCAACATTCCAGATATCCCTAAGACAATAATAAGCTAGTCAATGTTACACAAAAAATTGTCTATGGAAATATGGAATTTTTAGCATGAACATGAACATAAACAGCTAACAGTTGACACTTAGCCGAATAGAGGTGGCAAATTCGCCCATATTCAACAGCAGAATGGCATTGCCCAATGATCTTTTATGTTTTTTGAAATTTATCATGACTACTAGCCAAATGTCCACCTCACATTTGTATGGATGGTATGAAAATGGGCATGAAAAAGTTTCACAAAACATTGTCTAGTGCTAAATTTAATTAAGATTGTTAGAAGAAAATTTTTTGATTTCCTTTGAGCTATACAGATTAGGGTTTCTTGCTCTGCAATTTCAAAATTACAATTGCAAAATTGCATTTGGGGCTCAATAAATACGCACTTCGACCATTGAGAACTTTAAACACGAAATCGGCGCTATCGTTCACGAGATAGAGGCCCAACAATCGAAAGTGTTCAGACAAATTGGGTAAATCGAATGAGGTACTGTAAAGCAGGTCGTGGAAGCCATTTGAACAATCTTGTGTTTCATTCAGAAATGAAAATAATGGACCTTACCTGATTTTATTATTTTCAAAAAATTTCTATTAGTTTTTGTTAAAAAACATTTTTTTTAATGCATTTTGTTTCCTACATCACCTGCCATACTGTGAGCAATTTTTTGTTGCTTTCAAATCTTCGAATTCGAATCTAAGCTTAAGTTTTCGCTGAACTTGCAAAGTCACAAAATAATTAAACTTTATACATATTATTTATGCAGATAAATTAAATTCTCAATTTCATTCGCAGCCTCCATCTAATTCAAATATTGTAATTACCATAATGTAGTTTGTCTATTTGAAAATTGTTTTGCATGTAAATAGCAACGATTAAAATGTAAATTTTGTCAGTCACTAGACAGGGCTAAAGTGGTTGTTAATATTCCAACGAATATCATTCAACGATTCAAATTGTAAAACCCCATATGAAATTCATTTCACCATTTAAACGATGAAACAACAGCGGAATAACCATTTAAAATTATGGGGGTCTTTAGTATATCAAATATTTCAATTTGATTCATAATGAAACAGGAATGAACGCCGAGCAAGGCGTAGGGATACACAAGGTGTATCTTAAACGATGAGCTTATTTTACAGGGCTTACTTTTATGTGAAACTTTGTTAGGAAAATCCACCAATAGGAACAAAATATAATATCAACAGCCGCATCACACAAATTTAATGTACTTACATTCCTGAGAACTTTAATATCAACAATTGTGTAAAAAATTGCAGACATTATTAGAAGACCACCATACTCGTATAGTTCCAGGACATGGTAAATAATCAAAATCAATATCACCGGCACAAAATTTACAACAGGAAAAGAATGGCTTCGTTGCAGCTACGTGTCACGTTTGTACGATTTTGCACTCCCATTCTGGAACCTACCATGCAAAAGTTGAACGAAAGTCTAGGTGATCGACGTGATAGATTGTGTAAAACCGAAAACCGTACATGAAAATTATGAATTTGTGCATAGTCCTGAGTAAAAGTTCATCAATTTCTAAACTACGCCACATTTCATTGAATAAAACTAAAACCTTATATAAATTGATATATGAATTCGTCCACCAATTCAATGTCAATGAGGCGTCAGTTTGATGCAAATTTGTCGCAAATTTAATGGATGTCATTCATTGACTTTCTGTAAAGCGCACATTAATTAATTTATAACTTTTATGAAAATTATGGGAATTATGGAAAATTATTTTCATGAAAACATATCACCAAATTAATGATGGTTGGTTGGTTTTCGTGGTTGCTGAAGATACTATTTAGCATCAATTAGTAACTTGAAACACCGTTTTGCATACCACATCTCTCCGGGCAGTCCAAAGTACCGTGTCTATATCCAGCCTGTTCATCGGAGATACCTCATTCGATCCCCTAGATCTATCTCGTGTATCCCAGTGAGGTTATGCTGGAAGGGACGGTCCATAGTTTTCAGGCGTCTATTCATCAGAGCGGGACAACTGCAGAGGAGATGCTCCACCGTCTCCTCCTCTTCTGCGCCATCGCAGGCACGGCAGTGGTCATTATATGGCAGCTTCAACCGTCTTGCGTGATTACTGATTGCCCAGTGCCCGGTCAGCACGTCAGTTAGCCTAGATATTTGCTAATCAGAGAGTTAGTCCGGTGAATGTTATATTCTGGCCATTTCTTTCTGGATATGCTGCACGTATACCTCTTTTGACCAACCCTTTAGGCGTTGCGACGGACACCATGTGGAGTATGGTGGAAGAGGATCCTGCCAAGGCTAGTTCGTCTGCCTTTTCGTTCCCTAGGAAACCCTTGTGCCTTGGAATCCAGGTGAGAACCACGTTGGTCAGCCTGCCTAGCTCGACACATTTGTCCCTACATTCACTAACGAATTTAGATGGAGTGTTGTAAGATTTAAGTGATAGGAGAGCCGCCTGGCTATCTACAAATATTCCAATGTTCTCTCTTCTTCGTTGTAGTATAAGTGCGGCGCAGTCTTTTTTGATGATCAGTACTTCCGCTTGCAAAACTCTGCACTTGTCTAGGAGGTTGAATGATAAATTGAGGCATGCCTCTTCGGAAAAGACACCCAAGCCGGTTCCACATTCCATTTTGGATCCGTCCGTAAATACTTTGGTGTCAAAACCTGTAAGTGGTTCCCCATCATCCCACTCTATTCTCCTGGGAACCTGACATCGAATAGATTATCGAACGTTAATGTGGGGGTGCAGTAATCGGTGGTTATATTGAGTTCTCTTGGGATTGTCTGTAGTATACTCGCATGTCGTTTAGTCGGGTGACACTCCAGGCCGCACTAGCTGTGATGTGAAGGTCGATTGCTATAATATGAAGCATCGTACTAAGGGCTTCAGCTGGACACGTCCTCATTGCCCCTGTTATGCCGAGGCAAGCTGATCTCTGTACTCTATACAACAGTTTCATGGTGGATGTCTTCCCTGCGACAGGCCACAATACCATTGCTCCATAGTAGAGCATTGGTCTGATTATGCTAGTGTACATCCATAGCACCACTTTCGGTCGGAGACCCACCGGCTTCCGAACATTTTCCGACAAGCGTAGTAAGCAGCGGTTGCCTTCTGTACGCGGTGCTCCACGTTACGCTTCCAGGAAAGTTTAGGGTCTAGAGTTGACAGTGGAATATCTATTCCACTTAGCCGAGGGGGATTGAACTTTGGTATCTTGGTCTTCGTGGTAAAAAGCATGAGCTCAGTTTTCCCTGGATTCACTCCAAGACCACTCCCAGTGGCCCAATCGTTAAGTGATTTCAAGGCCCCATTCATGATTTCGCTCAAAACGGATGGGATCAAACCAGGCACCATTATTACCACGTCATCCACATACGCCACGGTTTTGGTTCTCATATTGTCCAGTTTCAGTAGTATTTTGTTGATCACGAGCAATTAAAGTAGAGGAGAGATGACTCCACCCTGGGAAATTTCTCTATTCATTCGATTTGATGACTCGCTGTTTCCCATAAAAATAAATAAATAAATGGTTTCCCATTACATCCCATGAAGGGACTGGGGAGAACTTCTCACAATCACTGAGCTGTGCGCTTTATAGTTTTATACTCACTGATTGGGACCTACAGTTTTACACCGATTCCGAACGGTATTTTTGAGAAGCTTTTTCATGGCTAAGTACTCGATAGTGTCGCCGTCACTATGCGAGGTGACCGCCGCCGAAAGAAAATTTGAAGGTGGTCAGAGCCGGGTTCGAACCCAGGATCTCATGTACAAGAGCCGCGCACACTAAACATTGCACCACCGACGGCTGTTTCCCATAGAGGCGTTGATAATTCTGCTCTGTAGCATTGTCACTATCCAACTCTTGCGGAATGTTTCCACGCCTATATCTTCAAGTGATTATTCTATTGCCGCTGACCTCTCGTTATTGAATGCACCCTCTATATCCCAGAAGGGCTCTTAATAGTTCTAACGACTTCGTGCAGGGCTGTGTCGGTTGAGCGGCCTTTTAGATATGCATGTTGGCTGCGTGATATTCTGGGCGAACCATTTATTTTCGTGCGGATGTGTGCGTCGATTAGCCTTTTAAGCGTTTTCAGAAGAAACGATGAGAGGCTGATTGGTCTGAAATCCTTTACGGTCTCGTTACTCCGTCTTCCCGCCTTGGGAATGAAGACCATTCTTACCTGGCTCCAACTCTTTGCTAAGAAGTGAAGAGCCAGGCAGGTTCGGAATATAATTCATAGCTACGGCCTAATTATGACCTCCGTGCATTGCAGCATCTTTGGTATAATTCCATCTGGGCCCGGAGATTTATATGGTGAGAAGCTATTGATGGCACAGGATATTCTGACTGGACTAATTACATCCTCTATGCCATAAGAATCCGAGTATTGAATTGATAATGTCGGCACCTCCCTGGATGTGTTCCCGCAGCCCGAGAAGTGAGTTTTCAGCTGTTTGACCATGTCCCGTCTTCCCTCCTCACATAGGTGGGATTTGAGTGCCTCTTGGCCAGTATCTTGCTTAGTCTTGTTCATCGATCAGTTTTCTCCATCGATCCACAGATCTTTGACCAATATCGCATATTTGCAGTGGTTATTGCTTTCTTATACCCTTTAAGTTAATGAGCTGCGCGGACTTAGGAAGCTTACCTTTCAGAACCCTGTTGAACTTGTCCCAATCAGTTCTCTTGGGATTCCGATAGCATTTGATCGAAGTTGTTTTCGCAGAAATGTTGAAAACTATCCAGTTGTGGTCCGAGAAGGATTTTTTTCCGGATACTGTCCAGTTTTCTATATCTACTATTCTATTATCTGATATCAGAGTAAGGTCAATGACGTCTGACCACCCAACAAAGTTATCGGAACTCGGGAAGACAAAAGTTGGGTTAGTACCTCTGTTGCAAATTGTAAGGTTGTTAGTGTTAATATAGTCTAAAATGGACTCACCTCGTTCGTTGGCTTCAGAGCTGTCCAATATGACATGTGTCGCATTGGCGACGCAGCCTATAATGGTGGTGTTCACTGGATGGATGTTTCCTATAGCGCTCCCCACATCTCAGATTCAGATTAATCTGCACGACTTCCAGCATGTGGGTCATTTTGGTGATGAAGTCGATGCCCCCACCAGCTGCATCTGGTCCAGCAGCTTACAGGCGTCGTCGACGTCGTCTTCGTCTCCCTCGCCATCGGGGCCTGGTGAGTCGTCTGGGCCAGGAGTGTCTAATATTTTCAACTTGGCTTCTCTCATACCAAAGAATAGTTTCTCTCCTGCTCTTGTCATTTGGTGGCTCTTTACGGATGACGGTCCAGTCGTCCATCGGGACCGTCGGGTTCATGGCTTTGAGGCACTCCAGGAGCTGGGTACTTTCACCCTTCATTTTGGGTAACCAAATCCGTGCACGAGGCCTTAAAGGAATTTCCTGCGCCGGGCTCAGCTTTAGGCTGATAACTTTCCAGGCATCGTTCAATGAAGCCATTGACTTCTTCAGAAAATCCTTCGAGAACTCATCCATGCATTTGATCACCCATGGCCTCTGTGGATCTCGCTAGAGTCGTAATGGGGTGCCGGGGAGTTCTTGTTTCCCAATACGTGTGCCATCACGATTTCTGACTACTTGGACTCCACTTTACTCCATTCCGTTACTGTGGTATGGGTTAGCTTCCCGGTCTTCGTGTTGTCCAGGGCAACCATTAGGTTGTCCTTCACTACCTCATTGAAGGGCCTTTTCGCAGATATGGTCCTCTTTGAAAACTTGCCCTTACTTCGCTTTGCGTGTTCATCGTCCTCCACTCGAGAACGTTACCGCTTAGAGGTTGAGGGTCTGTCGCTTTATAGGGAGGCCTTCTTCTCATTGTACTCCTGAACTATTTTTGAGTATTTGACTTTGTCCACTTCATCACGCTCGTGCACTGTGCTATTGGTTCATTCGTGGCAATCTTCTCAAGGATGAACTTCGCCTTTTGGTACAATGTTCTTCGAGCATCAGCACGACATCTGCGTCTTGAATTTTTAGAGACCGTCGCGTCTGACTTGACTGGTCTAATTTTTCTTCTGTGGGTATTGACTCTGTAGACGGGGGAACGCTTTTGCCGACATTCACCCCGCTTTTGGGGCCGGCTTCCGAGACCTGACTGGATGCCAAAAGATCCTCCTCTGACCCATCGAGTAATTTGTTTCTGGTTTGGTTTTAATTTGCTACATTTTTGCCCCACGAGTGTACCGTAAGGGGCTGGACCACAGTGACGGCTTGCGCACACTAGGAAACTAAATTACAACCGAACTGTGCCCTGGAATCGGAGGGGGGAAGTTAGCGACCAGTCTCTTTAAAGCACTTGCTGGCCATACAGATCCTCGGCACAACTTTTTCACCTTTATCTTAAAAGTGCAGATCCAAGTAGAGACATGGCCTACCTGGACCGCAAAGAACTGCCCCCTTTTATAGGACAGACGCAGACCACGGAGCCGCCTAATGTAGGATAAACGCTTGTGGGTTTTGACTGGTAGCCGCCCTATTAGGGGATAAACAGACGCTACCAGCCTGGGAAGGGTAGTTCTTAGTTCGTGTACCAGGCGCCGGTTTCAATTAAAAAAAAAAAGAATTCAGGCTGGTGTTCTCTTCAATTTCTTTCCTCAAAATTGTTTATCACTTTGGTAGCACACATATATACGAAACCCATATGCAAAAATCAAAACAACATTACAAAGGTTTTAATCGTCCGCCCACTTATTTGTTATTTTTTACTGATCACAAATATTTTCTATTACACGCCGACCAAGCGCATTCGATATCCGATGAACCATTGACAACTGTGTTCAAAAAACTAAAACGCAATACATCAGCCAAAATAAGAAACACTCACTTTATCCGCAATTTACACACACACATTCAGGAATATTTATGAATAACTGTTTGAAAGAATAATACAAAAATACAGTTACACACTAACAAGTAACACTGAGAACAATTTCTCATTGTCTCGTTTATACTCTTGCTCTCAAGAGAGCATAAACAGTGCAACAAACACAGCTGTGTTTGTATCATAAACGCAGTTATATTTGGATCACAAACACATATATTTTTACATTGTAATCCTTCAATATTGACTAGCAAAGAAATATTGATTAAAAAACAGCTTTTTTGCGTGTAATATAGATTTTTTTAAAAGCATCCATATTTAATCAACCAAGCGCATTTGCTGTCCTCTGTCCTATTGACTACTGAGTACACGAATCTTAAACGCAACAGATGTAGGAAATACTCACTTCATATTGAACTTGCACACGCACTTAGGAATTTTTATGAATCACTGACTGAAAAGTAATGCAAAAATTCAGCTACAAACATACAACTTTGACTGTGAATACTCTGTCCTCGTACCTCTTTAATTCTGTGGCTCCCAATAGAGAGTAAATGGTGCAACAAACACAGCTGTATTTGTATCCCAAACACAGCTATACTTGGGTCACAAACACCTATATTATATCCTATTAATCATTATGTATCCTACATGTTATATTGAATAGCAAACACGTTGTGTTTGGACACACGTATACTCTACTTGCTACAAGCTCCAAACAAACGTTATATTTGCATCCAAACAACAAAAAAAAACAAATTTTTAGCGTGTATAAACACATAGATTTCAATATTTTACCACTTGCAATGATGGTTTTTTTACCTGTTAATTTTTCGATAGAAAGTATTTTAAGCACAACCCATATAAATAATGGACGGATGAAAAAAATTATAGTTTTAAATTTCCTACATACAAGTAAGGAGACAAAAGTCACTTCGCACATACCCAACCTTGCAAATGTTCACTTGATGTCTGTGCTTTGTTTTACATTTCAAAGCTAAAAAACCAATAAATATATTTGACACACGAAAAAGGATAACATCAAACGACAGACACGTAGGGAGGCGGCTGCCACAAGATATCCAGAACATTTTAAACACTTGGTTGACTTCTTTATAATATAAGTATTTTTATAAAAGTATAAAATATACAATGAATTTTTATGGGAGCGATTACAAAATGTTATAACCGTATAAATAGGCAGATTGCTAAGTCCTTTGGCTTTTTTAGTCAACCCGTGGCCTCCATCCTTAAATAAAGGAACTGCAATGTGTTTCTACTACAAAAAGTTACCCGTTGCTTAAATATTAAATGCTTCCGGGTAAAAATTATTTTCTTTAATAGTTCCCGGTGTATATAAATATGGCGGTGAATCGATATATGCGTGAATGTATGAATGAATACGAGTATATAATTGAAATGTTTATACAACTTCTCAAGAGAAGTGTTAAAATTGGTTCGTAGAAGTGTAGTTGATATTATGTATTTCAATTGTTAATCGTAAGAGTTATGTTAGTCTTTAGCTGTTCTGCTATTTCAGTTTTAACATTGTAACATGACATTTATTAATCGGTTGGTTTTTAATTTCGAAAAATAATACAGAATTGAAATTAAAAAAATTTAAAAGACTTTAATATATATTTTAAAATATATATATTTATATATATAGTTTTCAAGGTATTCCCACAAAATGTTAATCACATGACTATGTTGTGATTGATCTATGCGAGATGCCCAAATTGCAACCTTTCCAAGGCTGCAATTTACGTTGGTTTACTGGCACACACTGAACGGAAAAACAGCGTCACAGGGATGAAAATGTTCATCACCCCAAGAACTTTTGTGAACGAACGTTTCATTATTGAAACGAATTTGTTTCATTGCTGCAATGAATAAGTATCGTTCTTGCAAGGAATTTATTTCATTGCTGCACTGAATTTGTTTCATTACAGCAATGAATTTGCTTCATCACTGCAATGAATTTTTTCATTGCTTCTATGAATTTGAGTCATTTTTGCAATGAATCTGTTTCATTACTACAATGATTTTGTTTCATTGCTGCAATGAACGTTTTGAAGTGTGTTTGAAATTATTTATTGGCAATTGTATATAAACAGACTGTTTGAATTACATTGTTTTGATAAAAAAAAATTTTGAATTTGTGTTTCGAAAATTGTCTCAATTTACTAAATATATTAATTCCATGTTGAAACACGCGGCTGGAGAAGATTGCGGTAGTCGAGGGGTTGAGTGTTATGGGTTGAGAGCCGTCGTATTCAGGTCCTGCAGTTAAAAACAGATATGAGGAATTTATTATTAACATTTCTTATTGAAATATGTACATATCTATGACTGTACTTACCATTATAATAACGAACATAAGCACTACTCCCCTATACTCTACAACTTTAATATAGAACCACATCATTGTTTTCTTAAATCATGCAATTGTTGTTGTGTTGAGGGTTCCGATATTCAATTGAAGCGCCAAATCTCCCCGTTATTAAGCCAGTGATCGCTCTGCAAGCCTTTTCTTCAACTGCTCTTTTATTTATTTTAACCAAATTTTTTAAAATTTCGATGGGACTCATTTGATTGTACGTTGAATTGTTATTTTTTAAGGGCCATGGCCACACATCAAACTGGTTGATCAAAGTATTGTACGTGTTAGTAAAATTTTGTTTCAAACTCATGTCATCAAACTTCATTTCAGAGTCGTTTTGAAAAAGAAAGGACGGTGTTTTCTGGGCGGAAAATATTTTGTTATTTATGAAAAAATTTTGTGTGTGTTAAAAAATTTGTTTTTGTGTGTCAAGCGAAATAAAACTATGAGCCAACTAATTGATTGTTGGCTTAATTGCGCAGGCAGTTAAAAAAAAAACATAGAAAATAGGGTGAAGCGTCTTTGGATGAAAGAGTGGTGTAAAAAAAGAGGTGAATTCACCAACGAGAATTTGCTCAAAGAGCTTAAATTAAGCTCTCCAAATGACTTTCGCAGTCTTTTACGGAAAAAACACAAAAAAAACAAAACACTTATCCCTTCGAAAACAAAATAAATATGATAACTGAAGATAGTTTGACACACGCACATAAAACTGGAGTCAATTCACTGCCGCGTCGAAGCAAATATCTAAATGGTTTTGATATTTTTTTACTCTCTCATCAAACCATACGTGTGGGTTTTTTTACCAACACAATCAAAAAAAATGTGAGTTTGATGAACCAGTTTGATGTGTGGCCATGGTCCTTTACGTTCGTCGTACTTGAACCACTTTATTTATTTTACTTCTTCGTTTTCATTGACTGGGACTGCCCTTACAAATGTATGAATGTCTTTCGATTTTTAAAAAATCCAAATACTAACACAACGAAACTGGCGCGTCCGAATTATGATTAAAACACAAAAACACGAACATTTTGTTGCGATTTGTACCATCACGCGCATACACACACACACACACACAAATGTTCAGTTACATATTTCGGGGTAGTTTTTCTGCTATCCATGCGTCACTTTCTTTGCTGTCGTGATTTGATTTATAGATTCGCAAGTTCCTCAAACGGTCACAGCAAACCCATAAATTCATACAATTTAGTTTTCACAATAGAGATTATTACTAAGTATAACTAATTTGACTGTTTTAACAAATTTATTTAAATTATTATTAATGTCTACCACTTTCGGTTGTTGCAATGAAACTGATTTAAGATGTGTACGTGACCTACCACTCACGCTCACCATTTTCTCTTGCTAGCCTTTATTTTATGCTCGCTCATTTTTTCGACTGCATTTCTCTCTATACCTTTATAAAAATTAATTTCGTTAGAATAACGAAATTGTTTCTTCAACTAAAAATGTTGACAAACCTCCAAAATAAATAAATAAATATAAACCATAAAAAGTAAGAGATAAACCAAATATGAGTAATTTAAATTTCATGCCTTTATTTTGTTTTAATTTTCAACCCATTTTTCTACAAAATTCAAATTGAATAAAATTTGTTGCAGGAACGAAAATTAAGTTGTTGCAGCAACGAAATAAAAGATTGTCAAAGACGTCAAGTATGAAATTTTGCGTTGCTGCGATTACCAAATTGTCGGATATACGACACTATTCACTATAACAACGTAAAAATATTAACGAAAATGATTCATCCATGCGACGAAACGTTTTTCTTTCAGTGCAGTCAATTAAATTGACGTGTAGGGTTACAGTCTAGAGGCGTCAAATCGCAATATTCATTTGTCCAACTCACTGGTCTTAAATGTATCCGCTCACTGAACTCGTCTCTTGTTGAAACTGTATGTTGACAGTTGCAGTTTGTGCAACAAAAAAAAAACTTGTTTATCATCAAAACACATTCAATGTAATGTTGTGGCCATCGTCATCTTTACAGAAATATGGACCGATACATCGCCAGCCATTAAATCTTAATGGCTACTGTGGCAGCTCTGGCATTGCCTTTGAATGCTTTACAGACCAAATGCAACAATTTCAGTTTATAAACATACCCATACAATTTGAAAAAGATTCATCGCTGAACAAAATGTTCGTCCGAAGTGCGCAAAAAACAATTCTCAGAGAGCATGAATTTTGATAACAAAACTCTATAAAAAAAACTCTATAGCGTTGACAGGGTGTAAGTCTTTCCATGATGACATGACTATGTCAACTAATCATGTTTGAATTCGATACTTGCACAGTGGTTCAGACTCGATTTCCATCTGCCAAAATTCAACATATTTTGATCTAGTACAGATTTTTAAGTTCTGTACTTCACAGTGGGGTATATTTCAGAAAAATTTCCAAATTTGACTTATTTAAGATTTTTTCGATTTCCCAGAAAACTATTTTGTTTCATTTTTCTTCTTTTTATCTTTTTTTAAACATATTTTGAGATGAAAATTCAAAATTTTATTCACTTTCTTCGAATTTTGAAAATCGATAAATTTTCATCTCTTTTTTTGAATTTCTTGAACTGTATCTCATTCAGTTTTAGAGATATTGCACTGGTTTTTTTTTATCAAAAAGAGCGATTGGATGGCTAATATGACAGCTAAGTTTTGTCTATATCAAATACAGTTCGATTGTACTATAAACTTCAAAGAATATAGTCTTGGAAACCAGTTTTGATTTTGGACCAACATAATTAATTTGCTTCAAAACCCTTCAATGAAGGCGATACAAGTTTTGACGCTTTGCGTCAAATATTTCTCCAGTGTGCCCATAATTTTAGTAAATAACGTCCCAAGCTCTTAATATTTCAAAATCGAGTTTTAATGGCTGTCTCCCTTTAAGGAGTAGGTGATATAGGCTGGTATAATAAATATAATGAGTAGGTATAATAGGCTGAGATATTTCTATACTAAACTGGAAAAATAAATCGTAACCAGGCTCCTGTGGGATCCGTGGTGGTAGCGTGTATGACTCTTATAAATGATTAAGAGAGTTCAAACCCCACTCCAACCACCTTTCTTTTGTTCGTCGCCAGCCACCTCGCTTAGTGACTGCAACGCTGTTGAATAACACGCTGAAAAATAACGGCCCCAGCAACATATTGTAGGAACCATGTATATGTTGGCTAACATTGTTTTCATGAATTGAAGATCAGCTTCCTTTTTGTTTCTCTGTTGTCTGTCACGTTTTTATTTTCAGCAGTTTTCAACAAACAAAGCCATATTTGGGCCACAAATATATATATTATAAGCTATTTATCATTGTGTCCCAAACATGTTATATGGAGTAGCAAACACAATGTTTGTGGACACAAGCATACTATAAATTAACAAGATTAAAGTTTATTCCTGTATTGCGCTGCTTAGAGGAGCGACTTCTTTATTTAATTAACAAGATTAAAGTTTATTCCTGTATTGCGCTGCTTAGAGGAGCGACTTCTTTATTTAATGATTCAAAATGAACTGACTTAAATTAATTACAAAATTCTTAATGATAACTACCTTACCAACTAATGATGACGTCGCAAAATGTGCACCGTCGCGTTGACTGCTGGCATAACGTAAATTACCTCTGGGGTCGTTGTTTTAATTGTGGCACGCTTAACAGCGTCAGCATTGTTTGATATTACTTATGGCACAACGTCTGCGATCGTTGCTCCAATTGTGGCACGCTTAACAGCGTCAGCATTATTGGTTATTGACCCACCAAACATTTTTGGTGTTAACACCTCCCCTTTTAATTATGAGCGTCCTCGATCGTGACATTTTAGAAATATGGTATTTGGGACAATCTTGGGGTCTGTTGCGATTCCATAAAATTTGTGGTGGCAACTTCAGGGAGTGAGAGGTGTACTGCTGGTATAGTGGTTACAATTTCTTTGCTTGTTTGATTTCTTCCTCTCACAAGCATCACTACGAATAGTATGATAATGGTGGATAATCCAAAATTAATTCCTGAAGTCCATCTGTTCTTGACATCTAGGAGGCCGATTTCTTCGGTATTCTTGAGGTGAAGTTCTTTTACTGATTGTAAGGTAAGCGTTTTCTCAATCGTTGATCCAGGTAATCTAGGCTGTAAAATAGGTGGTAAAGGTTGAACATCCATCATTTGGAAATAGTTATATGTTTTGTCTTTGACAACTATTGATGCATTATGGTACTGCAGAATGTAGGTTCCGGTCAGATCCCGTGGTTCTTCGTTAATATGAATAGTTTCGTTGATTTGATTTAGTAGGAGTATTCCAGGAACAATTTCTTCAACAGTGGGTATGTCGGCATTGTCTATTAATGTGCAATTTGAAGTGTGACTTCTCAGTAAATTTGTTAGGCAGGTATCATTATTTATATTTTCAACATTAATACTATTACAGATGGTTAATTTATTGTATGATTTACAGGGGTACTTTATGCCAAAAGTTGAGTTGTTACATAACAATACTTCGTTATACAGAATCTTATTAACGTATTTTCCAAATTTAGTAGGTTTAACTATTAATTTATTACATGAATTTACATCGGTAGTTGGTATGGTAACAATATAAATAAGATGACTATTGCTGGAGGCTATTTTAACTTCAGAGAACTCGAATGCTTCTTCTAAATTAATATAAGGGATGGCTTCCTTTTCAAAAATTTGTTTAACAATATTTATTTCGTTGTTTGTGAGAATGAATGAGTTTACTATTCCAGCTTTTGCCCAGTGGATGGCATATTGAATACTTAAAAGTTCTTCTTTTAATAATTTTATTTTGTATTTAAGAGTTGATACTTGTGATTCATTGACTATTTCATGAGAATTGAAATACTTTACAATTTGATTAGTTGTTTGAGCTAGAGCATTCATATTATCTATAGATAGTTTATTTACAATTACTTGTCTATCATTATTTCGCAAAACATTATTCATTTTTTGTTTAATTCTATTGAGATGGGCTTGGAGTTGATTGGTTTCATGGGATAGGAAGGGGTACAGAGGATGGGATGTGCTCACGTTGTGGTGTAGGGTCAGTTGTATTTTGTCTATTAGATTCTGTGATGAGCTCTCATCACTATGTTGCGTTGCTGTCATGGAGTTAATATGTGTTACCTCCTGTGGAATTCTTGACAGTGCGTCTGCAACAACATTAGTGTTTCCAGGTTTGTACATTAATTCATATTTGTAATCTTCCAAAAAGGCCTTCCACCTTTTCAGTTTGTAATTCGAGTTTTTATTATTTAACGCATACGTTAAAGGTAAATGGTCCGTGAAGATTTTCATCTTGGCTGCGCCATAAAGATAATTTCTAAGAGACTTGAGAGCCCATACTATTGCGAGCATCTCCTTTTCGTTCGTCGCATAGTGCTCTTCGGGCTTATGGAGAGTTCTTGATAGAAAAATTATTGGTCTATTATCCTGGGATAATACAGCGCCGAGGGCAAAGTTAGAGGCATCCGTAGTCAATTGGAATTCTTTTTCGAAGTCCGGGTAAGCTAATAAGACATCTTCGGATATCAGTGTATTCTTTAATTTCTTGAAGGCATTTAAAGCCTCTTCGTCAAGATCTACTTTTATTTTACTCGAAACATGTTTGGACATGCGTCCATTTTCCCCCCTTAAAAGTATTGTCAGGGGTTTTGCTATTTTAGCATAGTCCCTGATAAAACGTCTATAAAAGTTCGCGAGTCCGAGGAAGGATCTGAGATCTTTAAGTGTGTTGGGAATCGGAAAATTTTGAATCGCTTTTACTCTTTCCGGATTTGTCTTAATTCCCGAATCTGATATGATAAACCCTAAGAATTCTACTTCTTTTTTTAGGAACTCACATTTGTCCAACTGGACCTTCATATTTGCTCCTTGTAGGGTCTCAAAGACTATTTGCAGGTTTTTCAGATGTGTCTCTTCATCCTCTGCGAAAATGATGATATCGTCAATGTAGACGAAACAAATTTTCCCTATATGCTCACGTAAGATATCATCGAGAGCTCTTTGGAAGATTGAAGGGGCATTTTTCAGCCCGAAGGGAAGTCTTGTGAACTCATATTTTCCATTGTTCACAGAGAATGCAGTTTTTTTCATATCACTTTCCTTTAGCGGTATTTGGTGAAAACCACTCTTCAAGTCGATTACAGAAAACCATTTACTTTTGGATAGTTGTGGCAAGATATCATTTATATTCGGGATTGGGTACTTGTCAGGTATAGTAACATCGTTTAGTTTTCTGTAATCGATAACTAAACGATATTTCTTTTTCCCTGAGGCGTCAGCCTTTTTCGGTACGATCCATATCGGCGAGTTATATGGTGACCGAGATGGTCGTATTATATTGTTATCCAATAATTCTTTAATCTGACTTTCGACTTCATCTTTTAGGTGCAGTGGATATGGGTAATACCGTGAGTATACCGAATTTTCGTCCTTGGTTTGTATTTCACCCATGACCGACGTGGTGACAGTTAATTTCTCATTCGGGTCACTAAATAATTTTTCATACCTCTTCACAATTAAATCTAGGTTGACTTTTTGTTTTTGAGTCATATGGTTGTTCCTGATGTTTATCGTATTTACGGATTGGGAGTATTGTTGCTTTATTAGCACCTTTGTTCTATTATCTATTAACATATAATTTTCGGAAGTAAAGATAACCGCATTCAATTCCTTTAAGCTATCGTTTCCCAGGATAGCGTTAAAAGATTTCAACGTTGGTAACAGAAAAAATTTAGTGCCATTAGAATTTGTATGGAAAAGATCTATAAACGTATGGTGTGTAATTTCGGTTTTACCACCAACAGAATTCGCGTAAAACGTTTCATTATTTGGAATTGGGTTTTTGATAAGTTCGGGTTGGACATAATTTTTATTTGATCCCGTGTCAATTAAAAATTTTAGTGTTTGACCTGAGCTCGTCCTACACTCGATATATGGTAGGGACGAGCTTGTTAGCCTAAAAAATGAATATCAATGAATTCCTGTGTTTCATTCTGTTCATCCTCTTGATTGAAGGTGTTATATTCATTAACATATTCATCTAATGGTTGTAATTCTTGATCATTTTCATAATTGTACATTTCCGATGCATAGTTTTCTTCATTTGAATCGTTTTGAGGTGCATCTGTTTGGAGGTGAAAATTCCTTTGTATTTTCGCTGGTTGATGAACCTGTGCTGATTGATTGGTAGGTCTTTTTCCTACAAACTTGTTATCCTGCACCGGCCTATTCATATAATTGACCGCTTTCGATCGCATGGATTGATCTACATCCATTGGTTCTGGTTTGGCTTGCGGCTTCGGTGCCGTTGGACGTTGGGGAGCGAAACCATAGCCATTTTGATAATATTGCCGTTGAGGCATCTGGTTAAAGAATTGTTGTTGAGATATTGATGGCTGGTTTTGGTTAAAATACCCTTGAGGTATTTGATTGAAGGATTGTGGAATAAATCCTTGATTTGGATTAATATATTTCGGATTATAGTTCTTACGAGGTGGAGGTTGCTGTTGAGATTTCTCGGTTTTTGCATGGGAATTTGCATACTGTGCTCTATATTGTTGGTTCTCTAATTTGAGACACAAATGCAGAGCTTGAGGAAGGTCTGTGGGTTCCCTTATTCCCAGAAGACGGGGCAAATCACCTTTAAGTCCTCTGATAAATGTATCCAGCGCTTTGTCCCTATAGGTTTGTGTTAGAATATCTAACGATTCACGTCCCATCTCCATACTGGAGAGTTTATTTGTTATTAGAGACAGGTGGGAGTATACCACCTGGTAAAATTCTTGTATAGTACAATTGCCTTGTACAATAGATATCATTTGGTATTCCAGGGTTGACAAATCCCTTTTGTCTGCATAATGCAGTGTCAGACAGCGGGAAATGCATTCCCAGTTTAGAGGAGTATTGTAAGATTCTAGGGCGGCGTCAGCGCTGCCAATAATCTTATTTCTGATAACGTTGAGGATACCGAAATATTTCGGCGTTCCCTTATAGGATTCATATAGTTTTAAAATTCTTTCGACGCTCTTTTTCCAGGAGCTATACTCGGATTGGTTGCCAGAGAATTCCCTAAGACACCTAACCACGTCTGGAATTTTGTCCAGTTCGGTAAGATTTCCCCTATATCTTTCCTCTATGTCTTGGTCTATTCCCGAAATATCTGCGTTTGGATTTAGAATTTGCCTGACTACATTTCGGGATTGTTCTGCACACATTTGCCTTATCGCGTCGATATCAATCGCGTTCACGTTAGGTTGAATTTGGGGTATGGGAGGATTTTGGATGTTTAGGATAGGGGGTCTCACTAAATTGCTTGGGTTTGCCATTTTATATTTTTCTTTTCTTTTATATTTTGAATATTTTATTTTTAATCACTTATTTATTATGTTTAAACTACACAGGATTGGTTTTACAATTTTCTTACTGCCGCTAGAGGGTCCCGTAGGATTCGTAGTGGCTTCTAGTCACTTATCACTATACTCACACTAAAATAATTGCTAGCATACTGGGAGCCGGAAGGTCGACAGAATCCTTTTTCTTTGTTGGTACTCAGGGGTCAATTTTTCACAGCTGCTCTCAGTTGAAGGTCCTACGGTCTCTTCCTGCTGATTGTGTTGAATTTGTAGCCTGTTCGGGTACTTGATTTAGTTGCACTTGTAGCCTGTTCGGGTACTTGATTTAGTTGCACTTGTAGCCTGTTCGGGTACTTGATTTAGTTGCACTTGTAGCCTGTTCGGGTACTTGATTTAGTTGCACTTGTAGCCTGTTCGGGTACTTGATTTAGTTGCACTTGTAGCCTGTTCGGGTACTTGATTTAGTTGCACTTGTAGCCTGTTCGGGTACTTGATTTAGTTGGGCGCCAATTAACAAGATTAAAGTTTATTCCTGTATTGCGCTGCTTAGAGGAGCGACTTCTTTATTTAATTAACAAGATTAAAGTTTATTCCTGTATTGCGCTGCTTAGAGGAGCGACTTCTTTATTTAATGATTCAAAATGAACTGACTTAAATTAATTACAAAATTCTTAATGATAACTACCTTACCAACTAATGATGACGTCGCAAAATGTGCACCGTCGCGTTGACTGCTGGCATAACGTAAATTACCTCTGGGGTCGTTGTTTTAATTGTGGCACGCTTAACAGCGTCAGCATTGTTTGATATTACTTATGGCACAACGTCTGCGATCGTTGCTCCAATTGTGGCACGCTTAACAGCGTCAGCATTATTGGTTATTGACCCACCAAACATTTTTGGTGTTAACATATATTTGCGACCAGCTTCCAAATAACAAAAACTGAAGATTCTGGTCAGTAAGTCTGCAACTTAAAACGAACATGGAATGTTATCTGCAACTAACTCAGGAAGCACATGAGTGCTTTTAACGGAAACGAATCCGAATATAAGAAATACTTTTATGAACAAAATTTAACGAGGCACTTTAATTTCGAATTGTTTGCTAAAACCGGAAGAAAAATCACATAACATTTGTATTGTAATGCGCACAATCGTGGCTGCTCAGCGTTATGCACTTTGGTTTTAGGAAACGCCCTCGCTTAAGCTTACAGCAAAAATCCACTTTTGCACGTGTATAAATGTGCAAAGAAGTGTTGTACTTTCTTAGCAATTATACAATTTTCTATAGAAAGACATGGAAAACAGTATGAGGACTGTTAACAGAACACTCCCTTATAGAGAAGGAAACACTCCGAATATTTTAAATCTAATTAACTACCAAAACTTTAGAATGTTTTTATCTATAATTGATTTGTCTAAAAACTCGACAATGTGTATTTATTGCCAGAGTATATATATCAACGTCAATGTCCTTATAACTGGCGAGTCCAATATCCGTAAAATATTTCAACATGAATATTCCTCTTCTACAAGGAATCCATGCATGACTTCTAGAAGGCAATCATTACATTTTAAAGAAATGTCATTACAAATTGAGTTATTGAAGCAGACTATCGTTTGACTAACTCACACCCCGTGCTAAACTGCCTCTATTAAATGTATACCATTTTTGAATGGAAGTCACGAAATGCCACCCCAGTCGCTCCACTAAAAACAAAATGGGTGTTTTAAATTGTCTCATGCTACATTTTCTTAGTTACGTGAAAATTCTGTTATTTCTTGCAATATTGAATTTATTAAAATGAAACTTAGTGCCGGGACGTGTTTAGAATGAACCACCAGCTACCAAACGTGATATGTCGTGGTTGTACTTCAGCAAAGCAGGGAAGTGGAAATCGATCGAATAAATGTGTAACAGAAATGTTTAAAATAATGACACGTAATGTATCGCCTGGAATTCGGAGAGGATTGTTGAATAGTATTTTGTAGTGTAAACGTAAGGTATTTTTAAAAAACTGTTTAACCTGACAAAGGATCAACAAACAAGGATATTTCAAAATATGGAATACGGAGGAGGAGTTGAAAGAACATTATTTACTATAGTGGGCTAAAGTCGAGACAAGAATGTGGACTTGGATTAATTTTTGCAAAACTCATAAAAACCAGACAACTGATGACTGAAATCGAGTGATTTGGTCAGATGAAAGAAAAATTATTCGTTTTCAATCTGATGGAATACAATATTGTTGGAAGAGACCTGGTGAAACAATTTAACGCCATCATGTCCAGTAAACGGTGAAAAACGACGGAGGGAGTGTAATGGTGTGGGGGTGTTTCACTTGTTATCGCATTGGTCCTCTGGTGAAAATACTTACTTACTTATCCGGTCTCGGACAACCTCGGGGGGTCAGGGACCTTACAAAATGAAGACAACATATTTCGGTAACCAGTTCGATCTTGGTCTTCCTATTTTTCGTCTTCCTTCGAGTTTCAAAAACCCTTCGTGCTGGTTCGTCCCTTCATGCTGGTTCAAAATCCCTTCATGCTGGTTCATCTTCATCCATTCTACTGACATGGCCTAGCCAGCGCAATCACGTTATTTTGATCCGCTTAACTATGCCAATGCCGTTGTGCACTATAGCGCCATAAATTTTTCGGAGTATTTTTCTTTCGAAGACTCCTACAGATGTTTCGTCTGCTTGCGATAGAAGCCAGAATTCTGCCCCATCAAGCAAGACAGGTTGAATGAGAGTCTGGAACAGCTAGATTTTCGTCATTCGAGAGAGGACTTTATCTCTAAAATGCTTGCTTAGCCCACAATACAATTCTCTGCTTGATCTGAAGGCTGACGTTGTTGGTTTTATTTACGGCAGATACAGGGTATATAAATTCTTCCACCACCTCAAAATTATGACGCCTATCAACGTTCACGCTTTGGTCTAATCGAGTGGTGGCCCTGTTCGTTGGAACCATTAATTTTGTCTTGCCCTCATTTACCGTCAGACCCACTTTTTCAAATCTCGAAAAAACCGCAGTAACTTCTCTAATTGTGTACCCAATGATATCGATAACATCAGCATAAGCGAGCTGCATGTGACTTTTGCTGCTGATGGTTTTATTCATGTTGACTGCAGCTTTTCTCATAATGATCTCCATTAAGATGTTAAAGAGATCGCACGATAGAGTGTCGCCTTGCCTGAGGCCTCGCTTAGTTTAGAAAGGTTCGGTAAAATCCTTATCAACTTTCACTGCGGATTTGGTGTTCGTTAATGTCATCCTGAAAAGACGTATGAGTTTTGCAGGAAAACCAAGCTCAGACATTGTTTCATAAAGGGTTTTTCAACAGAGACGCTACAAAAGTAAATCGATAGGGACAGCAAACGACGCCATTTTTCCCCCGCTCTTTTGACATTTCTCTTCAGTAAGCTTTGTCATTTCATCATGGAAAGATATACGAGCCTACAACGAGTCGAAATTATTAAAATTTACTACCGAAATTTGGAGTCAGTGGCCTCAACTTTAAGAGCGCTACGTCCAATTTATGGTCAACATAATCGTCCTACCAGATCAACAATTGAGCGTCTAGTGGAAAAATTTGAATCCACAGGCACAGTACAAAATATTCCCGTGCCAGTGAGACAAAGAAGTGCCCGTAGTGTCGGGAATATTGCTGCCGCTGAGGCTTCAGTTCAAGAAAGCCCAAATGTGTCCCTCACACGTCTTTCTCAAGCGTTGGGCATCTCTGTGACGTCGTTGTGGCGAATTTTGCGAAAAGATCTCGGCCTACATCCTTACAAGATCAAATTGCCGCAAGAACTGAAGCCGCTTGACCACCATAAGCGTCGTATGTTCGTGAATTGGGCTGAGCAACAACCTGAAAATGTTTCGGATTTTCATCGGAAAATCATCTTCTAGCGTTACTGGTCAGACAGCAATCCACACGTAATCCATGAGTCATCATTGCATCCCGAAAAAATTACGGTTTGGTGCGGTGTATGCGTCGACGGCGTCATTGGGCCGTACTTCTTCCGTGATGATCAAGACCGGCACATTACTGTGAATGCGAGTCGCTACCGTTCAATGATAACCGAATATTTTTGGCCCCAATTGGATAATATGGACTTGGAGGAAATGTGGTTCCAACAGGACGGCGCCAAAAGCCACACAGCGAATGCCACAATCAATTTACTGGAAACCAGGTTTGGTGAACGTGTTATATCACGAAATGGCCCAGTCGATTGGCCGCCTCGGTCGTGCGCTTTGATGCCGTTAGGTTATTTCCTGTGGGGCTACGTCAAGTCAGTGGTCTATGCCCAACAAGCCAGCGACGATTGATGAACTTCGTACGAATATCGAACGTGAAATTGCAGCAGTATCGGCCGATTTATGCTTGAAAACCGTCGAGAATTGGGTTCAGCGTCTGGACTTCTGCAAGCGTGCCCGTGCTGGCCATGCAAAAGAAATCGAGTTCCATACATAATGGCATCGAACGTACTTTCACACGAATAAAGAATTTCATTGGTGTCTGAAACCGGTTTTGTTTTATTTAAAAAAAACTTTTGTAGCGCTCATATTGAAAACCCCGTTAGTTTCTCCCGTATCGGACTATCGAAGACCGCCTTATAATCAATAAATAGATGATAGGTGTCGATTTGTTTTTCCTGGGTCGATTTTCCAAGCCTAGTCGATTTTCCAAGCCTAAATCCGTACAATCAGGTCAGCGATAATTGGTTTTAGACTTTCGCACATTATACTTGATAGAACAAAGAGACTCGTGTCACCTTTTTTAATTATGGGACATAGTACATGGGACAGGAACATGCTCTGCACATCTGCGATGAGATTTCCGTCCGTTTTTTTTTTTTGTCTTTTTGTGAAATTTTCGGGCTTCATTCTTCCTTCTGTATGTCTCAATTTTCTCATTCTCGCGCTTTCTCCACTGCCGTTTCTTAATCCTAAAGAGGCGGTTTACCTCCTTTCTTTTCTCTCTATACCGCTCAGTTGCAGTTCGCGTTGCAATTGGCTGAAGTATTGCCATACGTGCAGCGTTCTTTTCATCATTAGCAATGCGACACTATTCATCGTACCATGGTTTTTCAGTTTTTCGAAGTCAAATACGGTTGTTGCGGCAGTTTTTATAGAGTCGGAAATGGGTTTCCACTGCGCATCAGGATCGACATCGGGAGGGGGTGGGTTCTGTGCCAAAAATTGCGAGAGCTTCCTTGAGTAGTATTTGCAGCTTTCCGATATCCAGCTTCCTCTGCACCTGGTTTCGTTCGATTTTCGCTCCACTTAATCTTGTGCGAACCTTTGCTGCTACCAGGTAGTGATCTGGTGAAAATAAAAGTAAGTAATGTCAGTAAGAATGCACATTTGCATTTTAAAATAAAAACACGTATTTTTTGAGATAGTTTTGATTTTTTTACTGGATTGTAAAAAAACATGTTCCGATTAACTATGAAATAATATATCCATCAAATGGCCCCCACGACTATAGTGAGACAGGCCATTACACTTTTCATGATATTTTCCATAACTTTTCCACAGAGATATGGCTGTATCTCACCCCTGACGCTTTGGGTCTCGGGTTTGAGCTCAGGAATTGTTTCTGGTTGATTCGCATAAACCAGAGATTTCACAAAACCCCACAGAAAGAAATCGCACAGCGTTAAATCGCATGGTCTTGGTGGCCAGTTGACTTCAGAGTTTCTTAAGATAATTTGTTCTGTAAATCGTTGCTGCAATAAATCGATTGTTTCCTGGGTGGTGTGGCAGGTGGCGCTGTCTTGCTGAAACCATATGTCGTCCAGATCCAAGCCGTCCAGTTGAGACCACAATAACTTCGTTATCATATTCCTGTAACGAATGAAAAGTAAGTCCCAAAAAGAAAGTCCCATTTACGCCGTCTGATCAAAATCCGCACCAGACAGTTGCTCGTTGTGGTTGCATTTGTTTTGACAATTTTGTGTTTTCACGAAGCCATTCAGATGGAAATGAGCTTTATCGGAGAAGATGACTTTTTGTTTGAAAAATTGGCACTGACTTCAATTTGCTTCATTACGCATTAAAAGAATTGCAGGCGCTTGCCATGGTTTGCTGGTTACAGCTTCTGAGTAAGCTGAATTTTGTACTCATGAAGGTGGATTTCTTTTCTTTCGCTGCGTAGTGCCAAAGGGTTTCTATGGCACAGGTGACCAAAAAGGCTCTAGGGAAATGAAGTTGAATGAAAAGCCAAAGAAGACATACAGATTATTGATCATGCAGAAAACCAACCAAGTTTAAAAGTGATTGATTGATAATAGTGGTAACTAAATTATGTTTTATGTTGTTTGCATCGAACGAAAATACGCATTGCCTTTTATTTCTGTCCGTATTATCAGCAGAGAAACGTTAAGATAGGCATACCGGCTCTTATGTGTTTCTCTATGGCAAGTTTCGGCAACCTTTTGTTGCAAACGGGCCAACTATTTTACGTTGAGCTTAGTGCGGGCCGCACTTGGATGACTAGGACCTGCCGCGCCCCCTGGGGCCCATCCTATGAGTCATGCTCACAATTAAAACACCGATGTACAAACTACATATGAAAACTACCCCCAAAATAAATCTCACATTGTAGAATCCCCGCCAAGCAGATAGACTTTAGTCAACCTACAATATTTGTGTACAATTATTTAAGTTTTAAAAATAAAAAGTTTGTTGTCTATTTGTACATTTATTTTAGTTAATAAAATCAATGAGATTTTTGTGGTTGTATTTGACTTGATAGTTTTTTTACATCAGCATGCAGTTTTGAAGTAGAGACGCGAAGAATGGCGTCGAAATGTGAATCCGATAATCGGGAACAGTGTTTGTTTTCCGATAATTCAGAATTGAAAAAGTTTGTTCACAAATATATGTACTACCAAACATAGTAATTATTTGCTGAGCAAACTTTTTTAACTCCTTGTAGTTTTCAGAAGGCAAACTCCCATGAAAATCCACCAAGTCAGTTTTTTCTTTAAATGCTATTTTAAGTGTGATATCGCTTTGCAAGTCTATGACGTTTATTTGCAAATCGGTTGAAACGTTGTCGATATCCACTGCGAAGGGGTTTTCAAAACCCTCCATATTACTTGCGATCTTTTTAAAGTCCACAAAACGATTTTCAAACTCAGTTAGCAGTTGCATTAATGCACTTTCATTTTAGTATTTTGCCAAATAAAATTTACTCCAGCTTCTTCTACTGCTTTCTTGCAATTTGGAAAATGGTCGAGTTTTCTTTCGTCGATATGCTTAATAAATAATGTTTATAATAAACAATAATTATCATAATAAATAAAGTGAGTTCTAAGTAAGTTTAATGATTTAGGTCATTAAACAATAATATTATCTCGAAATAGGTTGAATGCTGGCGATTATCTTGAGGGCCGCAACAAGATGCTTTTCGGGCCGCAGGTTGCCGACCCATGCTCTATGGTATTGCTTCGAACGATCCCGAATTGATGTTTTCGGGTTTTCGATGACACTCTCCTTTACAGCAGGAATGCTTTAGTACCCAGTGCACCCAGTTTCGTCAAGTTTTTTGAGCACTCTCCGAATGTTTGACACATTATGTGCACTTTGTCGACTGAAAATCCTTCTAAGTATGCGAGCGGTCTCAGCATAACTTTCCAAATATTTGTAATACGTTTTCACAATTATAATGCGTTGTTCTTTCGCAAAGCGCTCAATTTTTAATAAATTTTCCCGCCTTTTTCAAAATTTTTTGAAGTTATTTTGTTTTAATTGTATAATATTGTTTATATCTCCTGATAATGCTACACAATGGAGTAGCGAAATATCGAGGAAAATAAAAACAAGAAAAGCAAATCTGATCAACCTCGAAGAATATTGATTATTTATTGTTAAAAAAAAATTTCGAACAACAGAATAAAAAATTTGCTCTAAATTTAAAAAGTTCAATATTACTGAGACGTCCTTTAATTATGAATAAGGAGTAGTATCATAGTATTTTTCCGAACAATTTCCCCGTTTGAATTGAAGAGTGCACCTATCATGCAACAAATGTAACGTTTCAGCGAGATGGGGTCCAAAAACACTGCCATAATTGTGCAAAAATGGATTCCTGAACAATAACTGCAAACAATGCAAATTGCTAGCGCAAAGTTTCGATTTAAATCCGATTGGAAATTTGTGGGCAATTGACAAAATAATACTCTCCCAATACGAATGAGCACCGATCAACGTAGATGATCTTTGGTCAAGAGTTTCAGGGGAATGGGCTAATATTCAAAACTTTTAAAAATTCCCTGGAGAGCATGCGAACAAAGTACAAATGGAAAAACATTTCGGGTATGGACAATACTAGATAAAAGCCGTCACAATTTGCAATATATTTTTTCTAACTTCTTAATGATATAATGTACTGTACCTAGATTTTTGTTGATGAAGTGTGCTTTAGTTTTATGCTTAAAAATAATCATTTAAGTTTCTATAATATAAAATAATTACATATAACAAATTTCAAAAAATCTTTAATTAATGTATCAACTTTAGACCACCGTTGTATGTCCTGAGAACCAGTTGATTTATCTGCTACTTGGCTGTATTATACTAAGTAAGCACGTGTGTACTTATGTCAGAATCGATATCAAATTCTTTGACGATTTGTCGGCAGTGAATGCATGCATTTTGAATGGATCTAAATATAACGATACTGTTTGTACGATTGTCGTCAACAAAATTGGTCGCAATGAAAACTCAATAAGTGAACTTCGTTTGGCGAACATACACTCCGGTTCAATTAGTTAAAGGCACTAAAAATTCCATATTCAGCAGCCTGTATCTTTTGCAATTTGCAACCGATTGGAGAATTTTAAAATGAAAATGGAAGCTAGACATCTTGACATATAAAAAAAATCATAACAACAGTCGTTTCTTACCTAAAGAACTTTTTATGAACAATTTATAATAAAAGTCCAACAGTGTGCTATTTTTTTTGGTTCACTTGAATAAAGGCACTCTATTATTTTTTTTATTATTTTTAAAGTAAGCGATGATTTTTTTGTAGGGAACGTTTGTTTATTACAATTTATTACATCTTAATCATTTTACGGGTCAAAATGGCAAAACAAAAATTTTTAAAACTATCGGAAAAAACTAAAATCGATGTTTACCGTTCTGAAGAAGTATATTCTAACCACGCAATAGCTAAAAAAATTGGACGGAGCCCAACAGTTGTCGACAATTACAGCAAGGACCCTGAGGGGTATGGAAAACATTTTAAAGGAAGGGTTTCATTGTCTTTAACTACGTAAAAGAAAAGAAAATTCAACAGAATTGCTTCTAATTCTGCCTTATCCTTGTCAAAAATAAGAGCTCAAGCTGGAGTGGAAGCGAGCAAGTCATCAGTACGCATAAGAATTAAGAGCTGTGAGTATCTTAAATACCTGAAATTACAAAAAAAAAAAACCGCCACTTAATGCTTCTCGTAAGGAAAAGCGGCTTCAATTCGCAAGAGACTATATGGTATGAGATGTGCATCCAAGAGGTCATGTAAATTACTGGAGAACCGTTGTTATTTACGGATGAGAAGAAGTTTAATTTGCATGGGCCTGATGGCTGCAACCGCTATTTCAATGATCTGCGAAAAGAAAAGCGATTTTTGAACCGAGATCACAGCCAAGACGGCGGTTTTAAGGTGTGGGGTGCTATTACGTATCGTGAATTTCAAAGTGCAAAAATGACTGGTGCAAGCTATAAAACGTTATTGGAATTGGCTTTTCTGAAGTTCACTGAACTATTTGGTCCCATATCTTGGATACTGCAACAGGATAATGGCCCTATACACAACGCCAGAGAAGTAAAGGGCTTCATTGCAAGCCAAAATGTTAATACCTATTCGCCAGATCTAAACATTATCGAATATGTCTGGGGTTGCTTATCTCGTAAGGTCTATGAAGGAGGTAGACAATTTGATTTCAAGCAGTCACTAATTCACGCCATTAAGGATGCTTCGAATCAAATTTCGTTGAATTACATAAATTCTCTTTATATCTCAATGAAAACCCGTATATTTGTTGTACCCATTACTAATAGTTCTTAAATAAAGTAAAATTAATTTAAAAAACAAGAAAAACTATATTTCATTAAAATTAGTTAAAGTGCCTTTATTCAAGTGAACCACAAAAAATTGCACATTTTTGCACTTTGTTTAAAAATTGCTCAAAAAAAAGTTCTATAGTTAAGAAACCACTATTGTCCTGATTTTTTTTTATATCTCAGGATGTCTAGCTTCCATTTCCATTTTAAAATTCTGCAATCGGTTACAAATTACAAAAGATACAGTGCCTTTAAATAAGTGCACCGGAGTGTATATTGTCTGACAAACAAGACTTTAACTGGCACGACAGTAGGAAGGTGTCAGGAATATTTGAATTCTGTCCGAAATATTGGAATTCTTTATTTGCTTTCAAACTTGAAAACATCAAGAATTTGTTGCTCGGCAACATTTTACTTTTCAGTTGAGCCCTTCACTGAGTTACATCCAAAAATGCGTTCCAATGATTTTTTTTTGAAAAATTTAATATTAAATGTTGGACCATATAAAATTTTGAATCTATTTTCGCGTTAAAAAAAATATTAATGGAAATTTTTCTCAAAATTATGATTTATTGGTAAGGCCCATCGTTGACATTTATGAATGAAATACAACACCTTTCAAATGTATACCACGACATACTCATTCGATCTACCCAATATGTCAGTAAATTTTTGATTGTTTGGGCCTCTATATTGTGAACGACAGCGTCAATTTCGTTATTTAACACCTCAATGGTCTCTTCATTGTTTGCGTAACGCTTATCTTTCGCGGCACCCGCGATATAATGTTCTAACGGGGTCAAATCGCAGCTGCAAGGTGACCAATGGATTTCCGACTTTCGCCTGATTACGCAGTTTTCAAACACAGTGCGCAAAATATCGGTTTTAACGTTGGTTGTGTGGCACGTAGCGCCATCCTGTTGCAACCATACCTGTTGCATCCATGGCATCCTGTTGCATCCATGCCATCCTCTTCAACTTTTGGGAACCAAAAAGCATGACAGGGTAACTCCATTTTATTCCATACTTAATCGGAACATATCTTCTCTATATTCCAATAAAATAATCACAACTATCTCAAAAAGTAAGAGTTTTTATTTTAAAATTGAAAAGTGTACTCTTAGTGAGAGAGCCTTTTCTAAACCAACCTAGCCATTTCTGTGTTAAATCTAACCGCTTTAACGATTTCCGTATACAGATTGAAATATCACCAATTTAAGGATGTAAATTGCCTGAACTACACATCTCGTAAAGGCAAAAAAGATTTGAAACCCAACAATAAATTTAAAAGAATCCCCAAACACCGGGTCCGTATTAACTTTATTTAGTTAATATAACTTGCGCCATTATGTATATGAATTGCTAGACTCCACAAAATAAATATTTTCAAAAGCACTTAAATTATTATCCTCATAATTTTTTGTGATGACAGCAACTGACTGTCTCCACATAAACTATTGCTCAACGTATTTATGGTCATCAATCTAAGGTATTAAAGTAAATTAAATACGGAATTTTCATTGTTCTCTTTCAACTTCTAATACACCTTTAGTGATGTCCCCAAGTCCCTGCTCATGGCACACATCCGCCATTAAAACGTTGTTAACGTAAGAAATAATGTAAAGCATTTAACCCTTTAACTTGTCCCCCGTCCAAAATAGGGTGCGTTTCCGGCAAAGCGTCAACAGTTGTAAAGGAGTGCCAACTTCGCTTCATTCGGTCTTTAATTATTATGTCACTCACTACCAGATAATTTGGGCATATGTTCAAGTACTAGAAGGGTAAAGTAGGAAAAATGTGTACTATGAACTAAAGTACAGCCCATAAACTAAATATTTAATGATCGCATGTCACGATCTGATTACAAGAAAGAAGCGTAAAATCACGTTTTGTCTTTTAAAATAAAAAATTTCAATTGTACTTTGTTGTTGCTTATGAGTTACTGTATAAATATCCTTTGGACATTGATAAGTTTGTAGAGAAAATATTCTACAGTTTCATGACAAAATATTGACGACACTCCACAGTTATGTTAATGATTTTTTGTTTTGAATACTGTTTTCACATTTGAATGCTTGACTTGATTTTATCACTAACGAGTATCTACGTTGGTCTTTATCGTTAAATGGCGTGCAGTTGGAAAATTATTAAAGTATTTTATTCACATATTTGAATGATTCACTAAATCGGTATTTGACCTTGCCTACATTTTAATAATAAAACATGTAAAATAGAGAAGGAATTCAAATTGATTGAGGACATTTGATAATTGATAGAATATAAAATTAATTACAATTATAAATTCGTTGGGCATGTTGGTTTGGTATGATATAAGCAGATTGTATGACAAACCGATGTTTTTTTCGAATATATATTAGAATATATATTTTAATTAGAAAATTGCCTATATTTCGTGCGCGGATATAAAGCAACATACTCGCTGAAAAATCGGTATTTTGTTTTTGTTTGGATGCAAATATAAACTGTTTTTAGCTTGCCGCAAATATATTATACTTGTGTGCAAAAATGTTGTGTTTGCTATTCAATATTACATGTTTGAGACTCAATTAGGTTTAGTAGGTTATTATATGTGTTTTTGTCACCCAAATATGGCTTTGTTTGTTCAAAACTGCTGGAAAAAACGTGACAGACAATATAGAAACAAATAAGCGCAATTCATGAAAACAATTATTGCAAACATACACTCAAAATTTTTCATATGTAAAATATACGAAAATCGTAGTATATTGTACGAAAATATTCGTGGTTTTGAACACACTCAATATTTCGTAAAATGCACGAAAAACTTTCGTTCAAATGAGTTAGAATTTTTTGTATTATTTACAAAACTTTCGTAGAAGTACGAAAATTATTTAGTAAGATTATGAAATTTGTTTTTTAGTTTCACAAAATCGTTTGTAAATATTACGCAGGAGAATAAGTTGTAGAATGATCAACACTTGAAATACACCTGGAATCTCATCAGAAGATAGTGCAATCTTTGCGTGGATAACGGAAACTGATTTCGAATGATTTTGGAAATGCCTCTTTAAAGCACTTATAGTTGAAAGTTATTCACTGCAATTGTTGTATGTGCAAGTAAAGCCACAACTATTGCTTTTATTATGCATTAGCCTGAAATGCATTGAGAAAAAAGTTTCATTCGGCAGAAATATTTGGTACAGATAACAATTCATTGTACTTACTTTACTTTTTTATTATTTAGCTCATAATACGCAAACACAACTCTTCACACTGAAAGACACTTAAAACTCAAAAACCAAACGGAATTGTTTTCTTCTTTAAAAATAAATGGTTTCCCATTACATCCCATGAAGGGACTGGGGAGAACTTCTCACAATCACTGAGCTGTGCGCTTTCCAGTTTTCACTCACTGATTGGGACCTACAGTTTTACACCGATTCCGAACGGTAATTTGAGAAGCTTTTTCATGGCTAGATACTCGATAGTGTCGCCGTCACTATGCGAGGTGACCGCCGCCGAAAGAAAATTTGAAGGTGGTCAGAGCCGGGTTCGAACCCAGGATCTCATGTACAAGAGCCGCGCACACTAACCATTGCACCACCGACGACTTCTTTAATGGTCCAATTAGTCTTGACGGTTGATGTTCTACTCAATATTGCGCGGTTAGTTATGACAGTGGTCGTCGGTGGTGCAATGGTTAGTGTGCGCGCTTCTTGTACAGGAGATCCTGGGTTCGATTCCTGCTCCGACCACCTTAAAATTTCTTTCGACGACGGCCACCTCGCTTAGTGACGGCGACACTATCGAGTACTTAGCCATGAAAAAGCTTCTCAAAAATACCGTTCGGAATCGGTGTAAAACTGTAGGTCCCAATCAGTGAGTATAAAACTATAAAGCGCACAGCTCACTGGTTGTGAGAAGCTCTCCCCAATTCCTTCATGGGATGTAATGGGAGACCATTTTTTTTTTTTTTTTTTAGTTATGACAGTTAGACAGTAGAAAGACAAAACAAAACAAAAAAAAAACTGATCGAAGAGCATTTGTACAAAATATAATTTGCATGCATGAGTTTTGTGTTAAAAAGTGATTGTGTCAAATAAAAAAATTAAAAAGAAAATTGTGGTTGTGTTTGCAATAACAATAACAGCTGACCGGTCTTGACGTTTGACGGTTGATTCTGCAATCTGCAACCTCTACAGGCCTGACCATACTCTTTTTGCAAGAATCGTCATACAGAGAAAAACTACAAATTGGTAATAAATGAGATTATGGCCACCATGCTTATGAGATTGAGAGAGTATGTGTTTAACTATGAGATTTATTCTCTCTCAATTAGCCTCTTTCAAATATGCAAAATAATTTTGTGACATGCACGAAAGTTTTATATAGAAAAATTTCAAAAGTATCCAACGGGTACAAAAGTTTTGTAATATTCACAAAAGTTTTGTACATTGTACAAGCAAATTTTACGAAAAAAAACTTTCGATTATTTTACGCATGAAAAATTTCCAGTGTATACATGGTTCCTACAATATCTTCCTCGGGCCGTTTTTGTTTCAGCGTGTAGGTATATAAAAGTAACTGTTGTAATTTTACCTCATTCAATTTTTATCTTCGAAAAATATTCTCTCGCCATTGTTATAAATTGCCCTTCAAAAATTACAGCATTTACTATGGACATGCTTAACTTTGAAAAGGTCTTCGCTGATAAAGTGTCATATTTCGAAATGAGAAAATCGTTCCTTTGTCGACAGTTCTTTCATACATCTACTTAGACATAAATAAATGAATGAGGAGTCGCATAACAACACGTGACATTTTGTATTATTTTACAAAATGTTTTTTGTTGTGTTTGCATGAATTTGGTTAAGTTCAATTGGAAAATTTTGGATAATTTTTCTTATCGTCTCATAGACTAGTGATTCTAACGAGAGATGGGAAAATGTCGTAAATTGTCGTATAATCGGTTGAAAAAAATGATCTTGGATTTCCCAACATTTTGAAATAATCAAAAAGGCACATTTTGTTCTGCGACTCCTCAAATGGTTTCCTGTTCCATCCCATGAACGGACTAGGGAGAGCTTCTCACAACCAGTGAGCTGTGTGCCATCTAGTTTTATATTCACTGGTTGGGACCTATGAGAACCTTTTTTTCATGTCGCCGTCACTATGCGAGGTGACCGTCGCCGAAAGAAATTTAAGGTTGTCAGTGCATGGATCGAATCCACAACCAAATTATTTAATCACCCGTTTTTTCGATGCAACAAAAACTAGCTTCTTAATTGAAGTTTTCCTCATACAGTTAAAGTAACTTCCAAATTTCATCATTGTAGTTCCCCGCCTTTAATTAGAATGAATAGTATTCTGCGACACGCAGAATATGACTTCCCCACTATTCATTCGAAAATTTAGTTGGTGTTGACTACTTAGATTGAGTGGCGCGACTATTTCTGCCGCACTAACATCGGTTATTCAAATGCTCCAAGTCTGCTCCAACTTCCATAAAACTGGGTCCTAGCATATGGTCAGAACTCTTATTAATCTATCGTCCCCAATTAACAATTTTCGAAACAATTCTTCTACGCTCAGGTCTACTCTAAAAAGGGAATAACCACTTCAAATGTTATAAGCCTTAATTTTCGTGTCGGGTCAGAATGCAATCGTCCTAATCAAAATTTCACTGCGGCGCCTAATTTTGCAGCCTCTAATCGGAATTCAAAAAATTCCTTCTTGGTCCCCATAAGGGGACCATTTGTCCCAAATTTAAGTCTCGTTTATCGTTTCTGGTTGGAATGTCGATTTATCATATTTATTGCCACGGTTCCGTTTCTACTGTGCCCTATATGAGTGTAGGAAAGTCCGTTATAGCTGTACAATATACTCTATAAATTTCGGGATTCTAGGATCACTCGCTTCGTCAGAATGCTAATTACTCCGACTAGCCTATTTCGTTTAAAGCCTATTCCATTCGTTCCAATTCCAATGTCTAGAAATCCTCTTAGTTGACACTTTTTACGGGTGCAGTTGAAGATCTTTGTCCAGAATGTGGTGTAATGATGATCTATGCGAATTGAAAGATTCGGATCCTCACGAACAGACTGGTTCACACTCCCACGTTTTTTGCTGTTCTTGATCACCTTAGCCGTCCAGATTTTGGCTTTTTTAGTGCTCTTCAAATTTGTTGACCCGTTTTCGTATGGGAGGGATGCTTGGCACATCGCTCAAGTGACGAAAGCTTTCAATACTGCGGAATTTTCTATGCGTTACAGTCGCAGAATCACCGATTTTGTAAAACTCTCACAAGCACAGCGCGTGGTCCGCCCCCGAGAAACGCTCTATAGTGACTGAATTCGTAAGTGCCAGGCTACCTCCTGGCATACCCCCGCACCCATCATATTCAATGCGTTCACGCAGTCAGCGTTATTGCCTATACAAATTGTGATATCTTTTTAGCTAACAACAATAGGGTTGCCATTTCTATTTCGGGTCCTGGCAATACTCGTGTTGCCAGATACACACTGGAACTTCCATTGGAAGGTTTAACATTTTTTAGCTTAAACATACATAGAACATTTTCACTTACGAGCACTAGTGTGCTGAAAAATGCATCTCGGTCAAAAAATTAAATTAACCAGTGAAAATGTTCGTGCGTAGATTTTTTATGATTTTCGGTGTGGATTATTCGGACAACAGTGTCACAATCAACTTGATTCGACTTTTGGCAATGAAGCACCATCAAAAACCTCTGTAAATCGCTGGTACCTAGAATTCAGTCTCGGACGCCGTTCGCTGCCGGATGAATTTTGTGAAGGTCGTCCAACTTCGGTCCCTTTGTCGGAAACCATCGATGCTGTGCGCGAACTGACATGCGACATACAGTGCGATTGAGGCATCCTTGAGCATTAGTATGACAAGAATCAATAAGATATTGCGTGTTCACGTGGCCATGACTCCAAAAAAATGGTTCGTGTCGATTGGAGCAAATAAATGTTGAAAAAATACAACCGCGATAGTTCAACTTCAGTGTAGAACATCGTCACAGGTGGTGAATCATGGACCTGTTCATATGAGAATTGTTCTTCATAAGTTCTTGATTCAATTGTTTAGATGTCAAGGTAATTATTTTTATATCTTCGAAACCAAAATGAACTGAACGAGCCCGATCTTGGTTGCCACTGCCGCCAAAACCCTCCAAATCATATTCTTCCTCAATATCATCCACGTCGTCTTCTTCCTCGCTATCTTTGTGGGACGACAAAGATCACTATTTCATCGTGAGATAATTCTTCCTCGAACTGCTCTATCTGTTCTTCCAAATATACGAATTGCAGTCGCCCTTTTCCGCTCGATTTCACAGGGGGTATTCGGATCAAATAATGCAAAAGCAACCGCTTCACCACTAAGATACCACAGGTGCCCACAGAATCTCTTCACCAATCGTTGCGACACAATCTTATCAATTGAATCATAACCAGTAATCGCTTCCGAAAGATTCAAGTCATTATTTGGAGCTTCGTTTGATCGGGTGGTGCTAAGCCAAGTAAATTCTTTTATGTTTAAAACGAGATGTTTTCGGAACGAACACATTTTTGGCCAGTATGCGCCTTCACCATCCATCGAGCATGACTGATGGTTCCTGCTGGGCTGAAATGATGATTGGAAATATTCTCACCATGGAACAATAAAGGGATTTCAGGGGATTGCTTGTAGTCGTCTTTTTGGTAATTTCTCGTTCAATTGATCTAAACAAAACGACTTGATCCCAATTTGGACTTGAACAGGCATTTTAACTGAAACTCCATCGTTTGTCTGCCAGGACTGCGTGGTTTGTCTTAAATATTTCCCCATTGCTCTTTGAAACGGGCAAACATTGGCACTCCTAACGTTTTGCCGAATTTGATTTCGAACACTAGTTTCAATTACAGTTGAATATATCTGCATGGCAGATAAATCCCGTAATTGCTTAAGAAATAGTGACGAACCTTGAAATGTGTCTCAGAAGTTCTCCCACGGTGTATTTTTGATTGTTTTCCGCCATAATTTGAATAAATTACACTCGTTAGGACAACGTCTACCAAATGGAGTAATAACTCTTAGTAGTCGTTCATCGACTTTTACCAACACCTTACCTAATCTAACCTATTATTTTTATGCTAGGTTATATTACACTTTTTTCTCCTAGTTTATAGCTACAATTGTGCCAACGGCAGGAAAACAAAATTCCAATTGGTTTTCGAGATCTAGCCGTTAGAAAAATTTCATGTTCTTCAGAAAAATGAAGTTTTAGCCAAAATATATATGAGGCCATAAAATCCGATCAGCAGCTAAATTAACAAACCGAAAAAGGGGTTTGTTACTTTCGATAAGAACTTCGAGAAATTTCGCTCGAGAAGGAGTATGCATTTTGTGTTCCACAGTGTTACTTGCGAAAAAATATTGAATTGCCCAATTTTAAAATTTTTCAGCATCAAACTCTCCCGAAAAATGTAAAAATATTTTTCCTAAAAATTTTCATTAATAAACAACAAAGTTATAGTAATTTTATTAAAGAAATAAAACGATTTGGAAATTGTTGGGCCAATTTACAATCTCAACCTTCTACTGTCGAATTTCTTTTGTCGAACGCCTTAAGTTGGGAATATTAAAAACTTTGAAAGTTCAAGAAAAAATAACCGATGTGGATGCTGATGGCCCAGTAAAAGTAGGATTTGATTATGTGTTAAGAGACGGTTATGAATATTCGACTTTATGCATGTTCCCTGAACTATAACTCGAGCATGCGAAAATGCGAGACAAACCCCGTTTGATTTCTCAATATAGTCTCCGTTTAGCTCGATACGTTTATACCATCGTTTTTCCAATTGTGTTATATTTTCCAAATAATACGTTTTCACAGGGTTCCCAAAATATTCTTTTGTATTCTCTTTATTCGACGGTTTGGAAATAGAAATTAGTACTGCGGGAAAAATCCAGAGATTATATCTTAGGAGGAAGCAATTCAATAGCAATTATAAATTTTTGCCATGGAGACTACCTAACCACCTTGGCCTTCTGTGATACACGTTCACCGCTTTAACTGGGATGTTGGTCTCTGGGGTGTTGTGATAGATCCATGTTCTGACCACGGCTACGTAAGGGCGGGAGAACTTCAGCGGATTGTGGTTGAACATCATCAAAAAGTGATCATACGGTTACGCTTATGTTCGAGTATGGGTAGTCGCGGCACCCATTGCGCGGAAAGATTTTTCATGAACACTCACAGAAAAATCAGTTTGAGACAGCCGAGTTAGACGTAACCAAATTTAGAGATTGACACAACCTCATTAGAGGTTCACACAACCTCATTAGAGGTTGACACAACCTCATTAGAGGTTGACGCAACCTCATTAGAGGTTGACACAACCTCATTAGAGGTTGACATAACCGCATTAGAAGTTGACACAACCACATTAGAGTCACAACTTGATTATCGATTTTCACAACTTCATTAGAGGTTGTCACAACTTCATTAGAGGTTGTCACAACTTCAGTAGAGGTTCACACAACCTCCTTAGAGGTTGCCAGAACCTCATTAGAGGTTAACACATCTTCATTAGGTGTTGCCACAATCAAATTTAGATGGTGTCACAAATGAAATTTTGTTTTATTATTAACTAAAGATTTATTTTCTAGTATTCTTATAAAAATCATTAGAAATAGAAACATAGACAAAATATAGTCATTTATATAGTTGAATATTTAGAGTAACACATTGATTTTACATGTCACTACCGACCTTTTTTGAAGTCCCTGCCATCATGGGTCACTGCACCAATTCTGGCGTGTTGTATCTGTTGGTTTAGATCCAAATTATTTGGTGCACAGATGACTGGCAGCATATCTCAAAAGACCGAACTTGAAAATCTTGGGTATTCTCTGCAAAATAAGTTGATTTAGTACAAAAACCATAATTACAATATTTTCCCGTTTCGGTTACCACAAATTGAATATTAAATTCGGTTGTACCTACAGAATTCATGAGAAATTCAGATACAGCAACCGAACTGACGCCGAATTCGGTCGTTGTAACTGATTTAAGAGTTAATTCGGTTACTGCGACCGAATTGATACCACATTCGGTAGTTACAACTGAATTCAAACCAAATTGGGTAGTGACAAACGAATTGATGTCAAATTCGGTTTTGCACATGAATTGGTGCGATATACGTTTACTTCAACCGAATTTGGTAACAATTTCGGTTGCTACATCCGAAATAATTCCAAATTCGGTTGTTCCGACCGAAATTTTAGAAAATTTGTTTAACAACATGATTATAATTCAAAATTCAGTTGTCACAACCGAATCAATTATGAAACGAGGTTGCTTCAACCGAATTTTGGTTGTGACGACTAAATTAGGTTGTGAGAACCTCAATTCGGTTGTGGCAACCGCAATTCGGTGGTAGCTATTAAACTATTTTATATTCAACTAGTGGGGAATCGTCCATTGGATTGTTTAAACAAAATTACAAAAAATCTTATATAGTTATAAGTGCAATCCCTGATAAATGGTTCAATCGTATTTTTTTACAATTCGCAAAACCATACACTATTGTTATGTCTATACAAAGGTAAATTGATTGTTTTTGCAATTGAATTGTCACATGTGGTGTAAGGCATTGGTATTTGTTTGTTTGAAAATTGGGGATGAAATTCAAATGTTTTCTTATTTCATCACAACCCTTCTTGCATATTGACTGCAGCGATGTTGTTTTGTTGTGACTCTGATAACCCTTGAAATTGAAAACACGCTCTGCTTGTTCGTATACATGAAATTGAAACTTTTTAACAATAATCAAAGATAATCCTGTAATTATATGGTTTGTAATGTTTCCCATTTTCCACCGTAATTCCCTTTAATTTGCCCAATTCAGAAGCCTCTTTTTTCTAAAAGTTGCCTGGGGCACGTGTTTATATTTATGCAACAATATAACAGCAAAATGTAGATTGCTTCTTCTTATAGTTATTTTTCTTTGATCCTTGATTTCATAGCGAATACTCCGAAGGCGTTTCTGTTTGCTTCTGTTGTTTTGTGAAAATTCATAGTAGGAATTTATTGGTTTTTAGGTTAGAGATTATGAGGTTGTCAAAATAAAACTTCTAATATTGTATACATATGTATGTTTGTTGGCAAAGAGTTTTCGGATTATGAAATTTACATTTAATTATATCCTTGGGTATGAGTAATGTCCATTAAATGTAGGTTTTTTCATTTATTAAGGACACCTGTCCAAACGAACGATTCTTGGTCTACATTTGCATTTTATTTACTTTTATTTATTGTCTTATTTACTCTTAACAGATTTAAATTATGATGTTTACACAGCAAAAGTTGTATATACTATGTTTCTGATAGGTACAATCAAAATATATGATAATCTTACTATGATAACAGAAAATTTCGGATAAAGTATAAAGATCAACAGTTTGCGCCTAATAAATATTTATCAGGTGATTTGGATGTTGGTTGTTCTATGAATGCCACCTTCAACCAGTCATTTGAAACCTATTTGATCGTATAATTAAAATTTTTTTAAAGTATTTTGGTTGTTTTCGACCACCGTATATGAAGCCTCGTATAGGGTACTTAGGGTACTTATAGCCCCTACCGGCCATTGAAGTTTCGATTTGTAGTGTATTTGGGGTTTTTTTTATTTTGTTGGTTAATATGGGAAACCTAAACATAAACAGAGAACTATACAAAATTTTGATAGAGTGTTTTTTTCACGGCAGCATTTTGAAATTTCGATCATACATACTTTTCAATTGAATTTTCAATTTACTTAATTTTGTCTTTTATACGAAAACTGCAATCAAATATATGCAACATCCATGCATATATGCAACAAATATCTTATATAATCTACAATGAGACATACGCGAAAAATAGGAAATTGAAAATAGGATTGATCAAGCATTCAAATGCTGCCGTGAAAAAAATGTTCTGTCAAAATTGTTAAAATATATTAAAAAAAAATTTTTATTACATTTTTAAAAACCTTATGGTCTTTATGACACGTCGTTTAAACCCCATATTGACCAAACAAATTATTTATCCAAATATACAAGGAGTTGAAATTGCAACGGCCGCTACCGAACTATAAGTACCTTCGTATTATAAAATGTTGACGTTCCCGTAATCAGTTCTTCAATACTCATCTTTGCTGCGTGAAATTGTCTATGGAATCTCTTAATAATACCGTTCGCTTGATGCCGGGAGGCGGAAATAGGTGGCAAAAACTACAACTCGATTGCTGTAACCGAAAAAACAGTTGTCGGAACCGTTTTTTATTTTTCGCAAACGTTTTTTTCCAGTTTACATTTTTCATAACTCGTTTGCTGCAAACATTTTTGGGTTCTCCCAAACGAAATGACATGTATGGATTAACAGAAGTTCGTTTCTCCCAACTACAGTCCCCAAACGAACTTCAGTTATCTGAGATTTCGTTTGGAAGGAACGATTTTTTTCTTTTCGTGTGTGTATGAGAACAGTTTGAAAGGGTATTTAATTAAAAATCAATACTACTTCCGGTAACTACGATACCATCTGTTGTTAGACCACCGTATAATCTGAAACAAGCTGCGTCGTTTGATTTGTGTTTGACAACCATTGAATGCAGACAACCTCGTGAATTTCGATGAAAATTAGTAAAGTGTATTTTATGCGTTCATCAAGCATTACTCGTTGCGTAAAAATCAATTTCAATGGTGAAAATGTTGAAACTGAATTCCGAACTTCCAGGTTGCCAAAAAGAGGTGGTCGACGAAATCCATTCAATGTATTATGCATAAAAACTGGGTATTTTACATGAATATTTGGACATGAAAAATCTGTCCGCGCGATGGGTGCCGCGATTCCTCACACTCGACTATAAACGCAGCCGTATTACCACATCAAAGGAATGTTTAGCCATGCTCAGCAGCAATTCGCTGCTTTCGTACACGCCGCTTCGTACACGAGGACGAAAAATGAATGAATGAAAAATGAACGAATGAAAATCACAATACACAAGAGACCAAGGAACATATCCTTCATTTATATACTATGTATATGGAATATATAAATATAAAATATACGTCAAACTAGATTGGTCAAAAACTGAGAGAAGGAATACTCAAAACAATGAACTTGTACGAGTGAAAGTGTACCAAAGGTAGGTCTGCCGGCCTACAAGGCCATGGTGACAGATATTTTGAGATGCATGCGGAGTCATTCGTATCGATTATCTGTGTAAAAAGGTAAAGAACTCCCATAAAGCTGTAACAGATCTAAATGAATAATTATATTAACTTATATTTTGTCAACCGCCTGTTGCCTATTCAAGAAGGGTGATATTTCCATGTCCAGTGTGGTACCTCCTATACAAAGGTTGTTTGATCGACTGGTTGATCGAACTAACATTTTTCGTATATTATAACTCCCATTCTAGTGCTTCCCAGGCAAAAGTTGCGGTCGAAGCAATAACTCCCATAAAACACAATGAGTTTGAACGAACTTCAGTACTGGACATTATTTTGTAACACGCCAGTATGTAATTGGAAATAGATGTCCAATGTGGTACCTTCGATAAAAAACCTGTGTGAATAATTGACATGGGAAGGCAAGCCCAATCCACCGTTGTTTTGCCTTTTACATACTGCCAGGATGATTATGTTTCAGCCGCCCATTATCGATCAGACCCTGTCCATAAAGCAGTATGTCGAAACTGGATTTTTGTGTATTTACTTTTGATCCGCCGTTGGCCAGTAGTTTCGACTTAGCCACCTCCAAAGGATAAAATAATATATCTGCTACTTCGAAGAGCTTCTATGACTAACGGAGGGTTCCGATAAAGCCACTGTTCGGGACATACTACGAGGAAGTAGTGTGTTGATTGGACTGTCCTATGAAGGAGGCATTTATATCAGAAACTTTCCACGATCACTCCCATGCCGTTTTCCGTTACATCCCATGTAGGGATTAGGGAGAGATTCTCACAATCAGTGAGCTGTTCTAGTTTTACACTCACTGATTGGGACCTGCCGTTTTACACCGATTCCGAACGGTATTTTGTGAAGCATTTTCATGGCCGTCGGTGGTGCAATGGTTAGTGTGCGCGGCTCTTGCACATGAGATCCTGGGTTCGAACACCTTCAAATTTCTTTCGGCGGCGGTCACCTCGCATAGTGACGGCGACACTATCGAGTATATAACCATGAAAAAGCTTCTCAAAATACCGTTCGGAATCGGTGTAAAACTGTAGGTCCCAATCAGTGAGTGAAAACTGGAAAGCGCACAGCTCAATGATTGTGAGAAGTTCTCCCCAGTCCCTTCATGGGATGTAATGGGAAACCAATTATTTTATTTTGTTTTCATGGCTAAATACTCGATAGTGTCGCCGTCATTAAGCGAGGTGAGCAGGTAGTCAGACCAGGGGTCGAACACACGTTCTCATGCACAAGAGCCTCGCACACTGCCATTGCACCACCGACGGTTCTTTAAGTTCTGAAATATCTAGGACATAATACGAATACTTCTCTGTCTTATATTATTTACCATATTAAGTGTTAACTCTTAAATGACTGACACTCTCTTCCCCACAGCATGAGATTATAAAAGTGCACGAATACCAAACCTCTCAACCCTGATGGTTTAAAGCACAAAGGTGAAGTGTTGCGGTTGTTAAATGTACAAAAAACAAAAACGTTATCATCGCTAAAGCTAAATACCTTTTAGCTGATTTCTTTAGGGAATTATTCATTCTACATGAATAGGGTTAAATGGACACATGCAAAAACAAACAATTATTAACACATTGTAACATATGATAGAGGTCGAAAATGGGTTTATAATGATAATGCTTCCACTGATGGTCCCAATGCTGATGATGGCTATTGGCGACTGACGGTGATGGTGTTCAGCCAACCGAAGCACATACATTACGAAATGTTACACCTCCGACATTGTGAGTGGGGTTTACTGTGTTTTTTTTTCTAATTTACCTAATTACTTTAATAACACCTGGAGGACCGCGTATGGCAAATGTGGGTGAGTTTTCAGTATTCACATTTTAATCTAGTGAGCGAAGGAAATTGTAGAGGAAAAAACTAAGTAAATTATCCTTAAGTGGATAAAAGCTGATGACAAAAAAGAGGTCATACTTTGCAAGCTATACCTTACAAAGTTGTGTGTATAAGATACCACGTCTTTTACGTTTACTGGAATTGGAAAACTAAAATAAATTTTTGTATTTTATTAACCAACAAAATAATTGACAAGATACGATTTTGAAAGAACACGAGGCATAAAGGATGTTTATAAATTGATGAAATTAAATTCCGTGTTGCTACTTTTGGTATAAACCCCATAAAAACTAAGATTTTTACAAAATGTGTGTTAAATATTTTATTTAACTCAACGATGAAATAAAAATGTACCAATGAAAAAGGTCGAATAATCAAAAATCACCGCTGATGAATTTGAATAACGTGGAGCACGACGAAACTGCACGCAATTGTTATTGAATGTAAAAATTCTGCAACAACAAAAATCATGTCCAATGAGAGCCGATGGTTCTCTGGAGATGGAAAGAAGTTTTTCAAATATTTCCTTGTGTGTTTTGCTTCCCATATTTTTCGAACAGTTGTATAGCGGGTAATTCTCAATTGAGATGATTTTTCGTTTGCATTTAATTTGGTGCATTTTTGAAAAGTATCATTCCAAACAACCGCTGATGAAGATCTATGGCTAGATCTAAAATACTTATACAGTTTGCCAGGAATCATGAGACTGCATTGTGCAAAACTTCTTTTAAAAAAACTATATTTCTATTAATAGAAATATAGAATGGTCTTGAGATTGAATACTAAAACAAAAAAGTGTTCAATAAAATGGCCGAATAAATAAATAAAAACCGCATGCAATTATTATTGCATGTATGAACTGTGTTGTCTTTTAGGCAACAAGAAAAATCATGTCTAAAGGGAGCCGATGGTTCACTGAAGACGTAAAGAAAAAATTTTTCGGACACTTGCAGAGGTGGAAATTCTAAATTGAAATGAGTTTTTGTTTGCATTTAGTTTCATGCATTTTTCAAATAGCATCATTCCAAACAACCGATGACGAAGATCTGTGGCTAGATCTGAAATAGCTATACAGTTTACAGGAATCATAATAATGCATTTCAAAACAGTGTTTTGAAAACAATGTCTCTATTAAAAGAAATTTAGAATGGTCTTGTGGTTGAACAACAAAATAAAAAAGTACCAATAAAAAAATTACATCAAGTGTCAGGGGACACCCGGTTGGAACGAAGTTCCTTTCGCTATATATTATGTATTAGTTAGCTCCAAAAAGCCTGAGGCGCCCGCTGGAAAATACGATCATTTAAATGGATCTTTAAGAAAAGACACTTTTTGTAAAATGATAAACTTTTTTTAAGAAATTTTTTATTTATTGAATGTATTTTTTTAAAAAAGTATATTTTAGGTCCTTTTCGTAAGAATATGTAGGATATTTTCCCGAAAAGGTCTTTTTTTTAAAGAGAAATACTTCTTTTATTAAACGCTAATGTTTTTTAAGAAAAGGCACTAATTTTAAGAAGAAGTACTTTCTGTAAGTAAAAGTTATAAGAATATGGTTTTTTTCCACAAAGAAATATTTTTTTAAGAACAAGTACTTTTTAATGAAGTGCTACTCTTTTTAGGAAGAGGTTAATTTTTTTAAAAACGTACTTACTTTCAGAAAGGCTACGTATATCAAGAAAATAAAAAAAGGTATTATTTTATTTTAAAGAACAGGTAATTTTAAGAAAAGCAATTTTTGTAAGAAAATTTATTTTTTTAAAAAGAAGGTATTATTTTGAAGAAAAGTTTTTTTTAAGAAATTGGAATTTCTTTTAGAGTTGGTCCTTTTGGCACAAAAAAGTTAGTCTTTAAAGAAAAGTTGGTTTTTAAAGAAAAGTCTATTTGTTGTAAGAAAATTTACTTTTAAAAAAAATTCACTATTTTAAAAAAATCCTTTTTTTTTAAAGAAAACTTACTTTTTGTAACAAAATTTACAAAGGTAACTTCTTTAGGAGGAGGTATTTTTTTTTAAGAAAATGTATTTTGGTTAAGAATATGAATAATTTTTTTGAGGAAATTTACTTTTTTTAAGACAAGGCACTTATATAAGAAAACGTTCTTTTTTTAAACTTCTTTCACTTTGGCCTTTCTAAATTCACTTTTTATTGGGTTCAAAACTACAATATATACTAAATATTGGTCACAGGCTCCACCTAGAAAACTTCGCATTAAACAAGAGATGTGCCAACATATATTAGTCGAGACACAAACCAAAGAAAAGTACCCAATATGGATGATAATACTGGGTTGCCGCATAGTAGCGTTAAAAAAAGTTGTTTAATTTTTTTTCATTTAGCCCCCATCCCGCAACGTGCGATAATGATATTCGTTCCAAAAAAAACCTTTTTTTTAAGAAAAGGTACTTTTTGTAAGAAAATGTACTCATTTTAAGTAAAAGAACTTCTTTAAGATAAGGTATTTTTTTTAAGAAAATGTACTTTGGTTAAGAATATGAATATGTATTTTTTTTTGAGAAAATTTACTTTTTTAAGAAAACGCACTTATATAAGAAAACGTTATTTTTTTAAACTTTTTTCAATTTGGCTTTTCTAAATTTACTTTTTATTGGGTTCAAAACTACAAGATATACTAAATATTGGTTACATGCGCCACCTAGTAAACTTGCCATTAAATAAGAAATTTCCTAACATATGTGAGACATCTAGTTAGTCTAGACACAAACCAAAGCAAAAGTAAAGAATACAGTTGATAATAGTGGGTTGTAGCATAATAGTGTTAACACAAAAGTTGTTTAATTTTTTATTTCATTTAGCCCCCATCCCGCAACTTGCGATAAGGAACTTCGTCCCAAAATTATAATGCTGTATTGGATGCATATTTTTTTTGATTTGTAATGACTACCACTGATTTCTTTGACTACCACTCGAGCTGGTGTGGCTTAATTACGTTATTATAATGCCTCCTTATGGTAAATAAACCGTATTATTATTACAGTTTTATCGACGCATGTGATGTGAAACAATTTTATATGCCAGCGAATGCAAACATGATGGTTTCAGTGTGTTCGAGTGGTAGCCAAAGATCAATCTTCGGCAGAACACAACTATACTAATAGACTTTTGATAGTCCCTCCTCCATACATACCACACTTGTGTTCCAATGTCTAAGGCGTATAAAATATACCACATTAATTAATACGATAATCATGGTGAAAATTACATTAATAATAAGATAATTTTTGTTTTCAAGTGAAATAAAACTATAATTTAAATTGGTGGTGCAGTTTCATGAAATATAATTGAAGTAGAAAAACATAGAATCAAAAAGCAAAATAACCGCCTTTTATTCGTATCAAAAATCGGAGTGAGAATTCAACCCTCCCCGAATTACTGATATGACGGTGTTAGTCAAAATCGATAGCGAATGCATATATGGAATGACAAATGCTGTCACTTATTGCAAAATTCTGTAAATGGCAATTTCTTAACATAACAAATAAATTTTCCCAATTTCTTCTTGTAGAGTTGAGAATTGTTAAGAAATTTTTACTTCTAATAAATTAAAAATAGTAGTCGTTGTTGGCAGTTTCACCGGACTTAATTTATTTTTACATTATATGAAGTAACATATAAAGAACACCATTAAATTCGTATAACAGAATACAAAAATTTGGCATGATTAATGTTAAACTGACATAAAGAAGCTACTACACTGAACGGAAAATCAACGTCACAGGGATGAAATTTGTTCATCACCCCAAAAACTTTTGTCATCGAAAGTGAGCTATCGTACAGTTGCTTTCCCACTATCAAAATGTGTTCATCAACTGCAATTTGTTCGTTACTTTACTGTGGTGAAAGTATGGTTGTTGCTGCGATGAATGTGCTTCATTAAAGAAACGAATTTGTTTCGTTGCTCCAATGAATTTGTTTCTTTGCTGCAGTGAATATTTTTCATTGTTGCAATGAATAAGTATCGTTTTTGCAATGAATTGTTTTCATTGCTGCAATGAATTTGTTTCATTACTACAATGTGTTTGTTTCATTGCTGGAATGAATGTTTTGAAGTGTGTTTCAACTTATTTATTGACAATTGTACATAAATACACTGTTAGTATTACATTGCGTTTCTTTTGATAACAATTTTTTGAATTTTTGTTTCGAAAATGGTCTCAATTTGCAATATAGATTATGTTCATTCCATGTTGAAACACTCGTCTGGAGAAGATTGTGGTAGTCGAGGGGTTGAGTGTTATTGTGGCCGTCGTATTCCGGTCCTGCAATTAAATAATATGGGGAATTTATTAAGAAGAAGATGTGTACATATCTGTCTCTACTTACAGCCCTGATTTGGCATATAAGCTCTATTCCTCTATGCTCTACTCCTTTAACATAGAACCGCAATATTGTTTTTTTAAATCATGCAATTGTTGTTGTATTGAGGGTTCTTTCATTCAATTGTAGCGCCAAATCTCCGCGTCATTAAGAAAATTATCGTTCTGTATGCAATATCTTCAACTGCTGTTTTATTTATTTTAACCAAATTTGTTAAAATTTCGAATGAATTCAATTGTTGTACGTTGAATTGTTATTTTTTTGTGTTCGTCGTACTTCAAACACTTTGTTTCTTTGACTTCTTCGTTTTCATTGACTTTGACTGCCCGCACAAATGTATTTATGGCTTTCGTTTTTTTCTGCATCCAAATACCAATACAACGATACAGGCGCGACCGAAACACAAAACACGAACATATTGTTTCGATTTGTAACGTCATACACACACACAAATAGTCAGTTAAATATTTCGGGGTAGTTTTTTTTTTGCTTTCGATGCGTCACTTTCTTTGCTCCTTGCATTCTGTTGATTTATCAATTTGATTTATAGATAATCAAGTTACACACACGATCACAGCAAACACATAAATTCACACAATTTAGTTTTCATAATATAAGATTATTACTAAAAATAACTACTTTAGTTAGTCTGTTTTAAGAAATTTATTTTAATTATTCAGGAGGAGAAATATGTCTACCACTTTCGGTTGTTGCAATGGAACTGGTTTAAGATACGTACGTGACCCACCACTCACGCTCACCATTTCCTCTTGATAGCCTTTATTTTACGCACGCTCATTTTTTCGACTGCTTCTCTCTCTCTCTATACCTTCATAAATAGTGGTTTCGTTACAATAACGAAATTGTTTCGTCAACTAAAAATTTTGATAAACTTCCAAAATAAATAAATAATAAACATAATCTATAAAAAGTTAGAGATAAACCAAATATCAGTCGTTTAAATCTCATGCCTGTACTTTTTTTTTTAATTTTTAACCCATTTTTCTACAAAATTCAAATTAAATTAAATTTTTGTAGGAACGAAAAGTAAGTTGTTAAAGAAACGAAATGAAAAATTGTCAAAGAAGTCAATTATGAAATTTTTCGTTGCAGCGACTACCAAATTGTCGGATATACGACACTTTTCACTATAACACCGTAAAACCATTAACGAAAATGTTTCATCTATGCGACGAAGCGTTTTTCTTTCAGTGTACTATTCGATACAAAGTCTTCTTCGTTTACACTCTGATTTGTCGTAATTTTTGTTATCGTTTGGCTGAAAATGTAACGGGTTTATAATAATAGTTTAGTTGTTTCGAAAACACATTGAAGATTACATGTTGGTGACACAATGATTAATATGTTATAAAATGACAAAGAACGCAATGTAACATAAAAGCAACAGATCTTCAATTCGTGAAACAGTGCTTTCACGTAACTACGAGTATTTGGATGTTGTAAACATATACTGAGGGCGTTAAAAGAAAGTACATATACATTTCTAAATATCTTTTCAAATTTAATTCAATGTTAAAAATTACTAATTAATTGAAGTCTTTATATTTTCTCATAGGGTCTTGGACTCTATCGATTTATGTAAAAATAACAACAAAATTTTTACAGCTACAAAAAATACCATACTAAAACAAAATTTACATCATATTTTTCGCCTCAAAAGAAAGTGTACAATTTGCTGAAGTTGCATTTGGGGCTCCGTACAGATATTTTTACTCCTATTTTTTTATATTTGATTATATCTTTATATTGCTTCAGCTATTGGCTATCAGCGATAGATACCGTACAAAATTTGTGCGTTTAATTACAGTTGCTATAACATTGCAGAAAGAAGGCAAATCACTGCGTGAAATTGGTTCTGTCATTGGTAGAAACCATACCAAAGTTAAAAACTTTGCAGTACTAATGTTGCCAGACGAAAACTGGAACCTCCATTGGAAAGTTTGACATTTTGTAGCATGAAAATTAATATACAAAACGTTTTCACTTGCGAGCACTATTTGTGGTATTTACAGTGTGTTAAAAAATTCAGCTCGGTCAAAAAATGAAAAATTTCGTGCGATGATTTTTTTTCGATTTTTGGCTTGGATTATCGAGACAAGAGTGTATCAATCAACTTGTTTCGACTTTCGGTAATAAAGCACCATCAAAAGCCACTATAAATCGCTGGTATCAAGAGTTCAGTGTTGGGCAAAGTTCGCTCCAGGATGAATTTAGTGATGGTCGTCCAACTTCCGTCGTTTTGCCGGAAACTATGGATGCTGTGCGTGAACTGATAAAGCAAGACCGACATGTGACATAACGTGAGATTGAGGCTTCCTTGGACATTAGAATCACTAGCATCAATAAGATATTACATGTTCATATGGCCGTGAAAGAGATTTGTTCTCGTTGGATCCCACATAATTTGACGAATGCTCCAAAAAAATGCTCGTGTCGATTGGAGCAAAGAAATGTTGAAAAAATACAACCACGGTAACTTAAATGCAGAGTATAATATCGTCGCAGTTGACGAACCATGGATCTATGCGTATGAGCTCGAAACAAAACAACAATCGACTCTTTAATCGGTCTTTAAAGGCGAGCTAAATCCAAAAAAACTGTTCGTGGAAGAAGCACATTGAAGCAAATGATCGCGTTTTTTGGGTTTAACCGGTCATGTGGCCACAGTGCATTTCAGTGGAACGTAGTATGGTCAATTTTCAGTGGTATGCCACCATCTGTTTGCCAACAGTGTTGGAAGAAATAATGAAAAACAACAAGAGAAGTCGAATTTTTTGCATCAGAAGAATTCGAGCTCTCACACATCAACTGACACAATGGGCTATTTGAGCACTCAACATGTCGAGTTGATGGGTCATACGCCGTACAGCCCCATTGACTCCTTTTTACTGCGTGGTCAACTTTTTCGACACCCGAAGGAGCGGTTCAAGCTTTCAATAACCATGTTTTGGAGCTGTCTCAATCGGAGTAGAAAAGTGCTTCGAAATTTGGTTTGAGCGCATGCAAAATATATTTTGAAAAACAATAAAACCATTTCCATTGCCCGGTATCGTTCGATGATTTCAAGTAATTTTTGCCCAAAATGCACCAGCTAAATCTGGTCGAAATGTGGCTTCAACAGACGGTGCATCATACCACAGAGCACGTGAAACAATTGACATAATGAAGGATGAGTTCAGTGACCAATTTGTCTCATGTTTAATACCATCGAGAAAATTTTTTGTGGGATTACGTCAGTCGTCTAAGGCGATAAACCACCGTATCGAATGCAATGTGTTTTTTTAGCGATATACTATCCGTTATGCTCGGAAGAATGATTCAAAATTTCAGTAATGCATGGGTCACTTACAACGTGGTCACGGACAATATCATAGAGTAATGTCATATAGAGCTGCCATCTTTCTCAGCTTGGTGCGGTCGGTGCGATAGAGAGTTACTAGAAGTAAATTGACTTGCACCAGGTGGAATTACAAAAATTGTTGCTTTAAATTTGTATGTTGTTTTGATGAAAAAGTGTGAAATTTAAACGTATTTTGTACTTTTTCTATTGTTTCTGTTTTCTATTGTTTCTGTTTCCTTGTTGGTCTCTATCTGGTATTACACAGTGCAACAAGAAAAAATATATCCATATACGGACACCACTACGTGATAAAAGACAAAAAAAGTATCGTGTCTCCCAGTTTTGCCCAAATTCATGGATTTTTTTTATGGGTTATTTGGGGCCTCGGTGTAGTTTTTGCAAAAAAATTATAATTTTGTCAGGCTCATATCTTACAAAGTGTTCGGAATTTTACTCTCTGAGGTAAAGTTGTAGCTCTTGTCATACAGAACATTCCTCTTTTGATTTCTTTTCTAATTCATTTCAGGCATGTTGGTGGAGTCACAGTATCACCCTCTATGATGTTAGTGAAGTATTTCAAGAAGAAAAAGCTGATGATGGAGCGCAGTCTGGAAGCAACGTGCCTGTGGACACCATAAGGTCTTAATCAGGGTCAGATTCGGACGACGATTTGGATCCATAACCCAAGCGAGTGCGATTTGGAAGTCCAGGGCCATCAACTTTATAATCATAATACGAATATTTTTTATTATTTTTGTAATAGATAGCATATCAATGTTGAAGTAAAGAAAAAACAAATGAAATTAAAAAAATTTTGGGGAAATTTTTCGCTTTTGCGGCTACCGCGCTACCTAAACGGTGTTAAGGATCATTTATATGAAGTTTATAAAGTTGTTTATTTGGGATCTTACGTGTAATTTTGTAGTTGATGGTTTCCTTGAATTTTGAACGGTTTGCTACCTACGGACCTTAACAAGGGATAAAGGTAAAAAAAAAATCGAATTTTTTAAAAATTTTGCGATTTTGACCTTGAAGATGTTTTGAGTTTTTATGAGTTTCTATGTTCACAGTTTTGTTCTTTATGACAAGCGCTACAACTTTTGCTCAGAGAGTAAATCAAAATTCTGAACGGTTTGCAAGATATGGGCCTGACAAAATTATCACTTTTTTGCAAAAATTACACCGAGGTCCCAACTCTTTGGGCCCCATAAAAAAAAGTTCATGACTTTGGGCAAAACTGGGGGACACGGGTCTTTTTTTGGTGTCTTTTATCACGTAGTGGTGTCCGTATATGATTATATTTCCATGACTTAAAACATTGCACACAATGTTATTAAAGCAATACCTTCTAACATGCAACGTCCATATGCAACACACCAAACTTCGTAAATTTACTGAGTCAAATCGATTCTCTATATGTCATTTGGTATAATGATTGTTAATCAACTGGACTACAAATTTGTTCCACTTTTATAATTTTTCATTGTTTTTTGTTTTAATAAATTGAAAATCAAACGCCTAACATATCACCCTTTTAGGTATAGTAATGTAAGTATTTATCCCGACATAACCCAAATTGCATATGACCATCGAACTGCGATCTAAATTTTTGGCAGCCCTCAATTCGTAGCAAGAATTGATATTTGATGTATCAGGCAATCAATTTAAATTAAGCGGAAGATTTGGTTTAAACGAAAAAAATTTTTTTGCCCACACAATACGCGATTTAATAAACCAGCAAATGTCGGCAATCAGACGTACAGTCTGCTGGATCCAACACGAAACGATATCGACATGATATGATTCTTTGCTTTACGGTTCTCTTCGAACGGCGCAATTGTTTAATTGACTGTATTTGTTTCAATAAAGCCAGCAAAAAGAAGAAAATCTAACTGTTTTAATGTATTTTTCGTAAAATTAATAAATTGTTATATTGCCCTTATTTCGTAGAATTTTGTGGAAAAGCAATGATCGACGTAGAAGTAAAACAACTCCCTACAACCAAAGCTTTTTGCTGACAATCTTTTACCAGATGACACCAAGTCACGCAATCTGCGTTATTCCACAGTTTAAACGGCCACTGTAACCGCTGGCGGCTAATTTCATTTATGTATCAAAAAAATCTTTCCTTGGGTACCGCTCACGAGAAATCATTGTGGCTTTGTTAAATAATGTCTGGCAGGGATGGAAACGTTGATACGATCGCTGTAGTTATATTTAGTACCTTTAACAAGTGGACTGGAGGCAAATTCAGTTGGTACGTTGCAGTTTCGTAAATAGTTATAATCTCGAAACATTTTAAAGTTCTGTACTGAAATCAATAATAGGAAGCGAAAACAAGTTTGAGCTGCAGAAAAAAGTTTGTTGATATCAGGTCAAAGGTGAAAAAGGTCAAAGCGGCAATAATAAAAGACTTTGACGGTAAATAATAAAGTGTGGTCCCTTTAGGGTTAATGCAATAGTACATATTGAAGAATTGAACCCCTGGCAACCAGGAACATTTGACATATTTGGTTTATAAAGTGGTTTATCAGATTTCAGATAAATTTGGCCTTTACAGGAAAAACCAGTGTTACACGGAACCTGTTCGATTTCTATGCATACATCAGTAAATGTTACAATGGAAAATAAACAACACCGTTCAATCATATGATGACGTTTCATTTAAAAAATCAGATTTCAGATAAATTTGGCCTTTACAGGAAAAACCAGTGTTACACGGAACCTGTTCGATTTCTATGCATACATCAGTAAATGTTACAATGGAAAATAAACAACACCGTTCAATCATATGATGACGTTTCATTTAAAAAATATTAATACTTAAAATTATTTAAAGACCTGTGCAAGCACATGTGTCATTATTTTCGTAATACTTTTTGTTTTATTCGCACAAAAAACAAAGAGAATGCAAATCAACAGACACATGTACATACATACATTGTTATGTTCGTACATACGCTGCACAAGTTCACACAATTTTCGTTATTCTCTTTGCTCTGAGAGTGCTCCGCACCCATATATTACAACTATTCGCTGCCGCTACTTCAGTGTGTGTTTTTTCGCAGTCTGACAATCTGTGTTTACACATACCTTGTGTTATATTCGTAAGCTTACGAGTAGCAAGCAAGACTGCAGATCAAGTTACTACTTGGAGAACAAATAGAGAAGACGCTTTCAAAGAAGATAAGGTGATACGTTACTGTGATGCGTGGTGTGATTTTCAAACTTTTGCAGCCGCGTGTCAAGCCAAAAGTACAAAATACATCAACTGGGAGTTAACATTTGCCAATTAAATCGATTAAAACAAATGATATTCAGTGAATAGAATCAACATGTAATGCAGTGTTAGGGTAACATTATCTGTGTAGATCCCAATTAACACGCAAATTGTTAAAATTAAAGATTCCATCTACATTATTTGTGTGGATCAAAATTACCACACAAATTGCTCAAAGTAAAGATTTCTCCCATTCCACTATCATTCTCTATATGTTTTCCAAGTATCTTGCGGTCTTCGTTTAGTACAAAAAACAGCTGTTGCAAACTCTTATTAATGTTACTCGCTGATTGTTGTACAACAACCACATATTATTTTCGCTGTTAACACTGCATAGCTTCGACGTAGATAACGCTGTGTGTTGTTTGCATGTGCTGACTTTCTTAGATTCTACCCTACCCGTGCCTATAGATCTCAACACATCAATAAAGCAAAATTTAGCTGGCGGAAATAATTGTTTTTGTTTCGTCATAAACAAAGCGACGACGACCTGCTTGTTTGAATGCTGAATAAAAAACAATATTTTGCTCACTGATATAATTGGTTTTGTTTTGTCATAAACAGAGCGACGACAAAAAGTATTGAATAGTATAGAGATCTTCTTGCGCTCTTTTTCCGCTCACACGTAGAGAGCCTGAGTAAAAGATCATAAACGAGTCGTATTCTCTTTAGCAAATATTTCAATATAAATGCACCGTTTCGACAATGTTATCACTTAATACAATACAAAAAACATAAATGTTTCAAACGGCATCAATGTTTTACATCAAAATTATGAATGGACCAAGTTATGACAAAAAGAGAGTAATACGTTTTGAATCATTCCCCGGATGTCGCTAGTGCTTATGGGTCATACAATTCGTTCCATGAGTTATCTATACTATTCAATACTCTTTTGCGACGGCGACCTGCTAGTTTGTTCGCTGCCGTTACATCATTATTTTCAGGCAGAGACTATTGTTGTACAACTACCACGTTTGTGACGCTCACGTTGTGTTGTTTGTGTGTGTTCACTTTGATAAATTGCCCTACCCGTGCCTATAGATGATAACACATCAAAAGTCAGTATTTGGATATTCTTTGGGATACGTTATACATTTTATTTAAACATTTAAAATTCTGTTTTTAGTACCTAAATTCAATTTTAAGTTTCCATCCCTGTTGTCCGGTACAACAGTAGTGACATTGTCATTGCCATATCATCGTACGATCTATTCTTTTTCTCTGTTTTAATTGATACAAATCAAACTTGGTTTGGTATACGGAAACGATTTCACTGTTCGCCATCCCTCACAATCACCCACATCGTAGCAAATGTTGGAAACAACTTTAGCAGTATTTGAACTAATGATTGCAGTGGCACTAAAGCGGATCTTTGGGATAAAACTTTAATTGACATATTGCATGATACATAAATTTTATATTTTTTCCTTGTTTTTCAATAAATTTTTATTGTATAATAATCTAAAATTTAAAGAATTTGTGCAGCTTTTAATTTTGATTAATGATAATTACTAGTAGGTGCTGAAAAATGGAACGATTATAGCTCTTTTAAATCTTTTTAAAGTAATGTAGCTATATTTATGAAAATCTAAAATTTAAGCGTTATCTATAACAAATAAACATTCAGCATTTGATCGCAGTGATTACCTTAAATAATTTTGTATAATATTAGCTTCGATTTTATGCGAATGTAGCGGCTGTCGGTGGTGCAGTGCTAGTGTGTGTGGCTCTTGCACATGAAAACTTGGGTTCGATCCCTACCTTACATTTCTTTCGACGCCGGCCACCTCGCTTAGTGACGACGACACTATCGAGTATTTAGCCATGAAAAGGCTTCTTCATATACCGTTCTGAACCGGTGTATAACTGTAGGACCCAATCAGTGAATGTACAACTGGATAGCGCGCAGCTCACTAGTTCTGACAAGCTCTCCCCAGTCCCTTCATGGGATGCAATGGGACACTAGTTTTTTTTATTGCAATCTTAGTGATTACTGGCACCACATACATAAATTCGGATGGATGGAACAATCGTTCTATATGGAATTTATTACGTGACGCGTAGTTGATGAATCATAGCGTTCGGTTTCACTTTTTGGAAATTCATTTCCAATTTTATCAAACGGCTTCAGTATTTACTAGAGCCACATTTCATTCAGGGCCCAACCGAAAAATTAATCCAATAATATAACTAATTGTCGTCAGCTAGAAGGCATGGCAGCTCTTGGGATATGCCACAAAATAAGGATGGGATTTTCATGCATTTATTGTTGAACAATATGCGCCTAAAATATGCTCGAATAAGGTCCAAGAATGTTTTAAAAATTAAAAATAATCCGTAAAACAATATTTGCTTAACATTTATTTACACAAGGCAACAACAACATTTTTACTTTTATTGACTCATGAGGTCAAATGTTTTACACATATTAATTAAACAAACAAATTATACTAATTTTAACATATTTCTCCAACCGGTCTATCCTTCGCCTTTTCACGCCAGTTGGTAACCCCAAGGATACTGAGGGATTCTTCGGCTTGGTCTTCCTCATTTCCTGCTTCCATCGGGTAGGTTTTCGAAAACGTTTTTGCGCTGGCTCATTTTCGTCCATTCTGATAACATGGCCCAGCCACCGCAACTGGCCTAATTTCGGAATATAAATGATATAGCCCATATATTTTACGGAGAATTTTTCTCTCGTATACTCCCAGGTGGTTTTCATTCGCTTGCGATATGACCCAAGTTTCGGAGCCATATGCCAGGACAGGTAAAATGAGAGTGTGTTATAGCTGGACCTTTGTCCGTCGGGAGAGGGCTTTGTTTTTAAACTGCTTGATGATCTCAAAATATTATCTATTTGCAAGCACTATTCTCCTGTTTATCTCCAAGCTGACGTTGTTGATCCTTTTCACGGCGGATCCAAGGTAGACAAATTCATCTACCACTACAAATTTAAATCGGGTGTCAACGTTCAAATGCGGACCAAGTAGAGATGTTTGTCTAGTCGTTGACACCATCAATTTTGTCTTGCCCTCATTAACAGCAAGACCCACCTTCGCTGATTCCTTTTCGATTCTTGAAAATACTCCAGTAACTTCTCGCAAATTTCGCCCAATTATGTCTATGTCGTCAGCATACGCCAGCAACATATGGCTTTTCGTGTTAATGGTCTTGTTCGTATTTACTGCACTTTTCCTCATTATTATCTCCATTAAAATGTTGAAGAGATTGCACGAAAGTGTGTCGCCTTGTCTCAAATATCGTTTGGTACATAATGGTTCAGTGAGGTCTTTCCCCACCTTCACTGCTGATTTGGTGTTGGTCGGCGTCATTCTACAGAGTCGGATCAGTTTTGCCGCAATCCCAAGCTTGGTACAATTTTCCCCGAATGGGGCTATCGAAAGCAGCTTTGTAATAGAGAAAAAAATGATATGAATCGATTTTCTTTTCGTTTGCCTTTTCCAGGATTTGGCGTAGCGTGAATACTGAACCCACACTTATACGGTCCAATCAGGTTTTCAACGACTGGCTTTATTCTATCACATAATACGCTCGACACGACCTTATACGCGATTTTGATTCTTGTTGTATGACATGTTTTTTCTTTCACGTTTTCAGCAAATAAAGCCATATTTTGGTCACAAAAATATATATGTATTATAACATAGTAAACATATGTTATAACGTATTATGTTAACTCTGTTTAATTAGTTTGGCTAGAGGTCCTAAAATGCAAATATCAGCGGGTTCGACAGCGGGTTGTATTCAGACAATAGATGACAGAGAGCGACAGGAAATCTCGAGACCCAAATTAGTTTTACTCATGGAGAGTCACTTGAGTAAAACGGTGTTGAGTCGAAGGGTTAAAGCAATAGTTGACACAGTGGGGGAAACGAGAAAAGTTTTGGATCAAAATAACAACATATTGATATAGAGAGCTAACAAAGGTGGGAGAACTGTGGCAATATACAGGGACGATTACAGATCGAAGATGAACAATATTTTGAGGGATATTTGTACATATAGACGTATTAAAAGAGACCCGACGTGCAGCTTACGGCAGGATAACAACTGATTGGTGGGGATATTATACTGACTGAACAACAAGGTTGCTGCACCACCCAGGACATAAGGGCTCCCCAAAATCCATAAAGATGGAAACCGCTTAGACCAGTATGCTCAGCAATGAACTCACCAGGCTACGGACTTTGTAAGTAACGGGTTTTCAAAAGAGACGCTACAAAAGTAAATCGATAGGGACAGCAAACGACGACATATTTTTTCCCGCTCTTTTGACATTTCTCTTCAGTAAGGTTTGCCATTTCATCTTGGAAAGATATACGAGCCAACAACGAGTCGAAATTATTAAAATTTACTACCGAAATTTGGAGTCAGTGGCCTCAACTTTAAGAGCGCTACGTCCAATTTATGGTCGAGAAAATCATCTTCAGCGGTGAGGCTCATTTCTGGCTGAATGGCTTCGTCAATAAGCAAAATATGCGTTATTGGGCAGACAGCAATCCACACATAATCCATGAGTCATCATTGGAGCCCGAAAAAAATTACGGTTTGGTGCGGTTTATGGGCCGGCGGCGTTATTGGGCCGTACTCCTTCCGTGATGATCAAGACCGGCACATTCCTGTGAATGCGAATCGCTACCGTTCAATGATAACCGAATTTTTTGGCCCCAATTAGATAATATGCACTTGGAGGACATGTGGTTCCAATAGGACGGCGCCACAAGCCACACAGCGAATGTCACAATCAATTTATTTGAAACCAAGTTTGGTGAACGTGTTATCTCACGAAAAGGCCCAGTCGATTGGCCGCCTCGGTCGTGCGATTTGACGCCGCTAGATTATTTCCTGTGGGGCTACGTCAAGTCTATGGTCTATGCCAACAAGCCAGCGAGGATTGATGAACTTCGTACGAATATCGAACGTGAAATTGCAGCAGTATCGGCCGATTTATGCTTGAAAACCGTCGAAAATTGGGTTCAGCGTCTGGACTTCTGCAAGCGTGCCCGTGGTGGCCATGCAAAAGAAATCGAGTTCCATACATAATGGCATCGAACGTACTTTCACAGGAATAAAGAATTTCATTGGTATCTAAAACCGGTTTTGTTTTATTTAAAAAAACTTTTGTAGCGCTCTTACTGAAAAACCCTTTATATGATCAGTATACTTAAAAATTTGATGAGGGACTCCAGATATAATGTCAAAGATGCGATTGATTTTAAATCGAGAATTGAGAATATCAGAAGAGATGATGACGAATTCGTTGAATTGGTGAAATGTTACACTAAAAATACGAGATACGGGTGGCCGATGAAAGCCGCTACCAAAAAAGGATTTAATAACTTTTTGCTATTTAATGAATCTGATTATTTTTTTTTATTTTGCAGATTGATTTTTAGATTTAACAAAAATGGATAACTGGGACACTGAAACAAGAATTTGGATTGTCCGCCACTATCACGCACTGGAGTCCGTAGTTTTGGGTCCAAAGAGAGTATAGGCGCACGTTTGGCGGTAATGCTCCGAGCAGATGGACCATCATGAGACTTGTTAACAATTAAAGAAAAATGAATTCCATACACTGAAACAAATGTTATTTAAGTTTCTTAATGTAGAAATATTTATCAGCCCCCCAGTATTTGAAATATGAGGACAAATTTTAGGGTGAAAAGACAAGGTATGCCTTTGGGATCACCAGTGATAGCTGACATAATAATGGAAGCCCAAAATCTTGACAAAGTATATTGACCTCTTATTTGTTGTGATAAAGAGGAATGACGTGGATAACGCACATATAACGGACAAATAAAATTCACGAGAAGATTACCATATCTGGGCTCTGTCGTAATTCGACAAGGCAACCTGCTAAAACTAGATTGGTACCTGAAGACTACAGCGTCCGGAAGACTAATTAAATTCAATTCTAAGCACACTATAAGTATTATTATCAATATGGCGACAGATTTTGTGAATATAGTTCTGGAGATCGGCGACAAGGAATTTCATGTGGAGTATAAGGGAAATTCTTTGCAAAAATTATTTCCCGGCCAGAATAGTAAATTGTCTACCTGATCGGAATGGACACACAACACAGGACAATTTATGGAACAAGGACAATATCAACGAAACGAAACCCCACCCAAAATTTACAAATCCCTGACGTATATACCTGGTTATCCCGAGAGACTGAATCATTCCGATATCTATGACACAGCTGCCGTGCTTATCAAGACGGACTCCAGTCCACTTTCCTAAATTTTTCAGGAGAAGCAGATTTCTGAATTCTGCTTGGAGCTTCATTTGTAATAAGAAACCCGTAGTTTTTTATAATAAAATTTATGTAGTGTTGCCGCAATTTCCATCCATAACGGAAGTTGCAAAATGTTGCTAACTTGAGCATTAAAAAAATATTTTTTTTTTAAAATAATTTGGAGTTGAGTCTTTCTTAGTAAGCTGGGCAGAGAGGGTCATATGGTCATTTGAGTTGCTTAAAAGTTATAATTAAAATAATATGTGCAAATTAATAGCGTCAACGACAAAATTGTGAGACGTACGAAAGTTTTCATTGCAAAAATGTGGACGCACTACTGTATTTCATATCTTTTCGGAATTGTTGTCTAGATGGGCTTTACATGTTATTCTAAACCTTGAAATCGCACATCTTACTCGTTGTACAGAAATCATTTATACTTTGAAGATATAACAAGAAACACAAATACAATCAAAATGTGTAGAAAATATTAAATTTTCTTTTACGTATTCAATTGAAAATTTGTAATTGTGTTGATTTTGCTGGCCATTCAAATAAATCACACTATAGCTCCTCCCTTTTGGAAGACATGATTTTAGTTACATATACATATTTATTGGGTTAGAAAAATCTAACAGCCTAAAACAGCAAACCAAAATTCAAGTGAATCAGATATAACTACACAAGCAATCACGACATCCCAAACATTATCTGTGAGAGAGAGATACGTACTCCCATGTAGTCAAGTATGAGAAACTCCTCCCACAGTAAGCTTTTACTGTTTGTTGTGTGTTTTGTAGAAGAGGAATAAAAACGTTCACCAATCACAGATGTTTTCTTTTGTGCGCATGAGAGGGGCTACAGTTCTTCATGGCGGTGGTAAACATGTTTTTATTTGGGCTTAATGTAGTTGTTGTTATATCGATTAGTTTGCCAACAAATCTTTATCGCTACAACTTGCGGCCAAGCCTTATCAACCATTTTCCGATAACCACCATTCTCTCCCCCATTACAAGGCTGCTTTGTCAGCGATACGGTGCCATTAGATTTAATAGATTTCTAATGGAAAGTAATGGAATCGAAAAGTTCACATACCTCTAATAGTTGTTTTAAATTTGTTGATTCGTGCACAGTGGCTGCGACTGTAGTAAATAATTATTTAGAATTTAGAATTTCGAGTTTGATTGCGTATTCTATTGCACGAAATAAGTTTGCTAATTATACAAGCGCTGTGAGAAATCTTCTGGAAGTTGATGATGCACTACAAGATGGCGCAAAAGGAAAGACCCTATTGGAAAACCCTAAAACTTTTGCAAATGGCGCCTAATGCCAATTTGTTTTTGACATTTGTGAAGTAAACAAACCCGGAATACAAATCGACAAGCCACACAGAAAAGAATGATGACTGTAAAATTTTAACAAAAAAATTGGTACATGAAAAATCTCAACACTCAGTTATATTTTTCATTGATATACTGACAAATTAAACAAATATTGAAATTAAAATCGATAAATGGTACAAACAAAAAACTTCATAAGAAATACCCAAATATTTAACGAAGTTTTCCAGATTTCAAAAGTTAACAAATAAATTCATCAATATGTATACCATTTCTAATAAATTAAAAACAAATAATAATTTTTATTTTCGGTCGTTGCTATAAATACTTTACCCATAACCAAATAACTTCAGTTAGAGATAAGTTTGTATAGACAGTCGGTGGCGTAACCGGCTAGATGCATACATCGAAACGATCTTCCAGTGGACGTGTGTTCGAATCCTACCGCGGCTGTTTAATTTTTTTTAAATAAACAAACTTTCTAAAAATACCTCCGATCGAAGACAAAACGGAAACTGAGATACAATTTAGTTTGTTATTATGTGAAATTCTTCATCGACGAAAAACGAAAATATTTTTGAGAAATAACGTACAATATTTTCGAAGATGGGTGAAATATTGCACCGACTGAAAATAATATTTTTACAATAAACAACCTACTAATATGATATGTGCTTTTTTTTATCACAGGATTATCAATTAATATTTTGTTTGAATTTTCGAATATTTTAATTGAATTGAAAAATAATTTTTTTCTGTGCATGAATCGTTTTGCTCCGCAAGAACGCGGAAGAATTGTTTCCATTTTTTTGCGCGACAATTCGTCGGTTGTGTTGGCGCAGCGTGAATGTCGTCGCAGATTTCCTGCACAGAAAAAAAGTCGACTGCAAAATTTTAACAAAAAAATTGGCACTTGAAAAATCTCAGCACTCAATTATATTTTGATAAATAACGTAAAAATATCCTCGTAGATGGGTGAAATTTTACATCGATTGAAAAATAATATTTTTCCAATAAAGAACCTACAAATATGGTAGCTGATATATGATTTTTTATATCACAGGATTTTCAATTAATATTTTGTTTGAATTTTCGAATTTTATATTTCAATAGAAAAATTATGTATACTTTTCTGTGTGGTCGTCCGACACCAACTGGAGATTGGCCACTCGCCTTGAAGAGACTGGGATAACACAAGATCTTACCAAGGCATTAGATGGTTAAGGAGAATATTCGCCAAGAATGCGAGAACCCGTCGCCAGCAGTTTTGGCAAGAGTGATGGAAAATGCCATAAAACGAGTCCGTATGTTCATGAACTTTGGCGGCGGCCACTTGGGCGATATCATTTTCTCAACTTGATGGAATAAATTCTAATGGATTAAAAAAAACAAATGTCACAAGCAGAACTAAAGTTTTTCATTAATTAACAGCAAAAGAACATTGGGTGATTACTTTTGCCCCACCATTTACAAAAAGAAAACTGTGTACCCGATGAGTTAGAAATACACAAATTGTGGAATATAACGTTCTTTAGCAATTATTTTGTCTGATCATTATTGTAGAAGCAGAAGAAATTGAGAAATTGGGTAGAGAATTAAGCACTAGTGATTTACACCACTATGGGAAAAGATCTGGTCCATTGCGATTTCACCAAATTTATATTATTATTCGATCTGCATTTGTTTTTATTAGAAGGTTTTTACTTTTTCAACGAGCTAACATATATTTGGGGTTCCTGCAAATACTGAAAAAAAAATAAACAGTCGAAACTGGAATTTCAAGTCACGTTGGCGAACAATCGTTTCGAAGATTGTGAGTCTTCTCATCAGCTCCTTAGCATTCTAGGTCAGTGACCATCTTGTTTAATTGCAGTTTTCGTTGCCGTGGCTTCTCTTCTCTTTCTCTCTCACGTGTGAACGACTGTTATTCATTACAAACACTTTTTGCTCTCCTACTTTCAAGTACTTGTGCTGAAGTTTTAAAAGCACTGCTATTTACAGAACATACATAACATCTTATTTTTGATAGTGTCCTACTTTTTCTCAGTCGTTCTCGACCACACAGTGTATTCCAAAAATAAGTATATACGTTGTAATTTCGACGAATATGATATTTTTTCGTACTTTGCTCTTTCGCACTCCAGTTTCTATACTAGTTGTCGACACTCGGTACCATATTCGTTACAAAAGCAATAATTTCCTTTAATAATAACATTCCAATATTGTGGTCACAAAAGTAAGTATGCGACAAGTGGTTATCCATTCGGTAATTGACTTTAATCAAGGAAGTTTCTCTTTTTATGGATTCAGATGAATCTCTACAAGCTATAAACTCCACAAAATAAGTCTGAGTAATTAAAATCAATTTTTGCTGCTTAGGCACAAAGAGGCAAAGAAATGTCTCAGGATTTGAAGGATCTGATAATAAAATTGTTCAAAGACAATAATTCTCTAATAAAAATTGGCGGCATTGTAGACAAAAGTAGTGCTACTCTACAAAAAATACTAGAAAACTTTAAGTCTGAGGGCTCCACGAAAAATAAGCCGTGTTCGGAGCACCCGAAAGTGTTTAACAGCCAAGAAGAAAAGATTATAGTCAGAAAAGTTACGGCAAAAATACAAGCAGAAATTGAATTAGAAGTTAGAAAATCGTGCCATTCAGAAACTATTCGCCACGTGTTGCACATACCTGGATATCGTGCCTGAAGTATTAGAAAGAAGCGATTCATTAGTCACATAAACCGTCAAGAGAGAGCAAATTTCACAAAAGGGTAAATAAACCGCCCCAAAACGTTCTGGAACACTATTATTTTTTCTGGTGAGAAGAAAATAAGTCTTCATGGATCTGATGGCCGTGATAAAGTTTAGAGAAAGCCCAATTCGGAAATAGAGTCAAAAACCATGACCGTACTGTAAAACACGGTGGCGTTTCGGTATTAATTTGGGATGCAAGGCGCCATCCGGGGTGGAAAACTTGTATTTGTTGACGGAATTGTGAACAAGTATTTATACCTCAATATTCTGGAAATCAATCGAATAGGATTAGAACATAGAATTAGGACACTTTCATATTTCAACATGATAATGATCCGAAGCCTACGTTTCTCATTGTGATGGAATCGCTGTTGTAACACACAAATCAACATAAAACTCCTCCTCAATCGGCAGATGTCAATCTCATAGAGTACCTTGGGGTTCACCTTGATCGCCAAATACTAAAACGGGATATAAAAGGGAGAGATGATCTCAAAAATTTTTCTGTGGAAATTCCAAGTTCTGTGACCCCGCAGTTGGTAGATTTAATGCAATTACGACGTCATGAAATTATAAAATATAGAGGATACCCTACCAAATATTGATTTCTTAAAATATGGTAAATGAATCACTTGTATCTTCAATACAAATCAAAATATCATACGTACTACATACTAACTTTTTTGATGTTAATTTCGTTCCTTTCGAGCGTTATCCCTCAGAATTAAATACATACACGAATCGCACTTTTTTTTTTAAATTAATATTGTATACTGCTTTTTTTTTTTGGAATAAAAATATTTTGTTGTGTTTTAAATAACTTATAGACATTTTTTAACAAAATATATAGGGTTTACAGCTGCATACTTACTTTTGTGATACACTGTATGAATTAATTTTATATTATTCGATCTGCATAGGTTTTTATTAGAAGAGTTTTAGTTTTTGAACAAGGGTCTTATCTCTTCTTTATCCCTCACGACTTTTTTTTGTGATTTTTGTTTCAAAATTTCAATTAATTTTATAATTGTTTCGATTAAAATGTTTGTCAAAATTGAGTGACATATTTGATAAACTTTTTAATTAACTCAATAAATAATTGTTAATGCCATGCGAATTTTTTAATCGAAATCTATTTTGATTTTGTTCTAGATGTGAAGCCAATTATTCGGCTCTCATCGAATTGCTTTCGAATTTGTAGTTTCTACAACACGTGTTTATCGTTCCACGTAAACATGTTAAAAGTTTAGAGTTACTGTATATACAGTTTCTTGTAAACATGTTTGGGTTCATGCAAATGATTTTATATATTTATCACAACAGAAGTGTAGTTCACAACAGAAGTGTAGTTCAATAAGTTTTCGTTTCACGTTATAACATTTCCCAAATGACGTATACTTATCTGACATTTCGTTTGCGAGTAACGTTTGAAAAGACAACATTCAGACTTTTAACCACATACTTTTGTTTTAGAGATTTTGATGCTCCCTTTTACCAAACCAATGTGCAATAACAAATAGACTGAATGTGAGATAGTAAAAACCGAATAATAAAACTGTCCTTTAACACCAACAGTTTTGCCGCCACTATTTGTTAAGCATTAAACTAAAAGTGAAAGCGCCCACTATGCCCCTGTCATAGCACACTCCTGGATTTTGGTTCAATGATCGATCCATATATGTGTGCATCAACATGGAATGGTACTTGCAACAATATGATTAGATAAGCGCGTTTAACCTAATGTACAAGATATGCAAGTTTTCCAGATTCAATTAGATTTACACGTAATAGTAATACAGGCGGTAGTGGTTCAAGCTCATAAAATTACACTTTATGATTAGAACCCAAAGTAGGAGGTTGTAAATATTTTATTAAAGTACGTACTGGTTCTACTAAATCGTAGTTCTGTCGGCTGAATAAGTAACGGCGTAGGGAATTTTGTGGTATGGGAATCAGAGATGGGTACCAGTCATATGGATTGGCGTGATTCACGTGATTGAGGCGTGAACATGAGCAGGACCAAATTTTTGTCACGTGGGTGTTCGTGAACGTGAGTACCGAAGAATTCTTCGTGCTTAAGTCCGATTTTTGCATGAGTGAGTGTGCGTGATCACTATTTTCATGTGAGTCACGCATATTTCCGAATAGTTGATATCATTTAATTTCGATTTTCTAAGTAAAGGGTCCGCCAAATAATTTTTTTTTGAAAATGGTATAAAGAAAAACTACTGAATATTTTCTCGAATTTCTTTTTTTATTTGAAAGTACAATCCTTCCGGTTAATAATGGAAAATAATTTCAATAAAATGGCTGCCTCGGCTGGCCATGCAGTAGCCTACACGATCGGTCCAATTTTTAAGCACATTATCGATTGTGTGCAGCTGTATTTCACCAATGGCTTCACGAATATTGTCCTTTAAAGCGTCAATTGTCTCTGGCTTGTCGGCGTAACACTTATCTTTGAGGGCACCCCACAAATAATAGTCCAACGGTGTCAAATCGCAGCTCCAAGGTGGCCAAACGACATCAGCTCTGCGCCTGATAATGCGATCTTCAAAAACAGGGCGCAAAACATCGAGTGTAGCTTCGGCTTTGTGGCACGTAGCGCCGTCCTGTTGAAACCAAATGTTGCCAATATCCTCCTCTTCAATTTTTGTGAACAAAAATTCGTGCAACATGGCCCGATAACGATCGCCATTAACTGTAACGGCCACTCCTTGCTCATTTTCGAAGAAAAATGGCCCAATTATGCCTCTGGACCAAAATCCGCACCAAACAGTGACTCGTTTTGGGTGAATCGGCCTTTCAATGTATGCGTGCGGGTTTTCTGTGCCCCAAATGCGACAATTTTGCTTGTTTACATCCCCGCCAAGATCAAAATGAGCTTCATCTGAAAAGATGATTTTTTTTGGGAAAATCGGCAACTTCTGTAAGTCGATCGCAGGCCCACTTAGCGAAGCGAAAACGCATTGGTCAAACGCGCAATACACAACCATATTCGTTCAGGGGAAGGACAAAACTAATTATCTGTCAAATCAGACATGAGCTAAGTGTTACCATTGACGAAATAAGCACTAGTTGAAAAAAAAAAACGTTAGATGTCGGACCCGTTATGTACTTTGTTAAACAAAGTATTTTTGGGTGGCTTCTAATATCATTTCCCCCTAACAAAGCGTCGTTATTCAAAGAACTTAAAGGAACTTTCTACAAGCGAAGGAGTTTTTATATGTTTTACATCGGGACCGATTGCAAAAGGTGGTAATAATATCAGAACTTCTAAACTATAGATCTGGTTGTTTTAGAATCGAGAATTTTCCAATATGAAAGTGTTCGAAAAATATCGCAAGCAAAACACACAAGAAAAACATTTGCAAACAAATTCGTTCCATCTCCAGAAAACCATTGGTTGTCGTTTGCATTTAGTTTGATGAATTTTTCAAAAGAATCATTCCGAAAGACCGCTGATGAAGATCTGTGGCGAGATCTGAAATAGCTATACGGTTTGCAAGGAATCATGAGGAAGCATTTTCAAAACATTTTCTTTTTTAAACAACTATATCTCTATTTATAGAGATATAGAAAATGGTCATGAGCTTGAATAATAAAATAGCAAAAGTACTAATAAAAAGGCCGAATAAATACACAAAAATCATCCCTGATCAACGTAGAGCACGACGAAACAACAGGCAATAACAATTGCCTGTAAACATTGTGTTGTCTTTTAGACAACAACAAAACACATTTCTAATGGAGACCGATGGTTTTCTGGAGACGAAAAGAAGTTGTTTGCAAATGTTTTTCTTGCTAAATTTTTCGAACACTTGCATTTTGGAAAATTCTCAATTCAGATGAGGTTTCGTTTGCATTTAGTTTGATGAATTTTTCAAAAGCAGCGTTCCAAATAACCGCTGATGAAGATCTGTGGCGAGAACTGTAATAGCTAAGCGGTTTGCCAGGAATCATGAGGATGCATTTGCAAAACATCTTCTTTTTTAAACAAGTATATCTCTATTTATAGAGATACAGCAAATGGTCTTGAGCTTGAATTATAAAATAGAAAAGTATTATATTATTTATTTAATATTTTTCAGGGTATTTTTAAAATTTTTAATTTGAAGTTGGGCGTGGTAAAACTTTCTAAGATAGATACATACATACTTATAAATAAATATGTAGAAGTGGATAATGATTTTGTGATAAAATAAATTATTTTAATTTTATTTTTGTTTAAAAAAAAATTAATTAAAGTAAATGCCTTATAAGGTCTTCCTCTTTGCATGCCCTCTAAGGTCTTCATTAGGCAATGGGCTAGGAAGGCCTTGCCTACCAATCTCACACAATGTTAAAAAGAAAGGAGACGTAATGTATAGGGAAGGTCTTCCGTATTTTAAGGAAGGCCTGTTTGGTCATGATTTCAGGCCTTCCAGGTCATGACTTCCGCCGCTGGGTTGTCTTGTATATTTTTGGAACGATATTCCTTATCGCGCGTTGCAGGATGGGAGTTAAATGGAAAAAAGTCAACAACTTTTTTTTTTATTATTATGCTATAATCCAGTATTATCAACTATATTACGTACTTTTAATTTGGTTTATATCTAGACTATCATATGTTGGAAAATTTCTTGTTTAATGGGAAGTTTTCTAGGTGGAGCCTGTAACCAATATTTAGTATATATTGTAGTTTTGAACCCAATAAATAGTAAATTCAGAAAAGCCAAAGTTAGAGAAGTTTAAAAAAAGAAAACTTTTTTAAATAAGTGCCTTTTCTTAAGGAAAGTAAATTTTCTCAAAAAAGATACCTATTTATATTCCTAAACAAAGTATCTTTCCTTAAAAAAAAATACCTTATCGTAAAGAAGTACATTTGCTTAAATAAAATAAATTTTCTTCAAAAAGTACCTTTTCTTAAAAATAGTATTTTTGTTTTTAAATAAGTACGTTTTCTTAAAAAAATACATTTTCTTACAGCAAAATTGCCTTTTCTTAAAAACTACATTTTCTTTAAAGAACACATATTTTGTAAAACAAAATAACTTTTTTTGAGATAAGTTCCTACTCTTCAAAATGTACCTACCTATTCTTGAAAAAGGAACAATTCTAAAAAAAAATTCCCATTTATTAAAAAAGAAATTTTCCTCAAAAAAATACATTTTCTTATAAAAATTCATTTCCTTAAAAGTATATTTTCTTGAAATAAAATAATACCTTTTGTTATCTTGAGATAAGTAGCCTTTTTGGAAGTAAGTACTTTTACTTAAAAAAATATCTTTTTCTTAGAAAGAGTAGCACTTCTTTAAAAAGTACATGTTCCTAAAAAAAAGTACTTCTTCGTAGAAAAAATTCATACTCCTATGGGTTTTTCTTACAGAAAGTACTTCCTCTGAAAAATAGTAACTTTTCTTAAAAAAACATTAACTTTTAATAAAAGAAGTACCACTCTTTAAAAAAGGAACTTTTCGGGAAAATATAATACATATTGTTGCAAAAAGGACCTAAAAATATACTTTTTTGCGACACAAAATAAATTTTCTAAGATAAGTAGGTATCTACTAAAAGTATACTTATCCTTAAAAAAAGGACCAATTCTAAAAAAATTCCCAGTTCTTAAAAAACCTTTTCTTCAAAAACAAAAAAAAATTTATTTTAAAAAACATAAATTTTCTTACAGAAATTCCTTTTCTTAAAAGTACATTTTCTTAAAAATAAAATAATACATTTTCTTTTCTTATCTTTTCTCTTCTTGAGATAAGTAGCCTTTTTGAAAATAAGTAAATTTTCTTAAAATAATAATCTTTTCCTAAAAAGAGTACCACTTCTTTAAAAAGTACCTGTTCTTAAAAAGAGTACTTCTTTGCAAAAAAAATCATACTCTTATTCATTCTTACAGAAAGTACTTTTTCTTAAAAATAGTACATTTTCTTAAAAAACACATTAACATTTAAGTAGCGTTCACAATGGCAGCAACGAATTTGTAATTCAAGCCATCTCGTTCCCACTCACAGTATTGCATATAATGCCCTCTCATGTTTTTCGTGAAATTGGAATTCAAATTTGTCATAGAAGTACGTTCTACTTCTACTTCAAATTGGAATTTGTTCGAATCAGTTTATTCTACTGACCGCTAAGGGCGCTCTACTTCGAATTTTGTTTTAAAACTTGAAAGTATGAATGAAAATGTAAACATTTTGTATCAAAACAAACAATTTAATAAATAATATTATCTGTAGAATCTGCCAATAACAATAATTTCACATATAATTATAATTTTTTATTACCAAGAATACAACACTGTCGCTGGCTTTCGAACAAATCAGCTGATGCAAATGTGAAATGTGTAGTTGTTTGTAGTAAGTGTAGTTCGCTCCAATTTTATTAATAAACAAAAGAAAAAAGTTTATTAAAAGCTGACATTTTCAGGTTTATTGAAACCGTCCAAGGCCATGACATATTATGGAACATAAGTTTTTAAACATTTCTAAAGAAAAATTTGAATATATTTCTATAGAAAAATTTTAAAATATTTCTATAGAAAAATTTTAAAATATTTCTATAGAAAAATTTTAAAATATTTCTATAGAAAAATTTTAAAACTTTTCTATAGAAAAATTTTAAAACTTTTCTATAGAAAAATTTGAGAATATTTCTATAGAATAATTTGAGAAGATTTCTATAGAAAAATTTGAAAACATTTCTATAGAACAATTTTAAAACTTTTCTAAAGAAAAATGTTAAAACATTTCTATAGAAAAATTTTAAAACTTTTCTATAGAAAAATTTGAGAATATTTCTATAGAAAAATTTGAGAAGATTTCTATAGAAAAATTTGAAAACATTTCTATAGAACAATTTCAAAAAATTTCTAAAGAATAATTTTAAAACAATTCTATAGAAAAATTTTAAAAGATTTCTATAAAATTTTACAATTTTTCTATAGAAAAATTTTAAAACATTTCTATAGAAAAATTTTAAAACTTTTCTATAGAAAAATTTGAGAAAATTTCTATAGAAAAATTTCAAAAAAATTTCTAAAGAATAATTTTAAAACAATTCTATAGAAAAAATTTTAAAAGATTTCTTTAAAATTTTACAATTTTCTATAGAAAAATTTTAAAACATTTCTATAGAAAAATTTTAAAACTTTTCTAAGGAAAAATTTTAAAACATTTCTATAGAAAAATTTGACAACTTTTCTATAGAATAATTTTAAAACTCTTCTATAGAAAAATTTTAAAAATTTTCTAAAGAAAAACACTTAATACTTTTTGCTCCGGGTAGTGGTACAAATCTGAGGTCCGTGTCTCACATTTAATTTTTCTATTTTTTACTGTTTGCTTTTTCGTTTGTATTGCAATTCTCCATGGTTTTCAATCCCCAAATATGTATACTGCTGTATAATGTAAACAATGTTACCAGTCAGCTGTTTTTTCGAACTTATTCGAACAAATTTGTTGCTTGCATTGGGAACGCCTGGTGAATCTGTTGCTATCATTGTGAACGAGCCTTTAATGTAAGAAATACCACGCATTAAAAAAGAACCGTTTCGGGAAAACGTAATACATATTCTTACAGAAGGACCTAAAAATATACTTTAAAAAAATACATTCTAAGAAAACTTTTTCTTAAAAAAAGTTTATCATTTTCCAAAAAGTGTCTTTTCTTCAAGATCTATTTAAATTATCGTATTTTTCAACGGGCGCCTTAGGCGTGTTGGAACTAACTAGTATATAATTTGTGGCGAATGGGACTTTGTTGCAACCGGGTGTACCTTGACACCTCGTGTGATTTTTTTAATATTGGCTTGAGTATAAAACAAGTGGTTCATGTAAAAATCGTTTTATTTTTGTGAGTAATATTTGCATTTACGCGTGATCTACCACTTGGGCTAAGATTTGTGTTTTGGAGTGTTCGGACACGTACAGTTAAATTTTATGGCGATCATTTTTGTAGAACATTTTGACCACGGCCCCCGTCATTTTCGAGCAGTTTTTTGCGAATTTTCAAAAATAAGTAAAAATTATAGTTATACGTGACAGAGTGTTAATTTGTTCCACAAAAATGTTTATTTGAATCTTTTCTATAAAACTTCTGAACTTAGTTTGTACCTCAGAAGTAAGGAACACACAATTTTGCATGCTGATATGTTGCAGGATAGTTCCGAGGGGCGGAAACTTTGACCCGCCCTAAAAAAAAATTCTGATCAGATCTGGCAAAACGCCGATACACGTATATTTTTTTAGACCTTTCTACGAGAATCCGTTGACAGAACCCCATCATTTTGAAAAAAAAACAACTAATTTTGTCTCACAGTGTAATGTGACTTAAAACTGGCACGTCAGAAGAGTCACGGCTGAATAGTTTCTAATACCAGGAGAGAAGCTCGTCTTTTAATAAAAAGAACAAAATTAAAAAATCGCCACGAACTGTAAATATAGGGTTTGAAAAAATTGTATTCTCAATTACAACAAAAATGTATATATCTCGTCATTAGGGTTGAGCAGCTGAGTGGTTATTTTCTCAGAATCGTAAATTAAGTAACTTAAGTCGATAATTAACAAATTCATTCTAACATAATGATTAAATCGGTCGACGGTTAGAAATATTTTGAACAGAAAACTAAACATTGTATAGTTTTCTGATTTTATGACTATTTTGTTAGTTGATACAACATTTCACTGCATGCATATTTTGTATATTTTATTGACTTTTGCTTACGAGTATAAACATTTGTAACTACGTTTTCATAAACAGATTTCCAGGGGCGATTTCGACTACTGATATCACTAGGTGTATCCTTATGGATGTCTACCAACCCTCTTTCTGCTGCAACCCCGCGAATTATGTAAACATTTAAACATACGAGCATTATAATCACGTGGATGATTATGCGGCTGATGTGTGAAATTATTCTTTAAGATCATAAAATATTGTCGATGAGAAGAAGTTATAACCGCTTCTAGGGAAGTCGAATGTAAACTGTTGTCTAATCGGTTACAAATTATCGCACTCTTTGCGGGTATAATAAAAGTTATTAGTTATTAAATAAACTGTGGTGTGTTGGAGTTTTACCTCCATATAGGGGTTATTGATATTCTTTCATCATTTATTTCAGATAACTATAGCTGTAATGTCTTCTTTCCCCAATACAAAACGAAAATTACGAGTGTGTAAAGAAACCACAGATTACGGACAAAACAAAACTGTGGGCTAATAAAAGTTACTGATCAGTTACAAGTCATCAGTGTATCAGCTAATAATCAAGGGGTGTGCGTGAGGGACTCTCGGCATTTGGCTTTTTTATTTATTGTACATTTAAGGAAAATTCTATTAGCCGCTGTATAAAAATTTCAAGAGAACAAAATCTTTATTTACAAATTGTAAGTATTAAGGCTTTCTTTACAGTCATAAGACGAAACTCGTTGTTTGAACTTTCAAGCAATGATAATAATACAAAAGAGTAATGACTTTTATTGCTTACAAATCTAATATGAAATGTTGTACAGTATTATATTGAAATTTTCAGGAGTATTTTAAAATCGTCATTTACATAACTATTTTAGTTATGTTTTTTGATTTCTCTGTCTACAAAATAATTAAATTTATGGCATATAATATTATCCAACAAATTTAAAAAGAAAATATATATTAGCAATATTTTAAATAACTATGTTTAAAAAGTGGCTAAAGAGCCGAATTCATTAGAATCAGGGTTCGTATTTAAGCGATTTTCTGATTTTGGCGATTTTTTGAAAAAAATCACATGAGGTGTCACGACACAAACGGTTGGAATGAATTTCCTTTCGCTATATATTATGTACTAGTTAGTTCCAACACGCCTAAGGCGCACGTTTAAAAATACGAGAATTTAAATGGATCTTTAAGAAAAGATACTTTTTGTAGAATGATAAACTTTTTTTTTATAGAATGTATTTTTTTTAAGAAACTATATTTTTAGGTCCGTTCTGTAAGAATATGTATTATATTTTCCCAAAAACGTCCTTTTTAAAAAGCTACTTCTTTTATTAAATGCTAATGTTTTTTTAAGAAAAGGTACTATTTTTAAAAAGAAGTAGTTTCTGTAAGAAAAAGCCATAAGAGTATGAATTTTTTTTTACAAAGAAGTTCTTTTTTAAGAACAGGTACTTTTTAAAGAAGTAGTACTCTTTTTAGCAAAAGATAATTTTTTTACAAATGTATTTATTTTCAGGCTACTTATCTCATGAAAAGAAAGGAAAATGTATTATGTTATTTTTACGAAAAGGTGATTTTAAAAAATACCACGTGTCACGGAAAAATACAACTCTGCGATATAGATTAAAGCAAAAACTCACCTCAAAGCACTGCAACAATGCGAGAGCGCATGAGGGAAAGAAGAACATAGTGGAAAAATGCTGTCTGTTCTTGTTATTGGAATTATAGGCCTTTCAGTGATGTTTATACTTATGGCCAGTTTTTCAGTCAGTGGTGATCTTCGTTTCTTAGTTAAATTCTGGTTAAACATCGAATTGTGTTTTTTAGTCATTGTTTAACTATGATTTAATGTTGGTTGGTTAACTTATAGTCAGAACCATATTATTTTGACAATCAAATTACTGACTGTCACAGTGAGAAACGAAAATTGTATAAAATACATGTTTCAGATTTGCGTATTTGTACACATACGTTGAGTCTAGATCGTTAAATTGTTGCTCCTATATAGTTTTTAACACATTTTTGTTAAAATGACTTCGATTTTATGCATCTATTTCTTATTGTACATAATTCTATTTTGTTTGTTCCCCTTTGTTGTTTGGGTATTTATCACAACAAAACACACGTTTTTTTCCAATAAGAATACAAGGGTTGCCATATTAGTTGACAATATGGCGATTTACATTAACTCACCACTGAAAAACAAAATGCAAAGTTAACCTCAAATTAACTTAGAATTAAGATTAAGTAATCCCATAGTTAACTACCCACTTAAAAACTGGCCATTAGGGATCTACGATCGATACTAATTCGAACGTGTGAATTGCAGAATTGAGTTTGTATATATACGATTGATGATCAACCGATGGTATCAATTCAGGTACAGTAGTCAGGCATCTGATGATGAATTTGTCACGGAGTTCGAAACTAGTCTTGCCAGTGAGTGTGTGTTAAACTGAATTGTCCATTATTTCCAACAAAAACTAACCATTTTTCAATTATAAATATCTTCATGACTTGTAAGCTTGTAGTATGAATTTCTCATACATTAACCAACAACTAAAAGGCATTTTTGTAATAAACGATATTTTTTGTAAGAGAAGGTATTTTTTTGAAATAAAGATTTTTTAAAAAATGGGAGTTTTTTTAGAATTGGTCCGTTTTTCAAGAATAGCTACATTTTTAAGAGTACGTACTTATATCAAGAAAATCTATTTTTTTAAAAAAAAACTTCTTAAAGAAATAAAGTTTTTTAAGAAAATCCAATTTGTTGTAAGAAAATTTACTTTTTTAAGAAAAGGTACTTATTTAAAAACAAATTTACTTTTTTAAGAAAAGGTACATTTTGTGAGAAAATGTCTTTGGCTTACATATTATTGGGTTCAAAAATACAATACATATATACTAAATATTGGTTACATACTTCACCTACACAACTTCCCGTTAAACAAGAAATTTAACAGCATATGTTAGTCTAGACACAAACCAAAGCAAAAGTACCAATATAGTTGATAATACTGGGTTGTAGAATAATAGTGTTAAAAAAAGGTGTTTAATTTTTTTTTCATTTATGCCCATCCGGCAAAGTGCGATAAGGAACTTCATTCCAAAACTTGTTTATCTTTGTTAATGAATTTTATTCTTCTAGTAATTAAACTCTTTGTTTTTTCAATCTGATAGAAATTAAACTTAAACTTAGCTATGCCTTGATATAAAGAAAACTCTTACAACTAGCGATAAGTCGATCCGGGAAACTCAATTCCAGATTTGTGATTCACAGCCCCGATTCCGGCGTACTCTGCTCCTTAAGCTCGGTGAGCAAATTAATTATTCTCCAGTGTTGTTTTTGTTTTAAGTTAATAGTTATTTAACCAATTTTCACGGTTTTGATTTAATTTTCCAACATTCGAGGCGATATAATCAATTATAAATCGTTTGTGTGCAAAATATCAGAAGAGTAATACACTTATTATAAGAATGTAAGCGTGCTTGATGTAGTACATATGTTCAGATTAAGGCGCGTTCTTGTGAAATCCGTGAAATCATAATATCTAAAAGCAACAAAATTTTCATAAATTTCTACTTAATTTCTGTTTACATAAATATGGTTTCACATCATCACCCAGCAAAATTTGAAAATGTAACACATGGTTATTTAGTTTTATTTTTTTTTAAAGGAAGGAAAAGTGTCCCCTACTGATGAAATTAATATGACCCACTAAAATACTTTTACAATATTCCAGAACAGACACATGAAAAAAAATTGAGCAGGGGGAAGATTGGATATATTTTACCCTCTTTTTCAGCTGTATAGTTCAAAATTCCCATGATTTGTAATGTTAACAATTTGACATGATTATACATTAAAAATACTTCTAATATTATGAAAATTCTTTTAGATATGATGTAAATATGAGCCATAGATTTACTCCTATTTGTTAATTGTGACGACATTATCTATGAGACAAAATACACACAAGGCAGAGGCGGATTTGGGTTGGATGTGGCCCAGGGCGCAGAATAAATATTGGGACCCTTAAAAATAATCAAAAAATAACCACATTTTTGTTGAAATAATCCAAAATTTTATAAACCTTAAAAACGTACTTTAATTACTTTAAGTACTAATTAAAATACAGAAAATTTTTTCTATCTTTCTGGCTTGCAAACTTGTAAATTATATCATTAAAATCAATAATTTCACTAAATCACTACCTATATGCAATACAGCAATAGTATTGAGTCTTTCTTTCTGTCATTGCATTTCTTAAATAATTCTTTACTCTTTTAAGACAAGAAATGATCCTTCTCCAGAATCGTTTGAGATTGGCATGGTATAAAATATTTTTAAAATAATTTCCACATTTGAAAAAGTTTCTTTCATATCTATGGCTTTTTTATCTAAACTCCTAGCTGAGCCTGCAGACTTCGCCCTGCCGACAAAATTAGTCAATGATGTCATAGCCACTAATGAATTCACACATTTTATATTTGGGAAAACCAAACCATCACAAAAGTGTGCGTAAAACGCATATGGGTAGGCATTTTTCGATGTTTTGTAGTTCTACCTTATCAATATATCTTGGATGGACAATTGACGCGTTGCAGTTTGCTGAGCTTTTAGTTTTTATTTGAATGCAAGGCGAGACAGACGTGTAAGTAAACAATAATAAAATAAACAAAAATTTCAACTTTTTTTAGAACAAACTTTATGGGTAAGACCAAAATCATAAAGTTGGAAATTTAAACAAATAAGACCCTATGGAAGCTATAACTACAAGTCTTAATGTAAAAGTAATGATTCGCGCAACTGTATTCGTGAAAGTATGACTTTAAAAAACCATCATACTGGAAGATCTTTAACCCTCGTTATGTTCTGTACATTCAATTTCAAGGAATTTTATTGTGGATACAAATCTTCGTAAAATGTTTCTCCAAAACCTTTCGTTTTGCATTACAATTTTCGCATTTTGTGCATTGACGCAATTTGAAACCATGGAGCGCTTGTAGCGTGTCCACATTGAGGCGACATGTTGCTTTGATTTTTTATGGTCGGACAAAGTAGCCCCAATATGTTTCCAATTTTGAAACCCAGTTGTCAACTTGGATTTTGAGCCCAAAAATAATTTTCATGGATAGCAATATATAGATTTGGATGTTTCGGAAAAAATTATCCACGTTATTTCTTCACATTCTCCACTCAACGTTTTCCTATAAAAATGCAATCACCGTGTTTATATATCGATTTAATTTGACTAATATGGCCAATATTTATTAGTTTATTACAAATGAGAAATTCAACCATTTCTATTCTTAGTACATTAGGCCAGAGAAAATGTATTTTAATTTTATTTGGTTGGTTGGTTGGTTGGCAAGGCTACAAGACAGCACGCTGTCTAGCACACTTAGGCTATATAAGCCCATTGTGATACCTGCAGTTTCCTCCATAGCAACTATCGACTAGTCGTCCAGCCAATTTTCCCTTTCAATAAATTTGTCTATAAAACCTACAGGAATATCCTGTAGGGCTACGGTGCTAACTAGATGTGTTCCGAATATCCTACTTCTGCTTCAGAGCAGGGCAATCCAAGAGAAGGTGTTTCGTCGTTACCTCGTCCTCTTCCATGCAGCATCTACAGAGAGTGGAGTTTCTATGTCCCAATCTGAGGGCGTGTTTTCCTACAAGACAATGTCCCTTAAGTGTTCCTATCATTGTGGATAACCTGGCTCTCGGCAAGTTAATTAGTTGCCTAGTCCTCTTCGTGTCCACGTGTGGCCAGAGGACCCTGGCTTGTTTGCAAGTCGAAGTAAGTCTCCACTTGTCCTTGAACAAATTATTGGCCCAGTGCCTGATCTGCAAGCGGCAGGTAGAGATTGGGATACTTACACCTTCTTTTGCCGGAAGAACCTGTGCCGTAGTGCCCTGTCTAGCTAACGCATCCGCTACGCAATTGCCTGGAATGTCGCTGTGTCACGGTACTCAGATGAGCCTGATGTCAAAATACTCTGCCATCACCCTATGTGATGAGTGGCATTCTTTCGCCGTGAGGGACGTAGCAAACATGGCTTCCAGGGATTTGATGGCAGCCTGGCTGTCTGTTGAGATACATATTCTCCGGAAGGTTGTGACACTACTTTTCGGTAGTTCAGCAACCTCCAGTTTGGGGGTAATTTTCCGCCTGAAATACACTACAGTGATCAGGCAGCTTGACGGAGATATTTATATTTAGGTCCGTTGAATGGACCCCATAGCCCACTTGCTCGTCCAACTTTGATCCATCCGTGAAAAATCTGATGCTACTGGTATCCCCTTTCAGTGACTTTTCCCAGGTATTCCTGTTCGGAATAGAAGTCCTTAGATTTGTCGCTGGTAGAAGGTAGAGTATACAGTAGTCCGTGTTTACGGGAATAGAGTTGATCCGGTGTAGTAATTCAGTGTGTCCTTAATGTCCCGATATCAAAACGCCACAATCTCTGATTCTCACCAGGGATGTAACGGCTGCCTATTCGGCCATGATATCAGGAGTAAAGATGTTCAGTATAGCGCTAAGTGCAGTACCTGACGTCGTGCCCATTGCCCCATTAACGCTAATCAGTGCTGATCTTTGAATTTTCATCAAGGAATTCAGAATATATTTCTTTTGGAGGGACCTCCACCAAACTACGATACCATAGAGAAGTATTGTTTTGACTATTGCACGTATAAATCCACATTAATTTTATTTCCAATGAAATATTTTGCGACTTACTATCGATATTTTCCATCGGCATATCTTGCCTGCCTTTGTCTACAGATATTTCACGTATGCCTTCTTCTATACCAAGAGTTTCAGCAAACTCATTTTGTCGGCTGGTGGAAGCTGTAAGTGCATCTGTTTTTTTGTGCCCACAGAATTACCTAGAGTGATCATAAATTTATCTAATGCTCCCTTCTATTGGTTGATAACTTCTTCATATTGTTTTTTAACTTTTCTTTTTTCAGCGTCTGATAAATGGCGTATCATTGTTCATATTATGTTTCAAAAACAAAGATTGCAGATAAATAAATAAGTTTTTAAACATTGCCTTCTGAAACATGTTATTTAAAATTCACGAGAATGATTTGTAACAATATTTTTATCATGCAGTTTTAATTGTTAAACTCGTGGTACAGTTTGTAAATAATTCACCGTGAGGAAAGTTGCAATACAATTGGGAGGACAATTTTTAATTGATTTAAAGTCTTAAAAACAAATTTATTTCGAATGCCACCTGATACTAATTATTTGTAATGACATAAATATGAGTATATAATTTTATAATTCAAAATTAATAAAGATAAACATCGTTACAACAGGTGGACTATAGATTGGCTTCACAAAAATAGTGGGCGTTCAAATTTCATGAAAATGAAATTTTCTATAAATAAGTTCCATTTTAGTTTTCTGGACCATTATAGGTAAATTTTTTTGCAGCATTTGATAAAGATTGGTCCTTGTTTTAATATATAATGGATATTTTGGTAGAAAAATAAACAGTTTAATTTTTATATGTAGAAGAAAAACTTGATTTCTGCACCCTTTTTGTATGACTTAGCTTATTATAGGAAGATTGATAAAGTCACGGGGCCCCCAAAACTGCGGGGCCCCGGGCGCGCGCCCGGTGCGCCCCCCCTTAAATCCGCCTCTGACACAAGGGGAAAGGCAGCTACGCCGAGTAAAATGTAATAATTTTATCCCATATGTTGGTAGCGATTTCCAACTCGTCTGCAGTATTTAGGATACCCATAAAATGAGTCGCGAAGCATTAAATTAAGCGCATAATTATTTTAAGTAGTTGTCATATGCACTATCCCCTTCTGTTAGGGGAGTTTAAAAGGAATGCATTCAATGACTAACAAGTGTAGAGTTGTTCAACGATGTCATGGAATTTGTGGTAGGGGCACTTTTGAAATCTGTGATTATGTTTCGCTTTACTTTAGAATTTTTTTTTTGGAAGGGAATCACATTTTTGACATGTTATTTTTTCAGGATTTATGATCATGTTGAAATGTAAACAATCAGATATTACCAACAAACCGTACCCGGCCGTACATATGCCATATTTTTCTCCATTTTCGCTATAAGAAGGGACATCGAGAGTTATGTGTAATGCCACAAAAAATTGACAAACATGTTCTGTGTTACATTCGAATTTTTAAAAATGTCTTTTCGGATATTTAGTAAGGCACGTTTCTATTTCTACTTAAGTTAAGTTTGAAATGACATCGGGGAGAAATCTCCTAGAGTCAACAAAATAATACAAACAATTGTAATATATTTTGGAAATGTAATCGCTGGGATATCTGAGGCCAGGAGTGGAAAAAATGGTCATTGAAAAACACTTTTTTTTTGAGTTGCTGATAATTTCTGTACTGTTGTTCTCTTTATTGTTATTTACAATAAAATACAAGTTCCTAAGTTATTTCTCTTGATGCCAATTCTATCGAATATAAAATCATTTTTCAACATTTTCTTTTTTCATACCATTCAAATTTGCGGATAAAGCTATTGATGTAGTTAGGAAATATCATGAGAATGGACAAAGAAATTGGCATAAAAGTAGGTTAAGTGGACCAGGAAATTGAATATCGCGAATGCTTGGCACACGCTGAAAAATCTATATTTTGTTGTTGTTTGGATGCAAATAAACTCCGGTTCACTTATTTAAAGGCACTAAAAATTCTATATTCAGCAGCCTGTATCTTTTGCAATTTGTAACCAATTGCAGAAAATGGAAATGAAAGCCAGACATCTTGAGATTTAAAAAAAATCATGACAATAGTGGTTTCTTAACTAAATAACTGTTTTTGAGCATTTTATAAGAAAAGTCCAAAAATGTGATTTTTTTCAAGCTGGAGTGGAAGCGAGCAAGTCATCAGTAAGCAGAGTAATTAAGAGCTGTGTGTATATTAAATACTTGAAATTACAAAAAAAAACCGCCACTAAATGCTCCTGTATTTAGGGATTACGAAGAAGTATAATTTGGATGGTCCTCATGGCTACAATTTTTATTTCTATGATCTGCGCAAAGAAAAGCGTTTTTCGAATTGACATCACAGCCGAGAGGGCGGCGTTATGGTATGGCGTGCTATTACGTACTATGGCACCATCGATCTTGAACTTCAAAGTGCACAAATGAGTGGTGCAAGCTATACAACGTTATAGGAATCGGCTTTTCCGAAGTTCAGCCAACTATTTGGTCCCATATCTTGGATATTGCAACAGGATAATACCTCTATACATACCTCCAGAGTTGCAAGCCAGAATGTTAATATTATTGACTGGCTACCCTATTCGCCAGATCTAAACATTATCGAAAATGTCTGGGGTTGGTTATCTAGCAACGTCTATGAAGGAGGTAGACAATTTGTTTGGAATGTTTGGAAACAAATTTCGTTGGAATGGTTTTAGCAGCAGCATAAAATCTGGTTTTAGCAGATTTTGACTTTGATAGATTTAGTCCCTATACGCCGCTATAGATGTTAACACATCAAAAATAGCACATGTTTGGACTTTTTTTCATAAATTGCTCAAAAAAATTTCTTTATTGTCATGATTTTTTTATACCCTCCACTGTAAGTGATAGAGGGTATATATAAGTTTGTCATTCTGATTGTAACATATAGAAATAAGGCTTTGCGACCTCATAAAGTAAATATATTCTTGATCCTTATAACAACCGGAGTCGATATAGCCATGTCCGTCTGTCCGTCTGTTGAAAACATTCTCACGACTTCAATCGGCGATAACGCGGTTTGGTTTTTGGCCAGAATGTTCCACGTATTCCTGAGCAGTTTGGTATTGAAAATCAGCGAAATTGGTCCATTGGAAAAAAATTTATGATTGAAAACGTAAAAAAACTCATAAAATTTTCACATTAATTTTTGTAGTTTTATACTAAACTACTCCTTTTGCCGTGTGGTGAATTTCCATGTTGAAAATCTTTGTTGTTCTTTATAATAGGTAAGTACTTTAGAATGTTTAGATGTACTTTCATGTGTTCATACATTTATATGAATTTTGTCACACTTCATGTAAGGTCGCTGTGGCCTGATGGGTAAAGGGTTGCGCGTTGGACTCTGAGGGTTCTTGGTTCAACTCTCGTCCCAGCTTGTTTTTTTTCTTATAACAGTTCTTCAAAAAATGCTTTTTTATTTATAAAAAATGCTTTGCAGCTTGTTTTTTTTTTTTAAAAGTTCTCCAAAAAATGCTTTTTAATTTTACTTGTGAACAAGTAACTTATTTTTATTTTTTTTAAAAAAATACATTTTCTCAAAAAAAGTACATTTCTTAAGTACATTTCAAAGTACATTAAGTACATTTCAAAGTACATTTCTTAAGTACATTTCATTAAGTACATTTCTTAAGTACATTTCTTTCTTAAGTACATTTCTTAAGTACATTTCTTCTTAACCCTACGATTCATAACCGGGTACCCGTGTACATTTTTTGACTTTAAAGTGCTGCTGTGCCTATAATTTTTGAGATATGGACATAAAACTCCGAATCATCAGAGATTTTGGCTAAACTAAGATTTAAATATGTACCAAAAAATTCAAAATATTTTCAATATTTTCTTTAAAAAATGATTTTAAATGTTTTACCCCCATAAACACACACCCGGGTCCCCGGGTACCCTAATGCAATTCCTATGTAAATGCCTGACATGTAAATGAAAAAACGTTTTTTTGTGTTGTTTTTATTGGAAATAAATGTCTTTTTTATTTATTTTATCATATTTTATATATATTATATTATAATTCATCCGAATCACTATCGTTGTTATTGTGGCAATTGTAGCATTTAGTAATTGTTATGGCGTGCTCATCGCATATCGGCGTGCTACATATGCAGCAATTTTTTCTAGTTTTTCTTCTGCGCTTATTTGGAAGAAGGTTGCACATGTAGCACACGCCCGTATGTGCTTTTCTTTGTCGTGCTGACGGAGATGTTGACGGACCTGCAGCACAAAGCACACTCTCCAACGGCCTTCCGATGATGCTTTCAATTGCATTTTTTGTTGAAAATTGGAGCACGCTTTGCACATTTGAAATTCTATTTTCTATAACAGGAATGCACAGGTTTTCTGCCAGTTGACGCAGGAAATTCTTCCTGCGCGTCGTGGTGTATCGTGCAGTTGGATTATTTCCATAATATATGATGTGTGATGCAAATGCGCTCACATCAATGATGTTATAGAAAAATGCCATCGGCCATCTTCTTGTTTGTCGCTGGGTCGTGTATTCTTGGAGCGTTTGGTCCATAACGTCCACCCCACCTTTTGTTTGGTTGTAAAAATTGATAATTTCTGGTTTCCCATTCTCGTCAATTTGTGCATCATCATGCATACTAGAAAGAAGGATGACCGAGTTGGACTTCCGCTGCTTATATGAGAGCAGTGTTACGTTGTCGTGGAAGCCAAATAAACTTGAACCAACGTCTTTTTTTTTGTCTTCTTTCATCTCCGCAGGGATGTAAGCTTTGTTGCGGCGGAGTGTACCCACAATGCTGAGCTTTTCTACTTTTAGTTGCCTAGCCAACGGCAGCGTCGTAAAAAAATTATCCATGGTGATATTTCGTCCGCTACCGTAGTATGGCCCAACTAAATATTCAACACAGAATGACGAAGCAAATTAAATATTTCAATTTTACGACACAAATGAACATCTGCTATCTAATTCAAAAGCAATTAAGCAAGTACAGTTGAGAACGAAAAATATAATCAACAACAAAAATATTTACAGGAAAATATTATTTTATTTCAATAAACGCAAAACAACCTACTTCGGGTACCCGGGTACCTGGTTATGAAATTAAAGGAGTTTTGCTGGTTATGAATCGTACAGTTAAGTACATTTCTTCTTAAATGTAAATTTCTTAGAAATGTACATTTCTTAAGTACATTTCAAAGTACATTAAGTACATTAAGTACATTTCAAAGTAAATTTTCTTAAGTAGGTACATTTCCAATGTGAGCATTTGAGCATTGTGAGCAATGCATTTGTGAGCATTGTGAGCATTTGTGAGCATCCTGCATTTGTGAGCATTTGTGAACAAGTCATTGCATTTGTGAACAAGTAACTTATTTTTATTTTTTTTTAAAAAGTACATTTTCTTAAAAAAGGTCCTTTTTAAAATTTAATATTTTGCTGGTTAACACTAAGGTGGAGGGTATCAAAGATTCGGCACAGCCGAATTTAACACTTTTACTTGATTATATCTCAAGATGTCTAGGTTCCATTTTAAAGTTCTGCAATCGGTTACAAATTGCAAAAGATACAAGCTGATGATTATGGAATTTTTAGTGCCTTTAAATAAGTGAACCGGAGTGTATGTATATTAGGGTGTTGTGAAACAATTTTTTTGGATGCATATTGAAAAGCTGATTACGAGAACGTCCAACTTTTCTTATACAACGGTACTTATAGTCCCTTACCACCCGTTAAAGGCTCGATTCCTAGTGAATTTGGGTAAAATTTGTTTTTATTTTCCTGGTCTATATGGGGCTCAAACAAAGCAGAAAACTATATTTTAAAAATATGTTTTCTCGCTGCAGCGATTTCCCAATTTGTGTATTAAATTAATGAATATAAATAAAATAAATACAATTAAAAACTAATACAATACAATTAAAACTACAGTGAGAATTATGCCAAAAATCTGAAAGAATTTCTGCCGTGAAAAAAATGTGTTGTCGAAATTTTAAAAATATATTTTTCTCATTATGCTCTCCATGACACCTCGTTTAAATATTTTGTTTCTAACCCAAAAACACAAGGAATCGAAAATTCAACGAACTGTAGGGGACTATTGAAATTCTAAAAAATGGGTTTCAGTACACCCTAATGTATAATAGGTACCTACATTCAAATTTGAATTCTCTGGTTATATGATTCTTTGCATGGATGCAAGAAGACACTGTGTCTGCGTAGTTTTTAAGTCTATGTCATGTATTTTATTAAAAGTTTTGACAAACACATGCTTCTGTGTTAGATTTATTCCCCCAGTCTCACAAAGTTTAAATATGTCATCATCATCGTCTTTGTCTACTCAACTTTATATTCGTCAGACTTTTGGCGTTGTCTGTTAATAATTTTGTCGCGTTTTTTTGTCACTATAATTGAAGATCAGTCGTAATAGTAAATGACATTAAAAACAGACAATATTTGTTTTATAATTATCAGAAATTATATTCTGACTTATAAGCTCATGGTTTTGTGTTTCATTCAATATAGACGTTAACGTTAAAAGCCAGTTATATACTGCAATGTAGCCCCAGATGCAGTCTATATTTATTTTATAATTATCCAAAATTTGTTTTTTATCTTTAAGTTCATCTCTAAGTAACATCATTTCACTTGATCAAGTTTGCGTAGCGTTGGGTGATGATTCAGTGTTATTAAGTGATTGTTTCATAAGTTTAATGTTCATTCATTTTTCAACATGAGTGAGAGGGTAATGTGGGGGTTTCAGAAAATATCAATTATATTATTTGGGTTACTATTTGATCTTTGATGATTAACCGCATTTTTATTCCGCGAGTTTGAATCTCAAAATGGATTTTAAATGGTATGAGTTATTGTTATGAGTAATTTAAAATTGTTCAAATTATTTCAGGCTTCCGTAAAAATGTGTGTCTAAAAGTTTATTTAATTTTAAATTAGAATTTTATGTTTATAGTTTTTAGCCATAGAGGTCAATTTTTTAGTTAAAAACTATATAAAAAAAATACAAAGTTTTTTGTTACTGCAAAGTCGAAAATTGTGCGCAAAGAGTTTGAAAGTCAAACATTTAAAATAAAAAGTTCGAAACCCACTGAATTTTGACGGAATTCTAAAAATTAATTAATAAAGAAAACACTTCAAAATATTACAGTTTATTTATTTCTTAAATTTCTTTCCAATACAAATTAAAATATTCAACATATTCTAACTGCATATACACTTGGTGCTCACAAATTACATGATTCTAATTGCTCATTTCAGACTAAATAGATTCCGAGTTCACGTGTGAAAATACCTTCTTATGGTGATTTCGTTTATAAAAATCATATCAAACGACAGTAAGTCATCCGTTTTATCGGACAACATTCTCCTTCATGGACAGAATATGCAACAGTTTTGTAACCTTTGAGTGCAATATTCTCAGAAAATATCACAAAGCCCTGTAAGTATGGTTGCAATTTTTCACAAATGAACTCAAAACTTAAATTTTAGGGTAAAGGATAAACAAAGTGATGCATTTTTCTCTGAATCGAAATCTCCATTACCCAGTTGGAAATTTTGTCCTGTAGACATTGTTAGTAGTATTTCCTTAGGACTATGTCAGTATGTGAAGATAATTTATATAAGACATCTTCTTGACATGTCAGTAGTTTTGACTTAGGTGACATAAATTGTGAAGGAGCTGACAATCTACGTAAGACCGTCCTATTGATTTGTCAGCCCTTTGTCATAGTTGACTCTTATTAAGACCATTGCTGAATGACGATTGAGGATGTCTTCATCATTTGTCAACAACAGTGACTCTGACATGCAGTTCTTTGTCATTGATGATATCTATAGGAAATTTCCAACTGGGTAGTAGGTATCATTGTGCAATGCCGAATTCAAATGTCGGTGTGTGAATAGATTTGATTTCTTTTGTAACATATTTCCCTTTCAGCTTAATGCACTCTCTCCAACGTTACAACAATGCATTTACATCTAGAAAATTAAAATGTTTTAACGATGATGATAATAATGGCCGACGGTGGTGCAATGGTTAGGTAGATGAGAACGCGGGTTCAGTCCTTGCCCTGTCCACCTTACATTTATTTCGTCGACGGCCAATGAGTTTAATAACCCTATATTGGAAATCGGAATCAATTACTCTTGTGTTTAAAGCTGAAAGGATAATTCAACTTTTCGGAGACCAATTTCTACGCTATCCTGTGGGTCGAAGATTGTCGAACACGTTGTGTATAAAATACTATTTTTTATAACCACATCTTGTCTTTTTTTTCTGTATTTTTTTCTGGAAAGTCTATAATTTACTCGATAATTTACAAGTGAATATTTTACAGTATCAAGTAAGCCAACTCAGTATCGAGTACCCTCCCAGTTGTTAGCAACCAAATAATTTTTAAATAAGATGATCATTATTTTGTGGACGTAAATATTACCATCGGTGGTGCAATGGTTAGTATGTTCGGCTCTTGTACATCGCTTAGTGATGACGACACAATCGAGCCCTTAGGCACAAACATGATTCTCAAAATTTCATTCACAGCCCAAGTACAAATGTAGGTCCCAATCAGTCTAGACATTGCAATTCAATTTAAATCAATTCAAATCAATTCAATTCAACTCAACTTAACTCAATTCAATTCAGTTCAGTTCAGTTAAATTCAATTAAATTCAATTAAATTCAATTCAATTAAGAATTTTAAGTCTTGTCTTAAACCTTCCCTGATACGAGACAAATGGAAGGTGGACTAGTCGTTTTATTCCCTAGTCATGTCACTCCTAAGAACTACAGACCAATCAGATTCTCATCCTTTCTATTGAAAGTACATCTGGGTTATCTTGAGCGCAACTTGAAGTTGGGGATTTTACTTTTACTGCCTTCTAGGATAGAGAAGGTGCTTTTAACAATGTGTCATCTAGCGCTATCAGGGACTCTCTGGAATCCGCTCAGGTGCCTCTACTTCTTATTGAATGGATTGCGAACATGGTTAGCGATCGCATTGTAAATTCTAACATTGGGGTGTTAAAATTGTTGCCTATGCGGAAGACGTCGTTATTCTTGTCGGTGGAAATTCTTTGCCTACTGTCAGTGACCTCAAGCAGGATGTCCTGGGTGAGTTGTCAGTTTGGGCCAGGCACTGTGGCCTATGTGTTAGATGGAGCTGGTTCTCTTTATGCGTAGGCGAAATATTGGATTTTTTAGGAAACCACGGTTGCAGGTTAGCCGTCGGTGGTGCAATGGTAGTGAGCGCGGCTCTTGTGTATGGGCACAAGGGTTCGATCCCGGCTCTGAGCATGAGAAAGCTTTCCAAAATACCGTTCGGAATCGGTGTAAATCTGTAGGTCCGATCAGTGAGTGTAAAACTAGAACGCGCACAGCTCACTGGTTTGTGAGAAGTTCTACCTAATCGCTTCATGGTATGTAACGGGAAACCATTTATTTATATTTAAGGTTGGAGGGCGTAGAGTTATCTTAATTTTCTGAGGCGAAACATATCGGTAACTTTCTTGATCAGAAACTGAACTGGAAGCGAAATACTGAGGAGCGAATGAAGAAAGGATTGAACGTGATCTACACCTGTAGGAATTTGAGTGGCAAAAGCTGGGTATTTCCTGCGTTGGTTTTTTTGGCTATGCAGTTGGCTATCATGCTACCACATATGGCTCCGAAGTCTGGTGGAATGCATTTGTGTTTGTGTTTGACTATATGCTGCCGACTGTAGACCTTGGGCAATGCCCGGAGATCATGATGCCAGATAGGATTGACTGGGTGGGCGGTATACCTTCCTCACTCTCTGGTCATCTGATCGTTACACATGGCTCAAAAATGGAATCGTGCACAGATCGTGCACTGCCTGAGGCCGGCAGTGGACTCAGGATAGTGACGGCGACACTATCGAGTATCTAGCCATGAAAAAGCTTCTCAAATTACCGTTCGGAATCGGTGTAAAACTGTAGGTCCCAATCAGTGAGTGAAAACTGGAAAGCGCACAGCTCAGTGATTGTGAGAAGTTCTCCCCAGTCCCTTCATGGGATGTAATGGGAAACCATTTATTTTATTTTTTAGTGGACTCACGGAGGACTACGTCGCTTCTTCGACTGGATAAGGCTGTTTTGCAGCTAATCACGGGTCACTGTGATGCTGGAGGCTTCACTCGCAACTGGATTGTGAACGGGGTTGATTACTGTCGTGCTTGTGGTGATGAAGAAGAGGTGGATACCATTGAGCACCTTCTATGTCAATGCCCAGCCCTACAGCCTAGACGTTGCTTTGGTTAGTTTCAGGCAGAATGTGGCGTCTTTGCGCGATGTGGCCATTGAGAATTTGATGGAATTCTCGTGGGGTCTGCCATGGATCCTAGACACCATTTTTTGATGATTTGTATATTGGTAATCTGGAATGGTAAACCTTGACTTGCACATATGGACGCTCATCTTGGATGGCATTGTATGCATTGATCAGAGCTTACCTGGGAACATAATTAAGTGATTCTTCTGTTTGTCCTACGTCTAGCAATCCACCCCTCTATCGGAAATGTTTTAATTATTAGTGGGGCTCGCCCCTTTTCTTCCTTCCCTTCTCTCATTTCTCCTCATATATAAGAGCGATCAGAAAAGGTCAACCAACCTTCGAGTCTAGTGACGAGAAGTTGTATACTGTCTCTTGTTGTCACGGGTACCTAAACCTAACCTAACGGCTAATACACATTTTTTCCCAATAAGAATACAAAGGTTGCCATGATCATTAACAATATGACGGTTTACATTAACTCGGTGTTGAAGAACAAAATGCAGAGTTAACTTCTAATTAACTCTCAACTACGATTAAGTAATCCAATAGTTAATTACCCAGTTAAAACTGACCAGTAATGTAAAATAAGTACCAATCAAACCAGTGAAACCAAATCAAATCAAGTGAAAAATATTTTCAGTTTTTAGAAAATAGGGGGAAAATGAGGAAATCGCACCCACTGATATGACTAGTTTCAGGTCATCATCAGATCCCGGGCATCTGTACATGAAATTTATATGAGCGAATGGTTTATTTATATAACGAAGTGTATCGACGATCCCAAAGTATAAACCATGTAAGGGGAGAAGACTTCTTTCCTTCTTGTTTGTTTCCTCATGATATTTTCCAATTATGTCACTGCGTTTGAGGATATTTGATATGGTGTGAGCATAACTCTAAGCGCGTGCTAGATTTTAATTTGCTTTTAGCTAGAACTAATTTTGAAATTTCTTCTACATTCTCCAAACCAAAGAGTCCATAAAAAATACACTTTATCTATAAACTGTTTCTCCTTTGTTGAAGCTTATCTCATAAATCCATACAAAACCAAATGTATAAGTAATATCTGGTATATGACAGTTGTCATAAATTACACACGTGAAAATTGTAACAAACTTTTTATATTGTCAAGTCCTTGAAAACCTCAAAGTGGGCCGACTTTGAAATGAAACACTTCAAGTGTTAATCTAGATGGCTGAATAATCTTATCAGAATATTGGATTAAATTATAAATCTTAATTCGACTTTCTACAAAAAAAAAAAAAACATCCAAATCTAGTGTCGATTAAGTAGGGATTGCGCAAAATCAAATTGATATAAGACAATAAAGGCGGCGCTTTAAATGATTGGAAAATAAGACGAAAAGATAAAAGAACTAGGGTATTTTTTAACAGCAGATAACAATATTATTTTCTCAATGTATTTCGGTCATTCAAACTCGAAAATGATTTTACAACTTTTTTTACTGAAACAATATATTTATAAAATGTGTCGTTAGGAAAGATAGTTTCACTTTTCCTACTATATTTTAAATTAAGAGCAACCAAATCTACTACCAGATTTAAATATAACAAACTGAAAAATCTCTAATTTTTTGTTGGGATGCAAACATAACGTGTTTGTAGCTTATCGCAAGTACAGTATACTTGTGTCCAAAACACATTGTGTTTGCTATTCAGTATTACATTTTGAAGACAGAATAATTAATAGGTAATAACATATGTTTCTGTCACCCAAATGTGACTTTGATTGCTGAGAACAACATCGTGACAGACAACCAATGCTTACAAACATATATTCGGTTCCTGTAATATGTTGCTAGGACCGTTTTTTCCTGCGTGTGTCAAAATAAAGGAACTGATATGGTAAAGATTGTTTGGTTTGTAAAGCTATGTCAGCCAAGCCCAAATTTTTTAATCAAAGTGAAAAATGAAAAATTTGAGGAACAAATTTCGAAAAGCTATATTTACCTTGGAGGCCCAGCTTTTTCAATACACGAAGCTTGCAATATTACAAAGAACTGTGGCCGTCGGTGGTGCACGGCTCTTGAAACGGCTGAACAAAAACCGCCGCTGAACAATGTGTGCAAAGAAAATCAGTTACAATTTGCTAGAGAGCATATGGCATGGGACATTCAAGTAAGATGTCATGTTAATGATTCACCTACTGTGGTTTTTATTGACGAACAGAAATTTAATTTATAAGTCCCAGATCGCTTCAATTATTATTTTCATGATACGAGAAAAGAGCAAAGAGGGCGGAGTTATGGTCTGGGGTCCAATAACTTATTACGGCACAATCGATTTAGAATTTCAAAGTGCAAATATGACTCGATAAACTTACAAGACTGTGTTACAATCCGCTTTCACTAACGTAAATGATTTTTTTGGGCCGATTCCATGGATTCTGCAACAATATAATGCTGGTATTCATAATGCCAGAGTTGTAAAATAATTAATTTCAAACCAAAATGTTCGTCTTCTCAATTGGCCACCATATTCTTCCGACCTAAACGTACTCGTAATTGAAAATTTTTGGGGTTGGCATTCCCGCAGGGTTTATGATGGAGGAAGACAAGTTGATGATAAAGAATCACTAACTTAAGCCATTGTCGGCGGTGCAATGGTTAGTGTGCGCGACACTTGTACTTGAGAACGTGGGTTGCATTCCTGCTCTGATCAACTTAAACTTCTTTCGGCGATGGCCACCTCGCTTAGTGATGGCGACACTATCGAGTACTTAGCCATGAAAAAGCTCCTCAAAATACTCTTTGGAACCAGTATAAAACGGTAGGTTCCAATCATTTTGTGTAAAATCTAGAAAGCGCACAGCTCACGGGCTGTGAGAAGCTCTCCTTAATCCCTTAATGGGATGTAGTAATTTTTTGTTATTTCAAACCAACCACTATTAAAAAGCCTTCAATATTATGGATAAACTAAATTATTATTAAATTATAAAATAATGAGCTTATTATTAAAATTAGTTAAAAGGTTCTAATGATATGAACGGAAAGGCTTTTTTATTATTTTTTGTGGAAAAGGACCTTTAGAATTCTGTTTCATTCAATGTTTGTGTAGTTGTTGTTATTTTTGTAATCTTAAGAAAATGTGCTTTTCGATGGTAGTAAGATTTTAGCTATCGACAAAAACTTTAAAAAGATATGGCCTACTAAAGCCAGAAATGTAAGTGGTTCTAATCATTTGATCTCGAGTGTATTTAATGTCGCAGTTTCATATCTGAGTATGGTATTGATGTAGCGGCAGCGAATGAACAAGCAGCTCGTCGTCGTCAAAGAGTATTGAATAGTATAGAGAACTCATGGAACGAATTGTACGACTCAAAATGACTTTTGATGTGACACATTGACGCTTTTTGGAACATTTATGCTTTTTGTATTGTTTTATGTAATAACATTGTCGAAATGGTGCATTTATGTTGAAATATTCTATAAAGAGAATAAGACTCGTTTATGCTCTTTTATTCAGACTCTCGGAAAAAGAGTGCAACAAGTTCTTTATATTATTCAATACTTTTTGTCGTCGCTCTGTTTATGACACAACAAAAACATTTATTTTAGTGAGCTCAATATTGCTTAATTTATTTTAACAATATTACATCAAATGTTAAAACAGATGTAAGAAATATGAAAGTGCAATAGCAAAAGAGCCTTCAGCACAAAAAAAAACGATTTCTAACCACGGCAAGTCAATTTTAAATTTTTATATATAACGGATGTAAGTCATTTGTATAATAATTTTTTGAATTGACTGCATTCTGGGCATAATATAAACCATTATCAATACTTATTAAATGAAATTATTAATGTTTAATAGAGCCTGCAATTTTTCCAACACAATAAAGTATATTGATGTTTTCATTATAATATTATATTTTTATGTATATTTATTATTATAATATTATATGAGGCGCCTAGTTGCAAAACCGGGCAAGTCCAAAAAAATAAATTTCCGTGATATTTGGCCTGTGTACATTTTGGACGATTTTCTACCATCCTACAAAGTTTGGAAACTAAAAAAAATTTTTTCCTATTTAAATGTTCCATTATTTTGTTTTTTCCAGTACCTGGATATCAAAATCGGCTAAGTCCTGGCCCTTGGTTTCAAAACTGGCCAAGTCCAGTCTTGATTCCCAATACTTCAAAACACTTGTTTACGTTGTAGATCTGCCGGTGAAAATTAGTTTCAGATGTAAAACCGAACAGCTGTTATGCATATGTATCATAGCTGCCCATACCAGGAGCAAATTGGAGGCTGAACTGCTAGACCACGAAGACGAAGCTGACATTTTCTTCAAAAATCTTCAAGAGAAGAAAGAAGGTCTCTTAATCGTATCCTTCGATTGTCAAAAAAACTTGCCACTACCTAAACTTCCAGATCAATCTACTTACTTCAGTCGGCAGTTGCATTTGTACCATTTCTGCGTTGTGATAGGTTGTTCAAAAGATAGGCTAAATAAGGATAATACATTTTCTTATGTCTGGCTGGAACATCAACACAGAAGAGGGTCTAATCAGATAGCGTCAGCCCTTTTTCATCGACTTTGTAAAATCGACTACACAGGCATCAACACACTGCGACTGGTGTCAGACGGTTGCTCTGCTCAAAATAAGAACTCGATAGTTCTAGGAACTGTGGCTCACTGGCTTCTTAAACACGCTCCAAAAACAATCAAACGAGTTGAGCTAATATTCCCAGTTACAGGTCATTCGTTTATGCCAGCTGACAGAGTCTTCGGTAACATTGAAAAACAGATTAGAAAAAAAGAGGTCATTATTCAGCCAAACGAATATTTAGAAGCGATGGGTAAGTGCACAGTTTTAGAAGTAGAGAAGGATTGGAAGGTTCGCGATTGGAAGACAGAACTAAAGACTGCCATGAAAATAACCACTCAGTTTCACTTTCATATCTCTGAGTGCAAACGTGTTATCATCGCAGTAAAACGAGGAAAGATCACAGTACGAGGTGAGGAAGATTACACTGAGAATCTTTGTGAGGAAAGGTCGATTTTTTATTCAGTGAATAGTTTAAAAACTCTGAAACCTCCAGTGATGTCACCTTGGAATTCAGATTTATCAAGGGAAAAAGTGAACGATGTTGAGAAATTGCTGACCAAGCACTATGAAGATAGATGGAAAACAAACCAAGATCTCAAATTTTATAAAAAGTTGATCGAATTGTTCGACAATAATCAGACGTAAGATTCGTTCAAGAGATTTTTAAGATTCTCATATTGAATTAATTTTTTTTTTGTATCAAACTAATGTATTAATTATTTGAAAAATAAAACTTAATTAGTACAAAACTTAAGTAAAAAAAAAAATAAATGGTTTCCCATTACATCCCATGAAGGGACCGGGGAGAACTTCTCACAATCACTGAGCTGTGCGCTTTCCAGTTTTCACTCACTGATTGGGACCTACAGTTTTACACCGATTCCGAACGGTAATTTGAGAAGCATTTTCATGGCTAGATACTCGATAGTGTCGCCGTCACTATGCGAGGTGACCGCCGCTGAAAGAAATTTTTTTTTTTAAGGTGGTCAGAGCCGGGTTCGAACCCAGGATCTCATGTACAAGAGCCGCGCACACTAATCATTGCACCACCGACGGCCACACAAAACTTAAGTAAAAACTTGAAAATTATGATAAAAATTTGTTGAGTGCAGTACTTTGGAATCAAAACTAGCTAAGTCCAGCATCTCGTAATCAAAATTAGCTAAGTCCAGCAACTTGGTATCAAAGCTGGCCAAGTCCAACATTAATTTTGATTTTTCTGTAGCAAAAGTCGCCAAGTCCATGTTCTGGGTATCAAAACTGGCCAAGTCCAAATTTGTTTTCTTCATAACACAGACAAAATAAGACAAAAAAAAGCGGATTCAATGTGTTTCGAGTTGTCTTCTATAAGGCTATCGAGAGGGCTATTAGTTGGATTTATTTGACGAACAAAGACATCAGTACTCGTTTTTTGTTAATTTTACAAAATCGTGAAAATTGGACTTGGCCGGTTTTGCAACTAGGCGCCTCATATAATCATATCAATATACTTCACTGTGCATCAATATATTTGAAGGTTTGTCAATAAATTCTTTCTTTTTCATTGAATGTTTATATGATGCATTATATTTTGCTGTTAAAATTCTAATTTTTAATAAACACGATTCAGGATTCATTAGTTCAACAACAGCAAGAGCAATCGCAGCAAGAGCAATCGCAACAAGAACGTCCATGAACGTCAAATGCATTTTTTATTTCCCAATGTAATATTTACTAAAGTGTTCGTAGAAATCGAACAGGTACCGTATCACAAAAAGATGTTAACACATCGCCCGTGAGTTCGAACACTCATTGATTTTTTTTTATAGAAGACGTACTTGTGTACTTTCAAAGAAGTACTTTTTTAAGAACAGGAACTTTTTAAAGATGTGGTACTCTTTTTAGGAAAAGGTTATGTTTTAAAGAAAATGTATTGATTTTCAGAAAGGCTACTAATCTCAAGAAAAGAAAAGCAAATAGTATATAATTTTATGTTTAAGAAAATGTATTTTTAAGAAAAGGAATGTTTGTACGAAAGTTATTTTCTTAAAGAGAAGGTACTTTTTTCAGAAAAGGTTTTTTTTTTTAAAGAAATGGGAGTTTTTTTAGAATTGGTTCTTTTTTCAAGAACGTGCACATTTTTAAGAGTAGGTACTTTTCCCAAGAAAACGTAGTTTGTTTCACAAAAAATTTACTCTTTAAAGAAAATGTATTTTTTTAAGTAAAGGCAATTTGTTGTAAGAAAATTTACTTTTTAAGAAAATGTACTTATTTAAAAAAAATTACTTGTTTTAAAAAAAGGCACTTTTTGAATGAAAATTTACTTTCTTAAGCAAAGTTACTTTTAGATAAGGTTTTTTTTAAGAAAAGTTACTTTGTTTCAGAATATGAATAGGTATTTTTTGTTTTGAGAAAATTTACTTTTTTAAGAAAAGTCACTTGTTTAAGAAAATTTTATTTTTACAGTGTTTTATTTAACGTGCTTTGTTGTCTGTCTGTATTGTTCAAATCAGTCTGTATTGTTCGAATCTAGTAACTCATTTTTAACACAGTTGCAGTTGACCAATCGAACTAAAATTTTGCACACTTGTCAGATTTGGATGACAATACATGAATATGAAAAAAAAATCATAACATTAAAAATTTATTTACTAAAAAATTAAAAATATTTAATTAAAAATATTTAATTAAATATATTTAATTTTATTTTCAACTTCTTTCACTTTGGTTTTTCTAAATATACATTTTATTATATTCAAAACAACAATATACATCCAGCGAAATAAGTATAAAGGCACTATATTTATATATTTTTTCGGTACTCTCAATGCACTGCGTTTTTGGTGTAGAATTTTAGTGCATATATGAGTCATGAGGTATATTATGTCAGAGAATGTAGTCATTAGATATCTTTTACAAGTTATATGAAAAGTGACGTTGTTTTTCCTATTTCTGGTGCGAAATAAATATAAAGGCTGCATGGAAAGGAACCAGAATTCGAACAGTAGTAACTAGGAAGCACCGCCACGACCGTGCCCGCCGGTGGTGCAATGGGTAGTGTGCGCGGCTCTTGTACATAAGAACGTGGGTTCGATCCCTGCTCAGACCACCTTATATATCCTTCGACGACGGTCACCTCGCTTAGTGATGGCGACACTATCGAGTATTTAGCGATGAAAAAGATTCTCAAAATACAGTTCGGAGCCGGTGTAAAACTGTAGGTCCCAATCAGTGAGTGTAAAACTGGAAAGCGCACATCTCACTGATTGTGAGAAGCTCTCCCCAATCCCTTCATGGGATGTTATGGGACACCATGTTTTTTGTTTTGTTTTATGTTGTGAGTTTTCTTTGGTTGTTATTTTATTGTTCCAAAATTAACGAAGGTTAAATTAAAAAAAATTAATTTATATAGAATTCCTGGTGGTAAGTTCCTAAGTAAAGAAGAGAGGGAAAAATTTAGGATTGTCATGATGAAGGGCTGTCGAATCGGGAAATTTCGAGGCGATATGAAATAGGGTGACCAAGATGGAAACACAAAACGACCAGGAGGGACACCACTGATCAGAGGCAGCATCAAAAGAGAGAACAAAAAGGTTGTTGTGAAAGAAATCTTCGGTAATAAGGAAATTATTGCTGAATTGAGCATGGGAGCGAAACGCGACTTGAAACTGTCATATTGGAAAAAGTATGCAAAACTTGGTCTCATGCCAAGACACGAATTAGCCAGATTTAAATTCGCTGAAATATACATATTTTTGGATGAGGGGTAATATTTTCCGATGGAAAAAATTAAATTTGAATGACCCTGATGGGTCGGGCAAATATTGGCGTTCCAGAGATTTATTCAAAATTATGCGTCAGTAACGAAATTTTGACGGTGGTTCCCTTATGGTTTGAGCAGGTATGAGTTATAGAGGAACCGCCCCAATATGTTTCCATTCCACAAAAACTGACTCCGAGTATTATATTCGACTATTGGATGTCGTCTTAGTTAATTCTGGGGATGAAATTTTTGTCCCAGAATTTATCATCCAGCAGGATAACACAGCAGCAGTACATCGGTCTAAGAAAATTCAAAAGTTTCTGGAGTCCAAAAATAATGCCAACTCTGGACAGGCCTGCACTTAGTTCTGATCTCTATCCGATGGAGAACCTCTTGTCTATTTTACCTACCCAAGTTTACCACCAAGGACGCCAGTTGAAGAATGTCAAGAATACAAGAGCATGAGTACAATAAATTCGAAGATAACTGATCCTGCGCATATTCATTCGTTGATAAACTCAATGCGAAGATGCTTAATAGAAGTTATCAGCGATAATGGCGATCATACATCTTACGGAACTTTTAAGAATATTTAAATAAATCTTTTGCTTTTATAAATATTTCGCACTAGTAATTAGTTTAATTTTATTGATTCACCTTTAAGAAGTCATCGTCAAATTATGTTTTGTTGAAAAGTAGTTAATTTTGAAAGGACTAATACAACATAAAATAAAAACTTGAAAATTCCTCACATTTGGAAAAAACAAAAAATTGGGTTGCCTTTATATTTATTTTGCGGGGTGTATACTAAATATTGGTTACAGGCTCCACCTAGAAAACTTCCCATTAAACAAGAAATTTTTCAACATATGTTAGTCTAGACACAAACCAATGCAAAAAAAACTCCCAATATCGTTGATAATACTAATAATAATACTATAATAATAATTTAGCCCCCATGCCGCAACGTGCGATAAGGAACTTCGTTCCAAAAACTTTAGGAAATGCTAACACGATTTAACAACGAATTTTCTTTATATGAAAATAGTTTTTTATTTTAAAAATTTTAGTTGTTTATAAAGTAGATGTAGTAAATATAGGTTACCTATTCTAATTTTAATTATCTTTTAAACGCCAGAACGAATTCGTTTCGAATCCGCAAACATTGATAAAAGTGGATCCGTCACGAATTCATTTTATTTACAAAAACGAACCTGAAACAGATTCGAATATGAAGTCTGTTGCGAGTTCGAGACGAATGCAAAGAGGTACAAAAATGGGCCGCTGTTTCGAGACGAATTTCATACGCTAACCGATTCGTTGTGTGTCCGTTTCGAACAAAATGTACGAAGAAACGAGTCCGTTTCGAATTCGTAACGGATTCATATGGCACCCTGGGAATATCCAAATTTTGACTTAGTGGATTTCACTTGTAAGCTCGTCAAGTAATTTTGCCGATCAAAAAATAAAAAATTTCATTATAATTAATAGCGAACTTACGTTAACTTTGAATATGAAATCCATAATATGTTGGATTTCTATATCAGCTATTGGTGATTTAGTTGTTATCATGATGCTTTGTTAGTTTGTATTTTACAATAATAGTGTATCTAATACAGTATATATTGTTAGTGTTGCCTGGGCGTGCCTTGGTAATGCAACAGGCTTTGTTCTCTACTCACTCATAAGAGCGGAAGTGATTTCTGAAGTATGGTATCGCTGAAAACGTGAAGTCTGAGTAATATAACTAGTAAAGTAAGAGAAAAAGAGACGACAATATACATATGTGTTTCGAATCTTTTAAACATTTTCATGGTGGTTGTTGATGAAGAGATGCAATTCCATATTGGAATGGTTTCAGTTCCGTTGTTCACGGAATTTCACATTGGAACGATTGATACAACCACCATATTTACTCGTTCTCTCTTGTGTTCAATGGTTGTGGGTGCATGTATGTATGGCTGTGTTGGTTATTCACTGGAGGGTGTTCGAAATGGTCTACATTGGGTAAAATCATAAAAATCCGGGTTACGTTGGTGGTTGTTATTATCTGCGATTGATGGAAATTCTAGTTGGAAATGAAACATGGTCGTCGCATTACACACACAATGAATGTAATGTTTAGTCTCAGTTAAGACGTTGACGGACCAGCTAACCAATGTCAGAACTCTCAGTTATACACTCACAACGGTTGCAAATAAAGCTCGGCAAATAAGAAACTGTGATAATCGTGATCGAGTTTTTTTAGTGATATAATCGTGGTTGTGTGCAGTTTTACGGACAATTCTTTCTGAAATCGCTACACGTGCGCTTAACTTGTGCAATACCGTTAGGTTTAAAACTCTCTCTCTCTCTTGCTCTTGCGAATTAAACTGTATGACCTTATGAACTTTGGCTTAAAACCGACTGTATTTGTGAGTGCAAACAAATGAATGAGTCTCGGCTGGCGTCTTAAAACCAAACTCACTCATACAAATGTACTCATTTAAAACTTCAAACCTCTTAAGAGATTCTTATACGTCCTGCCTGTAGAGCTGCAGCAACATTAGCAGATTTTGCTCACATTCTAACGGTCATGAGAATCTGAAACAGCAACCTCGAGTTTGGTTAGTCAAGTGATTGTTTTCACTCAGTCGCTGTATCAGATGCACTGTGGCAGTGTAATACATGGTGTTCAATAGAGCAGTGATAATTGTACAACTAGTCCGCACAATGCCAAAGCAGTAATAACCAAATACCACAAAAAAGCTTTAATATTTAAGTGAAAAAAAATTGTTTACTGGGGTGAAAAATTATTGTAATCAAACCCGACGCGAGTTCAAAAAGTATACATTTAAATAAAAGAAGCACAACAAATCAATTAATCGTTATGTACAAAAAAAAAAATCAAAAATTGCGTTAAAAATGTAGCTTTAACCTAAACAAACGAATAAGGGTTAAGTTCTTAAAAAGAACAAAATTTTACCTGTCCCAAACCACCAACAATCATGGATATTAAAACATCGATTTGTACATCAGACACACTACCACCAACAACGTCTACCTATACGTCAGCGTGTCAAGTCTATTCTCCAACAAAAACATTGATGTCTTCCGCTTCGTCACATTTACCTTTGGACTATAGTCTAGGAAATTCGAAACCGGCAAGTGCAGTAGATTTTAATGGTTCCGCTTACAGTACCGACGGAAACACCGTCATGTCTCCACCAACTCTGCAGCTACGTGATATGTATGTTTTAAGCAAAATGGCAGCATCAATACCTTCGCCGACACAATTGTTGCGCCATCGTGTTCAGCAGCATCAGCAGCAACAACAACAAAACAGTCCATCAACTGCGGATTTGCGTTCAGGCTCTACAACGCAACAACAACAGCAACAGGATTATCAACCTGTATCGGCATTTAAGGCAGTGTTACCGAAAAAGAAAACAACCGACGGTAAGTGGCAATTTAGAAGATTTCTGTTTGGAAATTAACAATGTAGGAGTGGATTTTGTAAATTATTTTGCTAAGAATTTCAAAATTTCGTTAAGATTTGTAAGAAATTAATCGAATTACTGCAAAGCCGATAGAGCTAATCTTTTTTTATAAATTTAGTGGAAATTAAATATGACTGAGCCGACGGTGTTGAAAAAAATTATATTTTCAAAATTCTCATTTCGAGTTTGTAAAATCCAGATTAATTAAGAATACAACATATATTCGAATAACCGGTTTTCGGGTTATTCGAAAAATCGCTTTATCGGTAAACCGGTTTCACAGAATGGAAAAAACTGGCGAAATCGTAAAATTTTCGGTTTTAGTTACGGATATTTTTCGCGTTTTTCCCTCGTATGGAAAACAGTATGTTTAAATTTTTTTTAGAAAAATTAATACAAAATCAACATTACATAACAGTTTCTTGTCTTGTTTCGTTTTCCCGTAAAAAGAGTAATTATTATTCTGAAAATATAACAGAATTTGTCAGATTTTAAAATTTTTAAATTTTCCGTCAAAAACTAGAACAGTTAATTCAATTCAGTTCTATTTATTTCAGTTCAACTCAATTCAATCCATCTCAATTCAATACAACTCAATTAAATTTATTTCAATTCAATTGAATTCAATTCAGTTTAAAATCAAAATAATTTAATTCAATTTAACTAAATTAAATTCAATTCATTGTAATGCAGTTCAATTCAATACAATTCAATTCAATTCAATACAATTCAATTCAATTCAGTTCAGTTCAGTTCAGTTCAGTTCAGTTCAGTTCAGTTCAGTTCAGTTCAGTTCAGTTCAATTCAATTCAATTGAATTCAATTCAATTCAATTCAAGTCGATTCCATTCAATTCAATGCAATTAAATTCAATTCAGTTCAAATCAATTCAATTTAATCCAATCCAATTCAGTTCAAATCAATTATATTCAATGCAATTCAATACAATTCAATTCAATTCAATTCAATTCAATTCAATTCAATTCAATTCAATTCAATTCAATTCAATTCAATTCAATTCAATTCAATTCAATTCAATTCAATTCAATTCAATTCAATTCAATTCAATTCAATTCAATTTAATTCAATTCAATTCAATTCAATTCAATTCAATTCAATTCAATTCAATTCAATTCAATTCAATTCAATTCAATTCAATTCAATTCAATTCAATTCAATTCAATTCAATTCAATTCAATTCAATTCAATTCAATTCAATTCAATTCAATGCAATTCAATTCAGTTCAGTTCAGTTCAGTTCAGTTCAGTTCAGTTCAGTTCAGTTCAGTTCAGTTCAGTTCAGTTCAGTTCAGTTCAATTCAATTCAATTCAATTCAATTCAATTAAATTAAATTCAATACAATTCAATTCAATTCAATTCAATTCAATTCAATTCAATTCAATACAATTCAATGCAATTCAATTCAATTCAATTCAATGCAATTCAATTCAATTCAATGCAATTCAATTCAATTCAGTTCAATTCAATTCAATTCAATTCAATTCAATTCAATTCAATTAAATTCAATACAATTCATTTCAATTCAATTCAATTCAATGGAATTCAATTCAATTCAATTCAATTCTATTCAGTTCCATTCCATTCCATTCAATTCAATTCAATTCAATTCAATTCAATTCAATTCAATTCAATTCAATTCAATTCAATTCAATTCAATTCAATTCAATTCAATTCAATTCAATTCAATTCAATTCAATTCAATTCAATTCAATTCAATTCAATTCAATTAAATTCAATTCAATTCAATTCAATTTAATTCAATTCAATTCAATTCAATTCCATGCAATTCAATTCCATTCCATTCAATTAAATTCAATTCAATTCAATTCAATTCAATTCAATTCAATTCAATTCAATTCAATTCAATTCAATTCAATTCAATTCAATTCAATTCAATTCAATTCAATTCAATTCAATTCAATTCAATTCAATTCAATTCAATTCAATTCAATTCAATTCAATTCAATTCAATTCAATTCAATTCAATTCAATTCAATTCAATTCAATTCAATTCAATTCAATTCAATTCAATTCAATTCAATTCAATTCAATTCAATTCAATTCAATTCAATTCAATTCAATTCAATTCAATTCAATTCAATTCAATTCAATTCAATTCAATTCAATTCAATTCATTTCAATTCAATTCAATTCAATTCAATTCAATTCAATTCAATTCAATTCAATTCAATTCAATTCAATTCAATTCAATTCAATTCAATTCAATTCAATTCAATTCAATTCAATTCAATTCAATGCAATTCAATTCAATACAATTCAATGCAATTCAATTCAATTCAATTCAATTCAATTCAATTCAATTCTATTCAATTCCATTCCATTCAATTAAATTCAATTCAATTCAATTCAATTCAATTCAATTCAATTCAATTCAATTCAATTCAATTCAATTCAATTCAATTCAATACAATTCAATGCAATTCAATTCAATTCAATTTAATGCAATTCAATTCAATTCAATTCTATTCAATTCCATTCCATTCAATTCAATTAAATTCAATTCTATTCAATTCCATGCAATTCAATTCCATTCCACTCAATTCAATTCAATTCAATTCAATTCAATTCAATTCAATTCAATTCAATTCAATTCAATTCAATTCAATTCAATTCAATTCAATTCAATTCAATTCAATTCAATTCAATTTAATTCAGTTCGATTCAACTCAGTGCGATTCAATTCAATTTATGCCAATGAAATTTAATTCAGTCCAATGCAATTCAACTCAATTCAATTCAATTCAATTCGATTCAATGCAATTAAATTCAATTCAACTCAATGCAATTCAATTCAATTCACTTCAATGCAATTCAATTCAATTCCAATTCATTTAATTCAATTCAATTCCGTTCAATCCAATACAATTCAATTCAAATCAATGCAATTCAATTAGATTCCACGCAATTCAATTTAATTCAGTTCAGTTCAATACAGTTAAATTTTTTTTAAGATTTAAAAAAACAATGGCGTTACAACAAAAAATTTAAAAAATTGTTATACAAGTTTTCGTAACAAATGTATATGTGGGAAGGGGGCTAAGTGTAAAAAAGTTAAACAAATTGTTTTTAACACTATTATGCTACAACCCAGTATTATCAACTATATTGGTTACTTTTGTTTTGGTTTGTGTCTCGACTAACATATGTTGGCAAATTTCTTGTTTAATGGGAAGTTTTCTAGGTGGAGCCTGTAACCACTATTTAGTATATATTGTAGTTTTGAACCCAGTAAAAAGTAAATTTAGAAAAACAAAAGTGAAAGAAGTTTAAATAAAGAAAATTTTCTTAAATAAGTACCTTTTCTTAAAAAAAATAAATGTTTTAAAAAACTAAATACCTTCATATTCTTAAAGAAAGTGAATTTTCTTTTACGAAAAGTACCATTTCTTAAAAAAAGTTTTTTTATTTTAAATAAGTACCTTTTCTTAAATAAGTACATTTTCTGACAACAAATTGAAAAAACTACGTTTTCTTTAAAGAGTGCCTTTTTGTGAAGCAAAATAACGTTTCTTGAGATAAGTACCTATTCCTAAAAATTTATTTATTCTTGAAAAAACGACCAATTCTAAAAAAATTACAATTTCTTTAAAAAAAATATTTTCTTAAAAAAATGCATTCTCTTAAAAATATGAAGTTTCTTAAAAAAAAACAGCAGACAGTTGTCCGAGGCCTTTGGCCACGGACTGTCCCTGCAGGCTGTGTCAGAGACACGGCCATTAAGTTTAACGTAGAATACGCCATCCGATAAGACAGAAAACATATATATCAATAAATGATAAATAATATAAGCAAATGAATTTATTTATTTGATAGTTACTTTTGATAATATACATAAGCTTATGGTAGGAAAAATAGGAAAAATATGTTTTTAAATTAAAAGAGTAAAGCATGAAACACATAGCCGACGACAGGCTACACGAATACACGACTGCAAATGCCGCTGACTGCAAATATAGACGTGTCGCAGCTACTGAATTATTTTCAAGACGGCAACTGCAAAGTAAACAGCTGATCTGTAATTATGACGTTTGAGTTATTTGTGTTAAAAAAAGAGAAAATGTCTGGAGAATATTTAATAAATATTATCACAAACGTAACAAAAATTGTGAAAACAGTGTATGAAGTACGAAGTGAATTGCAGACGAGCAATAATCGAAGATGGTGGGTTCGCCTGGTGAATCTAACTCGGGATCAGGAGGGCTTCTACAGAACGTGCATTCAGCAGCTAAAACAGAAGGACGAGGAACACTTTTTTAAAGCATTTCGGATGTCCGTAGCAAACTTTAATTTATTGCTGGCTCTTCTAAAAATCAAAATGGAACGATTTTCCAATAGAAAAGCCATAGATGCATAGCAGCAGCTACTTCTCTCTACTCGTACTCTATTTTCTTTATGTTTTTATAACCCGCTTGTCCCAGGTCATAAAGAATTTCGCGGCTTCGCACTTCCTCAATAAGCTGCTCGTCAATGTCCATTTTAAACTATTAAATTTGAAATGCAAAACAATAACACACAAATATTAATAATAAATATAACAACAAATACTTACCTACTTCAATATACAAACAAAAAGAAAAATTATAACAAAAACAAATAACCAATTGTGAAAGTTGTTCAACAATAAACAGCTGATTATTCTGTCAGTGGTGCCACTTCAGGCATTGACAGCTCTAACCTGTTGATTGTCGCCCACAAAAATAGAAATTAGTTTAATTCAACTACAGCTACATAAGTAGCATAGACAACAACCTGCGGTCGTGTCGCCTTGCCGTCGTTAAAATATTCACTTCCATATAAACTCATGTATTTTATTTTTGACAGGTTGTGGTCGGTAGCCTGTCGTCGTGTATGTGTTTCATGCTTAAGGATAAATGATAAATAATATTTCAATATTTCATCAATCAAAACAACAGCCGAAGGTTTGTGTCCACACTGAAACAGCAGCATAGTTTGTGTACACGCTACAAACTCAAACACTCAACCAAACACCACACATATGTTTAAACAATGTTTAAACAATTTTCATTTGAGACATTTAAATATTAGGAAGATATCAACCAATATGAAATGTATATCAAACGAAAGATAACATCTTCATTTACCTACAAAAAAAATTTTTAAAAAAAGTTATCTCGCCGTTTCCTCATAATCAATGAAATAAAGATTACAACAATAACAATCTGACATGACTCCCTATACCGTAAGGTAAGACGTATTCTACGCCAAAATTCCTTTTCTTAAAAGCTCATTTTCTTGAAAATTAAATAATACCTTTTCTTTTCTTATCTTGAGATAAGTAGCCTTTCGAAAAATAAGTACATATATTTTCTTAAAAAAACAACCTTTTCCTAAAAACACCACCACTTTTTTAAAAAGAACCTGTTCTTACAAAAAGTACTTCTTTGTAAAAAATGCATACTCTTATGGCTTTTTCTTACAAGAAATACTTCTTCTTAAAAATAGTACCTTTTTGTAAAAATTCAGTAGCTTTTAATAAAAGAAATACATTCTTCTCTTTTTTAGAAAGAAGCTTTTCGGGATAATATAATACAATAGGGACATACAAATATACTTTAAAATTTTTCTTAAAAAAAGTTTATTATTTTACAAAAAGTATAGTTTCTTAGTGATCCATTTAAATTATCGTATTTACCAACGGCCGCCTTAGGCGAGTTGGAACTAACTAGTACATAATATATGGCGAAAGGAACTTCATTCCGGCCGGGTGGTCCCTTGAGACTTCATGTGTTTTTCTTTAATTCCAAAACATACCTAGGAAATCACGTTCTGCGGCAGATTATCGAATCAAAATAAATTAATTATACCACCAATGATTTAGTGTTGACTTCGTGTTTCTAAGCTGATCACAAAACTTTTCTTTAGCGCTGCTGCATAGGACGGACCTGCCCTTATACTACATAGCATTTCGCGCCCAAATGATATATGTAAAATCACCAGCAGAAATATATAATCTACACTACACACATAAATTAACATTATATTCTATAAAATACACTGCTTTAAAATACAGAGAAATATAAAAAAATATATATCTTAATTGAAATTACAATTAGCTCACACCGAATTCCATTACAAAAATCTAATATTTGCTTTGATTTCTAACACATATTTCTGTCCACCTTTTATCGCATTTAAATTTTCTTTTGGTTGCTGTTCACTCTCACAATTTCCATAAACAAACATTTTGCAAAATATAATTAAAATTAAACAAATTTTTTTTCATGTCGACGCCGTTTTCCGCTACCGCTCGTATGTCATTCGTTAAGTTTTAAGCTAAAATATGTACATACAATAGGACAACAATTACCCAACAGCGAAAACAGTAATCAAAAATGAAAACAGCAGCAACAACCGTCATATTTCAACACCCGATGATGAATTTCATACATTTATTAAACACAGTCGAGGAGACACACAGATGGAGCGAGCGCTCTAGATTTTTTGTACATTTTGCATGAATCCAACTTTGTGCACGATTGAAAAACCAATGTCAGTTAATTAAAAATGATACATATAGACTTGCTGCTGGTAATGTCGGGTTTGTGCCACAGATGGATATATTCATATGTACTTACATTTGTTTGTCATGTGGATGTGGCAAAAGGACTAAACCACCAAAATAGTACGAGAAGATAATGAAAAAATCCGCGGATGGATGTGAAAAATGAAAAATAAATTTTAATAATGCTTGTGATTCTCTTTTTTCAGTTCCTCACTCTTGGTATGTTTATTCCACTTCAATTTGTTGTGAAAAAGTTATAATGAAAAAAATAACAGAAATTCACTTGGATTTAATAGCCATGCGTGCACATGTACGTATTGCACAGTGTAACGAAAGTGTTGGTAATAACAAACACAAGTCATTCACTTCAATTAGATGCACATTTGGACAGACAGGTCAGTAGCCAAGAACGTAAATAGCTAAAGATGATATTTCATGGACAACATGAGCTTAAGTTCTCCCACCGACCACCCCATCGGAATATTTGAATTGGGGGTGGAGATTCTCTATGTGGGTCTATCTGTTGTTCAGTCCTACGTTAATAGCGAATGTCAATGAAATTTCACTGACATGGTTGGTAGGGCTGGCGCCATTATAATATTCAATGTTGAGCACAGAACACTTCTAACGTCAAGGTGGTTGCTAGTTTTAAAATAAACTGGTCCCCAAGAGATCCCTAATTCCTGGAAGCTCCGCTAGATAAACTGACAGACTAAGTATATCTGGAACTGAAACAATAGATATAGAAGTGGTTCTACTCAAAATGAACCACCCAATTCAAGAGTGTTTTGAGACACGTGCTCATCAGAACTGTCGGTTCGCAGTCAGAGTGAACTGCAGACTGTATTTTAACGGCGGTACTTGGCGATACCTGGACGCCTCAACTACGTCTCAGTCATTGTCAGGGTTTGGGGGTTCTGACTTGTTCAACCTTCGGAACCAACCGAACTCGTGGACATCAAAATGAACGAAAACAAACAAGAAAAATGAAAAAATAGCAAAAACGAAAACTGACTGGTACGACTACGGAACTGGGAAAACGGTACCAAGACTAAAACCAAATTGACGGCAATGGCTGCAAAAACACATATGGATCATAACCTAGGACTGATACGAGACCCAGTGATCTAGCTTCTGCCAAGGCGGCTGTACTACCTGGTACTTCGGTTTCTAATGGTAAGCACTCACGTCTTTCAAATAGGAACTCCAACGATCATCACCTTTCTTTCAGGATTTAACCAAACTATAAGCAGACAGAGTCAATCTTTAAAATGATCACGGAGTATGGCTTAAAAACAGGATACTCTGTCCGCTTCCATTTCCAAGCTACAGCAGTCTGGTAAGAGGTTGCAAGCGCCTGAAGAAACGCAGGTTTCTAAAAGGAGCAAAGTAATCGGTGGAAACGGTGGTCCAACGTCCTTTGCTAACATCGGTAAGGACAGCTTGGTACTGGTACTGGTGGTTCTCAACAAGGCAAACGAAGACGGCAACTTCCCTAAAGGCAAATTAAGGACCGTGGAAATTGGGTTATCCTCGGTATACTGCGGCGCATACCGAGCCTTCGACGTCCCCAAAGGGACGACGCAGCCTGGTATCATGCATACATACATGGTTTCCCATTACATTCCATGAAGGGATTGGGGAGCGCTTCTCACAATCAGTGAAATATGCGCATTCTAGTTTGTACACTCATTGATTGGGACCTACAGTTTTACACCGGTTCCGAACGGTATTTTGAGAAGCTTTTTCATGGCTAAGTACTCGATAGTGTCGACATCACTATGCGAGGTGACTATCGTCGAAAGAAATTTAAGGTGGTCTGAGCAGGGATCGAACCCACGTTCTCATGCACAAGAGCCGCGCGCACTTACACCAGCGCATTACACCAGCCTGATATCAGGGTCGCATAATATTAATGCGCTTCAGCGAAGAGGTTTCTATTGAGTGCTATCGCTGCGCTATGACGAAAATAGGTGAAATCTGGCCAGGTCCGGGGCAAAAACCAAAAAAAATACGACATTCAGTCTAGGTTCAGGGTCCACGCATGGATTCCGCAAAACTATTCGCTGCGAATTCAATTAGAAAGTGGTTATAAGACGACATTCTCGGTCTTCCAACCCCCTCTGTGCCTTATCTCGTCAAGTTAACTGGCCGGGTCCAATACGGATTCAGTAGGATGCAACCTAGGGTGTACAAGAGCAATAAGGGATACAACGCACAAAGTAAGTAGATTATAGCGGTGTAGCCTCCGTAGAGGAATCTGTCCTATCACAATTATCTGAGATGCATCATATTAATATTAGCTTTTTTCCTTTTCCGCTACGCTTGGATGCGTGGAGAAGCTCTTGATTACGCGGCCAGAAGAGTCACTTGAAGGTGAGCTCCTTAGCGACCGATGACAAGACACCGAAGCACCGCATTGAATACCTTTCATTTGCATACCGCATTTTAACCTTCACATTTAATATTTGATATTTATGTGATTATTATCGCCTTTGCATATTGGCCGGCGGTGGTGCAACGGTTGGTGTGCACACCTCTTGTACATGAGATCCTGGGCTCGAGCTCTGCTCTGGCCACCTTACAATTTCTTTCGGCGGCGGTCACCTCGCATAGTGACGGCGAGACTATCGAGTATTTAGCCATGAAAAAGCTTCTCAAAATACCGTTCGGAAACGGTGTAAAACTGTAGGTTCCAATCAATGAGTGAAAACTGGAAAGCGCACAGCTCAGTGATTGTGAAAAGATCTCCCCTGTTCCTTCATGGGATGTAATGTGAAACCATTTATTTTTTGTTAACGCCTTTACATATTGCCCATTTCGAATTGAAGAGTTTCCGAAATTTTAGTAAAATTTCATAACATTATCTACTTTAGTAACCACTGTTTATATGTCGCACTGACATTAACAGCAAAAAGTGATGAGGAAAAATCCCAGTAAAACGAAATATGAGGAATTATTCATTCGTTTGTGTAAAATGGAAACAAATCTCCCCTGTGTACATAAAAAGGACATACGACTGGATTTCGGCGGGATTCAAATATCCCGAAATTGCAAGTGTATGTATTCATACAGAGTGTAAAGGTTGTGTAAATATATAACAATATGCACAGGCATATATGCATATATAGGAAACAAGAATTTTTTTACATACCTGTGGAAAAATTTGTATTTATATATATATGTATATATATATAAAACAGGGTATGTAAATGTGGTAGGAATGTTGTCTGAGTATGGGTATGGTGGTAATATGAATATACATATTTCTATATGGACTACATCTGTAATATCTGACGAAATTTCTGAGACAATCATGTTTAACTGACATGCAAAATATAAAAAAAAAAGTCCGATCACAAGGGGAGATGTGTAAACATCTAGTAATGAAATATTACCAGTAGAATCATAGGGCCGTATTCATAATAATCAGTAATCGGGCATTACTGATTACTGAAAATTCAATGCACCTCATCATAATCATGTAGGCACTTTATAAAAATTGCTGAAAAAAATTTTAGTAATCAGTAAAAATTTACTAGTTAAAAGAATTATTTTTACTGAAATTTTAGTAGTACTGCAAAGTGCGTATCTTTGGTAAATGCCTTAAGTACAAATAGTTAATATTGGCTTATGGTAACTAAAATAAGATACATATTTAAATTGTTGACTCGATTGTATTTAAAAATCTATGGTAAACTGCATCTATAGTGGTGGAATTGTTAGTTGTGGGGGTTTGTGGAGAATTGCTCATATGCAAGTGGAAAACGTCAAATAAAAATTTTGATAAAGCTTGCGACTGTGGGTTTGCACAATTTGTATTAAAATCTCCACCCATAATAATTGGTATGAGATGGAGATTGTTACCCAATTGTCGTGCACCGGCTTCAGTGTAAGGCAACAGTACGTAATGAAGATATGTTATAATCTTAATTTATATCGGAATCTAATAGAAATTTTATTAGAATTGTCATTACCTCCATTCAGCTTTGATACACTTTGTGTTGTTTTATGTTCTGAGTTATAATTTTTTTGGTGTTTTGTAAAATATGTTATTATTTTGTATTTGTTGCGGTTGACAAGTTATTAATCAGCTGTTTACTTAAATGTAATGCATGTAGTTATTTTACAACAATGGTTTTCGAAAATTAGTAGCTACTATTGCACACTAGATGGTGCAGCTGTTAAGTATGAATGACAATCTCAAAGACGAAGAAGACTAATAGTTTGACAAGTTTAGTTTTCCTTATTTTGCTTTGTTTTAGTAAATTTCTTATTAAAAGTGCAAAAAATCTTTTCAAAAGTTATTAAAATTAAATGTTTTTGTATTCATTTTATTTATTTGTTTTCAATTGCCTACGATAACATAAGGTACGACAATTAGTGAAAATTAGTAACTACTATTGCACACTAGATGGTGTTGAGTATATTGTAAGGGCTAGCACAAGTGCATGTTTCGGTTCAATTAATTCATCGTGCAAAATGTTATGCTGTGTGTGTAAGGCCGACGCCAGCAGCGGTTCGAGCCATGCCATGTCTAAACGTAAACCCACTCATAGTAGTCATTGCGACGCAACCGTCGAGTCATACGATGCTATGACTACCCAATGATTGGGTTGAACTGTGTTGTGATACGTGCTGTACCAGCAATCTATGTACATATGTATGTTTGTGACTGTTTTGCTTTTATTTTATTGATTTACTTTAGTAACATAAAAAAGAATTCATTACATATGCAAATGTAATTTCTGTAGGAAAAGGTAATTTTTTATGAAAATTTACTGTTTTAAGAAAAAGCTGATTATTTAGGAATAGGAATGTTTTTTAAGAAAAGACAATTTTTAAGGAAAAGTACTTCTTTTTAAGAAAAGGTACTTTTGTTAACTAAAATTAATTTTTTAAAGAAAAGGTACATATTTTAAGAAAACAAGTGAAAAATAATTAATTGCGATAATTTAAACATCAATATTCTACATTTTCCCTTTTTTAACTACAATCGTGCGCACACAAATCAAAAGTTAGAATAACATAAATTCAGTGTGGGCGACAAAACGTCATCCATACAGTCTTGGATGACTGTTCGTACTACCATGCAACCACTTCAGTAAAACGACTCATCTTCGAACACGTTGCATTGATTTACTTGAGTCGAACGTAACATTGCCGTCGAATGCGTATGTATACCACGTATTAACAACATGCATGACGTCGCAATGTATTAGCGTAACACAAATCACAACTCAATCAATTCGTCTCGCGCTAGCCTTTAGTATATTGTATGCAGCGTATGATTACACTAATACACTCATACATAGCTCACAACGATTTGATAACGCTTTACGATTGGTTAACGATTACATCGCACATCTTACTCTAAATTTGTGATTGTATTGTGAAAAAGATTTTTACCCCCAGCGTACAGATGTTTACACATCAAAAATCCAATGAGTGTTCGAACTCACGGGCGATGTGTTAACACCTTTTTGCTACACGGTACCTGTTCGATTTCTATGAACACATTCGTAAATGTTACATTGGAAAATAAAAAACAGCGTTCAATCATATGATGACGTTACAGTTAAATAATATTAATACTTAAAATTATTTAAAGACCCAGTGCAAGCACATGTGTCATTATTTTCTTGCTCAATACTTTTTGTTTTATTCCCACAAAAGTCAAAGAATGCAAAGCAACAGACACTTGTACATACATACATACATTGTTATATTCGTACGATATAACCGAAGATCAACATAAACTACTTTTTTTAATATTACTCCAAATTAATACTCCAAATTAAAACACTTCAATCTCGGCTCGCCGATTTCGGATCGCCTTAATTTTTGGAATAAACTCTTCGTCGAAACCCGCACTAGCTTTTTAATCCAAAAATTAATAAAATCGGCTATGAATTTCCGGAGAAAATCGCGTGGGAAAATTATATGAAAATCGCCCAATAATCACTTTCAATACCGACTGCCAAGCAACGAACAAACAAACGATGATTTACTCTTACAAACCTAACACTTGTGTATGTATTAAATTTATAGTTTACTGCCCTAGAGGCGCGCGTGTAGATGTTAACACATCAAAAAGCAAGAATGATTCGTGAGTACAGCCTAGTTGTAATTAAAACCATGTGTTTAACACCCATATATAACTTTGTTTGGTATTAATCTGAAAATTATATTACACTCAAAAAGGATGCTAGTAAACGCAGCAGAAAGACTACTAAAATGGACAATGTAAATATCAATAGCATATTTTTCTTCTCTTACTAAATAACTTTTCAACAACATTTTGTTGATATACCACTACATTGGACACAATAGCAGACAACAATGCTGTTGATTGATAGCATATATATTTTGCTATTAATATCAAACTTTATTTTTTGAGTGTACTATTTAAAAGCAACATAGTTTTGTCACAATCTTCATTAGACTTTAGTAGATACGGAAATATGCTACACATATGTATGCATGTGCAATTTCAATCCATGTTTTTCCATTAAACAGCTTTACACTGATATATTAACATGGATTTTTATTTTGACACTTTTGTATTTGTTTTATTTTTTGACAGCTTTGGAATTTATCCATTCCTCTTCCGCCATTTTTCCTGCTAACCGTACATAGTGCATGAAAAAAAACATGCTTGGATACTAAAGTTTGCATTTCTGTTTCGTTTGGATATTTGATATGGATATGAAAACCGGAAGAAATCTTTTTGGCTTCAATTTGGAATGTGATTACATTTCTGGTAATTTTTTACTTCCAGCTCTGATGCATAAGTGTGTGTTTTGGAGCAGCAACTGTAGGTGGAAGCTTGAAGGACAAATATAAACAGATTTATTTCAGGGATTGTGTACTAGGTCGGATCAACTTGCTAGTGACTTTTCGTAAAACGTATCTTCAACTGTGTAATCCCTTTTAAATACTAGGAGTTGTAGCAGCAGTAGTTTGTGTGAGTAATGACTTCTTCAGGTTTATCAAGTGGAGACAAAAACTTATCAAGCGTTAAGATCACGACATATACTACTTTAATTTGTCTTCTATTGGTTATTCACACAATATGGACAATATATTTTCCAAACAGGTTGATACGCCAAATCATTTAGATCGTGGTCCATATGATGTCGATGCTCGCCATTAAAAGTAAATGGTTTCCCATTAAATGGTTTCGAGGGAATGGGGAGAGTATCTCACAACCAGTGATCTGTGCGCTTTCAAGATTTATACCGGTTCCGAACGGTATTTTGAGATGCTTTATCATGCCCACAAAGAAAAAACTCGTTCCTCCCAACTGAAATCTCAGATAACTGAAGTTCGTTTGGGGAATGTAGTTGGGAGAAACGACTTCTCTTAAGCCATACATGTCATTTCGGTTGGGAGAATCGAAAAATGTTTGCAGCAAACGAGTTATGAAAATATAAGCTGAAAAAAAGTTTGCGAGACACGAAAAACGGTTCCACCAACTGTTCCCTCGGTTACAGCAACCGAGTTGTTTCCAACTTTTACAAGTTTCTTTTAAAAAAAAGACAGCATTTTTGTCTATTTTCACTGTCTATTTACACGTCTGTCTCGGCTTGCATTCAAATAACAACTCAAAGCACCAACAGCATGATACACATTTGTGATATATGAGTTTATTTGGGAGGACTGCATAAACTGTTGCAATTAATAAATTAATACAAATCAATCAAAGTATTGTGGCGTCAACCGAGCAATAAACGGTTTTTTTCTTTGTGTGTGGCTAAGTACTCGATTGTGTCGACGTCGCTAAGCGAGGTGACTGCCGTCGAAAGAAATGTAGTAGTCGGTAGTATCGATGTGGCCGTCGTCGTAGGAAATGTAAGGTGGTCAGAGCAGGGATCGATCCCTCGTGCTCATGTACAAGAGCCGCCCTCACTACCATTACACCACCGACGGCCACATATCCATACATCCATATATTTTTCGCAGAGTTGTTCTCTCGAAAACTCGCAGCGTTGTTACATTTGCTTGCAAGATGACCCAAGCTTCAGCGCCACGTAGAAAAACAAATAGTATAAGAGTCTGATGTAGTCGGGTTTTTGATTCTCCCATGACCGCCTTATCCCTTAGTTCTCCGTTTGACGTTGTTGTTTTTGTTTAACTAAATAAAACAAAACTATTTGGTCCATAAATAAAAAACCATTGTTTCATGTCCCTTAGATTACTTGGCTATTTCCTGATCAATAGACGAACAACTATATTCATCATTGGTTATTTGATGGAAGTAAGTCTTCCAGTTTAATAAACATATCGTCAGCTGAGTACTATAAAGCTCCATACGCCATTTTCACTTTTTTTAAACTAAGATTAGAAGCAGAGGTTTGAAATATTGATCTTTCGAACGCTGTGTTCAGAATTTCGCTATCTCACTCCGTTGCCAAGATACTCAGTGTTTTATTAATTTAATTTATTATATATTTATATTTATATATTATTAAATATTATATATATATATATTATACATAATTATATTTATTATTTTTTAAACTCTTTACATTTTTAAGCAAATGTTCTTCCTTAAGATAAGTTACTATTTTTAAGAAAAGGTACTTTGTTTGATAATATGTGTAGGTATTTTTTTTTAAATTTACCTTTTTTAAGAAAGCGCACTTATTTAAGAAAATGCTATTTTTTAAACTTCTTTCACTTGGGATTTTCTAAATTTACATTTTACTCTGTTCAAAGCTACAATATGTAATAAACAGGCTCCACCTAGAGAACTTCCCATTAAACACGAAATTTCTCCCCATATGTTAGTCCAGACACAAACCAAACCAAAATAACGAGTGTAAGAGTAAGTGTGCTGCCAAATGTAATTCCATGCTCATGGTTGTATTCCATGCATTTGCCAGTCTTGCACTTTGGCTTTTCTAAATTTACTTTTTATTGGGTTCCAATCTACAATATGTAATAAACAGGCTCCACCTAGAAAACTTTCCTTTAAACTAAACCAAAAGTACCCAATATAGTTGATAATAATGGGTTGTAATAAAGTAGTTAAAAAAAAGTTGTTCGTTCCAGAAATGTTATCTGCGGCGAAATCTCTGTCACATACATTTTTCGAAATAGTCATGAATTAGCTGCTATCACTTGAATTGCTGCTTTTTTGACATTAAAATATAAAATATCTTTCAAACAAATTCAAAATTCAAACAAAATATTAATTGAAATTGAAATATTTGTGGGCTGTTCCTAAAAATAATAATATTTTTAAATCGATGTAAAATTTCACCCATCTATGAAAATATTTGTACGTTATTTATCAAAATTAATTTCGTTTTCAGTTGATGAAGAAATTCAAATAAAAGGTTTTCCAATTTGATTGATATGATTTCTAAGTGACGTTTCGGCCATTTGTGGTACATACGTCCTGAAACTGACATTTTTTTTCATCGTATTTATTTAGTAATGTATACAATTTAATCATGGAGAGAAATACGTAAGAACAACGTTTACAAAAAATTAAATGATTTTATCAAAATAATTTTTTTTCTAATTGCAACATTTTGTGCGCTTTTCCCATTTTATGGTCGTAGTAATCGTCCACCTGTGCTCGCTCTTCTTTTCTTTACATAATATTCAAGTGCCAATAAGAAAAGAACCGCTCGAAGTAATGAAACTAATTCTGCCGTTCAGGCAAGTGTTTGCTGAAGAACCCAGTTTATTGATTCCAAGACGTTGTCAACAATTGGGGATATCTCAAACCGCAACATGGCGGATTTTGAGAAAGGATTTGGGCTTGCATTCGTATACAATTTTTATCACTCAATAACTGAAGCCATTGGGCTACCTTAAACGTCATGAATTTGCTGATTTTCAATTCGATTCGATTATTGCAAGAAAATGTGGCATTGAATGGACTGCAAGAAGTTCTGATTAAACACCATTAGACTATTCCTTGATGGGGTTAATTGAAGTCATTGGTCTTTAGCAATAAACCAGACTCTCTTCAATCTTTACAAGTCAATATTGAACGTGCGATTTAGTGGAAAAAGTACACGAAAATTGTGTTCATCGAATTCGTTCCTACAAGGCCATTTGAAAGACATTTTATTCATAACTTAATTGTATCGATTGTACTTCACATTAAATAAAAAACATTTGAATTTCCTTAACAACTAGTGTTTTTTTTAAAGAAATCATATCACTGAAATAGGACAAGCCTATATTAACAAACTAAATTTTATCTCGAATTTTCTGTATTTTATGAACGATTTTGTTAGTTTTAGTAAATGTGTGAGAAGTTCAGGTCAGGAACATGTTTCAAATGTGAAAAATTGTTGGTATTGGCTAGTTTGGGAACACCGTGACGAGTTCATCAGGATATGCCTAACTACGGCGTCTGAATTGATGGCAACGGTAGATCTTTTATAAAGGGTGTCTCAGTAAGAATGCACTTTTTCATTTTAAAATAAATTCACGTACTTTTTGAGACAGTTTCAATTGGCTTATTTGATTGTAAAGAAGGCATGTCCCAATTAAGAATGGAGCAAAATATCCGTCAGCTAGCCCCCTCGGCTCTGATGACAGGCCGCTACTCTTTTCATGAAATTTGCCAAGACTTTTTCACAGAGATTTGGCAGTATCTCACCGATGACGCTTTGGATCACGTATTTGAACTCAGGAATTGTTTCTGGTTTATTCACATAAACCGGAGATTTCACAAAACCCCAATGAAAGAATTCTCACGGCGTTAAATCACATGATCTAGGTGGCCAGTGAAGAACAGAATTTATTGAGGTAATTTGTTCTGGAAATCGTTGCTGCAATAAATCGCTGGTTTCATGCGCGGAGTGGCTCTTGGCTCCGTCTTACTGAAATCACATGCCGTCCAGTTGAGGCCACAAGAATTCCGTTATAACGTTCCTGTAACGAGTGCATTGAAAGCTCACTTCTATTTCGGCCTCATCTTCAAAAAAGCCCAATCACGCCTCCTCACCAAAATCCGCATCAGACAGTTGCTGTGGGAGCATTTGTTAGGCATGGATAGCATGAGGATTTTCTGAGCCCCAAATTCGACAATTTTGTGTATTCATGAAGCCATTCAGATGGAAATGCGCTTCATCGGAGAAGATGACTTTATTTTGAAAAAATGGCTTTGACTTTGTTTTGTTCCATTACCCATTGAACGAATTTTTGTAAAAAGTTTTCACAATTATAATCTTCCATAATTATAATCACAATCTTCAAATTGTCAAAAGTAATGTTTATAATAGACAGCTGCCAAATTTCAGAGTTGTCACTTACGCATAAAAAAATTACAGTAAATTTAAAAAGTTGAATCCTTCTGAGACACCCTTTACACTTTACATATGCGAATTAGTATGAATCGAAGATTCCTAAGTACCAACACACACTGATAGTTGCAGTGCTTTGAGGTGAGTTTTTCTCAATTTCCAAGTCAGGTTTAGAAAGTTTATTTAAAAAAATGTTTGAAACAGCCGCGGTAGGATTCGAACTCACATTCGCTGGACTATCGTTTGTTTGTGAAGCATCATCTAACAGCCGCTTCTAACACATATTATGTGTGTGTTTTCCTTTTTCTAGCTTAGCTGGAGGCGACGTAAGTTCAAAAGTGAAGAATATCAGTATTTGGTTTATTTAGATGGAAATCTTTTACCATTTCTTGCATTCAGAAAGCTGTGGATACGTGCTTAAAGAGTTTCAACTTATTTAATTTGGAATATTCTAGTGCTGCGACCTAGTGTTACCATTCTCTTAAATATCCCAATGCTAAACAATATTCAAAAGTAGTGACTCTTTTACCGAAATAAAACAAAATCAATTTTTTATTATAATTTTTTTTATCAAGGGGCAGCGAAATATTGAAGAATGAAATTAATTAAAAAAACGACCAAACGCTCGAACATTTTAATTGTGAATATAATACGAAAGGTGGGATAAATAGTATCACTTGTTATGAAATTTTTTGTTTATTTTCATATGTTATGTTTGACATTTCGACGAATTTGATATTATAAGCGTTAACAGCACACATAATATAATACCATACGTGTAATGAACCACATCTATTCTTTTGCTTTATTGAACCAAAATGTTTATTTACTTTTTGTTATAATTAAAAAAACGCAACCACTGAGTTTGATTTTAACATCAATACTATGTAAACAGTACATTAAGTTGATGTAGTTTTTCATCAAATCAACTAAAAAATCATAAAATTGAATAATAATTATTAAAAATGTTCATCAAATTTATGAAAACTTTCCATCCAAATGATTACCAATTTATACGAAATTTATGGCAAACAGACATCACACTAGAGAAAAACTTACATCTAACTGTCGAAAAAACTACAGCAAATTGATGAACTAGTTACATCAAAATGTAGTTCAATTTGATGAGAAACTTACATCAAATTGATAGAAAAATTTATATTAACTTGTCGTTGAATCAACGTAAACTGTTGATGAAATATGGATTAAAAATTGATGAAATGGGTATTATCAATTGAGGAAATTGTAAAATGATGAAATGTTTCATCAAATTTATGAAGGATTTCATAAAGTTGATGAAGCTTTTTATTTATGTGGAAATGAGGAAATGTTTCATTAAATTGATGAAGGAATTCATAAAGTTAATGAGCCTTTTCTTTAAGTGTAGTGTGGGATGAAAAATAAATTGAAAAATGAGGAAATGTTTCATTAAATTGATGAAAGAGTTCATAAATTTGGGGAAGCTTTCTCTTTAAGTGTATTTTGGGATACAAAATAAACCTTAAAAAGATATTTTTGTGAAATAAAATGTTTGGATCATCAACAACTCGAATTTTTTTTTCTACAAGCGGAATTATGTTTAGCATTTCACAGGAACTTTAGATTCACAACAAATTTCTACTCGATAAAAGGATTTCTGAAGGAAATGGATAAGGATATACCTAAATAAATAGATCACACCTTTTTCACTATTCCAAGTACGAGTTAACAAAGAACCACAAACAAAACAAATAATGATCGAATTGTAAAGTTATGTTTGTTCAAATACAATGTGTTTATTTTGTCATTTACAACACAATTGTTGAAAGAACGGGTGATAGGACGAGGAGAAATACCAAGATTACTATACTGAAACATTTACGGAAGAAACACAATTTCACAAGGATCTTGCAGAAGTTTTTTTTAGTAGATTATGAGTTTGGTTGAACATTTTCGACCGCATTTTTCATGAGAATGCCTTCAGTGTAATCTTTAACAAGAAAACCTTGTGGAGTTAGAGCCCACGTGTGATTGACGGTTTTATCAACCGACTGTGCCACTGATTTTGAATCATAACTCTCACCCTCATTTATGTGGTTTTAAGGAAATCTCTCTTATTACGTTAATTCATGATTATTCGTAGATTTCTTAAATCAAATATTTCTTTAATCTTCGCCACTTTAGCAATTGTTTTGTTTTTAAACCAAAACTTTTTATATGGCTGATTTTGTGATGGATGACCAGTAATAATGACATGTGTGATTTGTCATTGTCTGTGATGTTTGTTCTTTTATCTTCAAACACACTATTCAGACGCTAAAATATCATCACAAATGCGTATAGATAAAATATTTTTAGTGCTATACACATATAACTTGAATACGCATAACCGAGTAGATTAAATTAAATTGTATTATTTTAGCAATTTCGACTAATTTAATTTGATTTGCACATCTTAATTGTCGTCGTTTTGGAACGACATATCTTTAATTTGACTGGCGTCTTATGTCTTAATAAACCACCAGACTGTAAATAACAGATTTATTATATTTGCACTTAAATATTTTATTTAAAAACTTGTTTGTTGTCTCAAAAGTAGAATGCAGCGTAAAATAAACTGAATCTGCATTAATACATGTATATGAGTATAATATGTGAATAGGGTGTCTGTTGTTTCAATCTAGAAATTTGTGATACCGACGCATCACCTATACCTCAGAATTCCTGCGGAATTTGTAATAAAAACTCGCAATGACGATGCGATCGGATATAGCGTTGTCTGATATTAGAGCATTTCTAGGCCTAGGTAAATGAAGAAGGCCGAGTCCGTTTTTACGTTGCGTATCGTTGCCGGAGTAACTAAAGCAGAGATCAGATGGTAATTGAGAAGCCAACGCACTTAACTTATGCCTAGGATACCCACATTGTAGTATTCCATAACTCGGCTAACCTGTTCGACTCTCGATTTTTCTTAGAGAGTTCTTACATTCTAAGTACCAGTCATAAACCATTGTTTAAAGCTAAATGTCGTTATCGAGGGGGGATGTTTTTTATTTTCATTAATGGACGTTTCTATAAAGATTGAAATTTAAGACGAGTGATTCATTAGACCACCGCATTTGATCCTAGTGTTTGAGCTGCCAACGACCTCTAAGCAGATATACGCCCTGTATTGGAAAGATATTTTAGTATAAAGTTTAGTAAACCTCTAGCAGTATGTGGCTCTTCACCACGCACTACAGTCTCGGCAGGAACTTTCCCTGTCCCTGTGCAATACAAACTTAGCTTAGGTAGCCCAATATAACACCTACTGGGTAGGTGACTGACTAACTTCCCTATATAAATTCGTCTACTATTTCGCAGTTATATTGGTGCACACTCTGCTACAAAAGAAGGCTCTGCTTGTTGAAACCATTGATTTCATCTGACCTTTATTTACAAATAAAACCACCTATTGTGATTGTTTCCCGATTCTCGACAATACTTCTCGCAAAGTTCGCCGAATGACCAGCACACGCCAACACCATGTGGCTGAAAATAATAATAGTTTACTATTACATCTTTTTACTGGGGAGAGGTTCCCACAATCAGAGAGCTTGGCGCTTTCTGGTTTTACACTCACTGATTGGAACCTATAATTTGACACCGACTAAGATATCAAAGTTTGCATGCTGAAATAGCAAATAAAACCGTTGGCTAAATCAGCAAGTGTATGTTGACTGTGTTAGAACTGTGTTTTTTGCAACATCAGCAAGCAATACCTTCAGTTTTAGCTGCTTTTTATGCTTTAGTATAATTTTTATTCGTGTGCACTAAAAAAATGTCCTTTGTCTGTGCATTTGAGATTTTCTCTGTTTAGTTTAAAGAAATGATATTTTTTCTCAGTTCGAGTTGTGTTTGAAAAGGCGTTTTATGGGTGTTAGTTGCAGGCAAATGTCTTGCACGTGTTTTGTGTTTATTTTAACCGCTTGACGTAGTAAATACATGTTAAGCTGTAAGCTATGTATAGCTGGCAGCTCGAAAATGTTGTCATTTTGAAGTAAGTAGTCGATTTATATACCATTTTTATACCCTCCACTGTAAGTGATAGAGGGTATATATCAGTTTGTCATTCTGATTGTAACTATATTCTTGATCCTTATAACAACCGGAGTCGATATAGCCATGTCCGTCTGTCCGTCTGTTGAAAACATTCTCACGACTTCAATCGGCGATAACGCGGTTTGGTTTTTGGCCAGAATGTTCCACGTATTCCTGAGCAGTTTGGTATTGAAAATCAGCGAAATTGGTCCATTGGAAAAAATTTTATGATTGAAAACGTAAAAAAACTCATAAAATTTTCACATTAATTTTTGTAGTTTTATACTAAACTACTCCTTTTGCCGTGTGGTGAATTTCCATGTTGGAAATCTTTGTTATTCTTTATAATAGGTAAGTACTTTAGAATGTTTAGATGCATTTCAAGTGTTCATACATTTATATGAATTTTGTCACACTTCGTCTAAGGTCGCTGCGGCCTGATGGGTAAAGGGTTGCTCGTTGGAGTCTGAGGGTTCTTGGTTCAACTCTCGTCCCAGCTTGTTTTTTTTTTTAACAGTTCTTCAAAAAATGCTTTTTTAATTTTAAAAAATGCCTTTTGCAGCTTGTTTTTTTTTTTTTAACAGTTCTTCAAGAAATGTTTTTTTATTTTTAAAAAATGTTTTTTTATTTTACTTACTACTTCTTTTGCGGTTTGGTGAATTTCCATGTTGGAAATCTTTGTTATTCTTTATAATAGGTAAGTACTTTAGAATGTTTAGATGCATTTCAAGTGTTCATACATTTATATGAATTTTGTCACACTTCATGTAAGGTCGCTGTGGCCTGATGGGTAAAAAAGGGTTGCGCGTTGGACTCTGAGGGTTCTTGGTTCAACTCTCGTCCCAGCTTGTTTTTTTTTTTTAACAGTTCTTCAAAAAATGCTTTTTTATTTTTAAAAAATGCTTTGTAGCTTGTTTTTTTTTTAACAGTTCTTCAAAAAATGCTTTTTTATTTTACTTGTGAACAAGTAACTTATTTTTATTGTTTAAAAAAAGTACATTCTCTTAAACAAAGTACATTTCTTAAGTACATTTCAAAGTACATTAAGTACATTAAGTACATTTCATTAAGTACATTTCTTAAGTACATTTCTTAAGTACATTTCTTAAGTACATTTCTTTCTTAAGTACATTTCTTAAGTACATTTCTTTTTAAGTACATTTCTTAAGTACATTTCTTCTTAAGTACATTTGTTCTTAAGTACTTAAGAAATGTACATTTCTTAAGTACATTTCAAAGTACATTAAGTACATTAAGAACATTTCTAAGTACATTTCAAAGTACATTTTCTTAAGTACATTTTCAGTGTGAGCATTTGAGCATTGTGAGCAATGCATTTGTGAGCATTGTGAGCATTTGTGAGCATCCTGCATTTGTGAACAAATAATTGTATTTGTGAACAAGTAATTTTTTTTTTTTTTTTAAAAAAGTAAATTTTCTTAAAAAAGATCCTTTTTAAAATTTAATATTTTGCTGGTTAACACTAAGGTGGAGGGTATCAAAGATTCGGCACAGCCGAATTTAACACTTTTACTTGTTTTTACTCGTTATTACCACAATTTTGAAGTAAAGATAGATTATTCTAAGTACACCTGCCGTCAAGTATTTGTCAAGTCTGTTGTTTCGCAATCTAGTACCTTCTCTAATTCTGACAATAGGAAATGCCTGGCGAGATTTACTCTCTTGTTTGTTAGACATTTCCAAAGTGTTACAAACAGATTTTTGGGGAAGTTTCTCGAAATACTCTCAATCAATAAAACAGTCCTAATTTTTAGTTTAAGCAATTATTATGTTTAAACAGTCCTCAGTTGAAAACAAAAAAGTTTATGTCGCCTAATGAAATATAAAGGAGCCATTTCATGTTATCTACTAAAAATTTAAGCAAATATGGAAACGTTTTTAACTGTCGATATAAATGTCAATATAAACTTGTTCTTATGTTTTTGCTTTTTTTTTTACATTATTATACATTTGCATTTTAACATTAACCGTCTCTAAAATATGCCGACAAACATTTTTCTGTTTTATTGTTTAATACGGAAAAAATTCAACAGACTATTCAAACAATAAAATCAATGAACATTTAAAGTTAAGTTGACATTGCGTGATTTATTACCGATTATCCTAATGTTTCTTAATTGTTTGAGTTGTAAATCATTTTGGTTAAACAAAACACATTCTCAACATCAACGAAAGACGTCAATCAAAATGTACTCCATATCAAAATTTAAATTGCTGACCTCTTGCGTAGCTATCGGTGTGGTCCATCATAAAATATGTCTTTTGATGGCACTCGATCGTAAGGAAGCGCCATCACACATTGATTTGAGTTGATAACAGGTTTGTTGGAAATTTAAATTAGGTAGCTGAAATCTGAGTTGTGAATATCATGGCTTTCACCTTAAACCGGCAAAGGAAACTGAAACTGAATATTAAGGTTTGAAGACAGTTGAACACATTTGAAATCTTAAAAATTGTACGGAATGTATGACAGTGTTATGTTGGGTCAAGACAAATATTTGTATGCCTTTATCACATGTTAATGCCAATATAAAAAGGTTTCCAGTTACATCCCATATAGGGATTATGGAGAGCTTCTCACAATCAGTGGGCTGTGCGCATTCTAGTTTTACACTCACTGATTGGGTCCTACAGTTTTACGTCGATTCCGAACGGTGTTTTGAGAACCTTTTTCACGGCTAAATACTCGATCGTGTCGCCGTCACTAAACGAGATGACCGCGGGGAAGACTGTACCAAGCCAAATCAATTAGTACGTGGCGAGGGCTGAGGCAGGGCCATACGCTACAGAACGATACATGCAAAAAAAAAAGACCTTTATTGCTCGATTGCCGAAACAATACTTTGATTGAATTGTATTAATTTATTAATCGCAAGCGTTCATGCAGTTCTCCCAAATAAACTCGCATATCGCATATGTTTATCATGTTATTGCAAACGAAAATTACATAACTACATTTGCCGCAAATTTAAAAAACGTTTGCGATAACTGAAATTAGCCATTTTTCTAATGAGAGAACAGATTACGAAGAATGTAAATTTATCTCTTTCTCTCTCTCTCTCTCATTCTGTCGACTGTATACAGTCATATCCACTTGTTTGGCGTACATAACTTTTATCCAACTTTTGTTCAAACAAACTTTATGGGTAAAACCGAAATCATAAAAGTTTCAAATTTAGACAAAAAAGAGGTTATGGAAGCCATATATAAAAGTTTTGTAACTCGTTTGTGGCGACCGATTTCCTATTCCCGCTAACATTCTCTGAGTTTAGAGTAATTACATCTCGGTGGCTGTAACCGAAAGAACAGTTGGTGGAACTGTTTTTCGTTTCTCGCGAACGTTGTCTTCAGCTTATAGTTTTGGTAACTCGTTTGCTGCAAACATTTTTCGGTTCTCCCAAACGAAATGACATGTATGGCTTAACATAAGTTCGTTTCTCCCAACTACAGTCTCCAAGCGAACTTCAGTTATCTGAGATTTCGTTTGGGATGAACGAGTTTTTTCTTTGCGTGTATCCGTTATAATTGCGAGGTAGGTAACTTGCGTCTGCCGTGAACAGAAATAATAACGCCAGCCTGGACATCAAACGGAGAATTGTGCTTGCAAACAGGTACTCTTTCGGGCTAAGCAAGCACTTCAGAGATAATACCCTTTCTCGAGAAATTAAGATTCAAGTAGTACATCAGACTTTCATACAACCTGTTTTGCTTTATGGCGCAGAATCCTGGATCATATGGAAATTGCAGAATTGAGTTTGTATATATACGATTGATGATCAACCTATGGTATCAATTCAGGCACAGTAGTTAGACATCTGATGATGAACTTGTCACGGAGTTCGAAACTACACGCAAAGAAAAAACGTTCATTGCTCGTTTGCCACAACAATACTTTGCTAGATTTGTATTAATTTATTAATCGCAACTGTTTATGTAGTTCTCCCAAATAAACTCATATATCGCAAATGTGTATCATGTTGTTGCAAACCAGATCTCGTTTGCATTAAACGCGTACAAAATTACATTTGTCGCAAGTTAAAAACCGTTTGCGATAACTGAAATTAGCCATTTTTCTAATGAGTACGAAGAACGTAAATTTCTCTCATTCTCTCTTTCTGTCGACTGTGTACACAGTCACGCATCCACATAAAAGGCTTTTGCCTTTTCAATATATCTTGGATGGACAACTGACGCGTTGTAGTTTGCTGCGCTTTTAGTTGTTATTTGAATGCAAGGCGAAACAGACGTGTTAGTAGACACTGAAAAGATAGACAAAAATTCCAACTTTTTTTAAAACAAACTTTATGGGTAAAGCCAAAATCATAAAAGTTGGAAATTTAAACAAAAAAGAGCTTATGGAAGCCATAAATATAAATTTTAATGTATAAGTAATGTTGTACTGAATAGAGTAACTACAACTACAACTCGGTTGCTGTAACTAAAACTCGGTTGCTGTAACTACAACTCGGTTGCTGTAACCGAAAGAACAGTTGATGGAACGGTTTTTCGTTTATCACAACCGTTTTGCCAGCTTTAATTTTTCATAACTCGTTTACTGCAAAACGTTTTTCAGTTCTCGCAAACGTTTTTTAGTTAGGATCAACTACAACTCGGTTGCTGTAACCGAGGGAACAGTTGGCGGAACCGGTTTTTCGTTTCTCGCAAACGTTTTTTTCAGGTTATGTTTTCATAACTTGTTTGCTGCGAACATTTTTCGGTTCTCCCAAACGAAATGAAATAACAGAATTTCGTTTCTCCCAACTACAGTCCCCAAACGAACTTCAGTTATCTGAGATTTCGTCTGGGAGGAACGAGTTTTTCCTTTGCGTGTAGTCATGCCAGTGAGTGTGCTTAATTGAATTGTCTATTATTTCCAACAAAAACGAACCATTTTTCAATTAGAAAAATTTTCATCACTTGTAAGCTTGTAGTGTGAATTTCTCATATATTAACCTAAAAAAAAAACATTTACATATGTATAAAACAATAAACTCGTTCCAGAATAAGAAATGTTTTGAACGAAAATTGGGTTCGGGCAGGAGATGTCCGTTTCAAGATGCAAAAATACATCGTAAATTAAAAGCTGAAAACGTCAGCGTAGTGCAAAATCATTTCGCGAGTTGGGAGGAAAGTGTAATTGCCACAGAAACACAATTAAAATATCTTTAATTTTTATTTTAAAAATTTAGGATAGTTTTTAACAAAATTTGGGTACACATTATATCAATTCAATGCACTTTTGAAAACAAGTGTAAATACTGCATGTGGCAACATTGGTTCTGTAATGTTCACATAAAACATGCATTGTCATTATACTCCTTCTCTTTCTCACACTGGTTCTGTGATGAACACACAGATAATCGTACTGCTCTTACACATGATGTTAATTAATACAAAATTTGAAGGAGTTAAATTTTGATTTACTTATAGAATCAAAAACATTATATGTAGCAATATGATTATTTAAATACAAATCAAAAGAAGACATATTAAATATGTCACGACCATACTTGAATTTTCTTCAATGCATGCATAAAGTATTAAAAACTTATAATGAAAGTGACAAACATTTTCTCAAAATTTTGTGCTCCAGATCAACACCCCTACCTTACCGTATAACGTATTCTACGTTAAAATATTTAGAGTCCATGGGCGTTGTGAAACGTAAGAAAAAATTGAAACGTAAGAAAAAATTGGCAACAACAACTGTCCTTTCCCACAACTATTTCTCTGCAATCTCTGAATAAAAATGTATAATGGACGACGAATAATACAGGATAAGTATTACTTTGAAACTTCAGAGCGTAAAGCACCCCAAAAATCAAGGTACATTCGGAAAAAAAGTGAACTAGAAACGTTTTGTTGCGGTTAGCGATCAGTGAGCGCGGCATCAGCAACCCAGTCTTTTTTAAAGGCGGATTAGCTGCAAATGCAAAGGTTTACAATGATAAATGTATTCCACAACTTGATAAATTTATCAAAAAACATCATAAAAAAGATAAAATAATCTTCTGGCCAGTCTTAGCGTCATCCAAACTACGCTAGGGCGACAATAGGATATGTAAGTCGAAGAAAAACTAATGTTTTATCGTAAGAAACCAACCCTCCTAACGTTCCACAACTCAAACCTTTAGAAACATTTTAGGCTAAATTAAAATGAAAAGTCTACCGAAACGGATACCTGGCCAAATATTTAGATTGCCTGATCCAGAAAATAAAAAACAGCTAAAATCCAAGATACAGAGAGAATTCAGCGATCAAAGCAGGAAGTACCTAAAAAACGTCCGGAAGGCAATCCGCTACGGAGTTAATATTTTTTGTAAATTTAGTCTAATCATACATACTTTGTTTAAAATTGTTTTTTACTTTTCTACATATTTGTTTACCCATACGTTAGTAGCAATCTGATTTACAGTACAAATCCCGTATTGATATCATTCGATCAGTAGACGTACAGCTATCAAGCCGTGTGAATGGCCAGAGATTAGCCCAGCGATTTGGCACTTGAGTTTTGGGCTAAAGATAAGGTGCTTTGAGTTGTATATCACGAAAGAAACAAAACAGATTTTAAGCGATTAAATGGTAACAACATGAAATGAAATCTTAAATATTTTAAACATTGTACTAATCGTTGAAACCATAATCAATTTCATATAATCGGTTTAATTTATGACTAAAGTTGCGAAGTAATTAAAGCGAAATGAAAGTTACATTAATTTTAATGTGATAGACGTTTAATGGAATTTATACCCTATCAGAAATGGAGAGGATATTCTAAGACTGTGTATATTCACAGATAATTATTCTAAGATAAACTGAACCGAACAATTATTAAAAACTTAACAACTGAAAGATCGAATAATATAAACTCAAACCGATATAAACTAAAATGTATAGAATACTGTCCCGGTATATACTTCCCTCTTGTCATTCATGTATATATTTTTACGAATATTCTTATAATATTCTTCAAGACGAGTGGCGTGAGGATTTCGAATAGCGACGTCATATGGTTGATAACATACACTCCGGTTCACTTATTTAAAGGCACTAAAAAATCCCATATTCAGCAGCATGTATCATTTGCAATTTGTAACCGATTGCAGAATTTTAAAATGGAAATGGAAGCTAGACATCTTTAGATATAAAAAAAAATCATGACAATACTAGTTTCTTAACTAAAGAACTATTTTTGAGCAATTTATAATAAAAAGTCCAAAAATGTGATATTATTTTGGTTCACTTGAATAAAGGCACTTTATTATTTTTAAAGTAGGCGATGATTTTTTTACAATTTATTACATCTTAACCATTTTACGGGTCAAAATGGAAAAACAAAAAATTTTAAATCTATCGGAAACAACTAAAATCGATGTTCTAACCGCGCAATAGTAAAAAAAATTTGGACGGAGCCCAATAGTTGTCGACAATTACATCAAGGACACCGAGGGGTATGGAAAAAATTTAAATAAAGTTTTGTCTTTATTTACGTATGAGAAAAAAAAAATTGAAAAAAATTATCAGGATTGCTTTTAATTCTGCTCTATTCCTGTCCAAAATAAGAGCTCAAGCTGGAGTGGAAGCGAGCAAGTCATCAGAACGCAGAGTAATTAGGAGCTGTGAGTATCTTAAATACCTGAAATTACAAAAAAAGCCGCCACTTAATGCTCCTCGTAAGAAAAAGAGGCTTCATTTCGCAAGAGACAACATGGTACGGGATATGCAGCCCAGAGGTCATGAAAATGACTGGAGAACCGTTGTATTTACGGATGAGGAGAAGTTTAATTTGGATGGGCCTGATGCCTAAGTCTATTAGTTCCATGATCTGTGCAAGAGTAAGTGTTTTTTGAACCGACATCACAGCCGAAAGGGCGCGTTATGGTGTGGGGTGCTCTTACTTCCTATGGCACCATCGATCTTGAATTTCAAAGTGCAAAAATGAGTGGTGCAAGCTATAAAACGTTATGGGAATCGGCTTTTCCGAAGCTCAGTGAACTATTTGGTCACATATCTTGGATGTTACAACAGGATAATGCCCCTATACACAACGCCGGAGTAGTAAAGGAGTTCATTGCAAGCCAAAATGTTAATATTCTTAACTGGCCACCCTATTCGCCAGATCTAAACATTATGGGAAACGTCTGGGGTTGGTTTTCTCGTAAGGTCTATTAAGGAGGTAGACAATTTGATGACAAGTAGTCACTAATTCAGGCCCTTAAGTATGCTTGGAATCAAATTTCGTTGGATTACATAAATTCTCTTTATCTCTCAATAAAAACCCGTATATATGAAGTTATTGAAAACAAAGGGGGTTGTACCCATTATTAGTAGCTATTAAATAAAGCAAAATAAATTTAAAAAAAAAACAAGAAAAACTATTTTTCATTAAAATTAGTTAAAGTGCCTTTATTCAAGTAGACCAAAAAATAGCACATTTTTTTACTTTTTTTTTATAAATTGCTCAAAAAATAGTTCTTTAGTTAAGAAACCACTAATGTCATATCTCGTTTTTTTTTCAACTAGTGCTTATTTCGTGAATGGTAACACTTAGCTCATGTCTGATTTGACAGATAATTAGTTTTATCCTTCCGCTGAACGAATATGGTTGTGTATACGCTTGCACAACGCTGGGAAATATGGGAGAAATGGGCCTGCGATCGACTTACAGAAGATGCCGATTTTGCCAAAAAAAATCATATTTTCAGATGAAGCTCATTTTGATCTTGGCGGGTATGTAAACAAGCAAAATTGTCGCATTTGGGGCACAGACAACCGCACGCATACATTGAAAAGCCGATGCACCCAAAACGAGTCACTGTTTGGTGCGGATTTTGGTCCAGAGGCATAATTGGCATAATGGCGATCGTTATCGGACCATGTTGAACGAATTTTTGTTCACAAAAATTGAAGAGGAGGATATTGGCAGCATTTGGTTTCAAGAGGACGGCGCTACGTGCCACACAGCCGAAGCTACACTCGATGTTTTGCGCCCTGTTTTTGAAGATCGCATTATCAGCCGCAGAGCTGATGTCGTTTGGCCACCTCGGAGTTGCGATTTGACACCGTTGGACTATTATATGTGGGGTGCCCTCACAGATAAGTGTTACGCCGACAAGCCAGAGACAATTGACGCTTTAACACAATCGATAATGTGCACACAATCGATAATGTGCTTAAAAATTGGACCGATCGTGTAGGCTACTGCATGGCCAGACGAGGCAGCCATTTGAATGAAATTATTTTCCATTATTAACCGGAAGGTTTGTACTTTCAAATAAAAAAAAGAAATTTGAGAAAATATTCAGTAGATTTTTTTATAGCATTTTCAAAAAAAAAAAGTTATTTGGCGGACCCGTTATTTCAAGATGTCTAGCTTCCTTTTCCATTTTAAAATTTAAAATATGGAATTTTTAGTGCCTTTAAATAAGTGAACCGGAGTGTATGTATGTATATCTTCTGTACTGTAATGTTTGTTCAAGGCTCAACAATCTTTCTCGATTTTGAAGAATTTTCTTCGCAAACACCGCATCCCAACAGAAACCATTTTGTAGTAATGCAAAATTTGTATTTACTTCTTTTTTTAATGAGTATGCAACAATCAGTTTAAAATAGTTTTATATAGATATAGATAGATATAGATTTCCAAACTTAAAGGTCAAGGCTGTTTCCCATAACTGAATTCCATATGTCCATATCGGTTTGATGATAAATTTGAAACTCAATAGTTTGTTTTCGAGCGAGAGTGGAGATCTATGGTTACTGAGAGAGTTGAATTGTCATGGGATGTAATGGGAAACCATTTATTTATTTATGTCGAAGGCCTTTCGTTTTGTCCGCATATGTTTTCTCCAAGTGATTCGTTTGTCAAGATTTATTCCGAGATATATTACTTGCCGTCGTGGTCGTGGCCGTTGGTGGTGGTGTACTTGAGATCCTGGGTTCGATCCCTGCTCTGACCACCTTAAAACTTCTTGCGACGGAGGTCACACCGCATAGTGACGGCAACACTATCGAGTATTTAGCCATGTAAAAGCTTTTCAAAATACCGTTCAGAACCGGAGTAAAACTGTAGGTCACAATCAGTGAGTATAAAACTACAAAGCGCACAGCTCACTTGGTTGTGAAAAGCTCTTCCCGATTCCATCATGGGATGTAATGGGAAACCATTTTTTTTATATTACTTGCACTAATGTGCTATTTCTGCTTCATTTAGGGTTATTGCATGGCTAGTTTTTCGTATGACAGAAAACATGACTGACTGATTTTGATTGACTGACTTTGATTCTGCAATCAATTATCCCAGATGAGTTATTAGCAATAAATTTTCGAAGGGACATACTTGCCTCAATAGGGTCTTCATTGACGGCTGAAGCAGCTGCATCGTCAGCAAAAGTTCCGATTTCAACGCCGCTTGTTACAGGGAGCTCTGAGGTGAAAAGCAAATGAAGTGGTGGCCTTAAGGTACACCTGCTTCTTTAACATAGAAATATCTATTTCCAATATATAAGTTGAGAAAGAGGCGGTAGTTTATGGAAAGCATTTTCTTTAATTTGAATAGTAATTGAAACTTAGATATCGGGAAATGCTGCAGTGCAATACTGTCCTTTTTTCAAATGACTTATTCTGAACTTGTTCTATGGTTTTTGATGTGTTAACATCTGAGGGCACAGGTAGGACAATCTATCAAAGTGAACACTTGCAAACAACACACAGCGTTAGCATCACGTACGTTATTGTTGTACAACAATAGTCTCTGCCTGAAATAAGTATAATGGTATTGATGTAGCGGCAGCGAACAAACAAGCAGGCAGTCGTCGCCAAAGAGTATTGAAGAGTATAGAGAATTCATGGAACGAATTTTATGACTCAAATGCACTGGCGGCAGCTGGCGAATGAATCAAAACGTATTACTCTTTTTTTGTCATAACTTGGTCCATTCATGGTTTTGATGTGAAACATTGATGCCATTTGACACTTTTATGCATTTTGTATTGTTTTATGTAATATCATTGTGGAAATGATGCATTTATATCAGTGTCGGACATTTCACAAATTTCTATTCCCGTCGGAATAAGCAAAAATATGCTGCTGAAGCGAAGTTTAGACGTGTGATATACGGTGATAAACGATCGTGTGTTGCTTTGTTGCATTTGTTGTCACTTCGTCAAAGTAAATAAAATCAGTTGCTGTTCAGCACTTGATGAAGCAAGACTACATACACTGCACAACTTTTTCAAATCCATTGAGAAAAATTCGGGTTTTTGCGGTTACGTACAAAATCACAATTGTAATAGTAAGTGTGTTGCCCACCACTGATTTATATTGAAATATTCTATAAAGAGAATAAGACTCCTTTATGCTCTTTTACTCAGACTCTCTACATGAGAGCGGGAAAAGAGTGCAATAAGTTCTTTATACTATTCAATACTTTTTGTCGTCGCTCTGTTTTTGACAAAACAAAAATAATTATTTCAGTGACCTAAATATTGCTTAATTTATTTAAAAAATATTACAACTAATGTTAATGCAATAGCAAAAGAGCCTTCAGCATAGAAACTATTCTTTGTTTTATTTTCTAATGTAACATTTACTAATATGTTCATAGAGTTCGAACAGGTACCGTGTAACAAAAAGGTGTTAACACATCGCCCGTGAGTTCTTATTGATTTTTTTTCTTATCCGGAGTTGATGGTGACGAACCAGAGTTTTCTTATATATATCGTCCAAAAGTCGCTTCAGAAAGAGAGACTTGAGAACTTTACCGAGAATTGGTAGTACACTGATTGGGTGGTATGAGGATACATATGCGGTAGATTTCCCCGGTTTGAGAATCATTGTGATTTCCGAAACTTTCCATTGAGGTGGAGCAAACCAGCGAGAAAGACATGACATATATCTTAAGAGAGAGAGAGAACTTTTTTTGGATGTACTTCTAGAGTTTTGGAGCTTTATTGGAGTTGAGCTTACGTTTGAAATCTTTCACTTCAGATGTTGAGAATTTAAGGAAGATAGATATTTGCGATTGGATATCGGCATTATTGGATCCGAATGCATTTCGAGTTCCAGGTGTTGTGCAAGTGGTGTGCAGATCTAGAAGCCTTTTCCGAGTTAGTTTTTGTCCAGGAGTTATCATTTTTTTTATCCGCCTTTTTCATAGAGAATAATTTGTTGCTGTCGACGGGTTCGTGGTTTAATATATCAGATTCATAATGTATCTATGTATATGTGGCTTCAGAAGTAAGTGGGTTAAGAGTGGAATTGGAATGCTGGGAGTATTGTGATATTTGCCATCGCTTGAGAGCTTTGCGCTTTTCGGCAAGTTTTACTTCGACCGTGTAACGAGGAACTTTGTAGAACCTTTGTTCTGCTTGTTTTATGTCGTTTGTGCAGAGACCTCACAAATTCAAAGGTATTTTGTGTTTTACATTATTGTTGGAAATCATAGCTTTGAATTGGAAACAGGTGCGGTGAAGATCAAAAACTTCATGCCTGAGTTTGATGCGTACTACAGTAACAAATTCCTACTTTTATCACCTGATATAAATACATCTTGAATGCGGACACATCGTGAAGCACTGTTAATATATATTTGCTTAACCCAACTTCTGTTCTGTCATTAAAATTTTAAAAATATATACATATTTAAAATCTCATTGCAAAATGCCACCTATTAAAAACAACACTTTAGCTTGTGTTGATGTCTCCAGGTATGTATAATGTACCATGCACAATTTCAAACATATCTATTTTTATATTGAACATAAGTTGAGAACATAAATCCTCCTCATTTAATATTTCATTTCATTGAAACGACTGTGCGATAGTGGAGAACACTGGAACTATTAGACATGAATAAATAAGTAAGTCCACAAAACTCTGATCCGGCAGCATCCAAAAGTTGTCTGACAAACTCTTTCGCTGGCGATACTGATGCGAATGATTGGTCATTCCCTGTTGCTCCCATCAAAATATAAAAAATATTATTTTTTTTTTTTGCAAAAATTTTCTTTATTTGTTATAATATGCGATTCAGTGAAACATCTGTTTCTGTACTCGCCCTACTAAATGAAGCATGATAATATAGAAAAACACATAATTCATATCACAAACCTTTAGCCAGGCTCATCCTTGTTATTTCAAACGATGTACAAAGTAGAGAGATTAAATGCCCTTGCTATGACGAATTTATTCATCTGTTTGGGTTAAACCATTAAAATATATCATTGCAGTTGTTCCACTTTCCAAAAGTTTGATTCCTTCTGAGTTATTGGAAGTAAAGACTGACAAAAATTATAAGTAATTTAGTAATTTATATGCAGTATTAGTTAAGGACCTTCTACAACCTGTTGAGGCATCAACAACTGAATATATATAAATATTTATTCCAATATTTATTATAATTTCCTATAACATACACTCCGGTTCACTTATTTAAAGGCACTAAAAATTCCATTCAGCAGCCTGTATCTTTTGCAATTTGTATCCGATTGCAGAATTTTAAAACGGAAATGGAAGCTAGACATCTTGAGATATAAAAAAATATCATGACAATAGTGGTTTCTTAACAACGAACTGTTTTTGAGCAATTTCTAGAAAAGTCGAAAAATATTCATTTATTGGGGTTTTCAATAGAGACGCTACAACAGTAAATCGATATGTACAGCCAACGACGCCATATTTTTCCCGCTCTTTTGACATTTCTCTTCAGTAAGGTTTGCTATTTCATCATGGAAAGATATACGAGCCAACAACGATTCGAAATTATTAAAATTTATTACCGAAATTTGGAGTCAGTGGCCTCAACGTTAAGAGCGCTACGTCCAATTTATGGTCGTCATAATCGTCCTACCAGATCAACAATTGAGCGTCTAGTGGAAAAATTTGAATCCACAGGCATAGTACAAACTGTTCCCGTGCCAGTGAGACAAAGAAGTGCCCGCAGTGGCGAGAATATTGCTGCCGCTGAGGCTTCAGTTCAAGAAAGCCCAAATGTGTCTCTCACACGACGTTCTCAAGCGTTGGGCATCTCTGTGACGTCGTTGTGGCGAATTTTGCGAAAAGATCTTGGCCTACATCCTTATAAGATCAAATTGACGCAAGAACTGAAGCCGCTTGACCACCATAAGCGTCGTATGTTCGTGAATTGGGCTGAGCAACAACTTGAAAATGATTCGGATTTTCATCGGAAAATCATCTTCAGCGATGAGGCTCATTTCTGGCTGAATGGCTTCGTCAATTAGCAAAATATGCGTTATTGGCCAGATAGCAATCCACACGTAATCCATGAGTCATAATTGCATCCCGAAAAAATTACGGTTTGGTGCGGTTTATGGGCCGGCGGCGTCATTGGGCCGTACTTCTTCCGTGATGATCAAGACCGGCACATTACTGTGAATGCGAATCGCTACCGTTCAATGACAACCGAATATTTTTGGCCCCAATTGGTTAATATGGACTTGGAGGACATGTGGTTCCAACAGGACGGCGCCACAAGCCACACAGCGAATGCCACAATCAATTTATTGGAAACCAAGTTTGGTGAACGTGTTATCTCACGAAATGGCCCAGTCGATTGGCCGCCTCGATCGTGCGATTTGACGCCGTTAGATTATTTCCTGTGGGGCTACGTCTATGTCTATGCCAACAAGCCAGCGACGATTGCTGAACTTCGTACGAATATCGAACGTGAAATTGCAGCAGAAAACCGTCGAAAATTGAGTTCAGCGTCTGGACTTCTGCAAGCGTGCCCGTGGTGGCCATGCAAAATAAATCGAGTTCCATACATAATGACATCGAACGTACTTTCACAGGAATAAAGAATTTCATTGGTATCTAAAACCGGTTTTGTTTTATTTAAAAAAACTTTTGTAGCGCTCTTATTGCAAAAACCCGGTAATCATAAATTTGTATATTCATATATTCATGTATTCACATATTCATATATTCATGTACTCACATACTCATACTTATACGAGTATATTCATACACAATGAAAAAATTGTCGTTTTCTGTTGTTGTTTGGATGCAAATATAACGTGATTGTAACTTCTCGCAAATAAAGTATACTTGTGTCCAAACACATTGCGTTTGCTATTCAATATAACAAATTTGGGAGACAATGACTAATAGGTTATAATATATGTATTTGTGACCCAAATTCGGCATTGTTTATTGAAAATTACTGAAAACCAAAAACATGACAGACAATAGAGAAGAAAAAAGCAGCAAATCTTCAATTCACGAAAACAGTGCTTGCAAACAAGTACATGGTTCGTGCAATATGTTGCTGGAGCCGATAGTTTTCAGCGTGTATATTCATATATTCAAAAATTCATATATTTATACATTCATATGTTCATGTACATTAATATATTCATATTGAAACACAGAGTTTTCCTCTTGGAAGTTGGGATGAGCTCAGGGGTTTCCAGAGCCCGTTACATACAATTTATAGCGAGAGAGAGAGAACGAGTAGTTGTTCGTGTTCGCAGATTGTTTATTTCACTTTAATTTGACATTAAACTTATTTACAATGATATGTTTTAATTGCAGTGGCCGTCGGTGCTGCAATGGGTAGTGTGCGCGCCTCTTGTACTTGAGATCCTGGGTTCGATACTTGCTCTGACCACCTTCAAATTTCTTTCGACGGCGGTCACCTCGCATAGTGACGGCGACACTATCGAATATTTCGCCATGAAAATGCTTCTCAAAAATACCATTCGGAACCGGTGTCCCGGGGAGTACTCCCAATCAGTGAGTATAAAACTAGAAAGCGCACACCTCACTGGTTGTGAGAAGCTCTCCCCGATTCCTTCATGGGATGTAATGGGAAGCCATTTATTTATTTATGTTGTAATGCACACTTTATGATATTTCACTGGGGCAACTTCCGAAATCTATAACCCTTGCAGGACTCTCGTAGGGTTATGTTGTAGTTAAACGTTGCGTACGCAGGAATTTATAGCAGCGGCATCAGATCTGGCAATCTTTCTTGAAAAGCCTTGTTCCGGCGGCAATGGCGTCGATGAACAGGATAGACGAAGGGTATAAGCAAGTCGAATTCGGTAGCTAGAAATATTACAGTCTCTTCGGATGTCATCCATGGGGATATGTTGGCTTCAGCTCTAAAACGGTGGAATGCAGTGATCAGAGGGGTTATCCCTGACTGTTATGTTCTGTCGGCCTTCTTCTTAAAAGATACTTCTGAGTGCGTGGATAATTATAAGGCAAGTTATCGTCAGGATACCAACTCGGATTCCCATAGGCGGGGTGTTTCCGATTGAGTATACAGAACTTATCGCTGTCTGGGCACTAGCTCGGATTCTTATAGGCGGGGCGTCACGGAACTAGTATAAAAACATGACTAAATGCAAGGGTATTGGATACTAAACTACAAGGCATATTATCATCTGGATACTAAATCGGATTCCCACAGGCAGGGTGTCCCGAACGAGTACACAAGTACATTGACATAATAAAATTCATAAAAGTTCATATTATATATTCATAAATATTTTTTCATTGATTTTATGACCAAATTCGATAAACTTCTGAATAGTTCTGTAAATTTAATGAATTTGTTCACAACTACTTTATATAATGATCGATTCATTGAAAAAGTTCATAAATCCGGTAATTTTCCATAAAATTGTTTACAAAAACAGATGTCAGATGTTTCCTAGTTTGAAAATTGTTGTGATCATTTACGTACTAAAGAATTCTCATTGCATTTAGAGTTTTCCTTATATATGGCCTAATGATTTTTTGAATAGCACCATTCTGAGCAACCGCCGATTATAATTTGCACCTAGATCCTAAATGGGGTAATACATTAAATTTTAGGAACTTTTCTGAAAATATCAAGTTAAGAGGAAGTTAATTCTACCAGTAACCATTTTATAGTTTTTGAAAATTTTCAGGAAAGAAAAACAATGAATAACTTCACTAGAATTATGAACACTTTCATTATCGTTTATGTGCGATTTCATGAAAAGGCACCAAACGAACAGTAGTTTCATGAAATATATGAATGTTTCCATTAAGATTTATCAAAGTTTCATAGAATTATTTTTTGTTTCCTAATCAATAATTTTTATAAAAGTAATATTTTATGAAACACGATTCTAATGAATTTATTTTTGGTTGCTTTGTCATGAAACAGTTTATTACGAAGATGCACGTTTTTCATTAATAATAGTACCTATGATTTTGAGTGCAGGATATCTACAGTACGAAAATTACTAGTCTACTATTCTACAAGCTACTATGACTACAACTTGCTACGATGTGTTAGAGTCGCCCGTTATCCAACAAATTACTCGTTTTAGCTGTGTGTGCCATTTATATGGTCCAGTCATGTGTGTGGCTAGTGTGGTTCAGTGCCCAGCGGTGGAAGTCGCAAGGCCTACTACAAATAAGTTGTGCGGCCTTCCACAAAATAAGGCGTGCGGTCTTCCACAAACAAGCCATGCGGAATGGTTCTTTTGTAACGCCTTCCTAAAATAAGGCCTGCGGAATGGATGAATTTTTTCATCAGGTATAATTAAGAAGAACATTTTTAAAATTTTGAGAAATTTCTTTTCCGACTCGTTTTAGCTGCAATTTAATTGGAAAATTTCATAAAAATTTTAAAATTATATTGTTTATTTAATATTTTTCAGGGTATTTTTAAAATTTTCAATTTGAAGTTGGGCGTGGTAAAACTTTCTAAAATAAATACATACATACTTATAAATAAATATGTAGAAATGAGTAATGATTTTGTGATAAAATAAATTATTTAATTGTATTGTTGTTTAACTAAAATAAATTAAAGTAAATACCTTCTAAGGCGTTCCTCTTTGCATGCCTTCTAAGGCCTTCTTTAGGCAAGGAGCAATGAGGGCCTTGCCTCCCAATCTCACGCAATGTTAAAAAGAAAGAAGGAGGTAGTGTGTATTTTAAAGAAGCCCCGTTTGGTCATGATTTCAGGCCTTGCAGGTCATGACTTCCGCCGTTCGGCTGTTTCAGTTTTTATGAAATTTTCGTTTCGTAAAAAATTAAGAAAATTCCATGAACCGAAAATTTCGCCCACTTTTCATTTCCTTGCTACTAAGCTCTTTGCGAGCATTTCGTAGGAAAATCCAATTACAGGGTTGTTACGCAAAAGTTATTTCGTACGACTGGAATTTTGACGTACCGATAATATTAACAACCAAAAGTACCATAACACAAGTAAATGCGTTAAAAATAAAATGGAGACCGTCGATGAATTATAAATGGAATACTTGCAAGGAAAGTCAAAGTTTCAAAATTTTCCGTTGAGAGATAAACGAAAATATTTCTTACGAAAATTTCGTAAGAACTGACCACGGGGCTTCAGATGTGGGCAATTGTTCGTGGTGAGTTCGTGAGTTTTCCACAGGTGTCTAGAAAGGCTGTAACAGGGGAATTTAACAAAAAGAGAGTTTTATTTCCGAAGCAAAATATCTCCATATATAACTACTAAACATGATTCAAAGTGATGTGTATGGAAACAAACAAGTTCATATATTCATATGTATATCATATATCCATCTGACACTTAATCTGCTCCTGTCAGCCTAGTTAAGCCACCAAATTACGTACATGCAACAATGTCAGTGGTTTTAGTTGAAGGAATACTTTTATTTTAATGAAAACCTATAGTATTATACGCGATACTTCCTATATTCACTTCTACATAATGTTGTTAGATCGCTATGCTATATTTACAAAAACTAATAATTTCCTTCGTCGCTTTCTGATATTATTACAGGTGAACTCTCCTTCAGCATCGATCGCCTCGTAAAGACTGAACATTTACCAGCAGCGGTGTTGTGCCAACGCACTTCTGTGGATGCCAGCGAAAAGAACAAAGATGACATCAACAGCCTCAACATGTCAAGTAAATCTCGGATTCTGCAATGGAAACTGGATAATAGCAGTGACTCTACAGTGCTTCATGACTCTTTTGGCCACGTAGAGAATGTGGTTTCATGTGAAACAGCCTCAAGATCAAGAAGTTTATCACGATCTACCTCCTCACCTATTGATTTAGATGACGATAGTTCCGACATACGTTCCATCCACTCGAGATCAAGTTCTGAGGAACTGGAAGTCGATTCACCACCGGGCTCGCCTCTGCCAGCGAGACATACCTTAAGTGACCCTAATGCCTCGCAGGTGTTAGGAAGTAATGAAACTTATCAAACTAGTCATAAAAACTCAGAAATGTTCTCAGTCTCAGCTTTGCTGAAGAAAGATGATGAACGGAAAAAATCAACAGAATTACAATCACCTTCTGGATGTGATCCTTTTGAGGCTTTACGTAGAGATTATCCTGCAAATTATGAACAAGCTATGTTCCAAAGACCCTTTTTGCCGCCTGCCTTTCCACTATTTGCTGCCTTTGCGTTTCATCAGGGTCAGCAGCAGCAATCTGGGTAAGTGGCTTCATTGGTTGTTGGTGTATTACAAAATGCACACAAAAAGTTAATTAAAAAATGTCTGTCTAGCACGCAAAAAGCATTACCAGAAAACATATTTTAATTACACAAGAATTTAAACTCTTTTATATTTTAATTTGGGTTTCTTGTTTTTTTTTGTCCCTTAGTTACCATCCCACCTATCAACAAGATCTCTTTAGATTACGCAATTTAATGGGTCCCTTGCAATCTGCCCAGAACGGTGCGGCTACTGTTACACCCGGCACTAATGGTCAACCGCCACATTCTCATTTGGGCCTCGCCTATCCTTCTCATTTGCACTTCCATCACATGGCTACGAAATGGCCAGGTCTACCACAATTTAGTGACCTTTACTCCTGCATGAAATGTGAGAAAATGTTCTCCACGCCACATGGACTCGAAGTCCACTCCCGAAGGACACATCATGGCAAAAAGCCATATGCATGCGATTTGTGCAACAAGACATTTGGTCATGAAGTTAGTTTAACTCAACACAGGTCAGTAAGAAGGGAACTATTTAAATGATTAAGGAGACTTATTCAAATGTTACTTGTTATACTGCAAGACCTCTTTGTGAATGTACTCTACATTATGTTGCGAACTAATTACAAGATTATTTTCTTTCTTGCATGTTTTTCTAATTACAGGGCTGTTCACAATGTTGAAAGAGTATTTAAGTGCAATCAATGTGATAAACGTTTTAAACGATCCAGTACTTTGTCTACTCATCTGCTTATCCACAGTGATACTCGTCCTTTCCCCTGTAGTTATTGTGGGAAACGTTTTCATCAGAAGAGTGACATGAAGAAACATACTTACATACATACGGGTAAGAATTACTAATTACTATTAATTAAATGTTTAAATTTATGTTATAAAGTGTCAATATTAAAAAGCCAATGCCCTCAACATCCAAAGTTGTTATTTCGTCTTGTCACTGTCCTTTTGCACACTGTGCACTCAAAGAAAACTTCGTTACATCCAAACGAAAGCTCAGTTAAATGAACTTCGTTTGGGAAATATAACTGCGCTAAATATAAGTAAATAAAGTCGGTGACGAACGCAAAAAAACTTTTTCAGTAAATGATATATGGTAACTATGGACTTAAAAAACATTTATGAGAAGTGAATAATGTTTATATTTGCCTTTCTTTTGTCCACCGCCAACGAGATATATTATCTCAAACTCAAAACTGTTGTTACGATAAGTACAAAACGTTTGCGACAAGCCTTGACATCAAACGAGTTAGATTTCACTGAATACAATTTATTTTGGATGGAAGTGTATATTACATTAATAGAAATATTTTATCCTCGATCTCGACCGAATGCTTTTGCTCGTGTTCTAGTCGAAAGATAGTTGATTTTGGTTCCACAACCGGGTCATTTCAAGTCGAATGAACATATAAAATTGGTCAAAACTCTTCAGTACATACAAGGTGGGGCAAAAGTAATCACCCTATTGGAAAACCCCATAATTTCTGCAAATGGCGCCAAATGTCAATTCAGTTTTGACAATTGTAAAGTAAACAAACGCAGAGTACAAATCCATAAGCCATGAATCGGTTTACTCTGCAAGAACTTGATGTACTTGCTTCCATTTTTATGAGCAACAATTTATCGGTTGTGTTTGCGCAGCGTGAATTTCGTCGCAGATTTCCTGTCCGTCCGACACCAACTGGACAAATACTTTCGGCCAATCACCTTGAAGAGACTGGGACAATACGAGATCTTCCCAAGGCTGACCGGTCACGGAGCGGACCTGAGAATATCGCTGCTGTTGCCCAAGATGTCGAAGATGAGTCCGGTATATCGACCAGATTTGAAGATATTCCCTTACAAAGTACAGACTGTGCATCAGGTGTTAGCTGTTTACCGCCAAACGCGTGTAACCTACGTTCAACCCATCCCGAATCTCAACGAAGAGGTGGACGATTTTTCATTGAAAATTATCATGAGCGATGACGCTTAATTCCATCTTAGCGGTTACGTTAATAAAAAAAAATAATCATTTCTGGGGCACGGAAAATCCGTGTATCACCCACGAAGAACCATTACACCCGCTCAAGTTGCTGCGTGATGTGTTGTTTACGCTGGAGAAGTCATCGGGCCATTATTTTTTGTGAGAACTCCGCGGGCCAATGGACGACTGTGGACGGCGCGCGCAACAGAGACATGACTACCGAATTTTTTTTCTTCATCAATTAGATGATTTGGGACTTGAGGCGATGTGGTTCCAACAGGACGGTGCAACAGCGCACATTGCTCGAGCCAAAACCGATATTCTGATGGAAGCATTTCCGGGTCGCTGAATCTCTCGTTTTGGTGATTTCCACTGGCCACCGGCCGGACCGTTCCTGACTTCTTTAATACCGTTTTTTAAAGTTCCGGGGTTACATTAACAAACGTCAGTCGATTGAAGCCCTTAAGGAGAATATTCGCCAAGAATGCGAGAACCTGTCTCTCGCAGTTCTGGTACGAGTGTTAGATAATGCCAACTCAACTCTGGCGGCGGCCACTTGGCCGATATCAATTTCTCAACTTAATGGAATAAATTCTAATGGATTAGATACACAAATTTGACAAGCAAATCCAAAGTTTTTGTAAAAAAAAAATAAATTACAGGAAAAGACCGTTAGGTGATTACTTTTGCACAACTTTCCACTATTTCGAATCTGGTGCCATTAGGTTCCACTATTTCGAATCTGGTGCCATTTGCGAACAAATATTGCGCCAGTCAAACGAAACTGTCGGAGTAGGGGAAGACAATTTAAGTCGAATTTGAGTGAATGGTTTTCTGCTGTTTAGCTTTTCGTTCGGTATCGGGGAACATGCCGTTAGTACTTATACTTTCCTCATCTCTGAGGTATACTCAGGTATCGCATATGTTAGCTTAGGCTAGACCAGGTACGTATGGTCAACGAGTTGTTTAAGCCGTACGATGTCTCATCCCGACATTCCAGGGTGTGGCTGGAGAAGAGGAGTGCTTTAGTCCCTGGCGAACCAGTCAATACTTTGCAAAAAGGTGCTACGATTATTCAGTTTAACTTTAATTGAATATCAACATGAAGTGCGATTCTAGATATTGTCTCCAATTCAAGGCCTGGCAGTAGCATGTGACACGTTGGACGATATCATCCTCCTTATACTTCCAAGACCTTTTGCAGTAATCTGCAGTAATAATACATGCGTGTTTGCCTATTCCACAGCCGTCAGTATCTAGTGGAACATGTCACGTAGTCGACAGCTCATCCGCTCTATCGTTACCTGAGCCCCGGCAAACATATAACTTGGATACTGATATGTTTCTCCATCGAATTTAAAGATGCACAATAGATATGGCCACATTTTAAAGTTAGGAATAACAATTACAGAGATTTTATAGCAGCATGACTCTGAGACTGTCGGTGATGCAATGACTTGTGTGTGCGCCTCGTGTACACGAGATGTCAGTTAGTGCATACTCCATGTATCACAAGTTACATTCAGAAATATCAATTTATATTTGTATCCGAAACATAGAAATATTTGGGTCACAAATACATATATACAGGGTGATTCCGGAAGTTCCGGACAAATTTCTCCAGCGTATTCCTTGGCTCATTTCATCCAAGAAAAATCCACTAGGACCATGTCCGAAAATGCAAGGGTGCGAAATGGCAGCGGGTTCAAAATTTTCGGATTGGTGGTCGGAGGGTAGTAGGGTAAAGTTGCTAACATCTGAGCCAATGGTCGGATTTTTTTGTTTTTGGGCTTGTTGGAAAGGTCTAAGAGGCCAATCAAAAATCAATCAAATCGTCGAGATACAGACCTTTCGGAGAAAATGGAAAAAAATTCGCATAACCTCAATTAATATGTTTTTTTGACCTAAACGAAACCCAGAGGTCTTACCGTTCCAAAGTTATGACCATTTTACTGAAATGCAAAAATGTTTGTTTTTGTTTTTGAAAGCGAAATAACAGCACACATTTATTTGGTTTTGTAAATTAACACGTTTAAGATTTTATTTTATTGAAATTTTTGGCTGAAGAATCAAACACATAAGGAAAAAAAATCATTTGATGTTAAAGGAAGTTTTCAATGTGGTTTCCATTTTCTACTAAACACAATTGCAGCCGTTTCCGAACCACATCCGCCACGTTTGGTTCACTCATCTTTTCACGAACTTTCACCGCAGCTTCCTCAATGCGTGCAAGTAACTGCTCACGATTGTGGATCTGCACAGAATACACACAATCTTTCATGTAGCCCTACAAAAGGAAATCAAGTGGTGTGAGATCTGGAGATCGTGGCGGCCAGGCGATTGGTCCAGCACGTCCAATCCAACGTCAAGGGAAATTGGTGTTAAGCCAATCCCGCAAAATAAGCCCGTAATGCGCTGGAGCACCGTCTTGTTGGTAGAAAACATGGTTTCGTACCGCAAGAGGTACTTCCTCTAGGATTTCTGGCATGACTTCTTGCAAAAAAGCCGAATAATTTTGCGAATTTAACCTGCGCGGAAGTATTTTTGGCCCACTCAAGGTGTTGGCGATGATGCCAGCCCAAACGTTGACGGCAAATCGGTGTTGAAATGCTGTTTCTTTCTTGTTGTGGGGATTGTCATGGACCCATTCGTGCAAAATATGGAAATTAGTTATGCCGTCCCTCGTGAATTGCGCTTCGTCGGTCCACACAATCGAACGTAAAAACATAAATGCGTGTACATCACATTGCAATCTCTCACGGCAAAAGCGTAGTGGCAAATCGGCCGCCAAGAGTTCTTGAACTGGTGTGAAATAGAATGGATGTTTTTTTTTCTTTGTGAAGGACGCGCCATACTTTTGATTGTGCCACACCAACTTGGACCGCGATTCGTCTTGTGCTTGTCGTTGGGTTCTCGTCTATCACATCCAAAATTAACTCTTCAACTGCAACGTCGTGTTGTTCATTTCCGGGACGCTCCATTTGTGTAAACAACGTACCTTCACGAAATCGGCGGTGCGTCTCACTGAATGTTGTTCGGTTTGGTGGTCGTCGATCAGGAAAACGTAATGCATAATCACGCGCAGCAGCTCTTGCCTTCCCATCGCAGAATCCATACATGTAATGAATGTCTGCTAATTCTTCGTTTGAATTCAAAACACAACGTACTCGAAATTGTTGCTGCAGCAGAGATTAGCGTAAACTTTTACTTTTTTGTAGTTATTCACTTTTAAAAAATACCTTGTACTTTTCGCGTTCGTAGACCCTTGTTGAATGGCAAAATTCTATCACTACTACTATTCTATACTTATTTTTTTAGGCACTGATGAATGAACTGGAAATTGGACTGGAAAATAAAATCTTAAACTTGTTAATTTACAAAAACAAATAAATGTGTGCTGTTATTTCGCTTCCAAAAACAAAACAAACATTTTTGCATTTCAGTAAAATGGTCATAACTTTGGAACGGTAAGACCTCTGGGCTTCGTTTAGGTCATTTTGTAAACGTAAGAGGTATGGCTATATTTCGACAGAAAAAAACATAAGTTAACTGCCATCTGGCGGAGCAAATTGAGTTTTTTCGTTGATTCTGAAAGACCTCTTAAAGACCTTTCCAACAAGCCCAAAAACCACTGGCTCAGAAGTTAGCAACTTTACCCTACTACTGTCCGACCAACAATCCGAAAATTTTGCAACCGCTGCCATTTCGCACCCTTGCATTTTGGTCCTAGTGGACTTTTCTTCGTGAAATGAGCCAAGAAATACGCTGGAGAAATTTGTCCGGAACTTTCTGAATCACCCTGTTAACCGCCCTGTTCTATAAACAGAATTCAGACAAACAGAAAACGTTTAAGAATTTTTGGGTTTCTGTTAAACAATGCTGAAGAAAAATATCAGTTTTGAATTAGAATGCTAATGCCTTGTGATTTTAAAAACAAACAATTCAGAACAAAAATATTTCACGTTTTAAGAACATCAAAATTGTAGACTTTTTATTCTGAAACAAAAGTCTGATTCAAAATGATTCTGTTTGCAGAACAGGGCCGATTATAATATATTAATCATTTTGTCTCCAAAACGTGATATTGAATAGCAACCATATTATGTTTGGACACAAGGATTCTATGTTTGCGATAAGCTCAAAACCGACGTTAGTTTTGCATCCAAATAGCAACAAAAACTGATTGAACATAGCGCCGACTCCAGAACTTTGATTGTGTTTATACACCAATGGGAATTATTACAAGCACAGAGGTCACAATTCTTCCATCTTATTTATAAGTCGCTTGTTACCGCGTTTGCGTGAGTTGCACTATGTCATTCAAGAACAAATACTTCACAGACAAATATTCAACTTGCACGTTTCCTATGATTTCCCTTTCCACATTTATTCAATCCTTGTATTTCCATTTAGAAGAAATGTAAGGTCATCTAATATCTTGCTCTTTCCTGAGGGAGTGGAGAGCGAGGTCGCCAATGCTAGCGGTGTGGTGGCTACTTAGGTAGGTTTATAATATGAAGACAGTTTTATTACATTGCTGTCATTACAACAAGCATTTGATTGTATTGGTATCTTCAAAGGGTGGCTACCCAGCGGCGGAAGTCGCAGGGCCTTCCACAAATAATGCACGTGGAATGGTTCTTTTGTAATGCTTTCCGAAAATAAGGCCTGCGGAATGCATGCATTTTTTGACCAAATATAAGGCCTGCGGAATGCATGAATTTTTTGACCAGATATGACCAGAATAATTTTGAGAAATTTCTCTTCCGGTCCTTTCTAACCGTAATTTAATTGGAAAATTTCATACAAATTTGAAAATTATATTGTTTATTTAATATTTTTCAGGGTATTTTTAAAATTTTCAATTTGAAGTTGGGCGTGGTACAACTTCTTAAGATAGATACATACTAGGGCTGCTAAACGGGATTGATTTTAAAAAATCCGGTTATTTTTGGGATTTCGGGGTTTTTCGGGATTCTATTTTTAAATTTTTTTGGGAACACGTCTATTTTCCCGTTTGGCATCCCTAATACGTACATACTTATAAATAAATCTGTAGAAGTGGCTAGTGATTTTGTGATAAAATAAATCATTTTAATTTTATTTTTGTTTGACAAAAATAAATTAAAGTAAATACCTTCTAAGTCCTTCCTCTTTACATGCCTCCTGTAGGCAAAGAACAAGGAAGGCCTTGCCCCCCAATCTCACGCAATGTTAAAAAGAAAGGAGGAGGTAATGTGTAGGGAAGACCTTCCGTATTTTAAAGAAGGCCTGTTTGGTCATGATATCAGGCCTTCCAGGTCACGACATCCGCCGCCGGGTAAGGTGAGTTTGAACGTCTTTGCGTTAGTGCTCAAATTTTAATGTGCATGCTTGCGGATGTATGAGTTACATTTTATAAAATCAAATATTCGTGGCAGTATTTTCATTGGTTGTCTGTGATTTCTTGCCACCTTTTCCCCTGCCGATCATCCGGCTTCCAACGGCTTTAAAAGCTTTTTCTGCCATCGACAAAAGCTTCATTCGCTGTTTTCCATTCGCACCCTCTTTGGGGTACACAAATGTTCTTTCAGAGAATGATTGCATATTCATTTACCGAAACTATTTTGCTATGACACTATTGGCATGCGACGAAACATCTGCTGAAAAGACTTGAGCGCACAATATAAGTAAATTGTGTCAGATTTTGCGTACCATCACCATAAATGGATGCATCAAATGTGAACAACATTCATTTGTGTCCGTGACTGCAAATGTGTTGGGACATGAATTTCATAAATGGTGATATATTTTGATTTTCATTTTTTAATTTGATTTTTTACTGCTTCTTGCCTAATTTTTTGGAAATACGTCTACCGAAATTGTGAGTTTGCATACAGATGATTCCATAACCGAAAGTCATCGATATTTATAATGAAAAATTGTACTAAAGTGAAGAACAGACTTTTCACTCATGAGCACGAGCTTGGTCAATAACTTTTTATCAAGCTGATGAATTTGAAAGAATATTAAGAAAACAATTTTCAGACATGATAGTGAAGCGAACTACTTCCATTAAAAAGTTATTCCTACCACTGTATATACTTATCCGGTCACGAAACAACCCCGAGGCGTCAGGGACCCTACAAAACGAAGATAAAATATTTCGCCAACCAGTTCGATCTTTTGCCCTATCTCTCCAGTTGGCAATGGAGTCTTGGTCTTCCTATTTTCGTCTTCCTTCGAGTTCAGTTTCGAAAACCCTTCGTGCTGGTTCGTCTTCATCCATTCTACCGACATGGCCTAGCCAGCGCAATCGCGTTATTTTGATCCGCTTAACTATGCCAATGTCAGAATACAGCTCATAGAGCTCATGGTTCATGCGTCGCCGATACTCGCCGTTGTGCACTATAGGGCCATACATTTTCGCAGTATTTTTCTCTCGAAGACTCCTACAGATGTTTCATCTGCTTGCGATAAGACCCAGGATTCTGCGCCATAAAGCCAGACAGGTTGTATGAGAGTCTGGTATAGTTGGACTTTTGTTACTCAAGAGAGGGTGTTAACTCTAAAGTGCTTGACATTTATTCGCAAGCACAATTCTCCGCTTGATCTCAAATCTGACGTTGTTGTTGTTGTTTACCGCAGACCCGAGGTATTTAAATTCGCCCACCACCTCGAAATTATAACGAATATCAAAGTTCACGCTTTAGTCCGATCGCGTGGAGGCCCTGCTCCTTGAAACCAACCATTCCTGACTCCTTCTCAATTCTCGAAAACACCGCAGTAACTTCTCTAACTGTGCGTCCAATGATATCTATATCATCAGCATACGCGAGCAGCATGTGACTTTTGCTGCTGATGGTTTTATTCGTGTCGACAGCAGCTTTTCTCAGAATAATCTCTATTAAGATGTTAAAGAGATCGCACGATATGGTGTCACCTTGTCTGAGGCTTTGCTTAGTTTCGAAAGGTTCGGTAAGATCTTTACCAACTTTCACTGTGGATTTGGTGTTCGTCAGGGTCATCCTCCAACGGCGTAAGAGTTTTGCAGGAATACCAAGCTCAGGCATTGCTTCATAGAGTTTCTCCCGTATCGGACTATCGAAGACCGCCTTATAATCGACCAAATAGAGGCGTCGATTTGTTTTTCGTGGGTCTTCTCCAGGATTTGGCGTAGCGTGAAAATCTGGTCAGTTATCGATTTTCCAGGCCTAAAGCCACACTGGTATGGTCCAATCAGGTCAGCGATAATTGGTTTTAGTCTTTCGCACATTATACTTGCTAGAACCTTATATGCTATAGATAAAAGGCTTATTCTACGGTAGTTGGCACAGGTACTCGGTCACCGTTATTAAATATGGGACTGAGACTCCAATCGCCGGGCATGCATTCATCTAACCAAATTTTGCTAATGAGCTGATGCATGCACCTTATCAGCTCATCGCCGCCAGCCTTAAACAGCTCCGCCCGTAATCCATTGGCTCCTGCGGCTTTGTTATTCTTAAGCCGGGCAATAGCTGTTCTGACCACGTCTTGGTCGTTCAAATTTTGATCGATTGTCTCGTCATTGGATATCTCAGGTACCCATAGATTAGAAAAATGATCTCTCCATATTCCTCTCATACCTCATACTCTGCACATCTGCGATTAGGTTTCCGTCCTTGTCTTTACAGAAGGGGCCCTGAACCATTAGTTCCGTTTTTGACCTTTTGGTAGAATTTTCGGGCTTCGTTCTTCCTTCTGTATGACCCAATTTTCTCACTCTCGCGCTTTCTCCACTGCCGTTTCTTACACCTAAAGAGACGGGTTGCGTCCTTTCTTTTCTCCCTATACCGCTCAGTCGCAGCTCGCGTTGCAATTGAATGAAGCATTGCCATGCGTGCAGCGTTCTTTTCATCATTTGCAATGCGACACTCTTCATCGTACCATGGTTTGCTGCGAAGCGGGTTTTCTAAACCAAGTACGGTTGTTGCGGCAGTTTTTATTTAGTCGGATATGGGTTTCCACTGCGTGTCAGGATCGGGTGGGTTCTGTGCCAAAAGTTGCGAGAACTTCCTTGGGTAGGCTTTGGATACCTCTGGTAAGTGCAGCTTTACGATGTCTAGCTTGCTCTGCGTCTGGTTTCGTACGATTTTCGCTCTAGTAAAACTTGTGCGACCCTTTGCTGCTACCAGATAGTGATCAGAATCAATGTTAGCTCCTCTGATCACTCGTACGTCCATTACACTGGATGAGTGCCTTCCATCAATTACCACGTGATCAATTTGGTTCTTCGTTCTTTGATCAGGGGATACATAAGTAGCCTTGTGGATGTCTTTATGCTGGAATCTAGTACTTGTTGCCGCGACCACTGTATATAAAATGATAAAAATCATTCGAAAGTCAGGGTTTTGGCACTTTTAATAAACGGTTCACTGCCAAAAATAAATATGTGATATTTTTGTGGTAAATTACATTAAATATTCAAATAAATATAAGTAGTTCCTATTATATCCCGTGAAGGGACTTGGGAAAGTTTTTCACCACCATTGAGTGAGAGTTCTCACTACCATTTTCTAGTTCTACACTCAATGATTGGAATCTACAGTTCTACTCCCTATCAGAACAGTTACATGAGAGGCTTTTTCATGTCTAATCACTCAACAGTGTCGACGTCACTAAGCGAGGTGACCTTCGCCGAATCAAACCTATGGCGGTCAGAGCACGGACCGCGCACACGTCGTCGTGTACCAGAGAAATTCACGGTAATGAGTGCTACATACGAGCTTTATAAAAATAATAGATATTTTCTTGGAAAAACAAGAATTTGTCAATTGTAATCATTTTATTATTTATGATATTCGTGTACCATTTATTTTGTTCTTGAGTGTATGTACAGTAGATAACAGTAAAATCCTTTTCTTAATGTTTCCCTGAGAACATAATATACATCTGTCAGGTTGTAGAGTGGGAAAATCTCAAATGGGAACCAAAAACAATGTTTGCAAAGAGAAAAAAGTGAATCTGATTGGAATTTTAACTGCTTTGCTATGATGCCATCTTCACTCACTGTTCAATATACTCACAATACGACTAAAGGACTCTGAAGGGGAATTTCTGAATTTCTACGATTATGTATCTCCACACTTACCCTAAAGTAATCTCCTATGTTCAATTGAGTCCATAATGATGATGCATGGGCGTGATTGTTAAATCATTCAACCACTAATATAAGCTTTGAGTCCATCAACAGATTTCCCATCGCTATCGTAAAGGAGAAACATATTCGAGCATCAGTGGCAACTGCATCATTATCAGCCCTGAGGACTTTGTGTGTTTTCGTTAAGTTGGGTGGATTTGGGCCAATTTCATCACTCATTCTCATTAGTAATTACAAAATATTGACACGGGATATAGTTGTGTTTGTAAAAAGTACCAAGGTTAGATTTCCAAAGATTAAATCGAGGAGTCAACCCGTTAAGAGGTCACAATCAACATACAATTCACATGGATACGTTTACAAGCAAACATAAATATGAAATGCAAATGTTGAGGGTCCCAAGGATAATAACTAAATTGTTCATGTAAAGTATTTGAAAAGTTTTGGAATTAAAAATGCCATATTTGTGCAAAAATTTATTTTCGGAGTCCGTAACGTTTAAAGTATTTGACTATTGTTGCCGCGGTCTCAAAAATCTAATTATACAATTATCTTGCTTCATATAAAAGGTTTAACATGTTATCGAGATTGCCAACCACCTCAGATTATCCTACGTACGAGGTTTTACGATAAATAAACAACAAACTAATATTTATTAATAAATATTACTTTACTGTGTATTCAAATATTCTCCATGAATGTCAATACACAATTCCATGCGTTTGAATTAATTTCCATTCCATTCGAAAGTCGTTGACCACATGTCCTACTCACAGATCGATATTTCGCCCCTTGTAATGGAATTATAGACGTCCTTTGAAACTCCCCGATTTTTTTCAAGTACCAATCTTCTTGTTTCGACATAATTATTCAGAGATTATTATCGATGATCGTATCATCATATACAGATATTCGCAAATCCAACAAACCATTTTATTCAGGTGACGAAGCTAATGCTTTCGTATACATATAAGTATATTTCAGTAGTTTCATACAAGCCTGACTGTCAGGATAGATATTCATATCCGCGGCGGTGGTGTGACAGAGTGCAGTTTGTTCTGCTTGAAAATAGCGAAAAGCTGTGGTAGGCTTTGGGCAAGGGGTGGATCTACCTCTTCAAAATAGACTCCAAAAGTCAGTTTTCCATCTAATTTGGAGCCACTATAAATTGCCGTGGGTGGTGCAATGGTTAGTGTGCGCGGCTCTTGTACATGAGAACGTGGGTTCGATCCCTGCTCAGACCACCTTACATTTCTTTCGACGACGGTCACCTCACATAGTGATGGCGACACTATCGAGTACTTAGCCAAGAAACAGCTTCTCAAAAATACCGTTCGGAACCGGTGTAAAACTGTAGGTCCCAATCAGTGATTATAAAACTAGAAAGCGCACATCTCACTGATTGTGAGATCCCTTCATGGGACACCATTTTTTCTTATAAATTCTTTCTATTACCTGTTATGCAACCATTCTAAAACTGTCTGCCTGAGATATGGTTGAGAAGTTGAAAGCAGGGATCAGCAAACCATGACCCACGGGCTATATCTGGCCCACGGCGGTTTCCACAAGGATATTTTCTGTTGCTAATAATAGAAATTTAAACAGTTTATATTTTTACTTAAACAGTATAACAATATAAAACAATATACAATACATAGTTTAAATAAAAGGATTACGAAGAACATAGGGCGTCAACGAATTCTATCCATCGACTACTGTCTCTGGCAAGTGATCTAATTTGGTTTCTTGATAGACGAGTTTTTTCGTGTACCTTCCATTTCCGTGTCTTCCGTCTTCCACGTATTATGTGGTCTTCCTGACCTTCGCTCTAGCAATATCTGTTGTTGGGCGCCTAAGTATATGGCCGATCTAAATGTATTTTCAGCTACGTATATCCCGTTCAATAGAACGGTTGCATGTACATTGCCAGAGCACTTCATTAGGAATTGTCTTGGGCCAGTAGATATGGAGAATTTGTCTCAGACAACGATTGACAAACGTTTGGATCTTCTTAATTGTCATCTTCCTTCAGCTCCAAGTAGTACAACCGTACAACAGTACAGACTTCACACTGCAATTGAATATTCGCAATTTCGCATTTTCTGATCTTCTCGTATTGAGCCAGATTTTGTACAGGTTTAGAAATGCAACACTGTCACCATTTATGCGATCACCTATATCCGCCGCGCAGCCACCATCCTTGGTATTGTTGCATCCCAAATAATTGGTTGAATCCACGTCTTCAATTAACGAACCATCAACTGTTAGTGGAGAATTTCCTTCTGTTCGAATACGCATTAGCTTTGCCTCTTTATATTTATTCTCAATCCTACTGTTTTCGAATTTTCTGGGAGTCTGTTTAACTTGGCCTCGATGTCATTAAATTTGTGGGTCATAAAACATATGTCGTCTGCGTAGTCGATATAATGAAGATGTTCATACATACTCCACTGAATATCGAACGGTGCTTCTGTAATAGTTGCCTCCAATACCTCGTCCATAAGGAGAAGAAATAATGTGGGGGACAAGACACATCCTTGTGTAACTCCAGCAGTTGTGGAAAAAGGTTGGTTCCCTTCCATTACAACGAACTTTATACGCTAATGAACAGTACTTTGTCCGGCAATCCCTTTTTTTGTCAATGTGGACCATATTGAGTTGGTAGATGCAGAGGCGAGTGCAGTTCAACTGATTATTCTATTATTACAGGGAGTGTGGTCACATGGTCGGCACACGAACGACCAGACCTGAAATCAGCCTACTCCTGACGCAAAATTTGCTCCACCACCGGCGAGATTAGTAATAATGATTAGTAAGGGTCGCCAATTTCTTTGCCTATTACATTTAGTAATATAATACCTCTCCAGTTCCTGTACAGCGTTAGATCACATTTTTTCAGAATAGTCGTAACCACTCCCTATTTCCACTCCGTAGGGATTTTATTGTCTATCCATGCACTTCTAATGACCGGCGTAATGATATATGCTAACACTGATGCACCATACTTCAACAGTTCCGTTGGAGTACTATTAGGACCAGAAGATTTGTAAAACTTCATTTTACCCATTGCGTTAAAATATCCCTTATCGGGTTGCGACATGAGTATGCTGCCGTATGGGATACAGTGATCTTCATCATCCGGATATCTAGATTGTTTCATAAAGAATTCACGCCATCTCTTGAGTTGCTGATCTGGTGAGGATAACTTCGTGCCATCATTAGCTTTTAACGATACAGTACTCCTGATGTTGTTGCCGCTCAGATTTTTTGTATAGAAAAGTATACAATACGGAGGTTACCTGTATTTGCAGCTCTTTCGGTTTCCTATTGTTCAGATAATTGTCGTAATCTGAACGAACCATGTAACCCACTTTGCCCACTTCGGCAATTTCAGATTTCGTCCAATTGAAGGGCGTAGCATAAAATTGTAATGTCTATTCGTATTTCGCCTTGTTGTAGATGTTCAAGTTTTTCGCCCTCTATGATAGCCCAGGAATAGGTACGTATATGCTGTAGTTTTATATATTTTCGCCACGGATGTGTCAATATCACCTGTCCTATGAGTGTTTTAAGCTCGAAAAATCAATTATTTTCTTGCTTGTTGGGGAAATTATCTAATAGAAGTATTATCCGTATTTGCCCTTTGTGCGCCCCTTACCATTTATCCACAAAACTCCATACAAAATTGTGGGATGTGTTGATAATAGTCCTTCTGGGGTTTTTAGACCTAAAATTTAGTAGTGTTCCAGCTGATATAGGTATTTGGCACCAGTCAATTTTAAGAGCGTTTCCATGTCTTATCACTAAACTGTGTAGGTACGGAAGCTTATGGTCCTCTTCATTTTCCGCTGTAAATTGTAACTGTCAGTTGAGTGAATTCAGTGCGGTAATTCTGTCATCTACTTTAGTTCCCCTAATGATATAACGTATTTTGCCCTAAACGGTGATGCCTGAGAAACTACGGGTATACCATTTCGCCGCCCGTATATTCCAGCCCCGTATTCGAAATAACGTGTCCACCTGCTACAAAACATCAACATTTTCACATGTAATTCGTGTGTTACGTTCCCCCAAAGTTAGTCGTAGCAAAATGTCTCCCTATACATTTCCTTCAGACGCTAGTCCCGTAAATCTCAAGAGATCGCATCATCGTTGGTGAAATAGAGAACCTTATTGGAAACGCATTGATAATAAAATAAACAGTTGCAAAATATCGCTGGTTGCATTGTCAGATGTTGGCGCCGTACTCTTAAAAATGTTTGCGCATCAAATTAAAAAACTACATTTGATAATGTGTTACCGTTCGTCTTGTACAGTGAGAGATTGAATATGTAAAGGCAGTGTTGGAGTTTATTAGCACGCATATGTTTGGTTTTATGAAAGCGTGATTATCAATGTGTTTAATGGGCCCAGTATATTTTTGCCATGAATTACAGTTTGAATTTCCAGTTATATTTTCTGTACACTACTTGGACTTTTAAGTATGCCTTTCAGTACTTTTGTTTAGAATTTGGGTACACACTTGTGTACATTTATTGTACTTATATTTACACTTTTTCTAAATTTTTGTACAATTTGTATGGTTTTTTTTACACCTTCTGTACATTTCTGTAAACTTGTTCTAGATTTGTGTATACTTTAATTACTTCAACAGACCCAATCTCCTTTATTAAAGTAATGACTCCCTTGATAAAGATCTGGGGCAAATGTCTGCACGTGTAGAGGTATTTTCCCTGTTTATATCCGTATAAGTCAAGAAAAATACTATATAGTGCCAAATTCCACAGAAGTGGGGATAAGTCTTCCCCTTAGGGTTACTGTATTCAGTTTGTATTTAAAACCTTGAAACCCAGGGATGAGGTTATCCGCCTGCGTGTTATGAATCCAGAATTCAAAATTGATGATCCCCTGTACAATAGAGAGTGTCGATTGAGCAAATTTTACAGATCCCCTCAAACGATGTTGAATCACCATCTAATACCATTAAACCCGACAAGAGTATACTCTTTCATGATATATAGATTTCTCTATGAAGTTCACAGGAGCGAGTTGTGTGGCATCCGTAGATTTGTCTTTGCTATATCCGTGCCGGCTCGGTAATATTTGAGAAATACCTGTGGTTCTACACAGATATGTGCCAATCTCCTCTTCAATGTCTTCCGAAGGAAAGTTGAGAGACTGATCGGATTAAAGTCCGTTGATTTGGCATGTGATGGTTTTCTCGATTTCTAAAAGAATACCACGTTGGATTCGCTTCAGCTGACTGGAATATACAGCAGCTTAAAAAATGTGTGATGGTTCAGGAGCCAGGGAGTCAAAATGTGTATTTGACTTTCAAGTCGGAGCCGGGTGATTTGTAGGTTTTAAAATATCCTATTGCACAGTGTAGTAGCTCATTATGCACGATGTTTCCTGCAAAATGTGAGACGACGTGGTTGGTCGATGAGTTGGTTATCGTACCAGTTGAATATGATGCGTGTGCGTGTGTTCTGTCGGATCTGCCAAAATTTGTGTACGACGACTTCGTGCGGTGTGGATATCTCACATGCATTATCAATTCCAACCCAAACATATCTCAGATGCATTATCAATTCCAACCCAAAACATTTCCAAGATCTCCTTTGAATTTTATCTTTTAGGTTTAAATTTGTCCACAATCCAGTTTCGCTCCGCCCTTGAAGGCTTAGCTTTATTACAACTTTCGTAGGATGTATGGGTCCTTGTTCCACTAGGGTGGTTTCTTTTACATCTTCACCAAGAATTGGGGCATGCAGAGTCAAGTGATTTATCCGGGTTGATGTGAAAGCGTCAGTAAGACCATCAATCTCAGCAGTATGAAGTGGTTCAGAGACAGGTATGGGTTTAATACTACAATTACAATTCGGTTTGTACTTGGGTCAGTTTGGCTTACAACCATTTTTTGGAACCGGTAGAGTAACCATGTTTTACGAGAGTGAAAACTTAATGTTACGGTGATGGGAAAAGGAATGCTCACTCGATGCTTTATATTCTCAGATCAACACTCGTTTTATCTTTCTCCCTCTCATCAATTAGATTCCACAACAGTTGTGATGGCCGGTATCAAGTATCTTCATAGGGCATTAAAGCTAAACCGAAGCTGAAGTGGCCGTAGTCAGTCGCCTGGTACTGGTATTGATTTACTGGTAGTCTCTCTATCGCAATAGTTAGGTAAAATAAATATGTTCAAACTACATGATACATGATTTTGGCATGCCGATGATTTTTCCTGAGTTCTTGCAGGAAGACGATATCGTCTACAAATTGTTGATATTAGGAGCAGAAGAGTATAGAGTTTTGATCTTCGAAAGATTCGTAGTAATGTTCAAATATGATGTCTATATTTTTATTTCATTTACATTTTCCTTTAGGAAAGTTGTTATGAATATTTGAATTTTATTTAGTTTTTTAAATAATAACTTGTACAAATTTCTTAATTTCTCAATTTCCTTTCGTTTTAGGTGAAAAGCCCCACAAGTGTCAGGTATGCGGCAAAGCCTTCAGTCAAACATCAAACCTTATTACTCATGCGCGAAAACATTCTGGTCATAAGCCGTATTCCTGTAAACTGTGTCCCAAGTCGTTTCAACGCAAAGTTGATTTGCGTCGTCACCAAGAGACGCAACACACGAATTTAGTTCCTTTGATCGAGAAGAACATGGGTACTGCGAATTTTTTAGTTGACACCTCGGCAATGGTTCCCGTTCGGGGTGGATAAAATAACAATAGGTTTATTATAAATAATGGGCCACCTTAGCAAGTTTTAAACGGCAGCTGCCACATTGGACGCTCAATTAGTCGTATAGTATTTCAAAAAAGAGGTACATTGGTGTTCCAAGCATCAGCAATAAATAAAAGAATCACCTATAATACTTGACATTCCAATCTAACTTTGCTCTACTTTGTTCCACTGTACTGAAGTAACATTCCTGTTTTTTTCATAAATACATCTAATGTAAATAAATAGTTAAAATTTGTACATAGTAATACAATTAAATTAGTTAGTAAGTGTGTAAATTAAAGTCATGTCCTATTTTTTTATACACAACTACTCAATAGCTTGTAAATGTGTTTTGTTAAAAAAAATTAATTCAACTTTTTTTATTGTTTTAACTTATCAACATATAAATAAAATTTTAAAACTAAATAAACTCTAATATTTGAATAATTGACATAACTCACTTACCATAGGGTGGCAAAAAATATGTAAGTATGAAAACTGTGATCGAGCTTAAAGAGTAATAGTTCAGATGATCCCGTGCAATAAAAATTTTATTTTTGATGTGATGTGCCTAAATTCACAAACTGAATCCATCCAAACACAATTTGTTCGACTGCGCTCACACAGATTGTCCGACAGCGATCACACATTGTTTGCCGTTAAACTCCTCCGAAACTGCTGGACCGATTGCTATGAAATTTTGTGTACATATCGGATAGGTCTCAGAATCGGCCAACATCTATTTTTCATACCCCTAAATGATAAGGGTGACCACCCCTATATAGAACACAGATTTGTCCGACTGCGATGCACAGATTGTCAAACTACGATTAAAAACACACACTGATGTAGCGGCAGCGACCCAGTAACGAAACTGGCTAGGCCTTCTCAAAAAACCTGCTTCTGTAGGTCTTCTCTGAGATTGTATACACCTACTAAGATTCCTTCTAAATTAAGGAATGCTTGGAGTCATACCTTTTCATTTCCAAAATACGTTGTTATTAGATCGTGTTCTTATATTGTGTTTCGTGTTGTTATATCAGCGACACAGAATTAAAAAAGGAAAGAGAAAGAAAAAATTGTTGGTAGTTGTTGTAGAGGAAGAGAAAAAACTTTATTGTTTGATCTCTTACGTGCCTTTTTGTTCATTGCTTTTTGGAGTCATACAGAAGATCTCTAAATGCAAATGAAATAGCATGTGCAAATATGCAACAACAAACATGTGTTGTCAGTTATAATCCCGTTAAACAAAATTCTTTTGCTTTGATACTATTATGACTGCACGTGTTGTTGCTTAATTGTTTCGCAATTGTCAACGGAGCTAGAAGTATTTTGTGAAAAAGAGTCAGTGTTCAAAGTGTTTCTAACAAAAGTTATTTAAAATTATGAGCAGAACCCGCCAAACACCTTCGGTAGGTCTTATATTGCAGAACTTCTGTAAATAATCTGTTGAAGATCTTCTGAAGGTTTCCCATATAAGGAGTTCAGTATGTCTTCGTTAGCCAAACTATTGAAGGTCTCCTTTAAGCAGCGAGAGTGAAGGACTAGCTCTCCAATGTCACGCCGTATAATTTGTAAAGGAGTATGGTATGTGGCTTGCAGTACTAATGTCTGCTAAACTGGATATTTTCGTTACTGGGGACTAGTTTTCTTTTGTGGGTGCGAAGCACTCTTAGAGCAAAGAGAATAATGGCGTGGTATACGCACGGTTGCCACAGTTGGTAATATCCAACCAAAATTAGTAACATTTAAATGGCTTGGTACCATGGCAACATTTTATTCATTTTGGTAACCTTTTGATATGAAATAATTAGTATAAGAAAAAGCATTTAATTTCATACTTCTATTAGAAAATTTGACGAAATGTGATCTAAAATGTTACTAACAAACAGAAGAAAACATGAAGCACTGGCAACACTATTTGGGAGAATTGAATGATTATGGGCCTAACCAAAATACGCACTTGTAGTCGGTCGTACTAAATAACCAAATATATTAGTCTCTTTCGAACTAACGAACTCTTTATGCTTTGATTGGTCTGAATATAAAAGTATTATGCCATATTTTATGATTTGCTTTTGGTTTTTCTTAATCTTTATATTGATGTATGATGATGAAAAAGCTTCTCAATACACCGTTCGGTACTGGTGTAAAACCGTAGGTCCCATAGGTATAAAACTCGAAATAGCACTACTCACTGGTTGTGCGAATCTCTCCCCGATCCCTTCATGGGGTGTAATGGGAAACCATTTATTTTTTTATTGATGTATGCACGTAATATGATTTTCTGTAACGAATTATCTTAAATAAACATGAAAAAGCTTCTCAAAATACCGTTCGGAATCGGTGTAAAGCTGTAGGTCCCAATCAGTGAGTGAAAACTGGAAAGCGCACAGCGCAGTGATTGTGAGAAGTTCTCCCCGGTCCCTTCATGGGATGTAATGGGAAACCATTTATTTATTTTTTAAACATTTAATGTTCTAAATAAAAAATTTAAAAATTTGTTAATTTTTGGTAACTTTTTTTGGAAAATTCTGGTAATTACAAAACTATCCCTGTGGCAACCGTGGGTATACGCATATTAAAATGAGATTGAAAGAGAGCAACGAAAATTGTGAAATTGTGTAGCGTATGTAGCGTTTGTACGAGCATAACAATGTATGTATGTAGTAGCTGTGTCTGTTGCTTTGCATTCTCTTTGTTTTTTGTGGGTATAAAACAGTGCTGTACAAATGGAAAAATTTAATTGGGTTAGTGAGAAAATTTGAACTGCACTGTGAGAAATGTTGAATGGGTTAATTGCAGTATAAGTATTTTTAATTTTTTAGTAAATAAATCTTTAATGTTTTAATTTTTTTTTCATATTCATGTATTGTCGTCCAAATCTGACAAGTGTGCAAAATTTTAGTTCGATTGGTCAACTGCAACTAACTGTATTAAAAATGAGTTACTACATTTGAACAATACAGACAGACAACAAAGCAAATTAAATAAAACACTGTAAAAATGAAACAAAAATAAAACTGTTGAAAGAAAAAAAGGTAGGGTGGTTCTTTTCATTCTATGTAATATTTTCTATAAAATTTTAATGTGACAATTTTAATGTTTTGAGTAAAAAGTGAAGAACTATTGGAAAAAATTAAAGGTGTAGATTTTTACATGTTTATATATCTTTGGTTTGATGAATTTATTATATAAAAGTGTTCCTTTATTGAAGATTTTTAAGCTTATTAAGCTTGATAAATCTCTTTTTAATTTTGTATTTGTCGATCTTGGTTTATTGGTTTCCAAATTGATCAACCATCCTTTTGACTTCTCAACAAAAAGTTGTTTGTTTGATTCAAACAGCTTTTCCTTTTCATTTTCATTTAATTTAATAGTCTCGCTATGAAAACAATTAAAATGTCGTTTAGAAACAAATAAATTATAAAATAAATAAATGATTTCCCATTACATCCCATGGAGGAATTAGGGTGAGCTTCTCACAACCAGTGAGCTGTGCTCTTTATAGTTTTATACTCACTGATTGGGACCTACAGTTTTACACCGGTTCCGAACGGTATTTTGAGAAGCTTTTTCATGGCTAAGTACTCGATAGTGTCGCCGTCACTAAGCGAGGTGACCGTCGTCGAAAGAAAAATTTTTTTTTTTTTTTTAAAGGTGGTCGGAGCAGGAATCGAACCCAGGATCTCCAGTACAAGAGGCGCGCACAGTACCCATTGCACCGCGACGGCTCACAAACAAATAAATTATTTTCCTTAAATGTTAAGGCATTGGGGATTACCAAACGCATTTATTATCATAAAACATTTGTCCAAAACTTTTGACAGTGCTTTACGTGCTTTCAAAAAGAATCTGCAAAAAAACTGCGTACACCCTCTATACAAGTTCATTCGCCGGTGTTTCACTGACGACTGAAGCAAGAGCGTAAGAATACATGTGAATTGAGCGACCACAGTTGTGCAATGAAGTGAACAGCACTGGTATAAAATAAAAAGTATTAAATAAAAATAAATGGTTTCCGATTACATCCCATGAAGGGACAGGTGACAACTTCTCACAATCACTGAGCTGTGCGCTTTCCAGTTTTCACTCACTAATTGGGACATACAGTTTTACACCGACTCCTAACGGTAATATTTAAATGAAACGTCATAATTTGAGTGAACGGCTTTTTAAATTCTTTATATTAACTTCACCTGTGTCGCCGAAAAAACTTTGGATTGATTTTTAACCCTTTTCCGTGATTCAATCGAGCTGCAACTTCGCAGGCAAAACAAAAATAAACTATCAAATTATGGGCGGGAGTGGATAAATGGGCGTGGTCATATATAAAGAGTTTATAGTCAAATACGGGTTGGTTTTTTATTATAGTGCAAGGTAAGTCAAATAAAATGTGGGTGCGGAGCACTCTCAAAGCAAAAAGACACGTATTAAGCGTATATAAAATGAGATAGCAAGAGAGCAACGAAAATGTTGTGAACTTGTGTAGCGTATGTACGAACATAACAATGTAACAATGTACGTATGTTCATGAGTCTGTTGCTTTCCATTCTCTTTGTTTTTTGTGGGAATAAAACAAAAAGTATTAAGCAAAAATATTATGGCATATGTGCTTGCACTGGTCTTTAAATAATTGTAAGTGTTAATATTATTTAAATGTACCGTCATCATATGATTGAACGCTGTTGTTTTATTTTCTAATGTAACATTTACAAATGTGTTCATAGAATTCGAACAGGTACCGTGTAGCAAAAAGGTGTTACCACATCACCCGTGAGTTCGAACACCCATTGGAGTTTTTTCTTACACACGGGAATATGATTCATTTCGTTTTCAGTATTCGTTTTAAAAGGACTTTAGCATTCCGAGGGATAAGAAAGTTTCATGAAATTATTAAAATATCAAGAAATAAATACTATTTGTGGCGTAATATTTATACATACCTGCTTAGGTGGCTTTAACCAACCCAGTGGCATCAAGGGAGGTACAAAATGAAAACAATATGTTTCTCCAACAGGCTAGATTATGAGTACTTCACCTCCAGTTGGTAACATCAAGCTTTCGTAGGCAATATTCCAACTGGTCTTTCTAGCGAATTTTTAGTCGTCCTATTTTTCGATGTCCTTCGAGTACGTCTTCGAATACCTTTCGCACTGGTTCATTCTGATCCATTCTACTGGTATCAGCACACAGATTATACAGCTCTATTATAAAAAACGGTTTCCCAACATCCCATGAAGGGATTGGAGAGAGCTTCTCACAACCAATGGGCTGTGCGCTTTCTACTTTTATACTCACTGATGGGGACCTACAATTTTACACCGGTTCCGGACGGAATTTGGAGAAGCTTTTTCAGGGCTAAGTAGTCCATAGTATCGCCATCACTACCCAGCAAAAAAAGAGTATACCAAGAAGTAGAATTTGCACCACAACTCCTTGGTAAGATGTAGTGCTAATTTAGGTGCAGAAGTACTTCTTTTAATATTGCGTTGTCCAATGCAGCACTTCTTGTTTGACTGTTTGGAAGTGCAGTTAATGCTAAAATTTGTATGCTATATTTCGTCCGCAAACGAGCAACCAAAACTATTATTTCAACAATTTGTAAATTTCTTGTCATTTGAAACTTGGCAAGAAGTGATATGCTATTAAAAAGTTCTGACTTTAAGCAACAACTTTAGGGTTTAACTAATTATTTTATTAATTTTCCTTTTATTAGTACTCCAAAAGCTTCTGTCAATAGGTGAAAAAGATAGTAAATGAAAATCAATTTGAAAGAAAGTAAATTCAATTTAAATACAAGTAATATATTCAGTCATCTTTGTACTTGTCCACTATCCCTTTAGCTCTTTAATAAATTTGCATCATAATACTCATAATGGATGTGATGCAAATGTAGATTTTTCAGAGTTGTTATTGATCAGCGGCAAAATTGCATTAAATACGCACATAGTGTTGCAGAAGATGTACAAAAATAATGACATCTACTAGAACTACTTCATTTTATTTTTGCTGGGTAAGAGAGGGGACCATCGTCGAAGGAAATGTAAGAAGGTCAGATCAGGAATATAATCCATGTTCTCATATACAAGGGCCGTGCACATTAACCACTGCACCAACGACGAGTATTATAGGACCATATATTTTTCAGGACATTTTCGTCTTGATGACTCCCAGAGATGTTTCACTAGCATGCGATAAAACCTAGGATTGAGCGCTATAAAGCAAGACAGGTTGTACGTGAGTCTGATATAGTTGGATCTTCGTTTCTGGTTGTATGTGAGTCACCCAATGTTCTTTAGCTGTAATTTTTGTGTAATCAAAAACTCTGATTCTGCTTGTGAAATCTGTTTATATAATCCATTAGAATATATTTCATTAAGTTGGGAAATTGATATAGGCCAGGTGGCCGCCGCCACTCGTACCAGAAGTGCGGGCATTCTTGCATTCTTGACAAATAATCTCCTTAATAATCTTGCATTCTTGACAAACAATCTCGTTAATGGCGTCAAGAGCCTGAGGCTTGTTGACGTAAACCGCGGCTTCAAAAAGCTCCATAAAAGCAAGTCTGGAACGATTAAATCGGATGATATGGCCGGCCAGTGCAAATCTCAAAAAAAAACATTAAGTTACTCGAAATGCTTCGGTTGTGGTTGTGGCTGGAACAGTGTGCGCCATTGCACCGTACTGTTGGAACCACATGTTCCTAATTCATCCAATTGAGGATGAAACAATCGGTAATCATGGTTCTGTAGTGCGCGCCGTTAACAGTCGTCGTTTGCCCCGCGGCGTTGTCAACAAAAATGTCCCTATGACTCCTCCAGCGTAAACAGCACACCAGGAAGTAAATTTGAGCGGATGTAATGGTTCTTCGTGGGTTGAACACGAATTTTCGGTGCCCAAGAAAGGATTATTTTGTTTATTTACGTAACCGCTAAAATGGAAATGAGCCTCATCGGTCATGATAATTTTCGATGAAAAATCGCCCACCTCTTCGTTGAGATTGAGAATGGCTTGAGCATAGGTTACACGCGTTTGGCGGTCAATAGCTAACAGCTAGTGCACTCCATGCACTTTGTAAGGGAACTACTTCAAATCTCTCACAAAAATTATGCGTGGGGTCCACTGGGTAATGCCCAATTGCGTGGCACGTCGTCTGGTCGATGTTCCGGACTCCTCTTTGACATTTGGGGCAACAGCAGCGATATTCTCAGCAGAACGGCTGATCCGGGGCCGGGAAGATCTCGTGCTGTCCCAGTCTCTTCAAGACGAGAGGTCAAATGCCGCAGTGTTTGTCCAGTTGGTGTCGGAGAGCCAGGACATCTGCGACGAAATTCACTCTGCGCTAACACAACCGACGAATTGTTGCGCAAAAAAATGCAAATAATTATTCCGCGTTCTTGCGAAGTAAACCGATTCATGGATTGCCGATTTTTATTCTGCGTTTGTTTACTTCATCAACGTCAAAACATAATAAACATTTGGCGCCAGTTGCAAAAGTAATAGTGTCTTCCAACAGGGTGATCACTCTTGCGCCACTTTGTATCTGAAGTGCTTGCGTAGCCCGAAATAACACCAATCAAGGAAAATTCTCCGCTAGATTTCCAGGCTGACGTTCACGAGCTAGATTTCCGCTAGATTTCCAGGCTGACGGTCACGAGAGATCCAGGCTGACGGTCGCGAGAGTCACGAGAATAAATTCGTACTCTACCTCGATATTATAACGGTTATCAACGTTCACCCTTTCATCCATTCGCATGGATGTTCTGATTGTGGAAACAATTAATTTTGTCTTGTCCCCGTTTAATGCCAAACCCACTTTTGCTTGTCCTCGAAAATTATGTTGTAACTTCTTGCAGATTTCACTTAATGATGTCTAAATGATCAGCATATAGCTGCTGACACTTTTATTCGTGTTGACTGTGGCTTTCTCCACGATCATCTCGTTTAATATGTTAAAGAGATCGCAGGATAGGACGTCTCCCTGCCTGAGGCCTCGCCTCGTACTAAATGATTCGGTGAGACCTCTACCTATGTATACTGAGGATTTTGTGTCGGTCAGTGTCATTCTACAAAGACGTGTCAGCTTAGCAGGAATACCACGCTCCGACATAGCTTGGTCCAGTTTTTGTCGTGTCGGGACATCTGCAAATAGATGGTAGTTCTATTTGGTTTTCGTGGGTTTCGTCCAGTATTTGTTGTAATGTGAATACCCCGTCGATTGTTGATTTTCCAGCTCTAAATATACATTTAGAAAGTCCGCTCAGGTCTGCAACGAACGGCTTTATCGTAGTCTTTAGCATATTACGCTTGGGAGGACATTATATGCGATGGATAAAAGGTTTATTATATGGCGGTTGTTACATATACTGCTGTCGTCTTTTTTGTCTAGCCAGATTTTGCAAATGAGCTGATGCATGAACCTTTCCAACTCATAGCCGCTAGGCTTCAGTAGATCAGCTGGAAGTCCATCAGCAGCGGTAGTTCAGCAGCAGCGGCTTTGTTGTTCTTAAGTCGGGAAATTTCTGTTCTAACTTCGCTTTGCTGGGAGGGGCAGTCGACGCCATCGTCCTGTGTTTACTCACTACCCTCATCTATATAGAAGATTCCTGGGACAACTAAATCATACAACTGATCTCTTCATATTTCCAACATACTCTGGATATCCCCGACAGGATTTCCGTCCTTATCTGTAAAAATGGGGAGCCTTAAACGATCCAAGATAACCGGAATCAGCTGTCCGATGGAAATTAGTTGTAGTGTTCAAGGAGAGTATCACTAGATGTTCATAGTCAGGGGACATGTAGATGTATCCATCTTACGGAATAGATGGTTGTGTAATTTGGCTGCCCTTAACCCCCTTTACTATGAGGTCGGTGGATATTCTCTAATGTCAACTACCATCTGATGTGACGCAGTCTGGTATTCAGGCCGAGTTAATATTGCGCATGAAGATAAGCGATATAATAAGAAACCAAAGGGAGAAGTCTGGCCAGTTGCTAACTATTAACTACTTTACATACCAAACTAATCCTCCACCAATCTGAAGATGCTTCTGCAGTGTAGCTGCTCTATACGCAAAAGTACCGACGTCTTCGCCCAAGAACCGTGGACAAGTCACGGCAGGATTTATGGATTGGAGAGTCTTGATAACAAGCTGCTCGCTGCCAAAACCATATACATGCCATGACCTCATATACGTGCTAAGACACATTTGAATACATTGTTTTATCTACGTTTTGTGATAGCTGTCACTACCATTCTGAAGGCGGATAACTGCTACATATGGTCAGCGTCAGCCTAAGTGCATTATGAAAGTATTTCACCCCGGCCGTCGCTTCTGGTGGGCAATATAATTAATTAGGCGGTGAAGTATGAAATGGGTTTCGTTTTTTATGCCGATGTCAATGCGAACCGTACAATTTGCGGGGGAAAAAAATAAATGGTTTCCCGTTACATCCCACGAGGGGATTAGGGAGAGCTTCTCACAACCAGTGAGCTGTGCGCGTTCTAGGTTTACACTCACTGATTGGTACCTACGGTTTTACACCGGTTCCGAACGGTATTTTGAGAAGCTTTTTCATGGCTAAATACTCGAAAGTGTCGCCGTCACTAAGCGAGGTGACCGCCGTCGAAAGAAATTTTAAAGTGGTCAGAGTAGGGATCGAACCCACGTCCTCATGCACAAGAGCCGCGCAAACTACTATTGCACCACCGACGGCCACACAATATGCGGAAGCACTAATATAAATTATGATCCGTCTACTATTTTTGAGGTATTAACATGTGTAGGCACGGGTAGGGCAATCTATCAAGGTGAACACATGCAAACAACACACAGCGTTAGCATCACATACATGGTGGTTGTACAATAATAGTCTCTGTTGAAAATAAGTATGATGATATTGATGTAGCAAAATGGTGTTAACACATCGCCTCTGAGTTCGAAAACTCATTGATTTTTTTTGTAACAAGGTTAAGAGATTACCTGTATGACTGAAGGTAGACAACAGATCGTTGATGTCACGTCTGCATTCCAGGATATCTTAGAAGGGGTTAAAAAGTGCAAGGTATCGAGTGAACAATCGATTTCCGGCCATCGTTACATAGAGTTTTCACTCTCGCCGAACAATGTGACTTTTTCGGTGCCAAGAAACATTGGTAAAAAAAAACTGCACCAAGTACAAGCATCGCTTAGTCGGTACTATGAGAGTTATTCCGCTCTCCGAACAGGACAATACCGCTGAGATTGACGATCATACCGATGCTCTCACCTCAGCTCTAACCACATCTCTCAATTTCGCATGCCCATGGTAGGAGGACACGTTCGTGGTGGAACAAGAACGGATGGAGTGTGTATAAATTAAATATTTCATATTAAATTAAATAGCAGGAGCTAATATCTTTAAGTAGCAGGCTTTGGAATCATTTCCTGGATTGCATTGAAATCGCGTATGAGACTGCCAGACTGCGCAAAGACCTTTCGACGACTCTCAAATATCTGGGCTATTTGAAAGAACAATACAGGCGTATGCGAAATACTTTCCAGCAAACCGGTTCGAAGACTAAAGACTGGACTCACCTAGGTACTACGTCATTTCGCACGTTGTTGAAAATGTTACGACTGTTAAAACATTACATTGGGCAATAAGAATTTTTAAGCAATAAAAATCACCTAGCCCTAACGAGATAGCACCAGGAGAGTTACAAAGTCAACTAAACAAAGTAAATGGTTTCCAGTTACATCCCATATATATATCTATATATATCTTATACATTAGGGCGAGCTTCTCACAACCAGTGAGCTGTGCGCGTTCTGGTTTCACACTCACTGATTGGGACTAACAGTTTTACACCGGTTCCGAACGGTATTTTTGAGAAACTTTTTTCATGGCTAAATACTCGATAGTGTCGCCGTCACTAAGCGAGGTGACCGCAGTCGAAAGAAATTTAAGGTTGTGAGAGCAGTGATCGTACCCACGTTCTCAAGCACAAGAGCCGCGCACACTACCATTTCACGACCGACGGCCACAAAGTGAACTCTAAGTATATAGTTCGGGTCCCTGGCTTCTGACACTTTAGACGAGCTGCATCAATCCATCGATATTCCTGTTAAATGGGGATAATCCACGGTGGTATTAATTTTGATGATGGGGAAATCATCGCCTATTAGCGATCATTTTCTCTTAGGCATTGTAGAATAATTGACTCATATCTGCACCCTACCATAGGGGTTTTCAGCTGTCCATATGCTACTAGTCTTATAACAATGGTAACTCTACAGAAATCTCACTGCACACCCTAGGGAGCATTATGAAGAATTCACTCTTATCGCATACAACGTATTACCGGGATCGATAAAATGGACTCTATTGGCACCTTTTGTTGACTAGTGGATCATTAGTTTGATTTATGGATTATTTAGGCGAAGGTGCAATACCTGGTCCACGACTTTAACTCGAAATGTGACTAGAGGAAAACTCTTAGGGGAAGTGTTGACACTTCTTTGGAAGTTAACACTGGATAGTGTTTTACTAGAGCTGCATGAATGAGGTGGTATAGTCTTTCAACGTGCTGACGTCCTGGTAATTGCAGTGCAGGGAAAATACTCCCCCATATACAGGGATGTGATCCAGGGCATTATCAGGAGACTCTCTGTGTGGGAGAATGTAGATGTATATTCGACTCTTATTTGGGTGCCGCTGCAACGTTCCTGGAGACCATAGAGCTGATCAGCTGTCGAGATTATGAACTACCTTTCCTGTTCTACTGGATATGCTTAAAACCGGAGCTCTCTGACATGCGAATGATAGATGGTCCCATGGCGCAAGCTGCAGTATGACCAACCTCTGACCTAAATTTTCGTTACATCTGATATCCATTCCTAGTCAATATATATCAATGCTCTGTTCCCTAGACACTGTTTAATAGGCACACGCTGAAAAATCTGTCTTTTGTTGTTGTTTGGATTCAAATATAAAATGTGTTTGGAGCTTGTCGCAAATATAATATACTTGTCTTCAAATACATTGTGTTTGCTATTCAATATTACAAGTTTGAGACACAAGGATTAATATGTTATTATACATGTGTTTGCGACCCAAATATATCCGTGTTTGTGATACAAATACAGCTGTATTTATTGCACATTTTTGAATTATTCTCTCAGCCAGTGGTTCATAAACATTCTTGAATGTGAGCGTAAATTGCCAGATGAAGGCAGCGTTTTTAACTTCGGCTGATGTATTGCGTTTTAGTTTCATGTATTCAGTCGTCAATGGTTACTCAGACAGAGGATATCAAAAGCGCGTGATCAGTGAAAAAAGATTAAACCAAGGCTCTGGCGGTTAAATGGTTTCATATGTGTGCTACCAAAGGGAGAAACGATTTTAAGGAAAGAAACTGGAAAGGGCAACAACGTGAAGCCCGTTTGGTGAGAAAATCGGAACGGTGGACAATTTGTGAAATAAATATATTAAAAAACACAAGTAATTAATCCACGCTTGGCTTGCATGAACTAGATTTGTATATAAATGTATTGGGTGCGTATCAACGCATAGGGGTAACCCGTGCATAGCTGAAACCTTCTGAAAACAAAAACGTGAGGGAGAACAAAGAAAGGACAACAATAACAAAGAAAATAAGAGCAAATTCTCATTTCATAAAAAAAAACAATTAATGAATTCAATGCAATTAAACGTAAAAATGGCCGTTTTAAATCTATTAATTTTTTGGATTAATTATGTATAAATGTGGATTTATACTTATAAAATCAATTATAATAAATAACACATATATATTTAAATCAAAGAATAATTCGTTTCTAAATATGATTATGTTTGGGAGGAAATACGCATATGTTTCCCCGTAAGTATATGCAGAGGGGGAAACACACGAATGCTTCCACGTGAGTATGGGGATGTTTGGGATGAAGAACGTGTATGTTTCCACGTAAAAGCATCTATATTTGCCAGCAAGGAGATCATGTTTAAATTGAAATACAAGTGAGTTAGGGACTTGCAAACATGTCAATGTTTGAAGTGTGTTCCAAACATATACATGGTTTCAGCAGAATATGTTTGGGAGAATATGTTAGGGAGGCCGATATTTCTTGGCACATTTCTTGACTTGGAATCACAGCTCATGATTCCTGTAGAAGAGGACTAGAACGCTGAACATCTTATACGATACTGTCAGGTTTCTGGCGTGAATAGGAGGCAAAATCTAGGATCTTACTTCATATTGGATGTAACACACATTGAGGGAGTTAAGCTGAACGATCTTTGGTCATTTTTGCAGTGCGCTTATTAGATCGCCTGGGGCTAATTTACGTTTCTCCTTCAGCCACATCCGGTAATATCGGCATGGCTATCAAATGGCTTAAACGATATTGAACCATACTGGGTGAATCTACAGGTTCAAGGACGGGAATGTAATATGACGTTCCGTGGTATCACAACGTACCTCGGTGGATTAAGTGAGACAGTAGTGATAGCCAGTTATACCCAACCTAATCCTACCACGTCGAAAACTAGTTATTTTTAAAACTTGATTATATTTATATTTGGATTACTGAGCATCGGTGTCTGGATTAAAGACATCTAACTGTTGGATTTATTTATTACATTTGAACAAACCAGCCATTTGAAATATAGTAATTTGTTTCACTCTCTTGTCATATTAACAAGACATTTTAAAAAGTTCGTTTTTTCTTGGAAAGACAGTATTGCAAACTCTGATGCGAAACCACTTGGGAATTTCTGGTCATCCATTAATTGCCATTATTTCAAATACGTAGGTTATGTTTTTAACATTCTATTATTGTGACACCGCTTTCCCCACTCTGTCATGGTGTATGTAATATTCACATTTGGTATTCAATGGTTATGTATTTCAAACACGTCCTGGCACTCAGTTTCACATTGACAAATTCAATATTGAATAGATGTAAAATATATTTTTGCATTTTTCCAGTTGGCATTTGCAAGTATTTGCCTAGAAATGTTAAGTTGTGTTGTATTCCTATTTCTAAAGTCAGGGAGAAATACATTTCCGTTTCAAGATGTTGTATATTTATTGGTTGTTCTGAGAGGTGTTGTAGGGGATGCTAACCATATGGCTGTCTAAAAAATAACTAAATTTGTCGTGACTGGATTTTACATATGTCAGTATATTTTGAAATAATATCCTTATACATCCCAGAGTATTACAATATATTCGGTTCACGTAATGAGAGAAATTTTCACATTGAGACATATACAAGATATTGGTTCGTCGATAGGTATGTATGTACACTACCCTGGAAAATTATTTTCAACGTAATAGTAAGTAGATTGCCTCAAAAATTTTTCCACTTCTATTTTTAAAATTATGGTGAAACAAAGTAAAATCAAAAAATATAGATTTGACAGTTGGTAGCTACACGCTGAAGAACGGTGTTTTTGTTGTTGTTTAGATGCAAACATAACATGCTTGTAGCTTGTCGCAAATATACTATACTTGTCTCCAAACATATTGTGTTTGCATGTTTGATACACAATGATTAATAGGTTATAATATATGTTTTTGTGAATTAAATGTGATTTTGTTTGTTGAAAACTGCTGAAAACAAAGACCTGATCTACAACAATGAATTAAAAGAGCACCAGATTTTCAAATCATGAAAACAATGCTTGGAAAACATATACAAGTTTCGTGCAATATGTTACTGGAGCCGTTTTGTTTTCAGCGTGTATGGTACTGCCCTATGGCTGTTATTTCAACGTATTTGCTTATCAGAAACTCAAACTTTTTCATTTGAATTGAAATTATTTTGAAATAAATCTATCACGTTGATGTGCCACGATGATTTTAATTGAACTCAGGCACGTACGCAGGGGGGGGGGGGGGGGGCAGGCGCTCGGATCGGCCCCGAAATAATTGCTTTAATAGGTGATTTTTGAATTAAGTGCTATTTTTCAACCGAAATATCAAGTTGACCCCCCCCTCCCCACCCGAAATAAAATATTTCGTACGGTACTGATTGAACTATATATATTATTTTATAACCACGATTCCGCTTGTGTTTTAGTAATTACTGTTTTAAATTAACAGGACGCTTCCTGTTGACTTACTTACTTATACCTCCTTGGATTCTAATTCCGCATGTGGGTTAGGGCCCATTAAGGGGTTAAAATGTGAAAAGGGGCTTAAATTTGAACCCGGACAAAACGAAAATATATCTACTCACAAGGAAGATGAAAATCTCAGAGTACGAAAAGCTACTAATCCTGGACAATGTTTGTCATATGTTGGTCGCTATGCAGAAGGGCTATAGGATCCATATGGGGCCTCAAACCGGAAATATCATACTGGCTCTACAGAAGCGTAATTAGGTCCGGACTAACATATGCTTCTCTAGTAAGATGGACGGTAGTTGCGAGGAAATGTAACATCGCAATATTGCAGAGGGTTCAATGAATGTGCTGCATTGGTATTAGCGGTGCAATAAGGACAACATCGACAAGATACTATTTTATGTATCCAATCAATCGAGATTAGAGTAAAATACGAGGCCGGCCTTGCGTCAAAACGCCTACAGGCAACACGTGAATAAATCAACAGGGATCTTAAGTCAAAACAGCAACGGATAATGGGGGCTTCAGTCGGTTACACTCAATATACCAGTGAATCGGACCGAATACCTGAGCTAAGGATTAAGGCGAGTTGTGTGACTTTAACGCCAACTAGAGACGCCTGGCAGAATGGGTCACTGGTACACATGCCAAATGGGACTCGCTGCTACACGGATGGCTCAAAGCTAGGGGAAATAACGGGTCTATGATTTCTCATTGAAAATCCGGCATAATACAAACTTTCAAGCGGATGTTTGGGCGATTACGGAGTCTATCAAATGGCTCGGCTATAATATAAACCCAGGCGAGGTAAATATCCCGTCTTTGACTATAAGAAAACGATAAACGAGTATTCTATGCACGGCAGACTCAACATAATCTGGGTGTCGGGGCACAGTGGAATATTCGTCAACGAACGAGCGAACCTCCTAGCAACGAAAGCCAGGAAACTCCAACGTGTGAGCCTAGGGAGACCGAAACCCTTTGGGGTGACGAAGGCTGAGTAGAGTAAATGGACGGAATCAGCACACATAACTCAGTGGAACCAGGAAACAGTTGGCAGGATAACAAAGATCCTATGGGGAGACCCAGATGGATCAAGGACAAAAGGTTTGTTGAAACTGGGAAAACCTGAAATGAGCAAGATGATGGGCCCACCTGTACCGTATTGGACTAGTGACGAATAGTCAGTGCAGGACATGCATGGCGGACGAAGAGGTGATGGAGCATTACCTATGCCACTGCATATTTCTCCAACCGGCTCGATCTCTTATCTTTTCGTCCGCAAGCTTTCACAGGGATTTGTCCACCTTATCCTTCTCACGGAGACACGGTCAGATTTCTGGCTTCGTACATCTGCATCAATTGTACTAACATGACTAAGCTAGTGTAAACACGCCACTCTCAGTAGCTTAACTACGTCGATGTCGGGACACAGTTCAAACAATTGGTGAATACTCCCGTTGTCTAGTATTGATGCAACACTCTTTTTTCTGTCCAACACTCTTTTGGTGATTCTTTCCCAGTTCTCGAAAGTACTACTTCTCGAACATTCCGCCCATCGATATCCACATCATCGCATACTCGAACAGTATGTGGTTTTTGCTACTAAAGATTTAACTAGTGTTAATTCCAGCCTTTGCCATATTAGATGTTGAAGAGATTGTAAGATAGGGTACCGCCTTGGCTGACACCTCGCCTGTAGTCAAATGCTTCGGTAAGATTTTTCACCAACCTTGAAGCGGATGGCACATTTATCAATCATGAGCAAGAGCATTGGTTATCGGTGATATTTATTGTCGTTTTTACACCACTTCTGATACGCAACAGGAATATAATCGGGGTTGCACCAATCACTAACGTGCTTGCAAACAATTTTGGTGATATGTGGTCAATTTTATGTGCCAGGGCAAAAGTTATCGACGAAGCTCAGGCGCATGACTGACATGGATGCAAATCCGTTTCGAACGTGCCTCGGTCCGTAAAATTATGAAAAAGCGAAATGCAAATTCTCGAACCCGTTAAGAATAGTAAAGGATCTATAGTAAAATCATAGAAAAGTGCATCAGTGAAATTGCTTTATAGAGGATCCGTTTTGAACCCTTTCACGAACCTTTTCATTATACCTGGAAACGTAAAACATTAACGTATACGGTTCTTCCAGACGACGAAGCGTTTTTGTTTCAGTGTGGTAATAATGCTTAAGCATTAGCGCACCCTTTTTAAATACAAAAATAAATAAATAATATTTTTTAGTTAATGTACATATGAGAACTTCATACTACAAGCTTACAATGTCAGCAACATTTTTCTAATTTTTCTAATGTCAGCAACATTTTTCTAATCTAATTGCTTAGTTGGAATAATACACAATTCAGTTAAGCTCACTCACTGGCATGACTAGTTTCGAACTCCGTGACAAGTTCATCAAAAACTAACGAAATCGGTCATAGAAATGCGAATTCAAAAAATTTTATATTTTATTTTACAAAAATATGCAATCGATCGCTGAAATATTAAGGATTAAGAAAATATCCGAAAATTTATGAAACATAATGAACATTTTCAATATTTCGGAATAGAAGTAAATCTTCATGTTGTCATAGATCCCAATAATTATGAAGTTGATAATATACTTATATATTGTCAGCTAAAATGCAAAAGAACGTAACTACAATTTTCATTTTGTTCACAGGAGTTAAGAAAAACTTATCAAAAAATAAAAAAATTCAATTTGCCAGTATATTTTCGCATCTTACTTAAGGTAAGACTTTAGTTTAGCAACGATTTGAAAATTTGTATTGAAATATTAATTCCTCACCCTTTTACGAGGATTGTTTCTTCTCTTGGAAATAGAAATTAAAATTGTAGTTACTTGGTTTTGCATTTCTGCTAACGATATATAAGTATAATCATTCATATGGATGGAATGGATCTTTTGGTCCACTATTGTAAATCATCAATTCAAATCGAGTCAGTATGGAATCATAATGAGAAAATTTCGCTCAGATGAATTTGCAATGTTTTATTATCAACATTTGTTCATTTGAGTATTACATTGATTTTGTTGTCTGTCGAAAATAGTTTTGGAGCTAAGTTATTCTTTAAGTATATATGTATTCTTTACGAGTGCACTAGTACAACTCATCTCATACAAGCATTCAAGTCCGTCACAAAATGTGACCTTTCTGTACATACTAAGAAGGATGCAATCAACTAGCGATCCATATTGCTTCTAAACGAGGATATACAAACTCTATATTTAACATTGAATTTTGCGTAATACTCACAGTACTTTATAACCTACATCAACTTAGGGGATAGACGAGGACTTTGTCAAATAAAATTTCCATATTAGGCAAATAGTATTGAAACAAAAATTTTGCTCATATCGAACATATATTTTCCTTTCCAACCAAATAAGCTTTTAAATAATTGTTCAAGCATTATAATGCCGCAAAGTAGTTGAGAAATGGAAAGGGTTAAATTCATCGTTAAGGGGATTTATACGTAACACACCCAGGATTGTAAAGCAGCAATGTTTTACTCGACATACCTCAAATTCCCACATTTTTGCTGTTACTTTTGTATTGAATTCAAATACAGACTGACAATATAACACTCGAAAAAAAAAAATGTACAGAAGAATTGAAGATGAAGACGAATTGAATTGAGAATTGAACTGAATTGAAATTACTGATTTTATATACATATAACAAAAATGTGAAATATGCGACTTAGCCACTTTGTACATATAAATAATCCAAAATTAAGGCTGACACAGCCCAGAAAAAAATAGTGCTTACTCAATAGCAAGTTTGAAGGAGATAGCTGTACCGAGAAACTCTTACCGACCTGCTAAAATAAGGCATGATTTTTTTATGAAATGCCACACTTGGCAGCACTAGTTATGGACGATCAAAGATTCTTATTTAGTAGCAGTTTGAATGTTGTGAAATTCTGAATATTTATGGTCCAATTAGTCTTGACGGTCGGTAAGCGATCAGCTGTTTGGGTTGGGGTTGCATTTTGCATGTGTTAGAGAGAGACAACTAAAATTGACGGTTTACGACGGTAGTCTTCTGCAGGTTACAGAATCAACCGTCAACCGTCAGCCGTCAAGACCGATCAGCTGTTATTGTTATTGGTTGTACTTCGACATTTTGTGTTTTTTAGTTTTTAAGTTTTTTATTTGACACAATCACTTTTTAACACAAAACTCATGCATCCAAATTATATTTTATACAAATGCTCTTCGATCAGTTTTTTTGTTTTGTTCTGTCTTTTTACCGTCTATCCGTCATAACTAACCGCGCAATATTGAGTAGAACGTCAACCGTCAAGACTAATTGGACCTTTAAGGACAATTAAAACCCCTTCTTTCTGTGCATTGGCGAAGCATTAAAATCATAAGTTTTGATAATTCCTCCATATTGTTTGGTTGTTTGGAGTGCTGCTTTTGAAAAATTCATCAAACATAATGCAAACGAAAACTTATCTGAATTGACAATTTTCCACTAAGCAGGTGTTCGAAAAATATTGCAAGCAAAACACATCAGATAACATTTTCCAACAACTTCTTTGAAATTGTTTTTGTTGTTGCCTAAAAGACATCACAATTGTTACAGGAAATAATAATTGCTTGCAGTTTCGTCGTGCTCTACATTCTTTAGGGATGATGTTTGATGTGTTAACATCTATAGGCACGGACAGGACAATCTGTCAAAGTGAACACATGCAAATACCACACAGCATTAGCATCACATACATGGTTGTTGTACAACAATAGTCTCTGCCTGAAAATTAGTATGATGTAGCGGCAGCGAACAAACAAGAAGGTGGTCACCGCCAAAGATTATTGAATAGAATAAAGAACTCATGGAACGAATTGTATGACTCAAAAACACTGGCTAACGATTCAAAACCTATGGGCCTGTTCGTAAATGCAGCACTGCGCTGCATAATATGATTACTATGCGATGATTTTGCTAATCAGCTGTGCATGATGTTTTTATTTGCACATTTGTTTGTTTGCATTTACGAACGACATAAGTTAAGAATGGAAAAATTATTAATAAATTTAATTTGTGAGTTAGATGATAAATCAAGTGATGTGCGATTGTGTAGTGTTTACAAAAGAAAAACAATTAAGAGTAAACAAAGGAAGTTGTTATTAAAAATTTTTATTTTTAAAACTAAAAGGCGCATTCTAAAGGTTTTAGATTATTTGAGAGTTATAAAAGAATATCCAGACGACATATTTTTTGACCATTTCCGAATGAACCGCTCCACATTTGAAGTAAGTGAACTATTGTATTGCTGGAACTGAAAATATCTAGTAATTGTTTTGAAAATTCCAGGCTTTGCTACGTGATCTAAAACTTTTTTGGACAACATTAAAAAAAGGTCGTATCCCTTACAGCTTGGAGCATTGCTTGTACATTACGCTATGGAAGCCGAGTAACAATGGTGTTACATTCCGTCAATTATGTGACCGCTTCAGTGTCGAAAAGGGGACAGTACACAAACTTTTTTTACAAAACTATAAGAGTCATTTTTCAACTTAAAAGGGAAATAGCTTGGCCATCTATGTTGCAGCAACCTTTTGTTATGGAAGGATTCCAGAATAGTAGAGAAAATCCTTTCCCCTTTGTAATAGGATGTGTCGATGGCACGCATATAAAAATTCCAAAGCCCAAAACTGATCCAATAAGTTATTATAACCGAAAGGGTTTCTATTCAATAAATATGCAAGTGAGTAGCGCCTTTATGATTTAATTTAATTTTAAAAAATACAACGAATTTCTTCAGGCCATATGTGATAGCAAATTTAAATTTTTGGATGTATTTATTGGATTTCCTGGAAGTTGCCACGATGCAAATGTGTGGAGTAATAGTCCAATATATAGGTCCATCGTAGACGGACGCATACCACTTGCTCCAAACGCTGTAATCTTGGGAGATTCTGCATATCCTATTTCTCAATATCTATTGACTCCATTCAGGGATAATGGACACTTAACACGTGAACAAAAGAAATTTAATTTCTGTCTCAGCTCCACACGTGTGCTGATCGAACAATCATTTGGAATTTTAAAAAATAAATTTCGCATTTTGGAGTATTTGGATACAGAAAGTCTGACGAAAGCTTCTAAAATCATACTAGCATGTACTATTCTTCATAATCTTATTCGGCCTTATTCCCGTTGTCGTCGACGACGTCGTCATCAGATTTAGAACGTTATAAATGTATTGTCACATCGACAACAACAAAGTATTTGGCGTCTATGATCCAAAAACAACCCTCTTAAAACATTACGCAAAATATTTTTCCCAAATGCCTTCAAGTCGCCAATAAAAATGGAGTCGATATTGTATTGACGTCGACGACGACAACGGGAATAAGGGTGATTATAAGTAAAGGAACTTCTTCGGAATATATACCACCCGACAATGCTGCTGCAGACATTGACACCCCAAACATGCTTGCAAATCAAACAACATACGGAGATGAAGATAGAGTTACTTTGAGAAATAATTTTTTTATGCAAACAAAAATATATATTTATTTTATGATAAAAAACAAAACTTATTTTATTATGAAAAAACGTAACAAAAACAAAATATTTGAAGGATAATTATAAGGCACTTATAATTAAAACATAAAACAAACAAAAAATAATTCAGTCCTTTTAGTGAATGGATGCACTTCACTTATTACTAATGGTTTTTCTAAAACTTCCTTCAATTCCAACATAGCTTTAATACGTCTTTCTTCCCACCTCCAATTTTCTTTCTTCAATTGCCAAAATTTCTTCTTGGCGTTTTTGCTCCTTTTTGGACTCTTCTGCCAGATACTCAAGCACTTCATTTTGACTCCGGCATCTCTTCCTTTTGGGAGTCGGAGAATCTTCGGAGTCTTGAGCATCGTTATCTTCCGACAAAATCTCCAACGAAGAAATCAAATTTAACAAACGTGGATTTATTGACTGACGGCTGCCATAAATTTGGTCAGTCTTCAAAAAAATGCCAAGCAACAGCACTTCTGCCGGACTCCTTGTTTCGAGCTTTAAGTCTTTTATATGTCGTCCTTAAATTTAGGAACTTTCTTGTTAATTGTTCCTTACTCACATTTAAATTTGGATAGCCTTCTTTCATTTTCTGCAGTACTTGGCCCCACAACACTGATTTATTTTTTCTTCCAGATATGAACTCAGCTTCCATATCCAACCTGGTTGAAATTAAAAGCTTACTTAGCTTTCCTTCATCGAATGTGGCACTAAACACATAAAAGTTAAAGAAAAATTAAATAAATTTTACATTTAAGTACTTACTTTTCCATTGCATCAGCCATTTTTGTGATTATTATTTGCAGTCGTTTGCGCCTAATAAACTGCTGTGTTGCATTTTCGACCGTGTTACATTTGCAGTGTTGCCACTGTTTGCATTTTTGAACATACTGCGCATAATATGCAGCGCAGTGCTGCATTTACGAACAGGCCCTATTACTCTATTTTTGTCATAACTTGGTCCATTCATAATTTTGATGTGAAACATTGAAGCCTTTTGAAACATTTATGATTTTTGTATTGTTTTATGTAATAACATTGTCGAAATGGTGCATTTATATGGAAATGCTCTATAAAGAGAATAAGACTCGTTTATGCACTGTTACTCAGACTCTCTACATTAGAGTGGAAAAAGTGGGCAATAAGTTCTCTATACTATTCAATACTTTTTAGCCTCGCTCTGTTTATGACAAAACACAAACAATTATTTCAGTGAGCTAAATATTGCTTTATTTATTTTAAAAATGTTACATCTAATGTTAAAGCAGATGTAAAAAAAGAAAGAGCAATAGCAAACAATAGCTTCAGCATAAAAAAACATAAAACATTCACTAATGTGTTCATTGAAATCGAACAGGTACCGTGAACCAAATAAGTGTTAACACATTGCCCGTGACTTCGAACACACATTGATTTTTTATTTATTCGTTTTTTATTTTATTGTTCAAGCTCAAGGCCATTATATATCTCTATAAACAGAGATAAAGTTTTTTAAAACAGAAGAAGTTTTGCAAATGCAAATTCAATTCATCAAACTAAATGTAAACGAAATCTCATACCAAGTGAGATAGTTCCACTATGAAAGTGTTCAAAAATATCGCTAGCAAACGCCTGTATGCGACAATGCAAGAGAGATGGACGAGGGTATTCAATTGTGTACGCACAATACAAAACCACACGATTGTGGATAAAAGCAGATTTACAAACCTTCAGATTCTCTCAAGACCCAAGGTGTATGTGTTTGTTTCGGTTTTGACGGGACACTGTGGGATTGGTAGAATACAAGTGAGGGCTAATGACTTCTGTAGAATCTGACACGATGCGCAAGCGGAAACATTCACTAAACAACTTCTCATCACGTGTCCAGTATAATTTTGAGAGCGATTATTGAGATTGTTGTAGCAAACTAAATGGCTCTCAGGTGAGACTAGCGCCAATTCTATCCGGTGGAATTAGAATAAATAACACATTACAAGAGAGTCGTACATAGACTGTCCCCAGCAGCTAATTACGCTTACACCTTATCACCCAATCATAACTAATTAACGCAAACGGATATTTGTTTAATGTGATACATAAATAAAACCGTTTCCAATCATTGAAAACCGTTCACGAAGCATTTTAAATAATTGTAACTTCGTTTACCGCAAACGGGGTCTATTGACTCCAAGCTCAAAACTACTTTTACAAGAATCGAAAAATATTTGGTACAAACTGCCCCGATTGAGTGTTCACAGGCCGGGTATTGAAAATGCGCGTGTTTAACGTGTAAGAATATTGGCTTCCATCAATATATCAGCGCATTGTTTTGAGCGTAGTTACAATGGTAAAATATTATGAATTGGGCTGTGAATTACTGCCTCATCCACCATAATCTTCACCATCCTTCAATCTTCAATCGCCACCATCCACTATTTTCAATTCGCACATTAGAAGAAAGTTCTATGCTGATTGAGATTTGATATTTTGACGACCGCAACAAAGCTGGAGAAACGTAAGAAACAGTTCTGTTTATAAAAATTTTTTTTATCAGTTTCATGAATCACTGACCTCCGCTCTCCGTATTTTTGCGCTTAGATTCGGTTACTACGGATCTAGTAACATTTCATACGAATTGGTGATGATATCTTAATGGAGTCTGGGGAAGATATTGCGTTCCGTGTGAAGCTCGAGTTATATATTTCGGCGTGTTTCATATCTTAAATTTCCATACTTCCAATTTCTGCACTTGTATGTTGCTAGTGTTTAATATATTTTAAATTTACCTTTACCTGCGGAGCTGTTGAAGGCTGGCGGCGATGAGCTGATAAGGTGCATGCATCATCTCAGTAGCAAAATTTGGTTAGATGACTGCATGCCCGGCGATTGGAGTCTCAGTGTACTATGTCCCATATTTAATAAAGGTGACCCGAGTACCTGTGCCAACTATCGTGGAATAAGCCTTTTATCCAGAGTATATAAGGTTCTATCAAGCATATTGTGCGAAAAACTAAAACCAATTATCGCTGACCTGATTGGACGGTACCAGTGTGGCTTTATGCCTGGAAAATCGACAACCGATGAGATTTTCACGCTACCCCAAATCCTGGAGAAGACCCACGAAAAACAAATCGACACCTATCATCTATTTGTCGATTATAAGGCGGTCCGCCATAGCCCGATATGGAGGAAATTCTACGAAGCAATGTCTGAGCTTGGTATTCCTTCAAAACTCATACGCCTTTGCAGGATGACCCTGACGAACACCAAATCCGCACTGAAAATTGGTAATGATCTTACCGAACCTTTCGAAACTAAACGAGGCCTCGGAAAAGGTGGCACCCTATCATGCGATCTCTTTACCATCTTAATAGAGATTATTCTGAGAAAAGCTGCTGTCAACATGAATACAACCATCAGCAGCAAAATGCACATGCTGCTCGCGCATGCTGATCATATAGATATCATCGGACGCACAGTACGGGAAGTTACTGCGGTGTTTTAGAGAATTGAGAAGGACTCAGGGAAAGTGGGTCTGACGGTAAGTGAGGACACGACAAAGGTAATGGTTTCAACGAGCTGGACTTCCACGCGATCGGACCAAAGCGTGAACGTTGATAACCGTTATAATTTCGAGGTGGTGGATCTGCGTAAATAAAAACAACAACGTCAGCCCTGAGATCAAGCGGAGAATTGTGCTTGCGAATAGATGCTATTTTGGGCTAAGCAAACTCTTTAGAGACCTGTCTTGAGTAACAAAAGTCAAACTATACCAGACTCTCATACAACCTCTCTTGCTTTATGGCACAGAATCCTGGGTTTTATCGCAAGCAGACGAAACATCTGTGGGAGTCTTCGAGAGAAAAATACTCCGACAAATTTATGGCCAAATTGTTGCACAACGACGTGTGTCGGCGACGCATAAACCATGATCTGTATGAGCTATATCTCGACATTGACATAGTTAAGCGGATTAAAATAACGCGATTGCGCTGGCTCGGCCATGTTAGTAGAATGGATGAAGACGAACCAGCACGAAGGGTTTTCGAAACCGAACTCGAATGAAGACGAAAAATTGGAACACGAAGACTATGCTGGAAGGATCAGGTTGACGAATCCCTCCGTATACTTGGTATTGCCAACTGGAGAGATAAGGCAAACAATCGAACGGGTTGGCGAAAATTGTTATATTCGTTGTGTAAGATCCCTGACCCCTCGGGGTTGTTCGAGACCGGGTAAGTAAGTAAGTAAGTATATTTTAAATTTAAAAACAATTGATACCCTTTTCAAACTAATATACAACGAATTCACTTTTCAAAATAAAGTGCGTATATTTTTGAATTGAAAAAAATTCAAGTTCGATTTGTTTAGTGGTAACGGAAGTGCTAGTGATGTGAGTTGGAACAGAGAATTTAACGATACTTTGTTGCGAAATATGACAGCCATAAACTCAAAAAGCCTCGCGTGTGATGCCAAGAATCCCACAACCAATCGATTTTGATCTGAGGCAAACTGATTTTATGTAGTACGTTGTAAAAATTAATATTAACCGAAAAACTTGTTCTACAAAATCTTTTTTTCGAAATCATTGACTTTTGATACAAACGCCAAACTTGATGACGGAGTCGTCTATATTTTTACGACTCAAACTCTGACACCGATTCCAGGCAAATAGACCAGACTCTAACTTCAAATCCGACTCCACAGCACTGGAATAAACTACAGACAACAGCACAACAATCATTCAAATCAATTAAAAATTCCTGGTTCATATAATAGTGTTGTATACATTATACAACTCGAAACTGGTGCTGGTTTAGACATATGACATTACAACAAACAGTATTTTTGTTTTGAGTGTAACTAAAAATGTTGTATGTTGGCGGAAAAGGTAATTGCATGTGCACGGTGGAAATAAATGTTATGTTTTACAAATAAAACATAAAATTCTATGCACACTCCACTCCCCATCCCATTTCAACCCTTTCTACGAGAATGGCTATGCAATATTCTAAATAGTATAGTTACATTCCAATCATACTTTTGTATTTTATGCTTTGCAATACATATATTCATATATATGTACTTATACACGTTTAGACTCATGTTCACACACTCCGACGCCCATTAAACAAATTGGATTGAAAACCATTTTAGCCGGAAACCGAACGTGTCAATATGTGCGTCAATGTTATGTCACAACAAAATTGCGGTTTCCTCTCCAACTCTAAATATTACATCGCATACTAACAGTCACAGTGGCCAGGAAGTTCCTAAAGTAGCAGGATGTTGATTATTTGAGAAAAATAAATAATATGGATGGATTTGTTAAAGAGTTTCGATACCGCAGATTTGTAAAACAACAAATATGACATTATATCGAAAATCTTCGTTGCTTTGACTAATATTTCCATCGCCAGTGCGTTCACGTACAAACTTATCTCCGCAACTAAAATGGTTTCATTAACAGAATATGTTTCGTTGCTGTAAGACATTTAATTTCCTAGATGAAAGTGTTAATTTCTGTGAATTTTATTCTTCCTTACTGCATTGAATGGGTGTATTTACTGCGATGAATATCTTTGAATGCTGTCAAGACTTTGTTTCTATGATGTTGCCATAGAAGAAATTCGTAACGTTCTAACGAAATATCAGATTATTAATATAATTGCAGCAATCAAATATTTGTTAAATCAAATATAATTCCTAATTTCCTTTGTGATGCATGAGAAAATTGAAGTAATGTGAACGTGCTTATGTCTTTTCAAATTTTTTTTCAAAGCTTCGCATCTCGCCGATTTCACTTTTTTTAATTTTTTTTCTCATTCAGAAAGGACTCTTAAACGGCTTTCCAGCAAGCCGAAAAAAATCCGACTACTGGTTTAGAACTTAGCAATTTTACCCTAGTACCCTCCGACCACCAATCCGAAAATTTTCAAACCGCTTTCAAAGTGCCTGCGCATTATCCTCTCCGTCAGTGATACATAAATATTATTGAATGTGCGTGTAAATTGAGGAAGTCATTGATTCTTATTTTGGCTGATTTATTATGTTTCAGTTTCAGTCGTCAATAACTAAGTAATAACTAACTAAAGTAAAAATAATCTCCTACAAAATAATTCATATATGACTAACAAGTAAAAAAATAATTTTAAGCTTTTTTTTAAAAAGATTAAATATTAGAGAAGCGAAACAAAGCGTAGAAGATTTAGCATTTTTCTAATAGATTAATTAATTTAAATTAATTTACCATGAACAAATATTTCACCGAACTTTATGATGCTTTTTTCTTTTTGCCATCAAAAAATGAGAATTTTTCAAATATTCATTTTGAAAATGTAAATTTTTAAAAATCAATTAAAATTTTTTTTTAAGATTTATACGAAATAAAAAAATTAACAAAATTTGTATCGCTTCTTACCTATCCAAATAATAGAACATAATTTAATTTCTTCCACAAATGTATTTTTGAACAATATTTTCCTTCAACTACTAACGAACGAAACTAAAAAATGTAATTATTTAGCATACAAATCGCTCACTTTGAATTGGTCTGGAGGACAAACAATCTATTTCTATGAAAAATGTTTTTTGCTGATTTTTTAGCTACGCTATTACCTTCAAAACGACATAAAAAATGCAATTCCGTGCAAGTCAGATTTCTGATTTTTGTCCATGAAACGGAGCAGTGTGCGGCGGCGCACAATATCGTCGTCTCATACAAAAAGTGACCAAAATACAGGAAGCTATCTTACGTGAATAATATTCTATCTATTCTATTGAATACAATCTATTCAAATGACAGAAATTTTCAAAATTTCGTTAAAACCTGTAAACGGATAACAGGATATCCCTTATATCATTAAACTATAAATGTTCGAATGTTCCTATTGTATATGCGATCCTGGGTTCGATCCCTGCTCCGACCACCTTAAGTTTCTTTCGGCGGCGGTCACCTCGCATAGTGACGGCGACACTATCGAGTATTTTACCCTGAAAAAGCTTCTCAAAATACAGTTCGGAATCGGTGTAAAAACTGTAGGTCTCAATCAGTGAAGTATAAACCAGAAAACGCACAGCTCACTGGTTGTAAGAAGCTTTCTCCAAGTCCTTCATGGGATGTACTTGGAAACCATTTATTTATGCATAAATCTAGCTTTTAGGGAAAATCGGACAAAGGATTCAAGGACCTCTCATATATCCTGGAAACCTATCATAATTATGGAAAAATTATTACAATGTAATTATGATATACTATAAACAAAATAAAATATCAGTTTTATATTGTTTTGGACTTGGATTTTTTTTATTTTTGGCCGACGAGGCATTACTTGTACTATGCGGCGGCGGACGACTCGAAATCCTATCGTTTTTCATTTCTGGTTGCTATTTCAAGTTATAGCATTAGAAGAGCTGAATCGATCATGCACTGAAAGAAAAACCCTTTGTCGCATGGATGAATCATTCTCGTTAATGTTTTTACGTTGCAATAGTGAAAAGTGTCGTATATCCGACAATTTAGTTGTCGCAGCAACGAAAAATTTCATACACGATTTCTTTGAGAATTTTCCATTTCGCTGCTGCAACAACTTACTTTTCGTTCCTGCAACAATTTTATTTAATTAAACTTTTGTAGAAAAATGGGCTAAAAATTACAAAAACAGTAAAGACATGATAGTTAAACAAAAAATATTTGGTTTATCTCTTACTTTTCATAGTTTATATTTATTATTTATTTATTTTGAAGATTTGCCAAAATTTTTAGTTGACGAAACAATTTCGTTATTGTAACAAAACAAATGTTTATGACGTTAAAGAGAGAAGAGCAATAGAAAAAATGAGCGAGCGTAAAAAAGAGGCCAGCAAGTAAAAATGGTGAGCGTGAGTGGTGGGTCACGAACACATCTTAAATCAGTTTCTTTGCAACAACCGATAGTGGTAGACATATAGTATCTCCGTCGGAATAAGTTAAATAAATTTAATGAAAAAACTAATTAGTTATACTTGGTATTAATCATTTATTTTGAAAAATAAATTTTGTGAATTTATGTGATTGTTTGTGTAAGTTGAGTATTTATAAATCACATAGATAAAAAAACAGAATACAAGGAGTTGTGTTAACAGCAAAAAAGGAGACGCATCGATAGCAGAAAAACAACCCCGAAATATGTAACTGAACAGTTGTGTGTGTGTGTATGCGCGTGATGGTATAAATCGCAACAAAATGCTTGTGTTTTAACCATAATTCGGTCGCTCTTGTTTCGTTGTATTGGTATTTGGCTTCAGAAAAAATCAAAAGCCACACATACGTTTTGCGGGCAGTCGAAGTCAATGAAAACGAAGAAGTCAAAGAAAAAAGTGTTACAAGAAAGACGAACGTAAAAAATACCAATTTAACGAACAATCAAATGAATGCAATCGAAATTTTAACAAATTTGGTTAAACTAAATAAAAAATCAGTTAAAGAAAATACTTGCAGAGCGACCACTGGCTTAATAAAGGGGAGATTTGGCGCTACAATTGAATGATAGTACATACCCTCAACACAACAACAATTCCATGATTTAAGAAAACAACGATGCGGTTCTATTTTAAAAGAGTAGAGTTCATGGTAAGTACAGATATAGATATGTACATATGTATCTGAAATAGAAATCATTCCTCATATTTGTTTTTAATTGCAGAAAATGGATTCGACGGCCACAATAACACTCAACCCCTCAACTACCAGAATCTTCTCCAGATGAGTGTTTCAACATGAAATGGATATAATGGATAACATATATAATTCTACTGCACGTGTGTTTGTGACTGACCTCCTCCTAAACTTCTAGACCGATTTGAATGAATTTTTTTGTATGCGTTTGGGTGGCGCCCTGGGTGGTTTAGATTTACTATTCGGTCCAATTGGACAAAGGGGCGTGGTACCTCCCACACAAACCACAAATTAATCCTAACCGCTTGAAATATTATACAGGACAACGTCTGCCGGGTCAGCTAGAATATTTATATAATTAGGACCAATTTCGAAACAAAAATTCAAAAAATTATTATCAATATACTTGCAATGTAATCTACCAGTGTATTTATGTACAATTGTCAATAAATAATTACAATCACACTTGAAAACATTCATTGCAGCAATGACCTAAATTCATTGCAAGACCGATACTTATTTGTTGCAACAATGAAACAAATTCATTGCAGTAACGAAACAAATGCGTTGCTATAATGAAGCAAATTCATTGCAGCAACAACCGTGCTTTCACCTCATTAACGAACAATTTGCAGTTTGATGAACACATTTTCATAGTGGGAATGAAACTGTACGTTAGCTCACATTCGATGACAAAAGTTGTTGGGGTGATGAACATTTTCATCCCTCTGACTATGCTTTTCTATTCAGTGGGTAGTTGTGGTCCGAGCATGACAAATTCGTATAAATGTTATAGTTGTTCTTTATTGTTAATTTTTGTTTTGATAAATAAACAAATATTGGGAACTTTTATGTATTTTATGTATAAAACTCAGCTGTCAAATTTCCAAACCGAATTGTTTTCAATGCGCTCCACCATTGCAAATGGAGCAAACATCCCTGAACTTTGGGTTAACGTAATTAATACGTTGGATTGGACAAAAGTTTGAGTATAATTAATGCACCAATGATTCAATTGTGTATAACAAATTATCAAATTAGTGACAAGTTTTCATCCAACTAACGAATAATTGTAATAATATTTATATATATATCAATTTAATGAATAACATGCATTAAATTTGCGACAAGTTGGCATTCATTTGATGGATGAATCTGAAGAACAATTGAGGTAAAATTTAACATTGATCATTAAATGATGTTTGCGTTGAATATTTCATGTAATACTTTACCAACATATTTACTCTTACGAATCGTACTATTTTATGCTGTTTGTTTTCAAATAATACATTTAATTTTCCTGCCGAATAATCAAAGTCTGTCGACCGTATGCGTAAAATTGTTGGAATTGTATAATTAGTTGGATATTTTTAAAGTCTAATTAATTCCTTAAAATTAAATTCGGCGTACCAATTACAATAATGATAGAACAAATTAGTTAATTAATGAGTTAATTAGAATGGGTGATTGGAGTTAAATATAGATGCCTACAGTAAATCACACGAGTCTTACGTAATTTCAAGCCGACCAGAAGGGCTAACCTTTATTATGAAGTAGAAAAATATTGCGTACAATTGCTTCCGTCATTGCAATACACAAGTTAAAAATATTTAAATTAAACTTCAAGGAAAATGATTAACATGAATATAATCATGCACAAAAGATACTGCACACAAAGAAGAGTACAAAGAAGTTGGAATTAACTTTCCGTAGGACATTGCGAATGCTCACTTAAAAGGTAACAAAGTATTACGGAAACAAATTTGAATATTAAAATGTGCCAAATTATAGAAGCTACCAACAACAATTACCGCGCGTGACAGTCATTTTAATGAAGATACTAATAATGTAGTGCTATAAATTTTATGGAACTTCAATGAGTGTTAATGGAATGACAGAACAACAAATCTTTTGTCGCTCCTTATTATTCCGTATCCTGCTATCCTATAGATGGATGGAAATTTTTATGACGTTAAAGAGAGAAGAGATGTGCCTACAGCACATCGCAAGGACTCCAAAAATGTATATTTAGCATCCCTTTGCCGAATCCTAGAAGTTGTCATCTTTCAAATATAGTCGTTTGGAGCCAGTAACCTTGTAGGAGTCAGAAACGTCTACAGAGCTTAAGATTCCATTAAATACATAAATAAATAGTTTTCCATTACATCCCATGTAGAGCTTCTCACAATCAGTGAGCCGTACGCTGTATAGTTTTACACTCACTGATTGGGACCTAAAGTTTTGCACCGGTTCCGAACGGTATTTTCGGAAGTTTTTTCATGGCTAAGAACTCAATAGTGTCGCCTTCTCTAATCGGGGTTGGCGTCGTCGAAAGAATTCTAAGATGATCAGCGCAGGGATCGAACCCACGTTCCCATGTACAAGAGTCTCTCACACTAACCATTGCACCATCGACGGCCACAATGCTATTAAATACATTGGGGCATAATACGTAAGCCGTCAACACATTCCCGAAGAATTTCCTATGTTTTTCGACGAAGTATGACAATGACGAAGTGGTAATGGTAGAATAATACTACAGCCATGTGGCTGTTAAAAATAGTGCTATCGATTAGAAGTAATCAATTTCGTGGTTTAAGAAGCACTGTAATTAAGAAATTGGCTAAAACCCACTTGATTAGCTGGATATCCCGGTTTTTCTCTTCGTTTTATATCTTTATTTCATTTGAGACATCTATTCAAATATATTCCCAAGTATATCAGATCATATTGCATCTTGTTCGATTTTGGTTGGTTGGTTCACGTGGTTGCTAAAGATACTATTTAGCATCAATTAGTGTCTTGAGTCACCGCTTTGCATACCACATCACTCCGGACAGTCTAATGTGCCGTGTCTATATCCAACCATTTAATCGGGGATACCTCATTAGATCCCCTAGATCGATCACATGCCTCTCTATGAGGTTGTGTAGAAAGGGACGACCTATAGTATTTAGGCGTCTATTCATTTGAGCCGGGCAACTACAGAGGAGATGTACCACCGTCTCCTCCTCTTCTGCGTCTTGGCAGGCACGGCAGTGGACTTTACATGGAAGATTCAGCCGTATTGCGTGGTTACCGATTGGATACTGCCCGGTCAGCACGGCAATTAACCTTGATTAGATCCCCCGATTGTGTGGCCGTCGGTGGTGTACTGGTAGTGTGCGCGGCTCTTGTACATGAGATCCTGGGTTCGATCCCGATGACCACCTTAAATTTCTTTCGACGACGGTCACCTCGCTTAGTGACGGTGACACTATCGAGTATTAAACCATGAAAAAGCTTCTCAAAATACTGTTCGGAACCAGTGTAACACTGTAGGTCCCCATCAGTAAGTGTAAAACTAGAACACGTACAGCTCACTGGTTGTGAGGAGCTCTCCCTAATCCCTACATGGGATGTAACGGGAAACCATTCATTCATTCATTCAGATCCCCCGATTGTGGCTGATTAGGGAGTTCGTTCGGTGAATGTTATATTCTGGACCCGTGTTTCTGGATATGCGGCACGTTTCCGGTCTATCTCATCTGGCATTAGCTCGATCAAGGTGATGCAGGAAAATACCTCTTTTAACCGACCCTATAGGATCTGCGACTGACACCATATGGAGTTCGGTGGAAGAGGATCCTGCCCTGGCTAGTTCATCTGCCATTTCGTTCCCAAGAAGACCATTGTGGTAAGTTCCAAGTAAGAACAAAGTAAGACACACATTGGCCAGTCGACCTAGCTCGACAAGTTTTCCCCTACATTCACTAACGAGTTTAGATGTTGTGTTGTTAGATTTCAGCGTTAGGAGAGTCGCCTGGCTATCTACAAATATTCCAGTGCGCTCTGTTCTCCGTTGTAGTATAAGTTCGGCGGAGGCTTCCTTGATGGCCAGTACCTCCCCTTGGAAAACTCTGCACTTGTCGGGGAGTTTGATTGATAAATTTATGCTTGCCTCTTCGGAGAAGAAACCCGAGCCGGTTCCACAATTAAATTTGGATCCGTCCGTAAATACTTTGGTGTCAAACCCTGTCAGTGGTTCCGTTTTATCTCACTCTATTCTTCTGGGAAACCTGACATCGCATAGGTTATCGAACGTCAATGAGGGGGTGCAGTAATCGATGGTTATATTCAGTTCTCTTGGGGTTGTCTGTAGTGATTTCACATGTCCATATGCGTTGCTCTTCCAGATTCCAAGAGCATTTAGTCGTGTAGCGCTCGAGGTCGCACCAGCTAATATGTGAAGGTCAATTGGTATAATATGAAGCATTGCATTACGGGCTTTAGCTGGACACGTCCTCATTGCCCCTGTTATGCCGATGCTCTATGATACTCTTCCAGGATAGTTTAGGGTCTAGAATCACGCCCAAGTATTTGGCGTGAGCTGATAGTGGAATCTCTATTCCACTTAGCCGAAAAGGATTAAACTTTGGTATCTTTTTCCCTGGATTCCCTTGATTCATTTTAAGACCACTTCCAGTTTTCCACTTCATATTTTCACTCAAAAGGGATGGGAACAAACCAGATACCATTATTACCACGTCATCCGCATATGCCACGGTTTTGATCCTCGTATTATCCAGTTTTAGTAGCATTTTGTTGATCACGAGTAACCAAAGTAGGGGAGATCTGACTCCCCCTGAGGATTTCCCCTTTTCCCGCCCTTTGATGACTCGCTGTTGCCATAGAGGCGTTGATAATTCTGTTCTCTCGCATTGTCACAATTTTTCCACGCCTAGATATTCAACTGATTCTTCTGAGCCCACATTATTGAATGCACCCTCTATATCCAAGAACATTGTTGAGGACACAATGAGAAATAGTTTATAATATATGTATTTGTGACCCAAATGTGGCTTTGTTTGTCATTTCCTGTTATTCGAAATCCATCCTGTTCTTGCGTCTATTATCCAAATTTTTGGGTGTATTGTTGGTCCAAAATAGAGTACACAATATTGTGTGCCAGGAAGAACAGTAGAATTCTGGTTGACTATTTTCAATGAATTCTTGCCACAGCTACAAGTTTTTTCTTGTTTGGCAAGATATGTCTGCATTTACAGGTCTATTAAAGTCCTAAAATGCATGTGAGTTTATTCCAGGGCGTTTCTGACACACAGCTGGTCGGCTTCCTAGTTTAAGGCTCCTAGAGAACAAAGTGGGTGAGGAAATAATCAACAAGCAAACTGTTATTTAAAAGAACCAGGGTTCGATTAATTCACAGACAACATTAAAACACATGGGTTTGACGACGGCCGTTTTGCATAATGGAGGCAACACTCTCGATTAAGTATCCATGAAAAGGCTTATCAAAAACCATTAGGAATCCGTGTAAAGGTATATGTCCCATTCGGTGGGTATATAAACACGGGTAGACGACGCAATGCTTATTGAGTGAGAGAAACACCCACCTATTCCTCCACGGAATGTAAAGTAAGTTATGAATTTTGTCTGAGTTTTGAAGTATCTGATCAATTTTTTAATTATGTTGAAATCAGCGGTGGGGATTTTTCCTAAAATAATGTTACCTCCGACTCCACCTACGCAATGTTAAAATCGTGAACTTCGACTCCAACTCCGATTCCACAAATGAAATTATCGTATTTAAATGTTACCACAAAAAAATCCATTGCCAACAATAAACAGACTGATAGCAGTACCAAGTGATTTTAAAGTTTAGGTACTTGACCTACAAGAAGTTCGAATATTTCTATAATCAATATTCTCGTCCCAAAGATGCAGACAAAAGATTCTACAAGTTCGAATATTTGGAAATTTTGAAAATCAATATTCTCGTCCCAAAGATGCAGACAAAAGATTCTACACGTAATAGATGCACATATATAATAAGATGTATATAATAAGAAAAATATTTGCTTTTCTAACTTGTACTAATTAAAACAAATACCTTTATTATAATCTTTCAAAAGGTTTGCCGAAGGCTCAAAGGCAACAACACAAAAGCTCATATTCAAAGTTAAAGTAGCTCAGAATTACCAACAAATGATTCTCACTATAGTTAAAATTAAGTTTTCCTGAGCCTGAGCCCCTCCTGCAAACTGGATCCAGTACTGCACATTGGACCGAGAACATCGCTGCTGTGGCCGATTTTGTGTCCATAATCATAATGAGCGACGAATCCCATTTCCACTAAAGTGGTTATGTTAACAAACAAAATATGAATTTTAGGGGGACAGAGGACTCACATGAAATGTAAGAAGATCGAGTGCATCGCCTCAAAGTGATTGTTTGGTGTGGAATTTGCAGTGAAAAAGTGATTGACCTTTACTTTTTTGAGGACGCCGATGAAACAACCGTAACCGTAATTGGTTACAGGCACAAGTTAAACAGGTTTTTTCCACAAGTGGCTGAAATGGCTATGGAGAATTGTTGGTTCAATTACGATGGAGCAGCCTCTCACACAGCTCGAGCAACAATAGAGATTTTGAGACACCAATTTCCCGGCCAAGTGATCACCCGATTTTGCGATTTTAACTGGCCAATCAAGATCGCCAGATCTAACGGCCCCCAACTTCTTCCTTTGGGGCTTTTTGAAATATCGCGCTTACCACAACAACCCTCAAAACTTGCAAGAGTTGAAAGCTAACATTGAAGAAGAAATCGCCAATTTGGAGCCAGATATTTTGCGAGCAATAATGCCAAATGCCGCAAAACGATCACAAATGTGCATCAACTCGGGGGTGGTCATTTGGCAGATATAATTATGTCAACTAATTAATTAATACATAATAATGAAAAAGTATATGAGGTGTCAGGGGACACCCGGTTGGAACGAAGTTCCTTTCACTATATATTATGTACTAGTAAGTTCCAACACGCCTAAGGGGCCTTTTGAAAACTACTATAATTTAAATGGATCTTTAAGAAAATATACTTTTTGTAAAATGACTTTTTTTAACAATTTTTTTTTTATTAAATTTATTTTTTTTAAAAACATATATATTTTTAGGTCCTTTTTGTAAGAATTTGTATAATATTTTCCCGAAAAGGTACTTTCTTTATTGAGAGGTACTTCTTTTATGAAAAGCTAATGTTTTTTTTAAGAAAAGGTACCATTTTTAATAAGGAGTACTTTCTGTAGGAAAAGCCTAAGAATATGATTTTTTTTTAACAAAGAAGTATATTTTTAAAAACATGTACTTTTAAAGAAGTGGTACTCTTTTTAGGAAAGGGTTATTTTTTTAAGAAAATTTACTTATTTTCCGAAAGGCTACTTATCTCAAGAAAAGAAAACGTATTATTTTATTTTTAAGAAAAGGTACTTTGAAGAAAAGGATTGTTTGTAAGAAAATGTATTTTGTTAAGAGAAGGTAATTTTTTAAGAAAAGGTTTTTTTAAGAAGTGTGAATTTTTTTTAGAATTGGTCCTTTTTCAAGAGCTGGTACAATTTTAAGAGTAGGTATTTATCTCTAGAAAAATTATTTTGTTTTACATAAAAGGAACTCTTTAAAGAAAAGGTAGTTTTTTAAGAAAAGGCAATTTGTTGTAAGATAATGTACTTTTTTAAGAAAAGGTACTTATTTAAAAAAATTACTGTCTTTAAGAAAATGTATTTTTGGTAAGAAAATTTACTTCGTTTTAGCAAAGGTACTGCTTTAGATAAGGTTGTTTTTTTAAGAAAAGGTACACTGTTTAAAAATATGAGTAGGTACTAGTGTTAACAGAACCGAAACCGGTTAACCGAATTCCGGTCGGTTAACCGTATGTCGGTTTTCCAAAAATTACTATTTTCGAAGAATCCGTTTCACCGGTTATTTCAAGTCGATTAACCGGGGTTTTCGGTTTTTGTACAACTGATGTAACGCCGCAAAATTACACATCTTCAGTTTGCAGAACTGAACATTTCTCGCACTTCTTTTCCAAGAATTTTTAGCGTTTTTACTGCAAAATTATATTTCCCGATGAGGTGAACTTTCACCTCGGGGGTTACGTTAAGGAACAATATTGCCACATCTGGGGCTCGGAAAATCCATTGGTCGACGAGGAGACGCCAATTCATCCACAGCGAGTGACTGTTGGGTGCGGTTTTGGCATGGTGGCATCATAGGCCTATTATTCTTCGAAATTTGGCAAGGAACCCGTGTGTTATCGTGCCATGCTTAGCGATATTTGTTACCAAAAGTTGAAGACAGAACGACGCTGCGACCCACATAGTCAACGTCATAATCTATACTTTAACGCACTGTGTTCGAAAACTGTATTATCAGCCGAAACTAGGAAGTCCATTGGCCGCCTCGCAGCTGAGATTTGAACGCGCTAGACTATTATCTGTAGGGCGCCGTAAAACATAAGTGTGACGCAAAAAATCTAGAGTCCATAGAGGCCTTACAACACGAAATAAAGGCCCAAACAATCGAAAATGTACTGCAAAATTGAGTAGATAGAATGAGGTACTGTAAAGCAAGTCATGGAAGCCATTCGAACGTCGTTGTTTATCATTCAGAAAGATCAATGATGGGCCTTACCAATAAAATCGTAATTTTGAAAACGTGGCAATTCGTATTTTTTTTTAAAGCGAAATTAAATTCCAAATTTCACATGACCTATCCTTTACTTTCCCATTACATTTCATGAAGGCTTAGGCTCCACACTCTGATTGGGACCTACACACCAGTTAAAGAGACGAATTGAAAATAAAACGCATAGTTGTCCATTTTGCCATAAAAACCGAAACCGGTTATTAATCGGTTTCTATACATCGGTTTCACCGAAAACCGGTTTCGCCAAAATAGGAATATTCGAAGAAACCCAAAACCGAGATTTTTGAAACCCCCGTTTTTTGAATACATTATTACCTATATTATTTTTTCAGAAAATTTACTTTTTTTAACAAAACGCACTTACTTAAGAAAATGTTATTTTTTAAACTTCTTTCACTTTGGATTTTCTAAATTTACTTTTTATTCGGTTCAAAACTACAATATGTAGTAGTAAACAGGCTCCACCTAGAAAATTTCCCATTAAACAACAAATTTCTCCCCATATGTTAGTCTAGACACAAACCAAACGAAATGTAAGAGTGTAAGAGTAAGTGTGCTGGCAAATGTAATTCCATGCTCAGGGTTGTATTTGATGGATTTGCTAGTTTTGCTCTTTAGCTTTTCTAAATTTAAGTTTTATTGGGTTGAAAACTACAACGTGTAATAAACAGGCTCCACCTAGAAAACTTCGCGTTAAACCAAACCAAAAGTAACCAATATAGTTGATAATAATGGGTTGTAATATAGTAGTTAAAAAAAATTGTTTAACATTTTTTCGTTTAGCCCCCATCCCGCAATTTGCGATAAGGAACTTCGTTCCAAAACTTCGTTACAATAAATAATAATGTAATAAATTTTACATCTACAAATAAACTTTTCGCGAAAACAGAACTCATACTTTTTTCTTTAATTTCTAACAAAATGGTAGGCAATTCACATTATGACATTACTTTTGTGCCACTTTGTAGTCAGACAGTTTGCAGTTTAAGGAAGATTCATATCTCACATTTCTGGCAAAAAAATATGGGGCGAAGTCGGACATTCCCTGCTAACCAATGGCTATGACCCTGTGTTATCCAAAATGGCAAGGAATTTATATCTTCAAGGTATTATTGTATTCCTTCACGTGGATTCTTTTAGCAATTTCTGAAATTTTACATATACGCAGTCGGAGCCGGTCTGAAAAAATTTTCTCTAACCCCTATTACGGCTCCGGGCCATTTTCCTGAACTCCAACTGCTATACTCCATTCCTTCTACACACTCCTGCTGAAAATGATATCGAATATATTTACAGAGAAAATAGTGTCTTCTTCTAAATTACGGTGCTGTTGGTTAGAAATGTCAGTATTTTTCTCTTCTTAGGTCCGTGTTTAAGATCTTCCAGTATGATGGCACTCACGTCACTCATTAAATGTTAAAAATATTGGAAATTAACAAGTAGCAACAAAACATGTCATTGTTTATTGGCATGAAAGAAATTTAGTTAACATCGGCAATATAATCTATAACAAATGCAATTTGATGCTTGCGTGTTTGTGGTTCATCCTTCAACATTTTTAATGCGAAACAAAAATGGCATTTCTTGTGGATTTGAGTTGTTCCAAATAATATCGGCGAACAAGACCCGTAGAAGAATAACAGTACACGCGACGACAATCTTATGCTTAAGGCTGTGTTTTGTACAAACATTAATAAAAAAATAAATGTTATTGATGTCCTGGGAACACTTAAAAAACAACGACAAGAAGCCTGTGGTTGGATTTAGATCTAAAGCGACATATTGAACAACCATTAACGCTTTATTGCTGTCATCATCTCTCAGTTACTTGCACCCACTTAGACACCCCCTCCTTTGCCGAACATGTCCTCATCACGCTCTTAATGACTTTATCGGTAAATTGATACGATACTTGTGGTGCTTGTTCAATGTTGTTGGCAACACATAAAAAGATTAATAAATTATGCTCGATGAGGATATTCCAAGTTTATTGTTTCTTTTTGCTCAGGTATTTGCCACGATATCCTGTTGCATGTGATAAATGTCAGCGTGAGTTGCCACGCTCTAACGTTGAGTTGTCGCTTTATTACTATCTTCTCCCCAATGGGGATGGTGATTAATTTATTGACTTTGTCAATTGATTAAATATTATTCGTAGTGGGTGATTATTATCTAATTAGTATCAAAGACATAATTGTATTATATCAGGCTCATATTCCAAAACATATTCGGCTAGCTGTTGATTATTGATGGACTGTTTGGAAAGAAATTCGATATGTGAAGATAATTGATTACATATTTTAAACAAAATTTAATTAAAATCAAGTGCTAATCATGAAACAAATTCCTTATATTTCTTATAGAGACAGATTGAGAAAGAAACACATGTGACAGGGACAGGCGATTAAGTGGAAGCAAGCAAACTCATTTTCGGCAATAGTCCAATGTATAACACCGTGTATCCTTAACCTGTTTATAATAAAATGAACTCAGCTAATAGTATTTACAACCTGTGGGGCAGTAAGTATTAAACTTAACTGGTACCATTTCTATACAAGCTGAAAAAACTGTTCCAGAAAAATATTTCAGTAACCATGTACATATTTGCGAGAATTGGTTTCGTGAAATGAAGATCTGCTGCTTTTTGTTTATTTATTGTCTGTCACACTTTTGTTTTCTGCAGTTTTTATCAAAGAAAACCGCATTTGGTTGTGACGTATATTATAACCTATTAATCATTGTGTACCAAACATGTTAATTGAATAGCAAACACAATGTGTTTAGCCACAAGTATAATATATTTGCGACAAACTACAAACGCGTTATATTTGAATCCAAACAACAAAGCCATTTGGGTTGTTATTCAACACGATTCTGTGTGGCAAGGTGCGAGAACGCATAAGCCAATCAACTCGAAACTAAGATACCATTTTTGGAGATTTAAGACACAATAAGTCAAGAAAAGATTGATATAGAACGACATGTTAATAATCAGCTCACTTCAAAGATTAATATCCCCATTTCAACTATATCGGAAAGGATTCTCCCATCTTCATCTTCTTCAAAATCTAGCATAACGTCAGCTGGGCGGATGCTTTCAAAAATATTACTTCTAACCAACAATTTTAAAACTATATATTAAATATAAAAATATTTTTAAGAAAAAAAAAAACAAATTTAAACAAAAAACAAAAAAAAAATACTTTAAGTATAAGTATTTTGCAGCTGTATAAAGAAAAAATAGAAAAAAATTACATGGATTGTCAGACCCGGTTGGAACGAAGTTCCTTTCTCTATATATTATGTACGAGTAGATACTTTTTGTAAAATAATAAACTTTTTAGTATATTTTAATTGAAAGTATTTTTTTAAAACAAGTATATTTTTAGCCCCTTTATTGTAAGAATATATATTATGTTTGTTTTAAGAAAACTTGCTATTTTTAAGAGGACGTACATTCTGTAAGAAAAATCCATAAGAGTATGAATTTTTTTTACAAATAAGTACTTTATTTAAGAACAGATACTTTTTAAAGAAGTTGTACTCTTTTTAGGAAACTTATCTCAAGAAAATAAAAGAAAAGGTGTTATTTTATTTTTAAGAAAAGGTACGAGAAAGTTATTTTGTAAACTTCTTTCACTTTGGGTTTTCTAAATTTACTGTTTATTCGGTTCAAAACTACAATATGTAATAAACAGTCTCCACCTAGAAAATTTCCCATTAAACAACAAATTTCTCCCCATATGTTAGTCTAGACACAAACCAAACCAAAAGTAAGAGTAAGTGTGCTGCCAAATGTAATTCCATGCTCAGTGTTGTATTCCATGGAGTTGCCAGTCTTGTACTTTAGCTTTTCTTAATATACGTTTTATTGGGTTCAAAACTACAATATGTAATAAAGAGGCTCCACCTAGAAAACTTCCCTTTAAACCAAACCAAAAGTACCCAACATAATTGATAACAGTAGATAAATAGTAGATAAAAGAAGTTAAAACAAAAAGTTTTTAACATTTTTTCATTTATGCCCCATCGCGCAACGTGCGATAAGGAACTTCGTTCCAAAAATGACATGAAGTGTCAGGGGACACCCGGTTGGAACGAAGTTCCTTTCGCTGTATATTATGTAGTAGTTAGTTCCAACACGCCTAATCTGTCTGTTGAAAAATACTATAATTTAAATGGATTTTTAAGAAAAGATGCTTTTTGTAAAATAATAAACTTTTTTTTATAAATTTTTTTTTTAGAATGTAGTTTTTTTAAAAGTATATTTTGTTGGTCCTTTTTGTAAGAATATGTATTTTATTTTCCCGAAAAGGTTTTTTAAAGACAGGTACTTCTTTTAATGAAAGCTTATGTTTTATTTTAAGAAAAGGAACAATTATTAAGAAGAAGTACTTTCTGTAAGAAAAAGCCATAAGAGTATGTTTTTGTTTACAAAGAAGTAATTTTTTTAAAAGCAGGTACTTTTTAATGAAGTGGTACTGTTTATAGGAAACGGTTATTTTTTTAAGAAAATTTAATTATTTTCAAAAAGGCTACTTATTTCTAGAAAAGAAAAGAAAAGGTATTATTTTATTTTTACGAAAATGTACTTTTAAGAAAATGAATTTTTGTAAGAAATTGTATTTTTTTAGTAGAAGGTACATATGTCAGGAAAAGTTATTTTGTTTAACAAAAAAGGTACTATTTAAAGTAAAGGTAGTTTTTAAGAAAAGTCAATTTGTTGTTAGAAAATATACTTTTTTAAGAAAACGTACTTATTTAAAACAAAAATTTCTTTTTTTAAAAAAATTTACTTTTTGTAAGAAAATTTACTTGTTTAAAGGAACGGTGTGTACTTCTTTAAGATATGGTATTTTTGAGAAAATTTACTTTTTTTCAGAAAAGGCACTTATTAAAGAAAATTTTCTTTTTTTAAACTTCTTTCACTTTGGCTTTTCTAAATTTACTTTTTTGGGTTAAAAACTACAATATATACTAAATATTGGTTACAGACTCCACCTAGAAAACTTCTCATTTAACAAGGAATTTCCCAACATATGTTAGTTAATTTCTTTCTCTATGATCCAAGCCGTTAGTCTAGATACAAACCAATGTAAACAATACACTGAAAGAATAACGCTTCGTTGCATGTATGAAATATTTTCGTTAATGTTTTTACGTTGCTCCAATGAAAAGCCTCGTATATCCGACAATTTTGTATTCGCTGCAACGAAAAATTTCATACGTGATTTCTTTGACAATTTTTTATTTAGTTGCCAAAACAACTTCATTTTCCTCCTGGAACAATTTTTTTTAACTTAAATTTTGTGGTAAACTGGCTTTAACATAAAAAATAAGTGCATGAAATGTAAGATACTGATATTGGGTTTATCTGAAGCAACTTCATTGCTGTAATGAAACAAATTCATTGCAGAAATAAAATAAATTCATTGCAAGAACAATACTTATTCATTGCAACAATGAAAAAAATCCATTGCAGCAACGAAACAAATTCGTTGGAGCAACAACCATACTTTCATCGCAGTGACGAACAATTTGCAGTTGATGAAAATATTTTCATAGCGGGAGTGATACTGTACGTTAGCTCACTTTCGATGGCAAATGTTGTTGGGGTGATGAACATTTGCATCCTTGTGACGATGCTTTACCGTGGGTTGTAGCATAATAGTGTTAAAACAAAAATTTTTATTTTTTTTTTCATTTAGCAACGAGCTGTAAGGAACTTCGTTCCAATACTATTAAAAAATATTGTATCGATTAAGATTTATTCAAAAAAATCATCGGCCTAGAACATAAAAAACACCCGTTACTTCAAAGGCAAGATAGCTAAATTCCGGCCGAAGTACTGCCACTTAATTTACCTATTGTATCTTTGATATTTATGCATAATGTTAGCATTTTTATTTGAAATGTCAAAGAAAATTAATTAATTATGTAAAATATCTGTAAACAAGTAATATATTAAGAAAATTGTTTTGTTGCCAGAACCAAAAATTAAATTAAGTTTCTACAAGACAGACATAAGTGGCAACGAGTCATGTGTCGGTTAGATGCTAGAGATAAGTCATTTTAGAAAATGTCCTTGTAATGTTTTTCTTTTTTCAGAACCACTTTCCAAAGGGATCAACACCATTGCCACGTTTTAAAAATATTTAGCGAACATTTCACAACGATGAGGGTATGTTTAATGCATCCGACTGATATTTCTATGCTGTTTTTTTAACAGTTCAGCATACACCCTCTCAATTTAATGAATCACATTTTCTCACGCTTGCTGAGTGCATAATGCCCAGTTGACATTAACGAACTTTTAAAGATTTAACAAAAAAGCCATAAAAACGCAGTCAAGTTTTAACTCAAATGCTCCAATTATTGCTGGCGACTGAGATAAAAAAAAAAACCAAATACAAAATCGGACTATGGCGATGATATCGGGATATTGTGGTAAGCAAGTGCTACTTTTGACGCTCTGATGCGTTCGTCCACCAATGCCCGGCACGTAGGGACAAGTGACAGTATAATCGGTTACAATGAACGGATGCATTGGTGCTGGGCGTTGATGTTTTTCATTTTATGCCATTCTCTTCAATTAAAATGATTGCATTCTGCAGCTTTAATAATAACAACAAATGAATGTTCTTAAAAGCGATCAATTCATAAGAAATTGTTTTTGTGTTCGTTCGCGTTTTGACTGCTGTTGCAAAACTAAAATTTTAGATTTTTAGAGGAATTTTATCAACGAATTGTTTTAGCAGTTGATTATTGTGGGAAATATTTGCTATCGCAATAAAAAATATTATTATTACCATGGAAATATATAATGTACTATGTCAACTATAGTGGTAATTAATTTATATAGTCTATTCAAATAGGGCATCTCTGATTCATAGTTTGCTTATGTTTTTCATCTGAAAGTCGTCATCTGGTCAAATATATGGTACAATGTTTTTGCCAAATAATTACAGAAGAAACTATCAACAACTTAATGGAAAGTTATGAAATGTTGCCTCGAATTCAAAGTAGGCACTGTGTGTAGCCAACAGATGATGAACATGTCACGGAGTTCGGAACTAGCCACGCCAGTGAGTGTTCTTTCTGAATTACGTATTACTGCAGCAAAACTCAACCATTTTGAACCTTGAAAACTTTTAGAGGGTGGCACATATGTAACGTTATGATTTAATTTGTGAATACAAGTTTTGTTTACGTAAATTTTTTCGTTTTTTTCAGAATTTACTTTGAAAATCTTGTAAAATTTATGATGGAAAGACTCAGCACAGTTGTTTAATTTAATTTTGAAAGTCAGCATTCAGTATTATTTAGACACAAATATTATATGGAAATATCTTTCATATTCGAAATGGACCTAGCACCTTTTGACGTAGAATACGTCTTACCTTACGGTATGAGGAGTCATGTCAGGTTTTTATTGTTGTAATCTTTATTTCATTGAATTTGAGGAAACGGCTAGATGAATTTTTTTAAAATTTTTTTTGTAGGTAAATGAAGATGTTATCTTTCGTTTGATATACATTTCATATTGGTTGATATATTTCCAGTATTTTAATTTCTCAAATGAAAATTGTTTAAACACATACACTCAAACATATGTGTGGTGTTTGGTTGAGTGTTTTTGGTTGCTCAACATTGCTTAGGAACATGTATCTAGTAAAAAGTGAAACAAACAGTAAGCTAACGTAATAAAGCTTTTTTGCGAAAGCTTCAATAAAGCTGTTGTAACATTAATTTTGAATTGTAAAGCGTAAAGCTTTCACACAACGCTCGAATGCTAATGCGAAGACTCGATAAGGTAAACCTTTTTTAATATTAGGGCGGCCCTCTCAACATTCGCAGAACTTATTTCAATAAAAATATTAATTAAAATACATAAATTAAATTAAGTTTAAAAAAATTGAACATAATATTTTTTTTTAAACGGACTTGAATCAAATGCCGTTGGTAAATATAAAAATTACAGCAGACAGTTGTCCGAGGCCTTCGGCCACGGACTGTCCCTGCAGGCTGTGTCAGAGACACGGCCATTAAGTTTAACGTAGAATACGCCATCCGATAAGACAGAAAACATATATAACAATAAATTCATTTGCTTATGTTATTTATCATTTATTGTTATATATGTTTTCTGTCTTATCGGATGGCGTATTCTACGTTAAACTTAATGGCCGTGTCTCTGACACAGCCTGCAGGGACAGTCCGTGGCCGAAGGCCTCGGACAACTGTCTGCTGTAATTTTTTAAAACGACTAACTAGTTGGGATTAATGTAAATGACATTCAATACCGGGCAGTGATTGAACAGTCCAGAATTGTGGTTTCAACACCACTGTATGTTATATAAAATAAAGACCATTTGTATAAAATATACTCAATACATCAATTTTAATGGCACAAATGCTTTATTGTTATCTCGAACCACAATTTTATGAAATGGTTAGAACTTGTGAAAACCAGAATAGATTGGTATAAGTTTGGGACACATAAAGCAAGTGCACAGGATTTGTCACTGCGGGTAGAATTTGAAGACGACTTCGGCAAAATTCCGCACGTTCGGCGTATTTTATGATCACAAACCATAGTTTCATAAAATATCGTAATGACATCAGTTAAAAATATGAAGGGTTTGCAATGCCATAGTGTAGTTTTCCTCCAGAACGATGCAATCGCCATGGTACAGTAATGGCAACATCAAGTCAAACCGTTAGGACACCTACACTTGTTGTTGGAAAAAATAAAAAACAACTGAAATTAAATACAAATGCAAAGAAAATCATTTTTGAACCGACATCACAGGCCAGAGGGCGGCGTATTGATGTGGGTACTATTACGTACTATGGCACCATCGATCGTGAATTTCAAAGTGCAAAAATTACTGAATCGGCTTTTCCGAAGTGCAGTGAACTATTTGGTCCCATATCTTGGATATTGCAACTGGATAATGCCCCGATACACAACGCCAGAGTAGTAAAGGAGTTCATTGCAAGCCAAAGTGTTAATATTCTTAATTGGCCACCCTATTCACCAGATCTAAACATTATCGAAAATGTCTGGGGTGGGATATCTCGTAGGGTCTATGAAGGAGGTAGACAATTTGATGACAAGCAGTCACTAATTCAGGCCATTAAGGATGCTTAGAATCAAATTTCGTTGGATTACAAAAATTCTATATACCTCTTAATGAAAACCCGTATATTTGAAGTTATTAAAAACAAAGAGGGTTGTACCCATTACTAGTAGTTCTTAAATAAAGTAAAATAAATTTAAAAAAACAAGAAAAACTCTTTTTCATTAAAATTATTTAAAGTGCGTTTATTCAAGTGAACCAAAAAAATAGCACATTTTTGTATTTTTTTTTTATAAATTGCTCAAAAAACGTTCTTTAGTTAAGAAACCACTATTATCATGAACAATTCCAATTTTGAAAAACCGCCAATTCCAAACGCCTTGAGATAACTGAAATATTTTTACCGCGTTTTGCTAACTGAAGTGTTCTCAGAAATTACCTTTTCCTTCAAGTGGCAAAGATATTAACAAAATACTGAAAAAAGTCAATGAAAAAATTAAATATTTAAACTTTGGTAGAGAATATCTTAATAACGATAAAAGATATTCCGGAGCACTTAGCGTATTCTTTTCTTAGATTATTAGAGATAAAAACTCCAAAAAAGCCTGACTCCTCCTCTAAAAATGTCTAGTACATTTAAGAATGGTCAGAACAATACTTTAAAAGTTGTGATATCAAATTCTCCGCGTGTTGTTTCGTGAAATTTGAATTTGTTGAGAGCGATGCCGAATTGATGTTTTCGGGTTTACGGCGACACTTTCGTTTACAGCAGAAATGTTTTCAGGAGACCGACAGGTACAGGAGTCTTATTTTTTTATTTATTATTAGTTTAGCATAAGGACAATAAGAATATAATTCTTTTATAGTCCAAAGATACATTAATACAAGTCGACAGTTATTATTATTATCATTAACACGAGGATACAAACAGAAAACAAAAATTGAAGATTAAAGTCACTTAAATCTAACAATTTTTCATAAATACACAAGCAAATCTGAAGTAATTATCTGATTCTGATAGTGGTAGAGAAAGAAGCTGAGATAGAATAGAAGATGAAGGTAGAAATGTAGGATTGGCTGTTTATGAGTTGAAAGAGAGATTTTTTAAAACTGCTAGCATTGTTAATCAGCCGTATATGTATAGGCAACGTGTTCCAAAGTTTGATTGCATTAATGAAAATCAATCTGCTTGAATTAGTGTATTTAAATTCTGGTAGAATAAGAGTCATGCATCTCGAAGATGTACCGATTTTAAGCTTTTCATAGAGGTAATGAGGAGATTTTTTATTATGAAATGTGTGTAAAAATATAGCGTTCCTGAGTCTAAGGTAGTCATCCAAATCAGTTCCAAGAATCAACTTCCTATACGACGAAATGCAAGAGTATCTTGATATATCATAAACGTACCGAGTGGCATTGTTGAATGAAACTATAAGTTTGTGCTGGCTATGGGGAGTCCAGTTTGCTATATATTTCCGCAGCATAGGAAATATATGGAATAATAAGCTGAATCACAAGTTTTCTTTTTAAATCCGTAAGAACATATGAACCAGTAATTCTCCAATTTCAAAAAGTAAGGTAAATTTTCAGAATAACACTATTAATGTGATCTTTGCAGTTAAAGGATGCATTTATGTGGAAACCCAGATATTTAGTTTTATCGACGAACTTAAGACGCGTCTGCCCCATATAAACCGATGGAAGAGATTTTATAATGGCTTTGCTTAATAGGAAGGACGCATGATTTGGCAGGATTCAAAGTCAGATTGTAAAGTAGAGCAAAGTTACGAATTATGTCATTTAGTTTAGAGCTAAGATCTTCTACTACTCCGATTCGGGTTGAAATATGCATATTTACACACTGAAAAAATATCATTAATAAAGAGACTGAAAAGAAGAGACCCAACAATAGAGCCCTGTGGTACACCAGTAGTTATATTTCTCGCAGTAGATATACATTGACCAGATATAACCCTTTGTTGACGGCCAGTCAGATAATTTTTAATTAATAATGAAGATGAGTCAGAGAATCCAAAGAGCACTTTGAGTTTCACACATAATAAGTTGTGATCAACACTGTCGAATTCCTTCGAAAAGTCAAGAATGCACATGTATGTTATATATTCCCGATCATATTGACTTCTAATATCGTCAATCACTTTCAAAGCTGCTGTTGCACAACTATGGGATGCTCGAAAACCAGATTGCAGAGGCGATAACAGACTATTAGAGGAAATGTATTCATTCATCTGATAGCCGATTAAGGACTCAAATGATTTAGATAAAACAGGTAGTATACTAATAGGTCTAAAGTCTTCAGGACTGTTAGCTGGCGGTTTTTTCGTAACTGATAAGACATTGGCTATTTTCCATTGCTCTGGAAAAGTGGAGGTTGGTAAACAATGGTAGAAGACATGAGTTAATGGTTTAACTAAATATGGTAGTGTCAGTTTAATAAATCGAATCGACATTCCATCCTCACCTACTGCATTGGATTTGATATTGACAATTGATTTATACACCTCCCCTTCAATGAACGGGGAAAATTCAAAATTACTAGAACAAACACTCATTATCACATTACCAACGGAGCACAAGTAGGAATTAAACTACTCAGGGTTTAAACAGCATGAAGGTTCTTTCACTGCGGGAATGAATACCCATTTTAATCAAATACCCATTTAATGATTACCCATTTTAATGAATACCAATCGACGTCGTCGTCCAAATTTAGATCGATCGTCATTGGATATCTCAGGTGGCAATAGCGCTGAGAAATTATCTCTCCATATTCCCAACATACTCTGCACATCTGCGATGAGATTTCCCCCCTTGTCATTACAGACGGGGGGGCCCTGAACCATGGCTATTAGTTCCGTTTTTGACTTTTTGGTAGAATTTTCGGGCTCCGTTCTTCCTTCTGTATGACTCAAATTTCTCACTCTCGCGCTTTCTCCACTGCCTTTTCTTACGCCTAAAGAGACGGTTTACCTCCTTTCTTTTCTCCCTATACCGCTCAGTCGCAGCTCGCGTAGCAATTGACTGAAGCATTGCCATGCGTGCAGCGTTTTTTCATCATTTGCAATGCGACACTCTTCATCGAAGCGGTTTTTCAAAACCAAGTACGGTTATTGCGGCAGTTTTTATAGAGTCGGAAATGGGTTTCCACTGCGCTTCAGGATCGTTATCGTATTCTGTGCCAAAAGTTGCGCGATCTTCCTTGAGTAGGCTCGGGCTTCCTCTGGTAATTGCAGCTTTCCGATGTCCAGCTTCGTCTGCGTCTTGTTTCGTACGATTTTCGCTGTACTTAATCTTGTACCAGGTAGTGATCAGAATCAATGTTAGCTCCTCCGATCACTCGTACGTCCATTACACTATATGAGTGCCTTCCATCAATTACCACGTGAATTTGGTTCTTCGTTATTTGATCTGGGGATACCCAAGGCGAAACTAAATGAGCAGCCTGATTTGGTTATGCGATCACTGATGTGTCTCAGGCTTAGTAGGTGACTGATGTCACTGAAGCTCAAGTGCTTTTTTCCTTAGAAGGCGGATGAGCCAATCATATGGCCCAACGGCGCATAGAAACCAAAAGAAGAAAATCCAGGTTCGACATATTGCATCCTGGTCAGCGTCTGATCCATAATGGGCGGCTGCAATGAAATATCCTGGCAGTAGGTAAAAGGCAAAAACCCGGTGGACTGGGTTTGCCCTCCCGCTACCGTTTATTATGGCAGTGAATGTACAGAAACGAAAAAGAAAACATAAACTGTCCATAACAGTCCCAGTTTGTTGACCACTCTTCGACTGTTTGATAAATAAGGTCCACTTTCTCGGCTGAAAACTCTTCGCTGTTTCCGATCGGTCTCAGCATAACTTTCAAAATTTTTCTAATAAGTTTTCACGATATTATTTTAGCGTCTTGAAACCGGTCGTAGTCAAAATGACGAAGGATGACGTTAGTGTACAAAAAATAAGAATGACTTTCTAGGGTTAATAATCGGAATAAACATATGTGACTGCTGCCAAATATCAGAGTTGCTACTTGCACAAAAAACTGACACTAGATTTAAAAAGTGGATTTATAACTGTGGTGTTTATGTAAACCAGACGAAAATCCCCTCAAGAAGTCAAATAAAATGGAAGAAATGCATGCAACAAACCGAAGATTGTTATTTACCACAGAAATTTGGTCATAGTAGTTTAAAGATTTTTTCCACCATTAACATCAGCGAAACAATAAAAAAAAATAAATGGTTTCCCATTACATCCCATGAAGGGACAAGGGAGAACTTCTCACAATCACTGAGCTGTGCGCTTTCCAGTTTTCACTCACTGATTGGGACCTACAGTTTTACACCGATTCCGAACGGTATTTTGAGAAGCTTTTTCATGGCTATATACTCGATATTGTCGCCGTCACTATGCGAGGTGACCGCCGCCGAAAGCAATTTTAGAGTGGTCAGAGCAGGGTTCAACCCAGGATCTCATGTACACGAGCCGCGCACACTAACCATTGCACCACCGACGGCCACAGCGAAACAATAGTCTTGCTTAAACAACACAATGACCATAGATGTAAATGAACAAGATGCAAGTACCCTACCAATGCGACAATATGTGTATGGAAAGGAAAAAACATATTTATGCATTTTTGAGCAAGAAAATGTTAATCAAAGAAAATAAATGTAACCTTAAAACCCTAAAAATTTCTCTTAAGATTCAAATCTTTTCCAGTTGAGCGCAAGTAAAATTTATAATATTTACACCATCAATGGTCTCCTAAGTGCATCATCAATTTAAATTTGAAACTAACTTCAGACTCCATACCAATTCTATTTTTAGAATGCCATGTTAAATTTAGTAAATATAACGCGTAAATTATTACAATTGCTTCAACTAAACCAAGCAGTAATGCCATAGATGGATATGATTCAGAAGATGCTACATTGGCACTAGAAGAAAATGTGTCAACATAACCCAAGTCACAAACACCCTGCCTAGGGCTTTTCCACTATCATTGAACCATTTGCACTCGCATTTAAGTCAACTAATACTTCCTCATTTGTGACAAGTTTGGTATTGCTGCTCCAAGCGACATTTATGATGTCATATCCATACTTTAGAACTAGAGAAATGAGGAGAAAAACAAAGTACGCACAGAACTTTCAATGATTCATTTAGTCTGCTAAACAGAATTATCTATTGAGTCCATTGACTATCTACCATGTTGTGGGAGAATCAATAGAAGTAAAGGAACTTCTAGCTAAAAACTCATCCATGCATTCCATCTACATGTATCTGAGGTCTTGTCAGAGCTTTGTTGTTTATCAGTATCATCATTACTAAGATAGTTAACAGTTCTTCTCCACACAGCTTGGATATCTTAGTCTGGATTGGCAAATCAATTAAATTCAATTAACCTCTACACAAAAATACACCAACTTGATAGTTTCAATCGCCCGTCAGCGTTTTAATCACACTGTTACATGGTTCACACAGCATGGAGCGATTAATGAATGAATGGGTGACAATGCAGTGACGGGTGGGTAATCAGCTGTTTTCTGAATAATGTGAAATATTCGGCCACTTTCATTTATTGCTCAGAAGCCTTTGCAAAAAAGGTGGACGCTGATTTAGAAAGTGGATAGTTTTAAAAGAAAAATTTTATCGAGATATTAAATAAATCGAATAATAGGACTAAAGGTCATGTTAAACTAATATTAAAAGGCACAGATTATTAATGAAAAAGTATTAGTACATCTTCGCAATTAACTTTTTTCATGAAAAAGCAATCACAGAATAAATTCAATAAAATAATAAATTATGTTTCATAAATCCTACATTTTACGACAATTATTCATTAGTCAAAACAAAATATTATCTAAGAAATTTGCATAAATCTTAATTAAAACATTCATACATTTAATGAAAATGTTCTTTCGTTACGTCTTCATAAAAACAATAATGAAACTGCGCATAACTTTAATGAATTTATTCTTTGGCTTGCGTTTTTGAAAGCGTTTATAAATTATCATCGAGCTTTATGTAACACAATCTCTAAATCCAATGAGAATTGTTTAGTACGCAAATGATCGAAAACATATCCAAAGACAGGCAACATCTGAAAAAAAAATTGTGTTCGAATTAAAAAATTTTAAAAAAAAAAATTAATGAGTGTTCGAACTCACGGGCGATGTGTTAACACATTTTTTGTTACACGGTACCTGTTCGATTTCTATGAACACATTAGTAAATGTTACATTGGAAAAAAAAGAATAGCTTTTGTGCTGAAGGCTCTTTTGCTATTCCACTTTCTTTTTCTTACATCTGCTTTAACATTAGATGCAATATTGTTATAATAAATAAAGCAATATTTAGCTCACTGGAATAATTGTTTTTGTTTTGTCATAAACAGAGCGACGACAAAAAGTATTGAATAGTATCACGGTAGAAGCACTAGCCCAGCTGATTTGTATTTTTTTCTGGGGTGAGTTTTTCTCTTATGTCAACGATTGTTTACTTTTGTTTGTATGCAACCACCGTTCACCTACAATTGCGGTTTTTGAAATGTTTTCTCCGTAAAAATCACATAGAAACGTTTTAATTTCCATACTGAAACACTTTCAAAATATCAAATAAAACACACGCATTTTGTAATCAGCTGTGTTGACACAATACAGGCATTGAGCACAAACAAAATGCCTCTTGTTTTTGGCTTGACGTATTAGTTGTTGTACTGCATCTACCATTATATTTCTACCACGAATAGTATAGAGAATTTATTGCACTCTTTTTCCGCTCTAATGTAAAGAGTCTGAATAAAATATCATAATCGAGTCTTTTTCTCTTTATAGGATAGTTCAATATAAATGCACCATTTCGACAATGTTATTACTATTACATATTTCTATTCTATACTACACAATTCAATACTCTTTCGCGACGACGACCTGCTTGTTAGCTGCCGCTACATCAATACCATCATACTTATATTCAGGCAGAGACTATAGTCATAGAGTAAATAGCGGTAGAGAAAATCTTTCACTCACCAAATTTCTGACATTTGTCCTCGTGTGATGTATACGTTTGATGTTGAAAAGAATTGCTTTACTAATACCAGATAGAGGCAATGGTTCAAAACAACGAACAAAATAACAACAACGGCATTTCGTTTTGTGTGTTAAAATTAATGTGTTAAATACAACACAAATGTATGCTAACAATAACAGTCAATAAAAAAGTTTAAAACACATTTAAATTTCACAGTTTTGCACTAAAATGGCATGAAAAATTAAAGCAAGAAGTTATTGTAATTCCACCTGGTGTATATCACTTTTCGTCAAACATCTCTCTATCACACCGACCGCATCACGAAGAGTGTGAAAGAAAACGTCAGATGAGACAAATGGCGGCTCTACTTCATATTTACTCTATGCTATAGTTGTACAACAACCACGTATGTGATGCTAATGCTGTCTGTTGTGTGCATGTGTTCACTTTGATAGATTGCCCTAGCCGTGCCTGTAGATATTAATGCATCAAAAAATATTATCGAGACATTATATAAAACGAATAATATCTAAGAGCCATGTTAAATTAATGTTAAAAGGCGCATATTGTTAATGAAAAAGTATTAGTGCATCATCGCAATTCACTTTTTTCATGAAAAGCCACCGACAGAGTAATTTCATTAAAATATAGACTTTATGAAATTTATTCATTCGGCAAAAGTTAACATTATCTACGAAATTTTCATAAAACTTCATGAAAATATTCATACATTTAATGAAAATGTTCTTTCGTTACAGTTTCATGCAATCAAACATAAATAATAATGAAACTGTTCATAACTTTAATATATTTAATCTTTGGCTTTCGTTTTATGAAATCGTTCATAAAATATCATCGAGCTTTTTGTAACGAAAACTCTAAATGCAATGAGAATTGTTTAGTACGCAAATGATCAAAAACATATCTACAAACAGGCAACATGTGAAAACATTTGTGTTCTCATTAAAACATATATAAAATAATTAATGACTTTATAAGCTTTGAACTGATATTTATATAGTTATGAACAGATTCATTACATTTATTGAACTATTTATAAAATTATGGAATATGTTCTTAAATTTAACGAACCAAAAACTATGAACAGATAATATGAACTTTTGTAAATTTTTTCTTCAGTGTAGATTATCAGATTAAATATAACAATTAGCGGAGAGAGAAATTGAATGAAACTCTCTTCCATTTAAAAGAAATCTTGCGGTCATTCTGCTTTCGATTTACACTAACAGTTTTGAAGAATTCGCAACTATGTACATATGTATATAAAGAGGAAACCAAACTGCTATATATACTTACGTACTTACTTAGGTGGCCTCCAGCATCCCAGAGGAATAAGGGCCTTAAAAAATGGGGATAACACGTTTCTCCAACCGACTCGATCTTCAGGTTTTCTCCTCCAGTTGGTAACACCAAGCTCTCGCAAGCAATATTCCACCCGGTATTTCCTATTTTTCGATGTTCTTCAAGTATATCTTCGAATACCTTTCGTACTGGTTCTTTTTGACCCATTCTACTGGCATGGCCTAGCGCGCGTAAACGCCCTAAGTTGATACGCATAACTACGTCGCTGTCGGGATACAGATATACAGCTCGTTGTTCATACTTCATCAATACACGCCGTTTTCTAGTATAGGACCATATATTTTTCGAAGTATTTTTCTTTCGAAGACTCCCAATTATGTGTCATCACCATACAAAATGGCCCTGGATTATGCCCCAGGTTATATGAGAGTCTGGTATAGTTGAATCTTCGGTTCTCAAAAGCAGGTCTTAACTCTGAAGTGCTTGGTTAACCAGATATAACATCTGTTTGCAAGAACAATTCTCCGTTTTCTATCTAGGCTGGTACAGTTCTGTTATTGCAGATGCGAGGTAAATAAATTTGTCAACTACCGCGAAGATATAATGGTTATCAAAATTCACCCTTTCATCCAATCGGGTGGATGTCCAGCTTGTCGAAACCATTAATTTTGCCTTGTCTTCGTGTACTGCCAAACCCAATTTTACTGATTCCTTCTCAATTCTTGAAAATGATGCAGTAACTTTTCGAAGATTTAGCGCAATGATTTCTAAATCATCGGCATACGCGAGCAGCATGTGGATTTAAATGCTGATAATTTTATTCGTGTTTACTGCAGCTTTGATCACGATGATCTTAATTACTATGTTGTAGAGATCGTAGGATAAGGTGTCACCCTCCCTGATGCCACGCCCCATAGGAAATGGTTCTGTGAGATCTTTACCATCCATTACTGAGAATTTTGTGTCGGTCAGTATCATTATACAGAAGCAAGTCAGCTTAGCAGGAATAGCACGCTCAGACATTGCTTGTCACAGTTTTCCCTGTATCGGGCTATCGAAGACAGCCTTATAATCTATAAAGTGGTGGTAGGTGTCGAGTTTTTTTTCGTGGTTTTATCCAGGAGTTTTCGTAATGTGAATATCTGGCCGGTAGTTGACTTTCCAGGCCGAGAGCCACACTGATAAGGTCCGATCATGTCTGCAACAAACGGCTTTAGACTTTCGCAGATTACTCTCGAGGGGACTTTGTATACGATAGATACAAGTCCTACTTCACAATAGTTGGGACGTATACTCGATACGCCTTTTTTTGAAAACAGGACACAGTATGCTAAGACTCCTTTAGTCGGGCAGGTTTTTGCATGTCAGCTGATGCATGCACCTTTCCAACTCAGAGCCACCAGTCTTAAACAGCTCAGCATGTAGTCCAAAGCCGCCAGCCTTAAACAACTCAGCAGGATCTTAAGCCCGCAAATTGCAGTTCTAACTTCGCTTTGGCTAGGAGGGGGACAGTCGACCCCATAGTTCTGTATATGATCCACACCCTTATCTATTTTGAAGTCACCTGGGACGAGTATATGGCAGAGACCGGATCTCTATACATTCCCAACATATTCGGCACATCTGTGACAAAATTCCCGTCCTTATGTCTTCAAAATGGCGCCCTGATCCATTTCCGTTGGTTTGATTTTGTACTTTTCGGTAGAATTTACGGGCCCAATTCTTCATTCTGTAAAGTTAAATTTTCTCACTCTCGCGCTTTCTCCACAACAGAGCTTCTTCCTAAAAAACGGGTTTTCTCTCTCATTTTCTGCTTATACCGCTCTGTCGTGACTCGTGTTGCAACTGACTGAAGTGTTGTCATACGTGCAAACACAGTACGATCTGCAAATCTTTAAGCCAGATGGTACTTTCATAACCAAGTACGGCCTCTGCAGCAGTTTTCATAGAATTGGAAATGTACTTCCACTGCGCCTCAGGATAACGAGGTGGGGGCGCGTTCTGCGCCAGTATCTGAGTGAACTTCTCTGCATAGACCGTGGCTATCTCTGGTATTTTCAACTTTCCGATGTTTAGCTTTCTATGTCTCCTAATAAATTTAGAAAACGTTACAATTTCAATGCCTTTAATCTATAACAATACTACGAGGGCGGATCAATAAGTCCGTGAATTTTTGAATGAAACACAAAAAAATTATTATTCAACATGATCTCCTTTTAGCTCAAAACACTTAGTCCAACGTTTCTCCAATATAAAAAAATAGTATTTTTCGAGGCCCATAAAATAGGCGATTGTTAGATTAATAATTTCATCGTTGGAACTAAAACTTTCTTTTGGAAATAGGAAACAATCACTGGGGTCTAAATCCGGAGAATATGGCGGATGAGGTACCAATTCGTAGCCCAATTCATGAAATTTTGTGCACCCGTGCATTTATGGTAAATTGAGAGCAAACGCGGCACCCATCTTGTAGACAGCTTTCTTAAACCCAACTGATCATTTAAAATCGATACCACACTGTCATGTGAAATACCTATGGCATCAACAATCTGACGCACTTTTACGTTTCGATCGGCCAACACCATATCGTGGATTTTTTCGACATTTTCGGGTGTATTGACCTCAATTGGCCGTCCAGAACGTCAGCGTCATTCGTACTTGTGCTACAACAACGAAAGTCAGTAAACCACTTTTCTTTACGATTGAAATCGATAGTGCAGAGTCCCCATAGTGTTTATCTAGCGTTTCCTTGGTTTGATTGACGGTTTTTTTTTCGCAAAAAATAATGATTAATGGGCAATCGAAAGGCACTTTTTTCCATTTAAAAAAAATTTTTGTTTTGCACAGCTGTTAAACGCAAAGTAAATGACGGAACTTGCTCAAAATTTGACAGTAGTCTATTAACAGGTGGTACTTGATGGGAACAGTGTTGCATATCATATAAATACGAGGGAAGTTCGGGAAGTCACGGACGTATTGATCCGCCCTCCATTTCTCAGTGTAATAAACAGTTTTGCAGTTATAAAAAAAAGTATGGTGAAAAAAAATATTTTTTTAAATAAAAAATTAAAATTATTAATTTTTAAAAACTCAGAAAATATAATAAACAGCAAAAGTGTAAAGTTTTATTAGTTGCTTCTAAAGTCACATGACCTATGAATAAAATGGGACATGGATCATACAAATCGATGGACGCGTTTCGCTCTTGTTCAGAACTAAGTGTCAAGAATTGTGATTTTTTGTTTGGGTTACATATGATGAAATGGTTTCAATTATACGAACTGATTGTAACAATCTTTTCTCGCTGTTATGTAGAAAATTCATTGAAACAAACAAACGTTAACAGCTCACATCGAAGCGGATTTATTCACATTATGGAAAATTTTCCGTGGAATTTAAAGGAAAATGTTTGCAGTTCAATACTCTCTCTGTGACTGCTGAACTTGACTTTATGCCATCTTTATTAAATAGCTTTATTCATATGTATATTAGCTCTATTAAAATGCACAAAAGTAATATGTCAGCTGTTCAGTCATATATTATGATGTCTATCTTACCCAACTGTTTTGAAAACATCGCTTTTGAAATAAAGGCAAAATTAATATTTCTATTTTTACGTTGTCACATATGGGACCAGGGCATTGTTTTGGAATTGGTATTGAAGATTGAACATGAAACAAAAAAGGGTTGAAACTTAAACATTGTGAAATAATCCCTTTTTTTCGTACGTATCATGCTGCATACCTTTAGCATTTAACCAGGACCCCTGATGGCAGGCATAGCCCTTGGAATTGATGACACACTCCGCTTATTCAGTTGCATGACATTTAAACTCTTTCGCGGTGATCAAACGTTATACAGTAATTATAGGGCTTATGCCGTAACCATTTTCCGTAATTCGTTTGCATTTAGCTTAGCTCAACTCAACTGGCTGTTGTGAAATTGTGGCTTGCAGCAAGGCACGTGTTTATATTTATGTTACAAGTTAACCGCAAATGTAATCATGTTTTTCTTTCAACCAAATTTTCCACATTGATCCTTGATTTCAATGTGTTATCCTTTTTGTGTGTTTTATTATAGTTCAGACCATTGTTTACCACTGTTCATGAACAAATTTGAGGCGTTTCCCGTGAGTATATTGCGAATTTTCCCCTTGAATTTGATGACGAATTTGGCAAAAATTGGATATTTAGAACATGTTGAGCAACCGTTTTAATGATTATCAGATTTGTATGTGATTATTCTTAGCATTTTGGTGTTCTTAAGGTGCGGAAAATATAAACTATTTATAAAATATTTGAATAGCTTTTGAATAGTTTAGAATTATAAATATCTATGACATATTTAACTTATATTTACATAATATGTTATGTTCCTTTCACAATCATACCACAGATAAAGGAAATAATAGAATAGCGGAACTGCGCTTTAAAACAATTTGATGAAAATTTGAAATCAATTCATTTGAAAAAAACGCAATGCCGCTCTACCTCATTAAAATCAGCATTGGGACATTTAGTTTGCATGGGATTTTAATTATCAATACTTTATGTACTTGCATTTTTCGCAATTGCAATTCAAAAAATATCCATTTCCATTTGCTCAAACAATGAAAATAAATGGTAAATTTCTCATGGGGACCGAAGGTTCTCTTGAGACGGAAGGAAGTTTTTTTCAAATAGTTTCTTTTGTGTTTTGCTTGAGATATTTTTCGAACACTTGCTTGTGGCAAATTCACCGTTCGATGAATTTTTCAAACGCAGCACTCCAAACAACTGCTGATGAAGATCTGTAGCGAGATCTGAAAAAGCTATACGGTTTGCCAGGAACCATGAGGATGCATTTGCAAAACTTCTTTTATAAAAAGCTATGTCTCTATTTATAGAGATGTAGAATGGTCTTGAGCTTGAATAATAAAATTAAAAAGTACCAATAAAAATTCCGAATAACTAAAAATCATCCCTGATGAACGTAGATCATGACGAAGCTGCACGCAATTGTTATTGCTTGAAAAAATTGTATTATCTTTCAGGCAACAACAAAATTCGCCTCTAATGGGGACGTTGGAGATGGAAAGAAGTTTTTTGCAAATTTATCCTTGCGTGTGTTCCTTCCGATATTTTTCGAGCACTTCCATAGTGAAAACTTCTCAATTGAGATGAGTTTTCGTTTGCATTTAGTTCTACGCATTTTTCAAAATCAGCATTCCAAACAACCGCAGATGAAGATCGGTGGCTATATCTGAAATAGCTATACGCAATTGCTAAGAATCACGAGGATGAATTTGCAAAACTCTTTTATAAAAATCTATAACTCTATGTATAGAGATGTAGAATGGTATTGAGCTTGAAAAATAAAATTAAAAACCACTAATAAAAAAGCCGAATAATTAAAAATTATCCCTGATGAAATTTTACTTCAATTCAATTCAGCTCAGTTCAATTCAATTCATTTCAATTCAATTCAATTCAATTCAATTCAATTCAATTCAATTCAATTCAATTCAATTCAATTCAATTCAATTCAATTCAATTCAATTCAATTCAATTCAATTCAATTCAATTCAATTCAATTCAATTCAATTCAATTCAATTCAATTCAATTCAATTCAATTAAATTCAATTCAATTCAATTCAATTCAATTCAATGCACTTCAATTCAATTCAATTTAATTCAAATCAATTCACCTCGATTGAGGTCAATTCTATTTAATGCAATTCAGTTCAAGTCAATTCAATTCAATTCAATTCAGTTCAATTCAATTCAATTCAATTCAATTCAATTGACGTCAGTTCAATTCAATTCAGTTCAATTTAATTCAAATCAATTCAGTTCAATTCAATTTAGTTTAAATCATTTCAGTTCACCTCGATTCAGGTCAATTCAATCCAATGCAATCTAGTTCAATTCAATTCAATTCCATTCAATTCATTTCAATTCAGTTCAATTCAATTCAGTTCAACTCCATTCAATTCAATCCAAGTCAATTCAATTCAATTCAATTCAATTCAAGTCAATTCATTTCAATTGAATACAATTCAATTCAATTCAATTCATTTCAATTACATTCCATTCAATTCCATTCAATTCAATTCAATTCAATTCAATTCAATTCAATTCAATTCAATTCAATTCAATTCAATTCAATTCAATTCAATTCAATTCAATTCAATTCAATTCAATTCAATTCAATTCAATTCAATTCAATTCAATTCAATTAATGCAATTCAATTCAATTCAATTCAATTCAATTCAATTCAATTCAATTCAATTCAATTCAATTCAATTCAATTCAATTCAGTTCAATTCAATTCAATTCAATTCAATTCAATTCAATTCCATTCCATTCCATTCCATTACATTCCATTACATTCCATTCCATTTCATTCCATTCCATTCCATTCCATTCCATTCCATTCCATTCAATTCAATTCTAATCAACGTCTGTCTCGCCGTGCATTCAAATAACAACTAATAGGGCAGGAAACTACAACGCGTCAATTGTCCATCCAAGATATATCGACAATGTAGAAGCATTAGAGTGTGTGATCACTTTTATATGTATGCGGGAGTGTGTATACCAACCAAGTGGAAACAACTGTATATACAGTCGAAATTTACGTTCTTCGTAATCTGTGTTCTCATTAGTAAAATGGCTAATTTCAGTTATCGCTTTATTGCTGTGCTGTATTTGTTCCTAAAACAAAACAAAGAAACTCTGTCGGATCAGATAATTAAATGTTAAATTTAATGCACGTTGATGTCACTTTAAAGAGAAAGAGAAATTTGAATCGTTTTTTTGACTGTAAAGAAACGTTTGTCATAGCCAGGAATGTGATAACATCTATAGGCACGGGCAGGGCAATCTATCAATGTGAACACATTCAAATAATACGTAGCATCACATACGTGGTGATGCCTTAAAATAAGTATGATGGTATTGATGTAGCGGCAGCGAACAAACAAGCAGGTCGTCCTCGCCACAGAATATTGTACAGTATAGTATAGATTAGAAACATTGATACCTTTTGAATCATTTATGTTCTTAGTATTGTTTTATGTAATAACATTGTCGAAATGGTGCATTTACATTGAAATATTCTATAAAGAGAAAAAGAGTCGATTATTCTCTTTTACTCAGACTCTTTACTTGAGAGCGAAAACAGAGTGCAACAAGTTCTCTATACTATTCATGGTAGAAATATAATGGTAGATGCAGTACAACAACAAATACAACAAGCCAAGAACAAGAGGCATTTTGTTGTGCTCAGTGCCTATATTGTGTCAACTCAGCTGATTGAAAAATATTGAAAATGTATACAAAATTGGGAAAAGTGCTATTTCCAAAATGCGTTTTGAATGTGTTTAAATATGAAAATTCAATCGTTTCTATGAGATTTTTACGGAGGAAACGTTTCAAAAACAGCAATTGTAGGTGAACGGTGGTTGTATACAAAGAAAAGTACACAAACTTTGACATAAGAGAAAAACTCACTCCAGAAAAAGTTCAAATCAGCCGAACTAGTGCTTCTACCATTTGGTTGTACCATGATACTATTGAATACTTTTAGTCGCCGCTCTGTTTATGACAATACAAAATCAATTATTTCAGTGAGCTAAATATTGCTTTATTTATTTAACAATTTTACATCAAATGTTAAAGCAGATGTAAGAGAAAAGAAAGTGCAATAGCAAAAGAGCCTTCGGTTTACTGCAATATATAGTGGACTCATTTCGAATTTTTATTGCCTTCAGTTCTCAAATGTTGCGACAAAATACGTACAATTGTACCTTTACGTGTGACAAAACAGAAAAAGTACAAATTTCACTAATTACAAGAAAACTACGCAATTATTTCAAGGGATTTGGAGAGAAAACATTAGTTTAATTTCACATTTTTTTAAACTCGTTTGGGGAATAAATTAAAATGAAGTACTACATTTCCCAAAAAAAAAACACTATTTTGTACAGAAGTGCTGTGCGAAAAGCTGCGACATTTGATCAAATTGCTTCAAAATGCGAAACTAAGATAATATTAACTCCAAACTTTTATAGTTTACTTTCGTGAAAATAAACTGAACTGCATATAGTTCAATATACTTGAAAAGGTACTGGGATATCGTATTTCCCATTTCCCATTCCCACATTAGTAGTAAGATGTAAGGAGTTGCGGGTATTTATGCATTTAAATTTAATTATCACTAAAGCTAAATACTTTTTTGTTGATTTCTTTGGGGAATAATTCCACATTAAATGTGGTGAACTGGACACATGTAAATCCAGTAATTAATTCAAACATTGTGACATTTAATTACTATGGGTTGACACATTCCCAAATTCCTTTTTAATGATGACACACGCAAAAGCGTTATTCCAACCCAAGGAAATACATCACAAAATACAAATATATGTGTTTTTTAATTTTCCTTCAATTATTTTAAAATTGTATTAATTCGATAATATCTTGCTGTTGATGAACGGGTTAATTGGGTGCTGGCTATGGAAATTCTACAGAAAAAACAGCTTGAATTAGAGAATTACAAGAAAATATTAAATCCTTTTTGCATGGAGGCTGCTTAGTATTGGATAGATTGGATTTTAGTCAGGAAGCATAAGCATGCTTACTGAAAGGAATGTAATATCTAAAGGTATGGTTAAAGTCCTGGTCGTTCGTGTGCACACACTCCATATAATCGTAGAACAATCAGTGGAACTACACTCGCCTCTATATCTACATTTCGTAGACTTCGAACAAGAGTTTGATTGTGTACACCGTAACTCAATCTTGTACACATTGGGGATACAAAAGGAGGATACGGGGCAAGATAGTGCCCAAGATTCCTGAACTGTAAAGAGATGGAACGTACAAAGTTCGTTTTAATGGAAAGAAAAACCAATCTTTCAACACATCTGCGGAAGTTAGACAAGGATGTGTTTTGTCTCCCTCATTATTTATTCTACTTATGGACGATGTAATGGACGCAACTAGTGCCGAAGCAACGTCCGGCATTCAGTGATGTATGTATGAACATCTACATGAGTACGACGACGCAGATGACATATGTCATATGGCCCAGAAATTTGATGGCATCGAGGCCAAGTTAAACAGGCTCTCCGTATATGTTCAAAACGTAGGATTGATAACACTATGCAACAAAATTTAGGTTTTTGCTTTGGGGGTGGAAGATTCCTGAGCCAAATCTTCATACTAGGTGAATATAGTCAAACCCCAAAAATTTAGAATGCTGTGTACTTACACTTTATTTATGGGCCTGACAAGTTTGAAATTTCTTATCCGATACTGTCGGAAATAAATTTAAAAATCGAGTATAAATATTGAATTGAGGGCATAACATGTCTTCACCGAAGTTTGACAAGGACTATTTTCGTAGACTATTCGAAAGCACTATTTCAAAGTTTAAAGGCTCCTTTTCGTCCCTTGTTCAAAAAGTACTAAAAACTTACACTAAAATAAACAGCTACGGAATCAGAATGTTTTACGAATGTCCCATTACATCTCATAAAGAAATTAGGGAAAGCTTCTCACATCCAGTGAGCTGTGCGCTTTCTGGTTTTATATTCACTGATTTTGACCTACAGTCTTACACCGGCTCCGAACGGTATTTTGAGAAACTTTTTCATGGCTAAAGACTCGATAGTGTCGCCGTCACTATGTGAGGTGACCGCCGCCGAAAGAAATCTTAGGTGATCAGAGCAGGAGTTGAACCCAGGATCTCAAGTACCAGAAGCGTGCACACCAGCCATTCCACCACCGACGGTCATTATTCCTCATGAAATTTCATTATGGGTCGTCATAGACCAAAATTCTATATCTTTATTTGCAGACGTCCTTTTTGTCCTTTTTTGAAACAAGTTCAAGGAAACTGCACCAAAATAACCGGTAAAATATCCAAATGTTCCAATATGGAATTGTGCAATAGATTTTACTAGAGGATTTCACAGACGACAACCCTTGATCTTGAATTTGCATATTTTCTTTTAGCCCTTTTTCAAAAATGTAAATCTAATTCCAAAATATTTCGACGCAGTCCAGTTCCCGACCCCAATTGAATTGTATGAAATTTGGACAAAAGTTTCTCCTCATCCATACGAATTCTATGACACCAGAATTGAATCAAAATTCAAAGTAGTTTTTCTTTTATGGTTCGTTGAAGTAGGTATTGTATGGCACTTTCTGAAAAAAGGACCTGACTTAAAAATGGTATAACTTCGGAATGCGCTAATGGATTTCAAAGTGTTGAATATCATTTTTTAGCTTGCAATAACCGTTTTAATAACAGTCGATACAACAGTCATGTCGTTGTGGTTCAATGATATTGAAAACTCCAAAGTATCCTTTATCCTTGAATATCCTGGCATAACGTGTCTTTAATTTTTGATTTCCTACACCAGAAAGAAAGTCCCTCTTTTCCTCTACATCACAGTCAAATTTCAAAATGGAATCACCATTGGATCAATATATACTTAAGGTCTGGTAAAGACTGCTCGAGTTTTGCTGTTTTATTTTCGAATTTTCATGTAGTGACTACGTATAACACAGTTATACAAAAAAGACTAAAGTTTAAATAATTGGGAAGTGATACTATTTTTCTTGTATGTATTTTCGAGTGAAATAAGAATCTGCTTGTGAAATTTTCCAAACACCCCCAAAATCTTGAAAACCGGTAAAAAAAAAAATCTTGCACTTATAAGCCTGTAATTTAGTTGATTATCAACCGATTTTCACTTTCTCACCGGTTTTGAAAAGAAGAAGCTGTCCTAATTTTACACCCATCAAAAGTTGTCGGGTTCGAAAATACTGATTTTTGTGTCGATTTTTTTGGAATTACCCAATAGTTTATTTTGAACAGGCTATGTTCACCAAATATATTGTCACACAAATATGTATACATTGCTCAAGAAGTTTCCCTTTATTGTTTATATGTCCTTTAGTCCCTTTTCAAAAAATGTCACAATGATCACGAAATTTCTTCTTGCGATTAGTTGCATCGTTAAAGAGATATAACCCTTTTAATATTTGTTTAATGCCATTGACGAAATATCACCCTTTAAGATAATATGCTCAATTTTATATTTCATTAATGGCGATCACGAAAGTTCCTCCTTTTTGTGATAAAGTACATTTTCGTATTTGTGTAATGGTGTTCATAAAATATCGTACTTTTTACGCTTAGAAGCACCGTTTGGAAGATATGACGAGTTTAATATTGATTCAACTTATCACGCCATTTGCTTGCTTCTGTGCTCAGACGCACCGTTTAGAAGACCCGCCCATTTTAACACATCTGAAATGGAGATCATGACATTTCGTAAATTGTGTGATTATTCGCACCGTTTAGAAGATATAATCATTTTTGCACTTGCTAATGGTGATGGCGAAGTGTATTTCATTTAAGACGTACCGTTTAGGGGATAAGGCAATTTTTTACATTTTTATAATGGAGGTCACGAAATATAGCACACCTTTAAAATTTACGGATTAGTAAAATTTACACCCTGAAAAATAACGGCCCCAGAAACATATTGCAGGAACAATGTACATCTTTGTAGGCATTGCTTTCGGGAATTGAAGAACTGCTACTTTTTGTTTCTTTATTGTGATATATAGCAGTGTTTTCACCAGTATTCAACAAACAAAACCACATTTGGGTCACAAATACACATATTATAACCTATTAAGCATTGTGTCCGAAACATGTTATATTAAATAGCAAACACCACATGTTTGGACACAAGTATACCATATTTACGACAAGCTACAAACACGTTATAATTGCATGCAAACAACAAAAAAATACAACTTTTTCAACGTGTAGGTTTCGATCTATTAAATATATCCCTATGGTTCTACGCATTTCTATGGGTGGTAATAGCGTCATATTTATACAACTTTCAAAATACTTTTTCTGCTGTTTCGAAATAGTTTATTATAGGAAAGTAACCTCATTTTGATCAGTCAAAACAGATTCTCATAAATCTTTAATTTTAATAGAATTTAATGATTTTAAATAATAAAGGTTTCAATTTTTAAATTAATAACAAATAATTTGGAAAGACAAGATTACAAAGTTATTCCAACTAAATTCATATTAATTTAAAAATGTAATCCTTTATCATTTAAAATCATTAAATCCTAGCAACTTTAAAGTTTAATGAGAAACTCTTTTGAGTTGTCTAGCAATCTATATTCGCCTTTGTACGTTATTATGACGTTATTATGTACGTTATTATGACATCTTGCAGGAAATAATTATAATTGTTATTACTTTTACAGCTACTGACACGTTGTGCTAGAATTTAGTACCCCAAACTTTTTACCACAAAAATGGGAACAATATTTGTATTCCCGGAATGCTTGTTCCGATGTGTTGGTGCTCTACTCAAAGGTCAAGTGGCGGCGGAACACAAAAGACCAAATGAGTATGAAGTGAACGCCTGGAATTCAACACCCAATACTTACTTCATCCAATAAGATACGTACGGAAGAAACTAAATTAAATAAAATGGTTATCATGTGTGTCCGAAAAACTAAATTACGATATTCTTTCTTAACATTTATTAATATCAGTTTTATAAATAAAATTGAAGCCGATTCGCAATGAATCAAAAGACAAAATATCCGCCTTTTATGTCACAACTCGATGTTAAAGATAGCAATCAGCCAGCCCCAAATCAACAAAAAAGAGACACATTTAAACGTACGATATTACTCATAAACGATATTTGAGTGGTACTTCATGGTCGACATTTCCTGATTCATCCGAGAAGAAAGACGTGTATGAATAAAAAAATGAAGACTATAAAATTAATGTGTAGACCTTGAAGTGTTTTTAATTTACTAGTAGTATCTTTTAAATTAACTGAAATCAGTTTAAATTCTACCAATGACGGCTAAAGACTTTGATGTGGATGAAACATTTTAGAGCTTTCAAAATGTACAGCGACTTTTTGATTTAGTAGTGCGGGTTCGTTTGTTATAACACCGGGCTTACAATGCAGTGAAAAATTGAAATGCGGTGCAAGGACGTAAAACTTTTTCCGGGTATTCTTCTTCAGAGAAACATGTACAAAACTAAAATTGTTGAGTTGATTTTAAAAAATATATGTACCTTAGGGTGGGTAAAAAAAATTGCTGCTGTCACCACCTAAAAATCAAGTCCAGAGTGTTTAATGACTATTTGCAAAATATTGTGATTCTGGGTTCAGCAAATTGTCAGCTATTTTGCTTTAAAAACACCTCTAATTATCAGATTTTTTGGGTGTAACTTTTAAGATGTTGCAGATATTTTGAAAATTTATTATGGATACGTAGACCTTTAGGAGTTCTTGCATTACACATATTGCTTTTGTTTGTATTTTTGAAGTTGATTGAGTTGTAGCAGTTTAAATGCCGTTTTTTAGTGGATTTTCGTTTAGTCCTAATAAAAAATCAAAATAACTCCGTCATTTTTACTCGTATATTACCACTGAAGATGCCATTGAGAAGGTTATAAACCCAGCATCGTAGCTCGGTATGATTCTTTGGAACATAACGCTTCATTATACAGCTTATTATTATTTTTGTCGGTAGTATTTAAAAATTTTTCGACAGTTATCATTTACAACTACATTGATCGCAAACAATGTTGCAAATTTTTACCCGCAGTAAATAGCGCTATTTAATACCTTTGAAATGATATGTAAATTATGTATATCCGAAAAGAAAATGTCGTAATATTTGCATTTTTGTAAAACAACTTTGAAGCTTTCAGGTCTATAAAACAGTTTAATATTGAATGTGAATGCATTAAATGTTTCAATAAAATCGGAGAAAGATGATAAATACAATTGTTGGGTAGTTTAATTGATTATGTTTCTTTAAAAACCACAATATTTAAAAAAAATTAAAAAAAAAAATTTATTGAAACATTTAATGCATTCACATTCAATATTACACTGTTTTATAGACCTGAAAGCTTCAAAGTTGTTTTACAAAAATGCAAATATTACGACCATTTCTTTTCGGATATACATAATTTATATACCACTTCAAAGGTATTAAATAGCGCTTTTTACTGCGGGTAAAAATTTGCTAAATTGTAGTTTTAAATGATGGCTTTCGAAAAATTTTGAAATTCTACCGACAAAAATAAAAATAATCTGTATAATTTAACGTTATGTTCCATACCGAGCTACGAAGTTGAGTTTATAACCTTCACAATGACATCTTCAGTGTTAATATACGAGTAAAAATTATGGAGTTATTTTGGCTTTTTATTCGGACTCCACGAAAATCCACTAAAAAAACGGCATTTAAACTTCTACAACTCAATCAACTTCAAAAATACAAATAAAAACAATATGTGCAATGCAAGAACTCCTAAATGTCTACGTATCCATAATAAATTTTCCAAATATCTGCAACATATTAAAAGTTACACCAAAAAAACCTGTTAATTAGAGGTGTTTTTAAAGCAAAATAGCTCACAATTTTTTGAACCCAGAATCGCAATATTTTGCAAATAGACATTAAACACTCTGAACTTCATTTTTAGGTGGTGACCTAAAAGTGATTTTTTTTGCATTGGATTTTACCCATCCTAATGTACCTGTATTTGCCCTCAACTAAAAAATCTCTAATTAGGCTTAAAATTAAAAAGCAAAGACTTTGTATGAAAGTTGCGTAAAACAATGATCTCGAATACTCACAACATCTGCTTTTCTTGATTTCAATACACATTTTTGTCAGTGAAATAACATCACTTATTGACAGTTTTTATACACATGTTATAGCAGAGCAAATTTGTTGCGTCACTTCGAATGAAGTAGCTCCAAAAAATGCGTTTTGATAGTGTTGACCGCTTCGTAAGGCGTCAAAAAAGGTTGACCCGGGGATGACCCATTCAATCAATGTTTTTGCTGGTCAAGTACCTGGTCAAATTTGCTGGTCAAGTGCTTGAGGTGATGTGTGAGACCTAGCATTGTCGTGATGGACCCAGCATTGTCTTCTGGGGTTCGTTGCCACCATTTGTTTGCAAACTAAAAACCTTTGTTGGATTTGGCTTATCGTGGAAGAACTATAGAGTTGACTGCTGTTTAGTCTCAGGTTCATATACATACATCCATGATTCACCGCCTGCCGTGATCTAATAGACTTATTTTGAAGCATGGCCATTGAATTATTTTTTTTATTGATTGGCTGAGCCCTTACAGATCAATTCTTACAAACTATTTACCTAATTCCAATATAATATAAGTGTAGTCGAATAGCGCCTTTTTGAAATTTTGCGATTCGTAAAAAGCCTAAGTGATTGCATGCAATGCAATGATTTAATACATAAAATTAGACTTTGTCACAACCTCATTCAAACCACAACTATATCTGTGAAAGTGTTCATTGAAAAGCGAATGGGTCGCTCGAATTTCTTCTAGGGACATTGAAAGGTATCAGTTCCAGAAGCTCTGGTGAATTAATTGTACTGTCCATAATTCGTCATTTCCTTACACTAATCGACACGACCCTGTTTTGAGCCAATGACAATATATGCGGTATCCATCACGTACAATTTGTTTTACGGCCCAATGTTCATGCAGTACTGAATACACTAGACTGAAAATAATGCCCAAAGTTGCCTCTGTCTCATGGTATGTTGGATGTCGATCTTGGAATACCTGGTCAGACTCAGATCGATGTTTCTGACACAACACCCTCGTTTGGGCGACCTATATGAAATGCTTTCTCAAGCGTACGTCGGGTCCAATTCAAGTCATTACAAAAATTGATCACTGTAAAGTAGGATGGTGGATTATCACCTTATAAAGGTAAGTTCATCAGTGTAAGTGTTCAAGAGTTTATTACAGTTTTTGACTGATAAAAAAAGAACTAGATCACGCATGTCAATAATTTCTGAGTACTTTACATTTATTGGATATTTTGCAACCTCATGAGGTCGGTTGCACATATTACTTTAACAAACAAATTTTTAAATATTTCCCCAACTGGTTCTATCCTTCGCCTTTTCTCACCAGTTTGTAACTCCAAGAATACGAAGGGATTCTTCGGCCTGGTCTTTCCATCAGAGTCCGTTATCGAAAATCTTTCGCGCAGGCTCATCTTACTTCGTTCTGATACCGTGACCTAGAGTTATGTAATTGAAATAAGAACAATAAAATTGTTCTTCAAAATATATTTTATCGATTTATTTTTATTTTCAATGACTTCTCTTTTTAAGTTCTGAAACAAAACTGACTCGATATTAACATACTTTTTAATACACATACTTGGTTTCGAAAGTTACGATCAAGTCAGAGTTAAAATAATCGTACAAAATAATTCATAATAAAACAAAGACAAATACAATAAAAATTCTTAATAGTAAATGAAAATGTTTTTCTATATTACAAATAAGACAACCAAAAATAATGCAGTTGAAATAATTCATTAAGAGTAGCGAAACTACATAAAATACAATAATAAATCATAAAGTAATATGACGAATATTAGGGATGCGCATTAAATATATATAACACCTCCACCCTTTGATTACACATTACTCCTGGAATGTAGTTGGACTAAAATTTTTCACGTTATTTACTTAAAATAATAAAAAAAAAAATTTTTAACAGTTGTTACTTTTAATATTCGAATAATTTCTTCCAGTAAGTTTCCTTTCAAATTTTACATCAGGTAACTCATTTTGATATTTGAAACTTCTTTTTATTATCTGTCTATCACGTTTACAATCTATTTCATCTATGAAATTAGTCTTATTTTTCTCTTTCACTTGATTTATAATATATTTTGGTTTCTGTTTTAAGTTTTGAAATCCTAAGTTCTTTACTAATTCTTGCTCTTTATATTCATGACAATACTCATCTCTATTCTTATTTAATTTCTTAATTCTTTCAACTTTCTTTTCATGTTTACTATCGTGTAACTTTTCCCAAAATGCTTTGTCCACCTTGTTATGAAGTAACTCACTTGGTTTGTATCCAGTTGTAGTATGAATAGTTTCATTATATAATTGAACGGACTTAAATACAAGAGCTTTGCCATTAAAATCTTTGTCCTTCTGTTCTAATTTGAAAAGTCGTATATGTTCATTTAGTGTAAGATGAAACCGTTCTATATCAGAATTTCCCGTATGTGTATTAGGTGATGTAAAATGTAGTCTACTTCCTCCGAATTGAGAAAATCTCTTATCAAAACCGTGTTGAATTCATTATCAGCTACAATTATGTGCGGTTTGCCCAAACATGCAAATCTTTCTCTAAGCATTTCAACAATAGTCAATGAATTTCTATCCGTTAAGTAATGAATTGATACATGTTTTGTAAGCTTATCAATGCAAGTTAAGAATGTTGCATTTTTATTCAAAAAACCACATGTCAATATGAACAATTTCATTCACTTTTATAGGCGTTTCTGACACTCAGCACTTTGTCCTAATTGGCCGTCTGTCAAACTTGCACATTAGGGTTATGACAAAATTTAACAACATTTCTTCATCGCACCACTCTATGGCCAATGTTGTACCGATAATAAAAATAATTTTTTTATGTCATTTTGGTGAAAAAAGTTCACCCACCGATGGCAATTTCTAAAACTCCCCCAAGATTTTTTTTTGGAAACTTTTTTTTTAATATTTTTTATTGTTTGTTTTCATATATGCATATGTATACAATGTATATTAAAGTATATGGTACTTTTATGGTATATATATGTTACATATTTTATATATTTTAAATAAATAGTAATATAATACTGATAAATAACTATGGTTTTGGGTTGAATGAAATGAATTTCAAGTTCAAAGTTCGACTAGTTTTAGATAATACAAAAATATCTTGCGCAATTTTGATAGCGCGTTCCGCGCATATATTACTGCGCTGCTGATTTGGAATTGCAAGTAAAAATGAAATCAGTAAGAAAAACAACTAAATTACACTTGTTTTTTGCTTCAAAGAAAAGCTACAATTCAAAACTTCATAGCGATCGGTGGGTGAACATTTTAAAGGTTGCGAAAAAGTAATACATCATTTCTTAATATTTTTTCATGGTCTATATGGCTATGCGATGAAGAATTTTATATTTGCAAAAATTGCAAATAGTCATAACCCTATTGCACATATTACAAATTACGCAATTATTAATATATTTATGTATATCCCTTTTCAAATTCAGGTAATAGATCATATTTTTCATTTCCAAAAACATTTCTTCTATTCCTCTATGGTTTTAATCATTATGGAATTTCTCCATTATTTCCAAAAGGTTTTCCCTATCATAAATATCTTTTATAAATTTTGAACACTTAACAAATTTCATATTTGAATTTGAAAAATAGTTTCTAAAAATTTCAAAATTTTCGCAAAAAATTGTTACAGTTCCCTTAATTGGGAAAACTCGTTATAAGATTTCCAAAACTTTTTCTTCGAAATATCCATTAAGATTAATAATATGCCTAACTGTATTTTTATAAATTTCTTCTCTTTTGTAGCTATAAGTATTTCCTATCGTAACTATAATTTGATTTTTATATATATTAACTGCTGATTCAGAAATACGTATGTATATGATCATTAAGATTTTCCCTCCAGCTATGGATTGTGCCTAGATCAGTTTGTATTTCAGGCTCCTCGTTTTCAGTTTCTTGTAAGGTATTGACATCTAAACGTCTAAGGAAACACAGTGTGTAATTTTTTAAGTCATGGCAAAATAATCATATACGGACACCACTGCGTGATAAAAGAGCAAAAAAAGACCCCTGTCTCCCAGTTTTGCCCAAAGTCCTCCAGGTTTTTTTTATGGCCCCCCAAAGAAGTGGGGCCTCGGTGTAATTTTTGCAAAAAAGTGATCATTTTCTCAAGCTCATATCTTGTAAACCGTTCGGAATTTTGATTAACTCTCTGAGGCAAAGTTGTAGGTCTTCTTATAAAGAACAAAAATTGTAGACATATAAAATCACCGCAAACGGCAAGCTGAATTTCAGAGCCTCTACACTCTAAATTATGACAATTCGTTCGCTTACTACAAAATTCTTTAAAGAGCGGTAGTGTAATGTTGGTGCTAGCAATAGTCTTCGAAAAAATAGTATTTAAAGTTATTGGACGCTCAAGCTCTGTTCTAAAAGAACTGTGAAACAGCCCTGTTTTTATAAGAGAAGTTCCAGACCCCGTGTCTATTAATAATTTGATCGGAGAGGTTCTTGTCCTTACTACTATGCAGGATAAAGTTCGTCGGCCTGTAATTGAAAATTTGAAACTTCAATATTGTCAACTTCCATAGCAACCGGCTTACTAATACCTGTTTGCTTGTAATTTGAAGTATTACCACTACCACTGAAATGCTTGTTTTCATTATCGTCCCGTCGTAAATTTTCAGAATAATTTTGTTTATACCGTGCTGCATTCGGGTAATTATTTGGTTGATTATGAAAATTTCGAGGAATTACTTTATCTTGTGCAAATGAGTAAAAGTCAGATTTTCGAAATTTTGAAAAAGATTGCGAATTATTAGAGAACTTTATTTGAGTTTCCGAGAAATTTTAATTTTTTTTACTAAATTTTCGGGGAAAAGATTGTAAATTACGTTTCGGATAATAAAAATATTCTGTTTCCACTAATATTTCCTTTGCATTTAATAATGAGTAAGGATTTCTGGAATGAAGATTAATTTAGGTTCATTGGGTAATTTACCAATAAAAATTTTCAAAACCATTTTTGCATTATTTCTACAACTGTACCACTTTTCAACATCTCTATTAATACTAGTTTTCAAATTTAATTTAGTTAGTAAGCCTATCATATAATCGTAAAAATCACTTATACTTGTTCTTAATTCGGCCGTCTTAATCTTATTTACAATGTTTTCTACGCTATCAGATATATTAAAATTAATTCTCAATATAACCTTTACTTCGTCCCACGTAATGGGCTTATTGTTGTTAATTAGCGTAATATTGGGTCTTGAAATGATTTTATTTCTTACTCGCAAATCGAATAATGTCAGCTGCTCCGCATGAACATGTTTTCGAATTTCATCAATATATGTTGTAAACCTTTGCAGCTCCTCTGCTCTTCCATCAAATTCCGGAACCCCTGATAATATCTGGAATACATCCACCTCCATCCGCACACTATTTTTTTGAGATGTCATTGTGATGTTTTGTTTTTCCAATATGTTTGGGCTTGAAAATTTATCCGTTTGGTTCTATCCCAAAGCGGTTTTTAGCTTTCGATTTGCTGAACTCTTACGGAGTTAATAAATGATTTTGTTCTCCTTTAACAAATTTATTGCTAAAGTTGGTTCGGAACACACGACTGCGCCAGTTATGTAATTGAAATAAGAACAATAAAATTGTTATTCAAAATATATTTTATCGATTTATTTTTATTTTCAATGACTTCTCTTTTTAAGTTCTGAAACAAAACTGACTTGATATTTACATATTTTTTAATACACATACTTGGTTTCGAAAGTTACGATCAAGTCATAGTTAAAATAATCGTACAAAATAGTTCATAATAAAACAAAGATAAATACAACACAAATTCTTAATAGTAAAAAAAAATGTTTTTATATATTACAAATAAAACAACCAAAAATAATGCAGTTGAAATAACTCGTTAAGCATTAAATATATATAACTCTAGGCAACACAATTGGCCTGACTTGATTCGCCTAACTACGAGGGCGGTCCCAAAACAAATTTTCTTTATTTTTCAACATAATCTCCTTTTATCTCGATTATATTTATATTCAATAGCTTCGATACCCTGTTTATATTAAGAACTGTCAAACTCCTTAAAATAGCCATCACCTGCAGACTCCACCTCATCATTGTTGGCAAATCTGTTACCACCAAGACACAAGACAAGTTTGGAAATAGAAAATAGAGCCAGGAAGCCAAATTTGGTGAAAGAATTCGAAATTTAATACGAATTCGCTAAACATTCTACTGAAACATCATCACGACGCTGTTTTTGCTCTATTGAAAGCTATCGCGATATCCATCTTGGTCAGAGCTTTCTCTTCTTCAAATCTTCAGTCAATATACGATGGTTAGCACTTTTTGGAATGCCTATCATTTCAGCTAGCTCACGCACCTTCAGATGACGTTCATCCAATACCATTTTGTGGATTTTCTTAAACGTGTCTTGCGTGAACACCTCAAGTGGTCGAGCACTACGGTGTTCATCTTGGCAGCTCGTACCGCTTCGTCTAGACTCTGCTACCTAATATTTACAGTCGTAAACGACTTCCCCAGCTCAGCTTTAATATTGCTTCCACTGAGACTTTTCAAATGGAAGTATTGAATTACATTACGGTGACCAATTTTCTCCATGTTTACAAATTCACTGAGATCGTTTACTGTTGATGGCTCAAATAAAAATACTAAACAACGTGGCGCACAGTGGTTCAAAGTTCACATTTAACGTGAATTTATTGATATTTCTTACATCTACGAATTTTGATAAATATCGTTTGAATCCAATATTTAATAACCAAACTATATTACAGCGTGTAGTACTTGCCATTATTGTATTAGTTAGCTCATATATTGATATTTCATAATAAATGAAACCGAACCCCTGCGTTACCCCAAAATTGTATATTTACTTTTTTTCGGAAATGCTGCTGGAATATCGTACTTGGAGTTATTTAAAGAATGGTTAAAGTTCAAAAATTTAACTAAAGTTGGAATTGGTCCACGACTGTTCTTGAGACGAATTTTATTAGTATTCAGGTATAAAAACATTATAATAATGTTAATGTTTGCCTTTTGATGTATTACAATTCAACGCAATTCAATTCAATATTCAATATGCAATTCATTATGCAATTATTGTAAGGGATGTTTGGGACATAACTCCGGCAAATGAACTCCGATTAGTATAAAAAATACCAAAATGAGAAAGCGAATTTCATCACCATTTAACATAGTACCTACTTTTTCAAAGTTGTTGAGGAAACAATTTTTATTCTCGTTTAGGCACTAAAAATCAGAATTTGTTCATTAAATTAGCAGCATCGTCTTTGTGTTCAATCGGGCGGAAGCAAAAGTTACCCTGTAAAATTGGGAAATAGATCAGCCTTTCATATTCATTGGGTGTTTTTGAAGCAAAGAAGTTCTGTCAGTCCACAGTCTAATTTTTTTTTCAAAAACTATATACTACCGAACAGTAACTGGTATAAACAAAACTTAGCTGCCCTATTAGAGCCAAGTAATCACTCTTTTTAACAAAGAAAACTTGAGTGCAATGTCTCTAAAACTGAATGAGATAAAGTTCAAGAATTTCGAAAAAAGAGATCAACATTTTTCGATTCTCAAAATTCGAAAATAGCAAATATCTGTAACGCGAAAAGAATTTAAATTTTTTGTACACATTATGATCAATTATATCAAAATATGTAAAAAACCATAAAATTTTAGTTTCTTTTTAGTTTCTTGGAAATCGAAAAAGCTAAAGTAGCCAACATTGGAAATTTTTCTGAAATATACGCGACTGTGCGATTTTCAACGTTCATCAACGGTTTCAACGGTCATAATCACTGTCTGCTTGCCTACTATCGGGTTTTTTACAGAACTTAGAAGTGTTTGCTAGATCAATATATATTTCCTCCAGACGCTCATAAAATAATTCTGTGACCTAATCGTCTTTATCCTCTGTCGGTGCGTGCATACAACTTTAGAAATGTTGGAGTATTCCGCTTTGATGCGAATTGTGGCATTCACTCACTGGGTTGAACCTTGAAAGTAGGTATCGCAGTCTCTTGCCAACTATAAATCAGCTCCCGAATTCGTGCTTTCGCTGATGACAGCTGTAGTTGTTCATTCTGGAGCAACCATATCCTGCCCATCGTATTCCCTGGATAACTGTGATCACAGCTTTATATTTTCCCACGACATGTTACATAGTGTTCGCACATTCCAGGTACATATCCTTAAATCGTGGTTCTTATAACGTTTAAGAGGGTCGTCAACACTTAGAGGGTTTCTTTGTTTATTATATTTTCTGCAAACCTAGCCCACCGTGGTTTTCATTTTACCTACTGCCAGGATGATTATGTTTGAGCCGCCAATTATGGATCAGATGCTGACCTGAATGCAGTGTGTCGAAACTGGATTTTGGTTTCTTTAATTTTGATCCGCCGTTGACCATTGGTGTTGGCTCATCCTCCTTCAAAGGACAGAAGAATGTGTCCACTACTTCGAAGAGCTTCAGTGACAGGTTCGCCTAATAATCCTAATGTGTATCAGTGATTGCATATCCAATTAGGCTGCTAATTTGATTCGCCTTCTGATTACAGCTAGATAACGTAAGTTTCCGATTAAGTCATTGCCCAGGACATACTGCGAAGAAATAGTGAGCTGCTTAGACTGTTCAATGAAGGAATCATTTCTGGCCATTCCCAAGTGAATGGATATCAGAAGCTTTCTGCCTCCAAGGACAGTTTCATGTCAATTAAATTCACCAAGACAATATCAGCCGCAATAGAGGTAGCTGGAGATCACATTGGAAGTCCATCTTGTTGAAAATATACCTTGTCATCATATCGCAAATACCTGTTGTCTTCTATACAAAACTTTAAAATGTAGAGGAATAATGATTTATAGAGAAATAATGATATAACTTTTTAAAGTTCTTGCTTTAAATACTTAAGCTGTTCTCTGACATTCTCTGCAATACTTTCATATTTTAAAATCACTAGTCAATCAATCAGTCTGCATTTGTATCCCAGTTTTCAATACAATACATACATATGTATGTTATATGCGAATGCCGCCAATCAGTAAATAAATAAAATAATATAAAAATAAACAACAGAAACTGTATGATTTAAACAAACAACAAATGCAACTGAACTTTTTGAATAAAAAAAAATGCTAAAGGCAAATATTTATATGATGGACGTCATCACACATGTCAACTAGTAACCGATTTTATTTGGAAATCCAGATGCAAACACAACAAGAATTGCTGTTATTATTTAAGCATTGATTTAGGCAAATTACACTAGGATTTTATATTCACTTTAATGAGGAAAAGAAAGGTCCACCCTCTTAAAAGCTCAGTTCGTTGATGAGTTTATATGTCTATCTATTTCTAACACACATATGCGTATTGTATCCTCAAATGGTGGAGTCCAGCATATAAATGCATCAAATCATATACTACGATACATATTGGTATGTACAACTAAATCAGATATACCCACAAATACAACGACAACAAAATACATAATTTGCTCAGGAGGGGGATTCACAGTTGCAAATTGTAGGAACTCCTCCCTTCCACAGCTTTAAATGTTTTTAGTTCAGAATTTTGTGTAAAAAATTGCGCCAATCACAGTTGCTGGCTATTGTGCGCATGAGAGGGACTCAAGTGTATAATGGCGTGAATATTAGGGGCGTTCAATACATAGAGCCAAACACATAATATAATGTGTTTTTGCAAATCTTGGAATTATTAGAAAAAATTATATATTTTTGAATTCAGCACGGTATCGCACTCGCACTTCATATTACAAGCCAAGAATTTTTAATAATTCCATTTTGCAACCCATATTGTGAACAACACAATTGCTTTGGCTGCTGACGCAGTTGCTGTTGCTGTTTTAGTTTTAGTTGTTTTATTTAAGTAGGTAAAAAATAAATGGTTTCCCATTACATCCTATGAAGGGACAGAGCAGAATAGATAGATAGATAAGAAATTTGTATAGCACTTGGGTTTAGTCTGACCTTGCCAAATATTCTGCTATGGTATTTAATGCAATACATAACAAAACTTTAAATACTTTCTAAGAGGCATACAAACGTTTAAATCGACAAATAAATGAGAGCTTAAAACAACTTAAGCCTTAGATTGTTATTACATTACCTGAAGGCATTGGGAAATGCCATGAATTCGCAGTCGGTGGCGCAATGGTTGGGGTGCCCTGCTCAGACCACCTTACATTTCCTTCGACGACGGCCACCTCGCTTAGTGATGGCAACACTTTCGAGTAGCATCGTAGGGAAGATAAACACAGTTATTAGTTAAAATTTAAATGAAAACGAATAATGATTTGAATGAAATATTCTGTTCGGTTCATGATATATGACGTTGTAATCGACGAAATTCAATTTTTTCAATTTCTCCTTCTTAGAACACACGCATTCGATTGTGCAATACGTTTGAAATAAAAAACATCACATAATCATTGCAAATACTTAAAATTCGTCATCAAAACAATTATCTCAAAGACAAAGTTTACGAACAAGAACCAACAACACGTGAGAACATGATTGAGCGAATCAGAAATGCGTGTGCTGAAATTCAAACAGACACACTTCTCAGTTGTGTACAATCATTTGAAATGCGGATTAATAAGTGCATTGAAGTCGCAGGCCATCATTTTGAACACTTATTTTAAGCTAAAATTATTGTATTCACCTACCATTTACATTAATAAATTGTTTTGATGACGAATTTCGAGTATTTCCAATGGTTACGTATTGCACAATCGAATGCGTGTGTTCTAAGAAGGAGAAATTGAAAAAATTGAATTTCGTCGATTACAACGCCATCTATCATGAACCGAACAAAATATTTCATTCAAATCATACGTACTTTTAGTCGTAGAATCCGTATCTGCAATTAAAAATATGGCTTCCTATCTTAGTTTAAAAGTTACCCCCGCCCCACCTACAAAGCCGTGGGTGGGGGACTATTTTTTTTGCACTAATGTATTTCCCCTGCGGTATGATTAAATTTTGATTATGGACATTTTTTCCGTAGAGTGGCTATTTTTCGAGATATTTGATCGTCTCAGTTTAAAAGAAACACCCTGTATATTAACCGAAATTAAGTAAAATCCGATTAAACGGCGTCAAATAACCGGTTTGTTCGAAGACTATTTTTTTTTCAAAACCGGCACACGGCTAATTACAAAAAACCGGTTACCTGGTTTTTTGCTCTTAACCGTGTTCCGGGTTTTAAAAAAACGTAATTTTCGAACAGACAGAAAACCGGGTATGTTACATTGGTTAACCAATTAACCAGGTTTTACTCAATTTGTGTCAATATCCTTAAAAAAAATTAATAATAAATGATATGAGTTTTGTAATGAATTTTTGGAATTAAGAAACATCATTTCTATTTCCAAATATGAGTTTATGCGTGAATAAGTTCTAAATGACATTCCAAAAAAAATTATTTTTTTCAAAATTCAAAAAGATTTTATGACTTTTCAAAAAATTTTTTTTTCAATTTTCAAAGTTTATATTACGCTGCGTGTAATTTTTTTAAGTCATGGAAATATAATCATACCTTGACACCACTACGTGATAAACGACAAAAATAAAGACCCGTGTCTCCCAGTTTTGCCCAACGTAATGCGCATTTGTTTATGGGCCCCCTCGGTGTAATTTTTGCAAAAAAAAGTGATCATTTTGTCAGGCTCATATCTTGCAAACCGTTCGGAATTTTGAATTACTCTCTGAGAGAAAGTTGTAGCTCTTGTCATAAAAACCATAAAATCAAAAAAACTTCATCTTCAAAGTCAACATCGCAAAAACCTTAAAATAAATCGATAGGTAGCAAATCGTTCAAAATTCAAGGAAACCATCAACTACGAAAATGTACCTAAGATATCAGTAAACAACTTTCTAAAACATATGACTTTCCTAGGAATGATTCTTAACACCGTGTACTTCAACACTGAGATACTATGATATCTCACCGATCGCAGCAGCACAGGCAAAGCAGTAAACTCAGCACACGCATCAAGGGACGCAACACACAATATAAAATCGACACGACGCTCATATCGAGGCATTACACAGCGTGACGTGAAAGTTATAGAGAAAGTGCTACAGCATAATTCGCACACAACATTGACAACTGACAATTTCAATATGTTGATGCAAATATTGATTTAGTGTGCAAATATTGATTTATTTTGCTACGTTTGCGGTCATCAAATCAGATGTTTTACGCTAAATAATAAAAATAAATTTAGTTGTTTTCAGATCCTCGTTATGTTTAAAGTTGTTAATGGGCTAGACGCTTCTGAAGATGATGCTTCACAAACATCGAAACGATCGTCCAGCGAATGTGAGTTCGAATCCCACCCGCGGCATTTACATTTTTTCACTAACCGGAGAAAACATGATCTCTTACAGCCTTAAAGGAAATTAAAACTTTAAATAAAAATAAATGTTTTAAACTTAATTATATTTTCATACCACTTTGTGTAGAATCTGAAAAGGAAAAAAATATCGACAGGGTTTCTGTCAATGCAATCGACAGTGATTCTGTCCGGTCAAAGTGCTAGGTTTGCGAGTGACACATACACTTGATGTAATATCGTATATAGACATGTTACACATGCTTGGAAAGGTAAACTGATCTTCTTTAAAACTGTTTTCCGAAATATTCAGATTTCGAAAATTTCTTTAACCATTTTTGGAAAAAACGAGAAAAATTAAAAAAAAATCATTTTGGAAAAATGTTTGAAAATATTGATTTTAAGTATATAAGTACATTTGATTATATCTCACTAATCTTTTTATATTATAGACCACTGGACCAATATATACAAGGTGTTTCAAAAGAAGTCATCCGATGTTGTTTGGCTCTCATTTTTTTCTAAATAAAAAACTTCGATTCTGTTTATTGATTATGTTTATTTGAACCTTTAGAATTTTATTGGTTGAGTTGAGAAGATGATATCGGTTAAATGGACGCCGTCACAATTGATTACCATACGGGCTCGTTTTCTGTAATTCTGTAGTAATTTATTAAACGCATAGACAATGTTATCATTCTTAGTGAACGAACGCAGGAAGAAGAAGACCATACGTCATTTGTACTTCAAGTATTTTCTTTAATTCGGTAAAAGTTATGAATTTATTGAGACGTTTTTAATTTCCCAGCAATATGGAGTCGGAAATGCAAATTGGTGACGGTAGACGACTTCCATTACCATGCACATCACATGGAAACGATGAATTGATTCGAGCTTTCGAGGGCACACCCAGCCTTTACTGATCCAAGAGCTGGATGTTGCATGAAATAAAAGACCACATGATGAATAAGAATTTATTACAATAAAATCACCATGGATCGTACGGATATATTAAAGGATTTCAGCTAAACTTTTCTATACTGGCCGTTTGTTCGGCAAATTTGAGAGTAAATTGAAAACATCAATTTCTGGCTGAACGCTAGCACATCAGAAGTTTGTGGTATAACAAGCGAACACCTGCCACTGAGGACTGAGGGCCAGTAGTTCTAAATGATGCTGTTTATGACCGTGTTTAGGTGACAGTTACAACAAAAAAATGTTGAAAACAATTGCAATAAGAGGGGCGTTGGAGTTATAACTAGCCGAGGTCATTCAAATGACAATAAAACAAACGCAATATTTTTTTCATTGTACTATTTTTATAAATTAAATTATCACTAAAACGTAAATAACTTAGCATTAACCCTTCGTTCATTGCATTCCAATTACATTTACATATACAGAAAACCCTCAAGTCACCACACGCATAAAGCGACTCCTGCACTGGGACAGTCCTGCACATCGTCCTTGCTTCAAAAGTTGCGATTTTAAACTTTCATTTTGTTGATCCATAATTCAAAAATTAAACTCCGTTATGTTTTCCATTAAGAATAAAAACATTTACAGCCTGTTTCTCTATCTCGGACGAAAGATTTTGTTCGTGTTCTAGGCGAAACAAAGTTGACTTGGGTTCCATAATCTTGGCGTTTCAAGTCGAATGAAAACATAACATTTTTCAAAACTTTTCATTCACAATTTTGGTTTCTCTACTGCGAATAAGCGGTCACTTGGAAACATGCATAGAGTCAGTCGAACAAAAATTTCGACCAATTTGACTGGAGTGTGAGTGACAAGTTTTCGTTCTCTTAGCTTTTTGTTCGAGATCGAGAAACAGGCTGTTGCTTCCAAACTTTCTTCTAGTTGTTACCAAAACCTGTGTCGACAGAAATACAGTCGTTTCAATTCAACGTCGACGTCACTTCCAAGGGTGTCTCTGTAAGACTGCACTTTTTAAATTTATTGTAATATTTTTTTGTGCAAGTGGCAACTCTGAAATTTGGCAGCTGTCACATATGTTTAATCCGATTATACAAAATGGAGCGCTTTACAAAAGAACACTGCATTATAATTGTGAAAACATATTACAAAAATTTGCGAAGTTATGCTCGGAACGCTTGCAAACTTCGAAGAATTTTCAGTCGAGAAAGTACAGCTTTATGTGTCAACTATTCGAAGAGTGGTCAAAAAATTTTAAGGAACTGGGTCGGCCAGTAAGACTACTGTACGTCAACGTACCGGCCGATCTCTTGAAAACATTGCTGCTGTAAACGAGAGTGTCGCTAAAAATCCGAAAACATTAATTCGGCATCGCTCCCAGCAACTTCAAATTTCACGAAGCACTACGCAGCGAAATTTTACAAAATACTTCCATCTTCATGATTACAAAATTCAGCTAACTCAGGAGCTCAATCCTACAGACCATGGAAAGCGCCGGCAATTCGTTGAATGCGTAAATTTTTGGGAAAAAAAAGTTATCTTCTCCGAAGAATCACATTTCCATATGAATGGCTTCATGAGTACACAAAATTTTTGAATTTGGGGCTTAGATATTCCTCATGCAATCCATGAGAAACAAATGCACCCACAACGGGCGTGATTGGGCCTTACTGTTTTGAAGATGAGGCCGAAATTGCAGTGATTGTGAACGGTATTCGTTACATGAAAATGATCTTGTGGAACATGATAACTGGACGGCATGGATCTGGACGACATGGAGTTTCAGCAAAACGGCACCAGCTGCCGCACCGTTAATGAAAGAATCGATTTTTGCAGCAATGATTTCCAGAACGAATTATCTCAAGAAATACTGATGTCCAAGATCATGCAATTTAACGCCGTACGATTTCTTTCTTTGGGGTTTTGTGAAATTTCGGGTTTATGCGAATAAACCAGAAACAATTTTCTGAGGTTAAATCCGAGATGTAACTCGGCATCGGTGAGATACAGCACCATAACTGTGAAAACATCATGGACAATTTAAGGAATAGAGTAATGGTCTGTCATCAGAGTCGTGGGGGTCATTTGGCGGATATTTTATACCGCACTTAATCGGAACATGTCTTCTTTACAATGCAATAAAAAAATCACAACTATTCCGACAAATACGTGTTTTTATTTTAAAATGAAAAAGTACATTCTTATTGTGACACCCTTGGGGAAGAGATGGCACTAATATGTTAAGAATTTCTCATGAAGTCTCGTTAAATTTTATACTCCCTTTAGATATAGTTACCTTTGTAACTAAACTGAGTTACATTTACAATATTTACAAATCGAAGTTACTACCCTCGACATACAATAGTAGTGCCAAATATTGATAGAAACTGAGCTTGCGTGTCTGAAACGTTTTCTATAAAACTATAAAACAACTCTTTAACATTTTTATTTCGGTTTGGCAAATTTGGACAGACCCGGCCGCATTGTACGACGTACTTAGCTGTTGCAAAAAACCTAACCGAAATAAAAGACAGATATGAAATCGGTGGCTCGCTGCTAACCAATCTACTGCACTCCACCTAAATTACGATTTATTACTGATTTGCCATTTTCTAAACCTGCTATCGCAAACATTATAATAGCGTATTGTAAAAACAAAGTTTTATTTTTTACCACTTTATCGACAGCTCTCGAAAATGCTGATTTTAATGTTCTTTGTGATACTGATTTTGGCTTCGGTGTCGCCACTGTGAATGGGAATTTGAGCAATTCGCGATAACAGTCTTATTATTTTATTGATAATACCCCAACAGGTATAAACTTTGGATACCATATCAAGAATTTTACTGAAATTTGAACTGTACAAAGTTATATTAGAATGAATTTGGAAAACATATGTTTCATTTGAATTTTTAGCATATTGAAGGATAACGAGACACTTTTTGTTGTAAAATATCAATATTCTTAAAAGCCTTCAGGTAGATTTAATTCACTTTCAATTAAACATTATAGATTTTATTTTTAAATAGAAACTATACTTTAAACACCAACTACGAATCATATTTACTTGTACTATTACTAGAAATAAAAGAGTAAAAACTGAAAAAACGCTACAACAAAAACGTATTCCTATTATATTTATATTTTATATCCAACGTTTATCCAGCGATTGTGTTTACAAAATAATAGTTATAAATTACTCGAACAATTATCGAGACAGTGAAGCAAACAAACTTTATTTTTTCAAGAGGTTGATTTTGATGTCGGTAGAACTACAAACGGATTGTAATGATAACAAAACCCAATAAGAATTAAACTCGATTTTCCTACTCAAAATGGAGGGACAGACAAACGAACACTTCAATTCTATACAAGGAACTCAAATAAAACCAACAGCGGCGATCGATTTGTTTATGACTGAACAACAGCAACTGCGGTAAGTAAAAGCACTAAAATATCTAAACGAACCTGGAATACTAGAGGGCAATAACAACTGATGCTATAATACATTACGACACTTTCCACGGGAACTACGGCTTTGAGTCTATGTAACTACAACATTACTTACGACAATTCAATCAAATATTGATTTTAGTAAACGATTATCATCGATAACTAAAAGTCTGGTTGCTGTACTACTGCCATAAAACCCCAATTCGATAATATTGATTTAGAGAAGGGGAACAAACTGTGGACGAATGTAGACCATAACGCAGCGTTCATAAAGATTCATAATTAAAACCCCAACCAGGGCCGGATTAACCATTACCCTTTTCTAACTTCTACAACAATGCAAATATTATTTACTATATTAGGATAATAAACAACAAAACAAATGAAAGGAAAGTATGAGAATTTTTCTATTAAATTCAAGTCAATTTCGGTTGGTTGGTGTTTTTAATCCTACTTAACCAATCATATTTCTATGCATTATAACCAATGTTAGTCGAATCACCAAACATGCTCTAAACCTATTTAAACTATTCTAAAGGTTATTAAAAAAAAGCAAATGCTACAGATTTTGGAACGAAGTTCCTTATCGCACGTTCCGGGATGGGGACTAAATGAAAAAAAATTAAACATATTTTGTTTAAACACTATTATGCTACAACCCAATATTATCAACTATATTGTTTACTTTTGCTTTGGTTTGTGTCAAGACTAACGACTTGGATCATAGAGGAAGACATTAACTAGATGTCTCACATATGTTGGGAAATTTAACTAATTTTTAGAATATATTTTAGTTTTTAACCCGATAAAAAGTAAATTTTGAATAGCCAAAGTGAAAGTAGTTTAAAAAAAGAACATTCCCTTAAATGAGTGCCTTTTCTTAAAAAAAGGATATTTTCTCAAAAAAAAAATACCTATTCATATACCTAAAAAAAGTAACTTTTCTTAAAAAAAATACCTTATCTTAAAGAATTATCTTTGCTTAAAAAAAATTAAATTTTCTTACAAAAATTACCTTTTCTTCTAAAGAAGTATTTTTTTTAAATAAGTACATTTTCATAAAAAAGTACCGTTTCTTACATCAAATTGCCTTTTCATAAAAATTACCTTTTCTTCAACGAGTACATTTTTCGTGAAACAAAATAACTTTTCTTGAGATAAGAGCCTACTCTTAAAAATTTTAAAAAAAATTCCTATTTCTTAAAAAAACATGTTCTTCAAAAAAATACCTTCTCTTAAAAAATAATTTTTTTCAAAAATTCCGTTTCTTAAATGTACCTTTTCTTGAAAATAAAATAACATCTTGAATTTTAAATTTGTATCTATATATCTTTTCTTTTTTTCTGGAGATAAGAGATAAGTAGTACGTTTTCTTAAAAAATAACCCTTTCTGTAAAGAGTACCACTTCTTTAAAAACTACCTGTTCTTATGGTTCAGGGTTGCCAACAATAAAATTGGATCACCTAGAATAAAATTTAGCAACCCCAGGCAATCAAATATTACTTTAGACCCCTGCGCAAAATTTGTAGATTGTGTAGTGCAAATAAAAAATCAATGAGTGTTCGAACTCTCGGGCGATGTGTTAACACCTTTTTGTTATATGGTACACATTAGTATCTAAATGTTACATTGGAAAATAAAAAAGGATAGTTTTTGTACTCATTGCTCATTTGCTATTGCACTTTCTTTTTTCTTACATCTGCTTTAACATTAGATATACTATTGTTAAAATAAATAAAGCAATAGTTAGCTTACTGAAATAAAGTATTGAATAGTATAGGAATAGTATTGAATAGTACAGAGAACTTGTTACACTCTTTTTCCGCTCTCCTGTAGAGAGCCCGAGTAAAAGAGCATAAACAAGTCTTATTAGAATATATCAATATAAATGCACAATTTCTACAATGTTATTACATATAACAATATAAAAAGCATAAATGTTTCAAAAGGCATCAATGTTTCGCATCAAAATTATGAATGTACCAAGTTATGACAAAACGAAGGTAATACGATTTGAATCAATCGCCAGATGTTGCCAGTACTTTTGAGTAATACAATTCGTTCCATGAGTTCTCTATACTATTCAATACTCTTTGGCGACGACGATACCATCATACTTATTTTCAGGCAGAGACTATTGTTGTACAACAACAACGTATTTGATGCTAACGCTGTGTGTTGTTTGCATGTGTTCACTTTAATAGATTGCCCTACCAGTGTCTATAGTTGTTTACACATCAAAACGAGAACAATTATTAGTGGATATTCTTATTAACTCTTTGAAAACAGTGCAAACAATAGGGCTTGGTGCAAACATTACATATGTGCGATACATTTTTTGCTTTAGTAGTTGCAGCTCCTGGTGTCGCACCTTTCAATCTTTACTCATTAACTCGCACCTTTCAACATCAACTCTTACAAAACAAATATACTTATTAATGCACATCTAATTCCCCCCTACGATTTGTGTGGGCGGACTATATGATTTGGTATGTTAACATTTGAAACTTCATAACACATATAAAATCTGAAAATCCAAAATAGGTAATTGTGGTGACATTGTTTTCCACATTGGAACACAAGCAAGCGGACAGACGAATATATGCTCACATTTAAAACCCATTTGAAATGTGTATAGGGTGAGGCTACTAAACGTATTCCACACAAATATATGTTTATATTCGAAATATTGAAATGTCTATCAACATTTTGGGTGTTTATAAAATATTTAATTTCTTTCAAGCAAAATACAAAATATGTTACTTAACACATCCTGTGGGAAGTATTTCAGTTAAACTATATACAATGGAAAGAATTTTTCGTTCACCTGAATTTGTCATTGATTGTTGTTACATTTATTTGATTCCTTCATAACTTAGTACGCTGATATTCTATGTAAGATTTTCATTTATCGGTTAATTGAAATCTGCGAGTGAAAACATCCACGATGGAACAGATGGAAGTTGGTAAGTTTTCGGCGTATGTTTTTTATTTATTTATACGAAAAAGCCAAGGAACACCCTAGTGTAGTCATATCCAGTTCTTCGGATATGACTATCAATAAAATGTGTCGGCGAACATTAAATCTAGCGCATAATTATTTTAAATAGCTGTCATACATATGGGCGCCTTATAATATTGGAGGATTTGTACTGGGAAAATTTAAGACAACTTCATTAAATTTACATTTGTACATTTGTAATGTGAACATTTGCCCATGTATGTATTTAGAACAGCTCGACGGAGCCATGACATTTGTGGTTGTGGCAGTTTTGATAGCTGAGATTATGTTTGAATATAAAGTTCCCTTTTGTGTCAAAGTACTTGCTGGGGCGGGCAGATGTTGATGGTGTTAAATTAACACGCTTTTTGAGAATTTATATATATGTTGAAATGGAAACATATGGAAATTACGCATAAACATTGGAAAAGACGGGCAGATATTTTGTTGTCTTCGGTATTAATCATGTACAGGGTGTTGTATTTTAAGGACAATAAATTATGCAATTGTGTAATACTACATATTTACAGTTTTGGTTGACTCTTTTGTGCCATCTATTATACAGCCAAACTGTATGCAGAAGTTTTTGCACCCCTTCGCAATACATATCTGGCCCAGGGCAGCCTTTGTCATATATGTCGCTTTACAGAAACATATTTCAAAAGTCTAGAAATCAACATTATTTTGCGTTTCTAATACATGTCCTTCTATTACAGTATTTTATACTTTTCTCGTGTTGGTTAACGTAACAAAATGTTGAACAAAATGTTCAAAAATGCTTTTCGGATTTAAAAAAATCATAGCATTTGTATTTGTTATAATTTTTTTATTTTATTTTAGATTCAGAACCTCTTTTATTGCATATAAGAAGCAGGAAGCAGTGTAGAGCTTCTAAAAACATCAACTGCTTTCTCAATATTTTTTGCTGGGATGTTGCAAGTGGTATTATTTTTCGTCCTAACTTGATATCTTCGATTACTCAATGTACAGACATTTGCCAATCAAGGTGCCTGGACACGAATCCCGATAGGCAAGTAATAAGATAAATAATGAAAGCTAACGCAGTAAGAAGTTTCCCGATTATTGCACATACTATCAACTGATATACATACTTCATTTAAAAATCCATCGCAAGTAATTGTTTTAAGATTTTGCTTTCTGCAAAGTTTAGGATTTTCGCCACAATAATTATTGAGCCCTGTTGGGGCTCATAATCGGTATCAAATGGATCTTCATAAGTAACACCACTTGCTCTAGTCATTCCTGTAAATTCTGTCCTACGATCTGGAGTTGGCGGCCTTGGTGATACACAATTTTCAGGAGCAAGCGCTGGTAGTGTGGCTGCTATAGTTGCTTTACAAATTTTGATCTTCTCAGCATGTCGATTTAGACGACATGTGTAATTTACGCATGCTCTCTTGAATTTACTCTTTAAAAAATTATTTTCCTTTTGAAATCTTGTACAACTTTTTTTTTCTGATTTGATGACCGCAAACGTAGCAAAATATATCAATATTTTCACACTGCATATTGAAATTGTCAGTTGCCAATGTTGTGTGCGAATTATGCTGTAGCAGTTTCTCTATAACTTTCACCGCTGAGCTCTCGTTGACGTCGCGCTGTGTAATGCCTCGATGTGAGCGTCGAGTCGCTTTTATATTTTGTGCTGCGTCCTTTGTTGCGCGTGCTGAGCTTACTGCTTTGCCTGTGCTGCTGCGGTCGGTGAGATAGCATAGTATCTCAATATTGAAGTATGCACGATGTTAAGAATCATTCCTAGGAAGTTTGTATGTTCAAGAAAGTTGTTTGATCTTAGGTACATTTTTGTAGCGGATTGTTTCCTTGAATTTTGAACGGTTTGCTACCTAAGGACCTGAACAGGGGAACAAGTTAAAAACATCGAATTTTTTAAAAATTTTTTTTTTGCGATTTTGACCTTGAAGATGAGTTTTTTTTTTTGATCTTATACCTTTTTGTTATTCATGAAAAGACCTACAACTTTCATTCAGAGACCTATGGATCTGAACAGGGGAAAAAAGTCGAATTTTTTTATGTGTTTTTTTGCGATTTTGACCTTGAAGATGATGTTTTTTTTTGATTTTGATTTTTCTATGATAAGGGCTACAACTTTCCTTCAGAGAGAAAATCAAAATTCCGAACGGTTTGCAAGATATGAGCCCGACAAAATGATCACTTTTTTGCAAAAATGACACACATGATAAATCTCTTCATAAATTTTCTCTTACTGTGAAATAGACTTTATCAAATTGTCGACCATTCCATTAGAGTCAAATCTATGGCAATATTCTTCGCATTTATGAATATACATGACAAATAAGAGATAAATGACAAAATTCCTTACAAATTGATTATTAGGGATGCCATAAGATTTCCTGAAATTGCGAGTGAAAAACCCGTTGTAAAACGTGCTTTTTGTACCTGGAATAAAAATATGGACGATTATAAACGAACTACAAATTAGTCGTTTTGGACAGTACAGTACCCTCAGTATCTAGATAAGATTTTTGTGAAATGGTCTAAATCCGAAGGAAGTTCTTCCGCAAGCTGCAGATATAAACTCCAGGATAAATCTTCTGGTTCATTAAGAGAGAAATGCCTGACAGTGGATTGATTTGACAGTGAGACGTTTTGATTTGGTCCTGTTCTCTAGGATAAGTGGAACGGAGTCCAAAATAAATTATCCAAAATTTGGGAAATTCTATTCCAAGACGAAGTTGCTAAAATCAATGAACCTTAAAATACAAATTAATATTTTAAATTTGTACTAATATTACACTGTGTGTAATTTTTTAAATCATGGAAATATAACTATATTCGGACACCACTACGTGATAAAAGACCAAAACAACAACACCCGTGTCTTCCAGTTTTGCCCAAAGTCATGCACTTTTTTTTATGGGCCCCCAAAGATTTGAGGCTTCGGTGTCATTTTTGCAAAAAAGTGATAATTTTTTCAGGCTCATATCTTGCAAATCGTTCGGAATTTTGATTTACTCTCTGAGGAAAAGTTGTAGCCCTTATCACGGAGAGAGAGATCAAAATCGCCAAAAACACCGTTTAACACCGTTTATGTAGCGCTTAAGTAGCGTTTAGGTAGCCACAAAAGTGAAAAATTTCCCGAACATTTTTAATTTCACTGTGTGTAATTTTTTAAGTCATGGAAATATAACTGTATACGGACACCACTACGTGATAAAAGACCACAAGAAAGAACCGGGTTTGTTTGCGATTTTGACAGACACGGGTCTTTTTTTGGTCTTTTTTCACGTAGTGGTGTCCGTATATGGTTATATTTTTTCGTGTTGCTCTGTGTTATAATATGATGCTTATTGGAGCTGTAAATCACCCCCAGGATGACTATTGTTGCAGAAAATTGTAAAGTAGTTTAAGTTATTTTTTATATGAAATTAAGATACATGCTATAACCATTTTAAACTATGATACTACTTCTTTTAAGTTGAAGATTTAAGGTATTTATAGCAGCTGATTAAATACGAGTGAGTGGACTCAGAATTACAAAAAAGACTCAAAAGAGTAATGAGAATTTAGAGTAATGATTTTGCAAATGGCACCATTTTTGAAAACGTTTGACACAATTTGTTAGTTGATCTCTGGCCACACAGTCCAGTATATATATCTGAACTCACCGAACCAGTAACTCGAACCAAATTTTCGTCGCTGATCTTAATATACTTCACATTCCGATATACCTTCAATCACTGAATCAATAACTACGAACGCTGTGCCAATTAAATACGCTCACTTTAAGGCTACCCGAATCCCGACGTTCATATATACGCTGTGGTTGCGATCAATTTGAGACCACCGTACCAGGGGTTTCCATCGAGGTTGTCTACTTTCACTACACTTTCCTAAACACTTTTTGGTTTTCTAGTGCCCTCCAACTAAACTCCTCGAACTTCTTCTAAACGAATTTTAGAAGAAATATTGCATTTTGAAATCTAATTAGGTAGATTGTGAGAACGGTTCCCACGCAGAAATTTTGTCGCCCAAAAAGTGCACCCTCTTTTCAAATCTAAAAATTCCTCTTGATGTCTTTTTTGTTTATCAAATATTTTGTCAAACACATGTGTCACACAAGTAGTTGTATACTTGTTTTCAGCTAAACATCATATTTACACTAAGAGGCGTCATCATAACCACCCTTTTAAAAAAAGCTTCACTCATCAGCGTCATCTTTAGACACTTTGTGCTCTCATAATTATGCTGAGCTCGGAAGGTCACCTCCTCAATACAAACATTTGTTTTATAATTACATATCCGAAATTCTTTTTATTGTTTTTGTTATAGTTTAAACATTGAGAATCATCTGTTCCGCTGATCTGTTCATGCGAGTACTCGAGTACTGGATTCTGATGATTCAGTTGTATTAAGTGATTATTTCATAGCCTTATGTTCATTTGTGCGATGAGTGAGCAAATACTGTGCGGGTTTCATTCACATAATAACAATTATATTATTTGGGTTACTAAGTATTTGATCTTTGTCGATTAAGCACATTTGGTGCGCAACTATAATTAATAAAATGCGTTTTAAATGATGTGAGTAATAGTTGAATGTACGATTTTATGAATGGGTTAATTTCCATAATTGTTTCAAATATTTGCGCTTCCGAATTGAAGGATTTTTCAAAATTTTGAATGTTATAGAATTAAACAGCTTAATCAAGACACGTTATGCGCGGTTATTAGCCGAATTGATATTAATAAAAATTGATATTAATAGACATTACAAAGTTCTATTCTTTCGTATGTGATACAAGGAAATCGGTGAATGATTAGAAGTTTTTGCAGATATATAATTTTGTCGATTTCTTTGTTGGTTTGTTGTCGCCATATTTTGTATGTAACACTTAGGGTTTAAGTTGAACAAGAACGGCATTTTCCTATGATCAGGCTATCTTACTGATCAAACGTTTCATTATGATAATATACGATATCATACACGTAAAGAAAAAACTCGTTCCTCCCAAACGAAATCGCAGATAACTGAAGTTCGTTTGGGGACCGTAGTTGGGAGAATCGAACTTCTGTTGAGCCATACATGTCATTTCGTTTGGGAGAACCGAAAAATGTTTGCAGCAAACGAGTTATGAAAAACATATGCTGAAAAAACGTTTGCCAGAAAGGAAAAACGGTTCCACCAACTCTTACCTCGGTTACAGCAACCGAGTTGTAGTTGATCCTAACTAAAAAAACGTTTGCGAGAATTGAAAAACGTTTGCAGTAAACGAGTTATGAAAAATTAAAGCTGGAAAACGTTTGTGATAAACGGAAAACGGTTCCACCAACTGTCCTTTCAGTTACAGCAACCGAGTTGTAGTTACAATAACCGAGTTGTAGTTACTCTACTCAGTACAACATTACTTGTACATCAAAATTTATATTTATGGTTTCAATAAGCTCTTTTTTGTGTAAATTTCCAACTTTTATGATTTTGGTTTTACCCATAAAGTTTGTTTTAAAAAAAAGTTGGAATTTTTTTTCTATCTTTTCAGTGTCTACTAACACGTCTGTCTCGCCTTGCATTCAAATAACAACTAAAAGCACAGCAAACTACAACGTCTCAATTGCCCTTCCAAGATATATTGACAAGGTAGAATCATTAGAGTGTGGACTCACTTTTATGTGTTTCCGTGAGTGTGTATGCCAAACAAGTGGATAAGACTGTGTATACTGTTGACAGAATGAGGGAAATTTACGTTCTTCGTAATCTGTGCCTCTCATTAGAAAAATGGCTAATTTCAGTTATCGCAAAGGTTTTTTTTAATTTGAGGAAAATGTAATTTTGTACTCAGTTGCAACAACATGATACACATTTGCGATATATGAGTTTATTTGGGAGAACTACATGAACGATTTGGATTAATAAATTAATACAAATCAGTCAAAGTATTGTTGTGTCAACCGGGCTCCCGACATACAGTTTTGCTGTGTCAAACATTTGTTTCTTCGGACATATGTACGTGTAAAAGAATTCTCATTAATGTGATCAGTGTTTCTATACATATATTTTTGATGAATTGAACCCAACCTTCGGGTTGGGGACAGACCCATTGTTTTCACCGACAGGCTTAAATATCTGGGTGTAGTGTTCAGTTCGAATTTTGTATTCAATCGCCATATTGACCACATTTTGGTAAAGCAAAGAGGATATTTCACGCATACCTCCACGTGCTTCGCTGCCGTGGAGGCCTCTCGAGAGAGGTGCGCTTGTTGGTCTACAAACAGATCACCTGGCCCATTTTAGACTATGCTTTCCCAGTCTGGTTTGGAATCTCTTCCAATCAGATGGAGAAACTTATGAAAATGGAGAGACGCATCCTTAAGAGCTGTTTGGGCTTGCGGACGCAAAGAGCTGACGATGGCTTGTATATTTTCACATCCTGTGCTGAGATATACGGGATGGTGGATTTCGGTAGGATTGACGTGCTCCTTGTAAGGGGGCGCTGGAATTTCTGGAGAGGGCGGCCTCGCTGGATAATGTATTGGTTAGGCACAGTTAGAACCATGACGGGGATCTGGGTAGACTGTCAGGAGATAATTACCGGGCACTCACTACGCTGAATAGGGAGGGGATGCTTTTAGTTGACGATAGCCTCTAATTCCACCATAGGAGAGCAGGGAGATTTGATGTTAGCAGCACTGTTTATAACACCTCACAGTGATTTGCACCTTACCTGTAAATATTGTATATATGTAAATAGTAGTTTTAAGTAGTATTAAGTGTTAGTTTGTAAGTTGTTAAGGTTGAATTAAACCCAGTTTTAACCGCACCAGTTTTTTAGGGTTCAAGCTCAAGTAGCCGTGGAATAGATTTAAGAAAGTATGATTTATATGTAAGCGCCTCATGTCGAACACTTTGTAAAGTATATAAGTAGTAGATTGGTTAGTCCTTAGAATATTTTTTAATGTTAGGCAAAGCTAATAAATGAGCTTTGCATTAAAAAGGTCTTGAGCTTGAATAAATTTAAAAAATTTTAAGTTTAAAAAACAAACCGACTAAAAGCTCCCGCAAGGGAAATGATGAAAGTTGACGTAGAGCACCGCGAGCTTGAAGCAATAATATTGTTGATGGCAACCCTCTGTTTTGTTGATTTGTAATGACAAAACAAAAACAAATCATGCCTGTTTAAAACCAATGGTTTTTCGACATAATAAAAAACAGTTGTGCATGAAAGTGTTTCCAATGTTAGTGCTTGGTATTCTTCGAACATACGAGTATGTGTAAAGGAATTCTCATTAATATGATAAGTATTTCTATACATACAGTTATGATGAATTTATCGAAAAGCATACTAAAAACCCTTTTTAATATAAAGACACGTATTTTGTGAGGTAGTTGTATTTTATTTTTGGATTTAAAAGAGACATGTTCCAACTTAGTATGGCATAAAATATTCGTCAAAAGGCCCCACGGCTGTGATGACAGACCATTACTAATTTCATGGAATTTTTCATGACTTTTTCACAGAGATGTAGCTGTATCTCACCGATGACGCGTTGGATCTCGGGTTTGAGCTCAGGAATTGTTTCTGGGTTATTTGTATAACCCCGAGATTTCACAAACCCCAAAGAAATAAATCCTGTTGATATCAAAATTTCTTGACATAATTTGTTCTGGAAATAGTTGCTGCAATAAATCGGTTGTTTCTTTTGTTGATATAAGGACGGGAATCTTGTCATAAATGTGCCGAGTTTGTTGGGAATATGGAGCGATCTGTTCTCTGCTATACTTGTCACAGGAGACTTCAGTACAGATGAGGGTGTGGATCACAAACAGGACGATGGCGTCAACTGCCTCCGTCCAAGCCGAAGTTAGGACTGTAATTTCCAGGTTTAAGAATAATAAAGCCGCTGGTGCTGATATACTACTGGCTGAGCTGTTTACTGCTGGTGCTGATATACTACTGCCTGAGCTGTTTACAGCTGGCGGTTATAAGTTGGAGAGGTGCACGCATCAACCCATATGCAAAATTTGGCTAGACGAAAGAATGACCGACGTTTTGAGTCTTAGCTTACTGTGTCCTGTTTTTGAAAACCGCGACCCGAGTATATGTACCAACTACCGGGGAAGAAGATTTTATATTTAGTATACAATGTCCTTTCGAGCTTAATGTGCGAAATATTAAAGCCGTTTGTTACACACCTGAGCGGACCTGATCAGTGTGTCTTTAGGCCTGGGAATACAACTATCGACCAGATATTCATATTACGACAAATCCTGGAGAAACCCCACGGAAACCAAATCGACACCTACCACCTCTTTGTAGGGTAAAAGGCTGCCTTCTATAGCCCGATACGGGGAAAACTGCACCAAGCGAAGTCGGACCTTGGTATTCCTGCTAAGCTAATACGCCTTTGTAGAATGACACTGACTGGCACGAAATCCCCGGTGAAGATTGGTAAACATCTCACTTAACCATTTAGTAAGGTGGGATGCATCGGGCAGAGTGACACTCTATCATACGATCTCTTCAAGATATTAATTGAGATCATCGTGGTGCAGTGAACACGAATAAAACTATCAGAAGCAAAAGTCCCAAGCTGCTCGTGTATGCTGATGGTTAGATATAACAGGGCGAAATCTGCGGGAAGTAATTGCAGTGTTTTCGAGAACTGCGAAAGAATCAGCAAAAAGGAGTTTGGCAGTAAACGAGGACGAGACAAAATTAATGGTTTCGACAAGCAGAACATTCACCCAATTGGATGAGAGGGTGAACGTTGATAACCGTCATAATTTCGAGGAAGTTGACGAATTTATGGTGCAATTGTTAGTGTGCGTGCCTCTTGTATATAAGATCCTGGGTTCGATCCCTGATCTGACCACCTTACATTTCTTTTGACGGTGGTCACCTCGTATAGTATCGGCGATACTATTGACTATTTAGCCATGAAAATGCTTCTAAAAATACCGTTCGGAATCGGTGTAAAAACTGTAGGTCCCAATCAGTGAGTATAAAACTAGAAAGCGCACAGCTTGGTTGTGAGAAGCTCTCTTCAATTCCTTCATGGGATGTCATGGGAAACAATTTAGTTATTTTATTTGCCGGTAGATGGCGCAGTACCTCGAATTTAATTTTCAAACTTAAAAACTCAATAAAAATTTAATCCATTTGTGTCAAAATATGCATTAGAAAACATATTTTCATTCGAAGCTTTTACTAGCATTCATGTTTACATACATTAATATTTTTCAATATTCAAAATACAAACCTGGTTGCAGCATTCAAAAAGGATGTACAAGTAGAGAAGAAGAATCCGGCGCAATTTGGCAACCCTAGTAGAAGAGAACCAAAAAAGTTGACGCGATTCACTCCAACGCATTTCTTTCCGGCGTCACAACTTGATTATTTCATACTTTTTACATACTTTCTGTAATTTTATTTAAATATGGTTGGAATTTCTATAGTTAGATACAATATCACCTGCTCGTGTATTGAAATATTCAACGAAGAGAGTAATACAGTGAGAGAGAGAGCAGGGAAACGACGCGCTTCACTCGGTTTCTTTGTTGGCATTCCACTCCATAAGTATATTTTCTTCTCTATACCATAGTTGTTTATATAGCATTCAAATCATGATGCAACTACTAAAGGGTGTGTGATAATAAAAACCTTAAATATTTGTTTTCTATTTGTTAACTACATGGACAATCAAATTCAAATGTATATTTTGTTTTTGTACTTTTTGGCTTACTATTAGCCTTGACATACATTAAGTATGGAATAAAATATCGTTTTGAATTGGGCACGAAAACCAAATATATTTTATTGTTGTCTTGATGTATTGCCCGTAATACTGGTATCTCCTGTTATAAAAAAACCTCGATTCGAAGCACTGTTGCTTACATCGTGAACGACTGTTAAAAATGTTGCTTACATTGCGATCCCTGCTTAATGGTTTCGGCAACCATAACACCAACCCGATTGGATGAAAAGGTGAACGTTGATAATCGTTATCATTATCGGACGAATTTATTTACCTCGGATCTGCCGTGAACAGAAGCAGTGACGTTAGCCTGAAAATCAAAAGAAGAATTGTGTTTGCAAGCAGGTATTATTTCGGGCTAAGCAAGCACTTCAGCGATAATACCCTGACTCGAGAAACGGAGATCCAACTATGTCAGACTGTCATACAACCTGTCTTGCTTTATGGCGCAGATTTCTAAGTTATATCGCATTCTTTTGAAACATCATTGGGGGTCTTCGAGAGAAAAAGACTCTGAAAAATTAATAAGTATGGTGCTATAATCGAAAACTGCGAGTATCGACGACGGATGAACCATGAGCTGTATACTCTGTATCCCGACATCGACGTAGTTATGGGTATCAAAATAGCGCGTTTATGCTGTCAAGGCCATGCCAGTAGAATAGATCAGAATGAATCAGTGCGAAAGGTATTCGAAGACATACTTGAAGAATATAGAAAAATAGGACGACTAAGACTTTGCTGGAAAGAACAGGTGGAATATTGCCTGCGAGAGCTTGGTGTTACTAACTGTAGGCGAAAAGCTGAAGAACGAGACGGTTGGAACAACATGTTAGCCTCATTTTGTAAGGCCCTTGACCTCTCTGTGTTGTTTGAGGCCACCTAAGTAAGTAAGTATGTCTGTGTTGGTAGTCTGAGCTTCTATCAATTAAATCTCTCATCTTTTACGAGTAGAATTGCTCTTATTAAATTGCCACCTTTAAAAAGCAGCAGATCCATGCTGAATATATCATTTCTTTTGGTTATATTCTGATTTCTTCATTAATGCCATATCATTAATCCTTCCTCGACAACCACCACGCTATTTCTCGCTATTATCTGTTGAATCTTGTGGTGGAATAAGGAATTTAATAAATTGTATAGCCTGTATGATATCGGTTTGAACATTAATGTAACTAAAAGCAATATAATATTTGTCTTAAATTCCTGATTAATTACACTGCGCAACAGTGGGTCTCGGGCTTAAACCTAATCAAAAATATATGAAAATACTTGGACGTGGTATCACAAAACCCCGCTCCATTTTTCTCCTATACGTAACAATTTTTTTAATAGGCCGGGTCAGAGCCCTATTTCAGATTTTACTTCAATAAAATACTGATCAAAAACACAGATAATTTTGTATTATGCGACCATTGGAGATCATTCATGACACTTTAGGATGCTGATGTATTTGGTAATTTTGTCGAAAGCCTTAAGTCTACAACTTTAAAGAACATTATTACATTCCTGTGTTGATAGTATAGAAATTATAGGCGAAAATTTTAAAATATTTAATATTTCCTAATTGATATAATCATTTTGGAACCCAAAATTTAATTTTTGTTCATTAGTGTGTTTGACAATATTGTTAAGTATATTAATCATTACAACTTTGTAGAAGATATAAATTTGTTAGTTGTTTAATATTGAATACATAGGTGAATATTTAACGATAACCAGCATTTCAACACCAATTATGGGGCTCTAAATATAATATTTGTTAATTAGTGTATTTAGAAAATTATCAAGAATTTTATAAGCTGCAATTCTTTTGAAGACACCTAACCCAATTTATTTAATATTTCATGACGTTTTGTGAAATAATCGTTTAACAGTGTACTTTTCCTTAAAAATATATTAGACGGAATTGTGAAATAGGCTAATAGCTACAATATTGTCAAAGGTTGTAATGCAATATTTCAAGCTGTCTAGGATTTATTGAAGTAAAATCTGAAATAGGGCCCTGACCCACCTCCAAAATTTTCTTCGTACTGTAAAAAATAATTGTTACGTGTAGTTACCGAGCGGGGTTTTGTGATACCACGTCCAAGTACTTTCACAATTTTTTGGTTTGGTTGAGGCGCGAAACAAATTTCTTTAATTTGTGTCACAGTGTTATCAAAAATTTTGTAAATAGTCTGTGAAGAAAATTTCCATAGAAAAATAAATAAAAATCTAGGTACCCATTGTGCGCAGTTGCATGAAAATTAACGTTATGCAATTAGTGTAGCAAAAACTGCGTTAAAACAAAACTTCATTACTCTGTAATATTGGCGGCAATATACAAAGTAAAGTGACCGTTGCAGACAGCAAATAGTCAATCAAAAACCACACGTAATCTACAGTTATTATCCCATGTATAGAAGATTATACGATAAATCTATACAAAATATAATATTAATCAAAAGTGTCATAAATTAGGTACTTCAAACACACAAAACTATTTTTATGGAAACGCCCTTGAAAAACTCAAACGAAGCCGAAAAAATGTGTGTTCACAAATAAGCCAGGAGGTTAATAACTAATCCAGTGAAGTACTTGTAATCTATGTACTATCAAATGTAAAGATTATCGTGTAACAAGTAAATGATAGGCTAAGTTGTGTCCAATACGAATCCAGTTGAATGAGGTGCAAATGCAGAAACCCCCAATTCAAACACACATTGCATAACTTGTACAGTTGAACTTCTATATAGCGAATCTTAAATGGATCAAAACAAAATCGTTGTACCGAAAATTGTTTGGAAAAATTGTGTTTTTGTGTTGACTTTTATAATAATTATAATTAGTCATAATTAGTCATTTTTGTTGGTGTTTCATTATAATGTTTCCATTTTTCCTCCATTAAAAACTTCAAGTACGTTAGGAGAATCAAATACATTTTCAGGCGCATTATTTCGGATCTCCACAAAGCTGCGCACTACATACCTCAACTGCTGATGCAGTTTGCTGAAATGTGGGTACCTCCTTAACTAATGCAGCGAAGTTTTGTTCATCAATCAGTATTTGGAAGTGAAGAAATAATGTTCAGAATACAAATTTCCCAACGGCATAATCAGCGACTAAGGGGTGAGTCCCTGTTGACTTGCCGATCCCCTCCCATACAAAAACCTTCATGACTCCCCCTGACATTTTCATACATTTGGTAAAAAGTCAGCAGGAATCGTCCGAAATTTTTTAATAGTTGTGACCACATGTACACAAGACGTCATTAAGTCACTATTTATCAGTAGGTCAGTTGGTAAATACGTCGCTGCATTCTGTGAACCAAAAAAAAATAGCACATTTTTTGACTTTTTTTTATAAATTGCTCAAAAAAAGTTCTTTAATTAAGAAACCACTATTGCCATGATTTTTTTTATATCTTAAGATGTGTAACTTTCATTTCCATTTTAAAATTCTGCAATCGGTTACAAATTGCAAAAGATACAGGCTGCTGAATATGGAATTTTTAGTGCCTTTAAATAAGTGAACCGGAGTGTACATAGATATGAATCCTTAAAAATTAGCATATTTCTCTCCTCATTTTCAAATATTTTTGAAATAAATTGTAAAAGTTTCAGACATGCAAATAAATATAAACTTTTCAGTTCGAAATTTTTGAAAACTTCAAATCCCTAGAAATGACTTGCAGTTGACAAATGTTAAACCCTGCATATATAGACACTCAGGCACCTACATATACAGACACTCAATTAGTAACAATCAGCCATGACATAATGCTGGAAAATCAGTAGGACGTTCTTATATAGAAGGACTGACGACGTCCCTTCATAATTTAAGCCATCTAAATCAAAACTAGTGACATGTCATGAAGATGTCGTATGTAAATTGTCGTTACCTACTGACAGTTTTCTAAGAAAATACTATTGAATACTATGGAATTTTCAAGAATATTTTTCACAATATCTTCGTTGGAAGGGGTCATATCACAAGCCACCAGGCAGTGATTTTTGTGTATCAAATTCGACAGCTATTTCGCCAACAAATTCATTACGAACTTGTATGTTAGCGCCAGCACTTATACCGTGATGCTTTTTGCATTTATCCAACTATCCTATGGTTCGCTTAGAGTTCAGCGAATTCTTTGGCTTTTCTTTCATAAGCGGTCCGGATAGAGGAAGATTTCTTTTGCGTTTAGCTATTGTCCATTTCAGCATGGCCTCATCAGCAACTTCGCACAGACGGGTGCGAATCATTTTGCGATTAGAGCTGAATTGTTCACCGTCTGATTTTTTAGAAAGCTCAGCTTTTTTATTTTAAATACATATGTTGATACAGTGGTGGAATTTCAAACTGGGCGGCGATTAATGTTTTATTCTTTTCGCACTTTTCAACTTTACTGATTATAAAAAACTTCTGCAGCAGTTAAATGCAATTACGCTTCGAGATGTTTCTTGCTATTAACCTCTACATCAATTGAAAACTAGTGCAAACATTACTAGTGATGACATTTTTTTTATCGATTGTTATCGTCACTTTTATAATTCGGCTTTTTCCCTAAGTAGCTTTGGCTGCAATGCATGAGCTCGGGCCCGGCTTAAAAAACAAAACAGAAAAACCGAAAATCGAGTAAAATATGGCAATTTCAGAAACCAACTATTTTCTTAACGATCGGACCCATGGGGAGCCTAGGGTCAAAAAAAAGGGTGCACCTAGGTACATCTACGAACAATCAAATTAAAGGTATTCTCCTCGAGATAACCCTATTTTAAGATATTATACCGGGTCTGGTTAATTTAAAAAAATAAAATTTCCAAACAAGAAATAAAAAATATTGTAAATTTGTTCGCAAAATTTACCCGATTACGGGTATTCACAAAGGGAAAAGATTCGTTTTAAAAAAAAAACTTAAATTTAATTTTTAAAAAAAAATCGCGCGAATTTATTCCCCGTCTTGCCTCAAGGCCATTACACAAAGAGAAGAGATTCGTTGTCACAACTATATTTACAGCCAACTAAAATTTGGCGGTTCATTGGACTATCACATTATTCCGTTGTGATTACCAATAATTGTGTTCAGCACCATCAAATGTTGTGCATATCAATTGATTTGTAATTCAGTTTTGGTTGCAAGAACTGAAATATTTAGTTGAGGCCACAGCAACAAGAAATAAATGTGATCTGTCAATCGAGCTTTAGTTCTAGCAATCAAATTATCCTGTTGTGGTGAATATTCTAATAGTTGGGTGAACGAAAAATGTTAAAACTAATTCGGTTCTTTCAAATAATATATTGGTATGCTCAACTAATTATGTACTTGAAATTGATGGCTGTCGCAACCATTTGGCAATGCTTTAACCCCATATGAATTTTATAGAAAAAAAGTTAGCAAATATTTTTTTTTATTAAAATTGTGTATTTTATATTTAAATATAAACAAAATTATTATTATTTATATCCAGGATTTGTATTTCGTGCCCATTTTTTATCGAAAATATGAAAAAATTTCTATATCTCGGAAATGGAACGTTTTTTATATTTTTTATATTTTCGATCAAAAATGAGGATGGGTTACCTTGGTTTTCATATGTATGTTTAAGTTAATTTGTGCCATCCACAATAATAGTTCCTCCAGCCAAATGCCCACAATTGTTTGCATGGATTTGTGAAGGCGTCAATAGTGACGTCAGATTCAACGATTGTGTTTAAGTCTCACTCCACCTCAATTTATAATAAGATGTATGTATTATATACACTTTATTGTTTTTTCACACCTTATTTTATCACTTTCTGTTTAAAATAATAGTTTTTCTGTAAAGTCCTCGTGGCACATTCAAATATATGTAGTTTCTCTTTAACAACAAAGATTCTTGTGAAATATCGAATATATAACTTTGTAACAAGTGTTTTTGTGACAGAAACTAAATTATAATTACAGTGACTAATAATTGAAAACGTATTCTAATATTGTACATTTTATTAGTTGTATCTTCCATTTCTGATGAATGAGATTTTAGAAATACTCAAATTTATTTTTATTATTTATTATTGTATTTATTTAGTAAGACCTATTTTTGATCTATCAATAACATCGAAAAATAATTCTGATGTTTGACAATTATGAATTCTAATTAAAATATAGGCTTTATCATGGAATTTCCAATACCTGTATTGATTTCCAACTAATCTTTTCCCTGTGTGTGGGGTTAGATGCTGTTTGGGACAAAACAAAGTCCCATGCCTGGGAGTAACCCCAAAATCCATAAATTTTTCGATTATAACGAGGGGCTCCCCACACTCCCAATCGTGTCTATCAAAAATTTTTATGTGCGACTTCTTCTCTACTCAACGGACGATGCATGAATGAAGTCATTGAATAACATTTAAAGAAAACTATTTATGGAAATTATCGATAATCATAGGAAAAACGCAATTTTGAAACGGGAAAATTACCACAAATGTTTGTTTTGAAACCTCGACGGGTTTTTTTTTATAAAAAAAAATCTTTTTTTAAAAAAACCCACTAATTCTGTTTTTTCTTTTCGAAAATAATTCGGGCTCATTTTTTGGACCAAGAGGGCGGAAAAAGTCCGTTATCCAATTTTTTTTGGTTTTTTTATTTATCCTATTTTGCTCGGTTTTTGGATTTTTTTCGGGAGGAATTTTTTCAAGCAGTTTTCGGGACCCTTTTTCGACCACAAGGGCCCCATGGGTCCGATCGAAAAAAAATTGTTTCGTTTCTGAAATTGCCATATTTTACCCGATTTTCGTTTTTTTTTGAGCCGGTCCGGGCTCATGCATTTTTGCCATACGCTTTTTAACTAGCGTGAAGTTAGCCCACCATCGTAGCCCACATATTTCGATGGTGGGCTAACTTCACAGTAGTATACGGTAGTGTGAAGTTGGCCCACCTTCAAATTTTATTGTATTTAAATCAAACCAAGCATATCAATTTCATTGCACTGGTCATTAATAAAGAATCATAATGTTCAAAATATTCATTGGAGATATCGAAAAGATACAAGGTCCTTTAAATGCAATTATCCTGCCCTATTTATGGCATTATCGATTAATTTGAATGATATTTTTATCGAACAGTTTCCCACCTTTATTTCCATACACGTCTTTAGTGTTAATGGTAAGACTTTTTGTAAAAAAATCTCAAGGACATTGAAAAAGGACTAGTTCCTTAAAATCCACGAAATCCAATTACCGCCATATATATGAAAACTCTCCCAAAATTTGAAAAAAATTTGGAAAATTTTCACACTTTAATATTCACACGTACATATTGTTGCAAATTCTAAGGAAAAATTTTATAAAAAATGTTAAGGACATTGAAACAGGACTTGGACCTTAAAATCGAAGAAAACCAAAATCCTCCATATATATAGGAAATTTCTCAGAAAATTAAAAAAAGTTTGGAAAATTTTCACCTTTTAATATTCTGATATGTTGTTGCAAATACCAAGTAGAATTTTTTTCTTCGATTTTAAGGACCTAGTCCTGTTTCAATGTCCTTCACATTTTTTATGAAATTTCTGCGTCGTATTTCCAACAACATACGTGAATATTAAGTGTGAAAATTTTCCTAACCATTTTTAATTTTCTGAGAAGTATTCATATACATATATAGCGGCTATTCGTTTTCACCGATTTTAAGGATGTCTTGTCAAGATGTCTTGTCTATCTAAATTTTCTAGTAAGTACATCAATCAATAGCTTTATTAACAAAAATAACAGATTCTTTAAACCGATTAGCAGTTCATCTCCAGTTCCAGGTAAGAATAGTACAACTCTTATGTCCCCAACTTTCGAGAAGCATCTGTACTTTCCTAAAGCATCGACTTCTGCACAATCTAAGACAAAAATCAAGCCCCCTAGTGCTATATCCGCTCTAGCTTGGAGAGAGCATATGCGCTCCAAGGAAAACGAGAAATTAGCTAAAGCCGATGCTATACAATAACGAAAATTAGAACGTAAAAAAAAGAAGAAAAAGACTCTAAACAATTAAAAACTAAAAAAAGGAAACAAAACCAAGTATGCGGATCTTGTGATAAAGATTTGGACACTGATGCTGAGGATGATGGTTTAAAAAACGTGGGATGTGATTCCTGTCCCCAATGGTTCCATCTCAAATGCACTGATTTAAGAAACCAAATGTACGACGAAATTATTGACATGGCTTTTGTTTGTAAAACATGCACTGACTTCAACGACTAGAGAAAAGTTCCTAATACCTACCCACCTATATAGAATTTTTATATATTTTATAAAAATTTTTACTTTGTACCTACCTACAATTAATGTGATTTTATATGAAACTGAATTCCTATAACAGACTGAGTTCCTTCTAAGTATACATTTTTTTTAATAGTTTTTTTATTTTTTTGAAAATGAAGTGAAATATTAAAGATCTCATATATATAAATGTATATAGTATGTAAGAATGTAAACAAATTTCAATAAAATGAATAAAAATTTGATTTTTTGTTGATAATTTTGTTGATAATTTAACCAAATTACTATGCCGACTTTAGGATCAAAAGATGCCGAATATTGGGAAATGTGTGCCGACTACTGGCAAAAACGCTGTTTTTTAAAAAACTTCATTAATATAATTAAATAATTAATTGTTTGAAAACAGTTAATTGCATTCGAATCTATAGCCCTTGTCGATGTAGAATATACAGTTGTCATCCCAATATCATGTTCACATACAAGTTTAAAAAAAGAAATAAGTTAAACTGCCGACTACTGGCACACTTACCCTATAAAGAAATTAAAATTTTTTTTATCTTTTTTAACCTTTGTGAACTTTTTCTGAAACGTACATTAAAAATGTTAAATTTCATCCTTTTTAAGGATCTCTTCACATATCAATGTCCTGAATTTTAGATTACACATAACATCCTGAATAACGTAACTAGAATTGACGTTAGAACTATTCCAATCGATTTGGTCTATTTTAACGTTGTACAGAACAGTGGCCAGCCATGGTGGGTCAACATTACTACTTCGGTATTTTTTATGTTTACATTTGATTTGGTAAGAAACAACATTCGAAATAATTTTTAAAAAATTCGTTATAGGGAGATCAAAAGCGCATGAGCAGCCCGGTTACGGTCGTAGAAAAAAGCGTAGTAAAGAAATATTCGCTATAAGGAATTTCCTCATAAGGAGAGCAGAACATACTGAAAATTTAGCGAAATTTCAGTGTTCAGAATATGAATTCGCTATACAGAAAATTCATTGTACGGGAAGTTCGTAATAGAGAAGTTCGACTGTATATTAATTTCATCGTATTTAGATACAAGAATACATACATATACATAATTTATGGGAACAGAATTTGTTTACAAATAAAAAAGGAAGAATTAGAGCTGGGTATAGGGATTTTCGTAATCAGAGTTTATTTATGTTTAGTATAACTGAAAAACAATAACTTTTCTCTACAATTATAAACATCAAAGTTAATATTTTCAAAATGATTAAATCACCCAACCCATTTCGTCATATTGTATTAGCGTAGGGTAAGAAAATGAAACGCGTGGCAATTGACAGCTTTTAAAAAAATAACAATCAGTTGTTTAGTGGAGTAAAAACCAAAGTGTTTGTCCATATTAAAAATTGGGCGGAGCTTAGTGGAAGCAACAGGCATAATTGTGAAAATGAGTGTGAGGGAAAGAGAGTGCATTGAAAAGAGATAAGAATGATAAGGTTAACTATACTTGTGTCATAACGTATACAAATGGAAATGGTGGTTGTTGATAAATTCCAATGTTCCTTTTCCATTTCGTTTCGCTGCCTTCCAATTGGAATCAGTGTATTCGGGAATAATCTCAGTTCCGCTTTCCAAACCTCGGCAGTTATGAGGGCACACGGATTCAGATTGGAAACCACCATACTGCCCATATTTCGGTGAGTGGGTAAAATTATCTTTGGATCAGTGTCATTTGATTTCTCCTCATACATGTTGTCTCTTTCGAACTACAGTGTAGGAAATACCAAATTCAATCCCGTTGTAGTGGGTGCGAGTATCAAACTGTGTGCATGAAGGGGGATGGGTTGACTTGTGTTTGGGTAAATCATATAAATCCGGGTTTCTTTGGTGGTTGTTATCGCAGCACAATTATCTGCGATTGAAATTCTACTTGGGAATGAAACATGGTCGTCGTCGCCGCCGCCGCCACCACACACACACACTGAATGTGTACTTTAGTCGCAGTTAAGACGTTGTCGCACCAACAAACCACCGTCTGCAGTTGCGGTTCTAAAAGAATCGTTGCAAATAAACCTCGTCAAGTAGAAAACTGAGATAACGGTGGTCGGATTTTTGTATTAAGTTTATAGTGGTCGAGTTTTTTTTTAAAATTTTTTTGCAATCGGAAATATTCCAAAATCGCTACTCGTGCGCTTTAATGGTTGCAAAGCCGTAAATCGTAACTCTCTCCGTCGCACTCTCTTGCACATCTAGTGAGAGAATGCTTGACCTTATGAACTTTTGCTTGAAAGTGAGTGTGTTCGTGAGTGCTTAACTTGATTAGAGTTCCAATCTGAGTAGCGAGTCTCAGAGAAATCGCAACAATTGGAATATAGGGATTGAACTTTTTGTGTTTGGGAGGGTTCTTGAAACCTAACTCACTCATACACACAGAGACGCGATTTAACCTCCCACTCTCTTAAGAGGCTCTCATACTTTCTACCCTACGTGGAGCAGCAGCAACAGTAGTTGCAGATTTTGCTCAGATTCTAACGGTTATAGGATTCTGGAAGTTCGTGAACGTTAGCTGAGCTAAAGCACGAGAAAAGCAAAATCGAGTCTGGTTAGTCAAGTGATTGTTCAACTCACTCGAGGAATCAGATTCATTGTGGCAGTGTTGCAGATGGTGGCCACTAGAGCAGTGATTAATTTTACAGTTAGTCCGCAACAAGATGCCAAAGCAGCAATAACTTAAATCAAAAAAGCTTTTCCCTAACAAGAAAACAAAAAATATTAATAAAAAAAATCCCGACGCGAGTGCAAAAAAAAAATTTAAAAAAAAAAATTACTATACAACAGAATTGTTGGCAACTAATTTAGTTAAAATGTTAATAAACCCAGAATTTGTATAACAATTGTGTGACAATAAAAAAAATCAAAGAAAATTTTAAGGAAAATATAAACCCTTTATTCTATAAAAAAAACACCTCCTCACAACATGGATATTAAACCCGTGGTTGTAAACTCAACGGCAGTACCTCCAACAACCGCAACACCTACAAACGCCGCCCATCCTCCGCCACCAACTACTTCTGCATCAGCATCCGCTTCCGCACATTTACCTTTAGACTATAGTCTCGGTAATTTTAAACCTGCTATTGCCGCAGATTTTCCTGGACCATTTGTTAGTACCGCCGTTGCCGCTGCAGTTTCTCAGTCGTCATTGCAATTACGTGATATTAATGTGTTAACCACAATGGCGGCGACAATACCCTCAACGACGCAATTATTGCACCATCGAATGCAACAGCATCAGCAGCAGCAACAGCAACACAGTCCATCAGCGGCGGATCCACATCAAGCCACTACACCGCAACAACATCAGCAACAGGATTATCAACCTGTATCGGCATTCAAAGCGGTTCTGCCGAAAAAGAAAACTACCGACGGTAAGTAGACGCAGCAAAAATTAAAAGCATTTGGTGATTCTTATTGGGCAACCATAATTAGAAGCTGGACCAATACAAATGTGTCCAAAATTAGTTGGAATCTTTCGAATCAGTTTATGGTTATGCAAATTTGAGCGAATGCGTTCAAATAAGAACCGACAATATTCGTAAGTGGAATGACAATTTCAAAGTTAACATTATTTGAGTTTTGCAATTTAAGGTTTATAAGTTGGATGTTTAAAACTTGATAAATTGTTTGTCATATCTATAAATAAAAACTTTCTAATTCAAAATAAAGAGATGGCGAATGAAATTTGTGCAATTTTCTGGTTCCTGAATTCGAATCTGCTTAATGTGGCACATAAGTACACGCTGGAAAACAATGGCCACAACCACATATTGCAGGAACCAACTACATGTTAGCAAGCATTGTTTTCGGGAATTGAAGATCTGCCGCTTTTTTTTTTTGGTTTAGTGTCAGTCCCGTTTTTGTTTTCATCAGTTTCAACAAAAAAGAAAACGCGTTTGGGTCACAAATACATATATGTATTTTAACCTATTAATCATTCTGTCCCATACATGTTATATTGAATAGCAAACACAATGTGTTTGGGTACAAGTATAATATATTTGCGACCAGCTACGTTATATTTGCACCTAAACAACAACAAAAAAATTTTTTTTGCGTGTAATTTCAAATTAGCAGTTAAAATATTAAATCCCGAAGAAATTTAAATTTAAAACATTGTATTTTAAATTGCAATCTAAGAAAATTTCTGTCTGTCAGAAAATCAAAGTAAATTAACCAATTCTCAGAAACACAGTAACAACAAGATACGGCGTTTAAAGTGTAACTAGAAATTGCTGCCTGAAATGTACTTTTGTTTAACACTAGATGAAAATGCTACGCCACACCAGGTCCGGACTTACCAAGAGGCAATTGGTTTAATATTTGTAAGTCTATTGTGGCCGTCGGTAGTGCAATGGTTAGTGTACGCGGCTCTTGTACATAAGAACCATGGTTCGATCCCTGCTCTTACCACCTTACACAACTATCGACGACGGTCACCTCGCGTAGTGATGGTGACACAATCTAGTACTTAGACATGAAAAGGCTTCTCAAAATACCGGTTGGAACTGGTGTAAAACTGAAAGTCCCAATCAATGAGTGTAAAAACTAGAACGCGCACAGATCAGTGGTTGTAAGAAGCCCTCCCCAATTCCTTTATGGAATGTAATGGGAAACAATTTTATTTAAACAATATAAATTGGTCCAATGGTTTTATCGTACACGGCAAGAAACTCTTTATATTAAGACGATGATACATGTTCATCAATTGTTTTGTCATCAATTCAAAGCAAAAGTTCTTCAATTTGAAGATTTTCAGCCTCATTGAATTGATGATATTTCTAACATCGTTCTTCATCATTGGAATTTGGAAATAATTAGTGTGATCGATTCATTTTGACGTATGTATTGGAAAATAAAAACCAAAATGAAATAGTAGTAGTATATAATTTAAAAAATTCTAATAGAAAATATTGCAATTGACAGAAAACATTATCCACGCTACGAGCCGTTTTATGTTTAATCCTGTTCTTGTGGATTTTTTACGATTAAAAATAGTAGTAACAGTTTGGCTACTCACTAACACACAATTGGCATTAAAATTATGACCAACAAACTTACATCAAATTGACTACAACCTTACATCTAATTGGCGAAAAATGTATAGCAAATTGATGAATATGAAAAATTTATGAAAAATTTATATGAATATGAATATGAAAAATATATGAAAAATTTACTTCAACTTGATGTGACATTGTCGTTGAATCAACGTAAACTATTGTTGAAATATGCAGATTGATGAAATATTCTTCATCAATTCACTGAAATGTGTCGTTGGTTGGAAAATGAGAGAATGTTTCGTCAAAGTGATGAAAGAATTCATATATTTGATGAAGCTTTTTCTTTCAGTGTAGTAGCCTATACTTTTTGAGAAATCTTTACGTGCAATTTGAAAAATCGTTGTTTAGATTTTGTAACATTCTATAAATTTATGATTTAGCAAAAAAATTTGCATTAAAAAATTAAATTTTTAAAGAAATTAAAATTTGAAACAGTGAATTGTAAACTGCAATCTCAGCAAAAATCTGTTTCTCAGAAATGCAAAACAAACCAATTCCCAGAAACACTGTGTTTTAGAATATGATACGCCACTCCAGGACCGGACTTACCGAGAGGTAAGATAGACAATTGCCTAGAGCCCCATTTGATACAAAATTATTGATATTATTTTAGTTTGTTTAACAATCGTGGGTTCTTCGCAGAAATCGAATTATAGTTCGGATCAGGGATCCAAAAAACCAATATAAATAAAAATTTCAGTCGATTTGAACAATAATTTTTGACTTCCGGACACATTAAACTGTGAAACTGTCATGCTACTTTTGATTAGCCTGGTTTGGCCGGTCATCGTGGAAATACTCAGATCGATTAACAAAAAAATGGTTTCCGGAGGGCTTGGGGAGAGATTTTCACAACAGTGAGCTGTGCGCTTTCTAAAATTATTCACACAAATTGAGAACTACAAACAATATTTCCAAACAATATTTTGAGAAGGTTTTCCATGCCTAAATAATAGATACTGTTGCCGTTACTACGCGATGCAACCGCCGTCGTAATAAATTTAAGGTGGTCAGAACAGGGATCGTTCTAATGTACAAGAGCCGCGCACACTACAATGGCACCACCGATAGTCCGATACAGCTGTTACAAATTATTTATTGGCTGTATTAGGAAAATCAGCATTGCACGATGAATGCTGCTCTTGCACCAATTTATGGTCCACATAATCGAACGCATTATTTGCTACACCATCCAAAAATGTGAAACCCAATAGTCGTTATTGGATATTACGCGACCAAAAATACCATATCCAGCATGTTGTAAAGAGAATATAGTGCGATAACCGTGCTGAATCAATTCGGTGCCATTTCTAACAGCTTGCCTTATCGTATGCAAAAATTTTGCCTACTTTAAATAAGAATATATAAACCATGCAAAAATCAACCTGTGCAAAAATTGAGGATAACCAATCTTGAGAATTATCACCATTTCAGTTCTTGGTACCCTACAAGGATTGAAAACCACCAACAGTTTTCGACAACAATTTTGTTCGGCGATGGGGCCCATTTCTGGCTTCGTCAATAGGCCCTTTGGTGTTGAAGTGTAAACCGAAAAGTTTCAAAATTTGCCATTACATCCAGAAAATACAACGGTTTGGTGTGTTTTATGGAACGGTGGAATTATCGATCTATATTTCTTCAAATATTAACCCGTCCGGAAAGTACATGTTAATAGTGTCAGTGATCTACCACCGTCATTACGAACTATTTGCTAACTGAAATTGAGGCCCGTCCAGTGTTGCCCCCAACAGAATTTCAAAGTACACATGGCTAATTCAAAAAATACACATCACATAAAAAATTACACATGTTTCAATAAATCATGATATAAACTTCAACAGATTTCAAATGTTTTATAGTCCCTAGCAAGCTACCACCCGCCTCTTATAATCAACTTGAAGGGAAAGACATCTTGAACAAGGGAAATCCTTCCCAAAATCAGTGCAATGCGCTCGCTCTATATTTAGATGCACTGATATGGGCCTAAAACCTTTGGACCGATTCCGAACCGTTATATCGAAAACTGTTTCATCTATTACACTGTGCAAGGTTTTGAAAAAAAAATTTGCAAAACATATGGGGACTTAACGAATTTACACTAACTCGGGTCCTACGATTCGAACTGCATCATTAGTTTTTTGATCTATAATGATGGATTCATACAGATTTTTTTTTTAATTTCTACTCAGAGACTGCGATTAACAACTAATTTTTTGAGACAAATTTATACGTATGCCACCATTACTAGGGAATACCAAATCCGATTTTGTTTAAACAAATTTAGAAAAATTAAAAATTACAATACCTTTAATCTACACTTGTACTATTTCCTAAGATACGCAACAGTTTCGCAGGTATAAATAAGTTTATGAAGAGAATATAATAATTTTTTGCTTAAAATATTAAAATTGTGTATGGAAAAATGTTTATAAAACTAATGATGCAGTTTGATTCGTAGGACAGGAATTAGTGGAAATCCGTTGAGTCCACTTCCGTTTTTATTTCGACTTGCACAGTGTTATTACTTGATAGTGTAGTCATCGCTAAGCGAGGAGTCCTTCGACGCTGGAAAACAATATAGGTCGGTGCGGGTACTTAACCCGTGTTGTAATGAATCAGAATCAATGAATAAGAATCACTCAGCACCGACGGCCAATAACTACAATAGCAAACACATCAGAATTAAAATCAAATCCAGGTTTTATCTGACGAGTTGCCTCTATGTAAAATTTCGAACCATGGTAAAGTATTATAGTCATTACTCAAATAGACCGCTGCGCCAAGACGTCAGGTGCAGTAACAATTAATCCGACTTAATCAATTTAAATTAGTTTTGGGATTTTAAAATATGGCAATAAATAGAAATAACACATGGATTTAATTACACATATAAATAAAAGTTACACACGATATGTGTAATTACACATGAAGTGTCAACACTGAACCTGTGACAAGCAATCAGGCTTTTTTAGTTGTTTTGTTGCAAATATAATGTGTTTGTAGCTTGTCGGTATACTGTTCCCCATCACATCCAGTATTACATGTTGGACACATAATGATTAATAGGTTAGAATATTTATTTTTGTGACCCCAACATGGCTTTGTTTGTTGAAAACTAAAAATACTTCGTTTCTAGCCTTACCATCCCGTGAGCTGACCATTTTTAAAAAAGGTATTTTTTTAAGTTTTCCAAAGAAGTACTTTACCTAAAGATAATTTATACAAAATTTGTCACGTAGGAAAGGGTTTTTTTATGGCGCATCCAGTGGTATATAAAACATGCCACAGCTTGGGTTTCAAATCATTTCTTTTGACAAGGACATCATTGCTGTATAGTAAATTAAATTGTGAATATTTAGAACTACTCCAATCTGATATTTACATCCGGAAATCCTCCATGCTAAAAACTTATAAATGCGTTTTATTGCAGAATATCCTTGAAAAAAGGATTGTGTCAGGACATGCTTTGACATGCTTTAATACCGTTGGACGCACCATAAAAAAAAACCCTTTCTTATGATGCCACTTTAGTATACATTTTCTTTTGATCAAGGACAAATTTCTTTGAAAAAAAAAATTATTTTTTTAAAAAGGGTCCACCTCACGGAATCTTAACGCTAGACACGAAATATTTTGGGAATCATCAGAAAAGGAACCAAGGTATATACTGAAGGGTAGACAAAAAACACATTTTCCCCACCATACGATGTGAGTCGGTCTAATATACATGGTTGCTACAATATGTGCCTGGGGTCGTTTTTTTGCGTTTTTTGAGCCAGACACGGATGCAAATTAAGGTAGTCTGTGCGGGATTTGGCCTTATACCCGTGTTCTTATGTACAAAGTTCCGGCACGATAATGATTGCCCCACCGACCACCACATCAGAACATACTAAGGTGAACATATTTTTCATACATATTTCTGGGTAAAATACGAGCTCTGAAGCACATCGTTGCTTGTGGTGTTATATTTATATACAGATTTAAACACAATTTCCGCAAACAATTTCAAATTAAAACTTTATCATTGCCACAAATCCCTGTACATTTTACTTCTATATCAAAAATCGTGAAATAAAATTCTATTAAAATATTTTAAATATTTACTTTGATTTTTCACATACATAAATTGTCGTCGTCATTGTTAATGCACTTGTGTGTTCTCTCATTCTGTTTTCCTATCAAACATTTACATAAACAAACATTTTGGAAAATATAATTAAAACTAAACAAATTTTATTCATGTCGATGCGATTTTTAAACACTGTTTTAAACACAATGGCTGACGAAAATTTACGAAACAAAAAATATATGTAATCGAAAATGAAAACAGCACCAACAACTGTAAAATTCCAACACCTGATAATGAATTTCATACACATTTGTTAAATATGCCGAGTCAGATATTAAGCGGCAGTTGATATCCATAGGATTCAAATATGTGCATCGTCGAAAAACCAATACCAGTTAATTAAAAAAATGGTTATGGTTGTGTGCGCGCCTATTGTACATGAGATCCTGGATTCTATTCCTACTCTCATCACCTTAAAATGCTCGACTAGTAACGGCGACACTATCGAGCATTTAGCCATGACAAAGCTGCTCAAAATACCGTTCGGAACCGGTGTAAAACTGTAGGCCCCAATCAGTGAATATACAACTAGAATGCGCACAGCTCATTGGTTGTGAGAAGCTCTCCCAAATTGGTTCATGGGATGTAATGGGAAACCAGTTGATTAAACAAGGGACAAATTTGGGGAATGTCTGACACATTTCATATGGGTTGTATCATAGTATCATAGTTATTCACAAAGGCAATGCGTGCACATTCTATGAAAAAGAAAATTACTTGATCTAGGAAGATGGTCTGATCCCAATCCAACAAAAAACTACAAATTATTCCAATTTGAAAAAAATATTAAATTGCACAGAAATCCGTACAAAAAAAAATTTTCATCGGCTTAATCAATATTTTCATTGAAAGTGAATTAATGTACAGATTGATTCAATGCTGCGATGAATACGTTTTATTGTTGCGATGAATACACTTTATTCCTGCGATGAATGTGCTTCGTCGCTGATATGAAAGGTTTCTGTTACAAACGTGTTGCCTATGGGGTAGTCCAAGGTAAAAAAAAAATATTTTCCAAGTGATATGGCAGCGATTGTGATTAAATTTAATGGAAAGTAAGAAAGTAAGAAAAGCTGAACCCCAAAATTTGAGCCTTTTTTGACCTTTTTTATGGGTTTTATAAGCTTTCAAAAGAATCAGTATACATAGTTTTTTTATTTTCAAATAACTCGAAAACGGTAAAGGCTGGACTTTTGAAATTGTACACGAATTTTTGCAAAAAACATGTTTTTTTCAAAGTTCTTAGCGTAGCAAAAAGAGTCATCCTTCGAAAAAAATACACATGTGTTAAACCGGCATTTTTTCCAAACATTTTCCGGGGATCGGCATGTCGGTAGTGTGCAAAATGAGGGATTTATAGCCATTTTTGTAAGGCAACCTCCCATAATTTAAAACAAAAAAATTCTCTAAATCAGTGGTAGGCAGAAAGAGAGAGTCTGGATGTACGTAGAGGGTTCTTCAATAAGAGCGCTACAAGTACATTGTGAAAGTACGTTCGAAGCCATTATGTATGGAACTCGATTTCTTTTGCATGGCCACCACGGGCACGCTTGCAGAAGTCCAGACGCTGAACCCAATTTTCGACGGTTTTCAAGCATAAATCGACCAATACTACTGCAATTTCACGTTCGATATTCGTGCGAAGTTCATCAGTCGTCGCTGACTTGTTACCATATATCATAGACTTGACGTAGCCCCACAGGAAATAATCTAACGGCGTCAAATCGCACGACCGAGGCGGCCAATAGGCTGGGCCATGTCGTGAGATAACACGTTCACTAAACTTGGTTTCCAATAAATTGATTCGCTGTGTGGCTTGTGGCGCCGTCCTGTTGGAACCGCATGTCCTCCGAGTCCATAGTATCCAATTGGGGCCAAAAATATTCGGTTATCATTGAACGGTAGCGATTCGCATTCACAGTAATGTGCCGGTCTTGATCATCACGGAAAAAGTACGGCCGGCCCAATGACGCCGCCGGCCCAATAAACCGCATCAAACTGTAATTTTTTCGGGATGCAATGATGACTCATGGATTACGTGTGGATTGCTGTCTGACCAATAACGCAAATTTTGCTTATTGACGAAGCCATTCAGCCAGAAATGAGCCTCATCGCTGAAGATGATTTTCCGATGAAAATCCGAATCATTTTCAAGTTGTTGCTCAGCCCAATTCACGAACATACGACGCTTATGGTGGTCAAGTGGCTTCAGTTCTTGCGTCAATTTGATCTTGTAAGGATGTAGGCCAATATCTTTTCGCAAAATTCGCCACAACGACGTCACAGAGATGCCCAACGCTTGAGAACGACGTGTGAGAGACACATTTGGGCTTTCTGGAACTGAGGCCTCAGCGGCAGCAATATTCTCGACACTACGGGCACTTCTTTGTACTCTGCCTGTGGATTCAAATTTTTCCACTAGGCGCTCAATTGTTGATCTGGTAGGACGATTATGACGATATAAATTGGACGTAGCGCTCTTAAAGTTGAGGCCACTGACTCCAAATTTCGGTAGTAAATTTTAATAATTTCGACTCGTTGTTGGCTCGTATATCTTTCCATGATGAAATGGAAAACCTTACTGAAGAGAAATGTCAAAAGAGCTGGGAAAAATATGGCGTCGTTTGCTGTCCCTATCGATTTACTTTTGTAGCGTCTCTGTCATTATTGAATCGAGCTTAAGATCATTTATAAGTATTGCATATTTTTTTCCAATATTTCGTCTCCACATTGGGCTACTTCTTCAGGGAACAATTATTATTATATAATAAGAAGAAAATAACCTTTTCCTAAAAAGCGTACCACTTCTTTAAAAGGTATTTGTTCTTATATGAAATTACTACTTTTTCACACTCTTATGCCTTGTTTCCACTACAGAATTATTCGTAATTCGCGCACTCATTCGTAATTCAATCTCCAATTACAAACCGAATTACGTAATTCACCATACAAACTTTTGAGAGCGAATTACCTTGTTTGTAGGTAATTCAGTTTGAATTACCTTATGAATTACAAACAAAAGAATACCTTCTCTAGTATTTATCGAAATTTTATCGCATATGTTGTCAGAAACAAACAAACAAAAAAAAATAAATGTAAACCATTTAACAATCCACAATGGATACTAAAAAGTAAATTACTAAAAAAAATTAAACATAAAAAATATATAACATTAAATATAGAAAGGTTGTTAGATATCCAAAATTGTTTTTCAATATTTATACACTTTTTGTTGTTGCCATTCTAAGAATTTTTGAGCAAAACAAATAAAAATAAGTAAACAACTGTCCGATCGAATTATGTATGTGTAGTGGAAACAGGGTAATTCGGAATATTAATTCAAAGAGCGAATTAAGTAATTGGCGCTGTAGTGGGAACATGGCATTATGGCTTTTTCTTACAAAAGTACTTCTTCTTGAAAATAGTACGATTTCTAAAAAGAAATTAGCTTTTAATAAAAGAAGTACCTCTGTTAAAAAAAGGACCTTGTCTGGAAAATGTAATACATATTCTTACAAAAAACAAAATACATTCTATAAAAAGAAATTTCTTAAAAAAAGTACATCATTTTACAAAAAGTATATTTTCTTAAATATCCATTTAAATTATCGCATTTTTCAACGTCCGCCGCCTTAGGCGTGTTGGAACTAACTAGTACATAATATTTATATAGCGAAAGGAACTTCGTTCCAACCGGGTGTCCCCTGACACCTCATGTAATTTTTATCAATATGGGTTTCAAAGGTCAGTTTTGGGTTTTTTAATTTGCATTGGATTTTAATTTACATTACTTTATGCAAACAAATTACCATTGTTCGCAATGACTTTTAACGTCCATTTGATTAGGCAATTCAGATGCAGGTTCTGGAATCGAATGCTGATTTTAATGAAATATGGGAATGCTGTTAATTATTTTGAAATATTTTAACTGCTTGAAATTCTATTTTTAAAGTATTTTATATGCAGAGTAGGCTGTCCTATCAATAACAATTTTTTTTTGCTCAAGCTTTGTTTGAAAGCTTATAGGGTAAAGTATTTTTCAGCATTTTTGCAAATTTTTCGGAAGTGGTTTATAGGTCGCACATGTCGAATTTCCCCCAAAAATCGGGTATTCCGGGCGTTTTTTGAAATATACTTAAAACTCGGTCAATAACCACGATTTCTTAGTTTGTAAGTCAACATTTTTGAAGCTAAACGTCCCAACTTTTATTGTATATGCACAAACCACCAGTTTTGGCAATGATTTCCTTAACAAGGTACCAGGTATTAATTTTTTTTGTAAATTTTGGGTAAATTTTGTAAATAACGCTTTATATCTTTTAAAATTCCTATGAAAATTTAAAAAACTAATGATTCACTTTAAAAGACGTATAAATACCAAACAATTTTGTAAAAAAATTTGAATTTGCGGTTATTGTTACAGAGTTGTACCATTGTACAACTTTTTACCCATTGTATGGAACTAATAATATTATAATCTGTTTGCTATTTTTGCATCGGATTTGCTTAAAATTTCTATGAAAATTTAAAATTCTAATGATGCACTATAAAAGATTTTTTCTACAAAATTGCTTGGCATTTATCAGTCTTTTAAAGTGCACCATTAGTGTTTTAAATTTTCATAGAAACTTAAAGCAAATCCGATGCGAAAATGGCACAAAGTTTATGATATTTTTAGGTTCATACAATGGGTAAAAGGCTTTAAAATGGTATAACTCTGGAACAGTAACAGCAAATTAAATATTTTTTTCTACAAAATTGCTTGGAATTTATCCATCTTTTAGAATGCATCATTAGTTTTTTTAAATTTGGATAGAATATTTAAAAGTTATAAAGCGTTAATAATAAAATGTATCCAAAATTTACGAACAAAATGTAATACGTTGTACCTTATTGAGCAAAATCATTGCCAAAACTGATGCTGTATGCATATACAACAAAAGGTTGAACGTTTTGCTTTAAAAATGTTGACTTATAATCTAAGAAACTCGTGGTTATTCACCGAGTTTTAAGTAAAATTTAAAAAACCTCCGGAGTATCCCGTTTTTGGGGGAAATTCGACTTATGCGACCTCTAAACCTCTTCCGGAAAATCTGAAAAACACTTTACCCTATAAGCTTTCCAATCAAGCTTGAGCATCCATGAAATTCGAAACACGAAATATAGAGGTTTGTGGCTTCGATTGATATTGCTTCGTAGTACTTTCAAATTCTTAAACTAAATTTCGAATTCATATTTCTATGTCAAAGAAGTCACGTGTAATCTCAAATGTGAAACTTCTAAATGAAGCAGACATACCAGAGGCAGTGGAAGTAGAATATCTCGGAATACATCTTGTTCAACGGCTCACATGGAGAAAATATATCCAGACAAAAAGAAAGGCCCTCGACGTACAATTGAACAATGCAATAACTATAGATCTGCAGTCTCGCTCGAATACAAACTATTGATTTACAAATGCATCATCAAGCCTATATGGACATGTGAAATTCAACTACGGGAAATAGCCTCGAACTAGAATTTGAGAATTCATTCAAAAACTCTTCGGAAAATCCCAAATGCTCCATTGTTTGTCACATACTGATCTCAAAATTCGCACAATTTTAGGAAACATCCCGGCCAGAATGTTCACATATAAATATCGAGCGGAAAGTCATCCAAATCCTTTAGCAACAAATTTGATGTCAAGTATCGTCACCTTTAGCAGACTGAGACGAAGAGCTCCCCAAGATCTCTTAGTATAAAGATTGTTTAATGTTTTTCGTTAAAAATCTTAACGCAACGGCAACATTTTTGGCTGTCACTTTACCTTCTCTACTTGTAACTATTTTTGGATTTTCAACGTAGAATGGTCAATGGATAATTGGGACGGAGTTCCTTATCGCACGTTGCGGGATGGGGGGGCTAAATGAAAAAAATTAAACAACTGTTTTTAAGACTATTATGCTACAACCCAGTATTATCAAATATATTGGGTACTTTGGGAACGTTGGGAAACTTATTTATTGTATAATGAGAAGATTTCTAGGTGGATGTTTAGTATATATTGTAGTTTTGAACAAAAAAAAAAGAAAATTTTTTTAAATAAGTACCTTTTCTTAAAAAAAAGTACATTTTCTCAAAACACAAATACCTATTCAAATTCTTACACAAAGTACCTTTCCTTAAAAAAAATATCTTATCCTAAAGAAGTACCTTTGCTTAAAAAAAGTAAATTTTCTTACAAAAAGTACCTTTTCATAAAAAAAGTAATTTTCTTTTAAAGAAATACCTTTTCTTAAACAAGTACATTTTCTTACAACAAATTGCCTTGTCTTGAAAAACTACATTTTCTTTAAAGAGTAAATTTTTTGTGAAACAAAATAACTTTTCCAAACTAAGAAAATGGCTAAAATAAAAAAGTGGCTATAACTCGAAAACGGTGCGTCCTATCGAAAAAATAATAAAAATTTTACCTCCAGTGGGGACTTTAACGAATGGGTGCCTCCAATATGGCATCACTTTTTTTAAAAAAAAATCCCTAAAAATAAAATTTTTCAAACAAAAAATCGCTAAAACGTTCTTATGTTTATATCTCGGAAATGGAGCGTCCAACCGAACAAATAACCAATTTTGGAGGGTTTCTAAGTGGTTTTCATAAAGCGGCCCAATTCGTATGGATGAATTTTTTTTTCGAAAAATCGCCAAAATAGGAAAATCGCTAAAATAAGAAAGTGGCTATAACTCGAAAAAAGTGATGCCATTTTGGAGACACCCATTGGTTAAAATTTTTATTATTTTTTCGATTGGACGCACCGTTTTCGAGTTATAGCACCTTATTTAGTTTAGCGATTCTCTTATTTTGGCGAATTTTCGAAAAAAAATTGTTCCATATGACTTGGACCTCTTTATGAAAACCCCATAGAAACCCGAAAAAATTGGGTATTTTTTCGACTGTACGCTCCGTTTCCGGGATATAAAGATTTTTCCTAATTTTTTGATATTTTCGATCAAAAATGGGGATAGGTTACCCTGGGTAACCCATTACCCACCGTCGTGGGTAGTCACCCATTATTTTCCCCATTTCCCCGAGGGTAATGAGTAATTCCCCATTGTCGTGGGTAGCTACTCCTTATTTTCCCCATTCCCCTGAGGGTAATGTGTAATCCTGATCGGTAACTCCCCATTTCGTGGGTAGCTACCCATTATTTTCCCCATTGCCCTGAGGGTAATGGGTAATCATGATGGGTAATTCCCTGTAATACCCTGTGGGTAATGGGTAAACTATCGCTACCCATTCCCCACGGCAATACAATACCCAAAAGTACATTTTCTTAAAAATAAAATAATACCTTCTCTTTTCTTGAGATAAGTAGCCTTTCTGAAAATAAATACGTTTTCTTTATAAAATAATATTTCCGAAAAAGAGTACCGGTGCTTTAAAAAAAACCTGTTCTTAAAAAAAGTACTTCTGTGTTAAAAAAATGCATACCCTCTTATGGCTTTTTCTAACAGAAAAAATCTAAAAAATATTACCTTTTCTAAAAAAACCATAGGCTTTTAATAAAAGAGGTGCCTGTCTTTTAAAAAGGACCTTTTCGGAAAAATTTAATACATTTTCTTACAACAAAGACTAAAAATGTATTTAAAAAAAAATATACATTCTATAAAAAAAAATTTCTTAAAAAAAGTTTATCATTTTACAAAAAGTGTATTTTCTTAAAGATCCATTTAAAATAACGTCTTTGTCAACGGGCGCCTTAGGCGTGTTGGAACTAACTAGTACATAATATATGGCGAAAGGAACTTTGTTCCAACCAGGTGCCCCCTGACACCTCAAGCGATTTTTTCTAATTTATTATACATCAAAAAAAACATCCCATGAAGAGATTGGGGAGAGCTTCTCACAATCAGTGAGTTGTGCGCTTTCTAGTTTTACACTCACTGATTGGGACCTACAGCTTTACACCGGTTCCGAACGGTTTTGTGAGAAGCATTTTCATGGCTAAGTACTCGATAGGGTCGCCAGTACATTATACATACATAGGTATCAAATATTATTTGTAAAATAGATCGAATTAATAAGATATAAAACACATGAAAAAAAAATTGTTTGCAGTACATCTGCTTTAAATTTGTCACTCAACATCCTGACTATTGACGAAAATCTGAAGATTGACGAAATTATTCAAATTTATTTCGACGATTTAAAGTGTAGCATAATAATACAAAACTTTTATCATAGAGTTGATTTATTTGTCAAGTTTCTGTATTTATTCTTACTTGTTCCAAAAAATAGTTTGAAAAAATTTTCAAGTTAGTTTTGTCCCACTGTATCCATGGTTTACAAACAATTTTCTGTTCACTTGCATCCCAAGCGGAAATCACCAAGAAAAATCCCTCCAAAAGCAAACACGAAAGTGAATAAATATTTTTTATATATTCCGTTTGTGTACAATGGCAAAAAAGGACATGTGAACGAGTTTTTTGATAATATAAAACATTGAGAGAATATAGTATAAATCCACATACATATGTACGTACCGACACATACACTTATGTATATCTACACACATGAGGATGCAAATGCGGAGGAAATATATACATGTATAAAAAAAGATTTACAGAGACCATGCTAAAGTTTTACATACTAGATATGTCGGTTATTTTTACATGAAAAAATGTGTAAAAATTTCGAATGGATTTCAACAATGTCAGTAAATTGGTACATATACATACATACATGCATATATGTATATTAAACTACATCTGGTTAGTCTGAATATTTCGTTCCAACATTCAGTCATGTCTACCATGAAATTGAAATAAAAATAATGCCGTCTATATATGACAGTAATATAAAAAGCAAATATGTTTTTTTAATACGCAAGTTTTTCTTTTCATATGGAGTTGTATTTTTTTTTAATCACAAAATTGTTCTGTATTGATTTTTATATATATTTTTTTAATATTCACATTTATTTATTTCTGTTGCACAAGGTTTATTCAGATTCTATGTACATACGTACATATGGCGAAAAACAAGCATATGCCAGCCGTTCATCTCTTAAAGCTTTTCACTAAAATGTTAACATGGATTTATGGTCCGACACTTTTTTGCGACTTTCCCTTTTGTTAAACAAATGCGAAACAAAGGCAAACAAATTTACATTTGCTGTTTTGCTTTCGTAGTTGGATATTTGATACTGACATATGACTTCGCTTGGTTTGGGAAATATAACAAAATACTTTTTGCATGATTCTCAAATGTGATTACATTTGCAATAATTTCTTTGCCCGACTTTGGCGAAATGTGTACGCGAAGGATCAGCTCGGATTACACGCAAGAAACAAATGATAAGTTTGACTAGCCAGATTTTGGGGTTTTCCGTATCCACATATTTGCAAAGAAAGAAATACATATGTCTGCATGTTTGCAAGTTAGAGAAGGATAGTAGATGGGTGGACAAGCACGGTATTGAGAAACTGAACAGATTAAGAAAACAAACAGCTCGAGTTGAAGAAATAGTCATTTATGGCTGTAAATATTTAGGGGGTATTTGGATGTGGTTACTGTAGTTTAGGACCACCACTAGCCATTTATCCCATTATTAAAAAACAGGCATCTCTATAGTGCATAGTGCAAGCCACAGTGCCAAGTATTGATAAGAGTGACCATATTACGCAAATGGAAAATGGCATATAAATGCAGGTGCCTAATTGTGTATGACGATAATTGACTGAACGACACTCACCTGTCGATAATGACAGTTCGCTTGCCGTTTAAAATACAGCGCTCATAAAACTTCACTACCGACAAAGCGATAATGAATTCGATGTTGTTTCTTACACAATTAGCCCCCAGGACAATTTGCAATTTTATATAAAAAAACCAATTCTGATAAATATATAAAATTTTCTTTGCATTCTTCTTTGTACTGCTATTTAGCCCAAATAATGCTACAGAAATGTTGTTACAATCTCTCATGCATGTAGTTGCTCTAATCGGGCTTTAACTGTTCCCATATTCTAAAGTCGTTATCAGCAAAATCACAAATACACACAGTAACGAAAATAATAAAGAATACTAAGGTATAAAAGGGTTATAGCTAAATATTCCTCATTGCTCTAAATACCATAAATCAATCCAAATAGCTATTTTTTTTATAACCGTCATAAATACTCTACTATATATATGACACATAACACACACAATTAGAATTTGAAATAACTATTTTCAAATTTGATTGTGTCAAGATGTCCCAAAAAGGTGTTAATTGTAGAAGCAAATATCTGAAATTCATTTGATTTTCAAATAAGTGATAAGACATTTGGTCTCACAATCTCACAAACATTTTTTTGAACAGTATTTGCTATTTATGGGGTGCTTTCTACTCAACTGGAATTGGAGAGACACAAGAGAAATGTCATCAAAATTATACAATTTTCCATAACTGCTCAGTAATGCTATGTAGAGGGGCCCTTAAGTCTGTGGATAACTTGGTCGACTACAAGTTGACATCAACTTTGATTTATTTTATATCAACTTCGTTCGTATATCAACACTAGTTGAATCAACTTTATTTTCTTGCGAGATGTCAAAATGAAAGGTGATGGGCGCAGTGCAAAACTGTTAGCAATTTTAAGGAGAAACAAGATTTGTATCCTCTTTAAATATTTGTCAATCAAACTGAAGGGTGTCGCACTAAGATTGCACTTTTTAAATTTAGTGAAATTGTTTTTGGGTAAGTAGAAATTGTGAAATTTGGCAGCTGTCACATATGTTTATTCCGTTTAATAAAAATGGAGCGCTTTAAGAAAGAACAGCGCGATATAATTGTAAAAACTTATTAAAAATATTTGGAAAGTTATATTGACACCGCTCGCAAACTTCGAAGAATTTTCTGTCGAGAAAGTGCACCTAATGTGTAAACCATTCGAAGAGTGGTCAAAATAGTTGCAGAAACTGGGTCGGTTGTGAACAGTAAGACACTTGTGCGTCAACATAACTGTCGACCTCTTGATAACAATGCTGCTGTAAACGAGGGTGCCGCCGAAAACCCGAAAACTTCAATTCTGCATCTTTCTTAACAACTTCACATTTCAGGAAGCACGACGCCGCGAATTTTGACAAAAGACCTCGATCTTTGTCCGTACAAAATTTTGCTTTTCAGGAGGTGAAACCAGGACACCATGGAAAGCGTCGACAATTCGTTCAATGGGCAATGGCGCAACGTGAAGTCTTAAAAAAATGAATCACATGAGGTATCAGGGGACACCCGGTTGGAACGAAGTTCCTTCCGCTATATAACACAGACGCTACAAAAGTAAATCGATAGGGACAGCAAACGACGCCATATTTTTTCCCGCTCTTTTGACATTTCTATTCAGTAAGGTTTGCCATTTCATCATGGAAAGATATACGAGCCAACAACGAGTCGAAATTATTAAAATTTACTAACAAAAATTTGGAGTCAGTGGCCTCAACTTTAAGAGCGCTACGTCCAATTTATATCGTCATAATCGTCCTACCAGATCAACAATTGAGCGTCTAGTGGAAAAATTTTGCATCCACAGGCACAGTACAAAATGCTCCCGTGCCAGTGAGACAAAGAAGTGCCCGTAGTGTCGAGAATATTGCTGCCGCTGAGGCTTCAGTTCAAGAAAGCCCAAATGTGTCTCTGACACGTCGTTCTCAAGCGTTGGGCATCTCTGTGACGTCGTTGTGGCGAATTTTGCGAAAATATCTTGGCCTACACCCTTACAAGATCAAATTGACGCAAGAACTGAAGCCGCTTGACCACCATAAGCGTCGTATGTTCGTGAATTGGGCTGAGCAACAACTTGAAAATTATTCGGATTTTCATCGGAAAATCCTCTTCAGCGATGAGGCTCATTTCTGGCTGAATGGCTTCGTCAATAAGCAAAATATGCGTTATTGGTCAGACAGCAATCCACACGTAATCCATGAGTCATCATTGCATCCCGAAAAAATTACGGTTTGGTGCGGTTTATGGGCCGGCGGCGTCATTGGGCCGTATTTCTTCCATGATGATCAAGACCGGCACATTACTGTGAATGCGAATCGCTACCGTTCAATGATAACCGAATATTTTTGGCCCCAATTGGATAATATGGACTTGGAGGAAATGTGGTTCCAACAGGACGGCGCCACAAGCCACACAGCGAATGCCACAATCAATTTATTGGAAACCAAGTTTGGTGAACGTGTTAGCTCACGAAATGGCCCAGTCGATTGGCGGCCTCGGTCGTGCGATTTGACGCCGTTAGATTATTTCCTGTGGGGCTACGTCAAGTCTATGCCAACAAGCTAGCGACGATTGATGAACTTCGTACGAATATCGAACGTGAAATTGCAGCAGTATCGGCCGATTTATGCTCGAAAGCTGTCGAAAATTGGGTTCAGCGTCTGGACTTCTGCAAACGTGCCCGTGGTGGCTATGCAAACGAAATCGAGTTCCATACATAATGGCATCGAACGTACTTTCACAGGAATAAAGAATTTCATTGGTATCTAAAACCGGTTTTGTTTTATTTAAAAAAACCTTTGTAGCGCTCTTATTGCAAAACCCGTTATTATGTTCTAGTTAGTTCCAACACGCCTAAGGCCCCCGTTGAAAACTAAGATAATTTAAATGTATCTTTAAGAAAAGATACTTTTTGTAAAATGATAAACTGTTTTTAAGAAATTTTTTTTTTATAAAATGTATTTTTTTAGAAAAAAAAGTAAATTTGTAGGTCCTTTTTGTAGGAATATGTTTTATATTTCCCGGAAGAGGTCCATTTTTAAAGACACCTAATTCTTTTATTAAAAGCTAATGTTAATACCGTCGGTGGTGCAATGGTTAGTGTGCGCGGCTCTTGTATAGAAGATCCTGGGTTCGATTCCTGCTCCGACCACCTTAAAATTGCTTTCGACGACGGCCACCTCGCTTACTGACGGCATTTTTTAATTTTTTAGAAAAGTTACTTTTAAGAAAAGTAATTTTTGTAGGAAAAGGTATTGTTTTAAGAGAAGGTATTAGTTTGAAGAAATCTTCTCTTAGAAATGGGAATTTTTTAAAGGTCCAACAAACGATCGGTAATTTCAGTCTACACGCCTTCAATGAGACTGCTAGATTTGTCACTATTACGAGATTCCAACATAAAGACATCCATAAGGCTATCTGTATATCCCCTGATCAATAGACGAAGGACCAGATTGATCACCTGTTAAATGCGGAAAGTCACTGCTCTAGTGAAATAGACGTTCGTGTGATTTGAGGAGCTAATATCGATTCGGCTCACTACCTGGTTGCAGAAAAGGTTCGAACAATGATGAGCAGAGCGAAAGTCGTACGAAATCAGACATATAGACAGCTGGGCACCGGAAAGCTACAAATTCCAGGGATGGATCACTCAGATACTGGTGCAGAACGAACCACCGCTCCATGATCCTGAAACGCAGTGGAAGTACATTTCCCTCTCTATGAAAATTGCTGCAGAGACCGTACTTGGTTATGAAAATTCGAAAAATGAAGAGTGTTGCAGGGCAAGCCATGAAAAGAATGCTGCAAGTATGGCAACGCTTCCGCCAGTTGCAACGCGAGAGCCGCGACAGAGCGGTATAATGAGAAGAGGAAACACGTTTGTTTAGGAAGACAAAACGGTTGTGGAGAAAGCGCGAGAGTGAGCATATTCAATCGTATAGAAGAAACAATGAGGCCCGCAAATTCTACAGAAAAGTATAAAACCAAACCTACGGGAATGGCTCAAGGCCCCCCATTTGTAGAGATAAGGACTGGAATCTTGTTACAAGATGTGCAGAATATATTGGGAACATGGAGAGATCACTTCTCTGCTTTACTTGTCCCAGAAGACTTCAATATAGTTGAGGGGTTTGATCTAATACAGGACGATGGCGTCGACTGCCCCCTTACTAGCCAAAGCGAAGAGAGAACTGCAATTTCCCGGGTTAAGAACAACAAAGCCGCTGAAGCTGTCGGGTATGAGTTGCAAAGGTGGATGCATCAGCTCATATGCAAAATCTGGCTAGACGACTACATGCCCGACGATTGGAGCCTTAGCATACTGTGTCTTGTCTTCAAAAAGGGCGACTCGAGTATATGTACCAACTATCGCGGAATAAGCCTTTTATCCATCGCATACTAGGTCCTCTCGAGCGTAATTTGTGAAAGACTAAAGCCGTTTGATGCAGATATGATCAGACATTATCACTGTGGCTTTAGGCCTGGAAATTCAAGTTTCGATCAGATATTCACATTATGACAAATCCTGGAGAAAAACAAATCGACACCTACCAACCCTTTGTAGATTACAATTCTGCCCTTCCTTAGGCCGATAAGGCAAAAACTGTACCAAGCTATGCCGGAGCTTGTTATTGCTGCTAAGCTGGCACGCCTTTGTAGAATGACAGTGACCGACACGAAATCCTCAATAGAGATTGGTAAAAATCTCACCGCACCATTTAGTACGAGGCGAGGCCTCAGTCAGGGTGACACAGTATCATGCGATCTCTTCAACATATTAAATGAGATCATCGTGAGAAAAGCTGCAGTGAACACGAATATAACTGAAGCCCCTGGTGGAAGAAGGTATTAATTCAATTTTTTTCAAAAACAATATTTTCCTTCTTTTATGTTTCCATGTGCTTGTGTGCGGTCGCGAACGCACAGGGATAGACTGGTGCTTCGAATCAAACATAGTTGTTGTGTAAATGTGAGTTGCCGTTCATGTGTGTGTGAAAAATACGATTATTGTCTGCCTCGCGAGGCTATGGGCTGGTTACCACTGGTCTAAAGACTGTCGGTTCCAATCAATGAGTATAAAACTAGAAAACGCACAGCTCACTGGTTGTGAGAAGTTCTCCCCAATTCCTTCCTGGGATGCAATGGGAAACCATTTATAATTTAAATTTTTTTTTCGAATTTATTTACATCGGATCTGCCGTGAACAGAAGGAACAACGTCAGCCTGGAAATCAAAGCGAGAATTGTGCTTGGAAGCTGGTGTTATTTCGGGCTAAGCAAGCACTTCAGAGATATTACCCTCTCTCCAAAAACGAATATCCAACTGTGTCAGTCTCTTTACAATCTATCTTGCTTTATTGCGCTAAATCCTGGGTCATATCGCATGCTGATGAAACATCATTGGGAGTCTTTGAGAGTAAACTGCTCCGAAAAATATATGGTCCAATAATAGAAAACGGCGAGTATCGATGACGGATGAACCAGGAGCTGTATAATCTTTATGCCGACATAGACGTAGTTATGCGTATCGAAACAGTGCGTTTACGGAGGAAAGGCCATGTCAGTAGAATGGAGCAGAATGAACCAGCGCGAAAGGTATTCGAAGACGTACTTGAAGGACATCGAAAAATATGACGGCCAAGACTTCGCTGGAAAGACCAGGTGGAATATTGCCTGCGAGAGTTTAGTGTTACCAACTGGAGAAGAAAGGCTGCAGATTAAGCAGGCTGGAGAAACACATTATTTTTATTTTATAAGACCCTTGAGCCCTCTGGGTTGTTTGAGGAAACCTATATCAGTAAATACGTAATTTTCCCATTACATGCCTTGAAGGGATAGGGAAAGCTTCTCGTAATAAGTGAACTATGCGCTTAGTAGTTTTATAAACTTGGTATAGTGGCTAAAAACTCGATAGTGTCGCCGCCAATAAACGAAGTACCCGTCGTCGAAACAAATCAAAGGTGGGTAGAGCAAGGATCGGGCCCGGGTTCTCATGTACAAGAGTCGCGCATACTGCCATTGCACCACCGATGGTTTTTACTATTAATCCCTTGACTACTTTTACACTCATTAAGTGCAACATTTTCAAAAATAAAAATGAACCTCTTTAATAGTGTTGCACTGCTTTTTACAGCCAAACACAAAAGCGCATAATTTTGTCTCAAAAACTCTATTAACTTCGATTGCCACTAAAATGAGTACTTTGGAATGACTAGGAATTATTGTTCTCTACCTTTGCGTGTTCTTCTTATTCAAAGTTATAAATTTTACTGATATTTATTTGGTTGTATATTAGCTTTGGTTTATTTTATTTTTCAAATTGTTTGTCTTCCCCTTTCCACATAAAACCGAGATTATGGAAGGTACAAAAATAAAGGGTCTTGCAAAGAACCCCTATTTACTTGAGGCAAATGAAATTTACGACGGATGAACAAATACGAGTATCATCATCAATGTGTTAGCCCGGGCAAGCCAACAAAATCCACCAGTATTGGAGAGATATTCAAAAGGTATTTAATAAATTACCTAAAGTTTATTGTTAGTTCTGTAAAAGATATGATTACACGAATACGGATTGCGAGTACTTTGAATGGACTATAGACTATCGAACGATTTTTATATTGGTATTAATTGAATTGCTTTACGAATCGATTGGTGTGATTTAGTTTATTTTCAGTTTTTTGCTTTTGACTGAGAAAATATTGTGCTGTAAAAAAATGTATAACGAGAACGTGTTGTTTGTTGATTGGGATATAAATCCAAATGGTAACTATCGATTAGTTTTCAGAATTATGTTACCGAGTACCTTCTAAAATTGATATATAGTATGTAGGATTTTGCCAACTATGTTGTACATTGATTTAATTTAATTTATAACCTCTATAAACAATACAAGTTGTTAAAGATTTAGTTGGGAATGATTTTTATAAATCCAAGATAAGAATGTCGTGTTGGCCGTGTTGGTATAATTCTAAAGATAATCGGGATTGTAACGATTATACACAATTTTGAAAGTATTTTAGATTAGCAGATATAAAGGGTATGCAGTAGGTTGGTTTTTCTTTTGGAATATTGTGCTTTAGTAACAGTAGGGTGTACCGAAACCGACGACATAACATTGTCAGCCGTGACGGCTTTTATTTGTACCTTGAGATAAAAACCAGTTTATGTTAACTCAGTTTCCTATACAAGGCAACGGATTATTACAGTTCGCGCACTTCTTACTCAGTGGTCAGAACCTAAAGGGTTAACACGGAATTGTCAGCATTTCGAAGCCTTTTAATATGTAAATACTTGCTTGATAAAGGTGCCACCATTAAGAGATATGACCATCAAGGAGTGGTTCAGAATCAATTTCAATGCAAATTTTGTTTTAAATCCACTATTCAATTAAGCATGCAATCGTTCTGTTATAAAGATTTACGAAAGCACATAGGTACACTGAATGGAAAAGCATCATCACAGGGATGAAAATGTTCATCACCCCAAAAACTTTTGTCATCGAAAGTGAGCTAACGTACAGTTTAATTCCCGCTATGAAAATGTGTTCATCAACTGAAAATTGTTCGTTACTCTGGTGAAAGTACGGTTGTTGCTGCAATGAATTCATTATTGCAACGAATTTGTTTCATTGTTTCATTCTTGCAATGAATAAACATGAATTTGTTCATTGTTGCTAAGAATTTGTTTCATTGGTGCAACGAATTTGAGTCATTGTTGCAATGAATTTGAGTCATTGTTGCAATGAATTTGTTTCATTACTATAATGATTTTGTTTCATTGCTGCAATGAATTTTTTTAAGCCTGTTTGGAAATATTTATTGACAATTGTACATAAATAAACTGTTGGCATTACATTGCAGGTGTTTTGATATAAAATATTTGAATTTTTGTTTCGAAAATAGTCTCGTTCATATGACCACGATCGATTTTTTGGAGTCAATAATCTACCAGTCTTGCACACTTCTCGGACGGGACTTTGGCAAGTTGGATATTGTCCCTGAGGTCTTCTAACATTTTGTGGATATCTTGTAGTCTCTGCAAGGACATGTGGGTTTCTTGCTGACGAAAAATGAATATTTTTCTTGTTGCCATTTAGCCAGAAATTTCTCAGTAAGATTGCACTTTCTAAATTTAGTGTAATTTTTTTGCGTGCAAGTGGCACCTCTGAAATTTGCCAGTTGTTACATATGTTTATTCCGATTCTTAAAAATGGAGAGCTTTACGGAAGAACAACCCGTTAATATTGTGAAAACTTATTACAACAATTTGGAAAGTTATGTTGAAACCGCTCGCAAACTTCGAATAGTCTCTTTTTCAGTCGAAAAAGTGCACCTAATGTGTCCACCAATCGAAGAGTGGTCAAAAAATTTTAAGAAACTGGGTCGGTTATGGACAGTACGACCAATGTGCGTCACCGTACCGGTCCGTCTTTTGGAAACATTATTGCTGTAAACGAGAGTGTCGCCGAAACCCCGAAAACATCAATTCGGCATCGTTCTCAACAACTTAAAATTTCACCAAGCACTACGTAACGAATTTTGAAAAATTCCGTCCACCGTCATGCGTGAAAAATGCAGCTTACTCAGGAGCTCTAACCAGCAGACCGTGGAAAGCGCCAGCAATTCGTTCAATGGGTAATGGAGCAAAGTGAAGCAATGGCAAAAAACAGTGTGTTTTCGAACTCACGGGCGATATGTTAACACCTTTTTATTACACGGTACCTGTTCAGTGTCTTCAAACACATTAGTAAATGTTACATTGGAAAATAAAAAAGGAATAGTTTTTGTGCTGAAGGCTTTTTTGCTATTGCACTTTCTTTTTTCTTACATCTGCTTTAACATTAGATGTAATATTGTTACAATAAGTAAAACCAATATTTAGCTCACTGAAATAATCATTATTGTTTTTTCATAACCAGAGCGACGATAAAAAGTATTGAATAGTATCATGGTACAAACAAATGGTAGAAGCACTAGCCCAGCTGATTTCAACTGTGTTCTGGAGTGAGGTTGTATCTTATGTCAAAGTTTGATTACTTTTGTTTGTATACAACCATCGTTTGCCTACAATTGCTGTTCTTGAAATGTTTTCTCCGTAAAAATCACATAGAAACGTTTTAATTTTCATACTTAAACACTATCAAAATATCAAATAAAACACACACATTTTGTAAATGGCACTTTTTCCAATTTTTTATACATTTTTACTCTTTTTCAATCAGCTGAGTTGACACAATACAGTCACTGAGCAAAAACAAAATGCGTTTTTGGCTTGTTGTATTTCTTGCCGTACTGGATCTACCATTATATTTTTACCATGAATAGTATAGAGAACTTAGTGCACTCTTTTTCCGTTCTCATTTAAAGAGTCTGAGTAAAAGATCATAAATGAGTCTTGTTCTCTTTATAGAATATTTCTATATAAATGCACCATTTCGACAATATTATTACACAAAACAATACAAAGAGCATAGGTGTTTTAAAAGGCATACATTTTTCTGTTCTATACTACACGCAAAGAAAAAAAACGTTTATTGCTCGGTTGCCGCAGCAATACTTTGATTGATTTGTATTAATTTATTAATCGCAACTGTTCATGTAGTTTTCCCAAATAAACTGATTATCGCAAATGTGTATCATGTTGTTGCAAACGAGTTTCACAACTCGTTTACTGCAAACGTTTTTCAGTTCTCGCTAACGTTTTTTTTTAGTTTGGGGCAACTACCACTCGGTTGCTGTAACCGAAGGAACAGTTGGCGAACCGTTTTCGTTTCTCTCAAGCGTTGTTTCCGCTTATATTTTTCATAACTCGTTTGCTGCAAACATTTTTCGGATCTCTCAAACGAAATGACATGTATGGCTTAACAGAAGTTCGTTTCTCCCGAACTTCAGTTATCTGAGATTTCGTTTGGGAGGAACGAGTTATTTCTTTGCGTGTATACTATTCAATACTGTTTGGCGACGACGACCTGTTTGTTTGTTCGTTGTCGCTACATCAATACCAGCATATTTATTTTCAGGCAGAGACTATTGTTGTACAACAACCACGTATGTGACGCTAACGCTGTGTGTTGTTTGCATGTGTTCACTTTGATAGATTGCCCTACCCGCGCCTATAGATGTTAACACATTAAAAAATGCATCTTCTCCGATGAAGCGCATTTCCATTTGAATAGCGTCGTGGGCAGACAAAATTTTCGACTTTGGGCTCAGAAAATCCTCGTGCAATCTATGGGAAACAAATGCACCCACAACGAGCAACAGTTTGGTGCGGATTTTGGTCAGGCGGTATGATTGGGCCTTAATTTTTTGAATATAAAGCCGAAATTGCAGTGACTGTGAATGACATTTGTTACAGGAACATGATAACAGAGTTCTTGTGGCCTCAACTGGCCGGCATGGATCGCGACGAAGTGTGGTTTCAGCAAGACGGCGCCACCATGTCACACCGCGCATGAAACAATAGATTTATTTCAATAACGATTTCCAGATCAATTTATCTCAAGAAATTCTGATGTCAAATGGCCACCAAGATCATGATTATTTAAAACCGCGCGATTTTTTTCTTTATGCGAATAAACCTGAAATAATTCTTGAGCTCATATCCGAGATCCAGCGCGTCATCGGTCAGATACAGCCATAGTTCTGTGAAAAAGTCATGAAGAATTTCATAAAAAGATTAATGGCCTATCGTCAAAAACGTGGATGACCTTTGATGGATATTTTATTCAATAGTTAATCGCAATATGTCTTCTTTACAATCCAATAAAAAATTACATGAGGTGTCAGGGAACACTCGGTTGGAACGAAGTTCTTTTCGAATAAGGCATCAGTTGAAAAATATGATAATTTAAATGGATCTTTAAGAAAAGATACATTTTATAAAATGATAAACTTTTTTTAAAAAATTTTTTTTTTTAGAATGTATATATTTTGTCAATGTATATTTTTAGGTACTTTTTGTAAGAATATGTATTATATTTTCCCGAAAAGGTCCTGTTTGAAAGAGAGGTACTGCTGTTATTAAAAGCTAATATTTTTTTTAAGAATATGTACTATTTTTAAGACGAAGTACTTTCTGCAAGAAAAACCAATAAGACTACGAATTTTTTTACAAACAAGTAAATTTTTAAAAAACAGGTACTTTTGAAAGAAGTGGTACTCTTTTTAGGAAAAAGTTATTTTTTTAAGAAAATTTACTTTTTTTCAGAAAGGCTACTTATCTCAAGAAAAGAAAACAAAAGGTATTATTTTATTTTTAAGAAAAGGTACTTTTAAGAAAAGGAATTTTTGTAAGAAAATTTACCTTTTTTTAGGAGAAGGTATTGTTTTTTTTTAAATAGGTTTGTTTTTTTTTAAGAAATGGGATTTTTTTGTAGAAAATGGGACTTTGTTTTAGAATTGGTTTTTTTTCAAAAATAGGTACATTTTTAAGAGTAGGTACTTATCTTAGGAAAAGTTATTTTGTTTCACAAAAAAGATACTCTTTAAAGAAAAACTAGTTTTTTAAGAAAAGGCAATTTGTTGTAAGAAAATTGACTTTTTTAAGAAAAGGTATTTATGTAAAAAGCAAAGGTACTTCTTGAAGTTAGGGTATTTTTTTTAAGAAAATGTACTTTGTTTAAGAATATATGTGGCGACAAGCATAACTCGAGTTATGCTCAAATTACATTTTTCGAGAATCGAGCTGTATATATCGTACTGCACACTATATAATCCAAATATGAATAATCCAATTTGTAGTTCCCAAGATATTGAAAAAGATTTATTAGCAAATCTCAAATGAAATTTGAACCCTTAAAACGCTCTCCTAAAACTTTGCAAAAATAGACATATGCTGTTATGAGTTGTGACCACAGATTTTTTTTTTCAAATAAAGGGTAGGCAATAAAAGGAAATGTAATAAAATGCAATATATTTTGACAGTCTTGCACTTTGGCTTTTCTATGTTTAATTTTTATTGGGTTGAAAACTACAATATATGCTAAATATTGGCTACAGGCTGCACCTAGAAAACTTCCCATTAAACAAGAAATTTCCCAACATGTGTTAGTCTATACACAAGCTAAAGAAAAAGTACCCAATATAGTAGTACCACCCAGTAGGTAGCATAATAGTGTTAAAAAAAGTTGTTACATTTTTTTCATTTAGCCCCCATCCCGCAACGTGCGTTAAGGAACTTTGTTCCAAAAATCACAACTATTTCAAAAAAAACGTTTTTTTATTAAAATAGTAAAAAGTGCATTCATACTGAGACACCCTTTATTAGTTGATGCAACATATTTGCTGTTGAGCTGTTGAAGCCACGCAACAAGAAATCTTGTACGTCGCGATTCTTCGCATGTACGAAATTCTGCATTGCAACAATGCAAACTAACATGATTTATCAATGCGACGAAGTGTTTTTTCAGGGTAGAATTAAGGCCGGCTAATATTTTGGCACATATAATTTGTTTTTATATTTACTGATATAATGTTCAAACATCTAAAAATTATCTGACCACATAGAATTTGATCAACTGTAATATAATAAAAACCATCTGTACAATTGTCTAATTTTGCTCTTGACGACTTTTTGTTAATTTATGTTAATATTTGTTTGCTCTTAAGTAATTGTTTTTTTTTTCATCTTTCAAACCAAATTTCTCCCTAAGACTGATTTTATGATAGATATGATGGATAACTTTGATATGCGTGATTTGTCATTTTTTCAGTCTCTTGTCTTATTGAATTTTTTCAAAACCATTTGGTTTATTTATGCTTTCATCATAAGTTCTATGCTGTCTTTATTGTGAAATCTTTTGTTGACAAATTCTTGCATATAGTAACTTTGTGTCTTTAATTAGTTTGTATTATTGAAGCAATTTTGACTAATTTAACTTGATTTAAGTTGTCGTGTTAACGCGAGAAATCTTTTATTAGACTGGCGTCGATTATCTTAATGAATTACCCCAGACATAAAATGAGACAATTTATGATGTTTACTTAAAAATATTGTTAAAAGAGTTGCTTGATTTCAGATACGAATGCGAATGAAAATTAAAAATAAATTTAATATTCATAAAAAGATTTTAAATATTTTATTTATAAAAGTTTAGCACCTTCTTGATTAATATGAATACAATAATTGCCCACCGAGTTTGTCACTGTGGTAAGCTGTATCATTATAACAAAGGATAAGCTCCACAAAAAAAAAAAAAAACAACGAAAGAAAACAAAAGAGGATAACAATGTTTATCAATTGATTCTCTGGCGTAATTATTTACTAACTTTGTAAGTGTGGATGTGAACATAATCTAGGGCGGTTGTGAAACAAGTGTCTGCCTTCTAACCTTCAGGCATAGAGGAACAAGTAATTTAGTTCCCCGGTGAATTTAAACAGATGAGTGTTGTCGCTTAACGTTAAGCCTACACGAGAGACACGTCTGGGCTCTGCTTTTATCCCTGTTTAATGTTTACAAATTTATGGGGTTTCCACTTTAACTCAGAGACATTTTTAATACAGGGAAGGGAGATTTATTAATGTTTTTTTGCAGATGTTTTCTATTGCGTGTTTTTGTTTATTTTAACAGCTTCACTGTGTTGATTGTGTAGAGGTGTAAGCGATTGATGCCAGTTAACTTTGACTAAGCAAAGGTCCCTTTTTGACGTGCTATCCCTGCTACCGAAAATCCTTTATGGAAATCTTTGTTAAGTTGTACAAAGCATTTAAACAAAAACAAGTGTTTTATAAAAGATTTTAGCATGTGCCTTTGTTTTGCTCTCTAGTGTAAATACATACTTATATTTTTAGAAGTATCCTTTCGTTTCCTGCTGCTGTTGTTCATTTTTCAACCGGCTACATTGCACAAATTGTTTACTCACCGTGTCTATCAATTGGTTTAAGGGTGGCAATCTCATGTTTTCCTTCTCAGCAGTGAGGACAGTATTATAGACAATATTACGAAGTTTAATAATGCGCCCAAATTGTCGAATTGTGTGTGATGCTGCCGATGATGATGATGGTGGTGGTGGTGGTGGTGGTGGTGGTTTACACTTGATTTCACATCTATGTCAAATGGAGGGTGGGAATTAAATAAACAAATGATATTATAATAATAAAGGAGTAAAGAGTTAAATTGAAATGACCAATAATATAATGATAATAAAGGAACATTAAATTTTCATAGTCCATAATACGCGTTTAAGGCGCATCCTAAAATGATCGTTTCTATGTTGATAATACAACGAATCTTATAGTTCTCTTAATTTGATCAACGAGAATTTAGCATAATCAATGAAATGTGTGTTTTACATTTTTGACTGAAAATTAATATACTCGTATATTTTCGGACACACCTGTAGTTTCGAGCTGACGTTTGTTTTGGTACAGCTAGTAAATTCAACCGCTGTGATTAGTTTTGTCAATGTACAGAAACTGTCAGTTAAGCTTACCTCGATTACTGATATAAAGCAACAACATAAAGATGTCGAGCAACATATTGTCGGTGCAAGAAGGCTGAGCAAACGAAACTGCTGCAAAGGTGAAAACAAACGTGCTTGTTATTTCAGGAAGCACATGTCTGTTATTTTGGTCCAGTATTTTATCAACACACATACGCAGAAAAAGCATAGCCCAACATTTTTCTATTAAACGATTACATTGTATTGAACATCAAATTTAAACAATTTGTTATTTAATTCAATTAAATATTTTAATCAACTGATAGGGAATCGTATGTTTGTGAGATTGTGTGCAAATTATTTACAAGTTGTTTACTTCTTTATTCTATCTTTGCTGGTAGACAAAAAGCAAGAGAGTATCAAAGGAAATTGGAAACATGAATTCAGGGTTCAAGTTGATCTCAGTATTAAAACATTAGTTTTAAGTCGCGTGCTCATATTATTTGCATTTTATATTTATACGGATACATTGTAAGTGATTGTGTTGCGGACAATATTTTTATATTCCTTGTAATTTTTCCAGCGGACATGTACATTCCCGTGCAAGCAAAGTCTTCCAGTTTAGTGCATTTAACACACATTTCATAGTTATTTTACCTCGATCACTTACCATTTCTAATTGAACATCGAACACTGAAAGTAAATCTTTACGTCAAATCGACGATAGATGGTCATTAATTGTTCTTCATTGAATTGATGAAATATGGATGAAAGATTAATGAAATGTTCTTCGTCATTTCAATGAATTGTGTCGTAGGTTGGAAAATGAGGAAATGTTACATCAAATTGTTGGAAGAATTCATAATTTTGATGAAACTTTTTCTTTCAGTGTAGGAAGTATTTGAACACATTCCATTAAATCAATTTCATAATTGATAATTTAGCAAATGAAATTTAATTAATTGTTTAATAGTTAATTATAACTCGTTTTAATTGATTCTAAATTAGTGCTAAAACTGGAATTTACAAATTCATGATTTTATATTATCAATTTTTGTACTGGCGCAAAATCAGTAACAATATTAATCGGCTAAACAAAAAATTCGTCCACTACCTCCAAATTAGAATGGTTATCAACGCTCACCCTTTCATCAAATCGGGTAGACGTTTTGCTTGTCGAAACCTCTTTTCCTCGTTTGCTTCAAACGCAATTTTGCTGATTCCTTCTCAATTCTCGAAATTACTGCAGTAACTTGTCGCAGATTTCGCCCAATGATGTGTAAATCATTAGCAGCATGTGAATGATGTTTGCTGCTAATCGTTTTATTCGAGTAGACTGCAGCTTTTCTCGCGAAGATCTCATGATAGGGTGTCACACTGCCTGAGGTCTCGCCTCATACTAAATGGTTCGATGAGATCTTTACCAATCGTTACTGAGGATTTCGTGTCGGTCACTGTCATTCTACAAAGGCGTTTCAGCTTAGCAGGTATACCAAGCTGTGACATAGCGTGGTACATTTAACCCCGTATCAGGCTATGGAAGGCAGCCTTATAATCTACAAAGAGGTAGTAGGTGCCGATTTGTTTTTCGTTGGAGTCCTCCAAGGTTTGTCGCAATGTGAATATCTGGTCGATAGTTGACTTTCCAGGTGGCTATCGGTAGTACAATGGGAAATGTAATGGGAAATCATTGGTGGTTGTTGTTGACTGTCCAGGCCTAAAATCACAAGGATAAGGTTTTATCAGGTCTACAACAAACGGCTTTAGTCTTTCGGATATTACGCTCGAGAGGTCCTTGTATGCCTTAGATAAAGGCTTATTCCCAGAAAAGTGTTACATATACTCGGGTCGCACTTTTTGAAATAGTATGCTAAGACTCCAATCGTCGGCGATGGGTTCGTCTAGCCAGATTTGGCATATGAGCTGATGCATAGACCTATCCAACTTATAGCCACCAGCCTTAAATAGCTCAGCCGGTAGTCAATCAGTACCAGCGGCTTTGTTGTTCTTACGCCGGGAAATTGCAATTCTGACTTCGCCTTAGCTGGGATGGGGAGTCGACGCCATTGTCCTGTATGTGATTTACACCCTTATTTATACTGAAGTCTCCTGGCACAACTAAAGCAGAAAAGTGATCTCTTCATATTCCCAAAATACTCTGCACATCTGTGACAAGATGCCCGTCCCTTTATCCACAAAAGGGTGGTCCTTGTCCATTTCCATTGGTTTGACTTTGTAAGAGTCAGTAAGATCCTTCAGTAAGATTCAATTTTCTCACTTTCACGCTTCTCCACAACCGTTTTTTCTTCCCAAACAAACGGGTTTCTGCTCTCTCCTTCTCCATATACTGCTATGTCGTAGCTCGTGTTGCTACTGACTGAAGCGTTGCCATATATGCAGCGTTCTTTACTGCACTTGCCAGGCAACACTTTTCATCGTACCAGGGTCTGTCTTTAAGTGGGGTTTCATAACCAAGTACGGTCTCTGCAACAGTTTTCATGGAGAGGGAAATTTACTTCCACTGCGCTTGGGGATTATGGGGCGGGGGTTGGTCCTGTGTCAATATCTGAGTGTGATTATCTGCTTAGGCCGTGGCTATCTGTGGCTTTCCGATGACCAGCTTTCTAAATATCTGGTTTCATATGACTTTCGCTCTGCTTATCCATGTGCAAACCTTTGCTACAACCAGGTACTGATCCGAGACGATATTAGCTCTTCTAATCAAGAGTACGTACATTACGGTAGTAGAGTGCCTTCCATCAATTTCCCGGTTGATCATTCTGGTTTTTCGTCTATTGATCAGGTGATATCCTAGTAGTCTTGTGCACGCAAAGAAAAAACTCGTTCCTCCCAAACGAAATCTCAGATAACTGAAGTTCGGTTGGGGACTTTAGTTGGGAGAATCGAACTTCTGCTAAGCCATACATGTCATTTCGTTTTTTTGCAGCAAACGAGTTTTTTGCAGCAAACGAGTTATTAAAAACATAAGCTGAAAAAACGTTTGCGAGAAACGAAAAACGGTTCCGCCAACTGTTCACTCGGTTACAACAACCGAGTTGTAGTTGATCCTAACTAAAAAAAACGTTTGCAAGAACTGAAAACCGTTTGGAGTAAATGAGTTATGAAAAATTAAAGCTGAAAAAACGTTTGTGATAAACGAAAAACGGTTCCACCAACTGTTCTTTCGGTTACAGCAACCGAGTTATAGTTACAGCAACCGAGTTGTAGTTGTAGTTACTCTACTCAGTACAACATTACTTGTACATCAAAATTTATATTTATGGTTTCCATAAGCTCTTTTTTGTGTAAATTTCCAACTTTTATGATTTTGGTTTTACACATAGAGTTTGTTTTAAAAAAAGTTGGAATTTTTGTCTATCTTTTCAGTGTCTACTAACACGTCTGTCTCGTCTTGCATTCAAATAACAACTAAAAGCGCAGCAACGTACAGCGCGTCAGTTCTCCTTCCAAGATATATTGACAAGGCAAAGGCCTTTTATGTGTACTGTGTATACAGTCGACAGAATGGGAGAACGAAGGAAATTGACGTTCTTCGTAATCTGTGCTCTCATTAGAAAAATGGCTAATTTCAGTTATCGCAAACGGTTTTTAACTTGCGACAAATGTAATTTTGAACGCGTTTAGTGCAAACGAGATTTCGTTTGCAACAACATGATACACATTTGCGTTATATGAGTTTATTTGGGAGAACTACATAAACGGTTGCGATTGATAAATTAATACAAATCAATCAAAGTATTGTTGTGGCAACCGAGCAATATACGTTTTTTTCTTTGCGTGTGGATGTATTTATGTTAGAATCTCGTGCTTCTGACAATCATGTTTTCACCGCGGCAAAATCTAGGTTGAATTTAGCGATATTTGGTTCAAAGACACTTTTCTAGCCTACTTTAGTGTTAAAATCACCAGAACAATATTAACCCTTGAAGGATAATCTTTGGATTGAAAAGCGAATTGCTCAAAAACAAATCAAAAAGGTTTAATAATGTATGGCTTTGTATTTGTACTAATGATGATTGATTTTGTTCATGTACATAGGTCTCCTAAATAAATTCATATATCGCAAATGTGTATCATGTTGCAAACGAGTTCTCGTTTGCATCAAACGCGTACAAAATTACATTTGCCGAAAATTTAAAAAACGTTTACTATAACTGATATTAGCCATTTTTCTAATGAGAGCACAGACTACGAAGAACGTAAATTTCTCTCATTCTGTCGACTATATACACAGTCTTATCCACTCGTTTGGCATACACACTCACGCATAAAAATAAGAGTGATCACACACTCTAAGGGTGCGTACAGAGTGGCCGCTTGTTGCCGAGCCGAGCCGACTGACGCTTATTCCGCGAACTTGTTCATGCGATAAACAAGTTTGAGTGTGCATAGTGGATGCGAGAATCGGCGCTGATATTTTATATATTATTTGTGTTTTATGTATGTTTGTATGCATTTGGGTTTGTTGTTCACTCGTGTTCAATTATTCTTGAAATTTTGTAAATAAAAGATATTTAAATTACAATTAAAAAATAAATAAAATAGATTTTTTAATTACAATAAATTATTAATTAGGTTTTTCTTATGTATTTTATATTAATTTAAAATTTTTTTTTATAATTTGTATTTTATTTTTATTATGTTTTTTAATTTTTTATATGTATATTTTATTTACTTCTTTTATTAATTTTTTTATTAAATTTTGTTTGCTTTTTTAATTTTTTTTTATAATTTTTATAATTTTATTTAATTTTTATTATTTATTTGAAATTTTATTTTTTTGTTTAATTTTTATTTTATTTTGTAATTTTGATTTTATTTTTAATTTTTAATATTTTTTTACTTTTTTGACTGCATGTTTTATTTACTTTTTCTTAAATTTTTGTTTTTCATTAGCGGTATTCATGCAAACGTGAAAGCCAAGAACTTTTGCTCAGCGCAAGTATACCTCGCACCGTTGCATGAGGCACCAGGTAAAGTGCTCAGCGCAGTTGTGCTCAAAACCATATCAGCTGACCAAGATGGATACATAGGGTGGTAGCAGTAGCAATTGCATGTATTATGTATGTGTACTTTTTCTACTGTTCTAGTGCTATCACCTTATTTATCCATCCTAGTCAGATGACAACGAAATGTCAAAAGTTTACACGTTTCTCCATCCCACCTTTGCGCAGCAAATTTGCCTCGAAAACTTTCCACTTTTGAGCAAGTCGCTTTGTATGGGAAATTTGTTTGTTTTGACGTTTGCTGTGCAAGTTTACGATGTTTTCGAGTTTACGAGGTTCTTTCGAGCTTTCATGAAGACCACTATTGTTTTTTAATGTTTTCCAAACAAGTTGAAATCATAACAACATAACATAAACAATGTTTTAGGCGTAGAAATACGCTTTGGAACTGTTTTCTCGCACTCAATCAGCTTTGCGATCTGACCAGCTCTGCGCCTACTATGATCTGTTCGCGCTTATTTGTACTAATTTGTATAGTACCAGTTTTCTCGCAGTCGGCTCGGCTCGCGGCACCCTAATGCTTCTACCTTGTCAATATATCTTGGCTGGACAATTGACGCGTTGTAGTTTGCTGCGCCTTTTCTTGTTATTTGAATGCAAGGCGAGACAGACGTGTAAGTAGACAGGGGAAAAATAGACAAAAATTCCAACTTTTTTTTTAAAACAACTTTATGGGTAACACCAAAATAATAAATAAATAAATGGTTTCCCGTTACATCCCACGAGGGGATTAGGGAGAGCTTCTCACAAACTGTGAGCTGTGCGCGTTCTAGTTTTAGACTCACTGATTGGGACCTACAGTTTTACACCCGTTCCGAACGGTATTTTGAGAAGCTATTTCATGGCTAAATACTCGATAGTGTCGCCGTTACTAAGCGATGTGACCGTTGTCGAAAGAAATTTAAGGTGCTTAGAGTATGGATCGAATTCACGTCCTCATGCACAAGAGCCGCGAACACTACCATTTAAACAAAACTGAGCTTATGAAAGCCATTAATAAAAGTTGTAATTACAACTCGGTTGCTGTAACCGAAAGAACAGTTATTGGAATCGTTTTTCGTTTATCGCAAAGTTTTTTCAGCACTAATTTTTCATAAGTCGTTTACTGCAAATGTTTTTCAGTTCCCGCAAACGTTTTTGTAGTTGGGAGCACCTACAACTCGGTTGCTGTAACCGAAGGAACAGTTGGCGGAACTGTTTTTCATTTATCGTAAAGATTTTTTCAGCTCTCATTTCTCGTAACTCGTTTATTGCAAACGTATTTCGGTTCTCCCAAACGAAATAACATGTATGGAGTAACAGAAGTTCGTTTATCACAAATATAGTCCCCAAACGAACTTTAGTTATCTGAGATTTCAATGGGCAGAAACGAGTTTTTTCTTTGCGTGTATTAATGATTAAAATTAGTGTACCGGACTTGTGCAGTACATTGTTCGAGATTTCGTCGATTCCACGATGATCACCTTTAATGTATGTGAAATATGATATCTCTTCTAGGGTTAATGCCATCACCATGGCATCAGCCCTATGTTTCATCTAGGCGCTCATAGAATATCTCCAAAATCTACTGGTGTCATCGTATTTTTCTTCCGTTGGGGCATGTTCATAAATTAGCTATAGTTTAAGGTATTTCGGTTTTATACGGAAACGTCCACTCACGGGGTTCAACCTTGAGTTTTTTGTTTTTTGCCAACTACAAAACCGCAACCAAATTCAGGGATTTGTATTCAGCTGTATTATATAACACTGTTCTTCTCCCTTGTACAGCCATGGCCCGTCCATCGAATCTGCTGGATAGCATTAATGTCAGCCTTGTACATATCGAGGATATCTGCCAGTTAGATATTTGCACCGGATCTGTATAGTCTTCTAACATTCAAAGTGAATATCCATAAATCATGGAACTTAAAACATTTGCGGGGTCGTCAACTAATAGGGGGGATTTTATGTTACCATTTTCGAACAATCGACACAAAGATTGTACAAACTTACACACTTCACCACATAGAGAGCGAGTAGCATTTGACGTTATCTATGCCAGTACACCCTCTAAAAGAACTACTTCTTTACGAGGTTCCATTGATGTTGATTTAATTTATAAAAGTTGTATAGGTCCCACAGAATATTTAAAGAGAATCTTTTTGTAGGTTAGTGGAAAAATATTTCAAAATTGACTTTATCATACTTAGTGGCACATATCACACATTTGCATATTAATTTGTCTATAACAATTAAATCAATCAAAATTTCCAAACATTAAAATCAATGAACATTGAAATCGTTTTAGACTTTACTCTTTCAAAGGCATTAAAGTCCACATAATGTGATTTATTACTAAATATACTTAAGTTTCTTTATTGTTAAAGTTGTAAAATACTTTGTGTTTTATTCCTACAGATCATCAGCAACGACAGCTGTCATTCAAAAAAATCTCAATTCAAACCTTTTTATTAGAAAAATTTTAAATTAAAATAAATGTTAATTAGTGTTATCCACATCATAGATATAAACGGGGTTTTTAAAATTGAGAAGATCATTGAGCAAAGAGTCAAAGAAGTGTTTAACGACATTTGGAAAAAATCTTACTTTCGATTTAAATGTAACTGGAGTTTATTGTTTCATCCACATGCCATTTCACAGAATACTGATTCAAGTGGATACATATAATTTTTATATTATCTACCAATGAAAGGCGTGATCATAATATTGAATTCAATTAATTACACCCCCAATGAAATAATGAAACAAACACGAAGCAAAACCTAATGATTTATTTTGTGTAAATGAACTGGCAAACAACCTCTAATTCCATTCCTTCCGCAATTCCTGATGTCAGTGCAAATGTCATGCCCTAGCTCAGACGCGTATAGCAAGATTATATAAACTTCACCCCCGGGGACCATGGAAAAGAACAATTTCTTGTTGATTCTCATTATTCCAGATAGAAAACCGCCCCAATAATTATATGGATTGCCTATGAATAAATTGTATGCGCAAAATTTTACGAGCAGCGGAGGAGGGTAAGTTCATTCCCAGCCTTTCGTACATTTCAATCCACAGCTGAATACTTGAAGTAGTAGACATTAACGTCATTTAGCGTATCTTTACGCATAATTTGATGACAATCTGTTCGATTTTACTTTTCCGTTCCCCTTCAATATATAATGTTGATTATATGGTGAAGATGATTATGTGCTAATGCCAGTAACGGAGACAACAGTTCAAATAATTCGCTTAGGGAGTTTGAATGATATTTGAATTCAAGTACAACAAAAATTATGAGGAATTTAAGCACTGAAACGGTAAAATTAAGGTAATGAAATTACACGCAAAGAAAAAAATGTTTAGAGATCGTTTGGCGCAAAAATATTTATTTTTCGCCAAAAATATTTCCGTTGCTACTTAGTCTCATGGTTGAACAGAAAAGTTGATGCTTTTCGCTAAATAAATTGCTAAAACTGGCAGTTTTTCAATATTTTCGTTTGCCGAAAACAAACAAAAGGTTGTTACAAAGGTTAAAGCGCATCCACACATGCATTGTGACTCCTCTCATGAACTGGATCTCCATTCTTTCAGGCAAATCAAGTTTATTCAAACTCATGCATACACGCTGTAAAATTTTTAATTTTGGGTGTTTGGATGCAAATGTAACGTGTTTGTAGCTTGTCGCAAATATGGTATAGTTGTGTTCAAACATATTGTGTTTCTATCCAATATAAGATGTTTGGAACACAATGATTAGTAGGTTATAATATATGTACAGGGTGGAGCGCACTCTCCACTTTCTTCGACCAACAGTGCCGCCACAGCCTGCAGTGCCAGAAAGCAAATTACCGCGCTCCACCCTGAACTTGTGACCCAAATGTAGTTCTGTTTGTTGAAAACTGCTGAAAACACTGCTGCCTGTCGCCATAAAGAAACAAAAAGCAGCAGATCTTTAATTCACGAAAGCAATGCTTGCAATCATGTACATGGTTATTTTTCAGCGTGTATACTTCACTGTATCTTCAATTGATTCTGTCACCTTTCCCCAAAATAAACAGAGAAATAGTATTATTAAGGTTTTTTCGTCTTTGTGAAATATATGCGATGGGTTAGAAGACTGTGGATAGTGGACTGAGTAGAGTTTCAATTATGGCGCTTTGGTTCAACTCCAACAAATTTGAATTTAAAATGCAAAAATTGTTCGTTCATCGAAGAAGGATTTTTGATTTTTGAAGTACTAGAGGGCGGATTGAAAGCTGCGCGAATTTTTGAACTTCCCTCGTAGTTAATTACAAATCAACAGTGCCAACTAATCATCTAATCAATCTGTTAGTCGACAATAAATAAATGCTTATATACAAAAATATCCCCATGAAAAGACCGGGGACAGCTTCTCCCAATCAGTGAGCTGTGCGCATTCTAGTTTTGCACACACTGATTGGGATCTACAGTTTTATACCGGATCCGAACGGTATTTTGAGACGCATTTTCATGGCTAAATTCTCCATAGCGTCGCCGTCATTAAGTGAGGTAATCGTTGTCAAAAGAATTATAATTATTATGGTTAGAGTAGGGATCGAACCTATGTTCTCATCCAAAATTGCCGGGCACACTAACAATTGCACCACCTACGGTCACAACTGTTAGTACACTACTGTTAAATTTTAAGTAAGCAGTGTCATTCAGTTTGTGTTTGTTCGTCATTGAAAGCAGTCATCCTCATGCATTTCGCAGAGGATAATCAAGCATAACTTGTTGCGAAAAAATCCCAACACCGAAACCATAAATACTATGGGGACTCTACAATTTTATAGGTCAAAAAGTGATTTACTGAATTCCGTTGTGGTCATAGAGAGTTGCTATTTATTTCTCGGGTCCAGCAATAAAAAATATTATTTGGAAATGGTTTTGTTTTGCAAAATATTTTTCGTGAATATCAATACACTTTTGCGTGCGCTCAGACCAATTTTCGAAGCACTGTTTCCACTTCGATTGAGTCACCTCCAAAACATGGTTTTTGAACGCTTCAACAGCTGCTTCGGGCGTCGGAAAACGTTGACTACGGAGTTTGTTCGTGATGGGAGGGAATAAAAAGAAGTCATTGGGTGCCAAATCAGGGCTGTACGGTGGATGACGCATCAATACGGCATGTTGGGTGCCAAAATAGCCCATTGTTTCTGCTGAAGTGTGAGAGCTAGCATTCTCCTTATGATGATCCGCCTTCTGTTGTTTGTTTTTCCTTACTTCTTCGAACACTGTTGGCAAATAGATTGACCGTCTTACGTTTCACTAAAGACACTGTGGCCACATGACTGGTTATACCGAAAAAAATGTGATCATTTTCTTCGATGTGCTTCTTCCACGAACAACTTTTGTTGAATTTAGCTCGTCTTGAAAGACCCATACGGTCGACTGCTGTCTTGTTTCGGGCTCATATGCATAGGTCCACGATTCGTCACCTGTGACGATGTTACACACTGCATTTGAGCTACTGCGGTTGTATTTCTTCAACATTTCTTTGCTCTAATCGATGCGAGCCTTTTTTGAGCATTCGTCAAATTATGTGGGATCTAACGAGAACAAATCTTTTTCACAGCCAAATGAAAATGCAATATCTTATTGATGATTGTGATACTAATGCCCAAGGATGTCTCAATCTCACGGTATGTCACATGTCGCTCTGGCTTTATCAGTTCACACACAGCAACGAGGGTTTCCCGTAAAACGACCGAAGTTGGACTAAGGAACTGACTGGAGAGACTAAGGAAGTGACAAAGTAGTGGACTTCTTTGGATGAACGTGTACCATATAAGTCCAAGATGGTCCTGTTGGTGTTTGGGATGCATGCGGGAGCTACTTATATGGATTACCTTGAAAATGGTAAGACAACAACAGGCGAATATTACTCACAACTGTTGGAATAATTCGACATTGAGTTTAAGCAACAAGGACCGCATTTGGGGAATGAATAAGTGCTCTTCCACAATGCAAATATATATATATATTTCAGTGAATACTTCAAAACCTGAAGATATGCGAGGTCGGTCTCAAAACCAGCCGACCTACCAAAGGGATACCAAAAAGTTGGGAAAAATTTTCTTTATATTTTCCAGCGATATTCAAGAGTCTCGATACTCTGTTTATAGTATGAACTGTCAAACTACTAAAATAGCCATCAGGCGCAGACTCTGTCTCTTCATTGTTGGTAAATCTTTTACCACCGACCCATTTTTTCAAGTTTGGAAATAGAAAAAAGATGAGCAAGCAATTCGAATTTTAATTCATTAATTTTGGCAATGGTGGATGTGTGAACTAGAGCATTGTCTTGATGAAACAACACTTTCTTTTTCACCACATGCGGCCTTTTTTCCACGATTTCATCACTTAAACGCTGCCATAAATTAGCATAAAATTCGCCGTTGATGGTTTTTCCTTTCTGAAGATAAGAAATAAAAATTGTCCCATACGTATCCCAAAAACAGGATCTTGCCAGGAGATGGACCCGTCTTCGCCGTTTTTGGACACGATTATCCCATTCCAGTTCACTGATTTGACTATTCCTTTGTCTCAAGTCTGAAGTGGTGGACCAGTGTCTTATCCATGGTTATAAATCGACGCAAAAATTCGGCTTTATTGCTTTGAAACATCGCCAAACACCCTACTGAATCATCTTCACGACGCTATTTTTGTTCTATTGGAAGCAAGTATGGCACCCATCTTGCGCACTGCTTTCTCATCTTTAAATCTTCGGTCAATATACGATATATAACACTTTTTGAAATGCCTATCATTTCAGCTAGTTGACGCACTTTCAGCCGACGATCATCCAATATCATTTTGTGGATTTTCTTAACCGAGTTTGGCGTGGACACCTCAATTGGTCGACCACTACGGTGTTCGCCTTGGCAGTTCGTACGGTCTCGTTTAAGCTCTGCTACCCATTATTTTACAGTCGTAAACGAAGCCGTCGGTGGTGCAATGGTTCGTTTGTACAAGAGATCTTAGGATCGAACCACCTTAAAATTTCTCTCGGCGGCGGTCACCTCGCATAGTGACGGCGACACTATCTAGTATTTAGCAATGAAAAAGCTTCTCAAAATACCGTTCGTAATCAGTGTAAAACTCACAGCTCAGTGATTGTGAGAAGCTCTCCCCTGTCCCTTCGTGGGATGTGATGGGAAACCATTTATTTATTTAGTTTAAACGAAGGAGCAGACTCCCCCAGAGTAGAATCTGGCTGGGCTTTAATATTCCTTGGACTGAGACATTTCAGATGGAAATATTTTTTTTTTTATTTTCATAATATTAGTTGTACAGATGTAATTTGTCTTAATTGCTAAGAGGTTAGATAGTTTATATCTTTTCTACTTTATTAATTTTTAGTGGTATTTTATTATTTATTTCGAAGCATAAAAATAGAATTTTGAAGGAAAATTTAAAAATAAAAACCTTCTTGAAGTAAGAAGAAAAAAAAAAGAAAAAAAAGAAAAATAAATTTTAAGTTAATTTAAAATGTACATGTATAGCAGTAAAAACGGTCTAAATTGCAAGATCATTCAGATAACTGAATTCAGAATATTGACATTTGTTGGCAAAAATATCTTTTAATCTATTTGTCCTGGTTAATAGTCTCTATGTCATCTAACGCGTGCAGTCTGGATGTGGAGAAAAGTCGCGGCAAATTGTAAATCATTTTTAGCACATTGTTTTGTTGTATTTGTAACTGTTTAATGTGCGTAAGTGCGGCATCGCCCCATACCGGAGTAGCGTAGAATAAAATTGATTGGAATATAACTTTGAAGATTATCAGCTTGTTCCCAAGCCAGAGGTGCGAATTCCTATTGATGAAAGGGTATAAAATGTGTATCGTAGTTTTTATCTTGTCGATTACATAGGAAGTATGATGCTTAAATGTTAAGTTTGGATCCAGTATAACCCCTAAGTATTTTACTTTTTCATCCCATTGAATTTCGGTACTAGTGGATCGTATGCACCTTTGGGGAACAAAGCAGGGTTTTCTTCTTCTTGAAAAAAAAATTGCTTGCTTTTTTTGGACATTTACTAGTATATTCCATTTCGAGAAATAGTTTTCCACTACCAGTAGTGCTGACTCCAGATTAGATATAACATCTGCAGCGTATATGTTAGAATTAAGGATAGCTGTATCGTCCGCAAAAAATGAGGCTATACAATTATCCAAGGGTGGGAAATCTGATGTAAATATATCGTACAACAATGGTGAAAGGCAGGAACCTTGGGGGCAGCCAGCGGGAATAGAGATTATATCTGACGTTGTTTTCCTATGTGGACTTTAAAACTTCTGTCTTTTAAAAAACTTTGTATAATACATACAAGATCATTCGGGAAACGATGACGAATCATTTTGTATATAAGAGCTTTGTGCCAAACTGAATCAAATGCTGCTTTTATATCCAGGAGGATCATGCCGGTAGCTTTCCCCTGATTAAAGTTGGATTTAATAAATTTCGAGATTCGCTTTAAGGGATGTATTGTACAAAGTCCATTTCTGAATCCATACTGTTCATTTGGGATTATATTATTGCTGTCGTTGTAGTTTGTAAGTTTTGCCTGGAAATATTGAATTACATAACGGTGGCCAATTTTTTGCATGTTTACAAGTTCACTGAGATCGTTTTCTTTTGCTGGCTCAAATAAAAATATTAAACAACGTTGCGCCTTCAAACGTAAAACATTTGTTTAGACGGTTGCCACTTTTCACCTAAATATTTTTTTCGAACTACTGGCACCATCTATACGTCAGATCGGCTTATTTTAAGACATGCCTAATAGGTCGATGGTAAGAGGTTTGGGTCGAATGAAGAGGTCATCATTGAAACAAATGCCCATTTTGAGGAGCTTGAGAAACCTGTTATATGGAAGGAATTAAAAAAAAAATGGTGTCCCATAACATCCCATGAAGGGAGAGCTTCTCACAATCAGTGAGATGTGCGTTTTCATGTTTTACACTCACTGATTGGGAGCTACAGTTTTACACATTTGAAAGGAATGTATTACGTATTGATGTGTTAACATCTATACGCGCGCCTCTAGGGCAGTAAACTATAAATTTAATACATACGCAAGTGTTAGGTTTGTAAGAGTAAATCATCGTTTGTTTGTTCGTTGCTTGGCAGTCGGTATTGAAAGTGATTATTGGGCGATTTTCATATAATTTTCCCACGCAATTTTCTCCGGAAATTCATAGCCGATTTTATTAATTTTTGGATTAAAAAGCTAGTGCGGGTTTCGACGAAGAGTTTAGGCCAAAAATTAAGGCGATCCGATATCGGCGAGCCGAGATTTAAGTGTTTTAATTTGGAGTAATATTAAAAAAGTGTTTTATGTTGATCTTCGGTTTTGTCTTATCATCGTTTGTCTGTTCGTTGCTTGGCAGTCGGTATTGAAAGTGATTATTGGGCGATTTTCATATAATTTTCCCACGCGATTTTCTCCGGAAATTCATAGCCGATTTTATTAATTTTTGGATTAAAAAGCTAGTGCGGGTTTCGACGAAGAGTTTAGGCCAAAAATTAAGGCGATCCGATATCGGCGAGCCGAGATTGAAGTGTTTTAATTTGGAGTATTAATTTGGAGTAATATTAAAAAAGTATTTTATGTTGATCTTCGGTTATATCGTACGAATATAACAATGTATGTATGTATGTACAAGTGTCTGTTGCTTTGCATTCTTTGACTTTTGTGGGAATAAAACAAAAAGTATTGAGCAAGAAAAGAATGACACATGTGCTTGCACTGGTCTTTAAATAATTTTAAGTATTAATATTATTTAAATGAAATGTCATCATATGATTGAACGCTGTTTTTTATTTTCCAATGTAACATTTACGAATGTGTTCATAGAAATCGAACAGGTACCGTGTAGCAACAAGGTGTTAACACATCGCCCGTGAGTTCGAACACTCATTGGATTTTTTATCTGAAGCAGTTTGACAACTCCGTGACTTTGTGAATAAAATATATTTTTTTCGGTAAAAAAAACCAATGCCTTCTATTAAAACCCCCTGGTAGAAGTCGTGTGGGGTTATTGGAAACGTCCATCATTTCTTGTAAACTCGTTTTGGCTTCAAATTGCCTTATAATGTTTGTTTGTATATGATTTAATTGGTTCTCGTAAACGCTTGTTTACCACAAAGGAAATTATAGGTTTGATTCAAAAACGCTCATTTGACACAAGCATTTTCTCCAACCGAACTTAATTTACCCATTATTTGGAAGGCATACACAAATTGTAAACAGGCAGTTTGATAATTCCGTGTCTTTTTGAATAAAATATATGTTTTTTGGGTGAAAAAACAAACGTCCTCTAGTAAAAAAGACACGGTGTTGTCTAAATACCTTGTATAAGCCGCTTGGGGTAATCAGTTATTGGTTATTGAAAACGTTCATCGTTTCTTGTAAACTTTTCTTGGCTTCAAATTGACATATATTGTTTGTTGTAAATGTTTTATTCGGTTCTCGTAAACGATTATTTACCACAAGGCAGTTATATGTTTGGTTCAACAAATGTTCGCTTGACACAAATATATTCAAAAAACGAACACAATATTTTTTGTAGGCGTAACGAATTTTTTTTGCGTGTCTTCCGTTTGAAATCGTAGTAACATAGTGTTCGTCAGTGTGGGATATATTTAGTAGATAATTTCATTATCAAATAACATAACGTTTTTAGTCACCGAACATATTATTAGACTAAATTTACCCGCCTATTCACTAGGATTTAATAAAACAGCTATCAACTGGAACAAATCGTACAATAAATATAAAAGTTCGTAAATCATTGAAGGATTATGTTGCTACATTAAACCATTTGCTAGAAATTAACACTACGATTTAACACTTGAGTCTTGGGCTAAGATTAGCCCGTTATTTAAACAGAAATCTTAATAAGAGAAAGATTAAATGAAATATTAAGAATTATGAAGAAACTGATTTCGAATGATTAATTTTTGATAACCGAAGTTAAATAGTTCTAAAATGAAATTATGGGAGTAGAAGCTACGAGATTGGCAGAAAACATTTTTTTATATTTGTATGATTAAACACCTGTACTAGGTTCAATATTTCACTCGAATGTTAATGAAATACATAAAAGAATGACACAAAAAATATGGTAACTGATAAGAACAGTTAAACAAATACAATTTTTTGGAGAAGAAGGTTCGAAGAACTTGGCATATTATAAAATGCATAAAAAATGCATTCAAAATGTTGACGTAATATTTCAGTAATATTCCTTAGTACTTATAAAAGATATTGTGCAGTGATGAGCCACATTTTCACCTCAACCGAATTGGAAACCACAAAAAAAATCTATAATTATGATAATCACATTACGTCATGCCACACGAGTCGAGTCGGTCGTTTGACCGATATTATCGTTTACATAATTGTATTAAATTGTAGATATAAATTGTAATAAAAGACTAACATTATTTCGTAACAATTATATTTTTCTTTTTATTTTTTTATTTTTATTGTCAAGCTCAAACCATTCTATATTCCTATTAATAGAGATATAGATTTGTAAAAGAAGTTTTACAAATTGCATGCTCATGATTCCTAGCAAACCGTATAGCTATTTCACATCTAGCCACAGATCTTCATCAGCGGTTGTTTGGAAGGAAGCTCTTTAAAAATTCACCAAACTAAATAAAACCGAAACCCGATTTTAATCGAGATTTTCTCGATATCCAAGTGTTCGAAAAATATCGCAAGCAAAACACACAAAATAACACATTTTCAGAAACTTCTTTCCATTTCCAGAGAACCATCGTTTCGCATAGGCATGATTACTGTTGTTGCCTGAAAAGAAAACACAATTCTTACAGGCAATAACAATTGCCTGCAGCTACGTCGTGTTCGGTTTACGGTGATTGATTCTGCTGCGGCGGCGGCTTACACTCAGAGAACTAATTGTTTGAAAAGAGGTTGTAGCAACCGTAAATTCGTCTGTTACCACCGAATTGAGGTTGTCACAACCGAATTGAGGTTGTTTCGAACGAATTTAGTCCCCACAACCGAAATTCGGTTGTAGCAACCTCGTTTCATAATAGATTCGGTTGTGACAACTGAATCTTCAATTATATTCGTTCAGTCAACTAAATTTTCTAAAATTTCGGTTGGAACAACCGAATTTGAAATTAATTCGGATGCAACAACAGAAATTGGTACCAAACTCGGTTGGCGTAACCGAATTTGGCTTCAATTCGGTTGTAGTAACAGAATTTGACACCAACTCGACTGTAACTGTCGAATTTGGTAGCAATTCGGTCACAATACTCGAATCTAGACTTAATTCGGTTGCAACGACCGAATTTGGCATCAATTCGGTTGCTGTAACCGAATTTCTCATGAATTCTGTAGGTATAACCGAATTCATTTTCAATTCGGTTGCCACAACATAATGCTATGTAGTTAAAATCTGACGTTTAAAATTCTATAATCAAATATTATTTTTAAAAGAATTATAAATGTCAAGATTTTGATTGTGCTTATTAAGAAAGGTAAGTAAAATGTGTTTTGTATTAAAACATCTTAGTTTGCAGATATTTTTAAGCAGATAGCAACAGTTTTGAAGGTTTTCAAAATATGCTGCAATCATCTGTATACAAAACGCCTTAGGACGTAGATCAAGCGATGCAACATGTCAGAATTAGTGCGGTATCACATGATGGCCGAGACTTCAATAAAGGTCGAAAGAGGCATGTAAAATAAATGTATTACACTTTAGTTTACCCCATATATATGACTTTATTTTCTCGCTATTTAAGTCGTTTATAAAAGTACAGAAAATAAATCATCCTTTAATACGTAATTCATTTGTGACACTATTCGGTTGTAACAACCTTTAATTCGGTTGTAGCAACCTCTAATTCGGCAGTGACAACCTCTAATGAGGTTGTGTCAATCTCTAATGAGGTTGTGTCAACCTCTAAATTCGGTTACGGCTAATTCGGCTGTCTCAACCGAATTTTGCTGTGCGTGTAGGGACCTGGAAAAACCCGCGACGGTGGCTTGGTCAGATAACCTGCTTCTGTACAGAGTTCAATTCTTAGGAAATTTGACTTGCTGCTATTATAGTTGTAATATGTGATGTAACCTGTTAGGCAATGGGACTGCGTGCTGGTGTTGTAGCGTGTGGAATTTCGTCTGACACTGATTGTGAGAAGCTCTACCATCACATAACTTTGAAAAAAGGTTTTAGCATTCCCAATTGCAGTTGCCACAATTGCATTTAGATCGCCACGATTGAATTTAAGCCCCACAACTAAAATTTGGTTGCAGCAACCACTAATAGATTGTAACAACCTCTAATGCGGTTGTGACAACCTCTAATGCGGTCGTGACAACCTCTAATGCGATTGTGACAACTTCTAATGCGGTCTTGACAACCTCTAAAGCGGTTCTGACAACCTATAATGCGGTTGTGATAACCTATAATGCGGTTGTGATAACGTGTAATGAGGTTGTGACAACCTCTAATGCGGTTGAGACAACCTCTAATGTCATTGTGATTGCACCTAAAGTGGTTGTGACATCTTCAAAATTCATTTGCTTATTTTCCTGTACGTGATGTTCCTTCACGAGACATAGAGGGAATAGAGAATTTATTTCTTCAGAATTGTAAAATATGGTAATACTGTAACTTTAGAATTGATGAAAATATTATTCCCTCGAAATTACTTCCAATAACTCTTGGTGTTTAATTTTATAATTTTCACTTGTGCACTTCAATTATACATTCAAACTTCAATCGTATTCTGATACATTTTTCTTGCAAAGTTTCAACAACAATTCTTGGTTGTATTTATGTGATTATTGATTTGCAGCTTTGTTCCTCCTCAGTATTGACTTAATTATAATAACTAGCGACTTAAGCTGTGAAAGCATTGTAGCCTTTGGTAAAAGCCGCCGCGTAAAATCAATACATACATTATTTACCTCTCGGTATTTGCTCGTCATCATATCACCATCAGTTTTCGAATTTGTTCATGCAGTTCAATTCTTTCTCTTCGGTCTTTTACGGAGCAAAAACAAATCGAACCAATAAATTCAATAGAAAAAAGATATATATAAATATAAACAGCAATGAGCATGAGTATAGTGGTAATCTATAAGCAATCTATTAGCAATACCCTTTCATAACATTATCTGCAATCATAAATCAGAAGGCTATCTAAACTTTAGACTCATTTCGTTTGTGTTCCAAAGCGAGCTATGATAAATCGCTAAAGTTTTCCTAGTGGCTAACAAATTTAGACGCACGATTCTGTTATTGTTTTTCTTCGTGTTATGATATAATGGAAATACTAATAAAAATATAATAGTGGTTTCCTTCTCAGCAAATGGAAGTTATCTTTAAATTACTTAAACTGTGTGACTTAAGTTCTCTGAACTTTCTATTTATCTTAAACGTCATAAAATAGGAACAGTCAGTTATGCGTAATCTTTACAACTTCAGATTGTCATTGCAACTTTCATAATTGTTGTGTGCACACTTCAGTATAATACGTGCTTCCTTTATTTAGAAGAGATTTAATCGATGATCAATATTCGATGAAAATATTTAAATCACAGTTAGTTGAAACTTTAAAATTATGGTCAAACAGTTTGAGTAGGTTCGGTTAGACATAATTGGCTGTCACTGTTAACACACTAAGTCCAAATAGGACCGTTGATATAACACGGGATGTCATATTCCATCCCTATTAATGAACGTGTAAATTGACCTGGTACTAGCGTATTCAAAAACGAATCCGGTTAATCGAATTCCGATCGGTTAACGGTATGTCGGTTTTCTAAAAATTTCTGTTTTCGAAATTCCAGTTTGACTGGTTATTTCAAACAGATTAACCGGTTTTTTCGGTTTTTACACAACTGATATAAAGCCGCAGAATTACACACCTAAAGCTCCGTATGATAACTTACTGACCCCTTCAGACAGACACAAAAGACTTTGTCAACGAATTATTTCGCCGGTTATTTGCTGAAATTAGTTGTTCAATGGAAATAGAAGCAATATCTGCTAACAACGATTAAGATGTAAATTCCGGAATTAATCACAACACTGGTCGTATGTTATCAGAAATGCAAAAACACAGTATTTACACTCCAAAAATAAGTATAAAACGCCCAAAGAATATTTCCTCAACGATAATTTTGCCTAATTGCACTCACAGAAAAATTCGGTTGAGACAGCCGAATTAGCCGTAACCGAATTAAGGGGTTGTCTCAACCGACTTGGAGGTTGACACAGCCTCATTAGAGGTTGACAGAACTTCATTAGAGGTTGACACAACCTCATTGGAGGTTGACACAACCTCATTGGAGGTTGACACAACCTCATTGGAGGTTGACACAACCTCATTGGAGGTTGACACAACCTCATTGGAGGTTGACACAACCTCATTGGAGGTTGACACAACCTCATTGGAGGTTGACACAACCTCATTAGATGTTGACGCAACCTCTTTAGAAGTTGACGCAACCTCATTAGAGGTTGACACAACCTCATTGGAGGTGGACGCAACATCATTGGAGGTTGACACAACCTCATTAGAGGTTGTCACAGTCGCATTAGAGGTTGCTACAACCGAATTTCACAAATGAATTATTAAAGTTTTTCTTATTATTTAGTGATGATTTATTTTTCTGTATTTTTATAAATGACACAACCTCATTGGAGGTGGACGCAACCTCATTAGAGGTTGTCACAGCCTCATTAGAGGTTGCTACAACCGAATTTCACAAATGAATTATTAGAGTTTTTCTTATTATTTAGTGATGATTTATTTTTCTGTATTTTTATAAATGAAATGAATTAAAAAGCGAGAAAATAAAGTCATATATATTGGATAATCTATAGAGTAATACATTTGGTTTACATGCCACTAATTCCGACACAACGGCTGATCTAGGTCCTAAGCTGTTTTGTATACAGATGATTGCAGCATATCTCACATGACCGAACTTGAAAACTTTCAAAACTGTTGATATCTGCTTAAATAATTTCTGCAAAATAAGACGTTTTAATACAAAACATATTTCACTTAAATTTCTTAATAACCACAAAAAAATCTTCACATTCTTTAATTCTTTTTAAAATAATATTTGATTATAGAATTTTAAACGTCGGATTTTAAATACCTACAGAAGTCATGAGAAATTTGGTAACAGAAACCGAATTAACGCCAAATTCGGTAGTTGCAACCGAATTACGTCTAGATTCCGTTATTGCGCTCCGTTATTGATACCAAATTCGGTAGTTACAACCGAATTGATGTCAAATTCGGTTACTACAACCCCATTAAAGCCAGATTCGGTTACTCCAACCGAATTTGGTACCAATTTTGGTTGTTGTATCCGAATTAATTTCATATTCGGTTGTTCCAACTGAAATTTTAGAAACTTTGATTGACTGAACGAATATAATTTAAGATTCCGTTGTCACAACCGAATCAATTACATAACGAGGTTGCTTCAACCGAATTTCGGTTGTGGGGACTAAATTCGGTCGAAACAACCTCAATTCGGTGGTAACAGCTGAATATATGGTTGTTACAACCTCTTTTCAAAGAATTAGTTCTCTGGGTGTGCGTACGTCAAATATGTATGAGAACAGATTGGTAGAATAAAATAAATAAATAAAGAGGGCTGGGCCATGTACAATTTGGAATTGGATCTCCCCGCTATTTCGAAGCAGATGACCAATTTGACATCTATGAAGTGACAGATTACCAGTTAAACGCTACAAATGCACTAAATGGGTCGCTTTACGCTCGAAAAAAGAAATTGGAAAATGTTAAAAACTTTCTTCCAAAGTTCTGAGTCTGTGCGAAAACCATGAAATAAATTCGATAGCAATAGAGTGCCATCAACGCAGTGTGTGGAACAATTTTTTAAGCGAATTCGTCAATCCATATCATTAGTGGACAAAACTACTCGTGTACGTGCCCGGCCGGTGCGTTCAGTGGTAAATATTGCCGCCGTACCTAACCGTTTGTTCGAACAGCCGTCGACATCAATTCGCCACCGTTCACAGAACTGAACATTTCTGGAAAAATAATATTTCCTGACGTTTTACACCGGTTCTGAACGGTATTTTGACAAGCATTTGCATGGCAATGCACTCGATAGTCGACCCCAAAATTCAAACAGACGAATTAAAAATAAACAAAGTTTATATCAGGCTCATATCTTTTAAATCGTTGGGAATTTTGATTTACTCTCTGAGGGAGGGTTGTAGCTCTTCTCATAAGTAACAAAAATTGCCAACATATAAAATCAAAATAACTTCATATTCAAGGTCAAAATCGCAAAAAACTTTAAAAAATTCGATTTTTGTACCTTTTTCCCCTGTTCAGGTAGCAAACCGTTCAAAATTCAAGGAAACAATCAACTACAAAAATGTACATAAGACCTCAGTAAACAAGTGTCTTGAACATCTGAACTTATTAGGAATGATTATTATATTGTGTGCTGCGTCCCTTGTTGCGTTTGCTGAGCTTACTGCTTTGCCTGTGCTGCTGCGGTCGGTGAGATAGCAGTACTTCATTGTTGAAGTAAACGGTGTTAATAATCATTCCTAGGAAGTTTATATGTTCTAGAAAGTTGTTTACTGAGATCTTAGGTACACTTTTGTAGTTGATTGTTTCCTTGAATATATGTTATATGTTTTATATGTTATATATAAGACACGGGTCTTTTGTGTGGTCTTTTATCACGTAGTGGTGTCCGTATATGGTTATACTTTTCCGTGTTGCACTGTGATATACTAAAATCAGCATTAAGGTCGCAATTACCGTCAAATGATATTTTCCTTTAACTCGGCCGATATTGCAGGAAGACTTGTACCAGAGATTTTTGATTTCACTGTCTAAATATTAAAACTTCACATTGAAAATATCTCCCAAAGATGCTCACCTAAAAAGTGAAGAAATGCACATAAGTCGTTTTTCCTTTTCAGCATAGATGTTACTTCGTTATTTCTATTTCATAGTATAATAATTGATTTTAGAATTTCAAACGGCAGATTTGAAATATATGGAACTATGTCGTTCTAACGTAGTTGCAAATTATTAGGGGATTTCCAGTAGAATTGAAGAGAAATCCGGTGACAGTGACCTCAGTTTTCACAACTACGGCTGTGGCGATCGAAATAACACCAAATTCGGTTGTTGTAACTGACTTGAACCAAAGTCAATGGTTCAACCGAATTGATATCAAACACGGTTGCTGCAATCGTACTGATGCCCCATTAGGTTGTTGCAACCGAATTGGTACCAAATTCGGTTGTTGCAACCGAATCAGTACCAAATTCGGTTGTTGCAATCGAAACGGTATCAAATTCGCTTGTTGTAACGGAATTGGTTCGAAATTCGATTGTTGTAACCGAATTGAATCCAAATTCGGTTATTGCAATCGGAATTACACAAAATCACAGACGAATCTATAATGAAGCGGGGTTGTTCCAATCGATTTACAATTATGGTGAATAACCTTACTCGTGTCCAATTCAATTCGGTTGTGGCAAACGCAACTTGGTGGCAACAGCCACAGCTGTGAGCGTAATTATGAAAATAAATAAGTTCCTATTTCTCCCATACAGAGACTGGGGAGAGCTTCTACAGTCAGATAGCTGTGGGCTTTCTCTTTTTACACTCACTGATTGGATCCTAAAGTTTTACACTGATTCCGAATGTTTGAGAATATTGTAGACTGTCGTCAAAAGAAATATAAGGTGGTCAGAGCAGAACTATTGCACCACCGACGGCCTCGCACGCAAAGAGGCCAGGCAGTAGCATAGGAGATGCATGATGCTCTAATCCTTCTCGTCATGCACGCTGATTCGGCAGAAGTCATGAGCTGAGATTGCAAGCCTATTAAACAGTGCCCAGTGATGATAGCTACTAGCATATATATATATTTTCTCTAGCACTGATATCCAGTTTAGCGTACGGTTCAAGTCATAACTTAGTCGTACTTGTATACTCTCTCATTCGCGTGTCTGCAAGCTTTGGTTTTAAACATGAGCTGGCCTGTAGAAAGGGACATACCCACAAGCTCCATATGCAGTGGAACAGGTACGCCAGCTACACTAATCTCGCCAGCTCATCCGCTCTATGATTGAATGGAATGTTCTTGTGCCCTCTCCACTCTTACAAGGAGAATATTGAGCTACTTGGTTATCTGATTTAGAGATGTGCAGGAGTTGTGGGTAGATCTTGAAGTCAGAAATACAGATTGCAGAGAGTGTATAGCAGCCTGACTGTCAGGGTGGAGTTTGATATCCCAGACGGTGAGGATATTTTGTCCCAGCCAATGAGCAACTTCTCCGATTGCCATGACTTCTGTTTGAAAGACACTACAATGATATGGTAGCCTTTGTGCAAGATCTAGAGTCACCTCTTAAGAATATATTCCAAACCCAACTTTGGCATCTAGTTTGTAGCCATCAGTGCAGAAGTCTAAATACTCTCTATTAAACTGTATGTTTCGGTTCCAGCCCTGCCTATCCGGGATATGAATGGAAAAGGTTCTGTCAAAGGCAGAAGTGGGTGTCATGTAATCCAATAATATTGTGGATTGCCTCAGATTCCTTAAAATCGCTCCAAGACTTTTAGAGGTGCGTTTCAGATTATATGCGATAACCATTAATTTTAATCGTCAATTTATATAAAAGGTTGGCCAAAGCGGAATGGGAGCTATGAATCAGCATTTTATATATTTACAGTTGTTTTCATTTCATTTAGAAATAAGTATTAATGACAGTTTCATCTGAATTCGCCATAGTTTTCAAACTCAAGGTTTTTTTTATTTTTGTATTTTATTTTTTACGTGGATCATTAATTTTTCAATAATTCGATTACGTTTTATAATTGTTACAAATAAGTTGTGTCTAGTTGGAATCTGCCAATGTTCACATCAAATATTTTCACCCACATATTGTGCATTTTCAAACACTTGTTAAATATCAATTAAAATCTCATTGCAAATTATTGACCATGAAACCATTAATCATGCCACGCAACACCCCTTTTTGTCGCCTATTCTACAGCATCTATCCACCTGCTTTAAACAAATATCAACAGCAGTTTTAGCTGGATTACAACATATGAGTTGGTGTAATATGCAAGACTCAATGCATCACACCAGGGTTGATTTTGATATACCATATCAAATTTCCAAATATAATTGTTTTTACATTGAATACATATGAGCGCTACTCTAATCCACCTAACTTGAACATTAACAAACACCCATCCACCCTGCGGCAGACTAAATCGAACGACAACAGCATCATGAATACAGGGGATGTCTGACGGACATCATCTAAAGCCCACAACAAATCAGCATCTACATCATCCCACAGTAGCTGATATAGCGCTGACACTGGCGCTGGCACTGGCACTGATGATGATAATTGTTATTTTTGTTTCGCCAGTCTATATAATGTGCGTTTCAAACGGAACATCTGTTCCTGTCCACACCCAGTTAAATGGAGCATGACAAACAGGCAAAAACATACAATACTCCTTTGCACCTCAAACAATATTCTTGTCGTATTTTACTTTATATAAAAAGTCAAATAACGGGTTAAAATTCTTGTAGAAAAGGGGTTTGTTTAATGTCATTCCATGACTAATTTCTTTCAGTGTTGAATTGACTTAAAGGGTGCTACTAACAGCGAGATATACGGTTGAATAAATCGCGTGATATGTCTAAATTTTTATTTACGTAGATCGAATGGAAACGTGTAACCATGTGGAGAAGGATTTGGAAAAAAATCTTACAGTTCTATTTGGTTTCGCTAATTTCTTGATTTTCCTCAAAACAAAGATGCAATCAGGGTTGCAATTAAGACGAAACGAACAAAACCAAAGAGAACGGGAAGAAGTCCTTAACTTTTTTTCAAATTCTTAATTATTGTGTGTGTTTTTACATTTTCGAAAACTGGAAGAGTAAATCGAATGCAGAATGAACCAAAAACGATATACTAAAGTAGACAGTCAAAATTTCTCTTCACTCGAATGCCAACAAATAAAACGAGTGAAGCCATAATCATTCTCTGCTCTCCCTCTCTTACGCTCTTCATTGAATATTTCAATACACGAGCAGCTTTTTGATAACAACTATACAGATTTCAACCATGTTGAAGTAAAATTACAGAAACATTGCAATAAGTATGAAATAATCAAGATATGTCGCGAGAGGGAAATGCGTTTGAGTGATTTGTGACCACTTTTTGGTACTCTTTTGAGAGGGTTGCCAAATTGCGCACAAACTCCGGTCGTCTACTTCTTGATCGTCATTGAATGAACGTACGACTTCAAACAAAACGAGTGAAGCGCCTCGATTCTCTGCTCTCTCTCTTACTCTCTTCGTTGAATATTTCAATACACGAGCAATTTTTTGATGATGTTATTTCGTCTAACCATAGAAATTCCAATCATGTGTAAATCAAATTACATAAAGTATGTAAAAGTATGAAATAATCACGTTATGACGCGAGAGAGAAATGCGTTTGGGTGAATCGCGTCGACTTTTTGGTTCTCTTTTACGAGGCTTGTCAAATTGCGCACGTTTTTTTTCTCTACCCTTTTCATTCTTTTTGTTCATATGGAACAGAGTTCCATTCCATTTCTCTCTCCGCGAATCGTTTCTTTTATATAACGGTGTAAAGCAAAGTTATGTTGTCCCGGCATGGAACACGTGTAAAAAGTAGGAAACACATGAGTTGCAGATTACTTTTTTAAATCTAGAATTAAGAATCTGAGAGACCTATTTTAATCTAAAGCAGTAGTAATTTCAAATCGGTTGGTGTATAAAATCAGAAAACACATGTTTATCATGATAGCAGGTACAAAATTACTTACCTTACTTGCCTACACATTATAGGGTGTACTGAAAACGTTTTTTTTTGGAATTTCAAATGTGGGGGGTCTCAAACGACGCCATTAAAGAGATGATTACTGGAACGTCAAACTTTTTTTTATACAAGGGTACTTATAGTCCCCTACCGGCCGTCGACGTTTAGATACCTAGTACATTTTCCAAGTTTCTTTTTTTGACAGTATGGGGCTTAAACGACCTGTCATGATAAACATGTATAGAAACAAATATTTTCAAAATTTTACAGAGCATTTTTTCACGACATTATTTTGAAATCTGTATATTTTGTCTTCCCCATTTTTATATATTTTACATAAATATTACATCAAATAGCTAATTTTTGGAAAAATCTCAATTGATTATATAATTATTTATTATAATTGATAGAATATTTATGTAAAATACAGCAAAATGTGTAAGACAAAATATGCATGATAAAGATTTCAAAATGACGTCGTGAAACAAAATGCCGTCAAAATTTTGAAAATAATTTATTCTATATACTACTATGTATGTCATGACACGTTGTTTGAGCCCCATATTGTGCAAAAAAAATTTTCCAAATTTCCACGGCCGGTACTCTCGTATAAAAAAGTTTGAAGTTCCCGTTATCACCTCTTTAATACGCGTCGCTCCCCACATTTGAAATTCAAAAAAAAAAAAGGTTTTTCAGTACACCCTAATATACATAGCATATGTGAATTTCTTTCGATATTTCTAACGAAGTTTATACAAATTATGCACGAATTGATAATCAATTCAGCCATAATGTTGGGGCATCTGATACTAAATCTTTCACGGAGTCTCCACTCAAAAAAATTTGCTAGTAAATACAGCAGAAGAGTATACTGAAAGGGGGAAAGCACACATATTTGTTATCTCAGCAAACATGGGATTGTTGTTTCAGCAAACAGAATGTTTGGTATTTTATCACCCCTGAAAAAAGTTTGTTGTTCCGGTAGTAAATTTGCTCAAATAGCAAACTTTTTTTTTAAATGTAGAGAATCCAGTAATTGTGCTGTCCTAAATTGTAATTTTCGACAGTAGAAATTCGTAAATTTCATTATAATTTTAAATTGATATATTTTTGTATTTAATTTTAAAGTTTTGCGAGGATATTTAAAACAAATTCAGTCAAAACCGATTACATCTATCAAGTTTTCGGCTTGTTCGAAATTTACGTGATCTCGGTGTCCTGTACACGTCGCCTCTGTGTGAGAGAATAATGCCCTCAAATCGATTGTGGTGAATGCCCAATGTGGAATCATGTTCGAACCATTTTTCGATCACTTTTATATAATTCAATTTTAGGAATGATTTTAATTATTTGGCCTTTTGATTGGTACTTTTTAAGGCCGAATTTAATTTATTTGAAGGCCGAATATTTTAAAGGTCGAATAATGAAAAATCATTCCTGATGAACGTAGAGCACGACGAAACTGTAGGCAACTGTTATTACCTGTAAAACATTATGTTGTCTTTTAGGCAACAACAGAATGGGGACCGATGGTTCTCTGGAGATGGAAAGAAGTTGTTTGCAAATATTTTCTTGTGTGGTTTGCTTGCGATATTTTCCGAATACTTGCATAGTGGAAAATTCCCAACTCAGATGAGTTTTCGTTTGCATTTTGTTTGATTAATTTTTTAAAGCAGCATTCCAAACAACCGCTGAAAATCTGTGGCTAGATCTGAAATATCTATACGGTTTGCCAGGAATCATGAGGATGCACTTGCTAATCTTCTCCTTTTTTAAAAAACTATATCTATATTAATAGAGATAAAGAATGGTCTTGTGGTTGAATAATAAAATAAAAAAGTTTAAATTTAATTTATTCCAAAACAAATTGGCTATCATCGATCGGTAATGCACACCACACCGTTTACGTTATTAGCACGGCCATCGCAGTTTTCGAAGAAGCACGAAGAAGCTTGGTGGGCATCGTGTAGATTGGTATCATTCCAAATTCGACAATTTTCCTTATCCATGTACCCTTTTATCCAAAAGTGGGCCTCGTCGCAAAATGGGCACCACAAGAATTATTATTTGGAAATTAAATACCACGACTTTTTACACGAACTGGCAATATCTAGCCGTCAGTGTTGCAAACTCTATTGTTATGCATTAACCGTATCAAAGACACAAATTCAATCTAGCAACGAAACAAGTTCTTGACGCTAGTAAAACATTTTATCTCTGCAATTAAACCTCTGCGTCACCGTGCACTCATTTTTCCTGCAGCGATGAAATTGACAAGACGACCAACAATTTCACTCGTGTGACGAATCTTTTCCTTTCAGTATAAAGGTTTGAGCCCTTATGGTTTCGTCTACCCTTCAAACATAAATTCGTTTAAATCGTTCATTCCTGATTATAAAACCCCTACATCCCTTTTCTTTTCTTTTTCTCCTTTAGATGAACTCGCCTTCAGCATAAATCGTCTGGTAAAGACTGAACATTTACAAGCTCACACCGCTGCGGTGGCAGCTGCAGCAGCTGCTGCTGCGGCAGCCGCTGCTGTTTCGGGTCAACATAATCCCGCGGGTGCCAATAAACTCATCAAAGAGGAAAATAATAACAATAACCTCAATATGTTAAGTAAAAATCATATTTTACAATGGAAACTTGAAAACAGTGTCAATGCCGTAGGAATGCATAATCCTTTGGCTGGCGTTGAAGCAGAACGTGTATATGAACGGGCGTCCCGATCAAGATCAAGAAGTTTGTCTCGTTCTTCCTCCTCAAATATTGACTTGGATGATGATAGTACGGATAGGCGCTCTCTACATTCGAGATCGCGATCAAGATCAAGTTCTGTAGAATTGGAAGTTGATTCACCACCTGCCTCGCCTTTACCACCACGGCATGCATCTAGACCTTCGAGTGGCCATATGGTCACGGAATTGATTGGCAGTAATGGTATATGTCGAACTAGTCCTAAAAAGTCTGAAATGTTCTCTGTCTCAGCGTTGCTAAGGAAAGATGATAGCCAACATAAATCTACTGCATTGCATGCGCATCCTGCCTGTGATCCTTTTGAGGCTTTACGTCAAGCCTATCCCGGCAATTACGAGCAAGCTATGTTCCAAAGACCTTTCCTTTCACCTGCCTTTCCATTCTTTGCCGCGTTTGCCTTTCATCAGGGTCAACAGCAGCAATCTGGTTTAAGTTCAAGGTAAGTAGTGGTGACTGTGCTTAATAATAAATAGAATTACTAAGTATCGTAGAACTACCTCAACAATGTTGTTCAATTATATTAAATATTAAATCCTTTATTTTTTTCTTTCCTTTTGCTTAGCTACCATCCCGCCTCCCAAGAAGATCTCTTTAGATTACGCAATTTAATGGTTCCCTTGCAATCTGCCCAAAACGGTGCTAACCCAAATGGTGCGGTGCCCGGTACGCCAGGCACTAATGGTCTACCGCCAAATTCTCACTTGGGGCTGACTCATCCTTCACATTTGCACTTCCATCACATGGCTGCAAAATGGCCGGGTCTACCACAATTTAGTGACCTTTACTCCTGCATGAAATGTGAGAAAATGTTCTCCACGCCGCATGGACTCGAAGTACATTCCCGCAGGACACATCATGGCAAAAAGCCGTATGCATGTGAGCTGTGCAACAAGACATTTGGTCATGAAGTTAGTTTAAGTCAACACAGGTTAGTAGGAAACAACCAGCCGGCAAAAGGGCTAATTCAAATACAAAATTCTGTCAAAAGCATGCAAGTTGTTCGCCATCTACTCCTTTGTTATTTCTGGTCCGGACTAAATGTTTTTAACTAATTAAAATGTTTGTTTTATTCTATTTTTTGGCTTTTAATTGCAGGGCTGTTCATAATGTTGAAAAAGTTTTCGAATGCAAACAGTGCGGTAAACGTTTTAAACGCTCCAGTACTTTGTCTACTCATCTGCTGATCCACAGTGATACACGTCCTTTTCCCTGCAGTTACTGTGGTAAACGTTTCCATCAAAAGAGTGATATGAAGAAACATACGTACATTCATACAGGTAAGGATTGTGACTAAATCGTAATTAACATGTTGGGGTTTGCTAATGAAATGGAAGAGAGAAAAATTAAAAACGGAGAAGAAGACGCTATTTATTCTTGGGTTTGAAAATTCTTATGTGAAGGTATTGACCTCCAGATAGGCGAACCTTTCTGTGATGCAAATAGAATGGGGTAAGATGTCGAGCTACCGGAAGTAGAGTAGGGGTAAAATGCCGCGTTACAGAAAAGTACACAGACGTACAAAAAGTGTACATGAAAATACAAAAAGGTTACACAAAATGTTCACAAAAGTGCGAAAAGTGTACGTTAAAGTGATATAAGTTTATACACAAAGTAAACATAAAACTACAAAAGGTGTACACAACAGTACACCAAGTGTACACAAAATTGTACACGGATGTACAAAAGATATTTATATATGTCCAAAAAGTGTGCACAAGAACTCAACAAACGGATACAAGCTATCACATTGAGGCAAACACACGTACATAAACCCAGCCATATGTACACTTATACACTCCAGTATAGTAACTGCCTACATATACTATACGCAATCACGCACTGTACAAGACGACCGGCAATTCTTTCATTATAATGCGAAAAAAACGAAAGACAGACAACGCACCCAGATTCTTAAATATCCATAGACACGCATATTAATTACGAGCTAATATTCACAAGTCAACGGACATAAACGCGGAATGGAAAAAAACAATTGAACTCCATACATAAAGTATTACTTCTTTCGGATGTCTCTATGACCCACACCGATATTTATTTTCTAAAAACATCAGTACTAGTTTCCTTCAATTTTAACCAAATTACATATGTCGATTCCTTGGAAACATTTCCTCTAATAAGGATGACATCTCACATACTGCAAATTAGCAGTTCTATACGCTGAAAAAAACGGCCTCTGTAACCTATTCTCCCAAACATATTTTGCAGGAACTATGTATATGTTTCAAACATTCACATGTCTACAAGTCCCAAACTCACTGGTATTTAAATGCAAACAGTAGCAGTTTATTGGCAAACTTGTATGCGTTCTTTATCCCAAACATCCCTATACTTACGTGGATGAATTCGCGTGTTTCCCCCAAACCTGCATATACTTACGTGGAAACAGATGCGTATTTCGTCTCAAACATAATAATGTTTAGAAAATAATTATTCGTTGATATCAATATATATGTATTATTTATTATAATTGATTTCATCGATATTAATCCGCATGTATAAATAATTAATACAAAAAATTTAAAGCTTTAAAACAACCGTTTTTAACCTTGACTTGCATTGAATGCATTATTTGTATATTTTTTCATGAAATGAGAATCTGCTTTTTGATTTCGGAAGGTTTCAACTATCCGTTGGATGCGTTGGTACACAACCAATATAGTTATGTACAAATCTAGTTCATGCAAGCCAAGCGTGTATTAATTACTTGTGTTTATTTTATTATATTTCACAAATGTTTCGCCGTTCCGAGTTTCTCAGTAAAGGCTCGGAGAGACAAAGGGTTTCACGTTGTTGCAGTTTCCTGTTTCTTTCCTCAAAATCCTGTCTTACTTTGGTAGCACACACACGTACATATATACGAAATACATACACAAAAACCAAGGCAACATTATAAAACATTTAACAGTCCGAGCCTTTGATTATTCTTCTAAACTGATCAAGCGCTTTTGATATTCTCTGTCCAATTGACGACTGAATCCATGAAACTAAAACGCAACACATCTACACTTTACACGCCCATGCAGGAAGATTTGTGAATCACTGACGGGGGTTAATGCAAAAATACAGATACACACTTACAACATAGCCTCTCTCGTTGCCCCTCTTTTACTCTCTTACCCTCGAGAGAGCATAAACAATGCAACAAACACAGCTGTATTTGTATCACACACAGAGATATATTTGGGTCGCAAACACATATATTTTAACATATTGATCTTTGTGTCTCAAACATGTAATTTTGAATAGAAAACACAATGTGTTTGAACACAAATATATTATCTTTGCGACTAGCTCCAAACACACGTTATAGTTGCATCCAAACAACAAAAAACTACAGAATTTTCAGCGTGTACAGTAGCAAAAAGAAATGGTGTGCATTCCATCTAGCAGGCATATAAAGACGTATCGGCATTTAAAATTAACATTGGGAACCCTAGGGAGGGGATGCCCGCACATTTCAGTTGTCTTGTCAGGCCTACTTTCTGAGAAATATCCCCTTTAGAGGCTTTCCCTCTCACAAGGCCTGGAAATTTTTACACAGAAGACATACATATGAAAAAATAATATAAGTATATAGCGAATTATATCCATATTTATAAGTTCACACATTTTGATGTCTCCTAGCTAAATTATTAATACGTTCCTTGAACATAGCAACATTTTTGTTTAAGTTTGCAGCCTCAGGAATCGAACATATGACCTCGGCACTTATAGCCAGATGTTTGCTGAATCAAAACTTTTGAGTTTCGGCAAACAGCAGAAATTTCAACCGACAATGCATAGTAAGAAAATATAGCGTTGACAACAGTAGATACATTTTCATCGGATACAATGCCAAACTATTTTCCTTGAAATTGGCATCGAGATTACTTCTACACGCTGTTGGGGTCATATTTTGTATATGAGGCATGCGCTTAATGAGTATCGACAATACAATTTAATTAAAATTAATGTTCATTCCGAAATTGGGGTTGGTACGAGCAGGCAATTTTTAAATAACCCAAGTAAAATTGTCAGTCATGTGACCCAACCAACTAACTGTCTTTGAAATTTGTATGTCCAACAATTTTGAAGATGTAGACATAACAGGATTTTCAATAAGAGCGCTACAAAAGTTTTTCCTGTGAAAGTACGTTCGATGCCATTATGTACGTAACTCGATTTCTTTTGCATGGCCACCACGGGCACGCTTGCAGAAGTCCAGACGCTGAACCCAATTTTCGACGGTTTTCAAGTATAAATCGGCCGATACTGCTGCAATTTCACGTTCGATATTCGTACGAAGTTCATCAATCGTCGTTGGGTTGTTGGCATATACCATAGACTTGACGTAGCCCCACAGGAAATAATCTAACGGCGTCAAATCGCACGACCGAGGCGGCCAATCGACTGGGCCATTTCGTGAGATAACACGTTCACCAAACTTGGTTTCCAATAATTTGATTGTGGCATTCGCTGTGTGGCTTGTGGCGCCGTCCTGTTGGAACCACGTGTCCTCCAAGTCCATATTATCCAATTGGGACCAAAAATAGTCGGTTATCATTGAACGGTAGCGATTCGCATTCACAGTAATGTGCCGGTCTTGATCATTACGGAAGAAGTACGGCCCAATGATGCTGCCGGCCCATAAACCCCACCAAACCGTAAGTTTTTCGGGATGCAATGATGACTCATGGATTACGTGTGGATTACTGTCTGACCAATAACGCATATTTTGCTTATTGACGAAGCCATTCAGCCAGAAATTAGCCTCATCGCTGAAGATGATTTTCCGATGAAAATTCGAATCGTAGCGCTCTTAAAGTTGAGGCCACTGACTCCAAATTTCGGTAGTAAATTTTAGTAATTTCGACTCGTTGTTGGCTCGTATATCTTTCCATGATGAAATGGCAAACCTTACTGAAGACAAATGTGAAAAGAGCGGGAAAAAAATATGGCGTCGTTTGGTGACCCTATCGATTTACTTTTGTAGCGTCTTTGTTGAAAAACCCTTACATGTCTGCTACATGGTTCTACGCAGAGCAGACCCTTTCGCCGGAACAGTTTATCGATGTGGTAGTTGGATATAAGCGGCAGACGTGTGAAAGTAAACTAAGTTCACTTTACGTTTTTTGGGATGCATACAATGCCATTCACGTCAGTTACATCAAAGTGGTAAAATTATCAGTATACCTGTTGCACAGATTCGAAATTGATTTGCAGCAAAACCGGCTGCATTTTGGCGAAGAAAATGGAGCTTTTCTTTCATGTCAACGAACCGGCGCACACGTGTGTTATCGCCGTCGTATATATTCAAGAATTGGGCTACAAATTGTTACTCCATCCGCCGTATTCTCCGGTCATACGCCTCAGTGAGTACTTTCTACTTCCAAACCTGAAGAAATTGGTTGGCAGTAAGATATTTGGGTCGAATGAAGAGGTCATCACTAAGCGAATCCCAGACTTGTCATTCATGAACATGAGCTTGGTTATAACTTTTTATATTACTGATGAATTTGAAAAATTATTACCAAAAATTGTTTGAACATGATAAGATGCGAAAAAAACAAAATAATTACATGAAGTATCAGGGCATACTCGCTTGGAACGAAGTTCCTTTCGCTATATATTATGTGTTGTAGCATAATAGTGTTAAAAAAGTTGTTTAAATTGGTTTCATTTAGCCCCGATAAGGAACTTCGTTCCGAAAATGCATTTCCGTTACATCCTATGAAGGGATTGAGGAGAGCTTCTCACAACCAATAATCTGAGCTCTTACTAGTTTTACATTCTCTGATTGGGATCTACAGTTTTACGCCCGCTAATTACCCGATAGTATCGCCGTCACTACGCGAAGTGACCGTCGTCGAAAGAAACGTAAGGTGGTCTCAGCAGGGATCGAACCCACGTTCTCATATACAAGAGTCGCACACATAAACCATTGCACCATTGCCAGTGATGGGGACAACTTAGATTATTGTCTTACTTGGTATCCGGAAGGGCGGTAAACCGAGAGTAAACATCAACGATAGCTGATGTTCAGGCTCGAGAATGACAAGTCTGTGGTTCACTTAAAACAAAAGCCTACACTATCGAGAATTTAGCCATGAAAAAGCTTCTAAAAATACCGTTCGGAACCGGTGTAAAACTGTTGGTGCTAATCAGTGAGTGTAAAACTATAAAACGCATAGCCCACAGATTGTGTATCTCTTCGTGGAATGTAATGTGAATATATATATTTCAATTAAGATCAACTTTTACACTAACACTGTCACAAAATATGTAGCTCAAATATTCGCCAAATTCTTTAGATAAACCTCCTCTGTCTGATAATCAATTGTACTAGTGCTATATTAATCATGTGAATAAACATGTCCGTGTGCAAAATATTGAATTTCTAATTGGCTTCGTTTACAAAACACTGTGCCGACTTAAAGTTTACTTAAATTTAAAGATGACTGCATACATGCATGTACATGGAAAACATTTCTACGTGTGCGTAAAAGAAATAAAAACCTAAACGAAATCGAAGTCTAAGACGATAAAAATGTCTAGAGGACATAAACGCGCTGATTTCTTTGGTATAAACAAAAAGGAAATGGAGAATGAAGAAGCAGTGCAAAAGCAAAAACTGTTAAAGAAAAAGGAAAATCTAAATCCACATGAACATAAAAAAAATCTTTTAGTATTTCCGTAAACACGAAATTTTTATTAAAATTCCGACTAAATATGTATAGAAAATGGAAATCACAAGTTTAAGTGTTGAAATTTATATAGTATGTATAAGTGTCAGCAGAGCCGGATTCAGGCCCTATTCAATATCGACTTCATGGGGCCCTAGGCAATGACGGTGGTTCAAACTACGACAAAATCAAGTACTTCAACCGATATTAATTGTTTCAACTGTATTCAACTTTCAAGGAAACATCGTAGTTTTTAGGACTTCAGTAAGGTCAAAAAATGTCGATACCATAAATTGTACAAACTTCGCATATTTCATGAATCGTGCTTCACTGACCACACTTCCTTTTCACCGCTTAAAATATTCTATTTTGAATATATTTTCAAATTTTCATAACTCTAGATTTAAGTTTAACATAAACAAATTATTTTAAACAACTTTTTTTTAAACACTAAAGTATTATGCAACAACCCCCCAGTATTATCAACTATATTGGATACTTTTGCTTTGGTTTGTGTCTAGACTAACATATGTTGGGAAATTTCTTGTTTAAAGGTGAAGCCTATAACCAATATTTAGTATATATTGTAGTTTTGAATCCAAAAAAAAGTATATTCAGAAAAACCAAAGTGAAAGAAGTTTAAAAAAAGAACATTTTCTTAAATAAGTGCCTTTTTTAAAAAAAGTAAATTTTCTCAAAAAAAAACCTAATAAAATTCTTAAACAAAGTACATTTCTTAACAAGATACCTTAACTTAAAGAAGTAAATTTGCTTAAAAAAAATAAATTTTCTTACAAAAAGTACCTTTTCTTAAAAAAAATATTTTTTTAAAGGAAGTACCTTTTCTTAAAAAATTTGTTTCATCAACATTGTCTCTCACTGCAGCAATATTTAGTGCTGTACGTACGATACAAGTTCGGCCACTCTTCACTTCTATCTGCCATTGTATACAAAGTTTTAAAAATCTTTACAATACTCTGATTGGTTGACTTGCTCGGCATATTAATAAAACCAAAAAATGGAGCAAAATTGTTCGCGTTCTTACAATTGAACGATTACACTGTTGTAGTCGAACAATGTATCAACGTTGTAGTAAACAGAATAAGAGCGAAACGCGTCCATCAATTTTTATGATTCATGTCACAGTTTGTTCATAGGTTATGTAACTTTAGGATAATCTAATACAATTTAACAGTCTTTACCGTTTCTTATGTTTCCAGTTTTTTTAACAACAACAAATTTAAAATTTTTTAGCAAAAAAATATGTTTTTTCTCTCATAACTTTGAGAAATAAGATCATATGACTTTATTACCAACACGAGAGTGTAATAACACCATATGAGTTTAACAATCGAAGTGGAAATAACTCCATACCCGTACAATCCATTGTTAAAATTGCATATTGTCCACGTAAAGAATGAGTTGTCAGAGTCAACCGTTGAAGAGATATGGATCAAGCGAGGGAGGGGGGGGGGGCCGCCCGCGTCTTTACGCACCCGCCCGCGGCTGTCCGCGCCCGCGCGGCGCGCTACTCTTGCGCCCCGTAGGAAGCTTCCAAAGCATGGTAATTTTTACGGATTTCTGGAATTCTTCTGCATTTCTTATGCGATTTAGAAGCGACCAAATCAAGTGATTTCCTTAAAGCAATTTCCGGATGCACACCTGTATATACTGCCAGAAGTTCTTACGAAAAAAAGCGAATATTTTCATACAAAATCGATATCGACTTTTAAGGGAGAAGAAAATAACCCTGAGTACTGTACTCGCACAGTTGTCCCAAAATGAAGAACTATATGCTTGAGGAAGATTTTATAAATACAATTGACAGCGCTGACGACATTGAATCAGATGCAATTAGCAGCGAAGAAGAAGGCACTGACGCAGAAATGCAACAACAGCAACATTATCTGTCATGTATTGTTTGTTGCGAAAACGACAGACAAATACTGTTTGATCCATGCAAACATTTTAAAGTCTGTCAGCCATGCTACCAACAAATAAAAGGAAGAGCTGAGAAAAACGGAACGCATACATTGAGTCCTATTTGTCGTGCCATCATTACGGATGCCACATTTATATATTGTTAATTATTGTAGAAATGAAAATACATATGTATGTAAATATTTAAATTTTCTGTTAACTGAATTAAATTTGTTTTGCCAATAAAAGAAATCAAATACACTACATAAGTAGCACATAGAAAATTATCAAAGGTGAAATAATACCATAATGGCTTTATTGCACTTGCTCTGTGGTAATAAAGCCATATGGTTTTATTTCTCAAAGTGATGAGAAATAAGGCCATATGGCTTTATTGCCTATGGCCTTATAGCACTGCATCGAAACTGTTGCTTGCATTGAGAAATGGTACAGCAACAAATTTTTCTCAGTATTGAAGAAAAATATTGTAAATTGTTCAATTAACTCCTACAGTTTTCAAGTGATTTTGGTGAATACATAAAACTTAATTTAAACTTAATTTGGTTTCTGGAATCTTTTAGAGCAAACATTGCCGTTTTTAAATTGAATTTTTTGACGGATTGCGTTTGTTTTCAGGTAATGTATAAGAAAGTCATACCACAAGCTTACAAGTTCAGTAACATTTCTCTAATTGATAAATGGTTGGGTTTTGTTGGAATAATACACATTTCTGTTAAGCATACTCACTGGAAAGACACCGTAACAAGTGCATCAGCAGACGCCTAACTACTGTGCCCTTTGATACCATCGGTTGTCCATCAATCGTATATATACGAATTGAATTATTCAATTTACATATGCGAATTGGTATCGACAAAAAGGATGTACAAGTAGAGTAGAGAGACCCAAAAAAGTCGACGCGATTCACTCTACGCATTTCTTTCCCGCGTTATAACTTGATTATTTGATTGATATTTGATTATTTCATATTTATTACATACTTTATGTAATTTTATTTATATACGGTTGGAATTTCTATAGCCAGACACAATAACATCATCAGAGAACTGCTCGTGTATTGAAATATTCAACGAAGAGCGTAAGAGAGAGAGAACAGAGAAACGACGCGCTTCACTCGTTTTCTTTGTTGGCATTCCACTCCATAAGTAAATTTTCTTTTCTATACCATAGTTGCTTTATGGTATCGATCGAATATCATCAAACACAAAATTCTCTCGTAGACTGTGACTTCAAATAGCACACATCAGAATGTTTTGATAAATCATATATTTCGAGATAAAATTTCAACAAATATGAGGCGGTAAAAATTCTAAAGTTTGAATTGATTTTACTAATTCATTAACCAAGTTTTTGACGTAGAATACGTCTTACCTTACGGTATGAGGAGTCATGTCAGGTTTTTGTTGTTGTAATCTCTATTTCATTGAATTTGAGGAAACGGCTAGATGAATTTTTTTAAAAATTTTTTTTGTAGGTAAATGAAGATGTTATCTTTCGTTTGATATACATTTTATATTGGTTGATATATTTCTAGTATTTTAATTTCTCAAATGAAAATTGTTTAAACACATACACTCAAGCATATGTGTGGTGTTTGGTTGAGTGTTTTTGGTTGCTCAACATTGCTTAGGAACATGTATCTAGTAAAAAGTGAAACGAACAGCAAGCTAATGTTGCTTGGCAACATGTATCTAGTAAAAAGTGAAACAAACAGTAAGCTGACGTAATAAAGCTTTTTTGCGAAAGCTTCAATAAAGCTGTTGTAACATTAATTTTGAATTGTAAAGCGTAAAGCTTTCACACAACGCTCGAATGCTAATGCGAAGACTCGATAAGGTAAACCTTTTTTAATATTAGGGCGGCCCTCTCAACATTCGCCGAACTTATTTCAATAAAAATATTAATTAAAATACATAAATTAAATTAAGTTTAAAAAAATGTAACATAATATTTTTTTTTTAAACGGACTTGAATCAAATGCCGTTGGTAAATATAAAAATTACAGAAGACAGTTGTCCGAGGCCTTCGGCCACGGACTGTCCCTGCAGGCTGTGTCAGAGACACGGCCATTAAGTTTAACGTAGAACACGCCATCCGATAAGACAGAAAACATATATAACAATAAATGATAAATAACATAAGCAAAAACATCCATGTTAAATTCAAATTCACATTTAACATTTTGTTTCACTTAAATACATAAGTAAATATACGAAATTTCAATATTTCATCAATCAAAACAACAGCCGAAGGTTTGTGTCCACACTGAAACAGCAGCATAGTTTGTGTTCACGCTACAAACTCAAACACTCAACCAAACACCACACATATGTTTGAGTGTATGTGTTTAAAAAATTTTCATTTGAGAAATTTAAATATTAGGAAGATATCAACCAATATGAAATGTATATCCAACGAAAGATAACATCTTCATTTACCTACAAAAAAATTTTTAAAAAATGTTATCTCGTCGTTTCCTCATAATCAATGAAATAAAGATTACAACAATAACAATCTGACATGACTCCCTATACCGTAAAGTACGACGTATTCTACGCCAAAACTGACAAATGCCAACCAAACAGAAATGGCGTTCAAAACAAATCGGGATTCCCACTATGTATCATAAAGGGACTGGGGAGAGCTTCTTACAAACAGGGATGTGTACGCTTTCTATTTTTAGACCCACTAATTGGAACCTACTCCGATCGTATGCTATGACGATTTTCGCAGCTATTTATTCGGAAGTGCCACCAGCACTAACCGTCGTCGGGTAAAATTAAAGGTGATCTGTGCGGGATTTTAACCCGCATTATCGGACGTTAACCATTGCTCCGATTTAAAGTTTGTATTTATATGAAAAACATCCTGCGCTTAAAACTCAGGCTGTTTTAAGCTCTATAGAATATTGCTGATATTTTCGCAAAAGTTGATGACCTGGATCACAAAGGTTTTGTGAGACTGATAAGGCGCTTGTACGTCATCTAGGAATTGTCCGATCTAAAATACGAATACTAGAGTATAATGTTTTCAGCAGAACGGGGCCCTAGGCAAATGACTATGTTGCCATAGTGTAAGTCCAGTCCTGAGTATAAGTGTGTGTATGTATGCAAACGTATCCTTGTATTAACACGAATACAAAAAGCTACATGTATATTCAGATACATACATATATATCCTTTTTTCCTATATACTCACTGTTCGTGTCTGTGTTCTACAATATGGCCAGTCTACGGGAAACACAGATTCCCTTTTCTACGTTTCCTCTGATTTTTATTTTCGGGGTTTTTTTTCATTCCCAGTTGTCTTATTTTTGTGTGTTTTCATCTTTACGATGTTGATGCCATTTTGGAAACAAGAAAGGAAATCTAATATTTCATTTTAAGTCTTAGGGAAATGGTGGTGGGGCGGTATAACGTTAGTGGTGGATTTCAGCTGGCGGCGTGGGGCTCTAAAGCAAAAGGTTTTATTGCATTGCTACCATGACGACAACAACAACGTGAATGTCAATGTATGTATGTATTTGTGTATAAGGGTATGTGCGCTTATAATCGTATATGTGTGCGTGGCTGTGTGTATTTGCAGCAACTTTGTGTTCTTGCGTATATGATTGTATGCATGTTTGTCAGTAAGCAAGTACAGGGTAAAGCTTATAAAATCAAGTTGCCTTGACTACATATTTCATTGGTTGTGATTTTTGTCGTGTCGCGTTCCCTTCTGCTCTTTTGTGTTATCGTAAAACAATAAAGCTTTTCCGCCATGAGTCGAATGAATATTCCTGCTCTCATCTCTTGAGTGCGTTTTAAGAGCGCATATCGGAATGTCTGCAAAAAATTTTGCAATCTTATCTATTGAAATTTGATACCAATTCTCTCACCAACTGATTTCATTCATATAAGAGTGCAAATGAGTCTTGTGGTTTGCTCTCTGCAAATTCGCGGAAGCTTTTTATTGCGCTTATGAGTGTGAGAAAAAATTGGCAAATGAATTAAAAGGTGGTGCAAGCGAATCATATCATTTCCATTGCGCGGACTTGCTAGCGTTGTGGTTTTACTTCCTCTCATGCGTTTGGTAGGCTAGCAGGTTAGGGAACGGCGAGCAATGGCTTTGTGTATTATTATATGGAGAGAGGAGGACATTGGACCTTTGTGTTGTGATTTTGCCATTCCAAACTGTTCAATTCTTGCAAATTCCATCTTCCGTATATTTCACATGCGACATTAGTAAAGGAGAGTATGGAGTTTATCAGCTATACGCAATTCTAACTAATGTCAGTGTATAAGTGCAATCACGGTTTTAATTTTTTATATATTATGAGAGCGTGTGCCCCTTGCTGTGCTTGGATTTGTATATCTCCTTCTCTCTCTCAGTCACATCACCTCTCTTTCTTCCACTCTCTTTTTACGGATTTATTTTTCTTCCATTAAGCGTTGTGTGCTGATTTTCCATTTATTAAATTTATATCTATTTAGTTTTTTTTTTGTCTACTGAAATTTCAGTTGCTCTGTATCCCATAGAATGGCAGCGGATTTTGATTTAACATTTCAGGGATTTAATGTATTTGAAAATTGAATTTGGCTTAGATTTTATACTCCTGTGGGTGTATAATGTGAATATTTCAATGATTGCACGATACATTTAAAGAATTGAAATATTTTATTGCACAATAATTTATACAACATCCTATGGTTGAATGAATTATTATTGAATTTATGGAAAATCACAAAATTTTATACTTCAATATAAATTTAAGTATTTAAATTTGAAAACAGATACGTACACCCCGCGAAATAAATATAAAGGCAACACAATTTTTTTTTTTTCCAAATGTTGTGGGGAATATTCATGTTTTTATTTTATATTGTATTAGTCTTTTCAAAGATAAATACTTTTCTGCAAATATCCTTGGACTATGACTTCTTCAAGGTGAATCAACAAAAACAAGTTAATTACTACTGCGAAATATTTATAAAGGCATAAGATTTAATTAAATAGTCTAAAAAGTTTCGTAAGACGTATGATCTCCATTAGCACTGATAACTTCTACTAAGCATCTTGGCATTGAGTTTATCAACTAATGAATATGCGCAGATATTGCTACTCTTCGATCCTTCACATTCTTCAACTGGCGTCCTTGGTGGTAAACTTGGGTAGGTAAAGTAGACCAGAAGTTTTCGAACGGAGAGAGATCAGAACTAAGTGCAGGCCAGTCGAGAGTTGGTATTATTTCTGGACTCCAGAAACTCTGGAGTTTTCTTAGACCGATGAACTCCTTGAGGATAAATTCTGGGACACAAATTTCCTCTCCAGAATTAACTAAGACGACATCCAATAAAAATAAATAAATGGTTTCCCATTACATCCCATGAAGGGACTGGGGAGATCTTCTCACAATCACTGAGCTGTGCGCTTTCCAGTTTTCACTCACTGATTGAGACCTTCAGTTTCTACACCGATTCCGAACGGTATTTTGAGAAGCTATTTCATGGCTATATACTCGATAGTGTCGCCGTCACTATGCGAGGTGACCGCCGCCGAAAGAAAATTTGAAGGTGGTCAGAGCCGGGTTCGAACCCAGGATCTCATGTACAAGAGCCGCGCACACTAACCATTGAACCACCGACGGCCAATAGTCAAATATAGTCCAATAGTCAAATATAATAGTCGGAGTCCATTTTTGTGGAAACGAAACATATTGGAGTGGTTCCTCTATAACTCATACCTGCCCAAACCTTAAGGGAGCCACCGCCAAAATTTCGTTGCTGACGCATAAATGTGGAAAAATCTCTGGAACGCCAATATTTGTCCGAGCCATCAGGGCCATGCAAATGTAATTTTTTTCATCGGAAAATATCACCCCTCATCCAAAAATATGTATATTTCAGCGAATTTAAATCTGGCTAATTCGTGTCTTGGCATGAGACCAAGTTTTGCATACTTTTACCCAAATGACAGTTTCAAGTCGCGTTTCATTATTTGTTGAACACGACGCAACCCTGCTCCCAAGGTCAATTCAGCATTAATTTCCTTATCGCCGAAGTTTTCTTTAACATCAACCCTTTGGATCTCTCCTTTGGTGCTGCCACTGATCAGTGGTGTCCTTCCTGATTGTTTTGTGTGTCCATCTTGTCAACGCTATTTTATAATTGTCAATGACACAGCTAGACCTTTTCAATCGTCTCGAAATTTGCCGATTAGACAGCCCTTCATCATGATAATCTTACAATTTTCCATTTTCTTCTTTACTTAGGAACTTACCACCAGGTATTCTATATAACTACATTTCTTTTAATTTGATCTACGTTAATTTAAAACAGTAAAATAACAACCAAAGAAAACTCACTTCTGTTTAAATTCCCACTTACTACTGTTCGAATTCGGGTTCTTTTCCATGTTGCCTTTATCGATATTTCGCACCAGAAACACAAAAAACAACGTTACTTTTCATTTAACTTGTAAAAGAAATAGAATGGTTAGATTCTCCGTCATAATATACCTCATGATTCACATATTCATTAAAATTCTACACCAAAAACGCAGTGCATTGAGAGTACCGAGAAAAAATATTTTGCCTTTATAATTATTTCGTTGGGTGTAGTAAGAAAAAAGTGAAACTTTAACGAGGAATCAATATTTTCAATATTTAAAAAGACCATATTAAAATTGTAACTTAATACTTTAAGAAACGATTTACGTCTCTGGAATCAAACATGTTCGTTAATATGTTTAAATTGCTGCAAGGCAAAGTTGTATACATCGCCAACAGGAAATTAGGCTCCATAAATATACACACTCCAGTTCACTTATTTAGAGGCACTAATGATTATGTTTCAGCCACCCATTATGGATCAGACGCTAACCAGAATGCAGTGAGTCGAAACTGGATTTTAGTTTATTTAATAATAATCCGCCGTTGCCCAGTGATGTTGGATCATCCGCCTTCAAAGGACTAACTAATAATCCTGAAATATATCAGTGATCGCAATCAGGCTGCTCATTCGATCGGCCTTCTCACTTTAGCTACCTAACGGAGTTTTCCGATAAAGCCATTGCCCAGGACATACTGCGCGGAAGTAGTGAGCTGCTTGGACTGCCCAATAAATGAATCATTTGTGGCCACTCCCAAGTGAATGGCTATTAGGAACTTTCAGCCTCCAAGAACAGTCCCATGTTCAAACGACAAAAGATGCAAAAACGTTACTATACTTTTTGGACCGAAGTTCCTTATCGCACATAGCGGGATGGAAGCTAAATGAAAAAAAAACATCTTTGTTTTAACACTATTATGCTACAGCCCAGTATTATCAACTATATTGGGTACTTTCGATTTGGTTTGTGTCTAGACTAACATACGTTGGGTAATTTCTTGTTTAATGGGAAGTTTTCTAGGTGGAGCCTGTAACCAATATTTAGTATACATTAGGGCGGGTTAATTTTTTTTGATGAAGCGTATAGCAAAAACGTAATCTATAGGTGATTTTGAGAAATTTTTGCTCAAGAGACCATAGCTCTAAGTCGTATTTGGAGCCCCCTAAAATTTCGAAATAGATATTTTTTCATGTATACATAGAATAATTTAATTAAATTCGTCATAAAATCGGATAGAATTATAGTAGATTTCTCAATGTGGGCTTGTTTGAAAGGTATTTTTATCACCTTTCAGAATCTGTATTGATATTTTTTGTCGAAAAATAGCCTAAAATTAACTTTTAACTAATAAATTCTGAATTTTCTTCGATTTTATGAAAGTTCAGATAATTTCCAACAACTTTTATTACGATCAATTTTTTTATTTTCGAACTCCTTTTTGTAGGAAAATCGATCTGAAAAATCAACATTTTCAAGGTTTCAATAAAAAAACACTATTAACACTAATATCTATTTTGAAAATTTGGGGGGCTCCAAATCCGACTTAGAGCTATGGTCTCTTGAGCAAAGTTTCTCAGAATCACCTATAGATTACGTTTTTGCTATACCATCGTTCCATACAATTTGACCCGCCCTAGTATACATACATATATTGTAGTTCTGAACCCAATTAAAAGTAAATTTAGAAAAGCCAAACTGAAAGAGGTTTAAAAGAAGAACATTTTCTTAAATAAGTGAATTTTCTTAAAGAAAAGTAAATTTTCTCAAAAAAATGTATATTCATATTCTACCAAAGTACCTTTTCTTAAAAAAAACCTTATATTATTACAGAAAGTACCTTTTCTTAAAAAAAAAAAAAATTTTACAACAAATTGATTTTTCCTAACAACTACCCTTTCCTTAAAAAGTACCTTTTTGTGAAACAAAATAACTTTTTTTGAGATAAATACCTACTTTTAAAAATTTACCTAATCTTGAACAAGGATCAGTTCCAAAAAAATCCAATTTTTTAAAAAAACCTTCTCTTCAAAAAATACCTTCTCTTAACCCTGCTGTTAGATTAGAAAAAACTTACGAATCTTAGATTGAGGGACCATTTGGTCCATACTGCAATTTTCATCCAAAATAATAATTTTATCTTATTCTTTGTAACTATTTTGGTTCAAAAATTTCTAAAGCAAGTATTTGACATATCAAAAACATCCGCTAACATATCAAAAACATCTTCTAAATATTTGACATGAATTTACATTCGCTTGGTAATGAAAAAATTTACGAATCTTAGGTTGAGGGACCATTTGGTCCATACTGGAATTTTCATCCAAAATAATAATTTTATCTTATCCTTTGTAACTATTTTGGTTCAATAATTTCTAAAGCAAGTATTTGACATATCAAAAACATCTTCTAAATATTTGACATGAATTTACATTCGCTTGGTAATGAAAAAATGTACTATTGACCAAATGGTCCTCTAACCTAAGATTCGTCATTTTGTATTTTTCTCAGTCCTGAATAAAGTTAGAAAATTTAATTTTCGCACATAATATTGTTTTATTAAAAGACCCCATTAGCAGAAAAATTTAGTCAGTATATATCACCGTTCCAAAGTTACAAGGGAAAACAGAAAAAATTTGGACCAAATGGTCCTAATCTAACAGCAGGGTTAAAAAAATAAATTTTCTTACAACAATTACTTTTGTTAACAGTACATTTTCTTACAAATAAAATAATACTTTTTCTTTTCTTAACTAGCTTTTTTGAAAATAAGGACATTTTCTTAAAACAATAACATTTTTCTAAAAAGAGTACCACTTCTTTAAAAAGTACCTGTTCTTAAAAAAAGTACTTCTTTGTTAACGAAACCTCATACTCTTATGGGGTTTTCTTACAGAAAGTACTTCTCCTTAAAAATAGTACATTTTCTTAAAAAAAAATTAGCTTTTAATAAAAGAAGTACATCTCTTTAAAAAGGGACCTTTTTGGAAAATATAGTACATATTCTTACAAAAAGGACCTAAAAATATTCTTTTCTTAAAATAATACATTGTACAAAAAAAATTGTTCAACAACAAATTTGTCATTTTACAAAAAGTATCTTTTCTTACAGATCCATTTAAATTGTCGTATTTTTCAATGGGAGCCTTAGGCGTGTTGGAACTAACTTGTACATAATATATAGCAAAAGGAGCTTCGTTCCAACGGGGGTTTACCCTGAGACCTCATGTATTATTTTTCAAAAGTTGGATTCAAAATTTTGGTTTGCTTACTTAGTGTTCAATGCAATATCGCGCGGATTTTTTGGAAGTAATATTACTTAATTAGTTACAAAATGAGGATAACATGTTTCTCCAACTGGTTCGATCTTCAGCTTTCTCCTTCAGTTGCTAACTCCAAGCTCTCCCAGGCAGTATTCCACCTGGTCGTTCCAGCGAAGTCTTGGAAGTCCTATTTTCGATGTCCTTCGGTTATGTCTTCGAATACCCTTCGCACTGGTTCATTCTGATCCATTCTACTGGCATATTCTCTGTTTTCTATTAAAGAATCGCATGGGTTTCGGAAAATATGTTTCTCGAAGACTCTCAGTGATGTTTCGTCAGCTTGCGATATGACCCAGAATTCTCCGCCAGACAGGTTGTATGAGAGACTGATATTCGAGGGCGGATCAATAAGGCAACACTGCTCCCATCAAGTACCACCCTTATATAGACTACTGTTAAATTTTGAGCAAGTTCCGTCCGTCCTTCCGTACCTCGTGGATTTTTCTAAAAATGGAAAAAAGTGAATTTCGATTGCTCATTAAACATTATTTGTTGCGAAAAAAAACCGTCAATCAAACCAGAAATAGCTTGGTAAATACTATGGGGACTCAATTGCAATGGTAAAAAGTGGTTTACTGACTTTCGTTGTGGTCGCACAAGTACAAATGACGCTGAAGGTTCTGGACAGCCAATTGAGGTCAATACACACGAAAATGTCGAAAAAATCCACGATATGGTGTTCGTCGATCGAAGAGAACCAGTGCGTGAGATTGTTGATGCCATAGGCATTTCATATGCTAGTATGGTTTCGATTTTAAATGATCAGTTGTGTTTAAGAAAGCTGTCTACAAGATGGGTGCCGCGTTTGCTCTCAATTAACCATAAACGTACGGGTGCACACGTGAGTAGTCTCAATGGCAAAATTCCACGAATTGGGTTACGAATTGGTACTTTATCTGATATATTCTCCGGCTTTAGCCCCCAGTGACTATTTCCTATTTCCAAACCTAAAGAAATGGCTCAGTGGAAAGAGATTTAGCTCCAAAGATGAAACTATTTTATGGACCTCGAAAAATCCTATTTTTTGGAAGGGATACAAAAATTAGAGAAACGTTGGACTAAGTGTATTGAGCTAAAAGGAGATTAAGTTGAAAAGTAAATTTTTTTTGCAAAAATCTATGTTTCATTCTCTAGTTGGATATTTGTTTGTCGAGAGTGGGCCTTATCTCTGAAGGGCTTGCTTAGCCCGATATAACACGTACACAATTCTCCGTTCGATTTCCAGGCAGACGCTATTGATTCTATTCACGTTAGATCCGAGGTAAATAAATTCGTCCACTACCTCGAAGTTATAGGGTTATCAACGTTTTACTTTTTCATCCAAAAGGGTGGATATTTTGCTTGTTATTTTTTTCTTGTCTGAGAACACTACTATATAAAATCGTTCAAAATGCAAACATGGATCACATTTAAAGAATACAAGTAAAATTAATAAAACGGAGCAGTAAAAAATTATTTTCAAATAATATTCGAACGAAGGCTTTGCAGTACCGCATTCTGATTCGCAAGACTCGAAAGTTAACATTAAGTAGACGCTACCATTAAAGTTGCGAAAGAAAGTGTTTGCTTTCACATAAAAAAGAATTTCGAGCAGATTGTAATAAATAATATAAAATAAAGAGAAAACATTTCTTAAATATACAAAAGTAAAATAAAACACCCAAATAGAAGAAGCAGCAGCAGGGCTTTGGTTTGATGGCAATTGCACTCCCTTTGGATAATCTGTGCTCTAGTACGTGATGTTATCTGGGCCGTTAGCCCCGATACGTGCTTAGCGAACACAGACGAATCTGGCAAAGAGTAATACGGAACAAAACTTCAACATATCAATGAAACTACTGTACTGACATCATACCATACCAAGGATGTGCCAGATAAAACAAATACAAACGCAACTTGTGTGTGTTTTATGGAAAATGTATGTGTGTACAACGTTATATTACTTTTCTCTTTTGTGTTTGTGTAGTTTGTCTCCTTTAATCGGCATCCTTATGCTATGTGCAAGTGTATGTGTGTGTATAGTTGAGTGTTGCACATTGTGTTTGTGTATCCCTACTACTCCAACACAACTACGCATCGTCCCAACATTGTGTAATTACGACAGAACGACTGATGTTGTCGGCCCTGAGCCACCCAAATGAACATAAAAACAAACTTCGGGCAGATAGAGTGTGAGAGGATGTCATCTGGAATCTGTTTCTCATTTACGATGGAACTAGAAAATCTGTTGAAGGAATCAAAGCATATCCCAATGGTTGAATGTTTTAACAATCACGTCCCTGCAATATCATTATGTACTTCAATTCAGCATATATAGTTCCTTGTGGAGCACGAAATACATGACAGTGACGGGGGTTGGGAATGATAACGACTTTGGTTGTATAATGGGAGGATGGGTGGGGTTTGCTCCAAAAAGTAGTTAACATTCCATATCCATGATTTCAGTTTCGTTTTTTTTTTTTTTGCAAAGATTTTCTTTTCGTTTTTATTGTGATACAGATTTTTCTCCTTTGCGACCCTTCTTTGTATATTATATACTCTCTATGTATGGTGTTATATATACCATGACAATGGCAGACATGTATGCTATATACTATATATGTACAACCAAATGTTATCCTCGTTTCATATATCCTTTTAGTGTTTCTTCTGGCAAAGAGTATTTTGAAGGCGAGTAAAAATGGTTGAAGACAAATCTGTATCATGGCTAAAAATCATTGAAATCTGTTTAGTTTAAAGCATGGATTCACATTTTCCATGGATGTTCGTGGAAGTGGTAATGAAGGTACCATCGTCCTTAGGACACGGTATATGAGTTGTGTTAGCAGTTGATCATATTGAAGTAGATGTTATGCAATGTTTAGGGAAGTGTAAGGATGTTCTATGTAGTTAATGGAAACCTTTTTAAGGATTTAACTTTGTGTTTCGTTTGGGTGTGTGAATATACATTTGATTATCGTTTAATTTTTCCGTAGTTTTGTGAAGGAAGAAAAGGTTGCAAATCGATTTGTTTAAGTGGCCTTTGGAAATGTTACTACTCTGAGATTTGAAATAACTTTAAGTAAGTCTGGAAATACAATGTTTAAGTTGCTTAAAAGTCGTATTATTTCCTGTACATAATACACATGTCAAATTAAGGGAGATAAGCAAAATAACTTAAATTTTAATTAGAATTAGAATCGTAATCAGCTTATCGCAGTATAGTTGCTAATCTCTACAAAATGAGCCACATTTTTGAAAAATATGGGTTTGCATCTAAAATCTCACGTATACTGGTTCGTTTTTTGACAATATTGACATAAGTCTCAGTCTGCAGAAGATGGTCCGGTTGGTTTTCGAAGATTTTTATATTTATAAGCAGGAACCGCTAAGATTCAAACAGTTTTCGTTTGTTGTGAAGTCGTTTGGGAAAATATTTGTGTTTAAATATATTAGTGATTAAATTAAGGGTTTTAATAAATTTTTTTATACTGTACAAGTTTGCAAAAGATAGCCACATTAACCAGATTTTGGCACTTAAAGCTAAACATGAAAACATTAAATTGTCTGTTTTGTGACAATCAGTTTGGGGATGTATAAATATTTGTTCTTTGATTTGTGTATTTAAAAATTTTTTCGAACATCTTAAGATCTCAAACTTTGTTGTATATAACGCAATGAAATGCAAACTCCAACTCGTGTGAAATTTCTCGAAGTGTTCATCAAAACCAACAAACCTCTATTTGGCTGAAGTACATAGTATCACACGTGTATTTTATAACACAGATTTGGCGAAACCCTATTTACAATATGAAATTTATGAATGTTTTAATAAACAGTAGGCTATTTATACGAGGTTGAATTTAATGTTTCGGGATTAGAGAACAAAAACAAATATTAATCATCGAAAATCACTTTATTGTTTTTCAAATTATTCCCCATGAAAATTTATACACTTTTGCATGCGTTTGAACCAATTGTCGAAACACTTTTGCTACTCTGATTGAGGTATCTCCAAAACATGAATTCTGAATGCAGCAACCGCTTCTTCAGGTGTCGAAAAACGTTGACCTCTCAGTTTGTTTTTTACGTACGGGTATAAAAAGAAGTCATTCGGTGCCAAGTCAGGACTATACGGCGGATGATCCATCAAATCGATGTTTTGGGTGCTCAAAAATGCAGGTGTTTCAGAGTGATCCATCTTCGGCGGTTGGTTTTCCTAATTTTTTGGAAGACACGGTTGCGACATGTCCGGTTTTTCCGAAAAAACAGGCGACCGTCTGCTTGGAAGTGCTTCGGGCGCGAACAACTTTTGTTGCATTTGGCTCATCTTGATACAGTTGACTGTTGTTTACTTTCGGGCTCATACGCGTAAATCCAGGATTCATCACCTGTCACGATGTCATAGACGTGTTTCGAAGCACCGCGATCGTATTTTTGGACCTTTTCTTTCGACCAATCGACACGAGCCATTTTTTGAGCGATTGACAAATTGTGTGGGATCCAACGCGAGCAAATTTTTTTGACAGTCAAATTTGTATGCAATATTGAATATGCTGGTCCCACTAATGCCTCAATCTCACGATAGGTCACATGTCGATCTTGCAAAATCAGTTCGCGCACAGCATCAATGGTTTTCGGAACAACAGCTGATTTTGGACGACCTTCACGAAATTCATCTTGGAGTGAACTACGACCACGATTGAATTCAACATACCATCGATAAACACTGGTCCTTTATGGAGCTTCATCGCCAAAAATTGAATTAAGTTCATCCGTGCACTGTTGCTGAGTTAATCCACGTCGAAAGTTGTAAAAAATAATGGCACGAAAATCTTCACGATTTAATTCCATTTTTGGGCCGAGATGAATCTTTTAATTTACTGTAAACAACACAAATAGCGCTCGTAGGTCAAAACGTCCTGAGTACGCAAAACCTCAAAAATGACCAACTTTACGATAGAGCTATCAGTTGCCAGATTGCAACACTAGGGTTACCAAATCCCGAAACATAAAATTCAACCCTCTATGATTGAATTCTCGTGAAATTTACGAACAATTGGTGAAAACGAAATATACATAAAAATATATGAAGCTAAAGATGGACGTCGCGGAGGAGGATAGATTTGAAGGACACACCGAAAGCTCAGATGATGATGATTATTCAGGTCATGGACATGAACCACCAACGAAAAACCAAGAGCATCATCTTGACAGGCTTCACCGAGATCATGTACTTCGATGGATATTGATTAATTTATGATTTTTTGCCTTTTGCTATATTTCTCGAATTTTCGATGGAAAATACAGCTGGAAAATTAAATATATTTTTTATTTTGATTGAGATCTCTGTGGATAATTTTTCGATATTTTTGCAATTTTAAGGCACTAGATGTAGCTATATGGGGTTACTTTGTTGTATACCTAGTTTTAAGCTACAATTGTGCCGAAGAGAGGAAAACAAAATTCAGATGGGTTTCGGAGATATACCCGTTAGAAAAATTTTATGTTCTTCGAGAAAATTAAAATTTAGCCAAAATATACATGTAGTCAGAAAATCAGAACAGCAGCTAAACTAGCAAAATCCCAAATTGTGTTTTGTTAGTCTTGATAAGTACTCCGGGAAATTTCATTCGATGAATTCAAAAATGTTGCATAATGTAAATACATCACTTTTCCAAAAGCTTAATGTCAAATTTTCAAAGAATTTCATAAGTTTTACATTTTAAAGTACGAGATGTTCGTACTACAAACAGTCAAGGTCTGAAACACTTTTCTAAATGAAAAATGCTCTGGTTTTCGTTGGAATAATAGATAATTCAGGAAAGCACACTCACCAACACAACGTAAAAGTCAATTATTCCAACAATGACAGAAGGCTTTTTGCCTCCATATTCTCTTTCCTCTTATATTCTCGCAGGGTTGCAATTGTTTTGATGTTAGTTTATCTACAACACAGTTGTATTTCTATGTGAGATAGTTTTTTGAATGACCGGGCTATTGTCAGTTATGTTTGCATTTTTCGCAAAGATCTTACTTCCGATAGTTTTGAATTTTAATGTACGAGAAGTTCGAAATGCAAGCTTTTAAGGTTCAGCTACATTTTTCTAAGTGAAACATGCTTGGTTTTTCGTTGGAATAAAATATAATTCAGAAAAGCACACTCACTGGCATGACTAGTTTCGAACTCCGTGACAAGTCCATCGCCAGATGCCTACTCATTTTGCTTGAATTGGTACCATTGGATAGATCATCAATCATATATATATCAATTTTATATGCGATTTGCATATGCGAATGGGCATCGATCTAAAATTCCTCAGTACGAACACATCCTGAAAGTCAGTTATTCCAACAGTGACAATGCTTTAGCTATGAGACTTATTTATTTTTATTGGCTCGTGTGTTTGACAAATTTGTTATGGGTCTTAATCCATATAACTTTGCAGAAGACAGGTACACTACTCTTTTAACACTTTTATCCGAAAACGGTTACAATTATCAAAAATAGAAAGCTTTCACAGCCACCCACCCCGATAACTCTACTATTGCCGGGTATTGGCAAAATGGCTAAAATATGTATTTCAAAACTGGTTTTAGATTCCTTCAATTAGTGGAGATGTGGTGTGTTTTTCCTGAAGGGTGTGATATGATGAAACAGCTACAATATTGTCCCAGATTGTTAGCTCTGATACTAGCTATAGGGGTGTTGGGAAATGACTGAGGAGTAATATTCCGACTCAAATCGAAATCAATATTTTATCAACCTGCCATCAGTTTCCTCAAAAATGTTTTCCTGTATTTAGAACTGCCCTCGACGGTCGCAGATCTTGTAATGAGATGGCTGAACAGTTTAATATTTACCTTATTTGGTTGCCGGGCTACACGCCCTTTCAACACAGAAAACACTTATTATTCGATTCAATTAAACAATTCGAAAATTCCAACAAAATATTAATCGAAAATCTTGTGATGAAAAAATTCACATATCAGCTACAATATTACTACCAATAAAGTGTGACTTATGGTATTTCTGAAACCAACAAAAATTCATTAAATATTGAGGTATTCCCTATGAATTTTGTTTTTTGATACCATTTATCGATTTTCATTTGCATATTTGATTAATTTTTTTGTATATAGTTGAACAATTTAATTGAGTGCTAACATTTTTCACGTACCAATTTTTTTTTTAAATTTTACGGTCGCCTTATTTGCTGTGCAGGGTACTGCAAAGCATATGAACGTGCTAGACTAGGGACTACCTACCATGCTCCAGGGGTGCTCGAACATGTGGATATGCCTCTAGCAACTTTTAAACTCCTCCTGAGAAATTGTGCCCTTATCTCACCTAACGGCAACTGGTCACTAATAGGGAACTGTGTACATTCCAAGCCGATCTGACACTTCCTAAACTTGAAATACACTGACGCGCTGCTCCCATCGTGGTAAATGTCTCATTGGACGGTACGTAAAGACACTAAAGTTCTTGACTTTTACAGTAGCTGTGGTTACGAAGAGGAGGTGCAGTCTATAGAACATCTTCTATATAAGTGCTACGCCCTTTCCAGAAAGCAGCAGCGTACACTAGGCTCACAATTGTTGGCGGTATTAATAAATCTGGCTGATGTTATTATCCGCCAACTTTTGAGCCTTTTGAAGCAATCAAATTGGTTCAACGGGAGGGGAGGTTCAATTTGCATATGTGAATTGGTATTGATCGAAAATCCCTCAGTACCAACACAACGTAAAAGTCAATTATTCCAAAAATGACAGAAGGCTTTTTCAAATCTCTCTCTTCAAATCTCGTCCTTTTCCTACAAAGGCTAAGTGAGCCTGAGATGCAAGGTCCCACTAGAACCTAACCTAAGCCAGCTCCAACAGGCGTCTAAATCATTCTGATGATCAGGAGCATATACACGTGATATCACGTCCATTTAAATAGTGATTCAAGAGGAGGCGTATGACAAATCAAACTGTCATATTATTTTTGTCCACTATTGTTTGACAGTTCGGAATGACTGCAGCTGTTTATGAAGACGTTTCACTGTAGTCGACCAAAATGTTGTTCAGCAATTAGACCAATTTCTGGTTCAATGGGTACATCAATAAGCTGTACTACCGCATTTGGGCTGAAGAGGAACCGGACAAGATTCAAGATCTATCTTTGCAACCAGACAAGAGAAGGGATTGGTGTGGTTTATGGGTTGCTGAAATCATCGCTCCACATTTCTGTAAAAATGTGGTCGGCTTGTAAGGCTGGAACCTTACAATTTGCTACGTGAATTGAAGGTCTGGATAATATTTGATTCCATCAAGATGGCGTTGCTTGGCACACAGACCGGGAAACCATGCCATTATTGCGTGGATCAATCGGTAAACAGTTAATTTCACGCGTCGGTCCAGTAAATTGGGTATGTGATATCACACGTCTTGCCATTTTCGTTTGGGGCTACGTAATTATATAAGCCGCCAACGATTGAGGTATTGGAAGCCAAATACCACTCGAAGAGCAGAAACGAGTCATTGAAAACTGAAACCTCAGAATGGACCATGTAAGCCGCAGTACAGTCGATATTTGAAAAAATAATGTTTAATCATAATTTACTACAATGGTTGGGGCTTAAAGAAAAACCTTTCCTTTATTTCATATTCTTATAAAGGGTTTTCCAATAAGGACTGAGAATTTTTTTTTAAATAAAATGCTAACCATTTTAGATATTTCCAAAGCTTTATGATCGACTTGAAATACAATCAAAACATTTATGAATGCAACTTGACTTCGTAATTGTAAATGACGCGGGTAGGATTCGAACTCACATTCGCTGGACGATCGTTTCGATGTTTGTGTAGCATCACCTTTAGCAGCGTCTAGCCCGTTAAGCCACCGCGGTGTGTATTTACACAAGTCACTAACCGAAGACATTTACTGATTGTGCAGAGTGATTGGTTGTCGCTACTTACACACTGCTTTCCTACTTACACGCACTGATGCAGAAGTTTTGAAAGTTCTATTTATAGAACGAACTATTCTAATTGTAGTTGTCTTGTGCATATGGCCACCGCGGGCACGTCGGCAGCGGTCGATTCGTTGGACACAATTTTCGATGACTCGGTCCCACATTTCGACCGTAACGGCCGCTATTTCGCGTTCAATGTTGGCTCTGGGTTCTTCCAACAACGTCGGCTTGTTGGCGTTGGCATAGGTCAATTATTTGACGTAGCCTCAAAGAAAAAAGTCTAGGGGATTTAACTCGAACGAACCGAACAAAAATTTTTTGAGATAACACGCTCACCAAACTAACTCTTCAATAAATCGATTGTAACGTGTGCTGTGTGGCTTGTGGCACCTTCCTGTTGAAACCACATGTCGTCCAAGTCCATGTTTTCCAATTCGGTCCAAAAATAATAGGTAATCATGGCGTGATAACGATCGCCATTCACAGTAACTTGATGATCGTTATTATCGACCAAAAAATATGGCCCAATGACGCCGCCGGAATGCAAACCGCACCAAACAGTAATTTTGTTGTGGATGAAGTGGTGATTCATGAGGCAGATGTGGATCTTCAGCAAACCAATAGCGCATATTTTGCTTATTGACGAACCCATTGTGCCAAAAATGAGCTTCGTCACTGAAGATGATTTTGCGATGAAATTCATAATCTTAGCGCATCTTCTCCAGAGTCCAATCGGAGAACGTACGTCGCGTCAAATGGTCCATCGCCTTCTATTCTTGAGTCAGCTTGATCTTGTATGGGTGTAAACCAAAATCTTGACGCAAAATTCGTCATAAAGTGGTCTTGGCGATGCGCAGTTGTTGAGAATGCCGCGGAATCAACTGATTTGGATCGTTTGCTACGGACGCCTGAACGGCAGCGATATTTTGTAGTGGGTAAGTACTAGAGAGTAGCATCAAGCTACTTACTTTCAAAATGTCTTACGGTTTTATCGTCAAGAACAAACAAAAAACCAAGTATAAGAACCAAAAAGCAAATAATATTTGACTTGATCGTAAACGAGTCAAATTTTTCTGAAGCTAAATGAATCGGTTTCAAATAATCAGAAAAATGGATGTCTCAGGACATGTTCTATAAACCGTTGGAAAAACCCCTTTCATATGATATATTATCTTTAGGTAAAGAACAAATTTCTTTGGAAACCTAAAAAAAAAATTTAAAAATCGGTCAAGGTCACGAAATCTTAATGGTAGACTTAATGGTAAACCAAAGTACATTTTCAGGGGTGGACAGAATGTGAGTCGGTCTAATGTTCATGCGTTTACACACAGTTGCAAGCAGAGTACAAGTTGCCGTTTAGGAGAATAAAAACAGCGATGACTACGTCATATTTATGACCTTATTCTATACAAGTCAATTTACTCCAATAAACGAGTTTTTAGTTGCAGCAACGTAATCGTTTCGTAAACTTAAAATTTTGGATACAATTCAATACTTGACGGTGAAATTGAGATGAACACCTACACGCTGAAAAATCTGTATTTTTTGTTGTTGTTTGGATGCAAATACAAAGTGGTTGTAGTTTGTCCCAAATATACTATACTTGTGCCGAAACACATTGTGATTGCTATTCAATATAACATGTTTGAGACAGGATGATTAATAGGTTATAATATATATTTTTGAGACCCAAATGTGGCTTTTTAGTTCAAAACCGCTAAAAATAAGTACGAGACAGACAACAAAAAAGCAGCAGATCTTCAATTTATGGAAAATGTGCTTGCAGACATGTACATGTTTCCTGCAATATGTTGATGGGGCTGAAATTTTGAATCCTGTAGTTTTCCATACCTGAATATTTAACACTTACTTTCAAAATTCACAATAAATTTATTCATTGCAGTAAAGAAAATTGATTTGTTGCAGCAACGCAATGAAGAATGGTCAAATGTAAACACTCTTATGTAATATTGTTTATACCTTCACGCTGAAACAAAACGGACCCTGTAACATATTGCAGGAAACATGTATATGTTTGTAAGCATTGTTTTCATAAGTTGAAGATCTGCTACCTTTTGTTTCCTTGTTGTCTGTCACATTTTTGTTTTCAGCACATTTCAACAAACAAAGCCGTATTTTTTCAGAAAAACAGACATTTTAACCTATCAATCATTGTGTCTGAAACATGTAATATTGACTAGCCAACACAATGTGTTTGGACACAAGTATACGGTATTTGTCACTAGCTACAAACACGATACATTTACATCCAAACAACAAAACACGACAGATGTTTGACAAGACAAGTGGAACGTGAGTAAATGGTACAGAGCTATTCACTGCTATCATCTGAAATATGCTTCTAACTGTCGCACGTACTAAATTTTATAAATATATAAATAAAAATATATTTTCCATTACATTCCATGAAATGACGAGGAAGAGTTTCTCACAACCAGTGAGCCATGTGCTTTTCAGTGTTAAACGCTTTTATTGGGACCTAGAGTATTATGCCAGTTCCGAACAATATTTTAAGAAGCTGTTTTATGGCTAAATAATCGATAGTCCCACCATGACAAAGAGAGGTGGCCGTGGTCGAAATACATGAGACGAGGTCAGAGCAGGGATCGAACCCACTCGTTCATGTAGAATACTCGCCCATATGTACCATTGCACCACCCAAGGCAAAACGTTTCCATATCATTCTATGTATACGTACATATGTCTGAGATCGTGGGTGCGATCCCTGCTATGACCAATTTACATTTTCTCGCGTCATCTCGAGTAGTGATGGAGATACTATCGAGTATTTAGCCATAAAAAAGCTTCTCAAAATACCTTCCGGAACCGGTGTAAAACTGTAAGTCCCAATCAGTGAGTGTAAACTCACTGGTTGTGTGAAGCTCTCTCAATCCCTTCATAGGATGTAATGTTACCATGCTCATACAGTTTTAAGCCCAATTATTCATCTTAATTTATCTGTTTAGAGCTCAATCATATTCTATATTTAATAATCTACCGCTCGCATTAATATAATTGTCTCTAACATTGTATGCTTAACGCAAAAAAATATATCCACAAATTCTTCTTTGTCTTTCAGATAACAAAACAATCTCCGGAAAAACTTTAATTACGTTCCATATCATTTCATTCAATTTATTTCGATTTACAAAGAACAAATCCGAATATAATTTCAAAATAAAAAGAGCGCAAAGGAATTTTTATGCGAATCATAAAATAGAAATAAACGAAAATCATAAAAACAAAATGAAAAAACAAATCAAAAACCAACACCCAACTTTACTAACAAAAGCAAAATAAAAAATACAAAGGAAACGGATGTGAAGATGTTAAAGAAATCTCTCGAAATGGCAAATGAAAACAGAAAATTTAAATAATACTTAAGATACACTCGTAGAAAATGGGAAAAGAGCCAGGAATATTTAAGCAAAATTTAACCACAAAAACCACAAACATTTCCAGGAAACATAGAAAGACTTTAAGTGGAAGAAATTTAAAGGATAATCCAAAATTTAAAGGTTTTTAGTATGAAGGAAACCAATTTGAGTGGTGGTTAGTCATAACCAAGAAGTTGAGGGATGTCTGGAGGAGTAAAAAAAAAATGAGGTTGGGTTTCCAGAGGGTGGTTGATTTGCCACCAAAGCATATTTATGAGGGCCATCTGTTTTTTGTGTCTGTTTGTTGTATGTGTGAGAAAATGGAGGCAACACAGACAGAGGATTTTAGAATATTCACAAAGGCAAATGGAAAAAGTTTCAGAGACGTAGAAGAGGTTTAAGGGATATCATAATCATGTAGAGTAAGTGAATACAAACACTGCTGCATATTTACAGCGCACTCAAACAAAAATGTTAGCAATTAACAGAAGATACAAATGTTAGCTATTAACAGAAGACACACATGTTAGCTATTAACAGAAAACACTGCTTGTTACTTATTAGCGGTCACTTTGTCACAGCAAATATGCTGCCATAACGACTGACTGTTAGTGATTTTGATTCAGCATACATTCTGCTGGGAGGTCGGCACTTCGGATCAAAAACCCACACAATCCTAAGCACAAAATGTTATATACATATGTTTTGTGAAATCCCTATTTTATGAGTTATGGGGCTTAAAATTTCCGATATATGGAGGGTTACAATCGAAACTTATCAGCCACCATTTTTGTATAATATGATGCATAATAAACGAAAAAAATTATATTAAAATTTTCGATAACTTGCTTAGTTATCGAGAACTTAGTTATCGAAAAAAAATAAAAAATAATTTTTTTTATTTGAATTTGAATTCTATTGACCGATTTTTTAATCTATACGGATTTTTTAATCTGTATCTGTCACGGAGTTCGGAACTAGTCATGCCACTGAGTGTGTGTTGAACTGAATTGTCTATTATTTCCAACAAAAACTAACCATTTTTCAATTAGAAAAGTGTTCATGACTTGTTAGCTTGTAGTATGAATTTCTCATACATTAACAAAAAACTAACAAAAATCGGTACTTAGCCATGAAAAAGCTTCTCCAAATACTGTAAAACTGTAGGTCCCAATCAGTGTGTGTAAAAACTAGAAAGCGCACATCACACTGAGTGTGAGAAGCTCTCATCAATCCCTTCTTGGGAAGTTATGGGGCACCATTTTTCTTATCTCGTGAACGACAGCGTCGATTTCGAATTTTAAGGCCTCAATATCCTCGGCATTCTTTGCGTAACACTTATCTTTCATGACGCCCCAGATATGATACTCTAACGAGGTGAAACCGCAGCTGCGATGGACTTCGGAGTCTCGGCTGATTAAACGGTTTTCGAACACAATGCACGAAAGATCGGTTATAAAGTTAGCTGCGGGGCGCGTAGCGCTGTTACGTTGAAACCATATGCCGTCGAAGTCATCCTGTTAAACTTTTGGGATAAAAAAAAAGCAAATCATGGCACTATATCGCTCGCCATTGACGGTAAAGGCTGCTCCTTCCTCATTTTCGAAGAAATGTGGGCCTATAATGAGCCCATGCCAAAAATTGCGCCAAACAGTTACTTGTTGAGGGTGCACCGGCTTCTCCTTGATGACGTGCGGATTTTCTTAGCGCCAAATGCGTCATTTTGTTTGTTAACGTAGCATCCGAGGTGGAAATGAGATTCATAAGAATGATGATTTTCATACTTTTGCAGCCGCGTGCCAACCCAGAAGTACAAAACACATAGCCTGGAAGTAAATTTTGCAAATTAAATCGATCTACACAATTCTATTTTGTTTGGGTCTAGATCTACCCATTTTCGATTGCTTGGGCCTCTATCACGTGAACGTGGGCATCGGTGGTGCAATGGTTATTATGCGCGGGTCTTGTACATGAGACGTGGTTTCGATCCCCGCTCCGACCACCTTACATTTCCTTAGTGATGGCGCCACCATCAAGTACTTAGCCAAAAAGATTTTTAAAAATACCGTTCGGAACCTGTGTACAATTTTATGTCCTAATCAGTAAGTGTAAAAGCGCACAGGTCACTGGTTGTAAAGTCTCTTCCTAATCCTTCCATATGATGTAATTGCAACAAGCAGCTTTAGTCTTTCGTATATTACTCTCGAGAGGACCTTGTATGCGATAGACAAAGGTCTTTATTTTTATATAAGTTGTTATATATACTCGGGTCGCTTTTTTTGGAAAGCAGGACATAGTATGCTAAGGTTTCAATCGTCAGGCATGCATTTGTGTAGCCAGATTTTTCATATCAGCTGGCGCATGAACCTTTCCAACTTATAGCAACCAAGCTTAAATAGCTCTGCCGGCAGTCCATCAGCACCAGCGGCTTTGTTATGCTTAAGCCGGGAAATTGCATTTCTGACCACACTTTGGCTAGGAGGGAGCAGTTGATGCCATCGTCCTGTATGTGATCCACACCCATATCTATATTGAAGTCTCCTGGGACAAGTAAAGTAGAGAAGCGATCTCTCCATATCCCCACCCTACTCTGCACATCTGTGACAAGATTTCCGCCCCTATATCCACAAAAGTGGGCCTGATCCATTACCGCTTTGTCCCGGCTCGTGTTGCTACTGACTGAAGCGCTGCCATATGTGCAGCGTTCTTTACTTCACTTGCCAGGCGACACTCTTCATCGGACCAGGATTTGTCTCATAGAGAAGGAAATTTACTTCCACTGCGCTTCAGGATTATGGGGCGGGGGTTCGTCCTACGCCAGTATCTGAGTGTGATTCTCTGCTTAGGCCGTGGCTATCTCTGGTACTTTACTTCACTTGGACACTCTTCATCGGACCAGGATTTGTCTCATAGAGAGGGAAATTTACTTCCACTGCGCTTCAGGATTATGGGGCGGGGGTTCGTCCTACGCCAGTATCTGAGTGTGATTCTCTGCTTAGGCCGTGGCTATCTCTGGTAATTGCAGCTTTGCGATGACCGGTTTTCTATATATCTGATTTCGTACGACTTTCGCTCTGCTTATCCATGTGCACACCTTTGCTGCAACCAGGTAGTGATCCAAGACGTTCTTAGCTCCTCTAATCACGCGTTCCTCCATTACAGTAGCAGAGTGCCTTCCATCAATTACCAGGTGATCAATTTGGTTTTTCCTCTGTTGATCAGGGGATATCCTAGTGGTCTTGTGGATGTATTTATGTTGGAATCTCGTGCTTCTAACAACCATGTTTTCACCGACACTTTCAAAGACACTTTCCTAGCCTACTTTAGTATTAAAATCACCTAGAACAATATTAACCCTTGAAGAAAAATCTTCGTCGATTCGACGAAACATTGTTCCTATTTTAAATTTTTCACAGAAATGGATTGAAAAGCGAATTGCTCAAAAACAAATCGAAAAGGTTTAAAAATGTATGGCTTGTACGTTTTCTCTGTTGCTAAGGTCTACACACAAAGAAAAAAAACGTTTATTGCTTGGTTGCCGCAACAATACTTTGATTGATTTGTTTTAATTTATTAATCGCAACCGTTCATGTAGTTCTCCCAAATAAACTCATATATCGCAAATGTGTATCATGTTGTTGCAAACGAGGTCTCGTTTGCATTAAACGCGTACAAAATTACATTTGCCGCAAGTTAAAAACTGTTTGCGATAACTGAAATTAGCCATTTTTCTAATGAGAGCACGGATTACGAAGAACGTACATTTCGCTCATTCTCTCGACTGTATACACAGTCTTATCCACTCGTTTGGCATACACACTCACGCAGACACATTAAAGTGATCACACACTCTAATGCTTCTACCTTGTCAATATATCTTGGAAGGGCAATTGAGACGTTGTAGTTTGCTGTGCTTGTAGTTGTTATTTGAATGCAAGGTGAGACAGACGTGTAGGTATACACTGAAAAATAAACAATAAAACCAAAATCAAAAAAGTTGTAAGTTTAAACAAAAACAAACGTTTTTTTCAGCTTATGTTTTTCATAACTCGTTTGCTGCTAACATTTTTCGGTTCTCCCAAACGAAATGACGTGTATGGCTTGACAGAATTTCGTTTCTCCCAACTACAGTCCCCAAACGAACTTCAGTTATCTGAGATTTGGTTTGGTAGGAACGAGTTTTTTCTTTGCGTGTAGATACCAATTAACACAGAAATTGTTAAAATTAAAGATTCCTCTGTTGTTGGTACTAAAAACAGCTGTTACAAACTCTTATTAATATTACTAGGTGGTTCGTCTTCAGTCTACTCAGAGAAGCGAAACCATATCGGATGATCCCGAAACTTCAGTTTTTGGACCAGTTGTACTTTATAAACCTTAGTACCGAGGTCTTAATGCAAAATAGGGCAATGAAGTGCGAGAAATGTTTCTGCGAACTGTGGCAAGTTGATGGCTGTTCGAACACACTTTCAGTGAAAGCGGCAACATTTTCCACACGAGTTTCTTTGTCCAAAAATTGCGCGGATTTACGAACTCGCAAATTACTCAAATTAATCGACAAACTGTGTTAGTGGCACTATATTTCTATCAAATTAATATCGTAGATTTCTTATAGATTCAGTTGAAGACTCAGAACTTTGGAAGAACGTTTTTAATATTTCTCAATTTTTTGAGGCGTAAGGCGACCCGTTTCGTAAATTCTTGGCCTTTAACTAATAATTTGTCACTTCATAAATGTCAAAATGACCATCTTCTTCTAAATAACGGGAGGGGGTATTCAAATTCAAAATTTTACATGGCCCAACTTTTATTTAAAATGACAAGAATATATTACTTATGTGGGCATAAGTTGTTGTTTAAAACGAAGTTTTAAATGATATTAAATCTTATGTGTACACGCTGAAAAATAACGGCCCCAGCAACATATTGCGGGAACCACGTACATGTTTGCATGCCATGTTTTCGTGAGTTGTTTATCTATTGCCTATCACGTTTTTGTTTTCAGTTTCAACAAAGCAATTTCACAAAGGCATATATTATAACCCATTAATCATTATGTCCCAAACATATTATATTGATTAGCAAACACAATGTGTTTGGACACAAGTATACTATAATTGTGACGAGCTACAAACACGTTATATTTGCATCCAAACAACAAGAAAAGACAGATTTTTCAGCGTGTACTTCGGTTATTCTACATTTGAAGTTGCGACAGCAAATGAGATGAGTCAAATATATCAGGGCTGTAACTTCGGGATATATCGGACAAATTACTTCAAAATTTGACAGGTGATACGATACGTTCGATCAAGAGAGATCCTCTTGGTACTCGTAACTCAATTTCAACCTAAAAGCCTTTAAGACGTTTTTCCTGTTGGACACAGATTTTACATGGATTGAGGGTTTGTTTTTCATTAAAATTTTGTTTTATTTTTTCCAAGTTAAATTTATATTTTCCCCTTTCCCTATTCTACTCCTACGCTATAGGTCCCCAGAAATCTCTTCTTATGACCCTGAGATTTGTTTCCACTTTCTTCTCTTCCATTTGAAAGACTCTGCTTTTTAGATTTTTTTATTGCACTTTAAATAATAAATGAAATTATACTCATCCTTGGTTTTTGCGCTATTTCTATTGTTCTTGCAGGTGAAAAACCCCACAAGTGCCAGGTATGCGGCAAGGCGTTCAGTCAAAGTTCCAATCTTATCACCCACTCCCGCAAACACACCGGCTACAAGCCATTCTCTTGTAAATTGTGCCACAAAGCATTTCAACGTAAAGTGGATTTACGTCGCCACAAAGAGACACAGCACACAAATTTGGGTCCTTTGCTCGAAAGGAATATGGGAAAAGTGGAATTTCTGGCTGCAGCATCGGCGGCTGCTGCAGCAGCGGCTGCACAGGGTGCCCAAAATGAAAATGGCCTTCTCCAAAGCAGTGGTGGAGTTCAAGGTAATGCGAATGGTATTTCAGCGACATCTTCGATGGTAGTGCCTCATCATGGGTCTGCGACGAATGCCGCCCTAAATGCTCAACTAACAGCGATGAATTGCCAGAAGGTTTCATTGCTGGTATAACATCAACAACATCAGCAGCAACAGCAACACCATCATAACCTTCAACATTCAGCAATGTTAATGCATTCTCCAATGTCCCAGCATTCATCTGCAAATCCTCAACATCATTCCGTTTCACAAAATCATCATCAACATCATAATAATCAGGCGCATGCATTGCATGCGCTTGTTTATTCACATCCGCAAACGAATTCACATCCGCATCATACTCAACTATTATTAAGCAGGCCAGAACAACGAACATGTGCAATACTAAATACCCCAGTTATAGAAAAATCACAAAATTTTAATTTATTTATTTCATAAATATTGAGGGGGAAAACTAACAGGTCAAGACAATTTAAAAATTTAACACAACTTCAAAAATAATAGAACTTTAGTCGAACTGTAGTGTCAGAATTATTAAAATTTTAAAAGTCAGTCCCCAAAATGTAAAACATTTTTAGTAACAAAAGCGTGAGCGATTGTTAGTTAACGTAATGTTAAGTTAACAGAGCTGTTATACGGGTTTGAATCTTTAACATATTAGAATCCGTTTTGGCTCAAACATTTTCAAATGTGCTCTTCCAAACGCAGAATTCCTGAAGAAAATCCACATAGTTCCCAAATAATTTTGAGAACGAGGCATATCCAAGCTGATTAACATAAAATTGTATGCTAACGTTGCCAACTACATAAATAACTTTTACGTTGTAGAATTAATTATACACGCTGAAAGATAGCGGCCCCAGAAACATTTTGCAGAAACCATTTGCAAGCATCGTTTTCGAGAATAGAAGATCAGCTGCTTTTTGCTTCTTTATTGTCTTCCAAGTATTTTTTTCAGCAGTGTTCAACAAATAAAGACACATTTGGGTCACAAATACATATATTGTAACTTACTAATCATTGTGTCCCAAACATGGTATATTGAATAGCAAACACAATGTGTTTGGACACAAGTATACTGTACATGCGACAAGCTACAAACACGTTATATTTGCATCCAAATAAGAAAAAATTAACAAATTTGCAGCGTGTATCCAAAAGTTGTGACTTCTGTAAAATTTTGCGAATTATCTTCCTGGATAAATTTTGCCAACCACACGGGTAAGACTGCATCCATTGAAAATATATCCTAATTTAAAACCCCTTGTTTTTTTTTTTAAATTTCCCCCCATATGATTCTTACTGGATTGTTGATTCCCCATAATTGGTGGAGTCACAAAGGCAATAGTTATTACGATTATCATTGCCTTGGTTTTGTGCTTACGAGAGATTTCAACCTTTTCATCGCAGATTATTTGTATTCCCCTTCATCCAAACATGTTATATTGACTAGCAAACATAATGTTTTTGGACACATGTATACTATAATTGCGACAAGCTACAAGCAGGTTATATTTGCATCCAAGCAACAAAAAAAGACACATTTTTCAGCGTGTATTCAAAAGTTATGACGTATGTAAAATCTTGCGAATTATCTTCCTTGTTTAATTTTGTCAATCACACGGGTAAGACTGTATCCATTGAAAATAAATCCTAACTTGAAACCGCTTGTTTTTATACCCTCACCATTGGATGGGGGTATATAACATTTAATACGGGAAAAAATGTAATGCATCGAAGGAGTCATTTAAGGCTCTTAGTATCTTTGGACGAAATTTGTTTTACGATAATTTAAGACGATTGAGCCATGCCCGTCTGTCTGTCTGTCTGGCTGGTCAACACGATAACTGCCGTAAATGTTTATAGATCACAATTAAATTTTGTTAGTGACTATTATTTGTCAATATTGAGTTTCGGATTGAAAATGGGCGTTTTGACCACACCCCTTGGTACCGCCCATACAAATCGACACATTTAGCACAAAATCATATTTCTTTCAAAACTTTCTTCTGGTAGATGTGATTAACTTCAACTCTCACACCGGTTAAAAATCTGTAAATGTCTACTTAACTGGAGGAAATGGGCGAGATTGTCACGCCCATTCTGGTACCTCCCATACAAAACAGGGTGTTGGTCCTGGTTTTCAATCCGATAATTCGCCCATTTTGGTACCTCCCATACAAAAGTTGTTTGGCCGTCTGGCTTTTCGGCACGAGAAGTCCCGCAAAACCGATCCAATCTTTATGAAATTTTGTACTTTTCAATATGTAGTCAAATACCACTCTCCTATAGAAAATGAGCGCTTTTGCCACACCCAGTCTGGTACCTCCCGTATTAAAGTTGGGCGGATGATCGACACGATAACTCTCGTAAACTACAACCGATCTTAATAAAATTCGGTACTGTGTAATTAAAAACTGACCCAGTTTCGTACCTCTCATACAAAAGTTGGACGTATTTCCGGTTTGCCGACTCGATATCTCCAATAAATCATAACCGATCTTCATAAAATTTTGTACTGATCAAAATTTTGGCAACAGCTTGACATGCACATTTTTCTACCTAGCATATAAATATTGGGAGGGAAATTGGTTGGTAGTCAAAAAAACTCCCCAAACCCAGTTAGGATCCTAACTAATTTATGTATTCAATAATATTTAGTGCAATGTCAATCTGCTATTGAATATGGTCACTTTTGAGTATGGGCGTTTTTAACAGAACTCCCACGCAATGGATGACTTAGGGTGAGGGTATGATTAATTCGGTTCATCCGACTGAAACTTATGTACTTGTTGTATTTTTTCCCTGTATGATTCTTACTGGATTGTTGTGTACCAATAATTGCTGGAGTCACAAAGGCAATACACGCCGAAAAATCTGTCTTTTTCAGGGTTTGGATACAAATATAACGTGCTTGTAGCTTATCGCAAATAGACTATACTTGTGCCCAAACACATTGTGTTTGCTATTTAATATAATATGTTTGAGAGAGAATAATTTATAGGCTATGATATATGGTTTTGAGACTCAAATGTGATTTTGTTTGTTGTAAACCACTGAAAACAAAAACGGGACAGACAACAATGAAACCAAAAGGCAGCATATCTGCAATTCATGAAAACAATGCCTCCAAACATGTACATATTTCCTGCAATATGTTGCTGGGGCCATTATTTTTCGGTATGTAGTTATGGCGAATACCATTGTCTTTCTCTTTTGCTCACGAGAGATTTCAACCCTTCAGCGCAGTTTAGTCCTATTCCCATTAGAGTGTCCAAAAAACCGTAATTTCTCTCAAATTTTCAGTGAGTAAACAATATAAATGTTTGTAAACAAGTAGTTGTCAAAATGAAGCGAAATCTACTCGAATGTCAAAATATGTATACCTGAGCACATTAGATTGCGAAGGCGATTCTAGAATCTTTTGAGCTGAAATGCTGTATATAAGAACATGGTTTAACACAAGTTGGAAAAACCCGGATAACCGACGACAAATAACCGGTTTCCGGGTTGTTTGAAAATTACGATTTTTAAATAACCGGCACACGGTTAATAGCAAAGAAACCTGTTAATCGGTTTCGGTTTTGGACACTCTAATTCGCATTCATCCGCACAAGGCTCCTTTTCGAAATTACAATTTAATGACACGTATTATAGCTGGCATATCCTCGTTGACTTTGAAAGTTACGTGGACCCAAAGGAAAATAACTAGAGGTGTGATATCACATGATCTTGGCGGGCAGTTCACTGGTCCGGAGACCGAAATTAACTGCTCACTGAATTGTTATTGCATTATTACCAATGTTTCACGCGCTGCGTGAAAAGTGAGGCTTCCGTCTTGTTTGAACCAAATGTGGTCGAAATGACAGACTTGACTTTTAGGCAAAAAATTGTATATTATGAATGGTGCGATCATTTATAGGATCATTCATATTCATGGTTATTCATATATAGGATTCGGCCATCCTAATTTTTAAGATTATTGTGCTAGCTTATAATACACACCGTGGTTTTGTCTGGATGCAACGGCAGCTCTTAAACCACTTCGGGATACTCTTTAGCCCAAATACAGCAATAACGCTTATTGATGTAGAGCAGTGGTAACCAACCCATAGCCTCGCGAGGCAGACAATAATCGTATTTTTCTCATATTTTTCACACCCACACACACGATCGGCAACTCACATGTACACAACAACTATGTTTGATTCGAAGCATCAGTATATGCCCGTGCTTTTGCGACCGTTCGGTGCGTGTGTTCGGTTTTGCCCATAAAGTAAATCTTAAAAATAAATAAATAAATGGTTTCCCATTACATCCCATGAAGGGACCGGGGAGAACTTCTCACAATCACTGGGCTGTGCGCTTTCCGGTTTTCACTCACTGATTTGAACTACAGTTTTACACCGATTCCGAACGGTATTTTGAGAAGCTTTTTCATGGCTATATACTCGATAGTGTCGCCGTCACTAAGCGAGGTGACCGTCGTCGAAAGAAATTTTAAGGTGGTTGGAGCAGGGATCGAACCCAGGATCTCCTGTACAAGAGGCGCGCACACTACCCATTGCACCACCGACGGTAAATCTTAGTAGAAAAAATATTTGGCTCATCTGACGTTTCCTTTCACACTCTTCGTGATGCGGTCGGTGTGATAGAGACATGTTTGACGAAAAGTGACATACACCAGGTAGAATTACAATAACGTCTTGCTTTAATTTTTCATGTGAAAAACTGTGAAATTTAAATGTGTTTTAAAATTTTTTATTGACTGTTATTGCTAGCATATATTTGTGTTGTATTCAACACAATAATTTTAACACTCAAAACGAAATGCCGTTGTTGTTATTTTGTTCGTTGTTTTGAACCATTGCCTCTATCTGGTATTAGTAAAGCAATTCTTTTCAAAATCGAACGTAAATATCACACCAGGCCAAATGTCATAAATTTGGTGGGAGAACTGTTGGGTCTACTATAAGTATTAGTCTATGATTTTGCCAACCACTGATATAGAGATTAATTCAGAAATAGTTGCCACAGCTGACAAAAATGTTGGTCGAAGTCAGTCGATCTTCTTCAAACTTTTCCAGAATAATTTGTAGACAGAGTGTCTTTTCATGGTTTCATGGTGAAATATCAAACAATACTGAACCAAAATATTATGAGTGTTTCCCCTGTAATAAAACCCATACTGGAAAAGGTAACTCTAAATGAATCATCAATTCACTGTGTTATCCGAAACAGGAGTTCAATATACACCGTCCGCTTCACCTTTAAAGTAACCATTTCAAAATAGCAATTCAACCAACTTCGGTTTTCTTTAATTTCCATTTACATCGCCTATAACAGCATCTGTAAAAATGTAATCTTAATAACATACTACGGTAAGGAAAATTCTACGAAATGACCTCAGTTCACTACATTCTAAAATTGACTCTGGTATATTTTTATAATAAGAAATATGTACTCTATAAAAACGACATTGTAAAAAGAAACCCAAATTTTTAACAGAATTCTGTACACGAAATTCCAATAGCAGCCCTAACATTTTGAAGGTTTGTGTATATTTAAGCCAAATATTTAGTTAAAGAAACAAAATAACATGTTTGTAATACAAATTGTGGATAGTAAACAAATACAGTCATGTAATAAAATACACTAAATAAATGTTGTAAAATTTTGAGATTAATATTAATTTAAGAACAACTAAAACACAACACAAAGTAAAACAAATATATAACTAATAATTGTATAAAAAATTCCACTCGCTTTTAAATTCTTTAACAATTAAGAGAACAATATAAAAAAACCTAAACTGATAACAAATAAATAATAAAATATGTATATGTATTTAATTAATTATTAATAAATTAATTAATTGTAGTTAGTTGTGTGCATTATTATAAATTTTATTCTGCTACATTTTGTTTATAGTTTTTAAGTTATAATTTTTTTGATATTAACTCTGTGAAAAAAAGTGAAGTGACGAGTCATCATCATCAATCATTCCAAAGAATTGTTCTATTCTATATATGTAATAAATTAATTTTTGTCTTTTTTATTATTGATTATAAAAGAAAGAAAGAAACACAAAACTAAACAGTTGCGCCGTGTAATATTGAATTTTTAAATGTTACTGCAGTTAATTTAAGTGAAAGTTTTTATGTTGAACAGAAATATCGAGATTGAAAAATAAATAAAATTTATTGATATTAAAACAAAATTGAGTCGATTTTTATTGTTGATATTTTAGATAATTTCCTTCTATTAGGAGTCGAAATATCCAAAGGAAAGGGACATTTATGTAGACCACATATACATATCTTTTATTTTATAGTAGAGTCAAATAGTCCGTAGTTGGTTTCACAGAAGACATAAATTTGTAAAAAAAATTTTGCAATTGATTGATTGACCGAATCAATGACACTTCATCCACTAGGCAACTCGTTCCCAAAAAAAAAAATACGAGGGCGATTTGAAAGCTCTGCGACTTTTCGAACTTCCTTGTTGTTAATTACAAAACAACACTGGTCTTGTCAATTTCTATCAGACAATCTCGTGAATTTCGACGAAAGTGGAAAAAGTGAGTTTCGTGTGCTCATCAAGCAGGATTTTTTTGGCGTAAAATAACCCGCACCGAAGCCACAGAAAGGCTTGATAAGTACTATGGTTGATGGGTGTGTTACTGAATTCCGTGGTGGTCGTTTAAGCTGAAGTGAAAACGAACATTCAGGTCGCCCCAAAGATGTCGTCACGCAATAAATCGACGACAACAACCATAGAATGATATTGGGTAATCGGAGAATGAGAGTGAGGTAGGTACCTGGTATCTTTATAATTTCGTTGATTAAATATTGATAACGTTGAATGTCTTCATGCGTATGGAATTGTAAACATGGAGGTTCCGTTACTGTGATTTTGTCCCAGTCGACCATATAAATGTATGAATCACAGTCGTATTTAATAACACAGTGCAACACGAAAAAATATAAGCATATACCCGCTTGCTCGGCAAGTATCAATTGTCTCTTTGTAAATAGTTTTATAACTAATCACTAACCGCGGTAGTTATTTTAGTATCACTAAATAATGCCTAAGAGCGATAATTGTCCACCCTGTGCATTACCAGTAGATAGTTAAATGGATTAACGAATTTAAAATTTGCGATCTAATAAAAAACTTGTTGCGTAGGGAAAACAAATCAAACAAAGTCCCGTTATCCTTACGCTGGAATTCGTACAGTTTTTGTTATTTTGTTTATTTTATCAGTCGTTTACTGGAACTGAAACGCAAAAGACTGGCAAGTGCCATAAAGTGCATTTAAGTGTTTTTAAATTAAATTAAATATGTTTATTTGTTTATCAAATAAAATGTAAAACAAAAAATTTTCAGAAAACACATATGTGTTTACTCTGATAAATGGGCTACTAGTAATTATGTTTAATTAACACTAGCTAAATATATCAATCGAAAGTACTAGTGAGTTGGGGCTAGTTACATAGGGGGCTTTTCAAAGCCGAATAAACGGTCTATCCAGTTTCACCAGCTATTTAGTGGGTTAAAAAGGACCTGTGAATTTGAGTGCCGGTTTGGACTAGTGAAATAACGTGAAATTGGTAATGCAGAAGGTAGTCAATTGTACCCCTCCTATCACATCGCCATGTTACAGTAGACAGTCAAACACAAGTGAAGTAGATTGGACGGTAACTAGTACTGGATACTAATGCCTAGGTAAATTGATAGTGCGGCACTAGTAACGCGAACAAGCGGGTACGGACACCACTACCACTAAAAGAAAAACACGTGTCTCCCAGTTTTGCCCAAAGACCCGTTTCTCCAGTTTTGCATGAACTTTTTTTGTATGGGCCACAAAGATTTGGGGCCTCGGTGTGAGCTTTGCAAAAAAGTGATCATTTTGTCAGGCTCATATCTTGCAAACCGTTCGGAATTTTGATTTACTCTCTGAGGGAAAGTTGTAGCTCTTATCATAAAGAACAAAAATTGTGAACATATAAAATCAAACTTCATCTTCAAGGTCAAAATAGCAAAAAATTTAAAATATTAGATTGTTTTACCTTTTTTCCCCTGTTCAGGTCCATATGTAGCAAACCGTACAAAATTCAAGGAAACAATCAACTACAAGATTGTACCTAAGATCTCAATAAACAACTTTCTAGAATATATGAACTTGCTTTGGATGATTCTTAACACCACAGCAACAAGGAACGCAGCACACAATATAAGAATCATTCCTAGGAAGTTCAGATGTTCTAGAAAGTTTTTGAACTTGAAGATGAAGTTTTTTGATCTAATATGTTCACAATTTTTGTTCTCTATAACAAGAGCTACAACTTTTCCTCAGATTCCGAACGATTTGCAAGATTTGAGCCTGACAAAATTATCACTTTTTTGCAAGAATGACACCGAGGCCCCAAATCTTTTATCTTTTATTACGTAGTGGTGTCCGTATATGGTTATATTTCCATGATTTAAAAAAATACACACAGTGTAATTCAATGTCTAGACTAGGTGTCTCACGAAATGTGGATGGAGGATTATCCCTCGCTTCTCGTATTTTAACGCATCCTTCACCTCGTATTGTTTGTTCATAGCCAATAGTATGTTTTAAGGGTGAAAATAGTAGGCATTATATTCGATCGTACGGCGTATCACTTCTTGAACGTCTATCGGCAACTGACGGATCCCGCAGAGATAGTTGAATACGTGACGACAATCGTGCATGGCTTGTGCCTGCTCTTGTACCAGAATTCTTAAAGTAGCATTTGGCTGACTACTTGAAATATATCCAGGGTGGCTGATGAATATTGCTACATTAAGAAACTCAAATACCTTTTTTTTCAGTGTATGGAATTCATTTCTCTTTTGTTCATGTTAAAGCTCATTCAATTTTATTAAATGTAGTTTAATGAGTTTTAAAACTAATGCAATTTACATGCCCCCCCTTCACGATGATGCATGTGCGGCATCTTACCAAAAAGTTGTTCATTACTGCTTGGAGAGTTGAGACAGGAAGAGGCACAATTGTTTCTCGAATGGATTGCTTTAGTTCATTCAAATTTGTTGGTTTTGTTTTGCAGACTTCCTGTTAGCAATAACCCCACAACAAAAAGTCAGGTGCAGTAAGGTCCGGTGACCTGAGGGACCAACGGAATGTGGAGTGTCTGGATACCAGATTATTGGTAAATTTTCGTCGCAATTCTGTCATAACAGGCCGGGTTTTGTGAGGCGTTGCACCATCTTGCTGAAACCACACAGAGTTGAAAGAAAATCTCATTCGGCGTAATTCGGGATAGAAAAACTCTCTCAACATGCTCAAGTAACGTTCTCCAGTAACCGTAACGGTATGACCCTTTCCTTTGAAGTAGTAGGGCCCTACAATGCAGCGTGATGAAACTGCACACCACACAGTGACACGAAGTGGATGCAATTCCGTCTCATGGAGTATCTGTGGGTAGGAAGCATTCCATATTCGACAATTTTGTTAGTTTATGTTGCCGTTTAAATCGAAATGGGCCTGGGCAGACATGAAAAGACAATTCAACATGTTTCCGTCCTCTTCCATCATTTGAAGCATCGTCTGGTAAAATTCCAAGCGAATCGGGAAGTCTGCTGCACTTATTTTGTTGGCCATTTGAATTTTATAGGGGAATAAGTCGCCATCTTCAGCAATAATTGACTGAAATGACTGTCTGCTTATGCACTGAAAGAAAAACGCTTCATAGCATCAATGAATGGGTTACATTAATGGGTTTACATTGATGCAATGAAAAGTTTCTTTGATGCTATGAAATGTTACATTACTTCAATGAACTCCTTCATTGCTGTAGTTTTTGAATTTGTGGACAGTCATTAATGCTAAGAAACCTTTTACATTGATAGAATGAAGTATGTTTTTCATGTAAATATGGGAAACTATAGAGAAAAATTGCAGACATTTTATCGACATTGTAAAGTAAAATCTATTACATAGGCCATCCTTTACATTACACACATTTTATTGAATTTTAAAAATACGTTTTCTAAAAACCTATAATGAAACATCTTTACTTAATATAATGTACAATTTCATTAATTTTGAACCATTCATTAATTTGATTAAAGATAATATGTATGTAGGTACGCTTTGTATAAATGTATGTATTTATGTATTATTTATATATGTACAGTAGTTGTGACACAATATATGAGTGCCAGTATGAGATAAAGAATAAATAAGAAATAAATAAAAGGCTGAAATGCAGAATCCCGCGCCATTTAAAAAACCCGAAAATCGAGCAAAATAAGGGGATTTCAAAAACCAAAATGTTTTTGCAGGCCGTACCTATGGGGACCCACAAGGTCCAAAAAACGGGTCCACGCAGGGACACTTTTGTATGGGTAAATTTTCTCAAAAATCAAAAAATTCCGAAATCAAATTTGCAACAGAGATATTTCTCTCCCTGGCCCTGTCCCAGAAAACCTAATAGTCGAAAAAAAATCGTGCCACAAAAAACCCGAACTTTAGAGGCCCATAACTCCTAAAATAGGGATTCCCTCTAACTTATGCATTTTACATTTTTTGCTTAGAATCGTGTGTTCTATCCCCCCCCAAAATTTTTTTTCGCCCCAATCTGACCATACCAGCAATGAAATATCTTCATACTATCGATGAATTGTCTTCATAGTATCAATGAAGTCGGTTCATACCATCAATGAAATCCGTTCAAACCATCAATGAAATATGTTCATACCGTCAATGAAACGTGTTATACCATCAATGAAACATATTAATACCATCAATGAACCCGGTTCATACCATCAATGAAACCTGTTCATAATATCAATGAAACCTATTCATACCAACAATGCAACTTGTTCAATCCACATGTTCATACCGTCAATGAAACGTGTTACACCGTCAAAGAAATATGTTCATACAATCAATGAAACATATTCAGACCTTCAATGAAACATGTTCAAACGATCAATGAAACATATTCATTGCATTAATGAAACATGCTCATAGCATCAATGAAACATGTTCATATAATCAATGTAACATGTTCATTGCATCAATGATTATATGATTACATCAATGAAACTGTTTATAATATCAATGTAACATATTTCTTTAATACAATGAAAGTGTTTCATTCCGGTTAGAAAGTTTACATTAATTTCAGGTCTATGAAACAATTTTCGTTTAATGTAACATTGTTCATAGCATTAATGAAGCCCGACATTGGCTCAAAAACAATGAGACTTTTCATTAATGCAATGTAACAAGTCATTAATGGTATGAAGGTTTTTCTTTCAGTGTACCCATTTGAGCAGATAAGTTTCTTGTCGAAACTATTGGATTGTTTGGTATGGCAGCAGCTACAGCAGCGATTGTTTCCTCCGTCTGAACTGAAGGGTTTCGATGGTAAGGTCTTCTGTTGACTGTCGCATGCTCGGCAAGATTGTTAAAAAGCCTCTTTATGGTACCTCTGCTCGGAGGATTGACGCCAAACGTGCGCCTATACTCTCTTTGGACCAAAATTACGGACTCCAGTTCGTGATAGCGGCGGACAATCCAAATTCTTGTTTCAGTGTCCCAGTCATCCATTTTTGTTACATCTAAAAATCAATCTGCAAAATTAAAAAAAAAAAATAACCAGATTCATTAAATAGACAAAAAGTTATTAATTTTTTTTGGTAGCGGCATTCATCAGCCTCCCTTAAGTAAGATAGCTAAATTTTGGAAAGGTTATAGAAATTAGCGATTTTCTCGCGATCAGGCAAATATTTATAACCAAAAGTTATACATTTTATAGCAAGGACTTCTTAAAGGATACTTCGGGACTTCCCACAAAGTTATTCTTTGCAAGGGTGAAAAATCTGAAGATAGAACATCTTGGAAAGATTTTGGGCCCATAGCGCCTAACTGGGAAGAGTTAATTGATTGGGACTAGTAAAGTAGCTATTGACATCTGTTTTCATTATTTAAAACTTTAATTTAAAAAAAAAAACCTCCAGAATATCAAATTGGACGGAAAATTGTGCTTGAATAATACCTGCGAGAGCTTGGAGTTATCAACTGAAGGAGAAAAGCAGAAGTTCGAGCCGGTTGGACGAACATGTTATCCCCATTTTGTAAGGCCCTTGACCCCTCTGGGTTGTTTGTGGCCACCTAACTAAGTAAGTAAGAGGTGTGTGAGGCTGTAGGCATTTAAACTGAGCGTGAAAAATCTATCCGCGCAATGGGTGGTGCATTTACTCACACTCTATCATAAACTCAACCGAGTGACCATCTCAAAGGAGAGTTTGGCAATGTTCAACCACATTCTAAAGTAGTTTTGGTGCCGTTTCGTAATCAAGTACGAAACAAAGATCCATCACAACATACCAGAGACCAAGGCTCAGTTAAAGCAGTGTATTTCTTCGGGTGAGCGAATACCAAAAGGGGCCAAGTTGGGTCTGCCGTCCAACAAGCTCATGGCGATAGTTTTTTTTGTTGGAATGCAAGGGATCTCATTCACATCGATTACCTCGAAAATAGATTGACGATCACCGTCGAATATTATACACAGTTGCTAGCCACATTCGATCTTAATTTCAATCAAAAACGACCACATTTTGCGAAGAAAATGGTTCTCATCCACTAGGACACAGCACTGGCGCACAAGTGCATAATAGAACAATTGAAATATTGGCCGATCTTGAACCTAAAATCAGACAACTAGAGATAATTTTTCCAGCAATAATTTTATTTTCTTACTACTGCCTGTGGACGAAAATACAAATCCAAATACTGTTAAAGTTTTTTCCCCTGATTTGTATACAGAAACTGGTTCTTTACATAAACTCAGAAGAAACTCAAAATTTCTTTTAATATTACATTCTCCATGTGCAACTCTTGTCCGCCAACATTGAACAAAACGTGTTGATGAAATTAGAACACCAGTAAGTAGTGATGCGGTGGCCGTCGGTGGTGGTTAGGGTGCGCGCGGCTCTTACATTTCTTTCGACGACGGTCACCTCGCTTAGTGATGGCGACACTATCGAGTACTTAGCCATGAAAAAGCTTCTCAAAATACCGTTCGGAACCGGTGAAAAACTGTAGGTCCAAATCAGTGAGTGTAAAACTAGAAAGCGCACGTCTCATTGATTGTGAGAAGCTCTCCTCAATCCCTTCATGGGATGTTATGGGACACCATTTTTTTTTTAAGTAGTGATGCGAGTATACAAAAGTTTAGCGAGTATATACAAGTTTAGTATCACAAAAGTTTAGATGCATATTTATTTATTTTAGTTAATATAAGTCTTTACAGTGGACTGTGCACGGGAAAGTAGTTAGTTTTTGAATATTACCTTCTAAATATATTTTGATTTCATCCTTAAATAGTTCCCACTTACAATACAGAATACGTTCTCTAACTAGGTAGATGATATTAAACTCGACTTTGATCTACGAAAAGATACACCATGATCTAATAAAATATAAATGTACCAGTTCCGGAGCTGGAAAATCTAAATGTTTTGTCCAAGATACAGAATGTCCACATTGCTTAACCGTTTTATTTTTCCGTACATATTGCATATACAATATGCTTTCTTCTATTCCTCACAGAACTCATGACCGTCAGGTGGGGTGATGGGGACCATTGTAATACAAGGGGACGTTATATTCCGTCCCCATCTTTGATCTGTAATTTGACCTAGTGCGCTTGTAGGATCTCATACATGACCTGAACCCCATATTTCAGTTTATACAAAGATACCTACATTAGTCCCTGGCGAACCAACGTCGCAAAAAGCCTCCTGAGTGTCTGCTAGATCTCACATGAAGTAAAATCCTAGATATAGTCTCCTACTCATGCAAATGCATCACCCTAACTTCTGCAGAAATAATGAGCTGATATTCCAAGTCTAGACACATGTCTGCCTATTAAACAGTATCAAGTATTCACAGCTACTAGCACAGAGATATCTTGTCTAGGGCTGTATATCAAGTACTGTATACGACTCAGGCTATAACTTGGCCAGAATTGCCTTGCAATACTACGTTTTGTTCCTCAAAACCATCTACCACTCCATGGAGTAATGTATAGAGCCCCTATTGCATTGTATTTTACTCTTTGGTTTGCCATAAAACGGACAGGTATAAAAGGGAATGCATATTTCGTTAGGTATTTAAAATTAGTTTGCTGTATGGTTTGCTTCTGGTTGCTTATCGTTCTCTCGCCTATCCACTCTGTTTTCTATGACTGAGAGCTTCGGTTTTAAGCCTGAGCTTGCATGCATAAAGGAGCATATCCACAAGTTCCATATCCAGTGGAACAGGTAAGGTAATTTCCAATCTCGCCAGTTCATCTGCTCTACGGTTCCTTGGAATGTTCTTGTGCCTCCACTCCCATAGACGGTGCATATCGAACTGCTTGGTCATATTATTTAGGGATGTGTGGCAGTTGCGGCAGTTCTTGAAGTCAGGTATACAGATTGCTGATACTTTATAGCAGACTTGCTATGAGAGTAGATGATGATATCCCAGGCTGTGATGACATTTCTTCCTAGCCAAGACAACTTATGCGTTTGTCATTGCTTCTGTCTGAAATACAATACAATGATCTGGTAGCCTTTGCGAAAGGCCCATACCTTTAGAATGAACTCTAAACCCTAGATTGCTATCTAGTTTGGAGCCATCAGAGGAGATAAGCCCCACTGTCCTTCGATGACCCTTTTACACGAATATAGGGCCACTGTGGCTCTACTGATTCTATTCAAAGTATTTGTCTTGATATTAAGCATTCTGTCGAGAATCACACATAGATATCCTGCAGTATCCTTTAGGCAAATTTCTCCACAACTTACACACGATGGCTTTAATACGTGTGACAGCTCGGTTTTCGCCGTATCTACACTCAGCCGATTCTCTGTGATCCACATATTGTCGTGTGAGCCAGAGACGAGTTAATGCGCCTTATGGTAAGTAATCTGTAGGTCAACTAATGATCCGCTGGTCAACACAAAGTGCCGATTTTATCGATACGTTGCTAAACGCACCCTCTATATCGACAATCACGACGAGAATGTATTAATTTAGGAAAATAAATTTCTCTGTGAAGATCAGCAGAGCATGCAGAGCAGTTTTCGCAGATATACCTTTGGCAGCTTACAGATTGATAGAAAGATTGTTACACACAAAGAAAAAAAACGTTTATTGCTCGGTTGCCACAACAACACTTTGATTGATTTGTATTAATTTATCAATCGCAACCGTTTATGTAGTTCCCCCAAATAAACTCATATAACGCAAATGTGTATCATGTTGTTGCAAACGAAATCTCGTTTGCACTAAACGCGTTGAAAATTACATTTACGCAAATTAAAAACCGTTTGCGATAACTGAAATTAGCCATTTTTCTAATGAGAGCACAGATTACGAAGAACGTCAATTTCCCTCGTTCTCTCATTCTGTCGACTGTATACACAGTACACTCGTTAGACATACACACTCACGCATGCACATAAAAGGCCTTTGCCTTGTCAATATATCTTGGAAGGAGAACTGACGCGCTGTAGTTTATTGCGCTTTTAGTTGTTATTTGAATGCAAGACGAGACAGACGTGTTAGCAGACACTGAAAAGATAGACAAAAATTCCAACTTTTGTGAAACAAACTTTAAGGGTAAAACCAAAATGATAACAGTTGGAAATTTACACAAAAAAGAGCTTATGGAAACCATAAATATAAATTTTAATGTACAAGTAATGTTGTACTCAGTAGAGTAACTACAACTACAACTCGGTTACTGTAACTACAACTCGGCTGCTGTAACCGAAAGAACAGTTGGTGGAACCGTTTTCCGTTTATCACAAACGTTTTTCAGCTTTAATTTTTCATTACTCGTTTACTGCAAACGTTTTTCAGTTCTCGCAAACGTTTTTTTTTAGTTAGGATCAACTACAACTCGGTTGCTGTAAACGAGGGAACAGTTGGTGGAACCGTTTTTCGTTTCTCGGAAACGTTTTTTGCAGCTTATGTTTTTCATAACTCGTTTGCTGCAAACATTTTTCGGTTCTCCCAAACGAAATGACATGTATGGCTCAACAGAAGTGCGTTTCTCCCAACTACAGTCCCCAAACGAACTTCAGTTATCTGAGATTTCGTTTGGGAGGAACGAGTTGTTTCTTTGCGTGTAGAGATCTTACCGAACCATTTGTTTAGTATGATGAGAGGCCTCAGGCTCGGCGACACCCTATCATGCGATCTCTTCAAAATGTTAATCGAGATCATCGTGAGTAAAGCTGCAGTAAACACGATAAGAACTATAAAGAGCAAAAGTCACATGCAGCTCGCGTACGCTGATGAGAAGTTACTGCAGTATTTTCGGGAGTTGAAAAGAAATCAGCAGTTTGGTTTGGGTGTTAATGAGAAAGAGACAAAATTAATGGCTTCGATGAGCAGAACAACCACCCGTTTGGAGGAAAGGGTAAAAGTTGATAATATACATCTGCAAGCGCATGAAAACACAAACGTCAAGCAACACCGTACTATTTAAATTCAACTAGTGACAAGCACACGACACAATATAAATATAAATTAACTTGATTTGAAATTCATATTCGGAGAAAATACAAGTCTAAGCGAACCAGGAACCAATTGAAGCATGAACCGAATCAAATTGCTCTGATGGTTTTTCGAACAGTCTCTCAAGTCGTAACTACCTCGTTGTAGTTTGATAAATAATAAACGAAAATATCAATGATGGGGTTAGAAAAATAGGATTATAATTTTTGTTACAATTACAACACATATCCCATCACTCCAATATGAAGTTGTGTTAAAAGAACAACTGATTTCGCTTTTTCGTGTTGCCATACATAGACCTGTCAAACTTAGTTTACTTTGCTTGTTTATTTTTTAAACGAATTGTCTTTATTTCCAACAAAAACCAACCATTTTTCAATTAGAAATATGTTCAGGACTTGTAAGCTTGTAGTATGAATTTCTCATACATTAAACAAAATCTAACAAAAAGTCAGTCATAAAAATTCAAATTGAAATACCTACAAAATTTCAAGAAATTATAAATTAATCGGCTTTGACTACATACAAATTTCGTTTATTGCAGAAGAAGTTGGATATAAAGGTTTTTTCAACAGAGACGCTACAAAAGTAAATCGATAGGGACAGCAAACGACGCCATATTTTTTCCCGATCTTTTGACATTTCCCTTCAGTAAGGTTTGCCATTTCATCATGGGAAGATATACGAGCCAACAACGAGTCGAAATTATTAAAATTTACTACCGAAATTTGGAGTCAGTGGCCTCAACTTTAAGAGCGCTACGTCCAGTTTATGGTCGTCATAATCATGAGGCTCATTTCTGGCTGAATGGCTTCGACAATAAGCAAAATATGTGTTATTGGTCAGACAGCAATCCACACGTAATCCATGAGTCATCATTGCATCCCGAAAAAATTACGGTTTTGTGCAGTTTATGGGCCGGCGGCGTCATTGGGCCGTACTTCTTCCGTGATGATCAAGACCGGCACCTTACTGTGAATGCGAAGCGCTACCGTTCAATGATAACCGAATATTTTTGGCCCCAATTGGATAATATGGACTTGGAGGACATGTAGTTCCAACAGGACGGCGCCACAAGCCACACAGCGAATGCCACAATCAATTTATTGGAAACCAAGTCGATTGGCCGCCTCGGTCGTGCTATTTGACGCCTTTAGATTATTTCCTGTGGGGCTACGTCAAGTCTATGGTCTATGCCAACAAGCCAGCGACGATTGATGAACTTCGTACGAATATCGAACGTGAAATTGCAGCAGTATCGGCCGATTCATGCTTGAAAACCGTCGAAAATTGGGTTTAGCGTCTTGGCTTCTGCAAGTGGCCATGCGAAAGAAATCAAGTTCCATACATAATGGCATCGAACGTACTTTCACAGGAATAAAGAATTTCATTGGTATCTAAAACCGGTTTTGTTTTATTTAAAAAAACTTTTGTAGTGCTCTTATTGAAAAACCGTTTTAAATAAAAACAGAGAAAAATAAACTGAAAAATCAGCTGAATTTTACAGAACTGTCCGTTACTAATACGTACAAACTCTCCTGATATCACCTAATACTGCCATCATCGACAAATTTTATTTAGTGGCTCATCACCTTTCAACGAAGTAGTATCACGAGTACAGTATTCAAAACCCGAAACCGAAAATCTGCACACCCTCCGCCGACCGACAGTTTTCTGCACATATGTACGTGTTGTAGAGCAACCTGTGGAACCGGGGTCTTTTCTGCCGGTTCCACCGAATTTTATTTTGATCAAAAAATTCGTCTTCTAATAAACAAACGTACTACTCGTCGAGACCTATACAACAATGTCTTGTACGTTGCGATCGAGCCACAAACAAAGAAAATGCATTTTTTGTTTAAATCGTCTCGAGGTGATCTTTAATAGTTGCCCTCGAATGTGCGAAAAAAATTTCGTGACCCGGTCTAGTATACATATCTACAATAAACAAAAGAGTACAAAACACGAGAACACAGAAGCAAGAAACATTGTTCTTGTTCTATTAAACCAAAATAAAGATTAAACATAAATAATTGTTGTTAATTTACTTCATTTCTCAAATATAAAATCTGTAGAATATACCGGTTTAGTGCTTGCAGTTTGTTTTTAAATTTAACCGACCTCTTGCTTGCTGTTCTTTTTCAAAAAGACGCCTACATACTCCTTTTGATGCAGCATCTTGACGCTACCATTAGCGCCTTTCCCTATGACTTCGACCAATTCAGCGTTCAATGGCCTGTCTTTTGTAGATGTCAGTTGTGATCGATTGAAAGTTCAATATTAAATTGATTTGAATATTTGTTCATATTTTCATGCCTAAATACAAGTGGCTCTTGTGGTTCGCAGTGAACTCCCCCACAACTACCGGATGTTGCTGATTTCTCAGTAATCAATGGACAAGTATGTATTTTTGTTGTGGATTGATCAATTTCTCGTAAGATTGATTTCTCTGTGGGTATCTCAGACACAAACATCAATTGGGATTCTTTTTAAGCGGTCGCCTTTTCGTGATAGGGTCTCTTTAGGCGGCATTCGTTTGTCAATTTAAAAATTACAGGATATTATCGATCATTTGGTAAATTAATTTTTCGATTTGTATTTTTGTGTTGTTCGAAAAGTTGCTTTGTATGTGCGGAAAAACTTAATTTTATTGATATTTTTAACTACGAGTGTGATGGCTACATCGCGTGGGGTGCAGAACCCTTATGGTTGCATAAGGAAAGTGTTTACAATTAAGTTTTGCTGTGAACACGATGGAGGGCGTTTCTTTAGTATGAGTCAAATCGTCGGATATAAAATATTCATTATGATTATTTTGTAAGGGTTAATTAAAATAAAATTAAAAGATTTTGAAGAGGAAATATAAATTCCAGAGAACTTTTTACCTCCTTGAGTGGGTATTTAATATAATACACGCAAAGAACATAGATATTCCCCACAAACGAAACTTTAGATAACTGCATTTTCTTTTAGGAATTTGTTTGTTTTTTTAGTATCGAAAATTTTGGAATGGCTGTAGACAACTGTTTAGAAAACAAGAGCTGCCAAACGGGGTCGAGGTTAAAATGTGCGTAGAGTCAGCTAGTCCTTTAGTGGTACCCATGATTACATATTTTTGATAGGGTTTAGCAAAAAGAAATATTTTGAAAATTACGCTGAAGTCGACTCATTGTGGATGAAGATTTTGGATCAAGAGAAGCACATTTTTGAATTTTAAGCCTAAATGCATTTTATCACTTACATTTTCCCTGAGATGGAGTTAAACTAACACACTATGATTGAAGATCCGTGCGTACATCCAGGGAGCTACAGTAGGCATGTGCGAATAAAAAAAACAAAACATCCCATGAAGGGATTGGGGAGAGCTTCTCACAATCAGTGAGATGTGCGCTTTCTAGTTTTACACTCACTGATTGGGACCTACAGTTTTACGCCGGTTCCGAACGGTTTTTTGAGAAGCATTTTCACGGCTAAGTACTCGATAGTGTCGCCATCACTAAACGAGGTGGCCGCCGTCGAAAGAAATGTTAGGTGCTCTGAGCTGGGATCGATGCTATAGTGGTTGGGTTTAGACTCATCAGTAAAAACTAGTTGCGTAATAGGTATAGAGATTATACCGAACAGGGTTACGAATACTCTCATAAGTCTCTTGCTCAAGGTCGAAGCCAAAGAGAAGAAGAAGTCTACCTATTGGAATAGTGTACATCCATATATAAGGCAGTTAATGAGGTATAAGTCTGCCCTCAGACGGGTTGAGGTAATCTCGTGGATACTCTTCTGTCAATCAGTAAAGATACATCCGATGCGTGGGGGCTGAGGAAATAATGATTTCAGGAAATACCATCATAGGGCACAAGCAGGAGTCTTCTGGGCAGTGAACAACCTGCAGAGGAGATTTGCTCAGTCTTAATTGGAGTAACCGAATCTGGCATTAATTTGGTTGTAGTAACCGAAATTGGCATCAATTCGGTTGCAACTATCAAATTTGGTATCAATTCGGTCGCAATAACCGAATCTAGCCTTAATTCGGTTGCAACAACCGAATTTGCCGTGAATACGGTTGCTGTAACCGAATTTCTCATGAATTCTGTAGGTACAACCGAATTCATTTTCACTTCGGTTACCACAACATAATTCTATGTATTTAAAATCTGACGTTTAAAATTCTATAATCAAATATTGTTTTCAACAGAATTAAAGAACGTCAAGATTTATTGTGGTTATTAATAAAGGTAAGTAAAATATGTTTCGTATTGAAACATCTAATTTGGCAGAAATTATTCAAGCAGATATCAACAGTTTTCAAGTCTTTCAAGGTCGGTCATGTGAGATATGCTTACGGGTTAGGATCTAAATCAACCCATACAATATGTCAGGATTAGTGCGGTGTCCAACGAAAGCCGGGACTTAATAATGTTGGAAGAGGCATGTATAACAAATTTATTACCCTATACTTATAGATTACCCCATATATTCATTTTCTCGCTTTTTAATTTTTCTATAAGAATACAAGAAAATAAATCATCATTTAATAATAAAAAAAATTTACAATTCATTTGAGAAACTATCTAAATTCGCTTCTAACAACCTCTAATTCTAAATTAATTAAATATTTAATAGGATCAACAAATACATTTCTTTGAATTATGAATCAACTAATTATGCAGTTACTGCAATATTTTCAATTAGTGCCCAACAATTTATTTAATTGATAGCATCAATTTCTTTATCTGTGTAAAATCAAACAAGAGCTTAATTGACAGCACGAATTTGTTAATTAAAATCGATTTTGATTTTTTTTCTGTGTACGTACGGATAGCCCATTATCCGCTCATAATTGAATGTTGGTGACTAATATCAAACGCGCATATTGTACAGGCGTTCACGATTTCGGTGCAGGATTCTGTACAAATCGAAGGTTAATTTTAACATCAGTTTTTACAGTTTCCTTCAGCATTAGACTGTTCTGTGTCAAACTATCTCATGGAGTTTGATTGTATATCATTGAAATAGGTGAGTCTGCTGGACGGGGCCACTAAGAATTTATGGTTGCAATCAATATCAGCACCAACCCAATATTTGACATCGAGCGAGGAACCCAAAACCGTGATGCTGACAATTATATGATCACATTATTTTAAAGTTTGGCCATAGGAAGAAACTCGTGTAGACTTTTGGATATTTTTATGCGGGAATTTCGTTTCGCAAGAAATCATGAGCCTGTCACCATTTGTGGTCTTCATACTTCCAACCTCATGTCTTCCCATAACTTCCTGCCAGTTTCTGTTGTCGTTATCCACGTTATGTTTGAGAGGGTGCTTATAGCAAACTTGATTTGACTACAGTGCTCGTGCTTAGAACTGTCCTGATCACATTCAGTCGATGTATGAGCCTATTCCACAGAAATGATGCGCAATTTCGAATTAGGTTCCAAAGGACGATGCGATCAGATATACCCTTGTGCGCGATTATGTATATCATTTAGGAATATACGCTGGATATTCTTTCGGGGGGTGGGGGGCCCAACTTGAAATTTAGGTTGAAATATAGCACTTCATTCAAAAATCACTACTTATGGACATAATGTCGGGGGATGAGCCGGGGTCTCTGGGCCCTGCTTACATACCTGACAGCATTTCTAGCCTTAGGTGTAAGAAGAAGGCCGACCCCGTCTCTATGGTTTGTGTCATTGTCGGAGCATATAAAGCAGTGGCCAGATGGCGTTTGGGGTAAGCTAATGTAAACTTCTAGCAGTCTCGATTTTTGGAGGGAGTTCTTACATTCCAGGCACCACTCATTATCGGTTGTTTTAGGCCAAATGCCAGTTTCCTTGGGGGTATTGAGTACTTTCATTACGCGACGTTTCTGTATTGATTGGAATTGAAGATGAAGGGTGATTAAATATACCGCCGCATCCGATCCTAGTGGTGGGGCTGCCAAAAACCTCCAGGCATGCCTACAAGATATAAAGGGTTATCCATTTAGCGGTTTCAAAAGTAAACGTAAATAAAAGACATATAAAATATTTTTTTTTCATGATATTTCTTTTTTATTATAAAGTTTGAACGTTGACATTATGTGTGAAACACTACATCATTTAAATGACCACCACGCGAAGTGTTGCAAGCATTGATTCTTTTGAGGTAATTTTCGACCACTTTTTGACACATATTGGGCGGTATCTCAGCCATAACTTGACGAATGTTGGTTCTTCCGTGATGATCAAGACCGGCAGATTACTGTGAATGCGAATCGCTACCGTTTAATGATAACCGAATATTTTTGGCCCCAATGGGATAATATGGACTTGGAGGACATGTGGTTCCAACAGGACGGCGCCACAAGTCACACAGCGAATGCCACAATCAATTTATTTGAAACCAAGTTTGGTGAACGTGATATCTCACGAAATGGCCCAGTCGACTGGCCGCCTCGGTCGTGCGATTTGACGCCGTTAGATTATTTCCTGTGGGGCTACGTCAAGTCTATGGTCTATGCTAACAAGCCAGCGACGATTGATGAACTTCGTACGAATATCGAACGTAAAATTGCAACAGTATCGGCCGATTAATGCTTGAAAACCGTCGAAAATTGGGTTCGGCGTCGGGACTTCTGCAATTGTTTTATTTAAAAAAACTTTTGTAGCGCTTTTATTGAAAAACCCACTATTTTCCTAAACATATTCTGAAGGAAACTTGTATATGGTTGGAACACACTTCAAACATTTATATGTTCCCAAACTCAGGTATATTTAAATGCAGACATTACCATGTTTACTGACAAATATGTATACTTTTATGCGAAAACATATTCGTGGTTCATCCCAAACATCCAATACTTACGTGGAAGCAATCGCGTGTTTCCCCCAAAACCTCCATATACTATGTCCGATGAACCACTGACGACTGAATACATGAAATTAAAACGCAATATATATCGCACATTCATTAATATTTTTGAATCACTCACTGAGAGAATAATGCAAAAATACAGACACATACATATAAGATATACACACTCGTTGACCCTCGTTTATTCTCTTGCTCTCGAGAGAACATAAACAGGGCAACAAACACGGCTGTATTTGTATCACAAACATAGATATATTTCGATCGCAAACACTTGTGTTATAACATTGTGTCTCAAACATGTAATATTGAATAACAAACAGTAGGCGTTTAGGTACAAGTACATTATATTTGCGACAAGCTCCAAACACATGTTATATTTGCATACAAACAACAAAAAACTACAGATTTTCCAGGTGTTTAAATTGATATTGGTTGGGAATTAGTACATTTACCAAAAGATGTGACGGCTAGAATAATAATTCCCATATTTTTTAGATGGTATTGATTTTAACCATGACTGTTATACACCTCTAATTTTTAAGGCACACAGTTTTGTCCATCTGTGGCGCATTGTATGAGAACTCGAGTTGGAATCCCAAACATACCAATTAATATAAATTGTTGTTTTCCTCAACAGAAAAATATTGCTTACAACTGATGCCGTCTATGTGTACAAATGACAGTAAAGACCCTACTGTAAAAACAAGACAGTTTACCATTGAATAACCCTCAACTAAAATTAAATAAAAATTTAATAAAATTACTTTATATCATTTCCCACTAGAGCCGCCTGTGAGGATGCGGGCTCCTTTAAACCTTCCCGAAATGTTATGAATGTAATTAGCTAAGGTACAACCACATATAAACATCCCTACATGCTACTTCATATCGTACATATGTAATTGTTGTGGCCTGTCATTGTTCAAATTGGAAGTGATGGGAGATTCACTCTATAAACCCCTCCCCTCCTCAAAACACAACCAACCGACATATGCGGTGATGATGACTTTGTAATTTCGTTGGAAGTCTCTCATCCTTGCGTGTTTAAATATAATTAAGCCGAATACTTTCTATAATCATTTCGTGAAAAATATTCTGTAAATGCCATATAAAATGTTTTTAAATGCGAATTTATTACCCCCATCTTATGTGCGGATAATTTCCAATCCCATGGGGAGTTAAAAGTCTTTCCCGTTTTTTTTTTATTAGATATCACTTGAATTCTCGTGAAGATGACTCTTCAGAAATTGAAAATATTGTCTTATATTAATTTGACACGTTACCCTTTTCTTTAAGACAATGAAAGTGTTAATTTGAGGAAATTTAATTTATATTTTGGGGTTTTTTTGTGAGAAAAACAAATACATATGTATTAAATTTGTCTCTTACAACGGGAAGATGTTATGATTAAATCGCATAATGTGTAATAACTGTCAAGATGACTTCATTACATTTATTTTGTTAGGAATCGTCTTCAGTTAGATGTCACTTTGAAAAGGCCTTTAAGTTAATTGTATTTAGGGTTATAAGCCGCATGCTACTGGTATGACTACGGATCTTCATAAACGTTGTCTGGCATTTTAAAATATGTGATGGTGCAACGCTTGACTAGAATAAGACATTACTTATGCCTTATACGATTTTTATTTCTTCGACAAAACGACACCCATAAAGATGCGAGAGTACTGCTGCATCCCGGACTGGCCATTATTATGATGGTTTGAAAATAGCTAAACTTGAACAGTTGATAAGGACAGTGTGACAACTCCGTGACTTTTTGAATAAAAGATTATTTTTTCGCCAAAAAAGCGTTTTATTTCTCAACAAAAGCTTTGTTACTGTACATACTAATTGTATTGTTTTTACTATTTTTGCAATTTTTCCTTGACAAAATTACACAAATTTCTTTCAAAATTGGAAGAGCAGTAAAAATATTACACACGAAACAAAGCAATAGTCAATAGACTATAGAGTAGCCAACTCTCTCAATAAATTTATGACATTTGGTTTGTTGCAGATGGGCGGTTGGATGTTGGAAAGTTTTGATTTAATAATAGCAGCTCAGAGTTCGTATTTATCCCCCCATGTGTAACTCCTACACATCGTCGTGGGGAATGTGTAATGAACGTTTACCCATTACCCACAGGGTATGGGGAAAATAATGGGTAGCTAACCACAAAAATGGGGAATTACCCATCACGATTTCCCATTACCCTCAGGGTAATGGGGATAATAATGGGTAGCTACCCACGACATTGGGGAATTACCCATTACGATTACCCATTACCGGCAGGGTAATGGAGGAAATACTGCGTAGCAACCCACGACGATGGGTAATGGGTTACCCAGGGTAACCCATCCCCATTTTTGATCGAACATATGAAAATGTTATAAAAAATATTTATATCTCGGAAACGGAGCTTTCACGAAAAAATAAACATTTTTGCGTGTTTCTAAGGGTTTTTCATAAAGTGTTCCCATTCGTATGGATGAATTATTTTTCCAAAAATCGCCAAAATAAGAAAATCGCTAAAATAAAATAGTGGATATAACTCGGAAACGGTGCGTCCAATCAAAAAAATAATAAAAATTTTAGCTCCGTAGGATCCGTAGGAGGCATTAGCCAATGGGTGTCTTCAATATGGCATAATTTTTATTTCGTTTATAGCCACTTTTTATTTTAACAAATTGATTATTTTGGCGATTTTTCGAAAAAAAAATTCTTCCCTACGAATTAAACACTTTATGAAAAACCCTCTCAAACCGCAAACAGTGGTTATTCTTTCGATTGGAGGCTTCGTTTCCCAGGTATTAATATGAGGGCGTTTTAGCGATTTTATTTTTAGCGAATGTTAGTTTTAGCGAATTTAAAAAAAAGTGATGCCTTATTGAAGACACCCATTGGTTAGAGCCCGCCATGGAGGTTATAACCACTTTTTTATTTTAGCGATTTTCTTATTTTGGCGATTTTTGGAAAAAAAATTCTTCCATACCATTGAAATGAGTGAAAATATTTCAAATCAGAATGCTTGGTTGAGAACTTACTGAATTTAACATTTAAAATTTTGCATTTTTTTTTGCAAAAAATCTAATATTTTTCATTTTTATTTTTATTTTATCATAAATTTTATCAATAAACAATAAAAAAAAGAAGTTTCTCCAAATGGTTTCTTGTGTGTTTTGCTTGCGATATTTTTCGAACACTTGCATTATCATTCCAAACAACCGCTGATGAAGATCTGTGGCTAGATTTGAAATAGCTATATGGTTTGCAAGGAATCATAGGAAAACATTTGCAAAACTCCTTTTTTAAAACAACTTTATCTCTATAATCGTATCCCAAGTTTATTTTATCTATCCCACAGCTCGTTTACTCGCTTTGGAGAATCTGGGTATTTGGCGAGCTGAAATTTTATATAGCTCCAAATCTTTTCGAGCTGGTCGTTTTCGCACTGAAAAATCACTCGTTCAGTACCAAGACCCAATAGTGAGCAATTGAAACAAATAGCTGTAAATGTATGAGCTACGTGATGGTTACATTTCAGTTTCTGGAACTTTAAAGACTGTTATATTGTAACATTGAAGAGAGTGCGTAATTGTAACATTGGCGTTTGTTTACATATTACGCTCTTTGAAACATATATGTGACTTGCTCCACGAAAAGGGACCTCTGCGCCGAAAAGAAGTTATTGAGAAAAACGCGTTTAAAAAAAGCGCTTCGTTTTTCCGTGTTTTGCGCATGGTTATGCAACTCTTCCTTCAACCTGATCATCTGGCGATGTACTTCGACTCTCTGGTACTTTGCACGATGTTCACTATGCAGTGTTGCCTCTATGAAAAATATTTCTAACAGTTAAAAATCTGTTTTTGCTAATTTTGTTTTCAAAATTACTAGAGCTGTTTTATTCCTTATCAAATTATCAATGTTTTGGATTTAAGCCGATAGAATTGAATCTATTATTTATTATTATTTAATTTATATATTATTTAATTAATTTCAGGTTAAAATAAATCTTAATTAACGTAAGAAAATGTGCCTGGAAGACGAATTTAAGAGTGTTGAAGAACAATACTTCAGCGATTGTTTGGAAGAATGTTTACCTATAGTCAGTGATGAGTCGGATGCATTTTCATCGCCAGAAGTTCCAGAAGCGCTGCAATTATCTCTTCAAGATATTGAGGGAGAGCAAACTTAAGCACAGTTTTTAGAAAAACTTTGTTGTACGAATGGATGCACTACTGTAATTCCGGAAGAACGAATTTTTAAATTGTTTCATTAATTATGTTCATCTTTACAGGTGATTTGTAAAAAAATTAAAAGACGTAGAAACTTGCGGATTGCGGCATTTGAAAGACCGTTTTTTTTCCTATAAGAACACTCAAAACGAGTGAGGCCCAGAGGTCCGTTTTCGTGGAGCAGGTCACATATATAAAAATTTGAAAAATTTAAAACCATTACTTCTAAGGTTAAACGCTGCTAAAAATTAAAGATGTAAACTTCTAGTATGGAAAACCTGTTACAATTTTGCTCGTCACTGTATATTAAGGTCGGAGCCTATTGAAAATGGTAACAATCGGTACATGTGTTAGTATAGCCTCATATACTTATAAATGCAATATACAAATTTTATTTGACATGATCTAGGCTGTACACTTTTCGTACACGCTGAAAAATATTGGCCCAGGCAACATATTGCAGGAAACATGTACATTAGGTTGGCAATGAAAAAACAACTTCGGATTTTTAATAATCACCAGGTGTTCCTTATGGCCTAAAACTGACTTGGTGAAAATTTGAGTCAAATCGGACAACTCTAAGCCGTGCCGCATTTTAGTCAAAGTTTCCGGATTTTGGCAGTTTGGGTGGAATTTCGTATACACTTATTCGTATACAATTCGTATACACTTTAAAAAAAATTTGCACATTGATTTAGTTTCACCTGAGTATAAACTGGATAAAGTTTGAATAAAATCCGACCATTCTAAGGGTTCCAATATTTAATTTGAAGAAATTTCCAATTTTAAACAAAAATGAGAATTTGGGGTTTTCGTTTTTTTTTTCCAAAAATTGTAATTAAATGAAAAAAATATTTATCTTGGATTTCAATACCGTCTAGCGGAAGTCCATACGCTTCCAAGAAGCTATAACACGATATACTCATGCAAAGTAGAATATCTCGAGGAAAAATCGCCAAGATGGCCGCACGATACCACCATGAAACCGTTGAATGAATATATCGTTTTATAACTTATTGGAAGCGTATGGACTTCTGGTAAAATGGTAACAATATTTAAATGTTTTTTGCATTTAGATACAAATTTTAATTTTTGTTAAAAATTGCATATTTTTTTCAAATTAAAAATTGGAACCATTCTAAGGGATTTTACTCAAACTTTTTCCAGTTTATATTCAGGTAAAACTAAATCGATATGCAAATTTTATTTCAAAAGCACCGAGGAGTGAAGATTTTCTAGAGTATACGAATTTTCATCCAAAATGCCAAAATCCGAAAACTTTGACTAAAATGCGACACGGCTTACAGTTGTCCGATTCGGCTCAATTTTTCACCAAGTCAATTTTAGACCATATGGAACAAGAATCCACGTGGGGTTTATAAAAATTCGAGAATATATTTTCCTCCATACATTTCATTGCCACCCTAATACATGTTTATAAGCATTGATTTCACAAATTGAAGATCTGCTCCCATGTTGTCTCGTTGTTATCTGCAGCGTTTTTGATTTTATCGGTATTCAACTAAAAAAGGCCACGTTTGGATCTCAAAAACAAAAATTATAGCCAGTTAATCAGTGTGTCTCAAACATGATATATTGAATAGCAAACACAATGTGTTTGAGCACAAGTATAGTATGTTTACGACATGCTACAAACACGTTATATTTGCATCTACACAAACTGAATTTTCAGGGTGTAAAAATGGAGAAACATTTTGTATTAGCAATGGAAGGATCACGAAGGTAATAGGCCGAGAATGGGTGACTTTTGCGATATACCTCCTTACAATATGCTCACCTAAGCTTGATGCTATCGACAGGAGATTTGACAAATCGTAACCAACATTACATTCATAGATCACAGATAGTATTGTTTGAAACTGAATCAAATTGGACCAAATAAAGGTATATGTAGGACCCATACAAAGCGCACGAGCAAACGTGCAACTTTCAGATCAGGAATGGTAGTTTTTAAATCGGTCGAAATTTTGATATATCCATAATAAAGCGTTAGCAATTTCGTGGTTGCAAAAGTATAGGGCTGGAATTCGACATCTGTCAAACTAAGTTGTTAAACCAATTTTTTTTTCTTTTCAGTTGAAAGTCTGACATTGACGAAAATGGATCACTTAACTATCACACAACGCATAAAAATTATTAAAACCTACTACAAAAATGGTGATTCTGGCACAGCCACATATCGTGCTTTAAGAGGAGATTATGATTTGCATAATCGTCCAACTACGCAAGCAATTGGCAAAATTGTGAAGAAATTTGAAGAGACTGGAGCGGGGTTACAGATATTGTAAGGCCTGTGCATCATGGTTTCGCTCGTTCCGCTGAAAATATCGCTGCTGTAAGTGAAAGTATTGCCGAAGACACGAATGTGTCGATTCCTCGTCGTTCTCAGGAATTAGGACTGTCTTACGGCACATTATGGCGAATTTTGCATTTGGATCTACACCTACATCCATATAAAGTCCAGCTCACACAACAACTGAAGTCGGCTGACCATTCACAACGTCGTAGATACGTGGAATGGGTGCTTGAACAACAGGCGGTGGACGGCGATTTTTCGAACAAAATTGTCTTCAGCGATGAAGCACATTTCTCACTCGGTGGGTATGTTAATATGTCACCAATAGGGATGGGGGTATATGGGTGATTGTTCGGAAATTGTCATTTTCTCGTCCTTTGAATTTTCCCACCCTAAATTGGTCGAATGGTGATTAAATTGCGACATGTTCCCGAAGCTACGATGGTACTCTATTATTTCCATGAAACACATTCCATTCTGAACCGTGTAAGTCGGTTTTAGGGAGAAAAAACTGTTCAAAATGTCACAACCATGGCCTGTCCTCCGTATCGAATTCAGGACTTCAGCAGTAATATCCGTCAAGGACGTGGCTTGAAAGAAGTTACCTGCATATATGTTCTAAGGGACATTTAGATTTACAATTCTACGCAAAAAATTGGAGGAATATGCACGCCATGGTTATTGAACGGTCCACGAAGTCTGTCCAACAGTTTTGTCAGAATTTTGTACAATTTGAATTCGACTGTGGTGGCGCCATCTCCGGGGTTTCAATATGACCCACTTGCTGGCATTTTGGAGTGGAGGGGGTGGTGGCAGTATTTACACCGGCAGAAGTCAACACACGCACATGTATACGAAGGGGAATTCTATTCGATAAATTGAAAAGCTAAGTCACAAAATAATACGTCACAACCGTTCTCTTATCATTCACATATGCCGTACGATATTTGGGCTTGATTCCCGGTTATGAAAGTAATATTTCATTACCTGAACTTCATTGTCTTAGGAACGTGTCGAATTCCAAACCGGTCTGGAGCACGGTTAGGTTAAACACTGAAAGTCACAACCGTGGCTGTCACAACCGTGTCATATAGTTTCCAATACTGACTAAAATTGATAAATAATGGTTTCGTGACACTGAATGATTAATGTGGAGTAGGCTGACAACACAGTAGGCTTTTGCGAAAACCTGGCAACACAGTAGGCTTTTGCGAAGACCTGGAAAAACGAGAGTGAAGTATTTGACATATCTTGTGGCAATCGTCAGTCGTGTGTAGGTCGTGAAAGGTATTAGTCAATTGGCGAAGTTAACTAAATAAATTAGTTAAAACATTAAAATAGTGCGTTTTATTCAATTGATATATATATATAAAATTGTTTTATCATATCAACACTTTGATTTGTCAAGTTTCGTTCAGGCAGTCACTACCGTGGCATCGGAATACCATCAATGCTCCATAACTTCGATTGCTTTGGTGTTGTAGTATAGTGATCTTCAGATCATACTTTTGGACAATGATAACATTCAGAAACGTAAAAAAAGTGGTACTGCAGACATATCTAGGTTTGGAAAAATTGCTATCTGAAAAATAACAATTTCCGAACAATCACCCATATATCATTTAGTACGGAAACAAATTTAGCGCACAGAAGGAGCCATATTAGACCCATAGTATCTTTGGACGAAATTCGTTTTTGGGACTTTTCAAGACGATTGAGCCATGTCCGTCTGTCTATCTGTCTGCCTGGTCAACACGATAACCGCCGTAAATCTTCACCGATCATAATGCAATTTTACCAGTGACAATTATTTGTCCAAACTTAGTTTGGGATTGAAAACAATGGATCTTCTAAAACTTTTTTCTGGTAGATGTGATTAGCTTCAGCTCAAACATTGTTTAATAATCTGTAAATGTCTACTTAACTGGAGAAATGGCTAGGTTGCCACGCCCATTCTGGTAGCTCCCATACAAAAGCTTGGTGGTGACCGGGTTATCAGTGCGATAAATTGCGTGCAACACTTCCGATCTTAATCAAATTAGATATTAGATTCCAAGTCAACAAACGCCAGTCACCGATTAAGTCAGGGGTGATTTTGACACGCGCAGTTTGGTACCTCCCATACAAAAGTTGTTCGGCACGAGAAGACCCGCAACGCCGAACAAATCTTTATGAAATTTTGTACTAGACAATATTTAGACAAATGCCACTCTCCTATGGAAAATGAGTTTGCTACACGCGTTCTTGTAACTCCCATACAAAAGTTGGGCGGATGAATGATTGACCGACACGATAATTCTTGTAACCCACAACCGATCTTAATGAAATTCGGTACTAGGCAATATTTTGCCCTATTATATTTGCTGTGCAGTTAGTAGTTGAGTACTGTGCCATGCCCAGTTCAAAAATTGGGCGTATTTCCGGTTGGGCGACTCGATATTTCCAGTAAACCACAACCGATCTTAATAAAATTTGGTACTGATCAATATTTTGGTAAAAAGGTACTGTGTAATAAAAAATTAATTATAATATCGAAGTTCCATTTCTGTACCTCCCCTATAATTATTCTGTGGTAGATTTTGGCAAAACATTTCGTAGACAAGGCCGGAGAGAACGGCTTTATCCTAATTCGGGTACGAGGGATCGAATTTCATCAATAGTTTTTTGAGTTACAATTATGGTTTCATAAATTTTTTTTTTTTGACTAATATGGTGGTTTTTTTTAATTTTTCAATTTTGACAGCCACTAACTTCTATTTGGTTGGTTATACCGGAAAACATTCCTTAACGAAGTTGTTCCAGACTTTTTTGGCTTCAACCTTTGAGAACAAAGCTTACGTCTAAAGCCAGGTTTTTGGGGCTCTTTGTTTCAGAACATCGGCAGAAAAGTAATTTTCCGAGCTTTTTTGAGTTTTCCGATCAAAAATTGCGGGTAATTAGATTCTTTCGGCAAATAAGAGAAAACCTTTCTCCATGTAACTATAATTATTTACTCATCTCCATTATCAATATCGAATTCCACTTTGGATAAAAACACTTTGTTTAATTGGGTTTGAACCAAATATAAACATAAAAACCTAAAAGAAAGTACGCGAACTGGTGAAAACAGTACGTCTGGAAAGCTATATATATTTTGTATGAAAACGTAATTGTAACTCAAAAAACTAATAATTGAGTTCGATTGTTCGTACTCAAATTAGGGTAAAAACGTCCTCTCCGGCCTTGTTTAATTTTTCGACTTCCACAGTGTTATTGGTCGGACAATTGGATGGTAGTCACAGAAGTTCCCCAAAACCACAGAGGATCCTAACTAAATTGGGTATTAGATAATATTTAGCACAATCACAATCTGCTATTGAATATGGTTACACTTTCCACACCCATGCGATCAACGTAAGGGTGAATATAGGTCTGGGTTTCTTTAACAGTACGCAGGACGCAATAGATGACTTAGGGTGAGGGTATGTTTAAGTCGGTTCTCCCAGCTAAAATTTATGTACGGGTTTGAGCAATTGCTACTAAAAAGAATTCGCATTTATCATTTAGAAATATCGTGATATATTGCACGAATTATTTGTCAATAGCCCATTTCAGAACAATCGCTGACGAGGATTTACGTCTAGATCTGAAATAGCTACACGGTTTGTTACAGATTGTAAGTAGGCATTCTAATTCGTTTCGATTAATAGATCCTATGAACAAGTTTTATATATATTATGAATATATTTCATAGATATTGTGAACAAATTCCATAGATTCGCTTCACACCATCTATGAAAATATTTCATGGATCCTGTGAAATATTTCGTTTACTAATAAGTAATAAAAACTTTCATATAATCTATGAAGGATTTCAACGTATTTATTTTATATTTCTTCAGTGTACAGGTAAAATTTGTAACTATATATAATTCCTTATGTCCTTGTAAATACATACATATGTACATATACTCTTCACCTTCCTATTAAAGAAAACAACATCGATTGATTGGACCCTTGGTAGACATCAGGTTATCAAAGTATTAAGTATCCCCTATGTGGGTATTTCGAAAATGTCACGTTCTAAAGGGGTTATCCCTATACCATTCCGCAATATGACCCCCAAACTGCCAAACCAATTACTCAGTTGTATCCAAATGGCCGTACATTTCATATTCAATTAATGGAAAACGTATTGGAAAATATATACATCACGGGTGACAAACGTAAGGCCACCGCTCAGTATTCCCAATAGTAACCGTTAAAAAGGAAACATTTAAGATAAAATACCAAACATCACATTAAACTACGGTTGTAAAGACAGACGCCAATAACAATTCCGGAAATAAAAAGGGTTGGTAAAATATTGATTACGATATACATATGAATGGTACAAACAGATAGATACAAGGATATATTGACATGTCCCTTTAGATATTCATACAAATACAAAAATATGTCTCATGTCATGCCATTGCAACATCGAATGGATAAACATGGGAACGACAGGAATTGCAAACTAAGATATAGATAATAACAAATGCACGATTGTAAAGGAAAAGGTAATTCCCCCAGTAGCAATTCCATGAAAATGTTTACTTGAAGGCGAACAGACAAGAGACAGAGGTATTAAGGAATTGAAAAATTATGCTTCAAAACAAAAACAAAAAACACCTCTATGAATAACGTTTTTTGGCTGTTGATTATGAGAAAAAGGATTTGGAAAGGTAGAGACGACCAACTAACTCCCTCAATGACCATGTGTAATAAGTTGAATATATGTCAATTTAGAATCATAGTTGAAATAAGATAGATGTATGTATGTGTATAGTATAAGTAATTTACTAAGTAATTTAAATGTCTAAGCGAGGTGGCCGCCGCCGAAAGAAAATTTGAAGGTGGTCAGAGCCGGGTTTGAACCCAGGATCTCATATACAAGAGTCGCGCACACTAACCATTGCACCAACGACGGCATAGTGACGGCGACACTATCGAGTATCTAGCTATGAAAAAGCTTCTCAAATTACCGTTCGGAATCTGTGTAAAACTGTAGGTCCCAATCAGAGAGTGAAAACTGGAAAGCGCACAGGTCAGCGATTGTGAGAAGTTCTCCCCAGTCCCGTCATGGGATGTAATGGGAAACCTTTTATTTTTTTTTTTAATTTAAATGTCGGCAATATCTTTAATATTTTTGGCTATGGGTCAGCTCCCCGTATGTCTATGGTTCGACTTTATGGGATCTGCTACAATCGACGGCAGAAGTGCACAACATGACGACCATGTCGATCTTTGAGACAAACTTGTCTAGTCCTCTCAAATGTTTACACTCAGAATACTAATAGTTTAAAAAGACGTTGTAGCAATCGTAAATTCCGCTTGCGTAACCGATAGAGGTTGCCACAACCGAGTAAAGGCTGTTACAGCTGAATTTAGTCCCCACAACTGAAAATCGGTTGCAACAACGTCGGGCGATTTTTGATTGGGTTGTGATATCTGAATTTCAATCAACTAAATTTGGAATCGGTTCGGTTGAAACAACCCAATATGGCTTTAGGTCGATTGTTACAAGCGGATTTGGTAATTATTCGGTTGCAGTGACCGCATTTATGAAAAATGAGGTTGCTGCAAACACAAAGTTCAAGAGTTCTGTTGGTACAACCGAATCCATTCCAAATTCTGTTACCACAACACAAATCAAAATATTACAAACTTGACTCGAAAACCATTTCTTATATTAAAAACAAAATATTTAAGAAAAAACTGAATTGTTGGCGACGCGGTTTTAACAAAATATTTGGATTTTGAGTTAAAATGTCACACTTTTCAGTTAATGTACATGTCATCAGATCTGAAGATTTGTCCAGGTCGTTTGAGATATACAGATATACACGCCAAAGGACATTGCTAAGGTTTTGAATTCCTCAATAAATTAGTTATTCCACAAAACGGTATATATTTTTAAATTCCCGGGTTTCCTGGAATATAAATACATTGAGAACGAAAACGAATTTTGCTTAAAAACGTTTTTTTATTTATTTCTGTGTGAGTAATCTGCTAATTTTTTTTTAATTTGCAGATTACTATTTAAATTTATTACAACGAATGTTTGGGATACCGAAAAGAGGATTTGGATAGTGCAGCGGTACCATGCTTTGCAGTGCTTCATTTCCATCGACAGGGAGTTTATGACGCAATTTGGCAGCACTCCCCCGAGTAGATGGACTATTATGAGGTGGGTAAACATGTTTGCCTAATCTGGAAGCATCGCGCGAAGGCCGTACCATCGATATCCCTATGTTCGCGTTTGAGAAACAATGTTGGCTGTAGCATCGTTAATTCAGGCAAAACCACACTGAACGGAAAAGCATCGTCACAAGGCATGAAAATGTTCATCACCCCAACAACTTTTGTTATTAAAAGTGAACTAACGTGCAGTTTCAATACCGCTATGAAAATGTGTTCATCAACTACAAATTGTTCGTCACTGTGATGTAAGTATGGTTGTTTCTGCAAAGAATTTGATTCACTATTCCAATGAATTTGTTTCGTTGCTCCAATGAATTTGTTTCATTGTTGAAATGAGTAAGTCATTGCTGCAATAAAATTGTTTCTTAACAGCAATGAAGTTGCTTCAGATATACCAAATATCACCAGATTAAATTTCATGCACTTACTTCTCATTCAATGTTTAACCAAGTTTTCTAAAAGAAATTGAATTTAAATAAAATTAAGTTGTTGGAGCAACGAAATGAAAAATTGTCAAAGAAATCATGTATGAAATTTTTCGTTGCAGCAACTACCAAATTGTCGGATATTACAGACTCTTCATTATAGCAACGTAAAAACATTAACGAAAATGTTTCATCTATGCGACGAAGTGTTATTCTTGCGGTGCAAGCATTTCAACTCGAAACTTATCGTTGTAAATTGGAGTTAGCAGACGGTCAATACAACGGATAATACATGATGACTTAAGCTTGTTTCCGTACAAATTCCAATCTATAATAAAGTTACAACCCTCTGGTGTGCCTAGTCGCCAACAATTTTGCCTAAAAATTATTAAAATGGTCGAAGAAGACAACAACTGGATAAATCGCTTATTTATGTGTGAAGAGGCCCATTTTTATCTAAACGGCAATGTAAACAAGCAGAATTGCTATATATGGAGCGAATCTAATCCAGAAATACTCCGTGAGATGGAACTGCACCCAGAACAAGTCACTGTGTGGTGCGCAGTTACATCCAGGTGCATACTTCTTTGAAGAAAACGGTGTAAGAGTAACTGTCAATGGGGACTGTTTTTCACATTTTGTTCCACATAAAAAGATATGCATTCTTAATTTCCTTACACCCTGAAAAATCTGGCCTTATTTGTTGTTTGGACGCCAATATAACATGTGTTTGGAGCTTGTCGCAAATATAATACACTTGTGCTCAAACGCATTGTGTTTCCTATTCAATACTACATGTTCGAGGCGCAATGGTTAATGTGTTATAACATATGTGTTTGCGAAATAAATATATCTTCGTTTGTGTTAATAATACAGACGTGTTTGGTGCACTCTTCGTGGTCTCTCGAGAGCAAGAGAATAAAAGATGGGCAGCGAGTGTGTAAGTCTTGAAAGTGTGTATTTTTGCATTGTTCTCTCAGTAAGTGATTCATAAATATTCCTGAATGTGCGGGTAAATTGAAGATGCATTATTTATAAGTGTGGATATGTATTGATAAAATTAATTTTAATAAATAAAGAATAATTCGTTTCTAAATATTATTATGTTTGGGAGAAATACGCATATGTTTTCACGTAACTATATTGAAGTTTGGTGGAAACACGCGAATCCTTCCACGTAAGTATATGGATGTGTGGGATGAAGCACGCATACGTTTCCACGTAAAAGCATACATATTGGTCAGTAAACATTTAAATACACCTGAGTTTGGATCTTGCAAACATATAAGTGTTTGAAATGTGTTCCAAACATATACATGGTTCCTGCAGAATATGTTTTGGAGAATATGTTACAGAGGCGTTTTTTCAGTGTGCAGATGGTCATGCTGATATAATCTCTCAGTGATTTGTTTTGCCCTTTTAGGTAACTATCGTAAGTCTTGATATTTGCTGCTTTACTGAGTAACTTGGTTGATGCATCATGGGGAACAGCGATTGCATTACGAGTAGGTCAGCAGTGTTCCTAAAGAGACTGGCAAAAGCAGTTGGTAAAAACAGGAGGAAAAAACCGCATATCGGGGAATGACTCAATTTACACGTTAATGAATTTCATATTGAGGGATAGGATTGTAACTGTTAGTTTAAGCATTATAATATTACATATTATTTACATCCGGCGGAGCGACGGAAGACAGATATTATTCAACGCTAAAAATATATGACTTGTAAGTGTCAACATTACAGCCTGAAGATTAAATTTCGATACTAACATATGCTGAAAAATTAGCATTTTTTGTTATTTGGATGCAAATATAACGTGCTTATAGCTTGTCTCACACCTAGAATACTTGTGTCCAATCACATTGTGTTTGCTACTCAATATAACATGTTTGGAACACAATGATTATTGGGTTATAATATATGTAGTGTGATCCAAATGTGGCTTTGTTTGTTGAAAACTGCTGAAAACAAAAAGGTGATTAACAACAACGAAGCAAAAAGCAGCAGATGTCCAATTCACGATACATAGTTCCTGCAATATGTTACTGGGACCGTTATTGTTCAGCGTGCACCAATAGTTAGCGAGTATCGAAGTCGATTTACAACCATGCATGAACAAAATGGCAAAATACCAATATGCTAAATATGATTTCGAAAATATAATTTTCCAGTTTCACACGAATGACATCTTGACTTTTGCAAAACATGCAACAGCTAACGAACGGAAATTTAAATGAAGATTACGGTGGTTCTAACCCTCCAACACCAAATTTTCACATGTTCGTGGATTGAAAATCGATTGAGTCACGTTTATTAAAATATTACTTTTGATAACATTCTCTTTCGATTGGTTTATACACAATGAATATTTTCACATTAAGATATACAAACGTATATATAAGTATGTATGGACAAATCTAAATGAATGTAAAATATCTAGAATTCATACATTCATGTATATGAATGATAGTACTACGAATCGAAATGGGGGAGACAAAAACAATCGTATCACCGTAGCAATGACTACAGGTGAATTTATATTATGTTATGACAATTATTGTATTGTAAATATTACAAAATATCTATTGTATTTCAACAATATTACTTAGACCGCAGACACATGTGTCACTGTGAAGTTCTTCTTTATTTTAAAAATATATTTTGCAATGAAAGACCCTTGGGACTTTGTTTTACCAATAGAAATGATCACATGCTCCTTGAAGGTATGTAACATTTTGTGTGCGGCATACAAGGGCAAAGTTATGCGTTTCTCATGACGCAATGAATATACTTATACAACAAATGGGTTGTTTCACAGTGTCGTAGTATGAAATTTAACAAAAAAAAAATGCATACATAAGTCAATTGAGCCAAGTTTTGGTTTAGCCCGAATTTTTATTAACTACACCATTTCCAATTGAAATTTGAAAAATATGAATTCATATTTAAAAAGTCCATTTGAAATTTGAAATAGATTAATTTAAATTTGAAAATTCTATTTGAAATTTGAAATACATCAATTGAAATTTGAAAAACATCAATTGAAATTTAAAATACATCCATTGAAATTTGAAACACACCAATTGAAATTTAAAAGACATCAAGTGAAATTTAAAATACAGCAATTGAAATGTAAAATACATCAATTGAAATTTTAAAAACTTCAATGTAAATTTAAAATACACCAATTGAAATTTAAAAATCTAGTACATAAAATCGGTTAATAATTTTTAAATTTCAAGTGACGAATTTTAAATTTCAATTGATGTCTTTCAAATTTCAATTGATGTGTTTTACATTTCAATTGATTTGCTTTAAATTTCAAGTGACGAATTTTAAATTTCAAGTGACGAATTTTAAATTTCAATTGATGTCTCTCAAATCTCAATTGGTGTTTTTTAAATTTCATTTGATGTCTTTCAAATAGAATTTTTAAATTTCAATTGATGTATTTCAAATTTCAAATATAATTTTCAAATTTAAATTGTTATATTGCAAAATTAAATTGATATTTTTCAAATTTCAATTGGAAATGGTGTAGAAAGAGAGCAGAGACAATGCTGTTCTTTTTCAATGTATTCTTAAAGTGATCAAGTTAAAAACAATTCGGACGCAATCAGTCCAACAAGACCAGTGGTTTCCCATTACATCCCATGAGTTGAATGGGGAGAGCTTCTCACAAGCAGGGATCTGTGCACTGTTTTGGACCTACAATTTTACACCGGTGCCGAAGGGTATTTCAATAAGCTTTTTCATAGCTAAATAAAAGCTAGTGGCGCCATCACTAAGGGAGGTGGCCGCCGTTGAGGAAAATGTAAGGTGGTCCGAGCAGGGATCGATCCGACGTCTCATGTAGAATAGCTTAGCACACTAACCATTGCACCACCGACGGCCACCGCAATGAGTCCAGGGTATCCAATTGCTTCGAACCCAACCGCAACTTCGCTGCAGTACATGTCTTGAAGAAAAAGCAAATGCCTTGAATGACCATTCAAGACGTCTTGTGTAGATGTCTACACCATTTCCCATCGAAATCTGAAAACTATCAATTTAATTTTGAAAAATATCGATTGAAATTTGAAAATAATATTTGAAATACATCTATTGAAATTTAAAAATTCTATTCGAAATTTGAAATACATTAATTGATATTTAAAAAACATCAATTGAAATTTGAAAGACATCAATTGAAATTAGAAAAACATCAATTGTAATTTGAAATACATCAATTGAAATTTAAAAGACATCAATTGAAATTTAAAATACACCAATTGAAATTTAACCGATTTTATGTATTAGATTTTTAAATTTAAATTGATGTATTTTAAATTTCAATTGATGTGTTTTATATTTCAATTGATGTATTTTAAATTTCAATTGATGTGTTTTAAATTTCAATTGATGTCTTTTAAATTTCAATTGATGTCTTTTAAATTTCAATTGATGTGTTTCAAATTTCAATTGATGTATTTTAATTTTCAATTGATGTTTTTCAAATTTCAATTGATGCATTTCAAATTTCAAATAGAATTTTCAAATTTCAATTGATGTATTTCAAATTTGAAATAGAATTTTTAAATTTCAATATATTTTTTTCAAAATTTCAATTGGAAATGGTGTAGTGAGCAGGCAATTCAACGCACCGTGACCGTGAGTACACTCTCTTCGACCTTAAGCCACCAACCAGACAGTTAATGGTGCAATGTGAAGAAAACAAGCCGCCGTAGTGGCCAGTATCGAAAAAAACCGATCAGCTTAATTGGGCATCGCTAGCGAGTTTACAAGGCTTATTTTGCTGTTGGATTTTGGTCTTGCGCTGACGCAAGAATTGAAGTCGGTGGACCACAAACAACACCTTAAGTTAGCTAGTTGTGCGATGGAAATGTTGGCCGGAGATATGGATCATGGCCTCGGGCGAGGCTCATTTTTGGCACGCGACTATATCAACAAGCAAAATTGGCGTTATTTGGGCGAACACAATCTACAAGTGTTCGACCAAGTATCACTGCATCCACATAGATTGACTGTTTGGTGCGGTTTATGGGAAGCAGCATCATCGGACCTTATTTCTTTCAAACTGATAAAGGAGACACCTTTACCGTTATCGGAATAGCGCGATGTTAACAGATTTTTTGTGATGGTCACAATGACCATTGTTTCATGCGCTGTGTTGCAGGCAGAGTTCGTATTTACCCCCCCCCCCCCACCATGTGAAACTACCACACATGGCCGGGGGGAATGGGTAATATACTTTTACCCTCTACCCACAGGGTATGGGGAAAATAATGGGTAGATACCCAGGACAATGGGGGATTACCCATTACGATTATCTATTACCCACAGGGCAGTGGGGAAAATAATGGTTAGTTACCCAACACGATGGGGAATTATCCAGGTCGATACCCATTACCTATTTGTGACCGAATACAAGAACAAATTAGAAAAAATGGCTATATCCCGGAAACGAAGGGTCGAATCGAAAAAGTACCTAATTTTTGGGTGTTTCTAAGGGTTTATCATAAATTGCTCCAATTCGTAGGAAGAATTTTATTTCAAAAAATCGTTAAAATAAAAAAATGGCTATAATGCGGAAACGATGCGGCCAACCTCAATACAGCTTTTTGCATCCATAGGAGGCTTTAACCAATGGAGCATAATTTTTGGGGAACGAAGTTTCTTATCGCATGAAAAAAATTAAAGAGCTTTTGTTCTAACACTATTATGCTACATCCCATTATTATTAACTATATTGTTTACTTTTGCTTTGGTTTGTGTCTAGACTAACTAGATTTCTTCAATATGTTGGGAAATTTCTTGTTTAATGGGAAGTTTTCTAGGTGGAGCCTGTAACCATTATTTAGTATATTTTGCAGATTTGAACCCAAATAAAAAGAAAATTTAGAAAACCCAAAGTGTAGGAAGTTAAAAAAAAGAAACTTTTATTAAATAAGTGCCTTTCTTAAAATAACTAAATTTTTTCAAAAAATATCTATTCATATTCTTAAACAAAGTAACTTTTCATAAAAGAAAATACCTTATCTTAAAGAAGTACCTTTGCTAAAAACTAAATTTTCTTACAAAAAGTAAATTTTCCTAAACAAAGTATTTTTTTTTTAAATAAGTACCTTTTCTTAAAAAAGTAAAAAAAATTGCGTCGTCTAAAAAAACTGCCCTTTCTTTAAAGCGCACCTTTTTTGTGAAACAAAACAACTTTTCTTGAGATTAGTACCTACTCTCAAAAATGTATTCCTGAAAAAAAGACCAATTCTAAAAAAAATCCCATTTCTTAAAAAAATATTTTCGTCAAAAAAATTACAACTCTTAAAAATATATATTTTCTTACAAAAATTCCTTTTCTTAAAAGTAATTTTTCTTAATAATATGGTCCACAGTCTTTCCTTCTTCTGCGTCATCGCTGGCACAGCAGTGGTCATTATATGGCAGCTTCAACCGTGTTGCGTGATTACCGATTGGCCAGCACGCCAGTTAGCCTAGATATGTCTCCTCGATTATGGCTGATCAGGGACGTTTCCATTCTATCCCATCTGGTCTTCGCTCGTTCAAGGTAATGCAGGATAAGACCTCTTTTAATGAACGCTATAGGCGTTGCGACTGGCACTATGTGGAGTTCGGTGGAAGAGGATCCTGCCCCAGCTAGTTCGTCTGCCTTTTCGTTCCCTAGGAGACCCTTGTGGCCTGGTATGCAAGTAAGAACCACATTGGCCAGCCGGCCTAGCTCGACTAGTTTTTCCCTACATTCACTAACAAGTTTAGATGCTGTGTTGTAAGATTTGAGTGATAGGAGAGCCGCTTGGCTATCTACAAATATTCCAATGCGCTCTGTGTTTCGCTGTAGTATAAGTGCGGCGCAGGCTTCTTTGATGTCCAGTATCTTCGCTTGGAAAACGCTGCACTTGTCTGGGAGTTTGAATGATAAATTGAAGCCTGCCTCTTCGGAGAAAACATCCGAGTCGGTTCCACATTCCATTTTGGATCCGTCCGTAAATACTTTAGTGTCGGAACCTGTAAGTGGTTCCCGTTGTGAATGTATTCTATTCGATCTATCTAACCTTTTGAAAAGAAAACCGTGTAGTCCGCCCTGCTTAATAGTCAGCTTTAGCCCATATATTGGAATAGTCAGCCGCTATTTTGGATTAGTCGGCCACCCTCGCCAAATTGGAATACTCGGTGAGACTAAACCGAAATATTAGCATTGTCTACAGAAGTGTCGATTTTGAAATAGCCAGCACGACTCTGTTGTGTGTACATAAAAATACTTTTTTATTTAATATTCAAGTTCAAGATTATTCCATATCTCTCTTAATAGAGATATAGTGTTTAAAAGAAGTTTTGCAAAAGGCATCTACATGGCAAATCGAATAGCAATTTCAGCTCTAGCCACAAATCTTCATCAGCGTTTGTTTGGAGAAAATCACCCCTGCTAAGTAATAATACTTATAGGAACAGATTATGATGTCACGTAGTACAACTAGTTCCGAAACATTTTCCTTGAAATGTAAATTTGGATTTCTTCCAGAGACAATCATATACACGCTGAAAAATTTCGGCCCAGAAACATATTGCTGGAAACCTGTGCATGTTTGCAAACACTGTCTTCATGAATTGAAGATCTGCTGCTCTTTTGTTTCTTTGTTGTCGGTTCCGTATTTGTTTTTACCGGTTTTAAAAAAAAAAAAAAACACATTTCGGTCTCAGAAACATATATTATAGCGTATTAATCATTGTGTCTCAAACATGTTATATTGAATAGCAAACACAATGTGGTTGGGCACAAGTATAGTATATTTGGGACAAGATACAAACACGTTATATTTGCATCCAAACAACAGAAAAGGCAGATTTTGCAGCGTGTAAATATCAAGGTTTTGGTATAAGCGGGCTGAACAATTGTCATTGATTTTGGCGACGTATTTTCTCCGTTCTAAACAGGTTTACACTAGATTTAGACACAACATCTCCCTACTGCTTCTTATGAATATGCAAATTTGGTTGCCCGTAAAAAAATAATAATGTTACAAAAATTTAATTTAACTGTAGAGCATTACAGATTTCGATACATAACCAAGTCAATATTCCTTTACCTTATTTGTACACTTACAAACCTGAGGACATCGGTAGATAGGTTGCATATTTCCCCAAAGAGATATCAACTGAATGCTATCGATATTGTTTACAACTCACGACCCCTTGTGTGTATGCAATACATTTTTACCGCATAATAATTCTAATTCTTGTTATTTGGAGAATAAATTGTCATTAAAATATCCACTAAAAAGTAATTGTAACGAAATTTATGCACAATATTTTATTTCTTTAGTTTGAAGGTTCCATTTCTGTTGTCCTGCATTAAATTGAAGAGTATGTCCCTGTTAACAATTCCCCTAACGGTATGCACTAAAATTTAATGATAACCAGGGTTCCACAGCCCCTTGTGAATATGCAACAGACTTTGACCATAAAAAGGGTTATTGCGTTGACCCTTAGAAAAACAAATTTGACATTAAAATAAAAAAAAAACAACTTAAAGAGTAATTCAAATTGAGGAAGCATTACGATTTCAATGAGAAATCAATTCAATATTCATTAAATGGTGAATACCCATTATTAACGGTAACATAAAAACATATGTGCCGAGTTCGCAGGACATTCTTTGAATTGTTGATTTTATTTATGAAATCATTGAAGTCGTCGATAATCCAAACTCTCCTGGATATCAGTAGACAATTGGTTATGGAAATGGTTTGATTTTTATGAACTTGTTCCTGAGTAGTACTGTCAGCTTTGTTTTTCGTGTATGACTATAAGGTGCCTTTATCTATCTGTTTCATTCGTTTTCTTCCCCTTCTGTGTTGCAGTTGTGTGTGTGTAGATAAATTGCCTAAAGTCCTTCGTCCTTACCATGGTTGTAATGCATGGCAAATAAAATCACATTAAGTTTACTTTAGTCTTTTATTCGTCTGATTTTAATGTTCAGTTATACTCTATTTCCTTGTCTTTATTCGTCCGTATGTTTTTGTATTCATTTTCGTTTGTTACTTTTGTTTTTGTTAAGCACCTGCTGACAATTTCAAGTGCATCGTACATTTTATCACTTGTTTTTATTACCAAAATTCAGTGGTGGTGGCCGCAGTCTTCTCCTTTATATAGGACGATAAAGTAGGGTTGCCGTAGAAGTAAGTGTAGGCAAATGTTAGAGAAACCCATAAAAACGGTCACTGTCACATATGACAAACAATAACAGTTAAAAGAAATTATTATAATTGCTAAAATGCATGACAACAGAATCATCATCCTCGCCATCCTACGACGATTTCGCCTCCCAACTGCAGTCACCCTTTTTGAGTTGTTCTCGGAAAGATTTATAAGTGCTGCATTAGATACAATGTTACTTCAGGGATTTTGTAGAGAGTGTGTTTGGGTAACTGTCAAGTGGTAATAAATCACAAAAGGAGTGACCACAAATCATAATTGAACGTTAGATAGATAAAGCGATGTGCAGTACTTTAGTAAAACATTCTATCATCAATGGTGGACGAAGGATTCATATAAATATGATAGTGAAAGACTGTTTAGAAATTGTAAAGGCTGAAGAGGGTCAACAATCAACATGTAAACTTCTGCTTCCAACTTTATTTTATTTAAAATTTTGCACCTTATGATATATCGTAGAAAAAATTTAATTAATTGTTTTTCGTTCAGATGGTAAAAAAATAATGCAAAGCAAATAACACTGTGAGACGGATTCTGATAGAAAGGCCTTAAAAAATTATACGTGTATCGGCGTTTTGCCAGATCTGATCAGATTTTTTTTTTTGTAAGGCGGGTCAAAGTTTCCGCCCCTCGGAAATTTCCTGCAAGATATCGGTATGCAAAATTGTGTGTTCCTTACTTCTGAGGTACAAACGACGTTCAGAAGTTTTATAGAATAGATTCAGATAAACATTTTTGTGGAACAAATTAACCCTCTAACTGTCACGTATAACCATCATTTTTACTTGTTTTTTGAAAACTCGCAAAAAACTGCTCCAAAATGACGGGGGGCGTGGTCAAAATGTTCTACAACAATTATCGCCATAAAATTTTACTATATGTGCCCGAACACTCCAACACACAAATCTTAGCCCAAGTGCTAGATAAAAACTAAAATATGACAAAATTCATTATATTATGTGGACTATTTTTAATGGAAACAGCACAATGACAAAAATCATTATTAACCCTTAGAAGGCAGTTAGTTTTTGCTTATTATCTAGCACTTGGGCTAAGATTTGTGTTTTGGAGTGTTCGTTCGGACACATATTGCAAAATTTTATGGCGAACATTTTGACCACGCCCTCCGTCAATTTGGAGCAGTTTTTTTCCCAAGTTTTAAAAAAGGTACGTAGTCGTAGCCCAATTCATGGAATTTTGTCATTAAAACTATACGCGTGTGCACCCGTACGTTTATGGTCAATTGAGAGCAAACGCGGCACCCATCTTGCAGACAGTTTTTTTTAAATCCAACTGATCATTTAAAATCGAAACCACACTACCATATGAAATGCCTAGGCATCAACAATCTGACACACTTTTACTCTTCGATCGGCCAACACCATATCGTGGAGTTTTTCGTTATTTACGGGCGTATTGACCTCAATTGGCCGTCCAGAACGATCAGCGTCATTTGTACTTGTGCGACCACAACGAAAGTCAGTAAAACACTTTTTTACCATTGAAATCGTTGGTGCAGACTTCCCATAGTATGTATCAATCTTTTCCTTGGTTCGATTGACAGTTTTTTTTTCGTAAAAAATAGTGTTTAATGAGCACTCGAAATTTAATTTTTTCCATTTTTCAAAAAAATGCACGAGGTTGTATGTTTTGAATAGCTGTTAAACGCAAAGTAAATGACGGAACTTGCTCAATATTTGACAGTAGTCTACTAACATTTGGTACATGATGGAAGCAGGATGGCATTTCATATAACTACGAGGGAAATTCGAAAAGTCACGGACTTATTGATCATCATTCGCAATTTCTTGTAATTTTTATTTCAATGTGATTTCTGAAATATGGCCTTCGCACAGTGGTTCAATAACTTTTGATGTAGTAAACATTTTTCAGTTCTGTAAAAACCTGATTGTAGGTAAGCACTGAAGGATTATTTTGAATATAAACACAGAAGATCAGACAATGGGGTATATTTCAGAAATTAACATAAAGTTTACCACTTTTCTTATTTTTCGATTTCAATGAAAGCAAAAATTTTTAAATTTTGTAAAATATTTGGACGTAGTTGTTCCTAATGTACCTCAAATTTTCGAGTTTTAAGCATTGAAAATTTAAAATGTTCGAATTTTTCTAAATTTTCTGAAACTGTATCTTATGGAGATTTGGATCGGCCTCCTTAAAAAAAGTTTCGGGTTTAAGTCAGCGCTGTAAGCCCTACCAGGCCAAAGAAAATTGGCGCATTTTTCATAAAGTACATTTGTTCGTAAAAGCGGAAAATAAAAAAAAACGCTTTTTAGGCGATTTTTCGCTCATTTTTTAAAGTTTTTCGCGATTTTGACCCTGAAGATGAAGTTTTTTTTGATTTTATATGTTTACAATTTTTTTTCTTTATGACAAGAGCTACAACTTTGCAAGATAATAACACCGAGGTCCCACTTCTTTGGGGGCCCATAAAAAAAAACCTGGAGGACTTTGAGCAAAACTGGGAGACAGGGGTCTTTTTTTTTTGGTCTTTTATCACGTAGTGGTGTCCGTATATGATTATATTTTTTCGTGTTGCACTGTGTAGTTGCAGTATTTAAATATCGTTTTTCCTTTATTTTTCAGATTGTTATAGAGAAGACGTGGGAAATTAAAAATGGAATGGTGCACTACTGAAAAAGATGGAGCCACAGCCAGAGAAACAATGGCACTGGTAAGGGACATTTTCAGTGAACGCATTATTTCAAGGGGCATACATTTTAATTAGTCGCGATATTCGAATATTATTAAAAAATAATATTCGAGGCACAATTCGAACAATCGCTCCGGAACTCTTGAAACAAGTTATGGAAACATGGAAAACGTCTTAGAAAAAGCGCGACTATGCGAAGCTGAGAATGGGCAGCATGGGCACCATACCTACAATGGAGCCGCGTGTCGATCACGACCTACTAGCCAAAATCACGGCCCCGTCCATATATTGCAGGGACAATGTATATATTTGCCGGCATTGTTTTCATGAATTGAATTTCTAGTGATTTTTTGTTTCTTTGTTACCTGTCACTTTTTTTTTCAGAAGTTTTCAACAAACAGAACCACAGTTGGGTCACAAAAACTTAACTTATTAATAATTGTGTCTCCAACATGAAATATTGAAAAGCAAACTCAATGTGTTTGGACACAAGTATACTACATTTGCGATAAGCTACAATCGCGTTATATTTGTAACCAAACAACAAAAATTACAGATGTGAAAAGTAATGGCACCAATGAAATCGTAAATCGAATTGCTTTCATTTGAGGGCCAACACTTACCCGTAAGTTCAGGGGTTGGCGCAACGTCCAACGTCAGTTGTGTTGGTGCAACGTCCATTTCGTCACATGATTTTCTGGCCGCCCGACAGCAATTGGACAAAGACTACATTGTTTGGCCACTCATCTTGAAGAGACTGAGATAACGCGAGATCTTCCCAGGGCCGGCTGGCCCGGAGCAGCTGTTCTGCTGCGAATATTGCTGCTGTTGCCCAAGATGTCGAAGAGAAGCCTGGAACATCGACCAGACGATGTGACTTCTTTTTATGGGGGTTTTTGAAGTCGCGGATATACGTCAAAAAACCTCAGACCATTGAAACCCCTAAGGAGAATATTCGCCAAGAATGCGAGAACCTGTCGCCCGAAGATCTCGCAAGTATGCCATAAAACGAGCCCGTATGGTCACGAATTAGGACGGCGGCCGATATCATTTTTTCAGGTTGATGGATTAAATTCTAATCGATTAAATAAACAAATTTCACAAGCAGAACTTAAGAGTTTCATTAAAAAAAAAACAACCGCAAAAGAACATTGGGAACATTGGGTATACATAAATAATATGATTTTCTGCATAAAACGTATAAGGGTACCTATTAAAATAGGATTTTCTCTATGAATTCAAAGAGTTTTCGCTATGGAAATTAAATGAAAAGTCATAGTGTTTGGTAATAAAGCGATCTTTTTGAGTTTACCGGGGCATATTTTTCTCTGCGTACTTCGCTCGGACAGATTAATGCATCAAACCCAACACCTCCTTTGTTACAGATGAAGAAATTCGCTTTCGAGAACTGAAAAGTATTTACCATAAACGATTACTACAAGCGAGTTTTAGTAACTCAAAATCCAAAAGCAAGTTTAACGAAAAAATTTTGTGGGAAACTACATTTTCGTTTAACGCAAACCAATTTGAGTATTGTTTCACTGAAAATTATATATTTTAAATATAAAACTTACCTAAGAACTAACGCTTTACCCGAAATGGATTTGAACCCGACACCATATCTGCATTAGGGTCTCCCAACAATAAATTTTTTTTTTGCTCAAGCTTTATTTGAAAGGTAAAGTATTTTTCAGATTTTTTGGAAGAGGTTCAGAGGTCACGCAAGTCGAATTTCTCCCAAAAAACGGGTATTCCGAACGTTTTTCGAATACTACTTAAAACTCGGTTATTAACCACGATTTTCTTAGTTTGTAAGTCAATATTTTTAAAGCAAAACGTTCAAATTTTTATTGTATATGCATAAACCACCAGTTTTGGAAATGATTTTTGAATACATTTTGTTAATAACGCTTTACAACTTTTAAAATTTATATGAAACTTTAAAAAACTAATGATGCACTTTAAAAGACGAATAAATTCCAAGCAAATTTTGTGAACAAAAAATTTAGAATTGCAGTTGCTGTTCCTTAGTTATATCATTTTAAAACTTTTTGCCAATTGAATGAAACTAATAATACTATCAACTGTTTACAATGTTTGCACAGGATTTGCTTTAAACATTGCATTAATGAAAAAATCTACATACGCTAAGTAACGACAAAGAAATACGACAGAGATTGGCGCGACCTCTAAGCCTCTCAAATCTCAACGATACTTTACCCCATAAGCTTTCCAATTGAGTTTGAGCAACCATTAAAATCGAAAAAGAAAATTGCTTGTTCGCGTGCCTAGATTGAGCCATCGCATACATAGCGTAAAGACGAGTATTCGCTTCCCATTAAGATTTGCTTATTTCTTTTCGTTAAAAGAAGCCAGAATCAATTCCAATGTCAATGTAGTAAATGTATGCGTGTTTTTATAAACGTGTTACCTCTCAAGGAAGAGAGAAGCAATTCATGATCATTGACTAATTCTTATATATAGACTTAACATTTCTCTCAGCAAATTTATGACATTTGGCCTGGTGTGATATGAACGTTGGATGTTGAAAAGAATTGCTTCAGTAATACCAGATAGAGGCAATGGTTCAATTCAACCAACAAAATAACAACAACGGTACTTCTGTTTGATGTGTTAATATCTATAGGCGGGGGTAGGCACTAAATTCACAAAGTGAATACATCCAAACACAGTTTGTCCGACTGATCACATAGATTGTCAGACTGCGATCACACAGATTGTCCGACTGACATCACAGATTGTTTGGTATTAAACTCCTCCGAAACGGCTGGACCGATTTGTATGAAATTTTGTGTGCATATCGGGTAGGTCTCAGAATCGGCCAACATCTATTTTTCATACCCCTAAATGATAAGGGTGATCCACCCCTATATAGAACACAGTTTTGTCCGAGTGCGAAACACAGTTTGTCAAACGGTGAAAAAAAACACACACTGATGTAGCGGCAGCGACTAGTTGTCTTGTGTGGGTGCGGAGCACTCTCAGAGCAAAGAGAATAATGACATGGTTATACGTATGAGATAGCAAGAGAGCAACGAAAATTGTGTGAACTTGTGTAGCGTATGTACGAACATAACAATGTATGTATGTTCATGTGTCTGGTGCTTTGCATTCTCTTTGTTTTTTGTGGGAATAAAACAAAAAGTTTTAAGAATGAAAATAATGACACACATGTGCTTGCACTGGACTTTAAATAATTTTAAGTATTAATATTATTTAAATGTAACGTCATCATATGATTGAATGCTTTGTTTTATTTTATATTGCAACATTTACTAATGTGCTAATATAAATCGAACAGGTACCGTGTAAGAAAAGGTATTAACACATCGCCCGTGAGTTCCAACACTCATTGATTTTTTGTGTGTTATAATTATTGTGTTAAATATAACACAAGTGTATGCTAACAACAACAGTCAATAACAAAGTGTAAAACACATTTAAATTTTAAAGTTTTTCATCGAAACAACATGAAAAATGAAAGTCAGAAGTTCTTGTAATTCCACCTGGTAATTTCGGCAAACATCTCTCTCACACCGACCGCACTACGAAGAGTGTGAAAGGAAACATCAGATGAGTCAACATTTTTCTCTTTAAAGAATTATTCTATGTTCATGATCGCCTTTGAGTGTATGCGGGCGTGTATTTACATTATATTTTATAATACACGGGTTTCTTTATTTCATTTGACAATTTTGGGATAAATGAAAGTGCGTTTACAACAAAAGGAACTATTTTTGCTATAAATGTTTTTATTTATGGGGGCAAACATGAAACTAGGTATCAAACGAAATATTTTTTTCCGACAAACGAGGTAAAAACGTTGTTTCCCTTAAGTGTATGTCATGAGGAACTATCGCATTCACCTTGTAAGGTGAAGAACAAAGATAAGTTCCAAAATTTCAATAATATTAATCACACATTCGCCACTTTAATAGGAATACATTAATATTAATTTATTGATAAAATTCTTCTAAAGTGGGCGGAAACACTTCACAGCTCTGCTGTAACCATATGCCATAACCAAAGCCCTTACGTATCACAGCCTCCTGACGCAATTATCACACAAAAACAATGGATAAACCGCAATAATAATTTTCGGATGCGCAACAACAATTGTCTTTCTAAATAGCAATTACGAGAGCCGTTGGAAAAGGCAAAATACTAAAATATTGCCTTAACGCGGGAGGGGGTTGACGAGCCCAAACTGATTGTTGCATGTTCATTTTGCTACAACTCCAGCGGAATCGGAATCGACACTTTTGTGCTAATAATAAACAATAACAAAATAATCATCTGCGCAGTGTTTCAATTCTGAATTGAAGAGCAGCACCATCCAAGGTTTCTATTTACACTTGAGCAAAATGTCATGCTGTGCCTCTAAGTACCAGACAACTGTGGCAAAAAAAAAAATAAAATAAATGATAAAAATCGGGGGAATGTTACACAAAGATCAAGTGTGGCATGCGTTTGGAAAACAACCCTCGCCATTACGGGTAGCGGGAAAATTGAATAGAATCATCATTCCCTGTGGAGTAATTTGTTTATGAATCGAATAGCAGTAGAGAAAGAGTCTCGCACAAACAAACACCCTCCACGAACATCAAATACCAACCCCTTTTTTCCCAATTGCCAGACATTGGCCTTCTATTGTGGCGTGGATTAGTCCATGGATAAGGATCAGGAATCATTATTGTGGCGTTTGTGCCTGAAAATTGAGCAGTTAAATGGTATTTGTTGTTATTATCGCTTCTGTTGTTGTTACATTCAGGGCGTTAGAAGTCGTCGCATACGAGTTGGCCTCTGCAATTATTTGCCTTTCACATTATGACTGTGGTGGTCCCGTGGCATAAGGATTCGATTTGCGCTTATTTGTTTCATTGTGGGAAGAGCGAGAGTGGTTGAATCTCTTTGTTCTTTCTCAAAATTTTGATTATTGTTTTCATTTTCTTCCGTCTGTGGATATGTGTTGGTTTTATGTGGAAGGAAGAAAGGATTACGGTTAGGAGTTGTTGTTTATTGATAATGTTGTTAGTTTTTATTTGCTGTCCGCAAATATTTGTTTATTTTAAGTTTCTGAAGTTGAGCGCTGTTGCTGTCACGGCTGTAAACGTGATTATGATGATTATATTACAATGTTTAGTACATGGGATCTAAAGGATTAAAATGCCCTACCTTAAGTGATGATTTAATTGGAATGTTAAACTGAAATTTAAAAAAGTTTGTGCTGTGCGCAAAATGTTCATTCGGGGGTTTCATTTCATTAAATAAAACTTCATTCTCCATTACATACCATGAAGAGAGTAACTTTATTTGCATTGCATGCATTTTCTTTTTTTGAACTTATTAACCAGGATCTCCTTAGTTACATCGATTTCGAACTTCTGTGTGAATAACATTTTAATAACTTTGAGCATCTTCATGACTCAATATAAAGCTACGGCTGGAATTAATCAACGATTTAACGATCATAAGTGATTTAGACCAATGACAGTTAAAACCTCAAAGCTACATGCAATAGAACAAAAACGGTCAGAATTATATTGGTCCAAAACTATTCCCTTTGTTAAGTAGTCGCATGGTTGATGGTTGACGTTGATATTTTGCTCGAAAATAAAAAACTTGTATCATAAAATAAAAGTAGAAACGTCGAAGCATAAACTCAAGCAAAAATCAAAAGTATTGCTTCGCCAGTACGCCAAATAACGGCCACAGAAGGATTTGGTTTACCAATGAGAAAATGTTAACTGGGGAGGAGTCGTTCAATAAACAAATAACAAAACTGGTTCCTAGAGTTCAAAGAGGTCACCTTCTTGCTTCTGTGATGGTATGGTGAAGAGTCGCCTATGACGGCGTAACCAATCTCCATTTCTCCGAAAAGGCTGTTAAAACTTCGGCAAAGGTACCAATCTGACATTTTGAAAAACTTGTGAAGCCATTCAATTGCACATTCAGCTCATAACGCAATAACCACTCCATACTGGTTAAAAAATAATAATTTAACAAACTTTATTACAAGGAATGATTGACCATCGGGTAGTCCATACCTAAAATCTTCTAGAAGTTGGGGTCCGTTTTAGAGGACAGGGTCTGCAATACTCGTCACCGAAATTTGGAATCTCTTAAGCATGCACTTGTCCGCGCAGACAGAGGACAATTACCCTGTGGATGTGGTGCATACTGCAATAGACGATTGACCGGTCAGACTTCGCTCGTGCTGGAGGGAAAATGACAGTCATTTCAAATAATCATTTTATTGAAAATATTAATACCACAAAATACAAAGAAGTTATTAAAAAATCGTGTATTGTTTGGATTTTGTTAATGGAAAACCAAGTTCCAGAACATATGAGTTAGCTAAAATAAAAAAATTGGTTTCCCGTTACATCAAATGACAGGATTAGAAACTTAGAAAGAGCATCCCACAAAACTAGAGAGCTGTGCGCGTTCTATTTTTATACTCACTAATCGGGAGCTACAGTTTTACACCCGAACGGTATTTTGAGAGAATTTGTCATGGTTAAATACTCGATAATGTCGCAGTCACTAAGCGAGGTGGCCGCCGCACAGTGGTTCAGAATCAATTTCCATCGGTCAAAAGCCTGTATCTTTTGATCTAGAAAACATTTTTGAGTTCTGGAAAAAATTGATTGCATACAATGAGTGAGAAATTACAATGACAGATCAACTTTGCAAATCGCACAGTGGGATATGTTTTAAAAAACTGTTGGACAATTCCTCCTTGGCTGCAATTAATTTTCTACAGAACTCAAAAATGTTTTTTAGATCAAAAGATACGGACTTTTGAGCGATGGAAATTGATTTTGAACCACTGTGCGCCGTCGAAAGAATTTAATTTGGTCAGAACAGGAATCGAAACCACGTTCTCATGCACAAGAGCCGCGGAAACTACCATTGCCTCACCGACGGCCACAGTTATCGAGTTATAGGAAGATGAAATTTGAAAAAGGCTGACAAATTCGAGTGACTTAATTATATAATTTTTTTTATAGAAATGTAAAAAATTATCTAAAAGTATTAAAAACAATTTTTCGACAGGTTGCTTTTCAATCGAGTTATCGGAAGTTAAAATTTTTGGAAATTCAATAAAAAAGGCTTTTAATTTTATTTGTACAGAAATTCTTAAAGTATCTGAAACATTTTCATAAAATTAATTTTAAATTCGAGTGACTCAATTCAAATTTTGTTATATAAAGTAAAAATTTATCGAAAAATTAAATAAAAATCTTCCGAATTTTGCACATTTATCGAGTTATTTAGAGTGAAAAGGTAGCAAAGTTCGATAAAGTCCAGTACAGAAATTTCAGTCAGGTGAACAGACATGGACATACCCTCACACCCATTTAGTCCAAGTACCATTAAAAAAGCTACATATTCGCCCGTCAGTTACACAAGTGGGCGAGGCAAATTTGGCTATATTCAAAAGCAGAGTGACAATTCGCAAAATATTATCTAGTACCCAAACTCACTAGGTTCAGTTTTGGGGATTTATAGTGACTGCCAGCTGATGGTCCACCCAATATTTGTATGGGAGGCACAAACATGGTTAAGGTGAATCTATTCATTTGTAATTACACTGTAAATTTGACAAATTATTGCCCAATTCCAAATTGTTTTAAGGTCTGTTGTGGTTTACGGTAGATCTTGTGTCGGCCAGATGGAATGACACCAATGTTTTGTACGGGAGATATAAAATTGGTGTGGCAGTGTAGTTTATTTTAGATTAGAAAGTAGCTTTTAACAAAACATTACCCACTACTAGTGTATTTAAAACCGAAACCGGTTAACCAATTTATTTCGCCGATAGTTTTCTGAAGTATGTAGTCCAAGGCAACAGAAATCATATCTGCCAACTCCGATTTAGATTTAAGGCCCGGGACTAATGACAGCACAGGTAGTACGATATGTTAGCAGAAATGCAGAAAAATAGCAGAAACTATAACAATATTCACAATCCAGAATGTAGTACAGACCGTCCAAAGGAATATTTACTCAACGATGATTTTGCCTAACTGGGGAAGTAATACATTAGAACAGATAGGTGGAATAAAACAAATAAATAAATAAAGGGTGGGCCGTGAAAGATAAGTGTTACGTAAACTATCCCAATTCCAGTAGGCCTTAAAACACGAAATAGAGGTCCAAACAATCGACAATGTACTGAAAAATTGGTCGAAAGAGGGAGGTACTATGTTTATATTAGAATTTTTTTTAAAGCGGAATTAAATTCCAAACTTTACATGACCCACACTTTAGTTTCCCATCACATACCATGAAGGCGTAGGCTTACACCCTCTGATTGGGATCTGCAGTTTATTACCGGTTCCGAGCGGAATTTTGTCTGCTTTTTCACGGGTACTCGTATGTACTCGGTAGTCGATCTCGAAATTCAAAAAGACGGACTTAAAACTATGCGATGTTTATAAAAGGCATTGTTTACCATTTTGTCATAAAAACCGAATACGGTTATTAACAGGTTTCTACACCTCGGTTTAACCGAAAACCGGTTTCGCCAAAATCGGGATATTGGAAGAAACCGGAAACCGACATTCTTAGAAAACCAGGTTTTTGAATACACTACCCAGTACCAAATTTTCTTAATATATTTTGTGGTTTGCGGGAGTTATCGCATCGATCAACCGGACAGTCGCCCAACTTGTATATGGAAGGTACCAGAATGGCGGTGGCAAAACCACTCATTTTCCAAACAAGAGTGTCAACCTCTCCAATTCTCTCCAGTTAAGTAGATATTCACAGATTACACTCTGGAAGTTTTTGAAAAAAATTTTAAAACACATATGCACTCAACGGATTTAGACTAATTCGAGTCCTACGAATCGATCTGCATCATTAGTTTTGTGGTCTATAATGATGGTTTCATACAGATTTCTTTTTTTAATTTCTTACTCAGAAGCTGCGATTTATAGCTCATTTTTTGAGACAAGTTTTTACATATGTCACCATTACTCGAGAACGCCTTATCCGATTTTATTTAAACAAATTTAGGAAAATTAAAAATTATAATACCTTTAATCTGTGCGTATGCTATTTGCTATGGAACAGTTTTGCAGTTATAAATAAATTTACGAAGAAAAGATAAAAAGATAAAATTGTCTATGAACCATCATTATGGGGCAAAAAACTGATGATTCGTAGGACCCTAATTAGTGTAAATCCATTGAGTTCACTTCTGTTTTTTCGACTTGCACAGTGTTATTCACCTGTGTCTGAGTTATATCTACGCACATATGTATACCAGGAGCTGAAGCCAGGCGACCTACGACCTTTCGTTGAATGGTTCTTAGAGAAGCTGGGAGATGATCAAATTTTTTATCGAAATTTATTTTTCAGCGAATTACTGAATTTGGTCCGAGGAGCAGCCAGAGGCTTTTCAAGAGCTGTCAATGCATTGCAAATTCATTGCTTAGTACTGTTTGTAGGCTGACGGTATCAATGGGCCGTACTTCTTCAAAGACGATGATGGCCCAATGTTAACGCCAATGTCGTAAGGCACCGTTCGAGTATCACGGAAGCTTTTTGCCCAAAATTGAAGAATTGGATTTGGTTGGCATGTGGTTTCAACAGGACGTGCCACGTTCCACACTGCACGCGATACTATTAACCACCTGAGAGGTGACTTTGGTGAGCAATTAAGATCACGTTGTGGCCCTGTCGATTGGTCGCCTCGTTCGAGCGATTTTACCCCAATAGAAATTTTTTTTGTGGGGGTTTAGGAAAAAAAACCGTCAATCAAACCACGAAAAAGCTTGATAAATACAATGAGGACCTTGCACCATCGATTTCAATTGTAAACAAGTGGTTTACGGACTTTCGTTGTGCCTCCATAAGTACAAATGACGCTGAACGTTCTGGACGGCCAATTAAGGTCAATATACACGAAAATGCCGAAAAACCCACAATATGGTGTTGGCCGATCGAAGAGTAAAAGTCCGTGAGATTGTTGATGCCATATGCATATCATATGGTAGCGTGGTTTCGATTTTAAATGTTCAGTTGGATTTAAAAAAGCTGTCTGCAAGATGGCTGCCGCGTTTGCTCTCAATTGACCATAAACCTACGGATGCACACGTGTGTAGTCTCAATGGCACAATTCAATGAATTTGGCTACGAATTTGTACTTCATCCGCCATATTCTCCGGATTTAGCCCCAGTGACTATTGAATATTTCCAAATGGCTCAGTGGAAAGAGATTTAGCTCCAACGATGGAATTATTGATCAAAGAAATGCCTATTTTATGTACCTCAAACATCCTAGAGAAAATTAGAGAAACGTTGGACTAAGTGTATTGAGCTGAAAGAAGATAATGTTGAAAAATACAATTTTTTTTGCAAAGAAAACTGTGTTTCATTCAAAAACTCACGGACTTATTGATCCGTCCTCGTATATTTCATACTTTATAAGACCAATTTCATTGTAAGGAAAAGAATTTATCAGTGTTTCATTTCATGTTAAAGTGTCATACCTCAAAAATTGACACCCAATACAAACTCACCTAGTAACCGAACGGCAGCGAATGATTTTCTTTGTTGGAAATTTGGATAAATTCAATGAAAAATTTAATTTATTTGCTCTTAGTGACTATTTCCTATTTCCAAACCTAAAGAAATGGCTCGGTGGAAACAGATTTAGCTCCAACGATGAAATTATTGATCAAACAAATGCCTATTTTATGGACCTCGAAAAATCGTATTTTTTGGAAGGTATACAAAAATTGGAGAAACGTTGGACTAAGTGTATGGAGCTAAAAGGAGATTATCTTAAAAATTTATTATTTTTGTGCAAAAAAAAACTGTGTTTCATTCAAAACGTCACGGACTTATTGACCCACCCTCTATTACACGTGTAATTGGTAAGATACCAGTTGAATTGCTGGAAAAAGTGTGAAAAAATGGAACTTTCAGAATGAACCACGTGAAACGTAGCCTTGGGCAACAGTTTCGTGAAATATTATCTAAAAAGTAAATGGCAAACATTGATTTAACGATCCAAATATATAGTTATATCACTTGTGAAAACCTGCTGTTTTTTCTTCAATTTTATAAAACCAAATGGCAAAAAATTTCCAATTATTACTCGTTTATTTCAGGCGTTTTTCGCTTCTTCTGAAAGCATATTTGAGTGTGGAGATACTATACCTGGTTTGCGGTAAATAAAACCATTACCTTTCTCGAAAAGGTTCGTTTTAAGTTTATAGTTACAATATATCCTTTGTTGTAAACGATTTTAGATACTAATCACAAAGTAAAAGGTACGTTTGACTCAACAACTATGCATTTGCCGCAATTGCATTACCCAAACAAAGTGTATTTATCTGAAATTTCGTTTTAGTGCAATGAAATTTTCCACTACGTGTACGAACTAAACCTAATCCAAAAAAATGCTAGACTTTACGTTAATAGAATATTAAATGATCCCAAATTAAATCATTGTGAACTAGAGAAAGACCTATCCTGGATTCACCTGACTGATTTATTCCTGTTTTGTTTGACGTTTTATAAATTATTGCCGTAAATCACGAAAATATCTCATAAAGTCGCAGTACAAAAACAATCCCTAGACCACAAGGCTAACAAGACATCCGACCCAACATCATTAATAAAGACAAAAGTGAATAGAAATAAATTCGTCTCCAAAGTATCTCAAAGATATATGAGACAGTGAATTTGCTAAGAACCTGTTTATTAGCTTCCTAATGTATGACAATAATTATGCTGAAATTCAACTACTGCCCTAAGTGTAACATTAGAAGGTAGCGAGCAGGACGACAAGTGAAGAGAGGGAGTGATTTTTTTTTGCAATTCCTTAGGGATTCATTTATACCCTATGGTCTTTTGTCAGCCAGTGGAGAAACTTTAGCTACCACAGAAGGCAGTGAGTAAGTGGTATTTACTTGAGAGTTGTAGACAGTTCATATGCCAAACAAATGTGACCTCTGCACTGTTACTAACATTGATTGTACTCGTAATTTTTCTCCATAATATATGTATGTTGAATAAAATATAGTGTATTGCGGTGGCGTGATGGAGTTATGAAATTGAATAATATTAGAAGTTGATTGTATCATTGTTTGCTTTATAGACAAATATCAAAAGTATAAATAATAATACTTACAACACATATTACATATAAAAATTATACCTACAAAGTATAATATGTAACTAAATATCAAAATAAAATATTTACATATTTTTATGTACATGTTATGCAAGTGCATAATAAACGTTTACCCATTACCCACAGGGTAAGGCGAAAATAATGGGTAGCTTCACACGACAGTGAGCAAGTACTCATTATAATCAGCCATTACGCACAGGGTAAAGGGGAAAATAATGGGCAGTTATCCACAACGATGGGGAATTACACATCACTATTGTTCACTACCCATCCCCATTTTAGTCGAAAATGTGAAACAATTGGTAAATATATCGCATGATATGGTGTCGCCCTACCTGAGGCTTCGCATCGTACTGTGTTGTTCTTTATTTATTTATAAATTATAAATTATTATGTCAATAAATAATTTCAAACACACTTCAAAACATTCATTGCAGCAATAAAACAAAATCATTGTAGTAATGAAACAAATTCATTGCAACAATGACTCAAATTCATAGTACCAATGAAACAAATTCATAGCAGCAATGAAGCAAAATCATTGCTGTAACGAAACTAATTCATTGCAGAAATGAAATAAATTCCTTGCAAGAACGATACTTATTCATTGCAACAATGAAACAAATTCATTGCAGCAACGAAACAAATTCGTTGCAATAATGAAGCAAATTCACTGCAGCAAAAACCATACTTTCACAACAGTAACGAACAATTAGCAGTTGATGAACACACTTTCATAGCGGGAATGAAACGTTACGTTAGCTCACTTTCGATGACAAAAGTTGTTGGGGTGATGAACATTTTCATCCATGTGACGATGCCTTTCCGTTCAGTGTAGTACCTTATGACTCAATTACAGCACTTTTCTATTGTCGCTTTTCTCTTATTTTGTTGCAGGGCTTATCCATAATGACCTACTTAGTAGGAAGGCATTCAATTTAGGAAAATATTTGTTTAATTAATATCTGTTTGGAGAAAGTGAATGCAGTTTTTGACTCCCGCAATTCTACCCTGTTTCTCGAAGATATACTCCAGGATGTGGATATGTCTAAAGTGGCATTCGGTGGCGCAATATTTAATATTCGTGACTCTTGCACAGGAGAATGTGGATTCGATCCCCGATCAGACCGCGTTTAAATTCTTTCGACGATGGTCACTTCGATTGAAGTCGGCGAAATTATCATGTAATGGGTTTTCCAATACATGACAAATTTGAATTTAATTTGTGAACGCAATATTTCACTGATCATCTAACTGTTACTTTCCTTTTTGATCATTCGGTGGCGCAATACTGATCATCTAACTGTTACTTTCCTACTTGACAAATTTGAATTTAATTTGTGAACGCGAAATTATGGCGAAATTTGCATAAAGGTCCTGGTTTACACAAATACAAGATCATGCTGACTCAAGAATTGAAGCCGATGGAACATTTGACGCGAAGTACGTTCTCCGAGTGGGCTCTGGAGAAGATGCGCCAAGATGATGAATTTCAACGCAAAATCAACTTCAGTGACGAAGCTCTTTTTTTGGCTCAATGGGTTCGTCAATAAGCAAAATATGCGTTATTGGTTTGGTGAAAATCCACATTTGCTTCATGAATCACCACTTCATCCGCAAAAAATAACGATCGTCACGTTGCTGTGAATGGCGATCTTTATCGCGCCATGATTACCGATTATTTTTGGACCGAATTGGAAAACATGGACTTGGACGACATGTGGTTTCAACAGGACGGTGACACAACCCACACACACAGCACACGTTACAATCAATTTATTGAAGAGTAAGTTTGGTGAGCGTGTTTTCTCAAGAAATGGACCAGTCAATTGGTCGCCTCGTTCGTGCGATTTAACGCCTTTAGATTTTTTCTTTGGGGCTACGTCAAATCATTGGTCTATGTCAACAAGCCGACGAGGATGGAAGAACTCAGAGCCAACATTGTGCGCGAAATAGCGACCGTTACGGCCGAAATATGTGACGAAATTATCGAAAATTGGGTCCAGCGAATCGACCGCTGCCGACGTGCACGCGGTGACCATATGAACGAAGTCGAGTTCAACCCATTAAGGTTTTGATTGTATTTCAAGTAAAGGGTTTTTCAATAAGAGCGCTACAAAAGTTTTTTTAAATAAAACAAACCCGGTTTTAGATACCAATGAAATTCTTTATTCCTGTGAAAGTACGTTCGATGCCATTATGTATGGAACTCGATTTAATTTGCATGGCCACCACAGGCACGCTTGCGGAAGTCCAGACGCTGAACCCAATTTTCGACGGTTTTCAAGCATAAATCGGCCGATACTGCTGCAATTTCACGTTCGGTATTCGTACGAATCGAGGCGGCCAATCGACTGGGCCATTTCGTGAGATAACACGTTCACCAAAGTTGGTTTCCAATAAATTGATTGTGCCATTCGCTGTGTGGCTTGTGGCGCCGTCCTTTTGGAACCACATGTCCTTCAAGTCCATATTATCCAATTGACGCCAAAAATATTCGGTTATCATTGAACGGTAGCGATTCGCATTCACAGTAATGTGCCGGTCTTGATCATCACGGAAGAAGTACGGCCCAATAATGCCGCCGGCCCATAAACCGCACCAAACCGTAATTTTTTCGGGATGCAATGATGACTTATGGATTACGTGTGGATTGCTGTCTGACCAATAACGCATATTTTGCTTATTGACGAAGCCATTCAGCCAGAAATGAGCCTCATCGCTGATTGTTGAGGCGTCTTAAAGTTGGCCTCTTAAAGTTGAGGCTACTGACTCCAAATTTCGGTAGTAAATTTTAATAATTTCGACTCGTTCTTGGCTCGCATATCTTTCCATGGTGAAATGGCAAACCCTACTGAAGAGAAATGTCAAAAGAGCGGGAAAAAATATGGCGTCGTTTGCTGTCCCTATCGATTTACGTTTGTAGCGTCTGTGTTGAAAAACCCTTTAGATCATAAAGATTTGGAAATATCTCAAATGTTCTGCGTTTTATTTAAACAAAAATTGGCAAGGCCTTATTGGAAAACCCTTTAATTAACCAAGACAAAGTTCTCAAAATACAGTTCGGAAACTGATAGTCTCAATCAGTGAGTACAAATCTAGAAAGAGCACAATTTTTTCATAGCATGTAATGGGAAAATACTTATTTTTATTATTTAAATATTTGGAAGCGGAAAAACTCTACCTCGCCACCAAAGTAACACCCTCTTTCTCAGTACAATGGAAAAACTATACTAATAAATTCTTCACAGCAGGTTCATTGTATTGGTCGTATTATAAGAAGAAAAACAAAAAGATTTATACACTCACAACTCCCTGACAGCCGTCAACAGCATTCACCCGGCAATGAGAGCAGTGTTGCAAGTACTTACAATTTTATACATTTTTCTGACTACTATTAAATTACTTATGAGCATGGCCAGGGGAGAGGAACTTACAAGGAAACTCAACTATATAGTTTTGAGCCTAGCAAAGCTTAAGGCGAACCACAGCCACAACCATACATGGATGCCAACCATTCAGCAATCGTGTCTCTCTCATTAATACTCAGCTGTTAAAGTCGGCACGGCACGTCTCAACTTTCATCTCGCCTCGTCATATATGCGTGCTTGTTAATATATTTTATACAATTTATTTGCAACAAAATGTGGCCTGTCTTTTCGTCTATCTGCCTCAAATCTTCATATGGTTCCTGTAGCACTCATTCGCCCCTTTGATACAGTGACAAACAAGTGAGTGGCCTCCTTAAGTCTCGGCTGCAGAGTCATATGACAATAGTGATGATTTTTTTCATCTTTTGGATTTCAATTGAGGCTGACATTTGTTCAGATACAACCAGATTCCAAAGAACAAATGGAAATTGATGTGAAAGATGAAGCACAAAATAAATCACATTTGCGCATTGCAAACAATCAGTTCAGCTCTACTCAGAGTCTCTTCGAATCGCCAATTGGCATTTTACATCCAGACTTGTTTGGTTTCTGTCAACTGTTAATAGAATTCAATTCAGTGTCGATGATTTTTATTAACATGAAAACAAATTCTGGGGGGAGTTATGAGTGACTCTTGTATTATGGCCCTTTTGCTGCTACATAGTAATATGATTCCGGTTAATTTTTATTGTTCATATTGTTATCTATGAAATATGATTCATGGAAAATACGATTGTGGTTTTAGCGGCTTTAATGTATTGCCTGTGTATTCTGCTTGAGGGAGTGTGGTAAAACTTTCGATGTTAAGTGTCAATTCTTGTAAAGTGTAAATTTCTAGCGAAATTTTAAAATCCCATTATTCATAGAAAAAATGACCAATTAAAGAATTGAATTTCATTGGTGCTAATGGAGATTTCTGACGAAGTGTAACTTGTGGTGGAAATTAATGTCCACAGTGAGAACTCATATTGTGCGGTTGCGATATAAGTCGATTGAATTTGTATAGCCTCACCCATATGTGATGTACATATGTAAAATTCAGCTTTGGTTTATTTACAGGACATTTGTACTTAGTAAGAACTAACTTTGAATATACAATAAAAGATCTCGAACAAATTCCTGCAAGACTTCCTAACTCCTACAAGTTCTCCATTACAACCAGCGAGGTTTATTACTCCCATTTGGCTTCATTCTTCGACATGAGTAGAGTGTTCAAACCCGAAACCGAAACCCGAGAAACAGGGTTTTTGATGTGTTAACATCTATAGGCACGGGTAGTGCAATATATCAAAGTAAACACATGCAAACAACACACAGCGTTAGCATTACATATGTGGTTGTTGTACAACAATAGTTTCTGCCTTAATATAGGTATGATGCTGTTGATGTAGCGGCAGCGAACAAACAAGTAGGTCGTCGTCGCTTAAGAGTATTGAATAGTAGAGAGAATTCATGGAATGAATTGTATGACTCAAAAGCACTGGCGACATAAAAACGTATTACTTTATTTTTGTCATAACTTGGTCCATTCATAATTTTGATGTGAAACATTGATGACATTTGAAACATTTATGCTTTTTGTATTGTTTTATGTAATAACATTGTCGAAATGGTGCATTTGTATTGAAATATTTTCACCCATATCATTTAATATAAGTAATTAAAAAATATTATGAAATTTGACTCGCGAATCATTCTTTTTGAATTAAATCGAGAGCGGGCAATATTTTAAACTCTTTGAAAATAAAAATTCGGCTCCCGAGATAAAAATAAAACTCGCGAGTTGAAAAAATTTAAATCTTCAAATTTTTCGAGCGAATCGAAAATTAAATGACAATTGCTGTATTTTAAATTACAATTTATATCCTTTTTTAAATCCAATTAATGTCTCTTAAATTTCCATTGATATCTTTTAAAAGTCAATTGATTTGATTTTAATTTCAATTGACTGGTTTTACATCACAATTTATGTGTTCTTTGACGTTCTATTGAATTCTCAAAATTCAATTGCTGTCCTACATTTCAGTTAATGTCTTAAAATTTAACAGCATTTTGTTAAATTACACTTAATGTTTTTTTAAAATTCAATTTATATTTTTTAAAATTCAATGTGTTGCTTCTAATATTTCTCTTGATATCTTTTATATTTTTGTAGCTGTCGGTGTTGTAATAGTTAGTGTGCGAACCTCTTGTACATAAGATCCATACTCTGACCACCTTAAATTTCTTTCGGCGGAGGTCACCTCGCATAGTGACGTCGACACCATCGGGTATTTAGCCAATACCGTTCGGAATCGAGGTAAAAACTGTAGGTCCCAATCAATGACTATAAAACTCGAAAGCATATACTAGCTTACTGGTTGTGAGAAGCTCTCCCCAATCCCTTCGAGGTATGACTCAAAAGCACTGGCGACATCTGGCGAGTGATTCAAAACGTATCAGTTTCTTTTTTCATTACTTGGTCCATTCATAATTTTGATGTAAAACATTGATGACTTTTCAAACATTTATGCTTCTTGTATTGTTTTATGTAATAACATTGTCGAAATGGTGCATTTATATTGAAATATTCAATAAAGAGAATAACACTCGTTTATGCTCTTTTACTCAGACTCTCTACATGAGAGCGAAAAAAGAGTGCAATAAGTCCCCTATACTATTCAATACTTTTTGTCGTCGCTCTGTTTATTATTTCAGTGAGCCAAATATTGCAATTATTTCAGTGTGCTAAATTTTGTTTTATTTATTTGTACAATATTATATCTAATGTTAAAGCAGAAGTAAGAAAAAAGAACTTGCGGTATCAAAAGAGCCTTCAGCACAAAACAAAAAACGATTTCAAACCACAACAAAACAATATTAAACTAAATTTTATGTATCCTATAATGGAAGTAAGTACATTTCGTATAATGGCTTTTGGAATTGACTGCATTCTGGACATCATATGAACCTTGATCAATACTTATTAATTGATTTTAATAATATTTAAAAGAGCTTGCAAATTTTTATTTTCCAATGTAATATTAGCTAAAGTTCCGATGATTTATCAGAATTTTGTTGGGTCTGATTTTTAAGGCCCTTTACATTATGACTTGATCAAAATCAAAAAACAATATAATTATTTCTTATCTGTCACATACGTTTCTGACATATATCACAAAATTGTTTAATAAATTTGAAGAACTACCACAATATTTTTGTCCCAAAACTGGTACGAAATAATATTGAATTGGTATGATTATACGCAAATGCAATTAGAATTTGCGAATTTAATATGTCCCGTTAATTTAACCAAGTTTGGGCAACCAAACACCACAAATTAAACTAAAGTTAATACAAAAGTTGACATGTTCATACTCTGTTACTAAGGACAAGGAAGACCATCCACTCTAATCCCATATACAATTACTAAGTAAATTTGAAACCAATTTCTAACCAGCAACAATCCAAACATTGTCGCAGTAACAGATGAAAACTATTTACTCTCCAAATGCAATTAACCACAAAACTAAATTAAATTTGTCCAACATTTTGTCCATGAGCCCTAAATTACAAAGTAATTCCCATTTGCTTAAGTTGCCAAGAATGCATTGCAGAGTCCTGAGATCAATAGGACGTAGTTTCTATTAAAACTTAAGGTACAGATTCAATTAATATGGGTATCATATATGACTGTGTAAGTATTTAAATTCTAATCCAACACTTCATTTGTTATTCAATACAAATGCACATTTAAAATTTGAACTATTAGTCAATTATATATATAAAATATCAGTAATGTTGTTATGGGCATACATATGTATGTTGTTCTCTGTTGTTTATTGTACAAATTTGTTTGTCAATTCACAGATTTGAATTTCGAGTTCGACAGATATACAGCAATAATATTCATTTTGCAAATTTTCCAATTCTCAGCAATAATTGCAACTGCAACAGCAGTTGTATCAATCACCAACGTCAATTGAAATAAACATATGAATAAATTGTGTTCGTCTATCATATTGATATTTGAATGGCTACCTATAGTTTTTGTGACAAGTGGTGTAACAAATGCAGGAAAGTTTTGGGGAAAGATTTTATTGTAGATGCAACACAATTAGTTAGTATCCCATTTTATGCTTTTCTATTGCACAACTTGAAAATATATATTTGATGATATATCTTCTACAAGCTAGATTTATGGCAAATATGCCGCCATTCGTAATCGTCCATAATTATTTAGCATTTTCCAGTTTGCTATATAATTGTAGAATTCTTAAACCGTTTACATTTTTCATGATTTTTTATATTGGTTATATCATTTTCGTTTCTTTACACCTACAACTCATTAATACTGGGTGTTTCAAAAGTGGCCACCCTGTTGTAAGATGCTCTTATTTTTGCAAATGGCCGCCAATGTCAAATCTGTTTTGACATTTGTGGACTAGACAGATGTTGAACACAAGTAAACAAGCCATGGAGCGATACACTTCCCAAGATCTCGGAATAATCGTGTCTATTTTTTGCGTAACAATTCGTCTGTGGTGTTGGAGCAGCGCGAATACCATCGCCGATTCCTCGGCCGTGCGAAACCGACTGCGTAAACACTGCGCCGTTTGGCCACTAACCTTGAAGAGTATGGGAGAACACGAGACGTTGCCAGTAGTGGCCGGCCCCGGAGCGCCCGCTTTGCCGAGAATATTGCCGCTGTTGCCGAGGATGTCGAGCTGTCGCCAGAAACATCGACCAGGCGCCGTGCCTCGCATTTAGCCATCAGCCGGTCGACCCTATGGCGAATTTTGGTCAAAGACCTGCGCATGCTCCCATACAAAGTCCAGTCCGTGCATCACCATCCTCAATCTCGTGGACGAAGTGGAAGATTTTTCCACCAAAATCATAATGAGCGATGAGGCTCATTTCACTCCTGAGGCACCGAAAATCCACGAGTGATGCACGAGGAGCCATTACACCCGCTCAGAGTGACTGCATGGTGCGCTGTTCACGCTGGAGGAGTCATCGGGCCATTTTTTTCGAGAACGCCGCTGGTCAAACGACAACAGTGGACGGTGCGCGCTATTGTTTTTTCTGCCGCAATTCGATGAATTCGGACTGGAGGACATGTGGTTCCAACAGGACGGAGCAACGGCACACACTACGCGAGCCGCAACCGATATTCTGAAGGCGGAGTTCCCGGGTCGTCTCATCTCTCGTTTTGGCGATTTGCACTGGCCCGCAAGATCGCCCGATTTAACCGGTCCAGACTTTTTTGTAGGGTTTTTTGAAGTCCCGTGTTTATGTGAACAACCCCGAGACCCTGGAAGCCCTCAAGGTTAACATTCGACACGAGTGCGAGAATCTGTCGCCCGAAGTTCTCGCCGAAGTAATGAAAAATGCCATAAAACGAGCCCGTATGGTAATCAATTGTGACGGCGCCCATTTAACCGATATCATCTTCTCAACTTCTCAATCAATAAAATTCTAAAGGTTCAAATAAACATAATCAAAAAACAGAATCGAAGTTTTTCATTTAGAAAAAAAATGAGAGCCCTAACAACATTGGATGACTTCTTTTGAAACACATTGTATATTGCTGGACGAAACTGACTACATTAATAACTAAACGGCAATACCACACGACCAACTCTTCTTAAAGCTTACGCAGCATTATTGGTTATTTATTTAATTTTGGAACCATGTCTTGTTTAGGGCCCATCGAAATAAGTCCGACAATCCATTTCGTCTAGTACTAAGGTATTGATAGTAACGATTAGATTTCTACACTTAAGATCCGTATACTAAATGTAAAAGCTTGGTCACATGAATGAAATTGTTCGTCACATCGGCAAATAATATGATTGAAAGTTATAAAACGTATAGATTCATTACCGGAAGAAAAATGGACCATTAGGGCATACAAATGTCTGTAGTACAAGTACAAGTTCAAAGGCAGCGACAAATGTATTTAATTGTTGCGATGAAAATATTTTACTACAGCGATGAATATTGTTCATTGTTTCCGCATTAAATTAAACTAAAGTAGTTTACAAGTGTGCATTGTTTAAACTTAAACTTTTTCAAACTATTTTATAAATTTGCGTATAAAAATATAAATGTCTGGTATAAAATTTAAATATCTGGTATAAAATATATAAAATGTCGGGTTGAGCAACTGAAGTATCAATTAACATCAACTTTGATGTTAAAACCAGTACAGTCGTTTCAGTCGCGTGAATCGATGTAAACATACCCTCACTCTTAGGGGTCAAGTTCTACTAACAACTATAACTATATACGGACACCACTACGTGATGAAAGTTCAAAACAAAAAGAACCGTGTCTCCTAGTTTTGGCAAAAGTCATGGACTTTTTTTTATGTGCCCCAAAGATTTGGGGCCTCGGTTTCAGTTTTACAAAAAAGTGATAATTTTGTTAGTCTTATATCTTGCAATTCGTTCGGAGTTATGATTTACTCGCAGAGGGAAAGTTGTAGCTCTTATCATAAAGAATAAAAATTTCCACCATATAAAATCAAAATTCTTCAAGATCAAAATCGCAAAAACTTTTAACAAAAATTCGATTTTTTTTCCTTTTTTCCCCTGTTCAGGTCCATAGGTAGCAAACCGTTCAAAATTCAAGGAAACAATCAACTACAGAAATGTACCTAACATCTCACTAAACAACTCTCTAGAACATATGAACTTCCTAAGTACAACTTTCCCTCAGAGAGTAAACCAAATTCCAAGCGGTTTACCAGATATGAGCCTGACAAAATGATCACAAATCTTTGGGGGCCCATAAAAAAAAGTGCATGACTTTGGGCAAAACTGGGAGACACGAATCTTTTTTTTTGTCTTTTATCACGTAGTGGTGTCCGTATATGGTTATATTTTTTCGTGTTGCACAGATCATTATTAAATTTTGTACACAGGAAAAAAAGCGACGACCGTTAAATTTGCTAATTGTTAATACAAAATTTAATTGATTTTTGACATAGCCGCCGAGATGAAAATGTGCCTCGTTATAAAATCTTTGTACAAAATTTCCATCATGCTGGTGCGTGAACTACCGAGTTGTTGAGATCGGTGGTATGTCGATGTTCTTGTATTGAGTTGCACTTTCGGTAACAGCAGCCACGTCAACGTCGGCACGCACCTTACGACGACTGATACCATGAGTTTTGTCCACTAGCTAGCCAGTCTCACGAAATTTTTACATAAACTTACAGCGCGTGCGGTTTCATTTTGGCCAAATCTTATATTTAACAAACGCACAGTCTGGGGAACACAGCACTCATATTGGAGATAAAAAACATGGTTTCCCAATACATGGTTTCCATATAGGGATTGGGGAGAGCGGTTCACGACTAGTGAGCTGTGAGCTTCTAATTGTATACTCACTGACTGGGACCTATGGGTTAGACCTACGGTTCCGAACAGTATTTTGAGAAGTGTTTGCATGGCTGAGTACTCGAAAGTATCTCCATCACTAAGCGAGGTGACCGTCGTGGCAAAAATGTAAGTTGCATCCAGATAATTAATTGTTTCAGAAGAGGTTGTAGCAACCGTAAATTCGGCTATCATCGAATTGAGGTTGCCACAACCGAATCGAGGTTATCACGACTGAATTTAGTACCCACAACCGAAATTCGGTTGATGCAACCTAGTTTCATAGTTGATTCGGTTGTGACAGCTGAATCTTCAATTATATTTGTTCAGCCAACTACATTTTCTTAAACCGAATATGAAATTAATTCCGATGCACTAACCGAAATTGGCAAAAAATTCGGTTGTAGTAACCGAATGTGGCATCATTTCGGTTGGAGTAACCGAATTTCTCATCAATTCAGTTTTTACTATCGAATTTGGTATCAATTCGCAATAACCGAATTTAGCCTTAATTCGGTTGCAACAACCGAATTTTGCGTCAATTCGGTTGCAGTACCCGAATTTCCCACGAATTCTGTAGGTACAATCGAAGTCATTTCCAATTCGCTTACCTCAACATTAAATTATCTCTTTCCATAGGTGTTGTTGGTGGAATAGAGAGATATTTGACGTAAATTAACTTCCACCAGGAATTTTGTACTTTTTTGTTATATATTATTTGTTAGTATATATTTCTGGTGTATTTACACAAAAAAAAATTAACTGCTTAAGTTTCTATTATTCGATCTTTCAGTTGTTATGTTATTTAATAATTGTTCGGTTCAAGATCAATAACGATTAAAAAGTAATTTTTCTATTAAAAAATAAATTTTAAGAGAAATATTAACAAGAAATATGTGAAATTGATTATTATGGTGGATGATTGGAAATATGCCCACCAAGGGATATAATCAGCTCCCTTCTCCACAAGTATGTAGGTATATCATCATACATTATAAAGATAAACAAAACTCAACTTAACGAGAATTGTGTCAACACTATGAAAACGTACTTTTTAATAATTATTGATCTTGAACAGAACAATTATTAAACAACATAAAAAACTTAACGCGCAAAACGAAATGCCGTTGCTGTTTTCTTGTTGGTTGGATTGAGTCATTGCCTCTATCTGGTATTATTAAAGCAATATGGGTTTTGCATTAAAACATCGTATTTTGCAGTAAATGTGCAAGCAGATATCAGCTGTTGTTCAGTGTCGGTCGTTTGAGATATTCTACAATCGTCTGTATATTAAACGGTTTAGGACCTAAATCAACCGATACAACACGTCAGAATTGGTGCAGTGATCCATGATGGCTGAAACTTCAAAAAAAGATAAAGAAAATATGAAGAAAACAAATTGGCTACACTAAATGGTGCAAACTAATTATATTGACAATTAATTATATGACAGTTATAGTTTTAATTACCTTTCGAAATGCAAATTCCAAACAATTTCAATTACCTTGGCAATTGTACTTCTTTTCAAAACATTTTCTTCATATCTGGCACTTTTGGTTTCAAATATTTAATACAGTACTGGTTCATGAATTTGTAGGTACTATGAGGCAATACCTATCAAAGCCACAAATTTATACGTATAAAATACTTTAAAAACAGAATTCCCAGCAGTCAAACAAATTCAAAACAATTAAAAGCATGCATTTGCATTGCCTGAGCAAATGTAAATTCAAATTTTTTTAATTGCCATTTTGCATTTGCATTAGATAAATTAATGCAAATTAAAAAAAAAAAACATGTATGCCTCATATATATGAGTTTATTTTCTCATTTTTAATTGTTTAATTGTTTGTTTTTAATTGTAAAATAAATCATCCCTTATTAATAAAAATTTTCATTTGTGACAATATCTAAAGTCGGTTGTAACAACCACTAATTCGGCTGCGACAACCTCTACTGACTTTGTGTCAACCTCTAATTCGGCTGCGACAACCTCTAATGAGGTTGTGTCAACCTCTAATGAGGTTGTGTCAACCTCTAATGAGGTTGTGTCAACCTTCAATGGGTTGTGTCAAAATCTGCTGATGTTGTGTCAACCTATAATGAGGCTCTGACAGCCTCTAATTTGGGTGGCACAACCTCTAAATTCGGTTATGGCTAATTGGGCTGTTTCAACCGAATCTCCCTGTGAGTGTGAGCAAAGCAGGAATCGAACCCACGTTCTCACGGTCACACACTAACCATTCCCTCACCGACAGCCACAACTTTGTAAATAACATTTGAATATTTCCCAACGTTGTTCAAGCGTAAACCGGACTCATTTTGATATGTGGAGGAATGATGCGGACTAATTAACAATATTTCGAAAAGAAAAATTGTATCAGTGTCAAAATGACCACTTGATTTAGAAATATACGTGTATTTGGACCACCCGTTAAATGTTATACGTATACATCCCTGGAATCTGTTATTTTCTTCATGCTGGAACGATTGAAGGGCAGTTGGAAATGTCATAAACAACACGGCCTCTTAATCATCTTACGAATTATTTTCATAATTGTCTCGATTTTATTTCCCCACCCTCATATCTGTTACTGCATTATTTATGCAATTTTTGTGCAAACATCGACATAGACTCTGAACAATAACAACAAAAATCCTCAAGATATTAATAAATCTTTTTATGGACTACAGCAATAAACACATAACCTTTCATCTTTCATTGGTTATCCATTTAAGACTTGTGGACCACAAAAAGGCAAATGCAAAGTATATGAGGAGAGAGAGAGGGGGGTTGGGTGAAACTAACAAATTGCATCTCAAGTGCTGCATTGACGCCCACTTAATTTATGATAGAAAACATCTGTACATCTTTGGTCTCCGTAGTCTTTTTATTGTCAATTTTGTGATTTTAATTTTTCAACTTTTATAAAGTGTTATTGATTTTTATGGAATAAAAGGAGAATCTGAATGGTCTTCGTTTGTAGATTTTTTGATTTATTATTCAGTTTTAATTGAAATTGTTTTAGTCAGAGCACAACAAATTATAAATTATAAATTCAATGACTTTTCAAATGACTTTTTGGGGGAGGATTAAGTACTTAGTTGAAATATTTATGCTTGGGTTACAAAAAAAACAACGAGTATATAGATTTTAATTTAAGGCATTAGCATTCGAGTTTTAGCTTCCTTATTAACACAAAAAATGCTTAATAGTTTATGGAATTTATTTGCGTACAACTGTTTGAAATGTGCACTGAAAACAAAACAGAATTAAATTTATTTCCAAGTGGTCTAAAATGTGGGCAGATTTAACTTTCAGAATCTAAAGACTTTTTAAATCAAATTTAGTTCCTGTTTTACGAGGAAATATTTCATTAAAGGAAGTACAATTTTCTCAAAATCTAGTACTCGTACAAGTGTTGCCTCAAGCAAGTACTTCTTATCTTAAAATGTAGAGCAGTTTATTTCAAAAGTGATAACAAGTCGCAAATCCGAATGAATTAATTCTTCAAATCAACTTAATTTTTATTTAAATTAATCACGAATGAACTCAAAACGTGGACATTCTTTCTTCACAGGAAAAAGTTTGATTCACTTCAAAAATTTGAAAATTGAAACAAAATATTATTTTTTTTACACCACTAAAGTTAAATATAGTTTAATTTGAATGGAAAAGCTAAGCGATATTAAACGTCGCACACTGGGATATTTGGTACCAAAACTGTCGATTAATTCCCAGGCGAAAACATTAAAAAAAATATATCGATAACTCGCATAATTATCGAGATTTGATTCACTTCAAAAATTTGAAAATTGAAACAAAATATTATTTTTTTTTATACCACTAAAGTTAAATATAGTTTAATTTGAATGGAATATTAAACGTCGCACACTGGGGTATTTGGTACAAAACTGTCGATTAATTCCCAGGCGAAAACATTAAAAAAAATATATCGATAACTCGCATAGTTATCGAGATATCAGGGGTTTAAGTTTTAAAAACTAGATAACTTTTTAACGTTTTACCCGACCAGATAATTTTGTTTTGCCAATCTTCCAAAATTGGGCGGAAAATTTCAATGCAGCTATCGATAACTCGCTTAGCTATCGAGATATCGACAATGCAAGTTTTCTGTATAATACCCAAAAATTAGCAGAAAAACTTAAATATTGCGATAATTCTACTATTTATTTATTAAATCTAAACATATTTCATTACAAATTTCAATAGAATCAATAAATTATGCATCATCATTACTATCATCGTCTTCATCAGTATCTTCATCATGGACATCTTTCTCGTCGGAATCAGAGCCATGAGCACTATCATTGTCTCTGCCATGAGCTTTTTCCAAATTTAAGGACGGGGATTGTAACAGATCCAAAGCCATTTTTGGTAGGCTTTGCAATTTTTTTAGGCAATTTTCTCCTGCTTGATATTATTGGATCAGAGCTAATCAGCATTATATTAAAAACGTCTTGATTGGATTTTCCCGACTCGTTTTTCTATATTTTTTGAAATCTTTGTTGCGAGCTACCTGCGCTTCTTCCGATAATTGTCCAATCGGTAACAATGCGTATGCTATTATTTCAGGTCCGTGAATAACAAATTTATGCAATATTGGAGGCATATAGTACCATGGATAATTTTCTACAAAGATTATAGCCGTATTATGTGCAAACTCCCGAAACTTATCTTCATTTACTTCAAGACCACAAGAATCAACAATCAGTATATTATGCATTCTGACTATTAAATTAACGTTAATATTCGTAATTTCCGCTGAGAGTTCCGCATTCTGAAAAAAAAACGCCTGGCCGTATTTCCGTCGTCAGAGTTACCGAATCCTCTCTTTATATTGGTTTTGAATTTCTGCTTTAGTTTCTTCAACAGTTTGCTTTTCAGAGTCTGATCTAGCTTGCCACATTTTGATTGGCAGTTTATATGACAAATGAAGAAGGCACTCAAAAAATCTAATCCGTCCATGCAAAATTGATAACCCAAATTGTAAATTATCAGTGTTAATTTCCTTTTTATCATTTTATCGATTTGGTTGAAATCTTTGCTGCTGGAGCCGCATAAGTAAAACTTTTGTGTAGATGTAGTATCAGTGAGAGCGTTACAAACTTTACCGTCTATCATCGATAATATTAAGCTATGTCTTAGTACTACAACTTTCTCACCAAGTGCCACAGTTGAATTAGTTAGATGTTTAATTTCTTCACGGACTCTATCATGCTTTAGCTTTGAAATAATTGCAGTTTCTTTGATGAACGCCATTTTCGGTGGTCTGCAGAATCTGGTAGAAGAAGGGCGAGGATTCTGCTATATAATTTTTTCCCCGCATACCAATCTTAATGGCACAATTGATGTTATTAACACAGAGGAATCACTAGCTTCTGTGCCATGAAATGCTTGTTTATATGAGCTATGGCCAGAACTTCCATCGAAACCCCATTTTGTGTATAAACAAAATTCAGACAGGTCATTTTTGTTTAAAGAATCTACCACACAATCTTGTAGCAGTACTAGGCGTTCAACAGTGTGATTAAGAAGCGCCTGTAAGCCAACTTCGGCTGAAGATTCACATACACTCATACTATCGCTTTTTGGATAGCATTGTTTTTTTTGCAAACTGGACAGCAGTGTACGAGGGAAACATTTCTGGATCAGCCTGTTTCACAATATTATATTGATGCCGTGAGAGTCCAGCTTCAACCAAAACAGTTAATGCTTCTTCACTACTCAGTTTGTTGGACACCACCGACTGAAGTAAACTTTTTCTGTATTTGTCCGCTCTCGTTGGTGAGGAAGAAGCTACATCATGTACTAAATTAGACGCCCCAATATTACCAGATTCCCTTAACTTCACTTGAGTTGCAAAAGCTAGCATTGACAAGGATGTGTTGTCTCTCAAATCCTTCGTTTTTTTGTACTTTGTTTTTGAGCCGCATTCTTGGAAAGCAATTTCTTTGCGACCTCGTTTCAGCTGTTTAGTACAAAAAGAAATAGAAGAGTCTAAACAATTCCGATTGGTTTTAAAAAAAAACGTTCTTCTATTCTATGACGTCTTGATCATCGGGTTTTAAATTCGGAGATGAAAAGATTCATTGTGGCATTAAAAACAAGAATATCTTCCTCTGATGGTCCAGTGCGCTTCTTTATTTCTTCCCTTAAATAGTTGAACTTATCCTCAAAACGCTGGAAAACTGAGTTTTGCATTAAGTCGTACAGATTTTGGCGAGTGAAGAAACGAGTGCTTTAACTTATCCCTAACAAAATAGATAATACATATCTGTGGACTTTTGACAAAACAACCTCTTTCTAAAACAGCAATTTTAAGGGGGAGCGAAAAAGCTTTTTAAATACCCCAAACTATTTTTAAAAAATAATTGGTAAAAATGTAATATTAAAATGGAAATCTACACTATTTTTAATTTTTGCCAGTTATTTTTTAAAAATAGCTGTGAGGTATTTAAAAAGCTTTTTCGCTCCACTTTAAAATTGCTGTTTTAGAAAGAAGTTGTTTTGTCAAAAGTCCACAGATATGTTAACTTCTAAAGTGGAAATTACTTTTCATTTAACTTTTCACAATTAAATTGACTCTCACTGGGACAAAACTAACATTGTGTCGCGACAAATACTAACTGGAAGGCAAACACTCGGAAACAACAACACAAAACAAATAATAAACTCTCAGCAACTGCATTACAAATCACTAATACAACAGCAACAAATAATAAATACCAAGAACAAAACAAAACAGAAACGCTAAATGCCAGCACCACAAAAAATGCGTGGAAATTGAGTATTTTTGTCCATTGAATTTAGGAACAAAAAGTGGGATTAATCAAAAAAGGCACAAAAGGACACCTCAATTTTTTTGCAGGAATATTGTCTACGATCCACAAAATTAGAAAAAGAAAAATTTAGAGCCCTATCTAGCCCTACAATGAACTATATGTCCATCTATATATTCAAAACGGGCATAGCGAACAGAGAATGAAAGTGTAACTTCAAAAACACAATGCAGCTACACTATACAACTTAGAACCGTTATTATTTCGGTTGGTGATTCAGAATTATGTCCACTTTCAATGGGTATTAAGTATTCGAGTGTAAGTTCAAAAATACTTTTTTAATTAATCTACAGTTTTGATACTCAATACCCCAGTGAGCGTCGTTTCAATGTCCCACTTAAATTCCGGCTTAAGCTATGGCAATGTTGCCACATGTTAAATTTAAACAATTGGCAACAAGAAAGATTTGTTGACCTTTAATGTGACTGAAAATTTTACCAATACAGAGAAACTCAAAAAAGTAAATTTTCCAAATGGGGTTACGATTAAATAGGTAATGGACAAGGATATTTATAGACCTCTAAATTGAAGGGAACCATTTTTATTTTCGATTGAAAATAAAATTGCAATTAATGTTTCAAAAAAACGTGCGGTTAATGTTATATTTGTTGGAACCAGTGACGGGAAATGTGGTACAATTGTACCACGTTTGCTAAAATTAAAAATATTGTGGTACGTTGGTGCAATCAGGCTAGTTTTGGTACATTTCAAACTCTGACAAAATTGTAAAAAAATAGTTTTATAATTTTACACCAGAGCCTATGTTAACCGGCGAAACAAAAACCACGGCAGAGTTATTTTTTAACCAATTCTCCAATGTAAGTAGAAAAATCCTAGATATTAATAACAGTGGTGCAATGGTAGTGTGCGCTGCTCTTGTGCGGGAGAACGTGGGTTCGATCCCTGCTCTGAACACCTTAAATTTCTTTCGACGGCGATCACCTCGATAAGTGACGGCGACACTATCGAGTATTTAGCTATGAAATACCGTTCGGAACCGGAACACCACAAGGGGGAGTCCTATCTCCACTCCTCTATAATTTAGCACTGAACAGTGTCCTACTAGAATTGGTGCAATCAGGTTGCACAGTCGTACTCGTAGCTTATTCCGACGGTCTTTCAATTACAGTGCAGGGAAAATATTCCTCCTCGTGTAGAGATGTTATCTTGAACTTAATCAGGAGACCCTCGAAGTGGGCCACGGAGAGTGGACTGGGACTAATTCCAGACTCCAGAGAAAATCGAGGTAGTAATCTTTGCCAGACAACAGAAGGTTCCGTATATTCATCTCTTATCTCAATGTGTAATGCAATTTTCCTAAAGGATAGTGCAAGATATCTAGGTGCGATGCTCGACTGAAAGCTTAATATCAAGTCAAACACTATGGCTAGGATCAGTTGAGCTACGGTGGCCCTATATTCGTGTAAATGTTCAATGCAGTCCGCCTAGGACAACTTCTCCACTCCTACCCACGACAGACAGGACTGGAAGGGACGCATAACAGGTTGTAGAAGGTATTAAGGCTTCTAAATTGACGGCTCCAAATTAGATGGCAAGGTAGGGGTTGGAGCTGGGTCTAGACCTTTCACAACGGTTATCAGACCGTTGTAGTGTCAGAAGTCATTGCAATTAGAGAAGTTTCAGTTTCATATTTTCGAAAGTGTCCATGCTGACCAGGACTGGGTCATGCCCGTGTGTAGTTTTGGCAGGTACTCCTGATTACCTTAGCAGTAGGGCCACTTTCGCCGCGGTGCATTTGATGTATATATCGTTCGGTTGGAGATTCAGCATCGCCTCCAGTGTCACTTGAGGGGCAGATCTCTGGACGCTGGTAATGCCGACGCATGTCAGTCTCTGCATTCAGTGTGAATTCTTATTTACCGCTTCCCACCATAACACTGATCCGTGAGAGAGTATCGGTCTTATAATCGCTGTATACATCCAGTATATCATTTCATATTGTATACCCCATGTGCGTCCGAACATTTCCTACAGAAGGCGCATAACGCCTTCTTACACCTTACCTCCATATTCTTTTCATAAGTACTTTGCTTCTTTCGACAGTTTAAGTACTTTTCCCTATTGGTTAGTTGGTTCACATGAATGCTAGAGATCTACAGTCTGTACAGTCTAATGTACTGTGTCTATATTCAACCTGCTAATCGGAGATACCTCATTAGATCCCCTAGATCTATTCCGTGTGTATCAGTGAGGTTGTGTAGGAAGGGACGACCTATAGTTTTTAGTCGACTATTCATTAGAGCCGGACAACTGCAGCGGAGATGTTCCCCCGTCCTCCTCTTCTGCATCTTTTCATTCAGTGGTCATTATATAGACCATTCAGCCGTCTTGCGTGATCACCGATTGGCCAGTGCCCGGTCAGAACGGCAATTACGGCCTTCCCTGTAGTCTTGGGAATTGAAAATTTCAAATTTTGTATCTTCCCGTAAAAAGGACTAGTTCTGTTTTCGTCGGGTTCCAGTGCATTGTCTGCAGCCCAACGTGCCAATTGTTTGAGTGACCTATCCATGATTTCGCTGAATGTAGGCATAAATTTACCGCTGATCAGTAATCCGCATATACTATGATCTTGATGCCCGTTTTGTCAAAATCTTTAAGGATTGTGTTCATCACTAGATTCCATAATATCGGTGAGATCTGTTCCTTGCTGAACCGTTGCCCATACATGAGTTTATGATTCTGCTTTTAACCATATTTCCTCTCCACATCGTTATGGCAGGGTGTGAGCCTTTGCCGTCAAGTGTGTTTAGGATGGCCGCTATATTTACATTGTTGAAGGCTCCTTCCTCGTCTAGGAATGCTGCCATGGTGTAATCCTTATAATGAATGGAGTCCTCGCTAAAACCTATCACTTCATGCTAGGCCATTTTCACTGCCTCCTCCGGTAGGCGTGTTGTGCCGCGGTAAAGTTGCTTGGTGTCAATTTCCCTCTTACATATAGGTCAATTAGTCTATCCATGGTTTTCAATAGACACGATGAGAGACTGATTGGTCTATAATCGTTTGTCGTACTGTGGTTTATTTTTCCCGTTTTGGGGACAAAGACCACTATGACTTCTCTTCGGGCCTTAGGTATGTGAGCCCACCGAAGGCTCGCAGAAAAAATTGCTCTTAGCTATGGTAGAATGAGTTATAAGGCTTCTTGTAAACGAGCTGGGTCGACTAAGATTCTACTGATAATCTCCTCTGCATATTTTGGATTTTACGCTTCTTGGAACAAACGAAATGGATCTCCAATGGGTCTTGCCCCTAATATCGCAATTCGATGGTATCACAATAGACTAAGTGCGTCGTATATCGACTGCCACTGGAACTGTCACCTAAAATAATCTAGCCTAATGTGGCTTCTTCCTGTAGGAGAGTCAAAATCATATCATTGTTATATTTATCCATGGTTAGCATCCACGCCATTTGACAACAAGACTGCTGCTGTGAATTTAGAAAGAGCAAACTGTAAATATTTGATTGGCCAAACTTACAAATTAGAAATGTATTTATAACGTGACAGCTTCTCTTCCTTTTTGCTTTCTATACTCAATAGAATTGAGTTCGCATTTCACCAACTCCCTTAGCATACTGTTGACACAAATTACTATAATTGGTATAAATATACACATGTAGTGGAAAAGTTACGTTTCCAGCGCTTTATTTGATTTTCGGCTTTTTTTCAGCCCATACAAACGCGCGTATTTTCAAGTCCATTTATACCCTTCGTGTTGAGAGTAAAGGATATTTACTAATTATGACATATGTTGTTATTATACACACACACAGGAACAACAAATATTTACTATATTTGACTGGTTGGATGGTTGGCATTGACATTTGTTTAGTTTATTTCCACCATGCAAGTCCTTCAAGGTATTTACCATAATTTGAGGGAAAATTATAGGTACATGTGTCAGCAGAGGCGTTGGATATACGTGTATATGTATATCTGTAGAATTAATCAATTTGTTAACAATATTTGTGTAAATATTCGAATGACATATTGTAAAAATAGAAATGCTCTTACGTCAAACACTTGTATTTATAATATCATAATTTATATTATCATTATCATCTGTTCAAATAATCCTATCTACTATATATTTATTAAGTACATTCTATTGTAATGTTTTACAAGTGTAAACTCCATATCAAATCGCAGACTTAGAGGAAATTCAACTGATATTTCCCAAATACATACAAAATTGCTAACTGATACTTTGACTAAGCCGATCTCACATTTTACTTAGTAACAGTATTAGCATAAATCCAACTGCCGATAGACGTACACTTGCGAGCGGATATTGATGCAGGATTTTTATCTGATATGCAGCATCAGTACTGCAAGGTTAGATCTACAGAGACATCACTGCATGAACTACTCGGATTCATAGAAAATCGGATACCTTGTGGGGGCGTTCAATAATATTACGCCGCATGCAAAAGAGTTTGAGCTACCTACCCTCAAGGTAAACACGTAGGAACTAGGCACCTCAAGGAACTGTTAAGCCCTCTCTTTGGCCTACTGACGTTAAAGTTCGTCCATTTCGAAATTTTCCCAACGCTCATCCTGCAAGAACTCAATCCTAGTTGATAGTGATTCATATAAACTCAAAATTTATTATCAAAATATGGCTGGCATCAGAACTAAGCATGTATCTATTTTTATGGAGACTTCGCAATGTGATTACGATATCATTGTTTTTGTTGAAACCTGGTTTAATATTGATTTCCATGATGGAGAATTTTTTGATACTAAAAAGTACGCTGTTTTCCAAAAGGACAGGGATTCTGTGAATAACTTGCTGTTCCCATAGAGGAGGTGTTTTGGTTGCTGTAAAGAAGTCTATGAAGTATACGTCTTTAGTGTTGCCTAATAGTGACACGTTGGTTGATCAAATTTGCGTACGCTTGGAAGGATTGAATAGATTGTTTGTCATGGTGTCCTGCATACCGCCAAATAGCAGTCAAAGCTTATATGTTTCTCATATGCATAATATCTCTGAAATGGCTCCTGATAACGAAAAATACGGATATTTGGTTCTGGGTGACTTCAATTTATGTAATATAGTTTGGTCTTTACTGCCTAAATGTAATATCTTGTATCCCGGCAATGTTAACTCATCGCATGAAATCAATTGTATTGATACATTTTTTTGTTTGTCTAAAGATTAATTAATTAATTTTTTAATCGTCTTGGTCGATTATTAGATCTTGTACTTATTTCCAATAATATTAAATTTTCTATTGAAAAATGTGATAGTCCTTCAGTACTCCAGACATGCATCACGTGTCATTAAATTTAAATGTTGATATTTATAAGTTTCCCTACTCTAATATTGATTATTTACGTTACGATTTTAGTAGATGTAATTTTGAGGTTTTAAATCAGCATATTTTGAGTATTGTTTGGTTGGATGCTTTTAAAAACAAAACCATCGATGATTGTTATTATGAATTTATTTGTAAGATTAATGAAATACTTCATTCTGTGGTGCCTAAGGTTAAGCCAGATTGTTATAAATTGCCTTGGTATACCCCTGGCTTAAAAAAATGTTCTGGGATGATAAATTAGCAAATTCTCCAGTTGAACAAGCAAACTCATTTGCCGATTTCTTCAAATCCAACTTTGAATTTTGGTTACCAAGTATAGATTCAAGTTTTTTGGATGGATCAGTCACAGATTTAGCTTTCTTTCAGTTTGATGGATCTGATATAGCGAGTATTCTCTGATCTCAAGGATTCACCTAAACCTGATATAGATGGACTATATTTATTCATTTATTTATTTATTTATCTCACAGCTACAATCCTCAATAGGATACAGCCGGTGGTAATATGTTTTCAACAACGTTATAAAATTTATATTATATACGTAGTAGACATAACATACAATACTTAATAAAATTAAAATACATTTACCATAAGAAAAAGAGTAGAGTACAATTAAAATAATATGAAGAAAATTTGTAAAATTTAAAAATTTAAAAAAGAAGAAAAATATAAATATAAAAATATTAATATAAAATAATTAAAATGAAACAAAATAGTTAAAAAATAATGCAAAATACAAAAATAAAAAATAACTTATAATTAAAACAGTAGCAATACAGGAGCTGGGACAGGAACATCTGGAACATGAGGCACAGGAACGGGAACATCAGGTGGAGTAGAACAACAGGGGGATTAGCAGGAACAAGAGAAATGGTAATCAAACTCCACAAATTTTAGTGGAATGATTCACAGGAACTTTAGGATAAAATCATAGGAGACAACATAGACAGTCCCATCTGGAGCAGGAACGTCGCAACAATATGTGTGGAACGATAAACAGGAACATAAAAATAGCATAATGGGAGATAAACAGGAAGAGTAGGGACTTAAAGATCTGGAACATGAAGATGAGGGACATGAATGTCAGCATCTGGCGTCAACCGCTAATGATCCATCCATCTATTCAGCGTCAGCTACAATTCATTGTAGAATTCAGAATTTATAATAAGATTGATTAATAGAAGCAGGACAGGTTTATCGGAGGGAAATGGTTGGCAACACAAGCTGGATAATAGTTCCCGATTAATTACGAATTAAATGTTGCTTAATTATATTCAAAGAATCTGAAGCGGGTAAGGAATTATAGATCTCATTGTAAATGAGGCAAACGCGTCGAAAAGAATTGTAGTAATCGTAATTATAACGGACAGTCGGTAGTTTTATAGGATAGAAATATCGGGTTTGTCTACAGGGAACATTAAAATTTATTTGACTCACGAGAAAATTTGAATCTATACAACCCCTAATGAGTTTTACAATAAACATAGCATTTAACATATACCTGCGTTTTTCAAGTGTAGGAAGATCAATAAGCATCAGTCGATTTTTATAAGGTGCCAAATCATCAATGTTCCAAGCGGGATCACGTAAAGCAAAAATTAAAAATTGTCTTTGAATCGATTCGATGCGGTCTATGTAACAGGCATTATACGGACACCACACAAGACAAAAAGACGTTTAGTGACGTACGGATCAGCAAATTCTTTCGCCCATCTTTTAACGTAGAATACGTTATACGGTAAGGTAGGGGTGTTGATCTGGAGCACAACATTTTGAGAAAATGTTTGTCAACTTTCACCCACTTTTACTTAAATATTAAAACATATTTTAGCAATTTTTATATGTTACTCAGTTTTGGTAATATGTTTTGTTTCGAATTACATTAAAAAAATTATATGTCTATATATAAAAGTTTTATGTAGTTAAGGAAATAAATATTTAAGAGCATGATATTTTAGACTTTTTTTGTACATGCCGCTGTTGTTGTTGGTTTGTAAATGCCGCTGTTGTTTTTGTTGTTGTTGTGAAATCAAATGATTTTGGCTTTGCTGTGCTTTGTTTATTTATCGAGCAGCGTGTAAATGTGTGTGTGTGTACATTTCGTTTTGTTGGATCGGTCGGTTATTAGTTCGTTTGGAGGGGAACATAAAATGAAGGGAGGGGAGCGTGGACACTTGTGTGTGCTTGAAAGTTTACAGATCTTTGCTGTCGTTTGTTTACTTCTGCGAGCAGCGTGTAAATGTGTGTGTATGTACTTAATACAAAGGATTGGCGATGTATACGCTCCTATATCAATATATCATATATGTTATATCAAAAATTATATTTATTTCATATACATATTTTAATTGCAAAATGACTAACGTATTCTACGTCTGACCTATGCGCCCGTGTTATCTAACACAGGCTTGTTATTTTTTTATAAAAGCTAACACTGATCTGGCTTTGCCTATACAGGAATCAATATGAAGATGAAAACGCAACTTTTGATCAAGAAGTACTCCTAAATCCATGAAGGAAGACACATTTTCCAATAAATAAGAACCAATAAGGTAATCAAAATTCAACGGCGTACTACGGCAAAACGAAAGCTTTTTACATTTTCCCTGATTTAGCGACATACCATTTACCAAACACCAATTAGTGAGACCATCCAAGTCATATTGAAGATGGTTGGAATCCTCAGTATCGCATATAGGCATATATAACTTAACATCATCTGCAAACATCAAAATGTTAGAGAATTTAACTATAGACGGTAGATCATTTAAATAGAGAACGAAAAGTAGAGGACCTAAATGACTGCCTTGAGGAACACCAGATGTTACTGATATAGTTGAAGATAATACATTTTTAAACCGCACTTTTTGGGTACGACCACTAAGGTAAGAAGATACCCAGTGCAACAATTTATGTGGAAAACCAATAATATCAAGTTTGTATACTAACAAATTTTGAGCAACTGTGTCAAAAGCTTTACTAAAATCTGTATAAATTACATCCATCTCACATTTATCATGGAAAGCTGCAAAAACATGAGACGTTAACTCCAGTAAGTTAGTCGTAGACGACCTGCCCTTAACAAAACCGTGCTGATATGGCGGAACCAAACATCCAACAAAATGAAGTAGTCTATTCGTAACCAATTTTTCAAATAGCTTTGGAATTGCACTCAACTTTGCAATTCCTCTGTAATTTTCCAAATTGGATCGACTTCCAGACTTAAAGAGTGGGCTTATGAAACTTGATTTCCAATAAGAGGGAAATTTACCCGATGTCAACGATTCATTAAATATATTTGTGAGTGGAATATACAATTCATGAGCACACATTTTAAGAATTGATGTGGGAATACCATCAGGTCCAGACGAATTTGAATGTTTTAAAGTTTGCATTCCATAAAGAACTTCATCCTCAGACAAGATAATATCCGGAATGCCATTAAACGTATTAATATTATAGGGGTAATTTAGTAAAGCAACAGAAGGAGAATATATTTTACGAAAGAAGTTAGCAAACATATCAGAAATATCGGCACCATCTGATGACTCTGAACCATTGAATTTCATACTACGCGGATAACCAACTACTTTCCGCTTCGAATTTACAAAGGTGAAAAAATGTTTCGGGTTCTTTAGTAGAACTCTTCTCATTTTAGAGATATAAAAAGAGTAACATTTCCTATTAAGAACGTTAAATTTATTCCTAGCAACTATGTATTTCGCCAAATAAATTAATGAACCACAACTATCATATCTACTTTTCATTATATTTCTTAAATTACGTAGACCCCTTAATTCTTTTGTGAACCTAGCAGGCCCAGATTCCAAACTTGAAGGATGATAAGGTATTGAAGCAGAAAGGCCAGAGTTCACAATATTATAAAAATTTTCAATTTTGCACACAAGACCACCATCATAATTCCAATTTGCATTACGTAGAAAAGATCTGAGTACGGCAGAATTTTTTCTGGCGAAATTAAAATTCATAGTACGTAGCTCTTTCCGTTGGATTAACCCAGATTTTTCTTCCTGTACATCAAGAGCAAATTTAAATGTTGGATGATGTTTGTCCTCCGGTAAGACAATGGGAGAAACTCTACATAACGAAATACAGTTACTGTTCGAAAATACGAGATCGAGTATTCTATTGTTCACATTTTCAATAAAATTTAACTGATGGAGACCTAAATCATTTGTTTGTTTCTTAGGAAATGTAGTCTATCTATTTGCGGCCCGCTAAAACTGATTTTTACTAATTCCCTTAAAGCTGGTACGTTCTTAAACCAATGGAAAGTTTCCACTATAATTAATGCCTATTCATAAATCAGGATCAAAAATTGCCATTAGCAATTATAGACCGATATCTAAATTATCTAACGTATCAAAACTCTAGGAACATTTAATTTATGATAAAATTTATCATTCTATTTCCCAATTTTTATCTGAATCGCAGCACGGTTTCATAAAATATCGTTCAACAATTACTAACCTATTAGTCTTTACTAATTTCTGTATCAAGTCTTTTGAGTCAGGATTTCAAGTTGATACACTCTATTTTGACTTTTGCAAAGCCTTTTATAAGGTACCGCACAGTTTACTTTTAATGAAATTGGGTAAAATTGGTTTTCATTCGTGTCTTTTACAGTTTGTTTGAATCGTATTTAAGTAATAGAGTGTGTCGTGTGTTTGTTGATATTATATACTCTAATAGGTAAACAGCAACTTCTCGCATACAGCAAGGTAGTATTTTAGGACCTCTTCTTTTTATAGTATTTGTTAATGATATTGAGTCATGTTTCAAATATTCTAAATTTCTCATGTATGCTGCCGATTTAAAACTTTTTACAAAAATTTCTTGCCTTCGCGAATGTGAATGCGAATTAGTACCGATTCCTATCAACACACACTGAAAGACCCATAAATCAAACCCAAGAACAAACGGCTGTCTCCCACCATGATTTTCTCTTCCTCTTCCATACTCACATTGTTGCAGTGCTTTGAGGTAGGTTTTTAAATTCATCAGGAATAATTTTTGTTTATTATATTTGTTATTATTGGTACTTTTTAATATTATTGTTCAAGTTCGAGGTCATTCTATATCTCTATTAATAGAGATATAGTATTTTTTAAAAAAGGAGTTATGCAAATGTTTCCCTATGATTCCTGGCAAACCGTATAGCTATTTCAGAGGCCATTCTATGGCCTAAGATACTTTTCGTAAAATGAATTTGAATTTCTTATTGTAGCACAATATGAGAGTCACCCTGTATCATTACCTTATTCATGTAAAACGAAAATGTATGGAATGAAGATTAAAAAGTATTTTCATAGAAATCACTATGTTCTACACTTACTACATGCCAAAAATTCAATACAAATCTCAACTCTGACGTGAAATAGTTGAAATGACTTGACGTGGGAAATCATTTTTAGCAACAAACAAATGACTACTTCAGGTCTTATATCTTGAATATAAAACAAAGTATTCGTGTTGTGTAACCCATTAGATTTCTAATCAACCATTCGAAGGTATCGAACGTCGACATGGTATTTAGTTCCACTTGATTAGTGTTTGCTTTAGTGTTAAAAATGGCACGTGCCGCCGCAGAGGGTTAAAATGTATAATTTATTTATTAAATATTTGGTTTGTTATTATTCCTGTTAATTCTGTTGACATTCAACTTCATTTTCTCAGCATTAATTTTGCCTTCCAGTAAATTTCCTAAAACAACAAATATTTAAAGTAATAATAGTCCAGTTTCAGGTGTGGCGTGTTGTTTTTCTTCCAAACCGCTTATTTAGATTTTAATCATTTTAATTTACCCTTCCATAACCCCGTATTTTGTCTAATCATTTCCCAGTTATTATTATGTGGTAATATGGTGGTATTCTTGTTTGTCTTCCAAATTACGTTCATTTATCATTTTCATTTCCATCATTTTTGACAGAATATAATAGAATGTTCGTTTATAGTATGCATTTGAGGGTTCCTCGCTACTGGAGGATGTAAATGTTCTTTCCTACCTTTTAATTGAAAGCGTTTCCTGCGTAACGAGTTTATTTTGTTGGCGTTGTATCCCTTTAACAAACGGTATATTTAGTCCTTATATATCAAATGTCAGCAAACATGTCATTAGGTTAACAATTTATTACATAATTATGTTGTGAAGAAGGCGTTGTTGCTATCAATGTAATAAAATTATAAGTATAATTTGGCCAAAATTCGGAATAAAAAATCCAAAGTTACAAAGAGCGTGTTATGAAATGTGTTAACATTATATTTCGAATTTTATGTTGTTTTAAATATGAAGTCAGCAGAGCGGTTACGGTCACATGTACAATTTGACTACACAATTTGTTCATCTCACAACTGCTCTCTTTAAAATCCCCTGTGAAGATTTGTTAATAATTGTTACTAATCCCATAATTTATAAGCCGACTAGTGACTAAGTACTTAAAGAGTATAAAAACTATATTTAGTTAGGAGCGGACAATTGATTTTGTAGGCGTGTAAAATAGGTATTTTGTTAAAATTCACTAAACGCTGATGTTCTTCTTTCTCTGATTGACTATTTTACAACATAATAAACAAATTTCAACATATTCCTCCAACTGGTTGTATCCTCCGCCTTTTCTCGCCAGTTGGTAACACCAAGGATACGGAGGGATTCATCTGCCTGGTCTTACCAGCAGAGTCTTGGTCGCCCTCTTTTCCTGTTTCCATCGAAACCCTTTCGCGCTGGCTCATCTTTGTCCATTCTGATAACATGGGCTAGCCAACGCAATTGACCTACTTTGAGTCGACTAGCTGTGTCCACGTCAGCATACAAATGATATAGCTCTTGGCTCCAGCGTATACGTTACTCGCCGTTTTCCTTAACAGCACCATATATTTTACGTAGAAATTTTCTCTCGGATATTCCCAGGTGTTTTTCATCCGTTTGCGATATGATCCAAGTTTCGGAGCTATATGTCAGACAGATAAAATGAGACAAGTAAAATGAGGTATAGCTGGACTTTAGTCCGTCGAGAGAGGGCTTTGTCCTTAAACTGCTTGCTGAGCCCAAATTAGCATCTATTTGCAAGCACAATTCTCCTATTTATCTCCAGGCTAACGCTGTTGTCCTTGTTCACGCGCGGATCCAAGTTAGAAAACTTCATCTACCACTTAAAAATTAAATCCGTTGTCGACGTTCAAGTGCGGCCCAAGTCGACAGGTTTCTCTAGTCGTTGACACCATAAATTTTGTTTTGCCCACGTTAACAGTAAGACCCACCTACGCTGATTTATTTCGATTCTTGAAAATACTGCAGTAGCTTCTCGCAAATTTCGCCCAATGATGTCTATGCCGTCAGCATACCCCAACAACCAGGGACGTATGGAGGGGGGGGGGATGGTGCCCGGGGGCTCGGGCTCCCCCGAAATTATTTATTAAATAGGTGAGGTTTGAATTTAGTGCTATTTTTTAACCTAAATATCAAGCCGGGCTCTCCTGAAATAAAACCCTGCGTACGGCACTGCCAGCAACATTTGAATTTTCGTGTTAATGATCCTGTTCGTATTATCTGCAGCTTTTGTCATTATAATCTCTATTAAGATGTTGAAGAGATTGCATGACAGTGTGTCGCCTTGTCTAAGTCCTCGCTCGATACCAAATGGTTCGATGAGGTCTAACGCCACCTTCACTGTTGAATTGGTGTTGGTCATCGTCGTTCTACAGAGGCGGATCAGTTCTGCCGGAATACTAAGTTCAGACATAATTTCGTACAATTTTCCCCGTATGGGGCTATCGAAAGCTGCTTTGTAGTCGACCAAAAAAGATGGTATATATCAATTTGCTTTTCGTGGGACTTTTCCAGGTTTTGGCGTAGAGTGAATATGTGGTGAGTCGTGGACTTGCCTGGTCTAAAACCACACTGATAAGGTTCCATCAGGTTTTCAATAATTGGCTTTAGGCTTTCACCTAATACGCTCGACAAGACCTTATACGCGATGGATAAAAGACTCATACTGCGATAGTTGGAACAGACACACGGATCACCCTTTTTGAATACAGGACAGAATACACTGAGTCTCCAATTGTCAGGCATAGATTCCCCCAACCCAACCATATACTGCATATAAGTTGATATATGTGGGCTAGTAGTTCTTCATCACCGACCTTAAAACGCACGGCGGGTAGCTTATCCACACCAGCGGCTTTATTATTCTTAAATCGGGAGATTGCCGTTCTAATCTCGCCTTGGCTGTGGGTGTACAATCTACACTGTCTTCCACAATCATTACCTCCTGATCTTCTGTGGAAGAATCGGAGCGGAGTAGTGTGAAAAAGTGGTCTCTCTATATATTACGCACACACTGCTAATCAGTCACCAGATTCCCATTCTCGTCTTTTTACTGGAGGGCAGCCCAGTATTCGGCCCGTTAATCGATCTTCTTACCCCCTGGAAAAATGTTCGGGATTCATTATTGATCCTGCACAATTCGTTCTTATCACTCTCCCTCTGCTCCCACCGGCAGTTTTTCCACCAAAATAGTTGATGTAATTGCCTTCTCACCTCTTGTACCGATCACTCACAGCACGCGTTCTAACTCACTGTTTAGTTGCCATAAGTGCAGCGTATTTTTCATCAGTTGCACTGCGACATTCTTCGTCGTACCATGCCTTATCCTTCTGCGGTTTTCGATAGCCAAGTTCAGTCCTTGCGGGGGTTTCCAAAGAATGGAAGACGTGCTTCTACTCCGCATCTGGGTTCTCGGGAGGGCGGGTATTCTGCCCTAGCAGGAGAGTGAGCTTTTTGTTGATAGGACATTAATATCTCCGGTATTTGCAACTTGTCAATATCTAGCTTTTCCCGTGTTTGGCTTTGTACGTTTTTCACCCTGCTCAGTGCTGCGCGAACCTTCGCAGCCACCAGGTAATGATCCGAGTCGCTATTAGCTGCTTGAATCAGACGTACATTCATTACACTAGAAGAGTGCGCACCATCTATTTGCAAGTAATCAATCTGGTTCTTCGTTCTCTGATCAGGAGATTACTAGGTCGCCTTGTATATGTCCTTATGCTGGAATCGTGTGCTACTTACTAACTACCATGTTCTTTGCAGTAGCGTAGTCTATCAGTCTTATTCCATTATCGGAGGTGGTATCATGTAGACTGTGATTGCCGATGGTTGGTAAAAAGACACTTTCCTTTTCTAATTTGGCATTAAAATAGCCTAGTTTAATCTTAATGTCGTGTTCAGGGCAGCGTTCGTAAACTTCCTCCAGACGCTCATAAAATGTATCTTTGACCTCATCATCTTTATCCTCTGTCGGTGCCTGCACACAAATTAATGAGTTGTTGAAATATTTCGCAGTGACGCGAATTGTGGCTGCTCATTATCTCACTGGTTTGAACCTTGAAACTAGGTGGTGCAATCTCTTCCCAACTATAAATCCGCACCTGAATTCGTGCTTTCGCTAATGGCAGCTGTAGTAAATATCGCAGATTTTCTTTCTGGTGCAACCATATCCTGTCCATTGCATTACCGGGATAGCTGTGATCACTGCATTTTATATTTCGAGGACATCAGCCAGTTGGAAAGTGGCTGTATAGGGCTCGTACGTTCCTGTCCTGCATAGGGCTCGCACATTCCAGGTACATATCCTTAACTCGTGGTCCTTATAACGTTTGCGAGGGTAGTCGGCAGTTACGGTTTTTCTTCCTTTATTATATGTTCCGTGTATTTTCTTTGCCTAAATAAGGTGCCGGGAGGTAAACCCAGCCCACCGTTGTTTGAATTCTACCTACTGCCAGGATGATTATGTTTCACCCGCCCATTATGGATCAGATGCTGGCAAGAATGAAGTGAGTCGACACTGGTTTTTGGTTTCTTCAATTTTGATCCGCCATTGGCTCGGGGTGTTGGCTTATCCGCCTTTAAAGGACAGAATAATATGTCCACTACTTCGAACAGTTTCAGTGGCAGGGCCACCTAGTAACCCTGTGTCGTATCAGTGATCGCATTACCAATCAGGCTGCTCATTTCTTTTGCCTTGCCACTCTAGCTAACTAACGGTGGTTTCCGATTAAGCCATTGCTCAGGACATACTGCGTGGAAGTAGTGAGCTGCTTGGACTGCCCAGTGAAGGAATCATTTCTGGTCTCTCCCAAGTGAATGGCTATCAGAAACTTTCCACGCCCAAGGACAGTCCCATATCCCGCTGATGTAGGAAATGTTTAATTGCTGTGCCCGACGATGAATTGAGGTTGTCGCGGTATGATCCAAACTTTATTCCACAGCAGCAATATTTTCGGCCAAATGACCTGTACGAAGGCGCACATTTTGCATCGACCCCGTTTGATAAAATGTCTGCACCAAACAGTTGACCCCGGTTATCTTCGCCGATAGAATCAGGCAATGCGGGAAATGCACTTCTTGCAGAACGACAATTTTCATTCAACATTTGGATCACTTTTATGCGTTATTCAACTTAGTACCGCATCATGACTAAATTTGCCCAAGCCTGTGGTACCAATAGTCGTAGAAAATAACAAAAACACATGAGGTGTCAGGCGACAGAGAAAATCAGTTGGAACGAAGTTCCTTTCGCTATATATTATGTACTAGTTAGTTCCAACACGCCTAAGGTGGCCGTTGAAAAATACGATAATGTAAATGAATTTTTAAGACAAGATACTTTTTGTAAAATGATACACTTTTTTTAAGAAAAATTTTGTTTATAGAATGTATTTTTTAAAAGTATTTTTTTCAGGTCCTTTTTGTAATAATATGTATCATATTTTACCGAAAAGGTAATTTTTTAAAGAGAGGTACTTCTTTTATTAAAAGCTAATGTTTTTTTTCTGAAAAGGTACTATTTTTTAAAGAAGAAGTACTCTTTGTAAGACACATCCATAAGAGTATGAATTTTTTTCCAAAGAAGTACTTTTTTATGAACAGGTACTTTTTAAAGAAGTGGTACTCATTTTAGGAAACGGGAATGTTTTTTAGAATTTGTCGTTTTTTCAAGAAAAGTTAAATTTTTAAGTGTACGTACCTATGTATCTCATGAAGAGTTATGGTGTTTCACAAAAAAAGGTGCTCTTTAAAGAAAATTTAATTTTTTAAGAAAAAGCTATTTATTGTAAGAAAATTTACTTTTTTAGGAAAAGTTACTTATATTAAAAAACATTACCTTTTTAAGAAAATGTATTTTTTTAAAAAAAAATTACCTTTTTTTAAGCAAAGGTACTTCTTTAAGATAAGGTATTTTTTTTAAGAAAATGTACTTTGTTTAAGAATATAAATATGTCTTTTTTTTGAGAAAATTTACTTTTTTTAAGATAAGGCACTTTTCACTTTGGTTTTCTAAATTTAAATTTTATTGGGTTCAAAATTACAATATATACTAAAAATTGGTTACAGACGCCACCTAGAAAACTTCCCATTAACGAAGAAATTTTCCAACATATGTATGTGACACATCTGGCTCAGTGAATAAAGGCCTAACGAACTAACGCCTAAAAAAAAATGAAATAATGCCTAAAAATTGCAACAAAAAATTATATAGGAATTAGGCGGTTGTTCATTATGAAAGAATGTCTAATATTTTAGGCATTCCTTCATTAAAATTGTTAGGTGATTTTTCATAATGAAAGAAAGCCTAACAATCAAAATGAAAAAACGCCTAATTAGATATTTATTCATTTTTGATTGTTAGGCTTTCTTTCATTAATGTTAGGCGATTTTTCATTTTGCTAAAAGTGTGATTTTTATTCATTTTTGATTGTTTTATTCATTTTTGATTGTTCATAATTTATTATGAAAAGCAATGGTTACGAAAGGTAAGTTCCCTTTTACAAAATGTTAAAATAATGGTATTAATTTTCCCTTTTACAAAATGCATACACTATCTTGTAAACATTCTGTAAAAGGGGAAATTATTAGTTTTTAAAATTATAAAAGCAATTGATTTTCCCTTTTACAAAATGCATACACTATCTTGTAAACATTCTGTAAAAGGGAAAATTATTAGTTTTTAAAATTATAAAAACAATTCCAAATTCCAGTTGTTAGGTTTTCTTTCATTAGGTGTTAATTCATAATAAAAGAAACCCTAACAATTTAGACTTTCTTTCATTTTTAAAATTAGACTTTCCTTCATTTTTAAAGTTAGACGTTCTTTCACTTTCTTCTTAGGCGTTCTTGTTTAGGCATTCTTTCATTTTGAGCCGACACATCTAGTTAGTCTAGACACAAACCGAAGCAAAAGTAAACGATATAGTTGATAATAGTGGGCATTAGCATAATAGTGTTAAATCAAAAGTTGTATAATTTTTTTTCATTTAGCCCCCATGCCGCAACGTGCGTTAAGGACCTTCGTTCCAAAAACAAAATCATATCACAAATAATTTCTGTCAAAGATCCGCATTACCATTGAAGCACCCTGTAGTTTGGGTGCGATACATACACAAATGCGAATACCCCCTCACAAAGTAAATTTATATATTTGTTCACTAGTTCGTTAGACAATTCCTGGTATAAATTACACTAAAGTTAACTATTACAGTGCTCAAATACTGGTAGATTATTTTTATGTCTTACCTCATACAAATCCTAATGAATAACCCATTAAAAGCATTTAAGAAGCAATAAATTGCCAAGTGTTTAATAAGCAATATATCATTGAAGAAAATCGCCCACATCAATAAATAGCACCATAATCGGCAATTAACGAAGGAGAAACCCCTCGTGCTATAACAAAGAAAAAAAATGGAATCAAACAAAAACATGACAAGGTACATTTTATTTTTTATTAGCAAATTTAACATCGTCATATCCCGCATTGTTCTTTAATTGAAGCGAATACATGGAACAGCCATCGTGTTAGTCTCACCCTATACACTTTAATCAAATCATTCATTCACACAAATATGATATTACCAACATTAATTAAGATGCATCAAGATGTTGTTTGATATGAGCATTACGATGTTTTTTATTTAATCAAATACCAAAAGTCCGAAAAAGAAGATTTAAAGCCACCAAAAAAAATGTAACCTCCAACTGGGAAAAGTATACAATGACACGTGTTGATACTCAAATAAAAGAGAGGCGACAGGCAAATACTTGTATGTTTTAATCGAAAAGTCAATATTGGAAGCCAGCTTGGAATAAACACTTAAGTTCGTCGACTATTTCATCCCTATCTCATAAATACAGCCCCCTCCAGCTACGTTGTTGGTGACGATGAGGATGATCTTAATTGATTTAGTGGATAAAAAATTGCCACCACCATTGTTCGAGCTCAAATATCAACCAACAAATATCATCAAGTCTCATCCAAAAAGGTGCTAAAGTGGTGATCCTCTCGAAGAACAAAAAATATCACAAGAGTATCAATCACACGAATATGACAATCCCCTGTTTCTCCTGCACGCGTAATAGTGGTCGAAGAGCGCCGCGGGGTTCGTCATGTTTAGAACTTGGGAGATACTGTGTATTAATTTTTTACGCTTATTAAAAAGCGTGGAAAATGTTTCGGGAGAAGAGTACATTTTTGATAGTTTTATTAATAATTTAAACACACAAAAATGTTTACATAGATACAATGTGGCGTTGCATTGATACCAGGATAAAATTACGAGAATTTTATATATAAGATAATGGTAGAATATCTGTGGGAATAAGAAAAAAAACTACGTTTGGGAAAGGATATTTTTCAATGTCAAACAGCCTTAGGGACAATATGAATATGTATAAAAATTAACTGTTCCGAATGTGTTTGATGTCAAAAAGTTACATGTTCTTGGGTTTAGTGGGTTTTCAGAAGAAGAAAAATATTACATGAGGTGTCAGGGGACACCCGGTTGGAACGAAGTTCCTTTCGCTATATAACTATTATGTACTAGTTTGTTCCAACACGCCTAATGCGATCGTTGAAAAATACGATAATTTAACTGGATCTTTAAGAAAAGATACCTTTTGTAAAATGATAAACTTTTTTTCAGAATTTGTTTGTGATGTGTTAACATTTATAGGCACGGGTAGGGCAATCTATCAAAGTGAACACATGCAAACAACACGCAGCGTTAGCACCACATACGTGCTTGTTGTACACAAAAAGTCTCTGCCTAAAAATAAGTATGATGGTATTAATGTAGCTGCAGCGAACAAACAAGTAGGCCGTGGTCCCCAAAGAGTATTGTATAGTATAGAGAACTCATGGAACGAACTGTATGGCTCAGAAGCACTGGCGACATCTGGCGAATGATTCAAAATGTATAACTCTCTTTTTTAATCATAACTTGGTCCATTCATAATTTTGGTGTGAAACATTGATGCCTTTTGAATGCCATTTATGCTTTTTATATTGTTTTATGTAATACCTTTGTCGAAATGGTGCATTTCTATTGAAATATTCTATAAAGACAATAAGACTCGTTAATGCTCTTTTACGCAATCTCTCTCCATGAGAGTGGAAAAAGAGTGCAATAAGTTCTCTATACTACTAGTATTCAATAATTTTTGTCATCGCACTGTTTATGACAAAGCAAACACAATTTTTCAGTGAACTAAATATTGGTTTTGTTTATTTTAACAATATTACATCTAATGTTAAAGCAGATGTAAGAAAAAAAGAGTGCAATAGCAAGAGAGCCTTCAGCACAAAAAGTATTCTTTTTTTTTAATTCCCAATGTTACATTTACTAATGTTTTCAAAGATATCGAACAGGTACCGTGTAACAAAAAGTTGTTAACACATCGCCCGTGAGTTCGAACACTCATTGATTTTTCTTTTATAGACTGTATTTTTTTTTAAATATGTAGTATATTTTTAGGTACTTTTTGCCAGAACATGTGTTATATTTTCCCGAACAGGTCCTTTTTTCAAGAGTTGTATTTCTTTTATTAAAAGCTAATATTTTTTATAGAAAAGGTACTATTTTCAAGGACAAGTACTTTCTGAAAGAAAAAGCCATAAGAGTATGAATTTTTTTCAAGGAAGTACTTTTTTAAGAACAGGTACTTTTTAATGAAGTGGTACTCATTTTAGGAAAAGTTTATTTTTTTAAGAAAATTTACTTATTTTCAGAAAGGCTACGTATCTCAAGAAAAGAGAAGAAAAGGTATTATTTTATTTTAAAGAAAAGGTACTATTAAGAAGAGGGATTTTTGTAAGAAATTATATTTTTTTTTAAGGGAAGGTATTTTTTTGAAGAAAAGGTTTTTTTTTAAGAAATGGATTTTGTTTTGGAATTTGACTTTTTTTACTCAAGAAAAATAGTTTTGATTCACAAAAAAGTACTCTTTACAGAAAATGTAGTTTTTTAAGAAACGGCAATCTGTTGTAAGAAAGTGTAGGTACTTTTTTAAGAAAAGGTACTTATTTAAAAAAATACTTTTTTTACGAAAAGTTACATTTTGTATGAATTTTTACATTTTTTTAAGCAAAGGTATTTCTTTAAGGTAAGGTATTTTTTGTAAGAAAAGGTACGTCGGTTAAGAATATGAATAAGTATTTTTTTAAGAAAATATATCTTTTTTAAGAAAAGGAACTTATTTAACAAAATTTAATTTTTTTAAACTTCTTTCTAAAGTTACTTTTTATTGGGTTCAAGACTACAATATATACTAAATGTTGGTTATAGGCTCCACCTAGAAAACTTCCCATTAAACAATAAATTTTCCTACATATGTTAGTCTAGACACAAACTAAGGCAAAAGTACCCAATATAGTTGATAATACTGGGTTGTAACATAATAGTGTTAAAAAAAGTTGTTTAATTTTTTGTGGTTTATCCCCCATCCCGCAACGTGCTCCAAAAACCTTTTTTTTATTGCGAGCTATAGAACTTCCGTTTTTATGTGGTAGTCGAAAATATAATATTCTGACCCAGTCGGAATTCAGCGGAGCATTGGTCTTCATATTTTTCGTTTTCCTTCGAGTTCTGTTTCGAAAACCTTTCGTGCTGGTTCGTCTTTATCCATTCTATTGGCATGGCCTAACCAGCGCTATAGCGTTATTTAGATCCGATAAGCTATGTCAATGTAGGGAAATAGCTCATACAGCTCATGGTTCATGTGCCGCCGATACTCGTCATTGTGCATTATAAGAACATGATTTTTCTTGAGTATATTTCTCTGTGTGGCCATCGGTGGTGCAATGGTAGTGTGCACTTATCTTGTTCATGAGAACGTGGGTTCGATCCCTGCTCTGACCACCCTAAATTTCTTTCGACGGCTGTCACCTCGGTTACTGACGGCGACACTATCGAGTATTTAGTATTCTCAAAATACAGTTCGGAACCGGTGGAAAACTGTAGGTCCCCATCACTGAGTGTAAAACTAGAAAGCTCACTGGTTATGACCAGCTCTCCCCAATCTCTTCATGAGATGTAATGGAAAACGAGTTTTTTACTTAATTACAATATGTTTACTTACCTTTCCTAATAACACGTAAAATCTTGGTACGATGGCAACATTTGTTTATACAATCTTTAATGTCTTAAGATACACTCATAAGATCTGGCAAGCTTGTTAGTGATAGTTATCATGCATACCAGTGGGCCTAGTATATAATGGGTAAAATGCTAGGCTGCGTTAGGTAAGCTAGAAGTTACTGTCACTATTCATACACTTAGTCCTATAGGGACCATTGTGATACCCCGCGACGTCATATTGCATCACCATAATTGAACTTATAAATTAACCAGGTGTAGATAGGGGCCCTTCAAGCCATATGATAGCTTACACTGATATTTCAGGATGTGGCCAGTGAAATACACTAGTCCCTGGCAAACCATTTCCTGTTCAACAAAAAGTTCCTAAGATCTTTCAGCTTAATTCCATGATTTTCTGTTTGAGCCAACATGAAGAAAGATCCCCGATATTGACTCCTACTCACACAAGAGGCCGGAAAGTACCATCCCAGTGTGCCATATGAAGTTCGTCTCGAAAACGCGGATCGTTTCTTCTACTTTTTCGGATCCGTCTCGAACACGCGGCGGACGTCATATTCGAATCCGTTTCGGGGTCGTTTTTTTTTGTGAACAAAACGGATTGGAGCCGAGCATCTGCAGTTGTTGGCAGATGGAAATTACAGAGATTTTATAGCAGCCTAACTGTCACAAAAGATACTGATACCGTATTTGGTCTTTGCGCAAGGTCTAGACCCACCTCTTTAGTATGAACTCCAAAACCAACTACTAAAACACTAACTGTACCAGCATTTGTAGAGCCTCCATGCAGAATATATACAACTTTTTTTTTTTTTTTTTTTTATCAAACCAACACTCAGGGGATGCCCCCTATAAATGCAGTGCATTGTGTTGGCGAAGGAAAATTGAGGTAGTAGAGGGTGGAAAGAGGGAGTAGTGTCTGTTGATATTTGCCTTGAATGTTTGTATGCCACAATTGGTGGGAAATACACTAGCCGGAAGTTTATTCCACATACGGACTGTACAGCTGAAGAACGAATTTTCTCTATAGTGTGTAGTGCGGTCAATCGGCCACTCGATAAAAAACGGATGAGAGTTCCTGGAAAGCCGCGTACTTCGGCTAAATATCCTCACGTCCGGCATAAGTTGACGGATGTCCGAGGAACACATACCGTGGAAATATCGATAGAACAGTGACACGCAACCCACATTTCGACGATGCTCAAGGGAGGCAATAGAGTTGGATACCCTACTGTCCCCTATTAACACCGTCGCTCTCCTCTTGACACGGTCGAGAAGCTCCAAAGAAGTCCTAGGAGCACCTGCCCATATATGGGAGTTATACTCCATCTTTGGCCTGATGTAGGTGGTGTAGATATTGAGAAGATCAGATGGAGTGAAGTATTTCTTGCACCGCTTCAAAACGCCTAGACACTTGAATGCATCTTTCGACACTTCAAATACATGTTTTGCCCAACGGACATCACATTGTATTTTCATGCCCAGAACATCAAGAACATCAATATCCACACCGTCCATAGACAATGGCGACACACCTGGGTCAGCAATACGTTTATGCGACAACAAACAACACTGGGTCTTACTCGCATTAAAATCTACTCTATTCCTTCGACCCCATTCAACAATGGACACCAGATCGCGGTCGAGTGTTTCATTCATTGCCCGGCGTTTGACTTCAATCTCTTGAAGACTTGGCCTACGATCGAATGAATAAGATTGGCAGAGATTACTGTCATCGGCAAAAGAGTAGATTGGATTCACAGTCTGACCCAGGAGATCGTCAATGAAAATAAGAAAAAGAGAAGGATAAAGAACAGAGCCCTGTGGAACACCTGCAGTCAATTTATGCACGTCGGATGAAACCCCATCTACAACTCGTATAGTGCGATCTCTGAGAAAACTCGATATAAATCGAGTGAAGTTATCACCGACACCAAAAGCAGCGAGCTTTGACAAGAGTGCATCGTGCCATACTCTGTCAAAGGCCTTGGAAATATCAAGAGCCACTACCTTACTCTCACCAAGCCGGTGGATGGATCGACTCCACTGTTCCGAAAGGAACGCCATCAGGTCTCCAGTAGATCTCATTCTACGGAAGCCATACTGCCGATCATTAAGAAGGTCATTGGACTCAAGATACTTCACTAGATGGTGGTTAACCATACTCTCCATAACCTTCGAGAGCGCAGAATAAATTGCAATTGGGCGGTAATTTGCAGGGTTACTTGCATCACCTTTTTTAGGGATTGGCTGGACATTTGCAATCTTCCAACGCGCCGGGAAGACTCCGGCACGGTATGCAAGGTTGAAAAGATTGCGCAGTGGACACGCCAGTGTCGAAGAGCACCTACTCAAGACCAGTGCAGATATGCCATCCGGGCCCGGGGATTTACCTACGACGAGATTCGCAAGAACCTTTTTAACTCCTCGCGTTCGAAAAAATATCTTGGGCATGGAACAAGATACGTAATTGATCACGGGGAGTGGTTGATTGCTATCTGGCAAGGAAGAGTTCCTTGCAAACATTTCAGCCAAGAGGTTAGCTTTATCAACCGGTTCAGTGAATGTTATGTCATCTTTAAGAAGTGTTGGGATTAAGTAAAACGGCAGACAATTAATGAAAACCTGTCGTTTAGTTCATTTAAAGGTAGAACATTTCAGACCTTGTAATGTCATGGTTGCTTAAAGCTACTGGACAACATTGTTTTTTGGAACCTAGAAAATTAGTAAGGAGTCTTTCAATATTCTTCTGCACATTTCTCGTCCCTCACTATGTTTCGCGTATAATTGGAACATATGCAGTCACCATTTCAAGTCAGTTCAACGTAAGTAATGATTTTTATATTTCTGTTTACTTATATCCTGGATATCCATTCCTTACAGATTTTATATGACCCTTGTGGGGACTTCGTGCTTAAACCTAATTTGGTTGGCTTAAGTAAACACATCAAATATGTCTGCCTACATACGGGATGAAATGAATGTTACTAAGTACTACTTGGGAAGGATATACGTAAGTATATCTGACGGAAAATATCCCCCAAATCACTTTAAGGAACATATGTACAAATAGTGGTTAACAATTTATACCAAATGTTTGCAAACAAACCGACATGCAGACTACTTTGGTTGGAATATACTGGTTGGTTTGTTGGTTGGACGGTCGGTCGGTGGTGGTACTTAAATGTCAGTTGACAATTTCAGGGTTTAAGTCGTATTGTTGGTCAATGTTTTGATCGGCCACAAAATGATTCAAACAAATAAAGTCAAACATTAAACAATGACAATTTATTGCAATGACACTAAGCAAACAGTAACAATGGATTTTAATTAGACTAAAATGGACTTGTACGGCCGCAGTGAGTTTGCTAGGGAGTCATAGCAAAAGGAGGTAGTTAAGCACTTTGTAAATAAGCAAATGATGTGACAAGGATCACGTCTTATCCTTTTTAACTCCTTTCATTTAGCTAATGACCATAAAGTCTTTCGAATGTTGGCCTTAGGTTAGATGCCATTTGGCGTTTGTTTTTTAAAATAAAAATTCATTTATCTTATGTTTTAATAAGGGTTCATTTTTCTTAAGCCAAATTGTCTGTTAGTTTCTTTTTTTTTTGTTAAAATATTTTTTCTGGTTCTTCGGACAAATTTGTGTTAAATGCTTGCTGTGCATATGTAATCAGCCATATTCTTAGCTGCCGTGTGGACTTGTGACAGTGACACCTTTTCTCGGGTGACACTTTTTATAATTTTTTTATTTCATCCAGTCGTAGCAACAACCCTTTTTTTCAATGTCGTTCGTCACACTTATGGGTTGTGGAACTACACTGTAATGGTACATAGTTTTAGCAGCCTTTTCCGATAGATAGTTGTTTCAGAGTTTCCTGTCCGCCCAGGTCCACAGAAGTCAATAATAGGTCCCTGCTTGAAGTTTACTCCCGTTTATATCAATAAAGTCTCCATGTAGTCCACTAGTTTCTGCAGGGCTGTCGCCAAGGTCTGTACTCGCAATGTTTCATAAATAAAATAAGAAATAAATGGTTTCCCATCATATCCCATGAAGGGATTGGAAATGTTACATAAATACACGTCCATAAGTGCTACTCAGTCAGTCGTTTCAAGAGCTTCAGTATGAATCATGACACCAGTATAAGATTCACGCCATTCATAGCTGTTTGTGAGGTTTATCCTCCTTTAGGAATAAACACCACTCCTTTGCCCTTCCAGCTGTTCCTGCAGTTGCTGAAGGTAAATTACAGCATGAACTCCACAGGTTATAAAACCTCGAGTCCGAAACACTTAAAGCGTTTGAAGCTGCCGGTTTCAGATTTAATCTTTAACTGAGCTACGATTTTCCAGACAAATTATGATCTATCAAAAGTATGTACACAGTGTTTTTTCATTCAAATAGTTCCCAGGAAATTGGATATATATAAGCAGATTTCACTAATCTACACTGCAAGTCATCCAGTGATTATAACAACCCAAGAGCTACTCTTATGTCGTGTTCCCTAATGCTAATATATTCCTTAATTTTCAATTTAAGGATGCTACATATACTGATATACGAAAGAACATCCATGAGTTCCTCTTAGCTCGTCTGAGCGCATTTTTCGACCACTTTTCCTATCCTAATCCTCCTAGTTTTTGAGAAACTTTTTCATGGCTAAGTACTCGATAGTGTCGCCATTACTAAGCGAGGTGACCGCCGTCGAAAGAAATGTAAGGTGGTCAGAGCAGAGATCGAACCCCGTTCTCATGCACAAGAGCCGCGCACGCTACCATTGCACCACCGACGGCCACCGTCTACCTTATCTCTACAGTTAATAATGATGTCAGGGTCGTCGGTGGTGCAATGGTTAGTTTGCGCGACTCTTGTACATAAGATCCTCGGTTCGATCCCTGCTCTGACCACCTACAAATTTCCTTCGACGGCACTATCACTATCGAGTCTAGAAGTATTGGCAGAAGTGGGTTAAATTCCTGCCATAAGCAATGATGTGCCTATCCCCTTCATGTTTTCTCTAAGACGTTTTCGTGGCTATGGTTCTTGTTGCATCTGGTTAGGTGTTTGTGGCTCCCTTTTTGACTGAGCCATACAAGAAGAGAGTAGTCAATCAGGGGTTCCGTTCAGTTCCAGCTTCAAGTCGCGAAGCAGGAAAATAGTCAGTTAATTGATGGCAACGACGTTATCATTAGGCAATGTCTCTTCCTCCTCTGAGAACAAATTTAATCTTTAAAAGGCCTGGGTTCCAGGACTAATACCATATCCATATCGCGTCTTAAATTGGAAGAATCCGCTTTACGAAGAGATTGGTTGCTACGATGAAATGTCAGCATGAAGTGGTCTTTCTTGTCTCACTACACGAACATGGCTTTCGAAGCGCATCCATTCACTGTCAGACAAGCAGAAACTCTCTCCCAAATCTGTTAAGGACTTCTGCCAGACTCCGTCTCGGGATAGATAAGTTAAGACAACAGTTAGTGCAAAACCCATATTCTCGCATTACAAACGAGAACACGCTTCAGATAGCATAAGAAGAAGAGAAAGATTATTTGTCCTGAAATCCGCGTCAATGGACACCGTCCGCATTTTTCTAAACATTCTATTTTTCTAATTTAATTTACCAATTGCGTGTTGAAAGTTATGAAATCACATTAGATATATTCGGACTCATGTTCCTTATCTACTTAGGAGACAATCCAGAGGGATCAAGGGCCTTCTAGTATGAGGAAAACATGACCCTCCAACGGCACATTGAAAAATAACGGCCCCAGCAATATATTGCAGGAACCATGTACATGTTTGCAAGCATTGCTTTCATAAATTGATGATTTGCTCCATTTTATTTCTATGTTGTCTGTCACGTTTGTCTTCTCACCAGTTTTCGACAAACAAAACCACTTTGGGTCATAGAAACACATAACCTATTAATCATTGTGTCTCAAACATTGATGTGTGACATATTGAATATCAAACACAATGTGTTTGGAGACGAGTAAGCTATATTTGCGACAAGCTACAAACACATTCTGTTTGCATCAAAACAACAAAAAATACAGATTATTCATCGTGCGGCTCGACCTTCAGCGTTTCTCCTGCAGTTGATTACACCAAAGCTCTCGCAGGAAATCTACCACCAGACCTTTTCAGCGAAGTCTTGGTCGGTCTATTTTTAGATGTCATTCGAGTACGGTTTCGAATACTTTTCATTCATTCTGATCCATCCTACTGACATCACTTAGCCAGCTTACACGCGTTATTTTGATTTACATAACTCCGTCGATGTCGGGATACATATTATACAGCTCGTGGTTTATCGGTCGTCGATGCTCTCCGTTTCTCTAATATAGGACCACATATTTTTCGGAGCATTTTTCTCTCGAAAACTACCAGCGATGTTTCATCAACATGCGATGTGGCCCAAGATTCTGCGCCATAAACCAATGTCTTCCAGTCACCCAATTTTTCAATCGTCTATGTGATGGTGGAATTACTGTCGTTCAGTAATGAGAGAGAAGTAATATTCTGACCAATGTCGGGATCAATATTTCCTCTGGTAGTCAAGCCGCCATTACGTCCCTGGAAAATTTCTTCCTGAGTGCGAGAACTGCATTTGACTGTCGCAGGTGTTTTAATGAGATAGGTGAACAGTTTGATAGGCACCTGATTTAGTAGATGAACTGGGGTCTACCTTCTTGAGCATGAGCTTGGTCGATAACTTTTTATATGGCTGATGAATTTGAAAAAAATGTTACCAAAAAATTTTGGAAACATAATAGCGATGCGCCCAATTTCGATTACATTCTTACTTAGTATCAAGAAAGGCGGTAAGGTAAGGGCATCGTCGCCTACCTTAAGCGAACCATATAATTGTCATTCATGAGCACGAGCTTGATCCATAACTTGTTATCTGGCTGATGAATTTGAAAAAATATTACCAAAAAAATTTGTAAACATGATAGCGATGCGAACAATTTCGATTAAATTCGTACCTAGTATAAAGGGCGGTAAATTAACAAGAAATGTCGACGATAGCTGATGTTCATCCTCATGAATGACAAGTCTGTGGTTCGCTTTACATGCTCCAAGCTCTTCTTGAGAAATTGTGCCCTCATAGCAACTAACGCTAGGTGGTCAGTAGTTGTGAACAGTGTACATTCTACGCTGACGTTGCCCGAATAGGCTTTAACCGGACTAACGCCTTGTTGTCGTTATCGAGACCCGACGCACAGTGGCGCCCGTAGGGCAAACGAGGTTACAAAAATCAAAATGTTCATCTGCGCATACGAAATTTTGAATAAGAAATTTTTCAACGATTTCAAATATGCTACCCCTAATACTATCAGATTTTTGGTTTAGAAGATATAACCGTTCAAAGTTGACCGATTTTCGGTTCTCAAAAGAACACACCATTTTTAGGTAATTTGGTCCAATTTCAGGTGTAATATCACGAAAACTAGGTGACGCATCGTCTTTTTTTATTTATATTGATTGATGCATTTATCAAGTGTATAAAATAAAACTAGATTACTAATTGCTTTCTGTTTCTTCAGAGAAATCACTATTTAAAACCTACCAATTTGTTCAGTATTTTTCAAATTTGACAATCAAAATTTTTAGCCATGGTAGGTAGCATAACCTTTTTTGTAGACCCTTAGTCCAAAGGGTACCTATCAGTTAATAGATTAGACTATATATTGCAAAATGATCATAATCCCTGGCTTAGTCTACGACTGGAAGCTGGTACAACAAGTACTGAAAAATGTAGAATTATATGACCTATTTAGAAAGTCAACCACACCAAAGTTATCGCGAAAGCTGCTTTAAAAGAACTCGATAGCTTATACGGAAATATTGAGCGAGTATAAACAATAATCTTTATCTGATATATGCAAATATTAAGGCAAAATGGATCAAATCCAATCGAACCATTGGGTAATTCAACTCCAAATACGAGCACTGGCTTAATGACGACACCATCCTGGATACATTGGTAGAAGATAAACTCACCACATCAACCAGAGGTGCAAAAACAAGGGCAACAAAAGTATGGAGGAATGTTAAATTTTCACAAGAAAAAGGAAACTTGCCGATGCCACCAATGACTTGACACGAAGCATTTATCGGAAGCGCTGTCTATTAAATATTCAAAGGATAATGAAAAAATTAGATGGCAGATTACAAAATCTGTTGCTGATACGAGCGCACTGCGACTAAACAAGGATAAAGGAAAGCATTCTCACGCCCCTAAAAGCACACATTAAAAAGTATGGTTCCGAAGAAGCCTTGGCCTTGTTTATGGACTTAGAACTTTCGGACGCTGACGTTTTGCCCGGATACAACCATATTACGCAAGCCAAAATAAATTCACGACCACTGCATACGGAGTATACGGAAGTCTCTGCGAAAGTCAATCTCAGGATCTTTTGGACCATACAGCAAAACGGTTGCGGAAGAGTTTTCCTGAAAATGAGGTGGAATTTCTTCCTGAGAAACTGACATTGATCAGCAAATGGGACTGTGATGGATATCTTCGATGACGCTACAATATCTGACGGAAATATGTTTATGGCATCTTTAGCCGCAAAGGGCTAAAATCTGATGATTCCCCACACTGGAAAAATCCACGACCATCATCAGTGCATTATTGCCGACCAATAGTGTTTCAGTTTGCAAAGGAATCGCCAGAACTCATAATGACACCGGTGAAGGACATTGAAGAGCAATAAGCAAGATTAAGCCTACAAAGCTGCAAATTGGAGATGGAAAATATATTGAATGTAGTTACGAGTTCCACCTGACGTTGTTTCACCATGGTTGACGGAAAAGTCGTAAACGAACTAACAGGTACACTCTCAACATTGTCATGCTCAATTTGCAAAAAGAGTCAGAAGAACTTCGGTAATTTAATCGATATGCATCGAAAACTGCATAACTTTTAGCGGAAATGTATGCACAGAAGAAGTTGACCCCGCCGTCCATAAAATATTGGCGCATGGCAAAGATATAATTGAGTACCAGTTTTTGCGAATTGGAGAGCTTTCTGAAGAAGCACAGGAGTCTCTTAACAAATTGTGTAAAAAATATAGGTTGCAGAACACGTTCAAAGCATCTAGAGTGAGGTAAAATTAGGACCTCTTTAACATTTTGGCAGCATCTACCGATCCACTTATTTCTTACCTGCGGCATGTGAAGTCACGAATAAAGTTAGAAAATAATTATAGTTTAGAAATGGTTAGACTTCTCTTACGAATTGTGATGAATATTTAAGAGCAAATTTAAAAATACACTTAAAAAAAAATTTTTCAACATAATTTTAATACAAACCTTAAAAAAGAACTAAAAAAAATATAAAATTGGTTAATATAATTTTTTTGGTTAACATAAAATTGATTTTTCCACAAATTTTAAGTTTGATAACCCATAAGTGAGCACCTACAAGTCGAAGCACCTTTCCAACACAATCATTTCATAGGCTGAACAATTATCTATTACATGTCATTTAAATTATTCGATTATTTTATTTGGTTTAAAAGATATAATTTTTGCAACGAAAAACTCAACTGGCGCCACTGTGCGACGTCTCACGTAGCGCGTCGGTGACGGCGGGTCGCCGTAGCATTAGACGTCACGCAGAGAGACTGAAAGGACATCGATTTGCGCCTGTGGTTGGCTCAACAACATAATTATTGGACAGACAATTTAGCCTAAGGGAGTCGTAGCATTCGTTTCAGGTGTGTCCCCTATTTTCGGCAAGGAACTACCGATACTGAAGCTGCAGCTACTTACGAGAAGGACAGTCGGCTTATTGATACACGCTGAAAATATATATTCATGCTGTAATATATTATCCCAAACATATTCTTCAGGAAATATGTATATGTTTGGACCACACTTCAAACATTCATATGTTTGCAAGTCCCAAACTCATTTGTATTTAAATGCAAACAGTAGCATGTATACTCACAAACATGTATGCTTTTACGTGGAAACGTATTCGTTCTTCATCCCAAATATCCATACACTTATGTGGCCGTCGGTGGTGCAATGGTTAGTAGAGTGCGCGGCTCTTGTACATGAGATCCTGGGTTCGAACCCTGCTCTGACCACCTTCAAATTTCTTTTGGCGGCGGTCAGCTCGCATAGTGGCGGCGCCACTATCGAGTATATAGCCATGAAAAAAGCTTCTCAAAATACCGTTCGGAATCGGTGTAAAACTGTAGGTCCCAATCAGTGAGTGAAAACTGGAAAGCGCACAGCTCATTGATTGTGAGAAGTTCTCCCCGGTCCCTTCATGGGATGTAATGGGAAACCATTTATTTTATTTTTTTATATGGATGCAAACCCCCGCAACCTACATATACTTACATGGAAACATTTGACAATTTCCTCCCAAACAGAATAATATTTAGAAACGAATTATTCTTTGATTTCAATATACAAGGTGATTCAGGAAGTTCCTGACAAATTTCTCCAGCGTATTCCTTGGCTCATTTCATGAAGAAAAGTCCACTAGGACCATGACCGAAAATGCAGGGGTGCGAAATGGCAGCGGGTTCAAAATTTTCGGATTTGTGGTCGGAGGGTAGTAGGGTAAAGTTGCTAACTTTTGAGCCAGTTTTTGGACTTTCCACATTTATAAATAATGTATACATAAGATTTAAAGATTTAAAACGGCCCCTTTTACATTTACTTGCATTGAATGAAATATTTGTTTTTTTTTCATGAAGTGGGAATCTGCTGCTTCTCCTTTCTTTGTTGTCTCTCACGTTTTTTTTTTTCAGAAGGTTTCAACTATGCGTTGGTACACAAACAATGTACTTATATACGAATCTAGTTCATGGTAGCCAAGCGTGTTTTAATTACTTGTGTTTTTGTTATATTTTACAAATGGTCCGCCTTTCCGATTTCCTCAGTAAAGGTTTTGACAGACAAAGGTCTTCACGTTGTTGCCCTTCCCGGTATCTTTCCGCAAAATTGTGTCTCACTTTGATAGCACACATACTTATATCCGAAACACATAAAGACACACCATTTAACCTTCCGAGCCTTTGTTTATGTGTTTTCACTGATCAAGCGCTTTTGATATATTCTACCCGATAAGCTATTGATGACTGAGTACGTGAAACTAAATCGCAATAAAACAACCAAAATAAGAAACACTGACTTCATCTGCAATTTACGCAAACAAAATAGACACTCTCGTTGTCCCTCTTTTGTTGTCCTGCTCTCGAAAGAGCATAAACAAGAGCAGCTGTATTTGTATCACAAACACGGATATATTTGGGCCGAAAACACATATATTATAATATAGGAATCATTATGTCTCAAACATGTAATATTGAATAGTAAACACAATGCGTTTGGACACAAGCATATTACATTTGTGACAAGCTCCAAACACACGTTATATTTGCATTAAAATAAGAAAAACGACAGATGTTCAGTTTGTTTGAAAACATATGTTGTCATGCATGTTTCATTTTAGTATCGTTTCTGTTAAATATCGTTCATGTGTGGTAAGTTCCTCGATTATTGTCCACATTAAGTGGTGAGTCTCTACATTCTAGGCAAAATTGGTGTGAAGCAATTCTCTTTGTTTATATTCTTATGTAGGGCAACATTCAGTCGTTGTTACTTCTCGGAAAGTTTTAAAAAATTATTCATTTTTTCACTTCTCAAAAGGGGTGTAAAAGAGTGGAAAAACACAGTAAGAATTACAATACGTGTGTAAATTTTCTAATGTGTCCTTTTCTACTTGCATTCCTTACTTAGGGGTTTCCATTTCTATATTACTAACATGGCAATGATTAATTTGCAACTGTAAAAAAAGCAAAAAAAAATACATTGAAATTGTCATTTAACTGCTGTCACAAGAAAAAGGTCCTCTTATTCCCACTCTGACAAATGATGGCCGAGTGGGTTCTTAAATATCAAAAAAAAAGGCATTGTTTGCTAATATTCAGGCTTGACATATTGGTTTGTAGCAATTAACAACTACGACCATGAGGACGTCTTTGCAATTTACTACGATGACAAATTAACAGTTACGTGGATGCCTAATTGAAATTTAAATTTTTTTCAAATTGCACCTGTTCCAGGAGTGTGATGTTGATTTTTAAAGTATTTTTATTTCAATTTTGTTACACGTGCCACTCCTGTGGATTATTGGCAATCACATTTTGCAAAATCACTCATTCCCTTTGAGTGATTGATGCTCGTATGCAATTTCTAAATATTTTCGCAATAGCAGATCAATCATAGTCGTGTGTTACACAGTTTTTTTTTTTAAATAATATCTAGCTAGAAGTTTTGTGTTTCAATATTTTTAGATATGATAAAATCATTTGAAATCTCTCTTTTGACAAATCAATCTGTCTCAGGTGGACTGAAAAGTAATTTCCCTAATGTATTTAAATTACATCAAGAGGTTAATCAAAGAGAGATTTAAAATATAACAATATCTATTTTGAGTTGAAACCATAATATTCGGCCAATGCATTTGTTTTTATTTCTAAATTAATAATAATCAACTTGGTTTATTTTTAAAACGTGCTTTTATTGTCACCATCTGTGTTCAAGGTAACTAAAAAAAATAAAATTTTTTCGTCTATTTTGACAGCTTTATTTAATGTTATAGTGACATCCTGCAGTTCACGCTCATTTGGACTTTATAGCCTAAAGAAAAAACATGATAGTTTCCTAGTCTCTCCCATTGAACGAGTTTGATTGCTTTAAAAAGCTCAAGAGTTGGCAGATGCTAACATCAGCCAAAATTTGCTCATACCCCAAAGAAATCTGAGTCCATTGTAGGCAGCTGCTTTCTATAAAGATTAGGCACAGACAAACTCAGGCAGCCAAAATTTGCACACACAGCCAAAAATTGCTTATACCCCAAGAAATGTGAGTCCATTGTAGGCAGCTGATTTCCGTAAAGAGTGGGGCACAGACACAGAATGTTTTCCATTGACTTCATCTCCTCGTCGTTAGCACATTTCCAGCAATAATCAGTTTTCAAGACATTTGCGTGCCATCCAATGAGACAGTGACACGCCACGACAGACAGGATAATTGAAACGTCCGGGGTCGACAAAGACAGCATGGCGTTAGTGCGTTTCAGGTTTAGGCGGGGAATGTACACAGTTCCCTGCTAGTTACCACCTACCGTTAGTTGTCGTAAGGAGGCAACTTCTCAAGAAGAACTAACAAGTTGCTAAAGTCATGACCATATATCCCAGTTCCACTGGAGTATGATAGGTACTCCCCAGTCTAGTAACTTCATCTGCGTTCCGGTTCCCTGACATGGACATGTGGCCCGGCACCCAAATATTGTAAATACTAAACTGTTTGGCTTTCTTCATAACAGTTCTGCGATAGTCGAGGACACGTCTTAAATTCAAGAAGACAGCTTCCAGGGACTTAATGACAGCGTGACTTTCTACCAACCTTTACCTCTACCAACCAACCTTTACATCTACCTCTACCAACCTTTACATCTACCTCTACCTCTACCTCTACCTCTACCTCTACCTCTACCTCTACCTCTACCTCTACCTCTACCTCTACCTCTACCTCTACCTCTACCTCTACCTCTACCTCTACCTCTACCTCTACCTCTACCTCTACCTCTACCTCTACCTCTACCTCTACCTCTACCTCTACCTCTACCTCTACCTCTACCTCTACCTCTACCTCTACCTCTACCTCTACCTCTACCTCTACCTCTACCTCTACCTCTACCTCTACCTCTACCTCTACCTCTACCTCTACCTCTACCTCTACCTCTACCTCTACCTCTACCTCTACCTCTACCTCTACCTCTACCTCTACCTCTACCTCTACCTCTACCTCTACCTCTACCTCTACCTCTACCTCTACCTCTACCTCTACCTCTACCTCTACCTCTACCTCTACCTCTACCTCTACCTCTACCTCTACCTCTACCTCTACCTCTACCTCTACCTCTACCTCTACCTCTACCTCTACCTCTACCTCTACCTCTACCTCTACCTCTACCTCTACCTCTACCTCTACCTCTACCTCTACCTCTACCTCTACCTCTACCTCTACCTCTACCTCTACCTCTACCTCTACCTCTACCTCTACCTCTACCTCTACCTCTACCTCTACCTCTACCTCTACCTCTACCTCTACCTCTACCTCTACCTCTACCTCTACCTCTACCTCTACCTCTACCTCTACCTCTACCTCTACCTCTACCTCTACCTCTACCTCTACCTCTACCTCTACCTCTACCTCTACCTCTACCTCTACCTCTACCTCTACCTCTACCTCTACCTCTACCTCTACCTCTACCTCTACCTCTACCTCTACCTCTACCTCTACCTCTACCTCTACCTCTACCTCTACCTCTACCTCTACCTCTACCTCTACCTCTACCTCTACCTCTACCTCTACCTCTACCTCTACCTCTACCTCTACCTCTACCTCTACCTCTACCTCTACCTCTACCTCTACCTCTACCTCTACCTCTACCTCTACCTCTACCTCTACCTCTACCTCTACCTCTACCTCTACCTCTACCTCTACCTCTACCTCTACCTCTACCTCTACCTCTACCTCTACCTCTACCTCTACCTCTACCTCTACCTCTACCTCTACCTCTACCTCTACCTCTACCTCTACCTCTACCTCTACCTCTACCTCTACCTCTACCTCTACCTCTACCTCTACCTCTACCTCTACCTCTACCTCTACCTCTACCTCTACCTCTACCTCTACCTCTACCTCTACCTCTACCTCTACCTCTACCTCTACCTCTACCTCTACCTCTACCTCTACCTCTACCTCTACCTCTACCTCTACCTCTACCTCTACCTCTACCTCTACCTCTACCTCTACCTCTACCTCTACCTCTACCTCTACCTCTACCTCTACCTCTACCTCTACCTCTACCTCTACCTCTACCTCTACCTCTACCTCTACCTCTACCTCTACCTCTACCTCTACCTCTACCTCTACCTCTACCTCTACCTCTACCTCTACCTCTACCTCTACCTCTACCTCTACCTCTACCTCTACCTCTACCTCTACCTCTACCTCTACCTCTACCTCTACCTCTACCTCTACCTCTACCTCTACCTCTACCTCTACCTCTACCTCTACCTCTACCTCTACCTCTACCTCTACCTCTACCTCTACCTCTACCTCTACCTCTACCTCTACCTCTACCTCTACCTCTACCTCTACCTCTACCTCTACCTCTACCTCTACCTCTACCTCTACCTCTACCTCTACCTCTACCTCTACCTCTACCTCTACCTCTACCTCTACCTCTACCTCTACCTCTACCTCTACCTCTACCCTCTACCTCTACCTCTACCTCTACCTCTACCTCTACCTCTACCTCTACCTCTACCTCTACCTCTACCTCTACCTCTACCTCTACCTCTACCTCTACCTCTACCTCTACCTCTACCTCTACCTCTACCTCTACTCTACCTCTACCTCTACCTCTACCTCTACCTCTACCTCTACCTCTACCTCTACCTCTACCTCTACCTCTACCTCTACCTCTACCTCTACCTCTACCTCTACCTCTACCTCTACCTCTACCTCTACCTCTACCTCTACCTCTACCTCTACCTCTACCTCTACCTCTACCTCTACCTCTACCTCTACCTCTACCTCTACCTCTACCTCTACCTCTACCTCTACCTCTACCTCTACCTCTACCTCTACCTCTACCTCTACCTCTACCTCTACCTCTACCTCTACCTCTACCTCTACCTCTACCTCTACTCTACCTCTACCTCTACCTCTACCTCTACCTCTACCTCTACCTCTACCTCTACCTCTACCTCTACCTCTACCTCTACCTCTACCTCTACCTCTACCTCTACCTCTACCCTACCTCTACCTCTACCTCTACCTCTACCTCTACCTCTACCTCTACCTCTACCTCTACCTCTACCTCTACCTCTACCTCTACCTCTACCTCTACCTCTACCTCTACCTCTACCTCTACCTCTACCTCTACCTCTACCTCTACCTCTACCTCTACCTCTACCTCTACCTCTACCTCTACCTCTACCTCTACCTCTACCTCTACCTCTACCTCTACCTCTACCTCTACCTCTACCTCATACCTCTACCTCTACCTCTACCTCTACCTCTACCTCTACCTCTACCTCTACCTCTACCTCTACCTCTACCTCTACCTCTACCTCTACCTCTACTCTACCTCTACCTCTACCTCTACCTCTACCTCTACCTCTACCTCTACCTCTACCTCTACCTCTACCTCTACCTCTACCTCTACCTCTACCTCTACCTCTACCTCTACCTCTACCTCTACCTCTAACCTCTACCTCTACCTCTACCTCTACCTCTACCTCTACCTCTACCTCTACCTCTACCTCTACCTCTACCTCTACCTCTACCTCTACCTCTACCTCTACCTCTACCTCTACCTCTACCTCTACCTCTACCTCTACCTCTACCTCTACCACCTCTACCTCTACCTCTACCTCTACCTCTACCTCTACCTCTACCTCTACCTCTACCTCTACCTCTACCTCTACCACCTCTACCTCTACCTCTACCTCTACCTCTACCTCTACCTCTACCTCTACCTCTACCTCTACCTCTACCTCTACCTCTACCTCTACCTCTACCTCTACCTCTACCTCTACTCTACCTCTACCTCTACCTCTACCTCTACCTCTACCTCTACCTCTACCTCTACCTCTACCTCTACCTCTACCTCTACCTCTACCTCTACCTCTACCTCTACCTCTACCTCTACCTCTACCTACCTCTACCTCTACCTCTACCTCTACCTCTACCTCTACCTCTACCTCTACCTCTACCTCTACCTCTACCTCTACCTCTACCTCTACCTCTACCTCTACCTCTACCTCTACCTCTACCTCTACCTCTACCTCTACCTCTACCTCTACCTCTACCTCTACCTCTACCTCTACCTCTACCTCTACCTCTACCTCTACCTCTACCTCTACCTCTACCTCTACCTCTACCTCTACCTCTACCTACCTCTACCTCTACCTCTACCTCTACCTCTACCTCTACCTCTACCTCTACCTCTACCTCTACCTCTACCTCTACCTCTACCTCTACCTCTACCTCTACCTCTACCTCTACCTCTACCTCTACCTCTACCTCTACCTCTACCTCTACCTCTACCTCTACCTCTACCTCTACCTCTACCTCTACCTCTACCTCTACCTCTACCCTACCTCTACCTCTACCTCTACCTCTACCTCTACCTCTACCTCTACCTCTACCTCTACCTCTACCTCTACCTCTACCTCTACCTCTACCTCTACCTCTACCTCTACCTCTACCTCTACCTCTACCTCTACCTCTACCTCTACCTCTACCCTACCTACCTCTACCTCTACCTCTACCTCTACCTCTACCTCTACCTCTACCTCTACCTCTAACCTCTACCTCTACCTCTACCTCTACCTCTACCTCTACCTCTACCTCTACCTCTACCTCTACCTCTACCTCTACCTCTACCTCTACCTCTACCTCTACCTCTACCTCTACCTCTACCTCTACCTCTACCTCTACCTCTACCTCTACCTCTACCTCTACCTCTACCTCTACCTCTACCTCTACCTCTACCTCTACCTCTACCTCTACCTCTACCTCTACCTCTACCTCTACCTCTACCTCTACCTCTACCCTACCTCTACCTCTACCTCTACCTCTACCTCTACCTCTACCTCTACCTCTACCTCTACCTCTACCTCTACCTCTACCTCTACCTCTACCTCTACCTCTACCTCTACCTCTACCTCTACCTCACCTCTACTCTACCTCTACCTCTACCTCTACCTCTACCTCTACCTCACCTCTACCTCTACCTCTACCTCTACCTCTACCTCTACCTCTACCTCTACCCTACCTCTACCTCTACCTCTACCTCTACCTCTACCTCTACCTCTACCTCTACCTCTACCTCTACCTCTACCTCTACCTCTACCTCTACCTCTACCTCTACCTCTACCTCTACCTCTCCTCTACCTCTACCTCTACCTCTACCTCTACCTCTACCTCTACCTCTACCTCTACCTCTACCTCTACCTCTACCTCTACCTCTACCTCTACCTCTACCTCTACCTCTACCTCTACCTCTACCTCTACCTCTACCTCTACCTCTACCTCTACCTCTACCTCTACCTCTACCTCTACCTCTACCTCTACTCTACCTCTACCTCTACCTCTACCTCTACCTCTACCTCTACCTCTACCTCTACCTCTACCTCTACCTCTACCTCTACCTCTACCTCTACCTCTACCTCTACCTCTACCTCTACCTCTACCTCTACCTCTACCTCTACCTCTACCTCTACCTCTACCTCTACCTCTACCTCTACCTCTACCTCTACCTCTACCTCTACTCTACCTCTACCTCTACCTCTACCTCTACCTCTACCTCTACCTCTACCTCTACCTCTACCTCTACCTCTACCTCTACCTCTACCTCTACCTCTACCTCTACCTCTACCTCTACCTCTACCTCTACCTCTACCTCTACCTCTACTCTACCTCTACCTCTACCTCTACCTCTACCTCTACCTCTACCTCTACCTCTACCTCTACCTCTACCTCTACCTCTACCTCTACCTCTACCTCTACCTCTACCTCTACCTCTACCTCTACCTCTACCTCTACCTCTACCTCTACCTCTACCTCTACCTCTACCTCTACCTCTACCTCTACCTCTACCTCTACCTCTACCTCTACCCTCTACCTCTACCTCTACCTCTACCTCTACCTCTACCTCTACCTCTACCTCTACCTCTACCTCTACCTCTACCTCTACCTCTACCTCTACCTCTACCTCTACCTCTACCTCTACCTCTACCTCTACCTCTACCTCTACCTCTACCTCTACCTCTACCTCTACCTCTACCTCTACCTCTACCTCTACCTCTACCTCTACCTCTACCTCTACCTCTACCTCTACCTCTACCTCTACCTCTACCTCTACCTCTACCTCTACCTCTACCTCTACCTCTACCTCTACCTCTACCTCTACCTCTACCTCTACCTCTACCTCTACCTCTACCACTAGGTAAGACTACTTGCCGGGTAAACATTACAGTGATCAGGCAATCTTTTACCAGTGGAAAACCCAAGGTTCATAGAAAATACACCAAAGAATACTTTATCCTAAAGTTTCGACCCAACCAGGTATTACATGCGTCTTGGCAGAAGTTTTTATTGTGCCGGTGGTAACAGCCGAATTTACGGTTGCTACAACCTTAGTTCTCCTGGTGCAGATAGACCCACATCGAGACTCGCAACTCCCCCGGCGGAGTAGTTAGCTGCCCTGCAAGAGGGATGTCAACTTTCCGCTAATTGTAGCCACACCTCTTTGCACCAAATCTGTGCCTCCCAAGGGTTAAAACAAAATATTGATCCTATATACAGTTACGCGTAAATTAGTTGGGATTCAGTCATCTCTAGTTTGCACAAAATTTCGAAGCATTCTATCCACTGCAAATGAGGTAATTCCAAAACAAGCGTCTTAAGCGCAACAACCCCTTCCTCAGGCATCAAAAAACTCTCACAATGTATTTTCCGCCACATAAAACTAAATAATAGGGTGCCAACTCACGGCAGTACGGCGATTGACCCACCATTCGAAGATTTGATTGCTCAAAAAATCACTTTTTTGGCTGACCAGTGAGTGCTCGCATTATCATGGTGGAGAATGATCCCTGTCCGGCGGCTGTTCTTCCCTATTTCTCAGATGAGTTTTGGCAAACATTCTACGTCGGTCTAAGGACATGCTGGCGACATGTCTGGCTTTACCAAAGAATAGCTCAACTTGAAACAACCATCTAGCCGACTACCGCTTAATTTTGGGATCTGCCTATGATTCGTTGGATGTCACGATCTCTTTGTACCAAGCGACAGGATTTTTTTGAGGTATATCAAGTTGGCGTGGTCCAACATGCAATTTTAATTAATATCATGCATTGTTAATTGGACGCACACCATCGTTGTGCTGTGTCACACAGCCGATGTTACACAAGGTGAAGAAATTCAAATGTAGCGAAAAACATCCATTTCTGAATACCGGGATGGTAATTTGCAGCCATAAATCAAATTTAGTTAATTTTCATATCCTAAATTATGGAATTCCTGCAAAAATCACTTGTATGACAAATGTTTCTGTGCAAATGTATCAGTAAATAAAAACGTTGAACTATACACCGAACACCGATTTAAAGAATATACACCAGTATCGCCACATATCTTAAGTGGCAAATAAATAAAAATAGTGTCCCATAACATACAATGAAGGGTTTGGGGAGAGCTTATCACACTCAGTGAGATGTGCGGTTTATAGTTTTACACCCACTGATTGGGGCCTACAATTTTACACCGATTCGGAACGGTAGTGGCAAATACCTTACCGATAACTTGAAACTAGCAGTTTTGTACATTTCCTGTTTGGAAAGGCATACCGCCTCAAAACGTAGTGGAATTGAAAGTATTTATACAGGACATACTCGAACAAGCCAAAATATGCATTATTTCTTCTATAATTTGTACACCTTTCTATAACCAATATAATTCACGGCATTTAAACAAGCTGAAAAATCTGTCGTTTTTGTTTTTTGGATGCAATCATTACGTATTTGTAGCTTGCCGCAAATATAGTATACTTGTGCACAAACACATTGTATTAGCGATTCAATAATACATGTTAGAGACACAATGATTAAAAGGTTATACTAGGGCGGATCAATAAGTCCGTAACTTTTCGAACTTCCCACGTAGTTACATGAAATGCACCACTGCTCCCATCAAGTACCACCCGTTAAATGTCAAATTTTGAATAAATTCCGTTATTTAAAGGGGTTTTCAATAAAAGCACTACAAAAGTATAGTACCAATGAAATTCTTTATTCCTCTGAAAGTACGTTCGATGACATTATGTATGGAACTCGATTTCTTTTGCATGGCCACTACGGGCACGCTTGCAGAAGTCCAGACGCTGAACCCAATTTTCGACGGTTTTCAAGCATAAATCGGCCGATACTGCTGCAATTTCACGTTCGATATTCGTACGAAGTTCATCAATCGTCGCTGACTTGTTGGCATAGACTATAGACTTGACGCAGCCCCACAGGAAATAATCTAACGGCGTCAAATCGCACGACCGAGGCGGCCAATCGACTGGGCCATTTCGTGAGATAACACGTTCACCAAACTTGGTTTCCAATAAATTGATTGTGGCATTCGCTGGAACCACATGTCTTCCAAGTCCATACTATCCAATTGGGGCCAAAAATATTCGGTTATCATTGAACGGTAGCGATTCGCATTCACAGTAATGTGCCGGTCTTGATCATCATGGAAGAACTACGGCCCAATGACGCCTCCGGCTCATAAACCGCACCAAACCGTAATTTTTTCGGGATGCAATGATGACTCATGGATTACGTGTGGATTGCTGTCTGACCAATAACGAATATTTTGCTTATTGACGAAGCCATTCAGCCAGAAATGAGCCACATCGCTGAAGATGATTTTCCGATGAAAACCCGAATCATTTTCAAGTTGTTGCTCAGCCCAATTCACGAACATACGACGCTTATGGTGGTCAAGCGGCTTCAGTTCTTGCGTCAATTTGATCTTGTAAGGATGAAGGCCAAGATCTTTTCGCAAAATTCGCCACAACGACGTCACAGAGATGCCCAACGCTTGAGAACGACGTGTGAGAGACACATTTGAGCTTTCTTTAACTGAAGCCTCAGCGGCAGCAATATTCTCAACACTACGGGCACTTCTTTGTCTCACTGGCACGGGAACATTTTGTACTGTGCCTGTGGATTCAAATTTGCCCACTCGACGCTCAATTGTTGATCTGGTAGGACGATTATGACGACCATAAATTGAACGTAGCGCTCTTAAAGTTGAGGCTACTGACTCCAAATTTCGGTAGTAAATTTAAATAATTTCGACTCGTTGTTGGCTCGTATAACTTTCCATGATGAAATGGCAAACCTTACTGAAGAGAAATGTCAAAAGAGCGGGAAAAAATATGGCGTCGTTTGCTGTCCCTATCGATTTACTTTTGTAGCGTCTCTGTTGAAAAACCCGTTACTTTGCGTTTAACAGCTGTCCAAAACGGAAAACCTCGTGCATTTTTTACAAAATGGAAAAAAGTGAATTTCGAGTGTTCATTAATCATTATTTTTTGCGAAAAAAAACCGTCAATCATACCGAGGAAAAGATTGGTAAATACTACGGGGACTCTACACCAGCGATTTCAATGGTAAAAAAAGTGTTTTACTGACTTTCGTTGTGATCGCACAAGTACAAATTACGCTGAACGTTCTGGCCGGCCAGTTGAGGTCAATACACCCGAAAAGGTTGAGAGAAAAAACTACGATGTGGTATTGGCCGATAGAAGAGTAAAAGTGCATGATATTGTTATTGTTGTTATAGGCATTCCATATGGTAGTGGGGTTCCGATTTTAAATGATCAATTAGTTTTAAGACAGCTGTCTGCAAGAGGGGTGCCGCGTTTGCTCTCAATTGACCATAAACGTACTCGTGTGACAACTTCAAAAGATTGTTTGGAGTTGTTGGAATTGGACTATTAATTGGTACCTTATCCACCATATTCTCCAGATTAAGCCCCTAGTAACTATTACCTATTTCCAAACATAAAGAAATGGCTCGGTGGAAAGAGATTTAGCTCCAACGATGTAATTATTGATCAAACAAATGCCTATTTTATGTACCTCGAAAAATCCTATTTTTTGGAAGGAATACCAAAATTGGAGAAACGTTGGACTAAGTATATTGAGCTAAAAGGTGATTATGTTGGAAAATAGATTATTATTTAATAAAAACAAAAACTGTGTTTCATTCAAAAAGTCACAGACTTATTGATCCGCCCTCGTAATGTATGTTTTCGTTACCCAAATGTAGTTTTGCTTATTAAAAACTGCTAAAAACAGAAACGTGACAGACAACAACGAAACACAAAAGCAGCAGATCGTTAATTTATGAAAACAATGCTTGCAAACATATAGTATATGGTTCCTGCAATATGTTGCTTATTTCAGCGTGTAGAGGACATACCCAGAGTGTACTAAAAAAATAACTATATTTAAGTCCAACTGGGCTTAATCTAAGCATAATTGAACTTCGTATGAATACAAATATTTTTGAACGCAAATTACAATCCTTTTTCCTTAGATTTACTAAAGTTTACTACATTAGTTACTAATGTTCTAAAAGAAATAAAGTTCAAATTACCTCCCATTAGTAATTTAATTAGTAACAGAGGATCTACCTTTTATAAACCCATATTGTTGGGGGGAAATAATAAATAAATAAAAGGTTTCCATTATTTTCCATTAAGGAATTGGGGGAGCTTCTCACAACCAGTGAGCTGTGGGCTTTCTAGTTTTATTCTCACAGATTGGGACCTACAGTTTTTACACCGATTCCGAACGGTATTTTGAGAAGCTTTTGCATGGCTTAATTCTCGATAGTGTCGCCGTCACTATGAGCGGTGCCAAGGCAATATGCAATGCCTCAACACAATGCTTAAGAACAATAGACGGTACTCCATCAGGGCCAGGGGAATAATTGAACTTAAGGGATAGAAGTCACACATATACTTCATTAAGAGAAAAATAACATGATATACGTAAATACTTGTGGAGATGGGAGATGATGATAAGCCTTGGTGGATATTGAAATATCAATTTTTTTTTTCATTTCCAACCATCCACCATAATAATCAATTTCATATTTTTTATTTTTTGATAATATATTCTATCAAAATGTACTTTTTGTTGCAAAAGTACTTTTTAGTAGAAATTTATAAGAAATATATGGACATTTGTCAATTAGAACTGAATGTTTTATAAAATAATTTTAATTTTAACTTGAATATTACTGTTGCCAAAGGTAATAATTAATTTTCGTTTACTCACTGGAATTGTTAGTATCGGTACTAGGTGTTAAGTAAATTCACTGTAGCACTTACTTGTGTTGACTTTATGCACAAGAAAACCATTCTTTAGATTTCTTTTTCGAAAGTATGTCCTTAATAAGGAATCCATACACTAAAGGTGTTCTTGATTTAATTTTAGTACCATTAGCTGCATTCTTTTTTCTCCAATTTCCAGAAATATATTATTCCGTCTTTGTTTCTTTTAATGCTATCCTTTTTTGTACCCCAGTTGTAATATCATGAATTCACAATTCGCCACTATATCTTTGGGGATGTAAATTACTCCGAGAACGTGATGTATCACAACAACCCTTCTAATCTCTCGAAACCTACACACAGACAATAGAATTGCAATTAATGAGATTAAAGACTTTAAGTAACAATTTCGAAACTGTCGACAACGGCCCAAACGCCTTGCCAACAACCTCCTAAACACGCCCATCCAAAAACCCAATACAAAACACTTGTTAACATAAACGCAAAGTTTGGTTTTCAACAGAACATCATCAAGGATCCATAATCCTTTGCAGCTTTGAGCGCTGCCAATCCCGCTCCCTTGAAATGTATACAGGTCCATGTAGTCGATAGCATCCTTGAGTTTAAATTCAAAGAGGATGCCGGAATAAAGCAAAGTTAGTTGACTCGTATATTTCCTGATGATACTAAGGCTGCTTCTTGCATTCTCTAAACGGATATTGGTTAGATGGATTTGAAAGGATATGGCGTTGAAGAGGGATATATTTGGTATCTATGTAGAAAGGAGTTTGTGTGTGTGTGTGTGTGTGCGAGTGAATGTGACAGGGAATACGTTGTAAGTCTTATGGTAAATCTCATAATGTCCTTTGAATATCTGGGTTTCACTCCACCATTTCTTTGCGTCGCACTGACTGCGAAAACTTTTGTTGGTATCATAATGTCTACTAAGCGTTGTACTGCGTCGTATTCGAATTTAATTGAGTGTCATAAATTAAATGCACAAACTTATCACGACATCCTTTTGAAAATCATTGTCTTCTATTGCCGAAGCTGTTGTGCTTCTTCTTGCTTTTCATACAATGGCAAAGGGTTGTTGATGGTAGTTCACCTTTGATGTTGTTGCCGTTGGAGTATGAGGTGAGTAAATGGTTTTGTAAATAAGGTTTAATTCGTTGTCCTTCCTGTTTGGGTTTATTGTATAATTTTAATGTTCGCGTTCTTTGGTTTTCAATTAAAAGTTTTAAACAGTCATAAATATGTAACTGATTTAGATTTTTTACAGTGAAAATTAGGTGTGGAAGGTAAAATATTTAACTGATATGTGTAACGTTTGAAATTCAGGACATAGGCGAAAGAAAAAATATACAATAGATTCTGCCGACATTTTCTCAGCATATCTTAATTTTAATAGTATTATAGAAAGGAAACTTGTTCCAATTGGAATTGAAACCCTCATAAGTTATAGCCGATTTTTTGATAACACATTGTCATCTTAGTATCAGAATTATTTGGCGGTTAAGGAGTTGCGCACCACGCTGTGGTAAAAGATGTTATATTTCGATAAAATCATGATCAACATATGGCTACGAAGCGAACAACTACATATTTATTATTGACGAGCAACTTTTGGTTTACTTGCAACAATCATGACTGCAAGTGTTAAATTTGGCGAAAACAGACATGTTTATATTTTATTTGGACAGTAGAGGAAAAACTGTCATGAATCAACTTGTGACAATTGAGTCGACCTTTATTAAGCGGAGCGCACGAGGGAGGTTTGAAAGCTCCGTGATTTTTTAAGCTTCTCGCGTAGTGTACTAAAAATCAATGCTGCTAATTGAAACTATCATGTGTTAGTAGACTAATGTACATTTTTAAACAAGCTGCATCATGTAGTTTCAGCAGTGTATCCAACTATTCCGAATCAAAAATCGATACGGTCAAAATATCCAAAAACCACTACGATGTAAACTCACAAAAAAAGACTAAAAACTTTAACTTCAAAAAGAATTGAAAATATAAAAACGCAATTTATTTAAGAACTGAATATCTGTATATACCCAGTACTTTCTATCCGTAACGGAATCAGTTACGGGTCCGCAAGCGGGAGAAATTCCTACCAAAAAAACGGATCCAAAAACGGATTTTATGGCCGTTTTTCGGATCCGTTACGGACTCGTTACGGACATCATATTAGGATCCGTTGCGAACCCGTGTATATAAATAATACGTAGCCGTAGCGGGAGAAATTCCTCTCAAAAAAACAGATTCAAAAACGGATTTTATGTCCGTTTTCGGATCCGTTACGGACTCGTTACGGACATCATATTAGGATCCGTTGCGGACCCGTGTACTTTAATAAAACGTGTACAGATCAGTTTACTATTACAATTGTGTACAATAAATTTACAATTTTGTATAATAACAATTTTGTATAATAAATGACATGAAATGAAATTTGACTTTCAATGCTTTTCTCCTATTCTAAAAAAAATAGATTTCAATTAATTTACGAAAAAAATTATTAAAAACTGTTTTTTTCTGGCTCCCACATAAGGACCTTTTCTTAAAAAAAACACAATTAGCGATTACACTTACCTTTTCTTATTTTTTTACGGAGACAAATAGGGATTGAAATGGATTATTCAATTCGCGGTTACACTGATTCCTTTTCTAACTTTTTTACGGATCCGTAAATTCGCGATTACACTGATTCCTTTGTTAATTTTTTTACGGATCCGAATCGGGTCCGCAACGGATCCGTAAATTCGCGATTACACTGATTCCTTTTGTAAATTTTTTACGGATCCGCATCCGTTTTTGTGCACATTGGGTATATACAATTCTCGTGTCACAATGTTAGTTACCTTACTCCTCCGAAACGGCTTTACTGATTTTTACCAAATTTTTTACGGATATTCAGTAGTTCTGAGAATCGGCTACTATCTATTTTTCATAGCCCTAAGTGTGGCCGTCGGTGGTGCAATGGTTAGTGTGCGCGTCTCTTGTAGATGAGATCCTGGGTTCGAACCCGGCTCTGACCACCTTAAAATTTCTTTCGGCGGCGGTCACCTCGCATAGTGACGGCGACACTATCGAGTATCTAGCCATGAAAAAGCTTCTCAAATTACCGTTCGGAATCGGTGTAAAACTGTAGGTCCCATTCAGTGAGTGAAAACTGGAAAGCGCACAGCTCAGTGATTGTGAGAAGTTCTCCCCAGTCCCTTCATGGGATGTAATGGGCAACCATTTATTTTATTTATAAGTGATAAGGGTAACCCAGACCGTGCCACGCCCCCTTCTCAAAAATCGCTCTGATGGCTTTCCTAATTTACCGATTGTTATGAAAATTTCAAAATGCGGTACTGATGACCTGCTGACAATCCTTGGCTTTATTTGGAAAAGTTTGGATAAAGGGGCGTGGCACCGACCATACAACTTGAAATTTAAAATGGTTGTATCTCATGAACTATCAGAGGTAAGAAGATGAGATTTTGTATATATGTTGTTGGTACAGTATCAATTACAGCCAGACTATAAGTAGGCGGTGAAACGCCACCTTTTCAAAAATCGCACCGACGGCATTTCTAATGTACCTATTGTTATGAAAAGTTTACAATGTGGTACTGATGATCTACTGATAGTCCTTGGTTATACTTGGTAGTGATTGGATAAAGCAGCGTGGCACCGCCCATACCATTTGAAATTTAAAATAGGTATATCTCATGAACTGTCAGAGGTATGAAGATGAGGTTTGGTATATATTTTGTTGATACATTATGAATTACAGCCAGAGTGGTAGTGGGATGTACCAGGCCCCTTTTAAAATAAACCGCGAGTACCGACGTCGCTGGAACGTAGAACTATATAATATATAGGACATAGCTAGACGATTTAAATTGGGCCAATTGCGTTGGCTAGGCCATGTTATCAGAATCGATGAAGATGAACCAGCGCGAAAGGTTTTCGATAACGTACCCGATGGAAACAGGAAAAGAGGACGACCAAGACTCCGCTGGAAAGACCATGCAGAAGAATATCTCTGTGTCCTTAGTGTTATCAACTGGCGAGAAAAGGCGAAGGATAGAGCCAGTTGGAAGAACATGTTGAAATTTGTTTGTTTAATTAATATGTGTAAGACGTCTGACCTCATGAGCTTGTAAAATATTCAATAAAAGTAAAAGTAAGTAAAACCTCTATTTGATTAAATTAACTAACTGTGGCATAAAAATGTAAAGTTAACGTTACAGAGTTTATTTAAATAATAAATTATTAAAAAACTAGATATGTACATATGTATATATAATAACTAATCATAAAAATATTCACTTGTCAAAAATATTTAGTAATCGCTAGTTAAGAACTACAGACTTTGTACAAAGTATTCGTTCACATCTTGTATTAAAATTTGACAGAAATTGTCTTTGAGAATGAACGAAGAGATTTAACGTGAGTTTCGGTAAATCTCACATATGCAATGGAAAATAACTGAGCGGCCTATATTCCCGCGTAGTCCATGTGTCCCTAGAAAAAGTATACAAAAATTCTTGAGATTTGACCTACACTGGTTTTAAAGTTCAGTGAATGAGAATTTTAGAATCATAATTTTTTCACAGCTCAAAACCATTTCCGGCATTTTTGGGGTTTTGAGGCCGATTTTGAATTCGCCAAAGCGACAGAATCTATTCCAATATCCCCCTCGTTCTTATTGGTGACGTCCTTGTTTTGTGAAACTTCTCCTTAACTGTGCTTATTTCTCTGAGCTACAAATTGTCTGTTGAAACGTGTCACTAACCGACGTTTTATTTGTGATTAGGTAGCAGTGAATGTAATTTATATAACGTCCTTCAGTTGAAAGTAAATCACTTCCCTTGGATAGTTGTGTGAAAACAGCCCCATAGTATACAAATCTTTCAGTTTTAATACACTTACTGCCATGGGTTAAAAAATTTTCCGAATCACAATCCTCATAACGAAAATTAAAGGCACAAAATCCGTATTCGATCCTCAAACCAATCTTGATTCCAATAAGTATCATTACTTACCATATCACGTTTAAATTGAATATATATTGTAACTGTAATCACCCATGTTCACATACATATGTAACTGTGTCCTGGTGAAACTCACATTCCCACCAAGCATCATTCTTTTAACTCCTTGACATTTGTTGGTCCCACAACTCGGGTATATTATCGTTCCGCCGCCCCTATACTACCGAGAGCATTCCTGTAACTGGCTCACACATACCTGTCTCTCATGTCAGTGTTGGGTGTTACAAATGTAAATTAATTGCTTTTGTCATTATTCAGAATCTTTGCATTGTTTTTGAACTTTGCAACAAATTATCTAAAGTCTCTTTATATCCTTTCTTAGTCCTGTCAGTTATCCTGTAGGGGGTGGTAAGAGTACATAGTACTATTGCTTACAAATATCGTTTGCTTTTACTGTTAATGTTATCTGGTATTTTGCCTGATGTTAATGTTAATTTGTGATTTATGAAGATTAATTTGTTGCCATTTAAAAATGGGTTTAATTGAATCTATTAGATATCAAAGGATTCAAGCAGAGGTAGTGGCAAAGTTTTAGTCAAGGTGAAAATATTTTATAATAAATAAATAACAGTTTTTCATAGTATGATGCGTTTAAACAACAGCAATTAGGAAGGACTCGTAATGAAAAATCGTAGAGGAGATTTAAGGGTAACTGTTGAGATTTTTGTATAGGTGTTTTGCAAAAAAGTGTCTCGAAATATTAATATAATAAATCTAAGACGACCCACTGATCTTGCAGAATCCCTATTGGATTCGGTTATTAAAAAAAATGAGTCGCATTTTCGACCAGAGATTTAGCTGAATTCCTTGCCAATTGTTTACGATCTTGGCAATTTATGCTTTGAGAAATGACAACTCTGATATGACAACAGATATGGCAACTCATGCGTCAAATTTACAAAGAGGATGAATAAGGGTAGAGGAAAAGAGGTGCGCAAGTAGAAGAGAACCTAAAAGACGATGCGATTCCCTAAAACGCATTTCTCTCTTGCATTATAACTTGATTAATTTATACTTTTTACATACTTTATATAATTTTATTTAAACATGTTTGGAATTTCTATAGTTATATATGTATAATACCATCATCAAAAAGATGCTGTTGTATTGAACTCTTCACTCGTTTTCTTTGTTGACATTCCACTCCGCGAGTAAATTTTCTTCTCTACCGTTTCATCCTCTTTGACATTTGGCATCAGAATCGTAAACATTGTCGTTCTACGTTATATGCGGGAAGTCTGGATGCCACAACTGATCAACCATGTACATACATAGTTGGACTTTTGATGGAGTAGAAAGTTCGAAAGAGAAAGAGGTGACTAAAAGTACTAATGTTGCTCTGTGAGCATGTGTGTGCAAATAAATCGAGGAAAAAAAGGGAACGAATCATAGACGAATGTAGTATAGACACATTTATTCTCTCACCTGACGTTTCATTTCACACTCTTCGTCGTAGGTTTGTGGAAATGGGAGAAATTTGACAAAATTTAACTCACACCAGGTGGAGTTACAAAATTGTTCACATAACTTTTACATGCGGCTTTGGTGTAGTACGGCCGTCGGTGGTGCAATGGTTAGTGTGCGCGGCTCTTGTACATGAGATCCTGGGTTCGAACCCGGCTCTGACCACCTTCAAATTTGCTTTCGGCGGCGGTCACCTCGCATAGTGACGGCGACACTATCGAGTATATAGCCATGAAAAAGCTTCTTAAAATACCGTTCGGAATCGGTGTAAAACTGTAGGTCCCAATCAGTGAGTGAAAACTGGAAAGCGCACAGCTCAGTGATTGTGAGAAGTTCTCCCCGGTCCCTTCATGGGATGTAATGGGAAACCATTTATTTATTTTTTTGGTGTAGTACTGAAAAATTTAAATGTATTTTGCACTTTTTTGTTGACTTTTATCGCTCGTATATACTTGTATTGTATTTAATACAACTAGTTTGTCACAAACAAAAAACGAAATGCGGTTGTTGTTCCTTTGTTGGACGTTGTTTACTATTGCCTCTATCTGGTATTATTGAACTCATGTTTTCCGCCATCCAATGTTTACTTGCAACCGTACCTATGACGTTTAATTTATTGAGAGAATTAATGTGTCTATCTATAATCGTTTATGGAACGAATGGAACAAAATATGAAGGTGATAAAACGCTAGTGTAAAATTATTTATAATAAATGGTTTCCCATTACATCCAATGAAGACCAGTCCTACAAACAGTGAGGTTTGCGCTTTCCAGTTGTATACTCGCTGATTACGACCTACGGTTTTTACACCGGTTCCAAATGGTACTTTGGGAAGATTTTATGGGTAAATATTCGATAGTGTCGCCGTCACTTTGCGATGTGACCGCCGCCGAATGAAATTTTAAGCTGGTCAGATCAGGGATCGAACTCAGGATATTATGTACAAGAGGCGCGCACGCTAACCATTGCACCACCGAAACTAAGTTTTCGTGCTATAACTTTTTATGATGTTCGATACGGATTAACTCGACCACAGTGCGCCTATGATCTCGCTTTCACTTTTGTTGATTACGCCCAATCCCAGGCGACTCACCAAACGCGCCTAAAGGTGCGTCCAAAATTGGTTGATGTGTCAGAAACATCGATGATATGTGGGAACTGATATTGCAAGCGCGTCATGGGGCTTTAATCTGAGATTGAAGTATGATTGGGAGTTAGTTCCACTTCCATATAATTAATATTGCAAGGGCATTTGTCCGTCAAAAAAAATTTCTTCGCGTTGAATACCGCATAAGTTGGCCATCGCTCAAACAAAGGCTTGTGTCGATTGGTGCAAAAAATTTTGAAAAAAATGTATGTACTTCAAAGGATGTCTATAAAATAGTTACAGGCTACAAATCTATGCAAATGAGCCCGAAACTAGGCGGCATTCGACTGTAAGGATTTTCAATGTGAAACAAATCCAACAATTGTTGTTAGCGCACCGTTGTTAGCCTACACCGTGACATTAGAGTAACGTATAGCGGTATGTTCGGAATAATGCACCACCATTTTGTTACCAGATTTCTTTAAACGTTCCTAAGTAAAATTACCGAGCGTGAGTGAGAAAAATTTCAATCACAAACGATCATGCATGCCGTATAAATTTTGAATCACGTGCACTCACGATGACATGATTGAATTTAATGCTAGTCATAATCATGCGTGACTCACGAGCACACCTCTAGTTAAACACACCGTTTTTAAAAAGTTTGAAATGATTTCTGGTGTTTCATAAGATAGTCACGTTGGATCTATCCTTTTCACTTTGTTTATAAATGATTTTCCTTCTAATTTTCAATATCCTAATGATCAATGAGACAAATGTATTATTAACAAAAAAACATATGCAATTTATCAACGAAACGTATTCAAGACGTCTTGACAAGACATTTGCCTTTTTTTTTCAAAAAATACTGTAGCGAAGTTGCAACAACCAAGTACTTCGGAATGCTATCAACAAAGCATTCGTGAAGGTGTGTATGTGTGTCCGCGCAAAACTACAATACGATGTCAAGCAAATGAAAACCGAAGTACTTGGTTTTCATAACTTCGCTACAGTAAATGACTTGATAAAAAAGCAAATGTCTTGTCAAGACGTCTTGTGCAAATGTGTAATACAAACATATCTATCGCTGCTGTGAAACATATTCAACACAGTAATGAGACATATTCGTCGCAACAATACAACATATTCCATATAAAAAAAATATTCGTACATTGCACGCTGGTCTGAACTGAAGTTTTTGTTTGTCATATATTCGTTTAAATCGTAAAAAGGGAACATTTCCTAAAAGCTAACACTGTGGAGGATCTGGAAATCATAAATAAGAAGCGTTTCTTGGAATATCATTTGAATAAAGCGTCGTAGAAGTCATGCGTTTTTACGAATTTATCAATAATTTACTGCTGCTTAAAGCATTTTAATTTTAGCTGCCCTGAATTAATGCGAATTTTTAAGTAAATGGGCTACTTGATACGTTCGAAATAAAGTTCAAGGGGCTTTTCCATTTTATCTTTTTATTTCTTGTATTATGATTTATGTACAATATAAGGCCTGTTTTTTTATTCCCTGCCAAAATAAGTTTCTGACCACTTTGTATGGGGAGCTAACGGTGCGTTTACACGGGACAGTTTGAGACAAGATAGTTGAGAATATGTATTAGTTGTCACAAAGAGAAAAATTGTTTGTGTGACGTACGCGTCCAGCAAGTTATAAAGACAGTACAGTTTTAAGCAACCGCCGACAGTGTCGTTTCGTTAAATTTCGTGTTCCGATAATTTGTTTCTTCGCTCTTTTGCCATTGTATTTTGTCTTACTTCTCCAAATTACAATGGATCTGATGTACTCTGCAAAATTAGACATGTATTCATGTTTGTATTGTCAAACAATATTTCAATAACAATTAGCAAAATTTTCAAATACAAATATATTTCCCAATTTGTAAAGTCGTTTGCGATGTTTTGCTTTTTTCTCAAATTACTATGAAACGTCACCGATATGGCCGATGGCTGAACTAGTAGAGGTTGACGCAGTAGGATTTGTTGTAATTGTGTGAACCAACAACAGGCATTTAGTTTTTGTTTCATGACTCTAACCGTCAAATTCAACACAGATCCATATGAACAAACACAGTAAACAAAAAGTACAACAACAAAATACACTGAATTTAACAGATGGAGTCATAAGAAAGCTAAATCAGTTGTTCTATTGAGCCAACCTTTACTAGTTCAGCCATGATCTGGCCACTTATGTCAAATCTGCTGCCGAAGTTACTGTTATTGAAAAATCAGAGACAGTGGCGAGGCAAGTGAGAGAAGTGTAAGTGTGGTAGTTAAAATGTGTGAATGTGTTTCTACTGTCGGAGAAAAACTGTCCCGTGTAAACGCCAGGTAAGCGATATTAAGCGATTTTAACTCCTCGAAAAATTAGTTTAGCGGGAAATAAAAAAAAACGCTTATAGCATATTTAAAAGAATATAAACAAAAATTATTTATATATCATGGAGGAAAAGTTATATTTCTGCACTCTTGTGCATGAATCTGTTATTGCAAGATTGCTTGTTAAAGGATCTCCTAACATGTCATATATGCGATATCCATCAAAATTTTCCGAATGATTTTGGAGTCAATAAAGGTCATACTAACAAAAATATATACAAGTTAGCTTCTATACATAGATTACTTTCATAAACTTCAGCACAAGTGCGTTTAATTAAGAAAGAAACACATGTTTGTAATAGAATAATGGCCGTCGGAGGTGCAATGGGTAGTGCGTGCGCCTCTTGGATTCGTTCCCTGCTCTGACCACCTTAAAATTTCTTTCGACGGCGGTCACCTCGCATAGTGACGGCGACACTATCGAGTATTTAGCCATGAAAATTCTTCTCAAAAATACCGTTCGGAACCGGTGTAAATCTTTAGGTCCCAATCAGTGAGATAAAACTAGAAACCGCACAGCTCACTGGTTGTGAGAAGCTCTCCCCGTTTCCTTCATGGGATGTAATGGGAAACCATTTATTTTCTTATTTTATTAATTGAATAAAGCCGTTCACACTAGTGTATTCAAAACCGAAACCGGTTAACCGAATTCCGGCAGGTTAACCATATGTCGATTAACCGGGTTTTTCGTGTCTTACACAACTGATATAACAACACAAAATTACAAACCTAATGCGCACTATGGTTACTAACCCTTTCAGACGGACACAAATGACTTTACCAACGAATTATTTTGCCGATAAAGTCATATCTGCCAACTAAAAAAAATAAAATAAATGGTTTCCCATTACATCCCATGAAGGGACCGGGGAGAACTTCTCACAATCACTGAGCTGTGCGCTTTCCAGTTTTCACTCACTGATTGGGACCTACAGTTTTACACCGATTCCGAACGGTATTTTGAGAAGCTTTTTCATGGCTATATACTCGATAGTGTCGCCGTCACTAAGCGAGGTGACCGTCGTCGAAAGTAATTTTTAAGGTGGTTGGAGCAGGGAACGAATCCAAGAGGCGCACGCACTACCCATTGCACCACCGACGGTCACAACTACGATTTAGTAACTTCTGCGAAATAAATTCGATAGAAATAGAGTGCCATCAACGCAGTGTATGGATCAATTTGTGCAGCGAGTTCGTCAATCTGTATCTTTAGTGCGCACACCAACTCATGTACGTGCTCGGCCGTTGCGTTTAGTTGCAAATATTGCCGCTGAAGCTGAAAGTGTGTTCGAACTGCCGTCAACTCAACTCGCCATCGTTCGCAGAAATTAACAGTTAACGTGCTTTTTGTCGCTGAATTTTGAGCGTTTTTTGGAAAAATATCTCTTGAAGCTCATTCTTACCTCACATTTGGGGCTCGCAATATCCACACGTCGTCGAAAAGAAGCCGATGCATCCACAAAGAGTGACTGTTGGTGCGGTTTTTCGCAGGGTGGCATCATAGGGCAAAGGCATCATAGCCAAAGGAGCCTTTGTAACCGTCAATGGCGAGCGTTATCGTGCCATGATCAGCGACTTTTTGTTGCCAAAAGATGAAAAGGGCGATATGGACGATGTATGGTATGTGCCGCAAAGCCAACGTTACATTATATCTTTTGCTCAGTGTGTTCGAAAACCGCATAATCAGCCGAAACTCGGATGTCAATTGGCCGCCTCGCAGCTGCAATTTGACTATTAGACTATTATCTCTGAAGCACCGTGAAATATAAGTGTTACCCAAACACGGAATAAAGGCCCAGACAATCGAAAACGTACTGAAAAATTGAGTAGATAGAATGGGGTACTGTAAAGCAAGTTATGGAAGCCCTTTAACTGATGTTGTGTTCATTCATAAATTCTAATAATGTATTAGTATTGTCTTTAAAGTAAAATTAAATTCCAAATTTTACATGGCCCACCCTGTAGTTTCCCATTACACCGTATGAAGGCATAGGCTTACATGCTCTGATTGGGACTGCAGTTTTACACCGGTTCAGAATAGCATTTTGAAAAGCATTTTCATGGCCCATAGCTATGAAGAAAGTCTTAAAATTCAAAGAGACGAATAAAAATAAATGATGCGTATAAAACGCATAAATATCCATTTTGTCAATAACAGTGAAACCGGTTATTTACCGATTTCTACACCTCGGTTTAACCGAAAACCGGTTTCGTCAAAATAGGAATATTCGAAGAAACCGAAAACCGACATTTTTGAAAAACCGGTTTTTTTGAATACACTAGTTCACACGAGGGATAGAAAGAGGAGATATACCCCGACAATGACAACGGCAATTAATGGCAATGTGAATAAAACGGTCACTGGCATAGAGTAATACACTAATGGCCAGTTTTTAAGTGGGTGGTTAACTATCGGATTACTTAATCTTAGTTCTAAGTTAATTAGCAGTTAACTTTGCGTTTTGTTTTTCAGTGGTGAGTTAATGTATGTCGCCATATTGTTAACGAGTATGGCTACCCTTGTATTCTTATTGGGAAAAACATCTGTTTTGGGACAAATACCAAAACAACAAAGGGGAACAAACAAAATGGAATTATGTAAAATAAAAAATAGATGCATAAAATCGAAGTAATTTTAAAAAAATGTATTAAAACTATATAGGCGTAATAATGTAACGATCTAGACTCATCGCATGTGTATAAATACGCATTTCAGAAACATGTATTTTATACAATCTTCATTTCTCATTTTGACAGTCAGTAATTTGATTGTCAACATCATATGGTTCTGACTAAACGTTAACCAACCAACATTGGGTGGCTAAATCATAGTTAAACAGTGACTGAAAAACACAATTCGATGTTTAACCACAATTTAACTACGAAACTAAGATCACCACTGACTGAAAAACTGACCATAAGAGTTTGCAACAGCTGTTTTTTTTTTGACGGGAAACCAATAAAAATCACTGGAAAAGTTGGAACACAGAGTTATACAAACTTGGCAACCGATGCAGAATGAGAAATGTCTTTATTTTAATAAAGTTTTTTTAAAATACAACCTCTATAAATAATTTTACTCTATCACTTCATTACATTTTGCTTTATTTCACTTGTTACCCCTTTTTTCCTCCACTTAATTATCATAAAAGCACTTCCAGTTGATGACTGTTGTACTTTTGGTTCAATGCACAATGGCAAATGTGAGAGAAAAGCATTCAGCAACCCTACATTCTTCCAGTCATCTATCTCTATTTCTCCTTCTTACTTTATCCTGCATGTTTTCCTAACTCTAAGTTTGATCAGCTTTGGCATATAACCCCCCTGGTCACTGGCCTATAACCATAAGGAGCTAATGAGAAGTGTCACAAAATTTGAAGCCGACAACGTGACTTGAAATCCTGGTTCCGAATGTTAAAATATTTTCTAATTGCAGAAAAAGACAAACCGGGGACACCTGGTTGAAACGAAGTTCCTTTCGCTATATATTATGTACTAGTTAGTTCCAACACGCCGAAGGCCCCCGTTGAAAAATACGATAATTTAAATGGATCTTTAAGAAAAAATACTTTTGCATAATGATAAAGTTTTTTTAAGAATTAATAGAATGTATATTAAAAAAAGTATATTTTTAGGTCCTTTTTGGAAGAAATGTACTTCTTTTAAAGAAATGTACTTTAGTATTTAAAGAAATGTACTTTAGTATTTTTAAGAAGAAGTACTTTCTGTAAGTAAAATCCATGAAAGTTTGCATTTTTTTTTACAAAGAAGTACTTTTTTTAAGAACAGGTTTTTTTACAGAAGTGGTGCTCTTTTTAGGAAAAGGTTATTTTTTTAAGAAAACTAAATTATTTTCAGAAAGGCTACTTATCTCAAGAAAATAAATGGTATTATTTTATTTTTAAGAAAAGGTACTTTTAAGAAAAGTAATTTTTGTAAGAAAATTAATTTTTTTTAAGAGAAGGTATTTTTTGAAGAAATGTTTATTTTTTAAGAGATTAGGATTCTTTTTGATACTTGGTCCTTTCTTCAAGAATAGGTACAATTTTAAGGGTAGGTACTTATCTCAAGAAAAGTTGGTGTGTTTCCCGAAAAAGGTTCTCTTTAAAGAAATTGTAGTTTTTTAATATTAACTTTTTAAGCATAGGTACTTATTTAAAAAAAATTACTTTTTTTAAAGAAAGGTACTTTTTGGAAGAAAATTTCATTTTTTTAAGCAAAGGTACTTCTTTGAGATAATAACTTTTTTTAAGAAAATGTGCATTAATTAACAAGAAAAGGCACTTATTTAAGAAAACTTTCTTTTTTTAAACTTCTTTCACTTTGTCTTTTCTAAATTTACTTTTTATTTGGTTCATGACTATAATATATACTAAATATTGGTTACAAGCTTCACCTAGAAAACTTCCCATTAAACAATAAAATTTCCAACATATGTTAGTTTAGACACAAACCAAAGCAAAAGTACCAAATACAGTTGATAATACTGGGATAATACTTTTTTCATTTTTGTGACCGTCGGTGGTGCAATGGGTAGTGTGCGCGCCTCTTGTACAGGAGATCCTGGGTTCGATCCCTGCTCTGACCACCTTCAAAAAAAAATTTCTTTCGGCGGCGGTCACCTCGCATAGTGACGGCGACACTATCGAGTATATAGCCATGAAAAAGCTTCTTAAAATACCGTTCGGAATCGGTGTAAAACTGTAGGTCCCAATCAGTGAGTGAAAACTGGAAAGCGCACAGCTCAGTGATTGTGAGAAGTTCTCCCCGGTCCCTTCATGGGATGTAATGGGAAACCATTTATTTTTTTTTTTTACTTTTTTCATTTAGCCTTCATCCCGCAACGTGCGATATGGAACTTCGCTCCAAAAACATATGGAACCGCTTGATGCATAGTACGTTTAGTAGTGTGTTTTGTATGGGGAATATATCTATATTTGGGCCGATATGATCCAATTTACAAAAACACTATCCGTGAACTAAGACAGACTTACTCGCCAAAAGTTGCTTCAATAGGTGTAAAGTTTTGTGAAATTTGCTGTCGATAACATCAAACTTGGTTGGACAGTTTGGATAAGGGCTACATAAAAATGTAGGCTCAGGTTATCCATCTTCGATCTATATACTAATGCATTATTCTAATAGAAAATGTTTCCATTCGGATGAAAAGTGTACCGGCTGCATCATCCAAAACAAAATATGTACGGTCAATTTATATGCGGGGTTTAACAAACAATTTACCGATTGTTGCAATTCTTCGTCCTTTATACAAATCTTAACAAATTACCACATTTTGTTTAAATCGGGTCGTATTTGCGACTTGTACTTTGATTACAAGGCCTGAAGAACAGGCAGACAGACGGGCTTAATCGATTAAGAAAGTGATTCTGAACCGATCGCTTTAAATTTTGGTAGACCTATCTCTAAGAGTGTATAAACTGTATTGCGACGTCGACGTAGTTATGTGTATCTGTTTTGCGCGGTTACGCCGGATAGGCAATGTCAGTAGAATTGAACAGAATGAACCCGTTCGGAAGGTATTCGAAGACGTACGCGAAGGACATCGAAATATAGGACGAACAATACTTCGCTGGAAAAACCAGGTGAAATATTGCCTGCGAGAGCTTGGTGTTACCAACTGGATGAGGAAAGCTGAAGATCGAGGTGGTTGAAGAAACAAGTTAATCCTCAATTTGTAAGGCCCTTAACACGTCTGGATTTAGGGTCCTCTAAGTTAGTAATCTCTAATACTTCTGGATGTTCTAAACATTAGAATTCGAGCACTAACTTAATGTAGCCAGTGCCGCGACTGTGGTGGTGTACATGCCGAAATTTTTTTCGTTTTTTATTGTTTGGATGCTAATACATCGTGTTTGTAGCTTGCCACAAATATAGTATACTTGTGCCCAAATACATTGTGTTTGCTATTCAATATAACATGTTTGGAACACAATGAATAATAGGTTATAGCACATGTATTTGTGCCTCAAATGTGGATTTGTTTGTTGAAATCTGCTGAAAACACTGGTGTCTGTCACAATAAAGAAACAAAAAGCAGCAGGTCGTCAATTCACGAAAACGATGCTTGGAAACATGTACATGGCTCCTACAATATGTCGTTGGAGCCGCTATTTATCGGCGTGTAGGGTAAAACACACGTTTATAAACAAAACATAACCGTTACAAAAATGGGCTCATTCGTCGCAAATATGAAACATATTCATCGCAGCAGTTAACCCATTTCGGTGACAGAGTTGAACCTGTGCATTAGCATACTTTTAACTGCATTTGTGTGACGAAACTTCTCCTTTCATTGCAGCACTCCTCAATTCGATTTGCAATGTTAGAGTAAATAACTTATCAATTTAAATTCAGGATTCTCTTTTCAGACATTTTAGTTCTTAACCTGTGCAACAATAAAATCGCAACTTTCGTGGGAACACACGCAAAACAAACCAATTGAATCTCATGACAGTCAAAATCAAAATTATCCTGATTGCAAGTTTATCCCCTGATTAACTGGTCAAATAAAAATTACTACATCAAATTCAATGATTACGTTCGCAACATCAAAGTAAATGTAAATCTGGACAAAATTCTGAGCAAAAATCTTCCCACAATCAGAAACTCTTCCCACTATGCAGGACAAAATAAAAACATAATACTGACAAGTGTCACCCACCGCAGTACATTGAAGATGAAAATGATACGGATGTGAAATTATGAAATTCAATTGCAGTATAACAAGTGTACTGGCATATCCTTTAAAGGATATAAAGGAACAATATAACAGATGTTAACACTTGTGTAGAACTGGTAGCAGATAAATGACTGACGACCGTGCTGGGGAATAAATGTGTACTGAACTTGGGAACTGGTGGTGGGTGCTGGCTGCACCAGCAGTGGCGTGTGACTGTGGATCATGATTCTGATGTCAAGTGTAGCTGATAATAACCCTAACAAGAATTTAAGTTTTGAATTTTGTTGAACTTACCCTAACAAGGGTTGCAATGCCATCCAATGTCCTGGCTATATAACTAATCAATGTGCGTAATAGCTGGTCACGTGCCGGCGCATACGCCGCACTCATCCCATTTCCGTTTGACGGTGGTGGTGCCCACAAAGGATGAATGCATTATACAATTATCAGTATTATTATTTGGCCTCCTCTTTTCCGGTTAGGAAAACAAAAATCAAATGTCGTTCCCATCTTAATCAAAGTGTTGGCGGAAAAAACGGAAACAGATTTTCAAGTGTTATGTTTTTATTAAATATTGCCATTATAGAACAAGTGCCTGGCAATTTTCTGCCAGTCTTCCTGTAAAAACAGGTTCGCTTATTCACAATTCCTGAAGAGGGTTGTACTGATCGTGGGAGATTTCTGGCATTGATTTTCTATTTTTTTTTCAATGAAGGACAACTCGGAAATCATGTATGGCAGCTCTTAATACAAGGGAGATTAATGACGTTGTGTTAAGGGATTTGAAATTATCAGATTGCTTTTACATTTTTGAACTCCAAGTATTTTTGTCTTGAAGGTTTTTGAAGCGTCACGCTTTTTGTGGCAGTAAAAATGTTGGATTTTGATTAAAATTAGATGTGATTGCCTTTTTATGTTATTCAGTTGATGGATTTAACTTTCATATAAATCGGTTTAGAAACATAGTAGTCCAAGATTCAAAATGCATTTGTTCTGAATATCTGTACATATCCAAAACAGTTTGTAGTTTATCTGCGCTTTTTAACGAGAACTCTTTGCGGCTTTCCGAATACATAATGAATGTTTTCCATAATTGGGAATAACCAGAATCAATTGCTCTGTCTAATGCCCAATCAGCTCACTACTTCCAGGATTATATCAAGTCTCCTCCAGTAATGTCATTTGCATACTACAGTCTGATGGTAATAAAGAGAGAAGGCGATTGGAAGTGAAGCCTAAAGATATAGTAATAGAGGTGCGACGCAGGGTGGCAACTGTCACTGAAGCTCATCATTGTGTTTGTAAGCATTTTTGGAACGATGGGGGCGAAATGAAAAAAAATTAATCAACTTTTTTTAACACTATTATGCTACAACCCAGTATTATCAACATGTAACGGGTATTTCAACAGAGACGCTACAAAAGTAAATCGAAAGGGACAGCAACGACGTTATATTTTTCCCCGCTCTTTTGACATTTCTCTTCAGTAAGGTTTGCCATTTCATCATGGAAAGATATACGAGCCAACAACGAGTCGAAATTATTAAAATTTACTACCGAAATTTGGAGTCAATAGCCTCAACTTTAGGAGCGCTACGTCCAATTTATGGTCGTCATAATCATCCTACCAGATCAACAATTGAGCGTCTAGCGGAAAAATTTGAATCCACAGGCACAGTACAAAATGTTCCCGCGCCAGTGAGACCAAGAAGTGCCCGTACTGTCGAGAATATTGCTGCCGCTGAGGCTTCAGTTCAAGAAAGCCCAAATGTGTCTCTCGCACGTCGTTCTCAAGCGTTGGGCATCTCAGTGGCGTCATTGTGGCGAATTTTGCGAAAAGATCTTGGCCTACATCCTTACAAGATCAAATTGGTGCAAGAACTGAAGCCGCTTGACCACCATAAGCGTCTTGAAAATGATTCGGATTTTCATCGGAAAATCATCTTCAGCGATGAGGCTCATTTCTGACTGAATGGCTTCGTCAATAAGCAAAATATGCGTTATTGGTCAGACAGCAATCCACACGTAGTCCATGAGTCATCATTGCATCCCGAAAAAATTACGGTTTGGTGCGGTTTATGGGCCGGCTGCGTCACTGGGCCGTACTTCTTCCGTGATGATCAAGACCGGCACATTACTGTGAATGCGAATCGCTACCGTTCACTGATAATCGAATATTTTTGGCCCCAAGTGGATAATATGGACTTGGAGGACATGTGGTTCCACACAGCGAATGCCACAATCAATTTATTGGAAACCAAGTTTGGTGAACGTGTTATCTCACGAAATGGCCCAGTCGATTGGCCGCCTCGGTCGTGCTATTTGACGCCGTTAGATTATTTCCTGTGGGGCTACGTCAAGTCTATGGTTTATGCCAACAAGCCAGCGACGATTGATGAACTTCGTACGAATATGGAACGTGAAATTGCAGCAGTAACGGCCGATTTATGCTTGAAAACCGTCGAAAATTGGGTTCAGCGTCTGGACTTCTGCAAGCGTGCCCGTGGTGGCCATGCAAAAGAAATCGAGTTCCATACCTAATTGCATCGAACGTACTTTCACAGGAATAAAAAGTTTCATTGGGATCTAAAACCGGTTTTGTTTTATTTAAAAAAACTTTTGTAGCGCCTTTATTGAAAAACCCTATGTTGGGTACTTTTTATTTCGTTTGTGTCTAGACCAACATATGTTGGATAATTTCTTGCTTAATGGAAAGATTTATAGGTGGAACCTGTAACCGATATTTGGTATATATTGTAGTTTTGAACCCAATAAAAGGTAAATTTAGAAAAGACAAAGTGAAAGAAGTAAAAAAATAACATTTTCTTAAATAAATGCATTTTCGTAAAAAACGTAAATTTTCTTAAAAACAATACAAAAAGTACCGTTTCTTAAAAAAAGTAATTTTCTTTTTAAATAAGTAGCTTTTCTACAAAAAGTAAAATTTCTTACAAAAAATTTCCTTTTCTTAAAAAACTATGTTTTCTTTAGAGAATACCCTTCTTGAGAGAAGTACCTACTCGTACAACCCATGTCTTAAAATAACATTTTCTTCAAAAAATACCTTTTCTTACAAAAAGTACCATTTCTTACCTTATATTTTGTTCAGATAAGTAGCCTTTCTGAAAGTAAATAAATCTAAAAAAACCTTTTCATTGTAAAAAACTTTGTACCTTGTAAAAAATTCATACCCTTATGGGTTTTTCTTACAGAAAGTACAGAAAGTACTTCTTCTTATAAATAGTAATTTTTCCAAAAAAAATTTTGCTTTTAATAAAAGAAGTACATCCCTTTAAAAAAGAACATTTTCGGGAACATATAATACATATTCTTACAAAAAGGACCTAAAAAAATACTTTTTCTTTAAAAAAATATATTTTATAAAAAAAAAAATTTAAAAAAGTTTATCGTTTGTTCTTAAGGATCCATTTAAATTATAGTATTTTTCAATTTATAGCGAAAAGAACTTCCTTCCAACCGGGTGTCCCCTTACACCTCATATTGTTTTTGTGTTTAGAAGGCGGATGCGCCAAAAGTTGTGGTCAACGGCGGATAAAACCCATAGAAAAACAATTAAGATCCGACAGACTCACCCATATGTGGACAAAATACCGGTGAGCTAGTCTTATAATAATAATGATAATGAAAATTTACAAGACAGGAAAACAATCAAACCCTCACTTTATCGGTGACCACCTCTAACTTTCTAAGGAATACGATGTAACAATATTCACCAGGAATGTTGGAAGATTGTACAGATCCATTGCCCCTGTATAACTGGGAAATGCCATCAAAAATTTCAAGGCTGTTATCACAGCTATCCAGAAAATCCGAAGAGCATGACATGGATGTACATGGAAGAAAAACGGAGACATCTGCTACATCTACCATGAAAATAACCATGACTATGATTTAGACTAGACTAGATTCAATCCAGTTTGAAAGCGTATAGGTAGTATACCTATTAAACTGAAATGCAAGACGGTCAAATATATATTTTAAAATTACCTAGAAGAGACTTGGTTTTGTGAAATTAGCACTGGTTTGTGAGAAGCTCTCCCTAATCCCTTCATGGGATGTAACGGAAACCATTTTTTGCCAGAAGAGACCTACGGCCGCAATTCTGGTCATGACGCTAATATTCTTCTAGGTCATTATAATACCAATAAAACCAAGCGTCCCTAAATTCAGTCTTAATTTTTCGGACAACGGTGTAATACTGGAAAATATCGTGGTAGCAAAGAATATGTTTGTCAATAGTACACGATTTCAATATAGGGATATTCATAAGGCTGGTGGGTTGGTTGGTCTACGTGGTTGTTAAATATAGTATTTAGCATCAACTAGTGTCTTGAAACACCGTTTTTCATACCACATCACTCCGGACAGTCTAATATACCATGTCTATATCCATCCTGTTAATCGGAGATACCTCATTAGATCCCCTAGATCTATCTCGGTGAGGTTGTGTAGGAAGGGACGACCTATAGTCTTTAGACGTCTAGTCATTAGAGCTGTACAACTGCAGAGGAAATATCTTCTCCATCTTTGCAAGCACGGCAGTGGTAAGTATACGGAATTCATAAGGCTACATGGATATCCCCTGATCAAAAGGCGAACATCCCGAATGATCACTTGGTAATCGATGGAAGTCAATCACCCAATGTAATGGGCATACTAACGAGTGATTCGAGGCTTTAACATCGACTCGCAGAATTACCTGGTTGCAATAAAGGTACGCACAAGATTAGGTTGAGAGAGAACCTCACGAATGCAAACACAGAATTAGCCACAGCCTATGCAGATAAGCTCATTAATTTACTTACTTTCTTAGGTAGCCTCAAACAACCCAGAGGGGTCAAGGGCCTTACAAAATGAGCATAACATGTTTATTGACCCGGCTTGATCTTGAGATTTTCTCCTCCAATTGGTAACACCAAGCTTTCGCAGGCAATCTTTCAAATGGACTTTCCAGCGAAATCTGTGTCGTTCCATTTTTCGTTGTCCACAATGAACCAGTGCGACAGGTATTCGAAGACGAATTGGAGGGGTCAAGGGCCTTACAAAATGAGCATAACATGTTTATTGACCCGGCTTGATCTTGAGATTTTCTCCTCCAATTGGTAACACCAAGCTTTCGCAGGTAATCTTTCAAATGGACTTTCCAGCGAAATCTGTGTCGTTCCATTTTTCGTTGTCCACAATGAACCAGTGCGACAGGTATTCGAAGACGTATTGGAGTCTTCGAATGTCTGTCGCACTGGTTCATTCTGATTGATTATACTGACATGGCCATTGATACGCACAGATTATACAGCTCGTGGTTCATCCGTCGTCGATACTACATTTTGGAGCATTTTTCTCTCGAAGACTCCCAGTGGTGTTTCATCACCTTGCGATATGACCCAGGATAATGCGCCATAAATCAAAACAGGGTATGATAGGCTGATATACTTGGATCTTCGGATCTTCGTATTCTGAAGTGCTTGCTTAGCCCGAAATTACACTTGTATGCAACCACAATTCTTCGGATGATTTTTAGGCTGACATTACTGCTTCTGGTTACGGCAGATCTAAGATAAATGAATTCATCTAGAAATTATAACAGTTATCAAAGTTCACCGTTTCAGCCAATCGGGTGGATGTTCAGCCTGAAGAAACCATTAATGTTGTCTTGTCCTTGTTTATTGTCAAACCCACTTTTGCTGATTCCTTCTCAATTCTCGAAAATACTCCAGTAACTTCTCGTAGATTTCGCCCAATGATGTCAAAATCTTCAGCGTACTCGAGCAGTATGTGACTTTTTCTGTTCATCGTTTTATTCGTGTTGCCTGCAGCCTTTCTCACGATGATCCCAACTACTATTGTGAACAGATCGCCTGATAGGGTATTACCATGCCAGAAGTCACATCTCGTACCTCGTACTCTTTACTCAGGATTTCGTGTCGGCCAGTGTCATTCTACGAAGGCGTGTCAGCTCAGCAAGAATACATAGCTCCAACATAGCTTGGTACAGTCGTCCCCGTATCAGGCTATCGAACGTAGTTCTAGCTTTGTCTTTTCCAGGATTTGTCGTTTTGTGAATATCTGGTCCATAGTTGACTTTCCAGGTCGAAAGCCACTCCGATAAGGTCCGATCAGGTTTCCAACAACCGGCTGCAGTTTTTTACACATTACGCTCGAGAGGACCTTGCATGCAATGGATAATATGCTTATTCCACGATACATATACTCGGGTTACCTTTTTTGATAACAGGATATAGTATGCTAAGACTCCAATTGTCGGTCATGCATTCTTCTAACCATAAATTTCTTATTAATCTCACTCATTTATTACAGCAGGACTCACTCCTCCATTTGATGAGCACTCCGATGAGCACTGGAAGCACATCTGCTATCTTTTAGACACTGAAGCAAAAACCGTATCGTCATATAAACCCGAGAAAGATTAATCAAGGTATGATGAAAAATGCTGCATGCAACGCGATCTGCGACGGAGCGCAATAGGGAAATCAATAGAGAGGCATTTCGCCAATTTTAGCGAAAAAACGCCAGTGAAGAGGTAAACCCCCGAAATACAATGCTCCCGATGTCTACAGTATATCATTGGAGCTGTTGTGAGCCGTTGGCAGCGGCCGTGTCCTGTTTAAAAAGAAAATCGAGCCAAGTGTGTGTTCCAGTTATTGTGGAATAAACCATTTATCCATTGCCCTAAACGGCAAAAGACTATGGACAATTAGTGCAAACCTGACGGGACCTAATATGTGTATACCAAAATGCTAATGATGTAAAACAAACCCTCACAGAATGTTAGGAAAAGTCTTTGCATTTGACACTAAACGAGGCCTCAGATAATATTTATAACATCTTGAAATGCATCTAGCATATGGTGATGATGTAGATATCATTGGACGAGCACAACGCGAACTTTCATCAGATTGACGAACAAATTGCTGTTGATGAGCACATTTTCGCAGCGGGATCAAACTGTACTGTACTGTACACTCTCGATGACAAAACTTGTTGGGGTGTTGAACATTTTCATCGCTGCGACGAAGCTTTTCCGTTCAGTGTAGTTTTTCCACATGGATTAAAGTTTTCTTATTACATGTTCCTGTTCATACTAAATGCATCCAAGTTCGTGCTCATCCCTTGCACACGTTCATCAACAGTCATCAGTTCCTGTCTTTTTCGTTCCTATTTGTTCATTTTCTTCTGCTTTTCATTGGTTCCTGATTTGTGCCCAGTTAACATAGTTCCTACTTATCCACGTCATATTCCTGTTTACTTACCTTCCCAGTTTCTGGTCACACATAAATAAAAATAAATGGCTTCCATTACAGCCCATGAAGGAATTGGGGAGAGTTTCTCCCAACCAGTGAGCTGTGTGCTTTCTAGTTTACTTTCTAGTTTATACTCACTGGTTTGGGCCTACAGTTTTTACGCCGATTCCGAACAGTATTTTGAGGAGCTTTTTCATGCCTAAAAACTCGATAGTGTCTATGCGAGGTGACCACTGCCGAAAGAAATTTAAGGTGGTCAGAGCAGGAATCCAACCCAGGATCTCATGTACAATAGGCGCGCACACAAACCATTGCATAACCCACGGCCACAACCTAGTCACACATATCAATGTTTAGTTTGATCATGTCTTCGTCGTTCCTGTTGATTTATCTTCTTCACCTTCTCAATCGGTTCCAATCTTCTCATCCTGTCATCAAAGTTCCTGCCCAGCACTTGTCTTATCTCCTCCGGTCTTCATCGTTCTTATTCACTCATCTTCTAATTCTCAATGGTTCCTGTAGTTCCATACTTTATCAAAGTTCCTGATCTTCTCTTGCCAATGTTGCATTTACTCTTGTCTCATAGTTGGAGTCCAGTTAGCCTCTTAACGGTTCCTGTTTATCCATCTATCGTTTTTTTTTATTTATTTGTTTTTTAGTTTTAGTTTTTTTTCCTCTTTCATTAATTTTAATATTATTTATTTCATAATTATTTTTCATAGTTATATAATTGTGAACATAGAAGATAAAAAAAAACGTCATATTCAAGGTCAAAATCTCTCGAAAAACTTAAAAAAATTGGATTTTTTTTTACCTTTTTTCCCCTGTCTAGGTCCATAGGTAGAAAACCGTTCAAAATTCAAGGAAACAATCAACTACATAAATGTACCTAATATCTCAGTAAACAATTATCTGGAACATATGAACTTCGTAGGAATGATTCTTAACACCGTTTACTTCAACATTGGGATACTATGCTATCTCACCGACCGCAGCAGCATAGTCAAAGCTGGAAGTTCAGCACTCGCAACAAGGGACACAGTACACAATATAAGCATCATTCTTAGGAAGTTCATATGTTCTAGTAAGTTGTGCAAGTAAAAGTTGAGAAAGTGTGTACATTTCTGTTGTTGATTGTTTCCTTGAGTTTTGAACGGTTTGCTACCTATGGACCTGAACAGGGGGGAAAAGGTAAAAAAATCTAAACCCTGAAGATTAAGTTCTTTTGATATTATATGTTCACAATTTTTATGACAAGGGCTACAACTTTCCCTCAGAGAGTAAATCAAAATTCCGAACGAATTGCAAGATATGAGCCTGACAAAATGATCACTTTTATGCAAAAATGACACCGACGCCCAAAATTTTTGGGGCCCTTACAAAAAGTCCATGACTTTGGGCAAAATTGAGAGACACGGGACTTTTTTTGTTGGGTCTTTTATCACGTAGTGGTGTCCGTATATGGTTATATTTTTTCGTGTTGCACTGTGTTATTTTGTCTAATGATCTGTCAAAATTCGCGTGTGCGCAGTCTTAATCGGATAGTCTGGCCAGACAATGAAATGGGCCGCAGAAAATCGGACGTCTGTAAAATCTGGTAATTTTTTTCTAAATGTTCTGGGTGCTCGTATGTTATTGACAACCGCATTTGTACACAATTCTATATACAAGTGGAGGAGAATTCTGTCCCATATTCCCCAAGAAGAATCCAACGTCTAGGAAAATGTGTAACTACATCTGTCCTAAAAATTTTCAATAAAACCTTTAATTAACAACATCTGGAGACAGTCAATATTAGAAAATTAATATCTTCGTATAAACTAATTAAGGAAATGCGAAATAAAACTACCATCGTTGTTGAAAACACTTAACTATTACGACAAAAACCAGAAACTTTAACTAAACAAAATATGAAATTTATTTAAAGAAAAGGGTTGAATAGTGGTCATGAAACTTTGAAGATTAGGATGTTAGACATACTCAAGACATCTCTGTATCGCACTCTCTCTCTCCAGGGACATACAATTTGAGGTTTTTTTCTACAAAACACATAAAAACATTGAAATAACAACATAATTGCTACAATACTAATCTTTATGGTTTATTTAGCATCAGGTTGATGTTGTCGTTGACATTTGCAATTGTTAAATTTTTGTTAACTTTTGTTAATTTTCATAAGAAAGTTTTTATGTACACATTTCTCCTAGCTCCCTTTATCGCCCATCTTTTGGGAGTTTGGGTTGTGGACAACTTTTCTGTGTGTTTCTGGTTAAATGTTATTATCACTCACTTAAGTGAGTTTCACTTGGAACTGACAACTAATTTGAAATAATTAGAAAAGTTCCGTTCGGGGTTTTGTCTTTTGTCGCTGGTTATCCTTAATGGTACGGGATACATATATTTTAACACATTTACATAGAGCGCGTTGAAGTATAAAACAATGAGTTTTGCAATTAAAGTTGGGAAACATTTTAATGAATTTCGCAAAGTGAATTTAATAAAAAAGGCAGGAACTTTTGTTCAATTTTAATATTAAAATATATTTGGTAAAGATGGGGATGGCTATGGCGCTGCGGGAAACATTATATGAAAATGACACTTGAGTGCAACAAATTTTTTGGGCCTATTCCACTTTTTGAAAATCGGCAGATAGTTAGTTATCTGCAATGCCAAACTTCTGAAGTACAAACCTATTCTAAGGCCTTATGGATATCACCCTATGAAATTACCCTCAAAAGAAAAACTGATATACGGGCGGATCAATAAATCAGTGACTTTTTGAATGGAACACAGTTTTGTTTTTTGCAAAACAATTATTTTTCAACATAATCTCCTTTTAGCTCAATACACTTAGTCCAACGTGTCTCCAATTTTTGTATCCCTTCCAAAAAATAGGATTTTCGAGTTCCATAAAATAGGCATTTGTTTGATCAATAATTTCATCGTTGGAGCTAAATCACTTTCCACCGAGCCATTTCTTCAGGTGTGGAAATAGGAAATAGTCACTGGGGGCTAAGTCCGGAGAATATGGTGGATGAGGTACCAACTCGTAGCCCAATTAAAGAACTCCAAACAATCCTTTGAAGTTGTCACACGATTACGTTTATGGTCAATTGAGAGCAAACGCTGCACCCATCTTGCAGACAACTTTCTTAAACCCAACTGATCATGAACTACACTGTCATATGAAATGCCTATGGCATCAACAATCTCACGCACTTTTACTCTTCGATCGGCCAACACCATATCGTGGATTTTTGCGACATTTTCGGGTGTATTAACCTCAACTGGCCGTCCAGAACATTCAGCGTCATTTGCACTTATGCGACCACAACGAAAGCCAGTAAACCACTTTTTGACGATTGAAATCCATGGTGCAGAGACCCCGTAGTATTTATTAAGGTTTTCTTGGTTTTATTGATGTTTTTCTCCCAAAAAAAAAATGTTTAATGTCCACTCGAAATTCACTTTTTTCCATTTTTAAAAAAATGCACGAGGTTGTATGTTTTGAACAGATGTTAAACCCCAAAGTAAATGACGGAACTTGCTCAAAAATTGACAGTAGTCTATTAACAGGTGGTACTTGAGCATTGTAGCAGTTCATATAACTACGAGGGAAGTGCGAAAAGCCACGACCTTATTGATCCGCTTCGTAACCCCAACAATTTGGCATACATTTATGATTGTTGTTGTGTCCAAAGCTCTTTGTAGGAATTCCATTGAGAAATTCCTAAACATCTGACTACTATTCACATTAAGTAAGTCAAGTACAACTATCCTGACCAGCCATTTGTCTTTCGTCGGGTTTGTTCCGCGTTCTGAAGTCTCATCCCGCCTTGGATCTGAATACTGATTTTTCGAGAGAAATATCGCTTTGTGCCTGTTTTGTCTTTAAAAATAGTGTAGTATAATTTTGCTTAGAAGATATATTTGTATACTCTCACCCATATAAATGGGAGTATATATAATTTAAAACCGGAAAAATCTAACGCATAGAAGGAGTCATATTAGACCATTAGTATATTTGGACAAAAATCGATTTAGTTATCTTTAACCCTCGAGGACTATCGTCTATTTCACTTACGTCAGAACTATCGTTGGGTGTAATCCACCCATACTCTGTTAGTAACTGCGTTTCTCATATGTCAGATGAAACTATAAAAATAATTAATTTGTTTTTAAGACTGAAAAACAACAATATGGCGGACAACAATTACATGTAAGTTATTTTATTTTTTTTATATAATGGTTTGCTTAGAAACATTTCGATTAGAGAAGAAAATAAAAAAATAAAAAATGCATTCTGCAAAATCAATTGTAACTTTTTTAGTTTTAACGCCATGGTCCTTTGGTTGACTGATTTGCAAAGCTGTAAATATATATAAGAAAAAGTTATTTAATAATTTTTTTCGGCACAAAGGAAAATATTTGTTCAAAAGTGAGCTAAATACTTACAAATTTTAGTTACTCATTACAGCTACTAAACATGTCATCATAAACTGAGTTCGTATCTGGTAAAGTTGGTTCATAGCAGTACGTACAGAGGGGGTAGGTGTGGCTTTTGCAAACAAAAATTTCACATTTGCAGCATGTTGTCTTGGTTTTTCGGTCCTTTGTATTACCACATACCTGGAAGCGGGACTGTTTTATTCTTTTGGCCGGTGGAGGTATGTTCTGCTGCTCGTCTATGTTACCACATAACTGTTTGGCAAATTTTTGACAGCTTATTTTGAGGTTATTTGACAATGTTGTAATTTTGCTACGCTTTTCCATCTGTGGAGCAATAAGACTGAACGCAAGATCTTTTATAAAAAGCGATCTTTTATAAAAACTATACGTGCATTTATAGCAGCCAGGTTCATAAGTGAATAAAATACCACCAAAGGCCAGCGATTAGAAGTTCTGGCGACATTATACGTAGCACATAACTGGTCAGTCGTATCGACTCCTCCTTTAGTTTTATTGTAAAAGTCAACTATTTCTGGTAAACACTTTGGTCCATCCAGTATTTTACCATCTCTATGAAACGTAGAGAGCAACAAAACACACTTATTCCGTTTTGGAATGTACGATAAAATCGTGGCTTTTTTCTGAATCCAAAAATTGCCGATTTTATTATCCGATCTTTGGGTTGACAGAATAAGGGCGGTAAGACACGCTTATTCTTACGTATGGTTCCCACTAGTGTCGTCTTTTTTTCCAACAAGTATTCTGCCAGACTGTCAGACGTAAACCAATTGTCAGTCGGTATATTTCGACCCGAACCTTGAAGATGTTGGGTTATTCGTTTTACTACTGCTTCTGCCTTATTTGATAGATTGTATGGACCTAGTGGTTGTTGGCCGCAATAGACTTCCAGTTTAGATGTGTAATTTGTTGCTGAATCTACCGCGGAAAATATCTTAATACCATACTTTGCCGGCTTGTTAGGAATGTATTGCCTAAAACTGCATCGTCCGCGAAAGCTTTCTAACTTTTCGTCGACCGTGATATAACTGCCACAGGAAAAGTTTTTTTCACAATTTTGATTGAAAATTTCAAATATTTCTCGGACTGACGCTAGTTTGTCTAATTTTCGCCGCTCCAGACGGGTGTTAACATCGTCGAAACGAATGTATCGCATTGGAAATAGGAATCGACCGAAGGACATGGTGGCTGTAAATATTTTTAGCCCAGTACTATCTGAAGCCCATAAATCTCTTACGTTTACATGTGAAGACTTGTGTAGACCACCGATATACAATAATCCAAATAAAGCATTTATTTCATCTCTATCCATTATACGTGCATTTCTCAAATCTTTGTATTTTATTTGCACCTTCAATATGTAAATGTTTGTTTTTTCCACAACAAGGTCCACAAAATTAAAAAAAATTTCCCAACTTTCAAACGGCGTAGTCACATTTTGTGACGTAGCTGTTACTTTTGGAGCATTAGTGAATATATTTTCAGCCGTCGTTCGCGATACTGGAAGTGGGATATTTTGCCAAATAGTTCCATCTTTTCACCAGTGCTTTCACCACCAATATTTTCTTCCTCGTCCAAATTAACATCTGATAAAAGCGCCATCAGTCGCTCTTGATTTCTTTCGTATCTTTTCTAAGCCATTCTAAGCCATGGGTAGAATGGATGTGCTTAAATATTTTTCCCATCCATCACCTTAATACTGAACTTTCGTGACCCATATTATATTTCTTTTCCAAGCATGTAACATTATATATTTTTCGAATTTGAATTTTATGACCGATTTTGTTAGTTTTTAGTTAAAATTCATACTACAAGCTTACACGGTCAAAAAAATTTTCTTAAAAAAAGTTTATCATTTTACAACAAGTATATTTTCTTAGAGATCGATTTAAATTAACGTATTTTTCGACGGGCGCCTTAGGCGTGTTGGAACTAACTAGTACATAATAAAGGGTTTTCCAATTTGAGTGATATGATTTCTTTAAAAAAAACACAATTGCAATCGATACAATTAAGTTTTGAATAAAACGTCTTTCATATTGCCTTCACGTCTTCTATTGCAGCATCGAATTCGATTAACCCAATTTTCGAACACTTTTTCCACTAAATCAAGCCGTATGTCATGAACACCACGTTCAATATTGACTTGTAAAGCTTGAAGAGAGTCTGGTTTATTGCTAAAAACCAATGACTTCAAATACCCCCCCAAAAAATAGTCTAACGGTGTTAAATCACAGCTTCTTGGAGGCCATTCAGTGTCACAATTTCTTGAAATAATCGAAACTCCAGACTTTTCTCGGTGGCTCGGTTGTTGCACGTAGTGTGTGGCACGTAGCCTCGTCTTATTGGAACCAGATGTTGTCAAGATCAACTTCTTCCAACTGCGGCCACAAAAAGTTGGTTATCATGGATTTAAACCACTCTCCATTGACAGTAGCGGTGTTACCAACTTCATTTCCAAAGAATTACGGACCGATGTTTCCACCAGGCCAAAAACCACACTAAACTGTCAATTTAGGTGAATTTAATCGTTTCTCATTAATAATTTGTGGATTTTCTTCGCACCAGAATCAATAGTTTTGTTCATTTACCGCACCACTCAGATGAAAGTGAGCCTCATCGGAGAAGACGATTTTCTTAAAAAAAATCATTATGGTTTTCAAGTTGTTCCAAGACAAAATCCGCAAATTCATGACGTTTACGGTAGTCCAATGGCTACAGTACTTGAATGATAACAATTTTATACTGATGCAACCCCAAAGCCTTTGTCAAAATCCGCCAGGTTGTGGTTTGAGACAGTCCCAATTGTTGTCAACGTCTTGGAATCGATAAATTGCGGTCTTCAGCATCACTTGCCTGAACGGCAGCAATATTTTCACTACTTCGAGCGGTTCTTTGTCTTATTGGCACTTGAACATTATGTAAAGAAAAGATACGCTCGTAATTTTCAACAATTCGACGAATAAGGAGCACAGGTGGACGAATATTACGACCATAAAATGGCAAAAGCGTACGAAAAGTTGCAATTGGAGAACGATTATTTGGAGAAAAAAATTTAATATCTTGTAAACGTTGTTCTTGCGTATATCTCTCCATGATAAAATTGTAAACATTACTGAATACAATGAAAAAAGTGACAGATCATGACGTACTACAAATGGCCGAAACATCACTTAGAAATCATATCACTCGAATTGGAAAACCCTTTATATAGCGAAAGGAACTTCGTTCCAACAGGGTGTCCCCTGAAACCCCATGTGATTTTTTTAATTTCTATATCGATTCTCCCAATGATTCTCAATTGTGATGTGGGTACGTTACCACATTTTTTCAAAAAAAAGGTGATTTATAACAGCGAACTTACAAAATCATACAAATCTTATGGTCGATCAACAAAAAAGTATAAAAGTGTTAATCAAAAGAATGTATCTGTTTGGCCTCAAATATTTTTGTAATTTCACAAAATGTATTTTGAAAACTTATCGCAGTCGGTTTGAAAAAATATTCTTCATCATTCTCCTACACCTCCTTCCGACAAACCTCCTCCTCCTTCATTCCTACACATAGTGCAATTACATTTTCACGCGGTTATTTAACATGGAATTCAAACCGAAGCTGCAATTCTTGCTATGATTTTTCTCGATAATTTTTTTTAAACTACTTTCCACCACATCGTTGCGATCAGTAACTATTTATTTTTTAATATTTTTAGTAAAACTGAAATTTATTTTTAGTAAAACTGAAATCTTGCATCGGCCACAATCGTCTCCGTCGCTCTTTCTCAATTTTGTTTCGCCGCTGGCGACATTTAGTAATGTAGCCCACGACTTTAGTTGTGTCTCGACAATTGTTCCCCCCACCAAGTTAATTCCCAAAAAAGAGCAGTGGGAACAATAGGAGAATCTGGTCAATGCTATATTTTTCTAACAAGTTTAATGCCTGAAACAAAAGAAATAGGACATGCATTCATAAAACCAAGTACTCATTTTGGTGCAATATTTTCCCACACTCATCAATTCAATGCCAAGGCAATTGTTAAAAATCAATTTAAATTACAATCATAAATATTATTTTCGACGTTATGCCCTTCATTAAAATAATCAATACAACAATAAAATTTTTAATAATTTTCCTCACCAAAAAGTGCAAATTCACACCAGCAGCAAAAGGATTAACTCAAGTCATTATTCATTATTTACCAACATTAATATTGTCAATATCATCAAATACTCAAAATCAAATCGAAAACGTAAAACAAATCTAAATCCAACGAATGAGGGAAATTAAGCCCAAAACGTTGGCACACGTCCATTATTTTTGGACCATAGCCAAAGAGGATTACAAATGTCCGAACAAAGGATATAAACAAAGGGAAAGGAAACTTTTTTCGTTTGTGTTTTTTTTTACATTCTACGCTTTGCCAAACAAAGGTTCATGAAATGAATTAAATGTCATATGAAAGATATACAAAATACAAAATAAAGGAAGGAAGACGTGGTATTGGAGAGAAAACAAATTTATAATAATACAAATCGATTTGTCATATTAATACGATCATAATTATTTCAATTTAAATGACTTTGCTTTATTAAATCTCTCCTCCGGTGAAAGCAAATGATACGTGTATGACCCATTCCAAAATACGTCACTTCGCCACCACAACTGCCACTAAAATGTATAGAATCGTACAAATCTCTGTATCATGGTAGAACTCACCCTTAGAGTTTATGAAGTGTTCACAGTTTATTGTTGTTCTGAGCAGGAAGGTGCATCCAACCCTCACATTAATAACATAAATTTAAGATAATCCTACTTGTGGCCCTTCAGTGTCATCAAATTAACAATGGCTTTCAATAATTTATCATTTGTTGATACTGCGAGAACACAATTTCTATGGGCTGCACAACTTTACACTCCTTGCACAGTGGTTTGTAAGGATAATGCGCATACCAAAGAATATTTTACTCAAAACTACTACATTCCACAATTTTATTCAGAAAATACATCTAAATATGTGAATATGCTTCAGAAAAGTGCCAATAATATCCATATAAAATATTTATTTCTGCAGCGGGGAGTTCTGTAACTTTTTAACGATACAAATCGGTTGATAAATTGTCAAAATTCATTAAATTTCAATACAACATTTTTGAACGCTACAAAATGCCGGTGCAGGTGGGTTCATTCGGAACTGTTTATTAAGTCTGTACTGAAAAAAGTTTCGTCGTAATATTTATGAAAAAGTTTTCATTAAAAATTCTTCATTAATCCAAAGAAGCTTTTGCTAAATTTTATTAAAATTATAAACAAGTTTCTTCATAATATAAATCGACTTCTAAAAAGTTTCATGAAATATTCGTTATTTAATGAATGATGACTAATTTGTATTATTGGTGTGAAGCTTTCTGTATGAAAATTTCATTACAACGTCCATCACAAATCCCCTGCACTGGGTAGTCAACTTGACGATATGCAGGAGCTTAAGTGTATTTATAAAGGGTTTTTCAATTTGAGTGATATGATTTCTTTAAAAAAGAAAAATAAAAAATAATAAATTTCTTTAAAAAAGAAAAATAAAAAATAATAAATGTTAAGAAAATTAAAATGTTTTTAATTTAATGTGAAGTACAGTCCATACAATTAAGTTCTGAATAAAACGTTTTTCAAATGGCCTTCACGTTCCCTTTTGCAGGAACGAACTCGATGAACCCAATTTTCGACCACTTCCACTAAATCAAGTCATATGTCATGAATAGCACGTTCAATATTGACTTGTAAAGCTTGAAAAGAGTCTGGTTTATTGGTAAATCCCAATGTCTTCAACTAACTCCACAAGAAATAGTCTAATGGTGTTAAATCACAACTTCTTGGAGGCCATTCAATGTCACAATTTCTTGAAATAATCGAATCTCCAAACTTTTCTCGCAATAATTTGGTTGCTGCATGTGCTGTGTAGCACGTGGTACCGTCTTGTTGGAACCAGATGTTGTCAAGATCAACTTGTTCCCATTTTGGTCATAAAAAGTTGGTTATCAGCGATCTATACCATTCTTCAATGCCAGTAACGGTATAAGCAACCACATTTCGAAAGAAGTACGGACCGAGGATTCACCAGACCAAAAACCACACTAAACTGTCAATTTAGGTGAATGTAATGGTTGCTCATTACTACTTTGTGGATTTTCTCTGCACCAGAATCCATAGGTTTGTTAATTTACCGCACCACTCAGATGAAAGAGAGCCTCATCAGAGAAGATGATTTTCTTAAAAAAATCGTTATCGTTTTCAAGTTGTTCCAAGACAAAATCAGCAAATTCATGCCGTTTACGGTAGTTCACTGGCGTCAGTTGTTGAGTGATAACAATTTTATACTGACACAACCCCAAATCCTTTCTCAAAATCCGCCAGCTTGTGGTTTGATACAGTCCCAGTCTTGGTCTTGCGGTCTTCAGCAACACTTGCCTGAACGGCAGCATTATTTTCATTACTTCGATTGGTTCTTTGTCTTATTGGCACTTGAACATTATGTAAAGAAATTGTACGTTCATAATTTGCAACAATTCGATGAATAGCGAGCACAGGTGGACGAATATTACGACAATAAAATGGCAAAAGCGCACGAAAAGTTGCAATTGGAGAAAGATTATTTTGAGGAAAAGTTGTATAATTTGTAAACTTTGTTCTTGCGTATATATCTCCATGATGAAATTGTAAACATTACTGAATAAAATGAAACAAAAAATTACAGATAATGACATCCTACAAATAGCCGAAACGTCACATAGAAATCATATCACTCAAATTGGAAAAGCCTATATATGTTTATCTACAATTGCTCGAAGTCGGGATACCATTTCAAGCTAATGCCCTAAATTCGCCTTGATCCTCTTTGCCAGAATTCACTGATTGACACAAAATTCATGGCGAATAAAAGTTTAAATCACGCCTAGAGCTTGCTGCATGACATACATATATTACCTCTGAGAATTTAACAAACTTCGCAAATGCAATTTTCTTTAAGGCTACTAAAGAAGTATTGAGCCTGAATTTAATTTTCGACGTAAAATGCAAATAGAGCATTCTGACCTGCTTAACCAATTTTAGTCGACTGGGTATTTTAATACCCAAAAAAGTTAAAGTAGTAAAAAAATTCCTGCGTTGGCCTGATAATGTGCGTGACGATAAATTCCAATTTAACTAGCAAAGACATAAACCACTTTCGTTAGCAGAGCGCCGTTATTACGTTAACAGATATCTGTTAATGTACTAGAAAGGGAAGTATATTGAAATAAGCAAGGTTTTTGGAGAATTAAATTAATAAAAAAATATGAAACTGACAAATCGTATAAAAAACATTACGAGCTTTCGGTATTAGTGGCACACATCTTGAACAGCTTACCAGCGAGCATTATATTTTAGTTCAATGTATATAATTTTAGAAAGGACATTGAGCCCAAATCAAGGATTCTTCCCCAACTAAATGAATATTTAGCAATAGGTAGGAGTATGTTCTTTTGGGTTATATTACTCCGAGGTTTCAGACGAATTTGAGAATACAATAATTTTGGGCGTTTTCTTTTAAGCACTTTACACTACTTTCGAACATTTCACTGTGTCCAAACCAAGGACTCTTGGCGGACAAGGCTTCCACTAGATTAAAGCCCCTCGCTAGTGCTTTCCCAATTTACCTCCCTTATATTTCAGAGGAATTTCAGAACAGCGATGTATGGAATTTAGTATTGTCCCATGTATTAACAATTTCGCCACTGTGTCCAAATTAAGAAAACCTCGCGATTTAAATTTATTCCAGACATTAGCACATCACTAGTGCTTTCCAAATTGATATTAACTATGATCGTAGCGAACTCGAGAACAAACTGATTTGAAATTTTATATTGGGCCATGTATTAACATTTTCGCCCACTGTGTCCAAATTAAGAAAACCTCGCGATTTAAATTTATGCCAGACATTAGCACATCACTAGCGCTTTCCAAAATGATATTAACTATGATTGTAGCGAACTCGCGAACAAACTTATTTGAAATTTTATATTGGACCATGCATTAACATTTTCGCCCACTGTGTCCAAATTAAGAAAACCTCGCGATTTAAATTTATGCCAGGCGTTAGCACATCACTAGTGCTTTCCAAAATGATATTAACTATGATTGTAGCGAACTCGAGAACAAACTTATTTGAAATTTTATATTGGCCCATTTGTTAACATTTTCGCCCACTGTGTCCAAATTAAGAAAACCTCGCGATTTATATTTATGCCAGGCGTTAGCACATCACTAGTGCTTTCCAAATTGATATTAACTATGATTGTAGCGAACTCGAGAACAAACTTATTTGAAATTTTATATTGGCCCATGTGTTAACATTTTCGCCCACTGTGTCCAAATTAAGAAAACCTCGCGATTTATATTTATGCCAGGCGTTAGCACATCACTAGTGCTTTCCAAATTGATATTAACTATGATTGTAGCGAACTCGAGAACAAACTTTTTCTTAATTTTCTTAATTTGGACACAGTGGACGAAAATGTTAACACATGGGCCACTATAAAATTTCAAATAAGTTTGTTCTCGAGTTCGCTACAATTATAGTTAATATCATTTTTTAAAGCACTAGTGATGTGCTAACGCCTGGCTTAAATTTAAATCGCGAGGTTTTCTTAATTTGGACACAGTGGGCGAAAATGTTAATGCATGGTCCAATATAAAATTTCAAATGAGTTTGTTCTCGAGTTCGCTACGATCATATTTACTATCAATTTGGAAAGCACTAGTGATGTGCTAACGCCTGGCGAGCAGGGAGTTTTCCAATTAAATGATCGACGCGATCATATCTAACTTCCACTTGTGCTCGGGAAATCATAATCTAACCAGCATATTGCCGATTACACTTCATCATTGTGATCTCGTATATTTCCACTCTAATATCAAATTGAAACATTTGTGTTTTTTTCATATTTACGACAAACGCAATGAAGTTTCCATGCATTCACCACAGCCGCATCGAAAGCGTTTGTAACCAATGGCCAATACCACTTTTTGCCCCGAACCCGAATGCGATAATTGCTCATGGCGTTATCGAAAAGGTCCACACATCCATGTATTTATTATATTGGTTGACTAAATAGGGTTGTTCAATTGCAACTATTTTTCGTTGTTTCGATCATATCGCCTTGTGCGAATCATTGGTGTGTGACTTAAATAATTCGATACTAATGCTACGGACTAACAAAATAATAACAGAAGCAAATTAATTGATTAATTACGTAAAATATTTCGGTGAATAACGTATCGAATTATGGTTCCAAAGTACAGCAATTATGGAATTGTCCACATCAAAACAAAAGTCTGAAGTCCCACGGGGCTGTTTACGCATTTTCATGACGTCCATCAGTGGAGCATGATTAGTCCGATTTCCACGAACAGTTCCCAAGGCGAAAACTCCATCGCCCGATAAACGTGTTAATAGTTTATTGCTAGTAAATAAATTGATAAACGTTACGGTATGCTTTGCGGGGACATCAAGATGAGAAAGAAGGGAAAGTACCTCCCTTTCTCGTAAGTGCAACTGCGAGTTATCCTGTTTCGTTGCGCCTGCGTATGGCATAAACTGATACAAGTAGCCTTCGTCAGAAGCCAAATAGCAATATTTGTAACCAAACCTAATTGGCTATCCTTTGATGAAAATTTTGCATGAATGTCTGCCATAGTAGGCTATCATTTGCTCATCAATAGAAAGATTATTAGAAAATACTCCAAACTGAAGAAAATTTTTGTTCATCAGGCTATTTAATGGCGACACTTTAGACAATTTGTGATTAGGATCAAGTGCCTAATTATCCCAGACATGAAAAAATTGCTTACTTCCTTTGCATCTATCTCTTGGTTTGACCAGTAAGAATTTACTTATCGTGTGGTAACGTGTGGTAACCTGCTATATATATAAGACTCCCAAAAACGTTTTGATTTCCGTAGATGTTGTTACAAATGATGGAAAATTGTTTGCTGCAGCATACTTGTTGGTGGAATTCACTATAAGGTCCAATACCTCCTCATCAATAAACAATTCCCAAAGTTGCTGGGGACACATTTCACCAATCTGTTCATATAGAGCTTTGTGTGATGCCTCCGTATCATCCAAAGGCTCCTTCTCAAACTTGTAGTTATGTTTTCGGAACCACTTTGGTTTCATACCCTTATCAATTTTACGTCTCTTCTTACCAATCTTTCTGGAGGTCACTGGCAAATCATCATTCTCGTTTTCAGCAGATAGTATCTTCAATCCATCTACTGCAGAAACGTTCTATTTCGTAAGTCCCAGTCATCTCGTGAGGCAGATTTTGGTTGTCGTTGAACACTTGTAAATTGTCATCCACCTCCTCCGTATCACTTATCTCGTCGACATCATCGGGTGGTAATATAACAACATGAGTGGTATCTGACTCTTTTTAAAATCTTCCCATCGGACCAGCTATCTACAATTTCTTGTAATTCGGCAGTGTTACGAATTTTCTGACGACGATTCATATTTATATCGGTTATTTATAATTTTGTTTTCGTATAAATTTATGTTTTTATGCACTTGTTTTATTGTAAAAAAAAATTCACTTGATTTCACCTGTTCACTTTGCTTTACTAAAATAAACTACAAGTAAAAAGTTCAAAAAGTCTGAAAAAGGAGAAGCAAACTGCGAATCCCCTTTTTAAAAACTAACTACTAAGCTATAGAGTTCAAAGTTGGATTTACTTTTTACGGCGTAATTTTAAATATTTGTAACGCTCTTCGAAGTAACCCTGTAAATTTTAAATGGCACAGTGGGGTGTACCGGAACTTTGAGTGGTCAAAAAAATTAATAATTTTGTAAACAATTAAATAGCTTTTTATTTATACTGAAATATGAAAAACAAAATTGTTCAAAAATATTTAAAAAAGTATATCGTTAAAGATGTTTGGGTATTTAAATACCCATGTCCTAACTCAGGAATTGGGGGAGGTACAATTTTTTACACCAAACAACTTCTATGGACCCCCAGGTAAAATTCTGAAAATTCGTCAAAATCTTACGAGCGGTCTGTGAGCCGTCTTTAATGGGTTAAAATGTACACAAGACACAATAGTCAATTAGAAGGCGGGCTACCGAGATTTTTAGATAACCACTATTAACAGAAAATGTGTAAGATATTGTCAAGGTTAAGGTTAAGTTTAGGTATTTGCTAAATGTTTTAAATGGCACAAGATAAATTCTCAACGAATATGCATTTTTCCGAACCAAAATCTCCAAAATGGAGAAAACCCCCCTTAAATGGCTTAAACTGTTAAGAAGCTCAAATAGATATATTATTGCCTGTACGAACCATACATGGCTTTTTTTAATTTGCAGTGGATTTTAATTTGCATTACTTTATCTAATGCAAATGCAAACGAATTACCATTGTTCGCAATGGCAATTAAAAAATTTTGAATTTGCATTTGCTCAGGCAGTGCAAATGGAATCTGATGCCAATTGTAATGAAATATGGGAATGCTTTTAATTATTTTGAATTTGTTTGTCTGCTGGCAATTCTGTTTTTAAAGTATTTCATATGAAGAGGTTTGTGGTTTCGATAGATTTTGCCTCGTAGTACTTTCAAATTCATAAACCTATACTGTATAGAATACTTGAAAACCACAATTGCCAGATACGATAAATAAGTACAATTGCCAATGGTATTGAAAGTTGTTTGAATTTGCATTTGGACAGGAAATTCAAATTAAACAACAAATTATAATTGTCATAAAATTATTGACGTTTGTACTGAGTAGGTTTTTCTCACACATACATATGTTTATATTCTTCGTCAGAATTTTGGAATGATTTGATGGCTTTCAGTCTTTGTTGGGATGTTTCGTATGGCCTCGCGATATTGATGTTGTGCTCTTTAAATATTTTTTTAATTTATAGAGTTCTAAATTTTATGAAAATCATTAAATTAGGCTGCAGCCTATTCATGCTTTCTCTAAATCCGGCCCTGTGATGACCCTGTTATAGTCGGTACAATGGTGGCCGTCGGTGGTGCAATTTCTAGTGTGTGCCCTTGATATCCGGGGTTCGAACTCTACTCTGACCACATTAAATATCATTCGGCAGAGGTCACCTCGCATGAACAAGCTTCTCCGTTTGGAACCGGTATAAGTCTATAGATCCCAATCTGTGAGTATAAAACTAGAAAGCTCATAGCCTACTGGTTGTGAGAAGTTCTCCCAAATCCTTCATGGGATGTAATGGGAAGCAATTTATTGGAACGAAGTTCCTTATCGCAAGTTCCGGGATGGGGGCTAAATGAAAACATTTTAAACAATTTCTTTTTAACTACTTTATTACAACCCATTATTATAAACTATATTGTGTACTTTTGGTTTGGTTGAAAGGGAAGTTTTCTAGGTCTGTTTATTATATATTGTAGTTTTGAACCCAATAAAAAGTAAATTTAGTAAAGCCAAAGTGCAAGACTGGCAAATCCATGAAGTACAACCCTGAGTATGGAATTACATTTGGCAGCACTCTCACTCTTACATTCGTACTTTTGGCTTGTGTCTAGACTAACACATTTCTTGTCTAATGGGGAATTTCCTAGGTGGATCCTGTTTATTACATATTGTAGTTTGAACCGAATAAAAAGGAAATTCAAAAAAGCCAAAGTGAAAGAAGTTTAAAAAAAAAATCCAATGAGTGTTCGAACTCACGGGCGATGTGTTAACACCTTTTTGCTACACGGTACCTGTTCGATTTCTATGAACACATTCGTAAATGTTACATTGGAAAATAAAAAACAGCGTTCAATCATATGATGACGTTACAGTTAAATAATATTAATACTTAAAATTATTTAAAGACCCAGTGCAAGCACATGTGTCATTATTTTCTTGCTCAATACTTTTTGTTTTATTCCCACAAAAGTCAAAGAATGCAAAGCAACAGACACTTGTACATACATACATACATTGTTATATTCGTACGATATAACCGAAGATTAACATAAAATACTTTTTTAATATTAATCCAAATTAATACTCCAAATTAAAACACTTCAATCTCGGCTCGCCGATATCGGATCGCCTTAATTTTTGGCCTAAACTCTTCGTCGAAACCAGCACTAGCTTTTTAATCCAAAAATTAATAAAATCGGCTAGCAATTGCCGGAGAAAATCGCGTGGGAAAATTATATGAAAATCGCCCAATAATCACTTTGAATACCGACTGCGAAACGAACAAACAAACGATGATTTACTCTAACAAACCTAACACTTGCGTATGAATTAGTTTGATAGTTTACTGCCCTAGAGGCGCGCGTGTAGATGTTAACACATCAATAACATTTTCATAAACAAGTGCTTTAGCTTAAAAAAATTAAATTTTCTCAAAAAAATACCTATTCATATAAAAATTACCTATTCATTTAAGAAAACAGAGTACCTCTACTTAACAAAATACCTTATCTTAAAGAAGTACCTTTGCTTAAAAAAGTAAATTTTCTTACAAAAAGTATCTTTCTTTTAAATAGGTACCTTCTCTTAAAAATGTACATTATCTTACCAAAGACGATTTACAATTAGACGACCAGAAGATGTGCGCAATTTGGCAACTCTGGTAAAAGAGAGCCAAAAAGTGCTACGAGTTCACTCAAACGCATCTCTCGTATCTTGCTTATTTCATACTTTTTGCATAGTTTATGTAATTTTACTTCAACATGGTTGGAATTTGTATAGTTATATACAATAACACCATCAAAAAGCTGCTCATGTATTGAAATATTCAATGAAGAGAGTAAGAGAGAGAGTAGAGAAGTACTAGGGTTTCACTCGTTTTGTTTGTTGGCATTTGAGTGAAGAGAAATTTTGACTGTCTACTTGTACATCGTTTTTGATCTTACAACAAATTGCCATTTCTTAAAAAACTACCTTTCTTTAAAGAGTACAACAAAAGTATAACAAAGAGTATAACAAAATAACTTTTCTTGAGACAAGTATCAACTCTTAAAATTGTACCTGTTCTGTCGTAAAAAATACCTTTTCTTACAAAAATTCATTTTCTTTTCTTTTCTTGCGATAAGTAGCCGTCCTGAAAATAAGTAAATTTTCTAAAAAAAATAACCTTATCCTAAAAAGAGTACCACTTCTTTAAAAAGTACTTAGTTCTTAGTTCTTAAAAAAAGTATTTCTTTGTAAAACAAATTCATACTCTTAGGCTTTTTCTTGCATAAAAACATTAGCTTTTAATAAAAGAAGTGCCTCTCATCAAAAAAAGGAAATTTTGGGGAAAATATAATACATATTCCTACAAAAGGGACCTAAAAATATACTTTTTTTAAAAAAAAATACATTCAATAAATAAAAAATTTCTTAAAAAAAGTTTATAATTTTACAAAAACTATCTTTTCTTAAAGATCCATTTAAATTACAGTATTTTTCAACAGGCGCCTTAGGCGTGTTAGAACTAACTAGTACATAAAATATAGCGAAAGGCACTTCGTTATAACCTGGTGTCCCCTGACACATCATATAATTTTTTTATATTATTTAGTCGGTATAATGATCGGGGGAAAGAACAACCCTAGTTTCGTAGTTTAGACCCCGTACCCAACCTGATCAGTCGTTCTCAACCCATTCGTATAGAAATTCCCATATCAATATTTACCAGGAATACCTTGTTTCCAGAAACCACTTTCTAGTACGAGAGTGTGGTATTGCCAACCAAATAGAGGTTCCGCATTCGAGTAGTTGGCAAATGGGCGAATTCCATTACATTACGGAGTTCCATAACTAACTCCGAATTTGCCCCATAATGTGAGTTTGCTTAAGGAAACTGACTGTATAATGTCCACTGGCAGCAAATATAACATAACATTGACTGCATCAATGGCAATGGAGCTCAGAGCACCCGTGATGCACATCGTCGCCATTCTCTGAATCCTACACTGAAAGAAAAACGTAGGTGGAAATACTGAATTTGGGCATTGTCCTGATGCAAAATATCAATAATTTTTCCTTTTTTTTAAACTCGCAAAAAAACTGCTCCAAATCGACGGGGGCGGGCTCAAAATGTTCTAGAAAAATTATCGCCATAAAATTTCACTATATGTGTCTGAACACTCCAAAACACAAATCTTGGCCCAAGTGCTTGATAATAAGCAAAAACTAACTGCCTTCTAAGGGTTAATAATGAATTTTGTAATTTTGCTGTTTCCATTAAAAATAGTCCACATAATAAAATGAATTTTATCATATTTAATTTTTTTTATCTAGCACTTGGGCTAAGATTTATGTTTTGGAGTGTTCGGACACATATAGTGAAATTTTATGGCGATAAGTTTTGTAGAACATTTTGACCACGCCCCCCGTCATTTTGGAGCAGTTTTTTGCGAGTTTTCAAAAAAAAAGTTAAAATTATGGTTAAACGTGGCAGTTAGAGGGTCAATTTGTTGCACAAAAATATTTATCTGAATCTTTTCTATAAAAATTCTGAACATATTTTGTACCGCAGAAGTAAGGAACTCACAATTTTGCATGCCGTTATGTTGCAGGAAAGTTCCGGGGGGCGGAAACTTTGATCAGATCTGGCAAAACGCCGATACACGTATATTTTTTTTAAACCTTTCTACTCAATCCGTTGACAGAACCCCTTTATTTTGAAAAAAATCAAATTTTGTCTCACAGTGTAATCAGAATAACAGTAAACAAAAAAGTGCAAAAACCAGGGACATTTGAATTTGACAAGTTCGTACCACAGCGACATGAAAAAATTAAATCAACTTTTCTAATGCTTCCACCAGATACAACTCGATCGCAATAATCGACGCAACTAGAAGGGAAAGCTGTTCGAAATTCGAGCCGTCAACCGCAGGCGCCTACTCTTTTTCGAATAGATATAATTTTTCTTCTATGTATATAATTTCGACAAGACGTTGTAAAGAATAGGGGGCTGAGAGCTAGTTGTATGGAAAATTGGAAAAAATTTATGAGCGGCGTATAAAATACAAGTTTACACAAATTTATCAAAAACAAATTTTCAATTCAATCATAATGAAAAAATTGGAAAAAATATGAATTTATGGAATATTTTCATTGCATCAGTGAAATTGTAGATCAGTTTAATGTAGAACTATTGATGAAACATGTTCAGAACCCCATTATTTTGTTTCAGTGTAGTTAGTAGTGCAAAATAGATGTGTTTCTCAAGCAGCTGTCACCACACGATAACACCATAGAATAATATCAATCTCGTTACCGCTCCATTGCACAATCATCGGAGACAGCAGGGTTCAAACATTTTCATTTATGTTCCTTCATTTAGCTTCATTTATAAGTTTGTTCGCGAAAGTGTGAGCTTCAAATTTTTCATAAAGTTCTTGATCGTGAATGAGACAGTGAAGAACTGTTCCCTTCGCTCTCGTTCGCGAGTTCGAGGATGGAATTTTTTTGTTGTCCATCGTTCGCGTGTGTGCGAGAATGAAATTGCCTTTTGTTCAAATATGAACGTTAGCAAAATAATGAACGCTCATAAATATGCGTGGACGCTGAATTGCTCTTCTTGTTCATTTACGATAGCTATTCCATTTTCATTCAATTATTACCCCATTGAGTTACAAATTCCATCCGAGTCGACTTAGTCGACAAAACGACTACAGGCAGTAGGAGAAAGGATCCGAGAGGATAATAACCCAACTTCCCGCACGCAATGAAAATACTGACAGATTTCTTACCAACGACATAGGGAATCCACCGCATTCCAGAAAAAAGGGAAACTGCTGTTACACTCTCCCCCGGAGAGTCATAGATGGATGGCATTCTAGTCGACGGTGGGCGACATCGGGCACAGGGCTCTTTACATTTTGTACGATAACTTCGCCTTACTAATCACAGCACAGTGTTCCAGACAGAAGTTAAGGCGATTAGAATGAAGGTGGTCACACAAATGTGAAGATTTTCACAGATAGTCAAGCGAAATACAGTACAGTCAGAGATAATCAGATTTCAACCACAGACAGGCTGCGATCATATGGACTCTAGGGCGTAGCGTCATCTTGGAAAATAAAAGGGCAGATGAAGTGGCTCGGATGTGTATAAATCGATATTCAGTGAATATGGCAAATGCGAAATATTTCACATCTGAACAAACCCGAACTGAGCCGACTCATGAAATTCGATTTTGAAAAATCACTTCAGTTTATTGTAGATATTGGTAAATGTCAAAATTCATCTGTTATAATCTTAGTTTTGTTTTCAATCACCAATAACGATCAATCAAATAACGATAAATTGAATCTAAGCCCAACCGGAAACCACAGAAACTTGTGGAGCCGTGTGCCAAATTTAGTGACGGTGTGTGCTAAATTGTATTGTTTATTGAAAGTGGTTCGACGTGCTTTGGATTTTTACTTAACTAATTCTATTTTTTATTAGAATTGGTAAAGGGAATGGGCATATCGTCGAAACTTCTTTTGTATTTATTTATAATATATTTACTTTGATTATTTTAAAAGTACGTTCTATAAAAAATCTCCTAAAACTACTGTACTTGAAAACTCTTGTTTTTGATTTCATAGTTCATCAACACCCACTGTAGAGGTTGATTTCACTTGTTAACCGCCTCTAATATTAAATATTGTCAGTATTTTCTGCAAATCATGTCAGCATAGATTTCAAATTATTTTATTATTTCCAATACATAAATTCATGACCCCAACTTCGTCCAACTCTTGCCCCCATATCATTCAAGCAAATACTTCCTCCTCTGCGAGTCAGCATCATTCACCCTCCCTCCTAAAGGACAACAAGAACTTTATCATAGATAAAGTTGTTCATTTTGTTCCACAACAACATCTGTGGTACTTTCCATCATTTATGCGTTGTCGGTATATCTGTGTGGGTGTCTGTGTGTGTGGCTGTATGTGTTTGGGCTCAAAGTTGTTGAGTAATGAACATTAAAGATTTCCTTTGGCCTAATCATCCTCAATCCCACCATTTCTATCTCTCTCTCTCTCTCCTTCTGCCACGTTGTGTTCCTGATGAAAGACTCAATTATGAGTTTTTGCTTTGGTTAGGATTATGGCTGTCCTTCAATTTGCTCTGGACAAATCTGTTTTTATTGCTGGAAATCATCATCTTTTGTCCTTTTTGAATAATTTATGAATATTATTTGTCAATTTATTGCTTTTGTATTATTTCGCAGGAAAATATGAGAATTAATTGAATACAAAAATGAAAGCCGCAGAGAGATTTTACCTCTGAAGGAACAAATAAGATGACTTGTGGAAGTTAACAGATGAGGTGTGGGCGAATCTAAGGACAGTGAATATGTCTATATTATTAATAGCTGTCTACTTGTAAGAGAACATTTTTATTTGAATAAGTATTAATTAAACACAGAACTACATATTTGTTTGAAATTAAGTAGCAACCGAAAATTCGGCTGTTGTAACCGAATTACGCTTGCTACAACCGAATTGGTGTTGCCAGAGTTGAATTTGGTGCCTACAACGGAAGAATGGTCGAAACATTCAGGTTTCACAATCCAGCAGCGTACACCGAATTTCCTATTATTTTCGTTTTATCAACAGATTTATCCTTATTTCGGTTTTGTCAACAGATTTATCCTTATTTCGGTTCCCACAACCGAATTCGGTTGAGGTACACTATTATATGAATAAAATTCTCACATTTTATATTACAGCAATTAGTAGGAATATTATATTTGATTCGGTTGCAACAACCGAACCCATCCGCAAAGTCGGTTGCCACAACAAAATTACATCTTATTATTGTCGCTTGAGTTTCTTTATGGAACGAAGATCCTTAACGCACTTTGCGGGATGGGGGATAAATGAAAAAAATTAAACAACTTTTGTTTTAACGCTATTATGCTACATCACCCTATTATCAATTATATTGTTTACTTTTGATTTGGTTTGTGTCTAGACTAACTATATGTCTCACATATGTTGGCAAATTTCTAGTTTAATGGGAAGCTTTCTAGATGGAGCCTGTAACCAATAGTTAGTATTTATTGTAGTTTTGAACCCAATAAAAAAGTAAATTTAGAAAAGCCACATTGAATAAGTTTAAAAAAAAGAAAATTTTCTTAAATAAGTTTTTAAAAAAATTTTCTTAAAACAATATTCTTAACCAAAGTACATTTTCTTAATAAAAATAATTTATCTTAAAGAATAGTAATTCTTTTCTAAATATGTACCTTTGCTTAAAAGAGTACATTGTCTTACAACAAATTGCCTTTTCTTAAAAAATACCTTTCTTTAAAGAATACCTTTTCTGTGAAACAAAATAAGTTTTCTTGAGAGAAGTGCCTACACTCAAAAATGTATCTATTCTTGAAAAAAGGACAAATTCTAAATTCCATTTCATTAAAAAATAAAATTTTCTTCAAAAAAATACCGGGTCTTACAAAAATTCCAGTTCTTAAAAGTACCTTTTCTTAAAAATAAAATAATACCTTTTGTTTTCTTTTTGAGAGATATGTAACCTTTATGAAAATAAGTATATAAGAAGAGTATCACTTCGTTAAAAAGTACCTGGTCTAAAAAAAAAGTTATTTGTAAAAAAAAATTCATACTCTTATGGCCTTTTCATACAGAAAGTACTGCTTGAAAAAGTGATTATCCGACCTTTCGTATTATTTTCAAAAAAAGAAGTACCTCTCTTTAATATAGGACCTTTTGGGGAAAAGGTAATACATATTTCTTAAAAAAAGTTAATCATTTTACAAAAGGTATCTTTTCTTAAAGATCCATTTAAATTATCGTATTTTACATAACATATAGCGAAAGGAACTACTTTCCAACCGGGTGTCCCCTGACACCTGATGTGATTTTTCACACGATCTCTTAGGAAAAGGTTGTTTTTTTAAAGAAAATGTACTTATTTTTACAAAGGCTACTTATCTCAAGAAAAGGAAGGAAAAGGTATTATTTTATTTTTAAGAAAATGCACTTTTATGAAAAGGAATTTTTGTAAGAAAAGATATTTTTTTAGAGGAGGTATTTTTTTTAAGAAAATTTTGTTTTTAAGAAATGGGAATTTTTTAGACTTTGTCCTTTTACCCATCGTAAAAATTTTTTTTTTTTGAATGAATACAGTCGCAGTGGCTGACCGTAATAACGATGTCTAATAAATTAAAAAAGGAAGAAATGGAAAATATATTAGTTAATTTTGATGACTCGGATTTATCTGACTTTGGTGATGATGAAGAAGAAGAAGAAAATTATGTTTTGGAGATGATATTGGAAACTCTAAATGATAATGAAAACAATTCATTTTTAATCGAGTAGCTAACTAAGCCAGATGGGGATATAAATTTAGATACGGAAGATGATTCGTTGGCCTTGGATGAAGATATTGATACATCATTTCAAAAAATTCTTAAATTTCGATGGTGAAAGAGAACTTGGAGCATTCCAACCAAAAGATGTTAAAACTCCTGTTTCATATTTTTTAAATTATTTTCCATACTATTTTACTGACACGATTGTTCAGGCAACAAATCAAGCCTCACTGATGAAAACCGGAACCGCAATTAATGTTACTAGAGAAGAGATTCAGACATTAATGGGCTTAGAAATTATTATTGGAAAAATAGGGTATCCTCGATTAGCGATGTACTTGAATAGTGCTACTGAAATACCAGCCTTTCGTAAACACATGACAAAACATAGATTTCATCTACTACGCACTAATCTTAAGCTCAGTGTAGAGGAGAACTTGAATGACAAACTTTATAAAGTTCGTCCACTTGTCAAAACGTTCTTAAAAAGAGCCTATGATATTCCAAAAGATGAAAACTGTTGCTATGATGAAATGATGATTCCGTGCAAAGAAACAACCGGGCTGAAACACTATGTGTTTAAAAAGCCTACCAAATGGGGAATAAAAGTGTTTTGTCTATGTAGCTCAAATGGAATTGTATATGATCTTGAAATATACCAAGGAAAGAATACAGTTGTTGGGGAATCAAAATTAGGTTTTTGCTCGGATATTGGCATTCACCTCTGTAAAACGATTCCAGAAAATAAAAACCACAAACCATTTTTTGGTAACTTTTTCACTACAATTAATTTATTAATATATTTGCGAGAAAAGGTAATATGGGCAAAAGGAACCATACGAGGAAACACATCCGGAAAAGCTCCCCTTGCAACAGAAAAGGATTTGAAAAAGCAAGGAAAAGGAAGCTATGACTATTGCATTGAAAGGAACCAACATATTTTGCTTTTAAAACGGCTAGATGGTGGCTGTGTTTTATTAGCTTCATCTATTTATGGTGATAAATATATATAAGAGAAGTCATCAGATTTAGTGCTGAACAAAAAAAGAACATCGTTGCCCTACAACCTAACGCTGTAGGTGTATGTAATAAATACATGGGAGGGGTCGACAAGATGGACTTTTTGCTGTCGTTACACAGGATATCAATTCGGACAAGAAAGTGGACTCTTAAAATTGTTTACCATTTCACCGAATTAGCAGTATGTAACTCTTGGTTGGAATATCGCATTGATAGTGATAGTAATAATATACAAAAAATTATCAAATGGATTTATTAGCATTCGGGAATGATGTAGCTGATGGATTGCTAGCATTGTCATCAGTACAATACCTCTCTCGAAAACGAGGAAGACCAAGAGTAACTGAAGTCTTACACATTTCCGATACCCCGTCAACTTCGAAACCAAGGCTGTCATATGAAAGGGCTCCTTCAGTTTCGATTCGTTTCGATGACACTGAACATTGGCCAGAGTAGACAGCTGCAAATCGTCTATGTAAAGTACAAGGATGCAAAGGATATTCGAGATACTTTTGTTCAAAATGCAACGTCCATCTATGCATTCCAAATGGCGCCAGAAATTGTTTTAGAGTATACCATGAAAAATAAGGTAAGTAATAGGTACGTTTTTATATATAAATTGGGTTCCTTATTCCTTTTCTTTTCAGGGCAGATACAGAAGCAGACCTAATGAGATATATTTTTAATGGTTTTACTGAATTTGCGGATTTTTAAGTTTAAAACAAATATACTTATTTAAAAAATAAAATTATATGTATACTATTCATGAAAAATATGTAGGGTATTTTACGTTTGTACTTTACATTTCGAAAACGATAAGATTTTAGCAATTTTCTCTTGATTTAGTCTTAGAACGGCCAAAAAATGTAAAAATTATTTTTTTCCTCTTTGGAACAGAAAGTTCTCTATGATCGAGAAAAAGTTAATATATAATATAAAAAAAACATTTGAATTCCTTTTTGTAAAAAAGCGTATTTGTTTCTTTTTCAAATTGCATTAAACATTAAAATTATTTTTGATTTGTTTTTTCCCTTTAAGTACATTCTATGCCATACTGCATGATGCCCAAAAACCACTTTTGGAAACAACATTTTCAAAAATTACTTTTAAATGTTCATAACGAAGGTAACAAATTTGAAAACAATTATGTTTTATGTCAAAAACAAAGGAATACAAAAGAGTTAAAAAAGTCTCCAAAGTTTTAAATTCCTCGACACCATACGTTATGTGATACACACATTTCACAAAAGTCATCTATCTAAGTTTGCTCACGTTTGAGTGTAATGTGTATCTGTAAAATAGTACACTTAAAACACATGCGACATCGTTCGGCTAGATTTGGCATTTCTCCGAATTTATCACAATGGTCTATGAATTTACTATATTACATTTAGCGCGTTTCAGATCCACAGTTGTCAAAGTTGCCACATGTACAGAGTTTTTGAAATTGAAAATGCTTGGGTAAATGCAGAGGGTGCTGTTGTAGTTACAGCGTAGATAAATAAAAACCATAGATGATTCATTTGCTTAATCACCATTATCACCAGAGGGCAAGGCTGTTTCTGTACGACCATTTTTCACTCGAGTGCGACTCTGTTGTTGAAATTTTAAAATAGAAAAATACAACGATTTTGATATTTGTTTGCAACACAAAAGGCAAAGTAGCATGGTTATTTGGGTACCCATTTAATCGGGTTTTTGATTAATCGGTTAATCGTAAATTTCAGTCCGACAATTTATAGTTTACTGCCCTAGAGGCGCGCGTATAGATGTTAACACATCAAAAAAAACAAAACTGTTCAAACAATGTACTAGGCAAATTTATTAAGACAAAACTAAACGTAGCAAAAGCAATTTCATTATATAAAATATATGTGGGTAAAATTCACAAACATGAAAGTTAGTGACTCAGTTTCGATCCAAAAGTGCCACGCCTTCGGGTGCCTCACATAAAAAGGCTAGGGTGGGCTTTGAAATTGTATCACACTATAACACCCTATTGGATTGATTAATTTTGACCAAATTTTGCTAAACGTAATTTTCTGACCATTATGTGTGTATAAGTTTGAGCAGAATCGGACCAGGCTTTTTGGTACCAGTGGGCCCTGAAATTTAATGAACCAATTTTAAGACTTTTTGATGTGTTAACATCTATACGCGCGCCTCTAGGGCAGTAAACTATAAATTTAATACATACGCAAGTGTTAGGTTTGTAAGAGTAAATCATCGTTTGTTTGTTCGTTGCTTGGCAGTCGGTATTGAAAGTGATTATTGGGCGATTTTCATATAATTTTCCCACGCGATTTTCTCCGGAAGTTCATAGCCGATTTTATTAATTTTTGGATTAAGAAGCTAGTGCGGGTTTCGACGAAGAGTTTAGGCCAAAAATTAAGGCGATCCGATATCGGCGAGCCGAGATTGAAGTGTTTTAATTTGGAGTATTAATTTGGAGCAATATTAAAAAAGTATTTTATGTTGATCTTCGGTTATATCGTACGAATATAACAATGTATGTATGTATGTACAAGTGTCTGTTGCTTTGCATTCTTTGACTTTTGTGGGAATAAAACAAAAAGTATTGAGCAAGAAAATAATGACACATGTGCTTGCACTGGGTCTTTAAATAATTTTAAGTATTAATATTATTTAAATGTAACGTCATCATATGATTGAACGCTGTTTTTTATTTTCCAATGTAACATTTACGAATGTGTTCATAGAAATCGGACAGGTACCGTGTAGCAAAAAGGTGTTAACACATCGCCCGTGAGTTCGAACACTCATTGGATTTTTTTTTTTTATTTATGTCTTTGAGCCAAAGTACTATGTGACGCTTTCTCTCAACAAACTATCAAATCTATTCGACATGTGTGTAAAGTTATGTCATATGAGTTGAGACATTGTAGGAGTGTTGCAAGATGGACTGCTTGCCACAAACACGTACTTATATTTTATTAATCGATTAATCGCACTGAATTGTTCGAGTTAATCGTTAATCGAAAAATTAGTTATTAAAATGTTCGGTTAATTTTATAACACGATTAATCGATTAACCGAATAATGATTAATTGAATGGTTATACAGTTTTTTCAATAGTTTTCCTGGAAAATTTTCCCATACCCACCACTCCCGCGCCATCTAGATATCTTCTCTTTTCTTTGAAATCCACCACTTATCTTTCATCATCTATGGGTTTCTAAATGTTTTTTAGAATTTGTCAATTAATTGTGCCTATAGGTAAAGGAAATAAGTAGATATCGCACCGGCGTTGTCAAGTACTACCACTAGGTGCTGTGTTGTCGTTTTATAACTCTCATTGAAGTTTCTCATAACATTCATTGACGTTTATTCAACACTGTGGGAAATTTGCAAAAAGGATGTACAGGTAGAGAAGAAAAAACCCCGCAATTTGGCGACCCTAGAAGAGAAGATCCAAAAAAAGTCGATGCGATTCACTCAAACGCATTTCTTTCCCGCGTCATAACTTGATTATTTTATACTTTTTACGTACTTTATGTAATTTTATTAAAATATGGTTGGAATTTCTATACAATATGGTTGGAATTTCTATACAATAACATCATCAGAAAACTGCTCGTGTATTGATTTATTCAACGAAGAGAGCGAGCAGAGAAACGACACGCTCCACTCGTTTTCTTTGTTGGCATTGCACTCCATCAGTAAATTTTCTTCTCTATACAATAGTTGGTTTATGAAATTTGATACATACAAAAAAAGTATAATTTTCCAGGTTGTGTTATTCGAACAACTAACTTAATTTTTTTTATGTCGTTGTGTTCCCCATTTTCAAGTTAAAATTTTGTTATATTGATTGCATCTTTTTGTTTACTGTTATTGTTGGTGTTCGTTTGTGTTGGATTTGAGAGCAACGGACCACAAACCAAAAACAAAATCCCTGTTGATGTTGCCTACTATACCTATTGTTAGCACCTGTTCTAAATACATCTTGCGAGGTATATTTTGATTGGGATCAAAAGTTGTAATTATTGCATCCAGCTCCATCTAGAAAATATCCCATTGAACAAGAAATTTCCCAAGGTTAATTCCATTATCTACGATTGCGCCCTTTCCGATGTACAACAGATTCTCGTCCTAATCTCTGTATAAAGTCGTATAACAAGAATAGCAATGTCGTATAACAAGAATAGCAATGTTACGAACGAATTGTGTTACTGGCTGTAAATCAATACCGAAATTACAACTAGTCTTCAAATTACAACTAGTTTCGGTCTAGTTGTCAATCCATAATAAGGGCATAAATAAACTAATTTTAAAAAAACCGGGAACCTCGAGCTGGATTATAAAATTTTAAAGGAACACACAGTCGATTATTTGTTTAGCCGCATATTTAAATCATATAAAAATTGTTGACAACGCAGCACCCGACCTTTTCAATATAAACATTTTTTACAGTGTACGCACTAATCCATGACATTTTGTCCACCACACATTTGTTACTTTTTCAATTTTGTTTGCCCATAACCTTACGGTTGTTTTTGTTTGTATGTAGTACATCGCGAATTTCACCATGCTCTACGGCGATGATCTTTCTCTATTTGTATTCTACCACCGGCATATTATAGAAATTTACATAAACTTTAAACTTCTTTTTCGCGGGTTTAAATAATAACTTTCGATAAACTTTTTATATTTTCCGAATAAGTAAACAATAAACACAAGATTTATTCAAAAATTTTAACACTTCCAGCACTTATAATGCGATATTATCGCAATTAAAATTGGAATCACCGAATTGACATCCATATTGATGAAATTAAAAACGCGTACTAAAGTGTAAATGGTAAAAGAGGAAGAGGTGAAATATTAGCTGAGCATTAGATGGTGGAAGAGGTGCAAAGTTTGTGTTGGTTTTCTAATGGCCAGTTTTTAAGTGGGTAGTTAAGTATCGGTTTACTTAATCTGAATTCTAAGTTAATTAGAGGTTTTTCAGGTTTTCTAGGTTAATAGAGGTTGCATTTTGTTTTTCAGTGGTGAGTTAATGTAAGTCGCCATATTGTCAACTAATATGGCAACCATTGTATTCTTATTGGAAAAACGTGTGTTTTGGGATAAATACCAAAACAACAAAGGGGAACAAACAAAATGGAATTATGTAAAATAAGAAATAGATGCATCAAATCGAAGTCGTTTTAACAAAAATGTGTAAAAAACTATATAGGAGCATCAATTTAACGATCTAGACTCAACGTATGTGTACAAATACGCAAATCTGAAACATGTAGTTTATACAATTTTCATTTCTTACTTTGACAGTCAGTAATTTGATTGTCAAAATAATATGGTCCTGACTATAAGTTAACCAACCAACATTGGGTGGTTAAATCATAGTTAAACAATGACTAAAAAACACAATTCGTTGTTTAACCAGACTTTAACTAAGAAACGAAGATCACCACTGACTGAAAAACTGGCCATATGTAAGTGGTGAGGAATAACGCAAAGCTAGATCTTAGAAAATAAAGATTTAACTATTCAAAAAGGTTGAATAGAAAATGAAAAATAGAATATGAGATTATATTTATCTTCGATTTCACTAACCATGGCTGCTGGAATTTGAACTACATATGTAGTACGTATACAACTGTATTTATTTTAGTTTCATCCAGATATAAGGTAAATTACTCAAAATCGGTTTTTAGTTAGCCTTGAATTTTTAGGGTGAAAACAAATTGAAATTCTCTGTTCGTAGAATTTTTTTATAAAACAATAATGTTTTGAAACAATATTTAGATATACAAAACTCTATTTGTGGGTTTGATTCCTTCTGTTGATTAACATTAATAACATTAATATAGATTAAAGCTCGTGGCAATGTACTATTAAGCCCATAATTAGTATGGTGGCAAAACACATTAAAAATTTCAAAGGGTGTGAAGATAAATTATCCAATAATTTTATCGAAGACACAAATCACTTATACAAATTTCCACAAATTAGATTTTTTGCAAAAAAAAAATAAATTTTGTACAGAAAAAAGGGATATAATTATTTGGGATGGAAATGTTATTACCTCCCATGGCGTTAATTTCGGATATATAGGCAGTTCATTCACTTGTATTAGTAGTACCCAATATTAGCACTGGAAATCATTATTTCCATCAATGACATGTGCCACTTCATAGATTGGGCATTTACTTTTATCTTCTGTGTCTAATATTGGCACTCGAAATCATTATTTCTGTCAATGGCATGGGTCGCTTAATGAAGTTGATATCTTCGATCTGAAATGGAATCGACATATATTTGTAGTAGGGATGTTAGTGCTCCCATAGGGCTATTTTTTTATTTTTTTTTTGCGAAGACCAACACTTGGGGTACGTCCCCTATAAATGCAGTGCATTGCATTGGACTTAGGAAAATGGGACAGGTGTAGGGGGAAAGATAGAGAAGTACTTGTTAATATTTGACTTAAACTTGCTGATGTTGTAAGAAGTGGGGAATACACTTGCCGGAAGCTTATTCAACATACGGACTGTTCGGCTGAAGAACGAATTGTTTCTGTAATGCACAGATCGATCCAACGGCCAGGAAACAGAAAAGGGATGAGTTCCACTTGAAAACCGTGTCGTACGGTTAAATACATGAACTTCTAGAATGAGGCCATGTAACTCGGCGGAACACTTTAAATGGAAATACCTATAAAATACCGAGATACAGCTAACATTTCGTCGATGCTCCAAGGCGGCTACAGTGCTGGATACACTGCTGTCGCCAATCAGCTTCAACACTCTCTTTTGCACGCGGTCTCGAAGCTCCAAGGTGAACGTTGGAGCCCCAGCCTAAATATGAGAGTTGAATTCCATTTTCGGCCGAATATACGTGGTGTAGATATTGAGGAGATCGGGTGGGGTGAAAAATCTTTTACACCGCTTTAAAAAGCCCAGGCACTTGAATGCTTCTTTCGACACGTTGAATATGTGCTTATTCCAACGAATGTCACATTGTATCTTCATGCCCAGAACATCAAGAGCTTCCGATTTACCAACATCTAAACCACCCATTGAAATCATTAGAAGTTCATTTACCTTTGTCATGGCGACCTAGATTAGATAAAAAAGACCTAAGTCAGCTTTTTACTAGAAGAAAAATATTTGTTCCTATATAAAGCAAATTATATGCTATATTCTTCATAAATGGTTTCAAAAACGCTTATAGCCTAATTTTTCTGTACAAAACCTCTTTTTCACAAAAAATCAGATATCAGAAATTTAGCATAAGTGGTTTGTGTATTCGATAAATAAATTTTTCGGATAAATTTATCTTCACAGACTTAAAATTTCATTATATCTAAGACTTCTTGGAGGAACATTAAATGGAATTAAAGAAAACAAATCTGAGCAGTCAGTGCTGCCATTAATAATATCAATAACAAGCATAACAGACTGGAATTTCCTCCGAAATTTTTAAGAAGCCAACTCCAAACCCAGAAAATTTTATTTCATAAGTATGTAATGGATTTACCATCCCTATCTACAGGGTGTTTCAAAAGTGACCATCCTATTAGAAGATGCTCTTATTTTTGCAAATGGCCGCCAATGTCAAATCTGTTTGACATGTGTGGACTAGACAGATGTAGAATACAAGTAAACAAGCCATGGAGCGATACACTCTCCAATAACGCGGAATAATCGTGTCTATTTTTGTGCGTAACATTTCGTCTGTGGTGTTGGCGCAGCCGATTCCCCAGCCGTCCGACACCGACTGCGCAAACATTCCGCCATTTGGCCACTAACCTTGAAGAGTATGGGACGTTGCCAGGAGTGGCCGGCCCGGAGCGTCCGTTCTGCCGAGAATATGGACGCTGTTGCCGAGCTATCGCCGGAAACATCGACCAGACGCCGTGCCTCGCAATTAGCCATCAGCTGGTCGTTGCTATGGGAAATTTTGGTCAAAGACCTGCGCATGTTCCCATACAAAGTCCAGTCCGTGCATCAGCTGCTGCCTGTCGACCGCCAAACGCGTGTAACCTACGCCCAAGCCATCCTCAATCTCGTGGACGAAGTGGGTGATTTCATAATGGGCGATCATAATGAGCGAGGAGGGTCATTTCCAACTCAGCGGGTACGTGAACAAGCAAAACTATCGCTTCTGGGGCACCGAAAATCCACGAGTGATGCACGAGGAACAATTACACCCTCTCAAAGTGACTGCATGGTGCGCTGTTCACGCTGGAGATGTCATCGGAAGATTTGTTTGGAGAACGACGCTGGTCAAACGACAACAGTGGACGGTGCGCGCTATAGGGCCATGTTAACCGAGTTTTTTCTGCCGCAATTCGACGAATTAGGACTGGAGGACATGTGGTTCCAACAGGACGGAGCAGCGGCACACACTGCGCGAGCAACAACCGATATTCTGAAGGCGCCGTTCCCGGGTCGCCTCATCTCTCGTTTTGGCGATGTGCACTGGCCCGCAAGATCGCCCGATTTAACCGTTCCAGACTTTTTTTGTAGGGATTTTTGAAGTCCCGCGTTTATGTGAACAAGCCCGAGACCCTGAAAGCCCTCAAGGTAAATATTCGATACGAGTGCGAAAATCTGTCGCCCGAAGTTCTCGCCGAAGTGATGAAAAATGTCATAAAACGAGCCCGTATGTTAATCAATTGTGATGGCGCCCATTTAACCGATATCATCTTTTCAACTTAACCAACACAATTCTAAAGTTCAAATAAAGATAATCAAAAAACAGAATCGAAGTTTGTCATTTAGAAAAAACATGAGAGCTAAACAACATCGGATAACATCGAATGAAACACCTTGTGCTAAAGAAACAACAAATTAAAAAAAAAATCTGTACCTTTTCCACACATTTCCTTTTAGGGCAACAAAGCGGCTTTAGCAAATACCCTTGATTTATATGATTCTGGGACAGCAGAGCTAAATCAGAATATTGGTCGAGAAAAGAATGGTCTTCTAGGAAGACACCGGTTCAGATAAGTATAATGTTATACATGGACCTCTTCTGCCCCGAGATCGTATCATATTACCACCTCTACACATTAAACTTGGTCTGATGAAACAATATGTAAAAGCACTAAACAAATATCGTGAATGTTTCCTGTATATTTCTAGGAAGTTTCCCAATCTGAGTACAGAATAGCAGAAAGCAGGCATATTTGATGGCCCACAAATTCGGAAATTGGTAAACGATCCTGATTTCGGCAGTTCAATGTCAGAAATTGAATTGAATGCGTGGGAGTCGTTTGTATGGGTAATTCAAAAGTTTCAAGGGTGTTGATTACGTTGCGCACGTTGAAGAGAAGTTATTTCACTTCCAGCGACTTGGATCCAAGATTAGCATTAAAGTCCGATTCTTACACAGTCATTTAGATCGTTTTCCTGAAAATCTAGGAGAGTTGAGTGAGGAACAGGGCGAACTATTTCGTCAGGATATTCGGCCAATGGGGGAACGATACCAGGGCCGCTGGGATGCACACATGATGGCTGATTTTTGCTGGAGTACTCAGAGTAAAACTTCGTCATTCAGCAACGGGAAACATTCATATAACAGAAAATGCAACCGCTTTTAGTTTTTAATAATTATGCATTTTATTTATTTCAATCTAATATAAAAATATTTAAGACCAATAAAATTATATAACAATACTAAGTACAAGTCTTAATGAAAAAAAATTCAAATAATTTAATAATATAAATACATATTGTGGACTGGGTTTGCCTCCCGCCACCACTCATAATGGCAGTGAATATACAACACCGAAAAAGAAAACATAAACAATCCCTATTTGCTAACGATCCCCGCAAACGTAATAAGGACCACAATTTACGGATATGCGCTTTAAATGCAAGAACTCTATATAAATCCGGTGCAAGTATCCAATTGGCAGATGTCCTCGAAAGTTATATGGCTGACATTTCCGCTATCCAGGAAATGCGATGGACAGGACATGGCTGCACAAGAAAACGAAACTGTGACATGTACTACAGTTGTCATCTGGCGCCTTGGTTCAATCCTGTGAGTGAACGAATTACCACAATCCGCATAAAAGCGAAACATTTTTATATTTCCCTAATTTGTGTGCATGCCCCGACAGAAGAGAAAGATGATGATGCCAAAGACATAGTTTATGAGAGCCTAGAGAAAACGTGTGACCGCTGCCTTCATCATGATATTGTTACGAATAAGTAAAAGCTTTACGAACGAGCTGTTACGAATAAGTAAAAGCTTTTGCTTGCTGTTAATGACTCAGCATGTAAATAACAGGCGGTTAGTGCTGCGCCTGAAAGTATAACAACGTACCAGCTCGCTAAACCAGTAGCATGAATTCACCTCAGTAAATATAACTCTCCGCCCTTCGAGATTGTTCTACAAAGATAAGCAACAACAACAACATCGAGATTCTAGAAGGTTCTTGAATTCGCTAGATATACCTTCATTTGAGTATGGTGAGTTGGTATAAATAGCGGAGGTCTTTCGAGTGGAGAGTTCAGTTTGTGATTAAACCCCGTAAAGTGAGCAACGCGAATTGATAGTAAAATACAAAACTTATTAAAGTGTTATAAATAAAGTAAACTGCTGTACTATATAAGTAAAATAAAAGGAAGTGAAACCGTTGTAATTATCGTAATTTAAAACGAACCTTGTTTTATTATTGGGAATAGAACAACGCAAAAAGGACGAATAAGGAAATTCGTAACAATATTAAGGTTGTACTAGGAGATTTTAATGCTAAAGTAGGCAGGGAGAATGTGTCTCATCCTACTATTGCCAATTTCAGTCTACATGCTGACAGTTTCGACAACGGTATGAGACTGATTGACTTTGCCGGTCATTAGTGGTACAAGATTCCAGCATAAAGACATCCACAAGGCTGCTTGGGTATCCCCTGATCAAAGATCGGGTAACAATTGATCACGTGGTAATTGATAGAAGGCAGTCATCCAGTGTAATGGACTTACGAGTGATTAGAGGAGCTAACATCGATTCTGATCACTACCTGGTAGCAGCAAAGGTTCGCACAAGATTAAGTAGAGCGAAAATAGTACGAAACCAGACACAGAGGAAGGTGGACATCGGAAAGCTGTAATTACCAGTGGTAGCCACAGCCTACTCAAAGAAGCTCTCGCAACTTTTGGCACAGAACCCACCCCCTCGATCCTGACGATCCTAAAGTGCAGTGAAACCCGTTAAGACTCTATAAAAACTGCCGCGAAAACCGTACTTGGTTTTGAAAAACAGCCTAAGCGTAAGAAAAGGCAACGGAGAAAGCGCGAGAGCGAGAAAATTGATTCATACAGAAGGAAGAACGAAGCGATGGATTACTGGCGATGGATTACCGGCGATGGAAGGCCGGCGACGATGAGCTAATAAGGTGCATGTATCAGTTCATTAGTAAAATTTGGTTAGATGAATACATGCCCGGCGATTGGAGTCTCAGTGTATGTCCCATATTTAAAAAAGGTGACCCGAGTCTCTGTGCCAACTACCGTGGAATAAGCCTTCTGTCCATAGCATATAAGGTTCTATCAAGTAGAATGTGCGAAAGTCTGAAATCAATTATCGCTGACCTGATTGGACCATACCAGTGTGGCTTTAGGCCTGGACATTCGACAACTGACCAGATGTTCACGCTACCCCAAATCCTGGAGAAAACCCACGAAAAACAAATGAACACCGATCACTTATTTGTCGATTATAAAGGGTTATCCATGTCGTGGTTTCAAAAGTATAGGGCAGGAATTCGACATATGTCAAACTAAGTGTGTTGAACCAATTTTTTTTCTTTTCAGTTGAAAGTCTGACATTGACGAAAATGGATCGCTTAACTATCACACAACGCATACAAATTATTAAAACCTACTACAAAAATTGTGATTCTGGCACAGCCACATATCGTGCTTTAAGAGGAGATTATGGTTTACATAATCGTCCAACTGTAGTGACAATAGGTAATTGTTCTTAGTATGGCAACTCTAGTATTTTAGAGAGAAGAGAGTAACTGCCGGTATGTAGGATAACTATTTATTGTAGTCGAGTTAGTCTTATTGCGATAGCTGTAGTGACAACACAACCAACATTGTAAAATAAAGACTTCAAAATAATAATTGTAAAAGTGTTTCATTTATTGCCTACAATAATCAGAAGTGGGATGAACATGGCTGAAAAAGAGATATTGCAAAAATGTACGGTGAAAAATCTGAAAGAAATGCTTTGCTTTGTGGATGAAAAAACAATGGGTAACAAAAATGAACTCATATTGCGTTTGCTTGAGTTACCACCAGACAAATTGAACGTCATTATGAAGTCTGCGAAATGTACAGTTGGTGAAGCCGAAGATTTTGCTGCAATAGACGAAAGCAATAATGATTCAAAGGAATGTGCGGATGAACAGGAGAAGCAAATGAATGTCAATACGATGGTAACGAAGGGTGCTTTCGGACGTTACGCCGGCAGAGGGAACGAGACAATGAGTGAAACGAATAATGATGCTGCCGGCATTTCTGATGGAAGTAAAACCAAAACAAATGAAGTGCTAACGATTGAATACGATAGTGGATGGCATCCAGAAATTGAAGAAGAATCAAACGAGTGTTCTGACGATCGACTACAAAAGAGAGCTGACGACAGTTTTTGTCTTAGAGAATTCAAGATGATGCAAAGGGAGATGGACATTATGAGACAAGAATTGAAACTACAACAAAGAGAATTGCGTGTGTTGAAAGAAGAGAATGAATGGCTGAAAAGAACAAACGAAAGAGCAAGTGCTGGTGGTGTTACTACAAGCAGTGGTGGTGGAAATTTTGGCATGGCAAAAGAATTGTTATCAGAATTCTCAGGCGTAGGAGAAAACTTTGAGCTTTGGTCAGTGCAACTAAGGAATATCAAGGAAATATACAAATTGGACGACAATAATATGCGCGCACTAATTTGCTGCAAATTGAAAGGCAAGGCACTGAAGTGGCTTCAGTCACGACTCGACTTAATGGTGGTGCCGATTGAAAGGCTGTTGGAAGACATGAAATCACTTTTTGAAGACAGAGCAAGCCGCATTACATTGAAGAGAAATTTTGAAGGGAGAAAATGGCTTGAAAGCGAATCATTTGAGGAATATTTTCACCAAAAAACGATTTTGGCAAACAGGGCCATGATTTCTGAGGCGGATATTGTTGAATATACGATTGATGGTATTCCTGACCACACATTGCGGTCGTACGCTCAAATGCAGTGTTTTCGCGATAAAGGTCATATGTTGGAGTCTTTACGCTCGGTCAGTCTAGCCAAAACTACAACCAAACAAGTGCGACGTGCAGCTGGCGAAACAAAAGCAATAGAAATTCGATGCTACAATTGCAATGCTGTTGGTCACATGGCAAATGAGTGTCGCAAACCAAAGAGAGAGATGGGTGCTTGCTATGTGTGTGCTGAGATGGGGCATCTGGCTGCTGCTTGCCCAAAGCGAAAACCAAAACAGGTGAATGTTGTGGTTCATGATGACGAGGATGAGTATGTAAGGAAATTGTATTGTATATTTTATAAGGCTGAGACTAATTTTAAAATTTTGTTAGGAACATTAATTGATACCGGCAGTCCAATTAGCATAGTTCGGCAGGAGTTTGTGCCTATTGCTTTGATTTCTGGAGTAACTGACAAATGTATGAGGTTCACAGGGATAAATAAAAGTAAATTGACTATTCTGGGTCAAGTAGATTGTAAGATATCATACGGGGATGATAATATTGAATTAAAATTGTTTGTGGTTCCCAATAATACCATGTGTTATCCTATGATTTTGGGAAGAGATTTTTTGAGAAAGGCTAGACTTAAGTTACGTGAGTTAGATGCTGATGTTGTAAGTTCTGATGAGAGTAATTGTGATGTATTGCATAGTTTGATGGCTATAGATGTGGTCGATGATGACCGTATAGAGGTTTGTAATGAGCGAGTGAGCTTTGACGATAGACAAAGGTTTGGGGAAATTTTTAATGAGTGTTATCTGAAGTGTGATCGTCCTGATGTGCCGGAAACTAGATGCAATATGAAAATTGGACTAACTTGCGAGAAACCCTTCCACTTTTCTCCGCGCAGATTATCCTATTTCGAGAAAGGAAGGCTACAGGATATTATCGATGACCTTATGTCAAAGGGTATCATTAGACCTAGTAGTTCTGAGTACGCTTCGCCGATTGTGTTGGTGAAGAAGCGGAGTGGTGAGCTTAGATTATGCACAGATTATCGTAATCTTAACAAGATGACTTTGAAGGACAATTTTCCGTTGCCACTTATTGACGATCTTCTGGATAGACTAGCTAATAAATCATATTTTTCGCTGCTAGATTTGAAGAGTGCTTTCTATCACGTTGACATGAGTAGTGAATCTGTTAAATATACTTCGTTTGTGACTCCTATGGGTCAATATGAGTATACTAAGATGCCGTTTGGATTGAAGAATTCACCGGCTACATTTCAGAGGTTTGTGAGTCAGGTGTTTGATGATATGATTCGGAAGGGAGATTTGGCTATATATATGGATGATCTGATGATTGCCACTGGGGGCGTCGATGAGCACCTTCGAATTTTGAAGGAAGTTTTTCATAGGCTAGTGAGAAACAAATTAGAGCTTCGATTGGATAAATGCAGGTTTTTAGAATCAGAGGTTAGATACTTGGGGTATATTATTTCTGAAAATGGTATTCGGCCGGATGATCGGAATATTGAGTCGGTTGTTGAATTTCCAGTGCCGCGCAACGTGAGGGAAGTGCAAAGTTTCTTGGGGCTCTGCTCTTATTTTCGGCGATTTATAAGGGACTTTTCTTTGTTGGCAAGACCCCTTTATGATTTAGTTAGAAAAGGGGTTGCATTTCACTTCGGGGATAAGGAGAGGGAGTGCTTTGATTTACTTAAGTGTATGTTAGTGAAGGAGCCAATTCTTTCGATTTATGATCCGAGGCATGAGACCGAGTTGCATTGTGATGCTAGTTCTCATGGATTTGGTGCGATTCTGCTTCAGAGAAAAAATGATGGTAAATTCCACCCTGTTTTTTATTTTTCTAAGAGAACGAGTGAGTATGAGTCGAAATATCATAGTTTCGAATTGGAGACGTTGGCAATTGTATATGCGTTGCGTAGGTTTAGGGTGTATCTGCAGGGATTAAAATTTAAGATAGTGACTGATTGTAATTCTCTGACATTGACGCTGAATAAGAGGGATGTTAATCCGAGGATAGCTAGGTGGGCGCTAGAGCTATCCGATTTTGATTATGTTTTGGAACACCGTAAGGGTGATAAGATGCAGCATGTTGATGCGTTGAGTCGAAATACGAATATTTTGGTTCTGGAGGAGAATACTTTTGAGCAGAATCTGTCCATATGTCAGAACAGGGATGAGGAAATTGGTAAGATAAGGGCGATGTTGGAGAAAAGCGAGAGTGGTCAATATGAAATGAGGAATGGGCTCATATACCGAAAGAGGAAAGGAAGAATATTATTCTATGTGCCCAGGGAGATGGAGATGAATGTATTTCGTATTTACCATGATGATATGGGACATTTGGGATGCGACAAGGTGGCAGAGTTGATATTGAGGTCATACTGGTTCCCCAGGATGAGGGAGAAAATTAAGGATTATACTGCGAATTGCTTAAAGTGTATAGCGTTTTCGCCCAAGGTTGGGCGACATGAGGGTTTGGTGCATAGTATTCCGAAAGGCAACGTGCCTTTTGGAACCATCCATGTGGACCATTTTGGACCCGTGGTGTTGAAGAATTCGAAAAGGAAGTATGTATTTCTGGTTGTGGATGCCTTTTCGAAATTCGTACGTCTATATGCAGTACGTAGTACTGGGACCGGTGAGGTGCGGAATTGTTTGAGGTCCTACTTCAGTTCGTACAGCAGGCCCACGACTTTGATATCGGATAGGGGAAGTGCTTTCACTTCTAAGGATTTTTCTGAATTTTTGATGGACAATAACGTTAGACATGTGAAGGTGGCAACGGCTTCTCCTCAGGCTAATGGGCAGGTAGAGAGGGTCAATCGTGTTTTGGCTCCGATGATAGCTAAGTTGACGAGTGCGGGCACGGTTCGTAGCCTGGATGGGGTATTGCCCGATATAGAGTTTGCGTTGAATAATACCGTCCATCGAAGTACTGGAAAATCACCGAGTGAGTTGCTTTTTGGGGTTGTACAAAAGGGAGCTGTGATAGATTTTCTACGGGAAAGGTTGGAGGACGAGAAAGTGCACGGAAAGGAGCGGGACTTTGGGGTTATGCGCGCTGAGGCATCGGAGAGGATTCAAAAGTGTCAGGCTTATAATAAGGAAGTAAAGGATCGTTCTCGGGTTACGAGGACGTACGAGGTGGGGGATTATGTGATGGTGAAGAATTTTATTAGTAGCCCGGGTGCATGCAGGAAGATTGCACCTAGATTCAAGGGTCCGTACAAGATTGTGAATGTCTTGCCCAATGACAGGTACGTGCTGAGGGATGTGGATGGGTTTCAGGTAAGTCAAATTCCCTACGAGGGTATATGGGAGGTGGCTAATATGAAACCGTGGTTTGGATCTTTAAATGAATCTGCGGGCGAAATCGGGACGATTACATGTCAGGATGGCCGAGCTGTAGTGACAATAGGTAATTGTTCTTAGTATGGCAACTCTAGTATTTTAGAGAGAAGAGAGTAACTGCCGGTATGTAGGATAACTATTTATTGTAGTCGAGTTAGTCTTATTGCGATAGCTGTAGTGACAACACAACCAACATTGTAAAATAAAGACTTCAAAATAATAATTGTAAAAGTGTTTCATTTATTGCCTACACAACTACGCAAGCAATTGGCAAAATTGCGAAGAAATTTGAAGAGGCTGGAGCGGTTACAGATATTGTAAGGCCTGTGCATCATCGTTTCGCTCTTTCCTCTGAAAATATCGCTGCTGTAAGTGAAAGTGTTGCAGAAGCCCCGAATGTGTCGATCCCTCGTCGTTCTCAGGAATTAGGACTGTCTTACGGCACATTATGGCGTATTTTGCATTTGGATCTACACCTACATCCATATAAAGTCCAGCTCACACAACAACTGAAGTCAGCTGACCCTTCACAACGTCGTAGATACGTGGAATGGATGCTTGAACAACAGGCGGTGGACGGCGATTTTTCGAACAACATTTTCTTCAACGATGAAGCACATTTCTCACTCGGTGGTTATGTTAGTAAACAAAATTGTCGTATTTGTGGTTCTGAGAATCCTCAAGTAATTGAAGAGAGGCCATTACATCCAGAAAAAGTCACTGTTTGGTGCGCTCTTTGGTCTGAAGGTGTGATTGGACCTTACTTATTCGAAAACGACGATGGAATGACTGTCACCGTCAAATCGGAGCGTTATGGTCATATGATAACCGACTTTTTTTGCCTGCTATTGAGGAATACGTCTTGGAGAATATGTGGTTTCAACAAGACGGTGCCACATGCCACACTACTCGAGCGAATATGACTTTATTGCAAGAGACATAGACGCGAAAGACCGTGTTTATGCAGATAAACCTTTAACTCTTGAGCACTTAAGAACCAATATTCGTCAAGTTATGCCTGAGATACCGCCCAATGTGTGTTAAAAAGTGGTCGAAATTTACATCAAAAGAATCAATGATTGCAACACTTCGCGTGGTGGTCATTTAAATGATGTAGTGTTTCACACATAATGTCAACGTTCAAACTTTATAATAAAAAAGAAATATCATGAAAAAAAATATTTTATATGTCTTGTTTACTTTTGAAACCGCAAAATGGATAACCCTTTATAGTGGCCTTCGATAGCCCGATACGGAAGAAACTCTACGCAGCAATGTCTGATTTTGGTATTCCTGCAAAACTCATACGACTTTGCAGGATGACTTTGACGAACACCAAATCCTCAGTGAAAGCTGGTAAAGATCTTACCGAACCTTTCGAAACCAAGCGAGACCTCAGGCAATATGACACCTTATTGTGCGATCTCTTTAACATCTTATTGAAGATCATTATGAGAAAAGCTGCAGTCAACATGAATAAAACCATCAGCAGCAAAAGTCACATGCTGCTCGCGTATGCTGATGATATAGATATCATTGGGCGCACAATTAGAGAAGTTACTGCTGTTTTTTCGAGAATTGAGAAGGAGTCAGCAAAAGTGGGTCTGACGGTAAATGAGGACAAGACAAAATTAACGGTTTCAACAAACAGGGCCTCCACGCGATAAGACCAAAGCGTGAACGTTGGTAACCGTTATAACTTCGAGGTAGTGGACGAATTTATATACCCCGGATCTGCCAATATATAATCGTGAAAATGAACTGAGCTTTGCAGATTTTTAAAGTGTTTTGGGTACTGTGAAATTTGTTTATACCAAATCGCCCTGTTGAAGATCGACTTAACGATTGGGTTATTCCGTTTCTGAAATTTTTTGGAATAAAAGTGGTGATTGCGCTGTAGTTATTGTGTAGAAGTCGGCAATATGTCCATTCCACAAAGATTTCAACATTAGGCACCTTTGTGCAAATTCAGTGAGACAAGGAGAGCTGAACTAGAAAATAGCGGAGATAACTGCACAATTGAAATACAAAAAACTACTGAAACAAAAGAGCAGAACAGTGTTAACTAGTCCAATTAAACTAGTTCGTTCGTGAACTACACAACTCTAGATGTGTTGTTGGCGGTTTTTTTTTTATTTCGGTTCCCGTTACAGTTTTTTGTTTGTGTCATATGGCAAGCGTTTTTGTTTTGGTTGTTATCTCTTTGATTCTGTGTAACTCTTTCTTGTTTGCCTCATGTGGCGTTTGTTGTTGGTTGGTTGCTATCCAAATAATAGCTAATCTGTAAAGTTGGTATTTCGTTGCAGTGTCAGTACTTCTGAAAAGAATGCATTTAAACAATTGGTAAAATGTTAATAAAAATACTGTAGAATAAATTATCTCAAGTAGCAACTTGCCTTTTTTAAACTCAAATGTTTTATTTCAATTCAACTAAAAAGTTAACAACTTAAAGCATTAGGTGAAAATAACACTATTATACTTTTATGGTTACTTCATTAACGAATAACAATAGGAAATCTCTTGAGACACCACTTTACAGATTACCACTGAGTACTAATGTAATCGACGATTTAGTCGATGAAAAGTCATCGGCGATGTAGTCGATGAGAAGTTGCCAGCCACTACTTGTGAAACTGCAGGGAAGCAATGTTGCGCTCGAATTGTACACAACGCACCAGCAGAGACTGATGGTTTGACTTCAACATAGTTGTTGTGTACATGCCGATCGTGTGTGTGTGTGAAAAATACGATTATTGTCTGCCTCGCGAGGCTATGGGTTGGTTACCACTGCTCTAGGCACAATGCAGTTTGTTTTGGTAGAATATAATTTTGGTTTTTTCAACTGTATAATCTGTGGTCCTTTGCTCACTTTCCTCTAGTTTCTCCTAACATCACCAAATGCCTTTACAATAGGGGTTTTAAATCAAAGACAATTAATTCTATCAATTTCATTTCAGGTACCTCGCAAATCACAAAGCACGTTATAAATTCATCCAGACTCCTTTCCAATCATTTTATCTGCTAGCTGACGGTGATAAGTTTGCCTCTTCATCTCTACTATTTAACAGGTTACGAATTTATTTAATCGGTTCTTTTTGATGTGTTAACATCTATACGCGCGCCTCTAGGGCAGTAAACTATAAATTTAATACATACGCAAGTGTTAGGTTTGTAAGAGTAAATCATCGTTTGTTTGTTCGTTGCTTGGCAGTCGGTATTGAAAGTGATTATTGGGCGATTTTCATATAATTTTCCCACGCGATTTTCTCCGGAAATTCATAGCCGATTTTATTAATTTTTGGATTAAAAAGCTAGTGCGGGTTTCGACGAAGAGTTTAGGCCAAAAATTAAGGCGATCCGATATCGGCGAGCCGAGATTTAAGTGTTTCAATTTGGAGTAATATTAAAAAAGTATTTTATGTTGATCTTCGGTTATATCGTACGAATATAACAATGTATGTATGTATGTACAAGTGTCTGTTGCTTTGCATTCTTTGACTTTTGTGGGAATAAAACAAAAAGTATTGAGCAAGAAAATAATGACACATGTGCTTGCACTGGGTCTTTAAATAATTTTAAGTATTAATATTATTTAACTGAAACGTCATCATATGATTGAACGCTGTTTTTTATTTTCCAATGTAACATTTACGAATGTGTTCATAGAAATCGAACAGGTACCGTGTAGCAAAAAGGTGTTAACACATCGCCCGTGAGTTCGAACACTCATTGGATTTTTTTCATTCAACTACATCATATGATTTTCTGTAGGTCAGTTATATTGTGTAGACTAATGTTGATTACATGCATATTAAAGAGCTGGTTTATAAAATCTACAAATGTATGACAATTAAAAATACACATACTCACGCTCCTCGAAAATTACCAGTCATTGTGACGTCGCAAGCGATGGTCTCTAGTTCTCTATGTGTAATGGGTGTAAAGTGTAGTCTCAAGTGTCAGGCAAAAGATAAGATAGGAAACAGAATGAGAACCAGTAATGCTAAAACTACATGAGTAATAACGTCTTGCCGTTGTTAAGATTGATGTATTCAAAAACCGGTTTTTCAAAAAAGAAGGTTTTCGGTTTCTTCGAATATTCCGATTTTGGCGAAACCGGGTTGCCGTGAAACTGAGGTGTAGAAACCGGTTAGTAACCGGTGTCGGTGTCTATGGCAAAATGCGCAACTACGCGGTTTAAATCAACGTTTATTTTTAAATCGTGTCTTTGGATTTTGAGGTCGACTATCGAGTACATAGCCATGAAAATGCTTGTCAAAATACCGCTCGGAACCTGTGTAAAACTGCACGGCCCAGTTATAGTTAGAGTTAGAGTCTATGCAATTATTTGATGTAATGGTAAGGAATGGCCATGCACAATTTGGAATTTAATTTAGCTTTAACAAAATGCTAATGACATGTTTTCAAATTACGATTTTATTGGAAAGGCCCATCTTTGAAATTTATGAATGAACACTTCATCCAGGGGGTTTATATGGCACAGCTGATCGAAAACCCACTAGGGAAATGATGTAGAATGAGAGACCAAAGAAGACATACAGATTAGAGACCATGCAGCAAACTAAGTTTAAAAGTGTTTCATTGATACTAATGACAGCTAAATTGTGTTTTATGCTGTTTGCATCGAACGAAACTACTCATTCCCTGTTATTTCTGTCCGTATTATGCCAACCAAAGAGTAAATTACCAAAGCAACTCGAACTCGATGAAATGGGTTACTACATCGTCGTCATGAAGAGGCATCGAAGAGAGTAATGGAAGCTCTTTAGTATTGTTCTTTGCTACATTATTCGAATGGCGTCCATGACTTGTTTTACAGTACCACGTTAAATTTTACAGTACATTTTCGATTGTTTATGATTCTATTTCGTGTTTAGGGCTTCAAAGGATTCGGGATTGTTCGCGTAACAATTATAACGGGTCCGCCAAATAACGTTTTTTTTTTGATAATGCTATAAAAAAAAACTACTGAATATTTTCTCAAATTTCTTTTTTTATTTGAAAGTACAATCCTTCCGGTTAATAACGGAAAATAATTTCATTCAAATGGCTGCCTCGGCTGGTAATGCAGTAGCCTACACGATCGGTCCAATTTGTAAGCACATTATCGATTGTGTGCTGCTGTATTTCACCAATGGCTTCAGGAATATTGTCCTTTAAAGCGTCAATTGTCTCTGGCTTGTTGGCGTAACACTTATCTTTGAGGGCACCCCTCAAATAATAGTCCAACGGTGTCAAATCGCAGCTCCGCGGTGGCCAAACGACATCAGCTCTGCGCTTGATAATGTGATCTTCAAAAACAGGGCGCAAAACATCGAGTGTAGTTTCAGCTGTGTGGCACGTAGCGCCGTCCTGTTGAAACCAAATGTTGCCAATATCCTCCTTATCAATTTTTGTGAACAAAAATTCGTTCAACATAGCCCGATAACGAGCGCCATTGACTGTAACGGCTACTCCTTGCTCATTTTCGAAGACAAATGGCCCAATTATGCCTCTGGACCAAAATCTGCACCAAATAGTGACTCGTTTCGTACGGGTTTTCTGTGCCCTAAATGCGACAATTTTGCTTGTTTACATACCCGCCAAGATCAAAGTGAGCTTCATCTGAAAAGATGATTTGTTGGCAAAATCGGCATCTTCTGTAAGTCGATCGCAGGTCCATTTTTCCCATATTTCCCAGTGTTGTTCAAGCGTATACACAACCATCTTCGTTCAGCGGAAGGATAAAACTAATTATCTCTCAAATCAGACATGAGCTAAGTGTTACCATTCACGAAATAAGCACTAGTTGAAAAAAAAACGTTAGATGGCGGACCCTTTATTACACGGCGCTCCAGTGATAATAGCCTAACAGGGTCAAATCTCAGCGGCGAGGCGGCCAATGGACTTCCGAGTATCGGTTACACAGTGCAACACGAAAAAATATAACCATATACGGAAATATACGGAAAAAATATAACCATGATAAAAGAAATAAAAAGACCCGTCTCTCCCAGTTTTGCCCAAAGTCATGCCCTTTTTTAATGGGCCCCCAAAAATTTGGGGCCTCTGTGTCATTTTTGCAAAAAAGTGGTCATTTTGTCAGGCTCATATCTTGCAAACCGTTGTGAATTTTGATTTACTCTCTGAGGGAAAGTTGTAGGTCTTGTCATGAAAATCCAACCAAACTTCATCTTCAAGCTCAAAATCGCAAAAAGCTTTAAAAAATTAAATTCAGGTCCATAGGTAGCAAACCGTTCAAAATTCAAGGAAACAATCAACTACAAAAATGTACCTAAGATCTCAATAAATAACTTTCTGGAACATACGAACTAGAGCTGTGTAGTTCACGAACGAACTAGTTCAATTGAACGATTCACTCTAGTGAACTAGTTCACGTTGTTACGATCTTTTGTGTCAGTAGTTCACTTGATTTAGCGGCACAATTTAGGCATTGAAAATTCCATGACAAAGTTTATATTTTGATCCGAATTCGTAATTGTCAAACATCAGAATTATTTGTAAATGTTATTCATGGATTAAAAATTGGTCTTAATAAATACAAGTTGCTACTACCGAATTTTAGTTGTATTAACCAATTTGAGTATTTCTAAAACTTCATGCATCTGAAATGGAAGATACAACTAATAAAAAGTACAATATTAGAATACGTGTTCAAATATTAGTCACTGAAATCATAATTTAGTTTCCGTCACAAAAACACTTGTTACAAAGTTATGTATTCGATTATTCACAAGAAGGTTTGTTGTTAAAGAGAAACTACATATATTTGAATGTTACACGAGATCTTTACAGAAACCCTAATATTTTAAACAGAAAGTGATAAACAAAGTTGTGAAAAAGCAATGAAATGTATAGATATCAGCCAGCGAGAATTGAGATGAAGTGAGACTTTTAAAAATAAATCGTTGACTATGACGCCACTATTTCGCTTTGACGAACACATGCAAACGATTGTGGACACTTGGCTGGAGGAACTATTATTCTGGATGACAGAAATTAACTTAAACATACATATGAAACCCAGGGTAACCCATCTCCATTTTTGGTCAAAAATATGAAAAACTGTCTGTAGCTGGAAACGAAGCGTCCAATCGAAAAAATAACAATTTTTTGCGGGTTGCTAAGGGTTTCTCACAAAGTCTCACAAAATAAGAAATTCGCTAAAATACAAACTGGCTATATCTCGGAAACGGTGCGTCCAATCGCACAAAAAAAATTACATGAGGTGTCATGGGATATATTATGTACTAGTTAGTTCCAACACGCCTAAGACGCCCGTTGCAAAATACGATAATTTAAATGGATCTTTAAGAAAAGATACTTTTTGTAAAATGTTAAACTTTTTTTAAGAAATTTTTTATTTATTAAATGTATTTTTTTAAAAAAAGTATATTTTTAGGTCCTTTTGTAAGAATATGTATTATATTTTCCCGAAAAGGCCCTTTCTTTAATGGGAGGTACTTCTTTTATTAAAAGCTAATGGTTTTCTTTTTAAGAAACGCTACAATTTCTAATATGAAGTGCTTTCTGTAAGAATTTTTTTTACAAAAAAGTACTGTTTTTAAGAAGAGGTACTTTTTAAAGAAGTGGTACTCTTTTTAGGAAAAACTTATTTTTTAAGGAAATTTACTTATTTTCAGAAAGGCTACTTATCACAAGAAAAGAAAATGTATTATTAGAAAATGTATACTTTTAAGAGAATGAATTTTTGTAAGAAAAGGTACTTTTTTTAAGAGAAGGGATTTTTTAAAACAAGGTACATTGTTAAAGAATATCAATAAGTATTTTTATTGAGAAAATTTATTTTTTTTTAAGAAAACGATCTTTCTTAAGAAAATTTTATTTTTTAAACTTCTTTCACTTTGGCTTTTCTGAATTTACTTTTTATTCGGTTCAAATTTACAAAATGTAATAGACAGGCTCTACCTAGAAGGTTTCCCATTAAACATGAAATATCGTAGCATATGTTGGTCTAGACACAAACCACACCAAAAGTATGAATTCTATTGTTGTATTTCATTAATTTGCCAGTCTTGCACTTTGGCTTTTATAAATTTACTTTTTATTGGGTTCAAAACTACAAAATGTAATTGTATAGTAATATCCCATTAAACCAAACCAAAAGTACCCAATATATTTGATAATAATGGGTAAATAAATAATTTTTTTTTTAAAGCTTCTTCGTTCCAATCCACCTATGGATGTCTTCAATACGGCATCGGTAAAACTAAAATTTCTAGCCAATAAATATCTCGGAAACGGAGCGTCCAATCGAAAACAAGACTATATTTTACGAGTTTCTAAGGATTTTTCATAAAGTGGTCCATCGTATGGACGATATTTTGTTTAAAAAATCAGCAAAATATGAAAAACGCTGAAATAAAAAATGACTATAACTCGGACATACATACATATTTGAGTTTTAGCGATTTTTTATTTGAAAAATTTTAGTTTAACGGATTTTAAGTGATACAGCCTTTACAGCCTCCTTAGAGAAAAAAAAATTATTTAGTTAACTTTTTGAAACTTTATTTAATTTTTGAAAAACTTTGTGAGAAACTCGTAAAAATTTGTTATTTTTTCGATTGGACGCTCCGTTTTCGAGATATATAAATTTTTTCACATTTTCGACCAAAAATGTGCACGAAATACGAACCCTGGTTATAAATAATAATAATTTTGTTTATATTTAAAAATAAAATACACAATTTTAATAAAAAAAAATGTTCTTTTTACTTTTTTTCTATAAAATTCATAATGGGTTAAAGCATCACAGCCATTAAATTCAAGTACGTAATTAGTTGAGCATACCAATTTATTATTTGCTAGAACCGAATTAGTTTTTCCATCCAACTAATAGAGTATTCACCACTACAGGATAATTTGATTGCTAGAACTGAAACTCGATTGACAGATCACATTTATTTCTTGTTGCTGTGGCTTCAACTAAATATTTCAGTTCTTGCAACCAAAACTGAATTACAAATCAATTGATATGCACAACATTTGGTGATACTGAACACAATTATTGGTAATCAAAACAGAATAATGTGATAGTCCAAGGAACCGCCAAATTTTAGTTGGCTGTAAATATAGTTGTGACAACGAATCTCTTCTGTACTTACTTCGGTTTGTTACCGTAAAATTAACTAAATATTAACAAAATGGTTATGTTTATAAATAACGGGGTTTTCAATAAGAGCGCTACAAAATTTTTTTAAATAAAACAAAACCGGTTTTAGATACCAATGAAATTCTTTATTCCTGTGAAAGTACGTTCGATGCCATTATGTATGGAACTCGATTTCTTTTGCATGGCCACCACGGGCACGCTTGCACAAGTCCAGACGCTGAACCCAATTTTCGACGGTTTTCAAGCATAAATCGGCCGATACTGCTGCAATTTCACGTTCATTGAATGGTAGCGATTCGCATTCACAATTATGTGCCGGTCTTGATCATCACGGAAGAAGTACGGCCCAATGACGCCGCCGGCCCATAAACCGCACCAAACCGTAATTTGTTCGGGATGCAATGATGACTCATGGATTACGTGTGGATTGCTGTCTGACCAATAACGCATATTTTTCTTATTGACGAAGCCATTCAGCCAGAAATGAGCCTCATCGCTGAAGATGATTTTCCGATGATAATCCGAAACATTTTCAGCTCAGCCCAATTCACGAACATACGACGCTTATGGTGGTCAAGCGGCTTCAATTCTTGCGTCAATTTGATCTTGTAAGGATGTAGGCCAAGATCTTTTCCCAAAATTCGCCACAACGACGTCACAGAGATGCCCAACGCTTGAGAACGACGTGCGAGAGACACATTTGGGCTTTCTTGAACTGAAGCCTCAGCGGCAGCAATATTCTCGACACTACAGGCACTTCTTTGTCTCACTGGCACGGGAAAATTGTGTACTGTGCCTGTGGATTCAAATTTTTCCACTAGATGCTCAATTGTTGATCTGGTAGGACGATTATGACGATAATAAATTGGACGTAGCCCTCTTAAAGTTGAGGCCATTGACTCCAAATTTCGGTAGTAAATTTTAAAAATTTCGACTCGTTGTTGGCTCGTATATCTTTCCATGATGAAATGGCAAACCTTACTGAAGAGAAATGTCAAAAGGGCGGGAAAAAATATGGCGTCGTTTGCTGTCCCTATCGATTTACTTTTGTAGCGTCTCTGTTGAAAAACCCTTTATAAGCACAATCTAGTACTTAGCTTTTAATCAAACAATTTTAAAAATAATTTTACTTATTTTTAAAACTACTGTAATACATTGTCACAAACTATGTTCGTTAGTTAATTTATTGTTAGTTTTGGTGAAAGTGAATTTTTTTCTGTAAACTATTCATTTAGTTAACATCATCACTATTTTCTTATAATTATAAGACGCATACATATATGTAAATATAATCTAGTATAATTGTACAAAAGCTTTGTAAACAAAATTGTGAATGCACTTTGCTAACAACACCAAACGGCAAGATACCATTACTCAAGTAGTTTGAAGCATTATTGGTTTACAGTCTGTCTCTTATCTTATATTTTCACTGATAATTGAGACAATAGTTTTACACGCTTAACATAGAGCAAAATCATAATAGCGGTATTCATGCAAACGTGAAAGCCGAGAACTTTTGCTCAGCGCATGTTTCCCTCGCACCGTTGCATGAGGCACCAGGTAAAGTTGCTCAGCGTAGTTGTGCTCAAAACCATATCAACTGACCAAGATGGATACATAAGGTGGTAGCAGTAGCAATTGCATGTATTAAGTATGTGTACTTTTTCTACTGTTCTAGTGCTATCACCTTATTTATCCATCCTAGTCAGATGACAACGAAATGTCAAAAGTTTACAAGTTTCTCCATCCCACGTTTGCGCAGCAAATTTGCCTCGAAAACTTTCCACTTTTGAGCAAGTCGCTTTGTATGAGAAATTTGTTTGTTTTGACGTTTGCTGTGCAAGTTTACGATGTTTTCGAGTTTACGAGGTTCTTTCGAGCATTTATGAAGACCACTAATATTGTTCGGGTTGTCGCGATGGCGCCGTCAAAATGACTGGTAGTTTTGTAAGAGCATGATTCTGTATATTTTTGATTGTTATAAAATTGTAGTTGCTTTAACCTGTTGATGAATGTAAATGTAATTTTGACAGATAACTAAGCTTGATTCCACCTGTCTGTGTATGCAGGAAAAAACTGACCTATTAAAAATGATATGATATAGCTGACTGAAACAAAACAGAGTAAATAATTTCTAAATTAATAACCAGCAGATAAAATGAGTGATGCTGAAAATGTGCACGGTGACTTACGAAGTATTTAAAATGAAATTGATTGAAAAATCACATGATGTGTCAGGAAACACCCGTTTCGAAAGAAGATAATAAAATATACTTTTTGTAAAATGATGAATTTTTTTTAAGGAAAATTTTTTTGGAACGAAGCTCCTTATCGCACGTTATTGCTAAAAAAAAAAAAAAGTTAACAACTTTTTTTAACACTATTATGCTACAACCCAGTAGTATCAACTATATTGGGTTCTTTTGCTTGGGTGTGTGTCTAGACTAACATATGTTGGGAAATTTCTTGTTTTATTGTCTTAAACAAAGTAAATTTTCTCAAAAAAAAATACCTATTCATATTCTTAAACAAAGTACATATTCTTAAAAAAATACCGTATGTTAAAGAAGTATCTTTGCTTAAAAAAAGCTAATTTTCTTACAAAAAGTATATTTTGTTACAAAAATATTTTTTTTTTTAAAAAGTACATTTAATAAGTGATGATTTGTCCGACCTTTCGTATTGTATTAAAAAATTAAATTGTTCGAGCATTTGGTCGTATTTTTATTTAATTTTATTCCTCGATATTTCGCTGCCATTTGGATAGCATCGTCAGGAAGATAAACACAATTATTAATTAGAAACGAAAAGAATTGATAAACAAAATTTTTTCCATGTCATTTGAAAAAACAACAATAACAAAAATTTAAAAAATTAAACAATTGAAGAAATTTTCTTGTCATATGAAAAATGTTCTAAGCTACACTGCCGCTCACTTGAATAAGAACAGCACTTTCTCTTTAATTGAATTCATATATTTTGAGTAGTATTAGGAGTTTGGAACTCATTTTAATTTTATTTTGTTAATCATTTAATAAGAATTAAGTGATATCAACGTTCTATTTTATTTAATTTAAAAGAAACGGTACTGCAAAGGACAAATTGTACTAAAACATGTTTTATTTTGGTCCATTTGAATAACATTTGAATAACAGCAACTGAAATCAAGGAAATTGTGAAAAGTTATGAGATTATTCTACTAAATTTCGTTTGTTTAGTCATATTTACAGTATTTAATAGTGACTAGAGTCTCCTTTATTTTGTATAACTTCGAAGATTCTTTTTGGTAAGGAGCCGTAAAGGACCTCGATGTAGTTCAATGAAATTTCAGACCAGGCCGTTTTAATTGCCGTTATAAGCGAATCGTTGTCTTCAAATTGTCTTCCTGATTCGTACACTCGTCTCACTAGCCATGCCCAAACGTTTTCAATGATATTTAAATCGGGAGAGTATGGGGGCCAGTCCAACAAAGTAACTCCTTGATCATTTATCCACGATTTTATGATCCGTGCTGATCCGAGAAAACAACAGAATGCCACTTATTAGTCCAGGCCATAGTGTTACTGGCAAATAACAAGCGTGCTTCTTTGCGAACACTATTTAGAGGTGGTTTTTTCTTAAGTTTCATACGCTCTAGATGCTTTGCACTTTTTATAACTCGTTTTACAGTCGATACACTTGCATTAATGGACAAATGGGATCTTATTTTTGCTGCCGAGTGACGTGAGTTTGATGCTGCTCTGATTATTGATCTTCTCTCTGTATCCGTGGTAGCTTTTTTGGTTCGTTCTTTCATATTTTTCCCGTAGTTGGACTGCTTATTAATAAAGTGGCATACTAGGGTTGAGCTTCTACCGATTTTCTCAGCGATTTCTCTGTAGGAAATCCCTATATCTCGAAAAGTCTTAATTTTCACTTTTTCCGCCAACGACAATGTTTTTCCTCTGCCCATTTTAGCTAAAACTAATGTTACTGACCATAAAATTGAAATTTACAACCGATCAGTTACACGAATTGAACGCAACTAAATTTAAACCAACTGTTCTTATTCAAGTGATCAAAAAAAAACATCAAAGTAGGCACTGCTTTTGAAAAACGTAAATAAGAAAAATAACGGTAGTTTTTATATCTCTTTTTGTCCTCCACATTTGTTTAGAATCATGTACAAGACAAAATAAAAATAGAAATGGTTAACAAATTTTTAACGGTAAACTAAAAAAAAATTATTTGTTTACTAAAATGTGTGTTCTTATTCAAGTGAGCGCCAGTGTACAGCCAGAAAAATTTTTGTGTACAAATAGTTTCTCTACTTTACAGCCAGAAAAATAATTTGGTTGATAAAAATATGTACATAATGGTGAATTCAACAAGTTACATCCTGATACATTCAAAATGTTACCTAGTGACAAATTCAATGATACATCAAACAATTTTCCGTGAAATGTTCTACATTTTACTAATTAAATGTCTATAATTCTGAGTTACATTATCCGTATCTGCTTTAACGTTTATTCTCTTCCCTATTGGAGTCCTTATTATCTGTAACATTTCTAATATAAAACGACGTTTATAATTATTTTCCCTATTCAAAACTGACGTATCTTGAAAGTTTTGAAAATGATTTAAGTTTGCACAGTGCGATGATAATGCTGTTTTTTGTGTTGATATGTGTCTATGTTTTTGATCTGATTTGTGTCCTGCAATTCTAGTCTTAAGTTTATTTTTAGTTGTACCTGTATTTTATTGACTATATTAGATCTATCAAATTTATCTATTCTATCTTTGGTTTTACTAAACAATCTACCTAGTGTGTGAATTGTTTTATGAGCCATTTTGTAATCATTAGTATCATATATTTTTGATTTTTCTAATCTCTCAGGAAATCCGGGCATATAAGATAATGATTTAAACTTTTTCGGTTCCACCGATGGGTTTTGGTTATCTTGCCCCTTATTTTCATATTGCCTTATCAATCTATTGACTAACCCTATGGGGAAATTGTTGTCTGTTAATATAGTTGTTTCTTTTCGTGAAAATTCCCGTCGCTTATCTTTAAAACTCTTTCTATGAGGTTTCTTGCCGTATTGACAACCATAATTAATTTCGGGTGTTTAGAGTGGTAATTGATAGCCCTTCGAGGAGCAGTTGGTTTTTGGCACCAAACCACTAATAAATTCTCTCCATTTCTTATTACCATGGTATCCAAGTAAGGGAGTCTTGATCCACACTCTTCTTCAATTGTAAACCTAAAATTAGGATGAAAATTATTAAATGTTGTCAAAATATTATCTATAGCACTTTTTGAAACGATATAGAACAAATCGTCTACATATTTGGTACCGATTTTCGGTTTTATGGCCAGCTCTTCTATGCAGGAATCAAGTAGATTCTCCACAACAATATCAGCCACAATCGGGGAAGCTGGAGATCCCATTGGAAGTCCTTCTTGTTGAAAATATACCTTATCATCATCTCGGAAATACCTGTTGTCTTCAGAAAACAAAACTTTAAAATGTAGAGGAACAATAATTTTTTAATATTTGTCTTCTATTCTATTCCATGTTCCCTCGATAATACGAAGTGCCAAGTCTACAGGTATAATCGGAAATAACGAAACTACATCGAATGAAACTAATTTTTCACAATTTTGTACTTTTAGTTTCTTTATCTTATTCTTAAACTGCAATGAGTCTTTTATATTGTATTTGGAGTCTTCTGTAATCCTTTTCAGTATATTCAAAATAATTGTGTTTATCTTCCTGACGATGCTATTCAAAGGGTAGCAAAATATCGTAGAATAAAATTAATTAAAAAAAAAAAATAAAAATACGACCAAACGCTCGAACAATTTAATTTTTGAAAAAGTAAATTTTTAAAAAAAAGTACATTTTCTTACAACTAATTGCCTTTACTTAAAAAAACTACCTTTTATTTAAGGAGTACTTTTTTGTGAAACAAAATAACTTTCCTTGAGATAAGTACCTACTCTTAAAAATTTACCTATTCTTGGAAAAAGTACCAATTCTAAAAAAATTTTAATTTAAAAAAAAAAAACCTTTTCTTAAAAAAAAAATATCTTCTCTTAAAAAATAAATTTTCTTATAAAAATTCCTTTTTTTTAAAAGCACCTTTTGTTAAAAATTAAATAATAGCTTTTGTTTTGTTTTCGTAAGATGAGTAGCCTTTCTGAAACAAAGTACATTTTATTAAAAAAGAATATCCTTTTCCCAAAAAGAATGTCACTTCTTTAAAAAGTACGTGTTCTTACTAAAGTACTTATTTGTAAAAAAAATCATACTCTTATAGCTTTTCCTGCCAGAATGTACTACTTTTTAAAAATAGTAATTTTTCTTAAAAACACATTAGTTTTTAATAAAAGAAGTACCTCTCTTTAGAAAAGCATTTGTCTAAACTCCTATTTGTGCGAAAACATCTACAACAATACTTTGCCATATCCATCAATATTCACATCATTTCTTGCGTTTCATAATGCACAATTATTAAAGATATAAAAACTAAAAGACCGAATAATATAAACTAAAACGGATATACATTGGAAGACGGTACACTCGAAACGCCAATCGCACGGCAATCGTTGTTTCTTTTTTGGAACAACAACATCTATGCAATGGCTTTCGATGACAGCATGGATAGGAAAGAAATGTTGTGAATATTGATGGTTATGGCCAGTGATGCCAATTTAGCTCTTTTGGGGCTAGATTTAGCACTTTTCGACCTTGCAAAACGCGAATAAATTGCAATGGCGCTTTTTTTTGGAAAAACGCGTAATGTGCACGCGTTTTATGTTTACATTTAGCCCTTTAGCCCGTTTTGTATACAACGCCGATTTTGCTAAAGAATTTTATTTATTCTTTTTTTGTATTTTGGGCATTCCTGTTGTAATATGACATTTTTGTTGCTAATGGTCTTAAACAACTCTTAATTTATATTGATGCATTACTGTGAATGACGTTCGAAGTATTTTCAAAAATATATTCACCTTCATTGACCACACAATATCTCAAGGTATGGGAGGCAGAATCCACTTTTAATCATGTAGATGCAAGAGAAAAACAAAAATGTCAAACAATGCTGGTTCCGTCAAATCTGCACTCCAAACATCGTTTCCTTCGCTTGACCAACTGAAAGGATTTTCCAAAAGGAAAAGTTAAAATTTAATAAAAAGAAGTTGCGTGTGAGACAGCAACGAATATGCCCTCGTTCAAATGACCGGCGGGACTTCGGTGGTTGGTGCGAAACCGAGAGTTAAAATTTTCGATAACTGGCGCATAAATCAATCTGCATTCTGGCTTAAAAGTCTAACTTGCTAAAATGCAGGGTGTCTGTGGCCATTTCACGTCGCCTCTGCATGAGATGACCCTAAAATCGGTCGCGCAGAATGCCCATTGTATCATCAGCTATGTAACAAGTAGCGACATCCTGTTGGTACCACATGTTATCGGTAGCGCTCTCATTTGACGATGATAGTACTGCCGTCATCGTCTTCGAAGAAGTACTGAGGGATGATGGCTCCGGACCACAATCCAAACCAAACAATGGCATTCTGTATGTGCATTGCCAATTTGTAATGACTGGTATATTCCTAAATTCGGCAATGCTTGTTTATGTACCGGTTGTTTCAAAAATGAGTGTCGTCGCCACAAGGGAACACCCATTTTGATAAAAAAAGTATTCGCACGTATTGCTCGGCGCTGTAACTTGCCATGTTGATTTGTGTCTATTGTCTGAAAAATAAAAAACAAGAACTAACAATAGATAAAAAAAATTGTAACCGCCATGGACTGTCAAGATCTATGTACCTGTCCGTATTGGAAACCACTTATTTATTAAGCGAGTTTTAGCACTTTCGGGATATTTCTAGTTGTTTTCGTTATTTGGCGCGTTTTAGCACTTTTTTTGGTAGTTCGACGGCGCGTTTTATTCCTGCAGATCTACCTGTCCCTATTGTAACCCACTTATTTATTAAGCGCGTTTTAGCACTTTCGGGATATTTCTAGTTGTTTTCGTTATTTGGCGCGTTTTAGCACTTTTTTTGGTAGTTCGACGGCGCGTTTTAATCCCGCAGAGTTGGGATCATTGGTTATGCCAAAGTATTGTTGTGGATGTTTTCGCACAAGTAGTAGCAGTTTAGACAATTCTCGCTTACTTGAGATTTGTTTATCCCTGTTGTAATGTGTGATGATTTACCTAAATACTTGGTGGGCATGGAAATAGCTATATTATTTTTGATAGAAAAATTACTTTTTAATAGTTACTGATCTTGAACCGAACAATTATTAGAAACATAACAACTAAAAGATCGAATAATATAATCTCAGTGAAATACTTATATTTGTTTTGTCATCAACAGAGCGACGACAAAAAGTATTGAATAGTATAGAGAACTTATTGCACTCTTTTTCCACTCTCATGTAGAGAGTCTGAGTAAAAGAGCATAAACGAGTGTTATTCTCTTTATGGAATATTTCAATATAACTGCACCATTTCGGCAATTTTATCACATATAACAATACAAAAAGCATAAATGTTTCAAAAGACATTAATATTTTACATCAAAAATATGAATGGACCAAGTTATGACAAAAAGAGAGTACTACGTTTTGAATCATTCGCCAGATGTCGCCAGTTATGGCCAGTTCTGTATACTATTCTCTTTGGCGACGACGACCTGCTTGTTTGTTCGCTGCTGCTACATCAATACCATCATACTTATTTTCAGGCAGAGACTATTGTTGTACAACAACCACGTATGTGATGCTTACGCTGTGTGTTGTTTGCATGTGTTCACTTTGATAGATTGCCCTAGCCGTGGCTATATATGTTAACACATAATATAACCAACAACTATGAAAATATAATGACATCAAAGGGGTCACAGGAAAAGTTCCTGTCTAGACCGTAGTACGTTTAGAAGAGCTGGTCGAGGTGCTCCTGCTGTTTACTAAACACTACCGATCTAGAGTGGTAAGTCGACAAACAAATTGCCCCTACTTACTACATGGTTTATACCTGAATAGAAGTTGTTGGCAGCCCCAGCACTAGCATCGGATCCGGTGGTGTCATGAATCAGTTGTCTTAATTTTCAATCAATACAGAAACGTGTGTTCTTCGTGAACCTTTTATTTAAATGTTATATTGTAATATTATTGTATATTGATATTTTGTTTAAATAAATAAAGGACATGTAAATATATATATATAACAGGAGAGTCGCGTGATTCTATTTAGCAGCCTTAAATATGTTAAGGAGTTATTTAAACAAGACAACAAATTCCAACATTCGTCTATCCAATCCAATATACAATGGAGTGAGTGTACACCTGTTTAAACAACTTTTAAAATTTAGTGTGAAATTAAAATCCTGGTATCTCAGCGAATATTTTCTTAAAGCAGATGTCTGCAATGGCTTTACCAGAAAAATGTTTCTCCGGATTGGCAAACCATCACTCATCAATTGGTTTAGTTTTGTTACCTGTTTAAGTATTTTTGTAATCAACAAACTAGAAAACTACTGTGACGTACCATAACATATAAGTATATCTTAACGCTACTTAGTTAGATAACTTTGTGTGAAATGACAGTAGGTACCATTTAATGAATTGCAACAAATGCATACACTATAAATATATTTATGTGCATTTCAATCAGTTGTTCTACAGCCATCCAAGTATAAAGACGTGTATTCTCCTTTTTCCAGTCATTATGAACATCTGGTTAATAATTTTGTGGACTATAATTGCTGGCGTGTTGGGATATTTGAAAGTGAAATCCCGCTACTGGGATCAAAAAGGCGTTAAACAATTAAAATCCAATGCCATATGGGGTAACTTTGGAAAGTTGACGGCAATGCATCATTCTCAAATGTTGCAGGAGATATACGATGAATTTAAAGGAAAAGCCAAGTTGGCCGGAACTTATATTTTTACAGAACCCATTGCGGTAGTATTGGATTTGGATTTGGTGAAAACGGTGCTCATAAAAGATTTCAACAAATTCATCGATCGGTTTGACAATACATCCAATCACGAAATACTGGCGCAGCACCTTTTTAGTGCCAGCAGTGCGATATGGAAGGGATTGAGAACAAAGTTGACACCAACGTTTACTTCGGGTAAAATGAAATTCATGTTCCCCACCATAGTACAAGTGGCTGAACATTTTAATGATGCATTTGCGCAGCAAATGGAAAAATCACCCAATCACAGTGTGGAAATGCATGATATTAATGCTCGCTTTACAACTGATGTCATCGGAACTTGTGTATTTGGTGTGGAATGCAACAGCCTGAAGGATCCTAATGTAGAATTTCGTCAAATGGGACGAAGAGTTTTTGGCAGACTTAATTTTTCCATTAGATGGCGGATGATGAAGCAAATCTATTATAAATACGTAAGATTTCTTGGAGCTCGTCGTTTTCCGGCGGAAATTAGTGAATTCTTCGTGCGCATAGTTAACGATACAGTGCTTGAGAGAGAAAAATGCAATATACATCGTAATGATTTCATAGACATTTTAATTGAGCTAAAAAACAAAAAAGATGAAAATGGGAGGCCATTGCTCAATTTGGATTTAATAGCAGCGCAATTGTTTGTATTCTTTGCGGCGGGTTTTGAGACGTCATCGAGCAACATGAGTTATGGTCTATATGAGTTGGCAAAAAATCCAGAAAAACAAACCAAATTGCGGGAAGAAATCCAGATGACTTTGAAAAAGTACAACAACGAACTAACCTATGAAGCTATGTTGGAAATGACTTACTTAGATCAAGTTATATCAGGTATGCAGGTCAACAACACATTGACACTAAGCTGATGAAAATAATCTTTTTTTTCCTGTTTTAGAAACTTTACGTATGTATCCCGCCTTAGCCTTTTTACAACGCATTTGCATGGAAGATTATAAGGTGCCTGAAACAGATATTATCTTAGAGAAAGGTACTCTGGTATTCATACCCGCTAAAGCTATTCACTATGATCCGGATATTTATGAAAATCCTATGGAATTTCAACCAGAACGTTTTAATCCCTCTGAAGTCCACACAAGACATCCTCAATCATTTTTGGGCTTTGGTGATGGTCCTCGCAATTGTATTGGCTTGAGATTTGGCCGGATGCAAGTTAAAGTTGGTCTAATTACTCTAATCTCGAAATACAGATTTACTTTGCCTAAAGGAATGCCTAAGGAACTAGAAATTTCTAAACATAGTTTCGTTATGGTTCCGGCAAAGGGTGTATGGTTAAGAGCAAATAAATTATAATTTAAAAATATGAATTTTTGGAAAAAGACCGCATTAAAAATTTAACAAAAATCAATTATTTTCTTAATACTAATAATTATTAACATAATAAACATAGAAATATGAAAACCGCTGTGGAGTAACAGTAAATAATTTCAAATCCCCGAATATAAGTCAATATTACTTCACGGAATTCAGAATTTGCTGCACTGGGTTCAAAAAATTTTTTTTTTGTCTTCCGCTCGGCCCAACTTCTTGAGATATAGACCTTTAAAGCTTGAGTATATAATCGGTTATATCTCAGGAATTTATAACCCGATATGGTTCAAATGGATATCGTTCCAAAGTATTTCTAAACCCCATAATTCCTTGTGTAAATATATTTCCCTTAATTATCGCATTGGGGGTTTATTTAAAAAAATGTTTTTCAACTTCACTTTTCTGTTAAAGCTGTACTATTTTCAAAAATACCTCTACTGTACCTATGTATTTTCTTGCTAAACTCCGATAATACTTCAAAGCTTTGTTTAAGTTGTAATACTACGCCTTAACCCCTCAAATACCGGAGATATTCACGTTCAAAATTTGGAATACCTTTTCGACATAAAATAAAAAAATTATTTTAAAAAAATCGCGCGATTTTTTGAACTAATTTTTGCCTGCGGCGCATTTCTACATAAAAAAGGAATGAAAAAATTATTTCAAAACATTTTACATTTAGGGAATTCACAAGGTGTACCAAGGCTGTAGGTTGTAAGAAAATATAAGACCTCCAATAGCACATATGTGAATACCCTGTCGTAAATCTATAAACTACAATCAATCCAAGGCGTATGGAAGATGGTGGTGGCTCTAGATCAAAGTGTAGTTATATCACGTGGAAGCATAAGGCGTTGTTGTAATTGTAGCCAAAAACAACAGGAATTTGGTTTTTATTTCGTAGCGACGCACAGTGGCGCCATTTGAGTTTTTTCGTTGCAAAAATCATATGTTTTGAACCGAATAAGATAATTGAACAATAGCTTGTGAAATAAGTGTTTGGCTTTATTGGGTTATCAAATTTACGAAGCATTTTTTTCAAATTTAAAATTTGTAGAAAAATCAATTTTATGGTAAGCAAAATAAATAATTTTTAAAATTTTTAGATTGTTTTTATTTATTTTTTGGGTTTTATGTTTTAAAATTATTACCCAACAAATTAAAAAAAAATATTTTTTTTAAAATTTATTGTTTCAATTTTCTCTAAAATATTCATCACAATTCGTAACAGAAGGTAATATCTAAAAGACTAATCATTTCGAAAGTATAATTATGTTCTAACTCTATTCGTGACTTCACATGCCGCAGGGAAGAAATAAGTGGATCGAAAGATGCTGCCAACATGTTGAAGAGGTCCTCAGTTTGCCTTACGCTTGATGCTTTGAATGTGTTCTGCAATCTATATTTTTTATAAAATTTGTTAAGAGACTCCTGTGCTTCTTTCGAAAGCTCACCAATTGGCAAAGACTGGTACTCAGTTATATCTTTGCCATGCGCCAATACTTTATGGACGGTCGTGATCAACTACTTCTGTGGCTGCATTTCTGCTAAAAGAGATGCAGTTTTCGATGCATATTCTCCAATTTTTGTAGAATTAACATTTTCTTTGAAGTTGAAAATATTCAAAATCGTTCCCAGTCTTTTCACGATTTGAATGTCAATTCCACTGATTCTAGATACTGCCTCATCATTTTCAAAAAATTTCCAAGAAGTGTTTCCATCGTTTGAGTTACCATATCCGCACTTGGGACAGTCTACTTTTAGTCCTTTCTGATCTTTTCCTTATCTTTAATTGGTGTATTATCATCGATGTTTTCATCTTGTTGTGGTAGAGTATACACCAGTTTTAGCAAGAACTCCATACACCTTATCCTTGCGTGCAATGCGGACATTCCATATTCGTAATTCTCCTCGTTTGTAGAATCGTTTAAATTTCCGAAGTTCTTCTGACTCTTTTTGCAAATTGGGCATGACAATGTTGAGAGTGTACCTGTCACTTCGTTTACGACTTTTCCGTCAACCATGGTCAGGTGGAACTCGTAACTACATTCAATATATTTTCCATCTCCAATTTGCAGCTTTGTAGGCTTAATCTTGCTTATTGTTCTTCAATGTCCTTCACCGTGGTCCTTATGAGTTCTGGCGATTCCTTTGCAAACTGAAACACTATTGGACGGCAATAATGCACTGATGATGGTTATGGATTTTCCCAGTGTACGGAAACATCAGATTTTAGACGCAAAGGAACAACAGATGCCATGAACATATTTCCGTCAGATATTGTAGCGTCATCGAATATATCCATCACAGTCCCATTTGCTGATCAATGTCAGTTTCTCAGGAAGAAATTCCTCCTCATTTTCAGGAAAACTCTCCAACAACCGTTTTGCTGTATGACCCAAAAATCCTGCAGATTGACTTTCGCAGAGACTTCCGTAAACTCCGTATGCAGTTGTCGTGAATTTATTTTGGCTTGCGTAATATGCTTGTATCCGGGAAAAACGTCAGCGTCCGAAAGTTCTAAGTCCATGAACAGGGCCAAGGCTTCTTCGGGATCATACTTTTTAATGTGTGCGTTTGTGGGCGTGGGAATGCTTTCCTTAATCCTTTTTAGTCGCAGTCGGCTTGCATCAGCAACAGATTTTATAACCTGCGACCTAACTCTTTCACTATTCTTTGTATATTTAATAGACAGCACGTCCGATAAATGCTTCGTGGTCAAGTCATTGGTGGCATCGGCAAGCTTCCTCTTTCTTGTGAAAATTTAATACCCATCCATACTTTTTTGGCCTTCCTTTTGCTCTTCTGGTTGATGTGGTGGGTTTATTTACTGCCAATATATTCAGGATGGTATCTTCATTTAGTGTCTTCCTCGCATTTGGAGGTGCAGTTGTGAATGGTTCGATTGCATTTCACCCATTTTGCCTTAATTTGTAAAAAGATTATTTTTTACACTTTTGCTTCTCTCAATATTTCCGTATAAGCTATCGAGTTCTTCTAAAGCAGCTTCCGCGAAAAACGTTGGTGTGATTGACTTTCTAAACAGTTCAAATAATTTTAAATTGTTCAACGCTATGTTTTCAGTACTTGTTTCGCCAACTTTCAGTCGTAGACTAATGCAGGCATTATGCTTATTTTGCAATATACATATAGGCTTATGCTACCATGAGAAGTTCTCTCCGGTCCCTTCATGGGATGTAATGGGAAACCATTTATTTTTTTTTTTATGCTACCATGCGTAAAAATGTACCTGTTAGCTGCATATATATGGATTTAGGCTGAATTATAAAATTTTGATATTATGCACGTGTCCAAATAAGATTTGTGCCTCGCTGTAGGGACCAGAAGTCAATATTGTTCTTGACTACTTGTACGCCAAAGTAATTTTTAAGTGAGGTGCGTACCTGCTAATTTCAATGAGTAGTTTTTTGTGCATCCTGTGTCAGTAACAGAATATTGGGAGCAGAGTTTTCCAGAGACTCTCAGGTAGACAACCGACTTAAAATACAATTTTCAAACTATAAGATCAAACTAAATGTCTGTCAAAACATGTAAGGGATGCACGCCATACAATTTGTGCAACCATGTCTTTTTAACCTTTTTTACCTGTGGAAGCCAAACGGGCAGGTACGGGCAGATAAAACCCTTTGAATTATGTAAACGAATAATCAAAGAACATATTTTGAAAATATGGCAGATGTAAACAAATATAAATTTTTTTTATTTCCAGTCAAAGTTGAAAATAGTGAAAAATTGAATAGTTTTTAAATAGTGATTTACCTAGAGAAACACATAGCAAACAGAATTTTTTTTATTATTAAACACTTAATAAATACATCAATCAATTTTCGTGATATTGCACCTGAATCGGACCAAATTAACTAAAAATGGTGTATTTTTTGAAAATCGAAAATCGGTCAACTTTGAACGGTTATGTCTTCTAAACTAAAAATCTGATATTATTAAGAGTAGCATATTTGAGATCGCTGAAAAGTTTCCTATACGAAGGGTATAAAAAAAATTGATTTGAAAATTTGAAATTTTGATTTTTGCAACCTCGTTTGCTTTACGGGCGCAACTGTGCGACGTTATGTCAAACATGTACGTAAACAAAATACACATGAATTGGACAGTTGCTGCTATTGCTATTGGGCGACTTCTAATTAATTAAATTGTTAAAATCAGCTGATTGTGAGAAGAGTATCCTATCGCCTATCCCAGAAACCGGGTTTTCAGTTGTTTCGAAAAGTGCAATTTTTGAAACACCTGTGGCAACGGTTATTTTTAATATAAAAAATAAAAAAATTTATAGAAATAACATAAAATATGTCAATTCCTGATTCTTTTTATTATTTTCTTTTCAAAATTTCACACATATTTGCATTTAATAGTAATAAATAATAAGGAAAATGTCAACTTTATGTCTTATTGTCGTATCAAAAATTTTATGGGGATGGGGGTAGAACACACGATTTTCAGCACAAAATATTAAATACAAAATTTATGGGTAATCCCTATTTTAGGAGTTATGGGCCTCCAAATTCCGGATAACGGGGGGTTTTTGTCGCACGATTTTTTTTTCAGACGATTATTTATTTATTTGTATTTCGAGCCGTCCGTCCGGGCTCAGGGCCCAGGAAAATGTAAAAACTATTTCCGATAATTTTTCAAAAGTTGAACAGCCGATATTTCGATAAAAAAGTGAGTTATCAAAAATTTTCATTTAATTTGCTTTGTTTATTTTGCCTTATATTGTCCAAAAACGCTGCCAGACAAATTTCTTAACGGCTTTTTAAGACATAGTAGTCCCCCTTATAACCGAACTTTGGAGGTCCGTAACTCCTAATGTAGAATTTTACTCAAACCTTTGTATGTATTTCACATTTTCAGTTTAAAATTATATCTTCTACCCCATCGGTAGACCGGTTTTCAGTTTTTGATTACTGTAATTGTGAGGCGAATATAAACAAACTCGATCAGCTGTGTTTGTGCAACCACCTTATTCACTACGCCTTGTTACAATGGTAAATAAATGGTATCAGCTGATCGCTTAGTATACCGCAAAATATATCTGTAAAAGTTGTACTATCGTACAACACTTTTGTATGGTAAAAATCCACCACAGTTGTACAACTGTTGTTGAACTTTAGCACTTGCGACACATACAACAGTTAGGAACACCCTAATTATTAAACATTATTCCTTATAAAACAAAAGCCCCGAAGCCGGTGTTGGACCCATTCCAGAGGAAAAAATCCCGAAGACCGTCCACAGAAAACTTTATATCATTAAAATACTATGCCGAAGCCGATTTCGACCCACGCCGGACGAGAAAATCCACGGGGAAAGCTTTGTCACATAACCACATGTTTGCCATATCAACAGCAACGAAACAGCCAAACACACAACATCCCACATAATTTGTACGAAGTAGCTGACGTATTAGTGTGTCACCATAACGTCGACTGTGCAAGTCGACTGGCTTGCAAATGAAATTTTGCGTGGCTATGCTTTATATCTCCGTTCAACAACAGCAACAGACACATGTACATACATGCATTATTATGTTAATACATACGCTATAGAGACAATTTCGTTTGCCTCACCCCTGCCACACCACTCTTTCATTGCTCCCTTGCTCGCTCATTTTTGTATAACACGTCATTATTCTCTTTCGCAGTCGCAGAAAATCTGGTTTTAGCAGCAGCATTAAACTGGTGTTAGCAGCAGCGTAAAATCTGGTTTTAGCAGCAGCAGAAAATCTGGTTTTTTTAGCAGCAGCATAAAACTGGTGTTTGCAGCAGCGTAAAATCTGGTTTTAGCAGCAGCATAAAATCTGACTTTGATAGATTTAGTCCCTATACGCCGCTATAGATGTTAATACATCAAAAATCCAAAAAACAAAGACCATTTGCTCCTCAAGTAAATTTGCTATTAAACCAGTTTCATTTGAAAGATGAATTGTTGGTTTTTTTTTTGCGCTCATTTGGAAAATATCAACAAGACTGTAAACAATAACAGCAGCTAAGTTCTTTGACAGATCGCATCGAAAACATATGGTGATAAAGCCGGTTTTACATCTCAGTGCTGTGCAACTTGTGATAAAGACACTGCACTTTTTGGTTTATGTCACTGCTATTGTTCTACAATTCCTAGTAAACATTATTACCCTCTTTTGGTTTGTGTATTAGCGACTTCTACAAACACGCAACTGCTTTACTCTATCAATCCCGAAAGGCATGCCAATAATACAAACCCCGGTAAGAAATAACGAATCCCAGCAAACAAAACGAAGACTATTTGAGACCTCACCAGAAGTAAGTAATGTCGTCAAAAACCCAGTAGGAAATATGGATGTTGGAGAACTCATGCATATGATGAGAAAAACGATGAACACTCTATTGGAGGAGAAACTCGAAAATTTGCCTGCAAAAAAAGGCTTGGCTTATGTGAAATCGGCAGAAAATATGAAACTGAAGGAAGAAGTAGAAACATAAAATTAAATTAAAATTAGAATATACAATTAAAAATATTAAAATTGTCTTTAAAAGAGTTGCTTTTGAAAAGTCAACCTCAAATTTAATATTTAAAATATGTATGGAAAAGATGAAATTTCAACCGAATATTCTATCGGCTCACCCTGTAGGTGTACGAAATGGCTTTTATATAATCATAGCTGAGTTCGAAAGTGGGAAGGCAACTACTGATGTTTTAAAAGCCACAAGAAATTTAGTAGGTTCTTCGATATCTGTCGATAAGGACCTAAATCCTAGAAGGCAGAGAAACAAACAAGCAATCTTAGCTGTTCGGAAGGAGATTTTGTCAGAAAGTAATTCAAAGCCGCTATAAGAGACGATAAAGTGGTTATCAACAGAAAATGGTTTACGTGGAGTGTAAAGAATGAATTGGTTTGCGGCAATCAATAAGGAGAACCCGTTCTTTAGTCTTTATATTTAGAGGACTTGAAACCGATGAATTGTAATGATACTTTCAACAGATTATTTTCAAAAAAAAAAGCTTAAAGCCACCAAATACAAATATTAAAGTGGCATATAACAATTAAGTAATCATATTTCAACCAAAAGAAGTATAAATACTTTGTGGTAATTAAGAAATTGCTATATTATATCTAGAGCAGTAGAAAACGGAGCATAAATCAACATACAACACATTTACATTTGTAATATTAAATGCTTTATTTTATAAATCATATAGGGCCTATTCGGAAATGCAACAACTGTTGCAGATTCTTGTTTGTTGCGCATTTTGTTTGCAATTACGGTCTCAAAATACCTGCAAAGCTGTCAGATGTTGCATTTACGAACGTGCTGCGCATCAGTTGCAGAGCAGTGATGCATTTCCGAAAAGGCCCATACTTGGACATGTTGCAAAATCTTCTTTTTCTTCTCTTCCAGGAAGTTAATTAGAATGCTCTAAAAAATATGACATTCGGGGTATAATAAGTTTACTATTCCTTGTTGGTCTACCAAAATTAAACAAGTCAAGTAGGAACACTGGTATTCGCGTTTTGATTGTTGTATAAAAATATATCAGAACTCTAAACTTTTAAAACGAACAACCTAAAAAATTAGTGACATAATTTGAAACGTGGTCATATCTTCTTAATGAGTAGACATATCTAATGACTCGATGAAAAAGCGTAGTTAATTTTTTTTAGCATGTAACCTAGAGTGCCACTGTATAGTTCCAAGCTATATAAAACAATCTGCATTATAATAGAATGAACTACTGCTTCTTAATATTCAGTGGAAGATATAAATTAAAACTGTATAATTTTCTAAGCACAAAATTTACCTTCTTGGTCACAGAAAATATATGTAACTCAAACCTACGTTTATTGTGAAGCAGAACACCAAGATATTCCATTCTATCCACAACATCAATAGAACGACCACAAATACGAACTGAAATATCATCATTCTGAATGCTGGCAAAAAATATTGCCTTTGTTTTACGAGTATTAATCGAAAGTGCATTATTAGTCATCCAATCGGCCATAATACTGGTCAAGAAATTAATGCAGTTTTGAAGAACATCTAAAAATACTAAGTCGACTTTAAAACCAAGTTGGATATTATCAGCAAACGGAAAACAAAGATAATTATTGGTTACTATGGACGTTCATAAACAAAATAAAAAGTAAAGGTTCCAAAACCAATCTTTGGGGTACCCCACTTTTAGCTAGACAAACACTCGACAAATTACCATTGTTGCGAATACGAGTACATCAACTTACACGAGTACATCAACTTACACCCAGTCGTAGAAAAGACATACAAACAATTAAGTTTCTCAATAAGTAACGCGTGATCAATTTTATCAAAAGCCTTTTCCAGGTCGAGAGCTAATTGCACACTACAGCCACCATCACCAAGCTTTCCTCTGATAGCATCAGTCAGACCTAAAAGGAGGGAAGTGGTGCTTCGGTTACATCTAAACCCTGACTGGCAATCATTCAAGAATGAGTGGCTTTTTAAGTGACCAAGTACCTTCACCAAATGCTCCGCCATTTTGGAAAGTATCGGCATAATTGAAATTAGTCTGAAATTGTCAGTTGAATCCAGATTCCCCTTTTTCTTCAGAGGTATAATTTTCGCAATTTTCCACTCCAGGTGGAAGACTGATGTGGTGAATATTGTATTCACAATATGCAATATGTAGCCCCCCAACAAAAGGTAACACCATTTTCAAAAACTTAAGTTTTAACTCATCATGCCCTACTGCTGTAGATCTGATTTTATAGAATGCTTCAACTACCTCTTCATAGCTGACTGCTCTAAAAGAAAATCCATTATAATTATCCTCAAGTATTATAGGCTGCCTGCTACAATGATTTTTATTTGCAGCAAAAGCACTACAGAGATCATCAAAGTCCACATTATTTACTTCCCCCTCAACGCTACTTATGGCATTGCCATCCAGTATGGACCAAATTTGCTTTATACAGTTTTGTCCTTAAATAAGTTACAGTGAAATTGTTTTTTAATTTTTCGAATTACTCTCTTGGCCGTGTTTCTACACCTGCAGAATGATCTCCAATTTTACACAGATTTATCGCGAAGATATGCTTGCAACGCCAAGTCTCTGAGAGACAAATTGTACTGGATTTCTGGGCAGTTAAACCAGTCTTCTAGTCGGGACCTTATTTCGCGTTTCTTTATTGGAACAATTGCAATAATTTTCCAAAGGTTACACGATACTTTTTTTAACTGCTCATCAACATCAGTAGTACTAGTACCATATATGTAGTCAAAATTACATTCAGGCAATATTTCCCGAATAGCATCTTTACTAACTGCATCATAATCCATGTACTCATAGTATTTCCGTATATTATTGGTGGAAAATGCAGGTGATATAAACACCACAGCATGATGTGACATACCCGGGCATAAAAACTGATCCGACAATTTTACATATTCAGGAGTGGATACTAAAAAATAATCCAGCAGAGATGTATAATTATGGGCAATGTCATAAAGAGTGGGCTTCATATTATGCGTAATTGAAAAATTTAATCTCCTGCAAAACCCTCTGACTAACTCAGACTTGCCAATATCTAATAGATTACTGTTGAAGTCACCCATAACTACAACATTGGAATACTGAACAGTAATGCCAGTTATTTGTTACTCTAATTTGGCAATATCACCATAGGGCAGATAAACAGTTCCCACTAAAACTTTAGCTCCATTAACAATTAATTCACAAAAAATTTACTCCGCAACACCATAGCAATTACCTTTACTCACAACTCTGTACTGAATACTTTCAGAAATGTACAGAGCCACGCCACCGCCCCTCCAATTATCTGGGCGGTCATTCCTAGGACAAACATAGCGTGACAAATCTATAGACTTGGTTGAAATATGAGGCCTTACCCACGTCTCACTCCAGTAACATCCAACTTTCCACCTCCAAACACGCTTCCTATTTCATGTATTTTTGTGGAATTATTTTTTAATTGTAAACTTTGGCAGTTGAAGTGACCTACATTAAGGCAATGGTCAAAGTTACGTAACTGTGAGGTCAAAAAACTGTTACTATTAACAACATTTCCTAAATTTGTAGTAATATTCATGTTAAAAATAAATTTCCAGGAAAAAAATAATTTAAAATAACTGCAATATAGTAGCTGCAATAAAATAAAGATAATATTCTAAGTACAACTTTTCAACAATCGGCTGTATACATCATTCATGGCTAACTGCTCAATGTACTGCAACATTAACTTCAGCACCATCCGTATTAGAAACCAAAGGAACTCGTCCACCATCAGCATCAAGCATATTCACGCACTGTTGTATGCAAACATAAAACATAGTGTCCCATAACATCCCATGAAGGGATTGGGGAGAGGTTCTCACAATCAGTGAGATGTGCGCTTTCCAATTTTACACTCACTGATTTGGACCTACAGTTTTAAACCGGTTCCGAAAGGTATTTTGAGAAGCTTTTTCATGGCTAAATACTCGATAGTGTCGCCATCACTAAGCGAGGTGACCGTCGCCGAAAGAAATATAAGGGATCGAACCCACGTTCGCATGTAAAGGGCTTTTCAACAGAGACGCTACAAAAGTAAATCGATAGGGACAGCAAACGACGCCATATTTTTCCCGCTCTTTTGACATTTCTCTACAGTAAGGTTTGCCATTTCACCATGGAAAGATATACGAGCCAACAACGAGTCGAAATTATTAAAATTTACTACCGAAATTTGGAGTCAGTGGCCTCAACTTTAAGAGCGCTACGTCTAATTTATGGTCGTCATAACCGTCCTACCAGATCAACAATTGAGCGTCTAGTGGAAAAATTTGAATCCACAGGTACACTACAGAATGTTCCCGTGCCAGTGAGACAAAGCAGGGCCCGTAGCGTCGAGAATATTGCTGCCGATGAGGCTTCAGCTCAAGAAACCCAATGTGTCTCTCACACGTCGTTCTCGAGCGTTGGGCATCTCTGTGACGTCGTTGTGGCGAGTTTTGCGAAAAGATCTTGGCCTACATCCTTACAAGATCAAATTGACGCAAGAACTGAAGCGGCTTGACTACCATAAGCGTCGTATGTTCGTGAATTGGGCTGAGCAACAACTTGACAATGATTCGGATTTTCATCGGAAAATCATCTTCAGCAATGAGGCTCATTTCTGGCTGAATGGCTTCGTCAATAAGCAAAATATGCGTTATTGGTCAGACAGCAATCCACACGTAATCCATGAGTCATCATTGCGTCCCGAAAAAATTACGGTTTGGTGCGGTTTATGGGCCGGCGGCGTCATTGGGCCGTACGTCTTCCGTGATGATCAAGACCGGCACATTACTGTGAATGCGAATCGCTACCGTTCAATGATAACCGAATATTTTTGGCCCCAATTGGATAATATGGACTTGGAGGACATGTGGTTCCACACAGCGAATGCCACAATCAATTTATTGGAAACCAAGTTTGGTTATCTCACGAAATGGCCCAGTCGATTGGCCGCCTCGGTCGTGCGATTTGACGCCGTTAAATTATTTCCTGTGGGGCTACGTCAAGTCTATGGTCTATTCCAACAAGCCAGCGACGATTGATGAACGGCCGATTTATGCTTGAAAACCGTCGAAAATTGGGTTCAGCGTCTGGACTTCTGCAAGCGTGCCCGTGGTGGCCATGCAAAAGAAATCGAGTTCCATACATAATGGCATCGAACGTACTTTCACAGGAATAGAATTTCATTGGTATCTAAAACCGGTTTTGTTTTATTTAAAAAAAAACTTTTGTAGCGGTCTTATTGAAAAACCCGTTATTTATAAGATAACATTGTAACTACTTGGACTAATAACACTGTGTGTCATTTTTTAAGTCATGGCAAACTAACCATATACGGACACCACTACGTGATAAAAGACTAAAAAAAGAAAGACCCGTGTTTCCCAATTTTTCCCAAAGTCATGCACTTTTTTTTTTATGGGCCGCCAAAGATTTGGGGCCTCGGTATCATTTTCGTAAAAATGTGATCATTTTCTCAGGCTCATATCTTGCAAACCGTTCAGACTTCCAGATCAAAATCGCAAAAAACTTAAAAAAATTCGATTTTTTTTTACCTTTTTTCCCGTATTCAGGTCCATAGGTAGCAAACCGTTCAAAATTCAAGGAAACAATCAACGACAAAAAATTACCTAAGATCTCAATAAACAAATTCTTCCTGGGAATTATTCTTAACACCGTTTTTGAATTTCATTTGTTTTTTATTTACTTCAACATTGAGATACTATGCTATCTATTACAAAAATATTAAAAAAAAGTATTCGTATTATGTTTATAATGTTGATGGCCCTGGACTTGCAAATCGCGCTCTCTTAAGTTGTGGATCCAAATCGTCGTCCGAATCTGACTCTTATTCAGCAATTATGGTGTCCACAGGCACGTTGCTTCCAGGCTGCCCTCCATCATCAGCTCTTTCTTCTTCAAATACTTCATTAACATCATACAGGGTGATCTTGTGACTCCACCAACATACCTCTGCAAGCAATGCGTCGAGGTTTTTGCCATTGTACCGTTTTTCCATGGGCATTGTGGTTTGGTGAAACCGTTCTCCTTGCTCATCGGATTCGGTAGGGAGTTGTTTGATAAAATCGTCAAAATGAAAATGAAGAAAATGCAGCTTTAATGTCATCGATGCGCCGATTATCTCAAAATAATGCAGCATTTGTTTCACCCATTCTCTTGCTTCCGGTTCCGCGTCTCGATCCCCTCCCAAGACTCTGGTGCATACACGCTGAAGGTAAATCCATGCCATTGAATGATTTTCATCAAGCGATGAATCAAAGTTGCTCTTGAATAGCTTTCTAATGTCAGGGCCATTAAGTACGCCTGTTAAATGAAAACAAAAAATAAAGACAGAAAAGAAAACATTAACATAGTGTAAATAGTACAATTAGGTGAACAAAAATTCGTTTTAAATTTACTACAATACCTTTTTTAATTTTGTCATCGCTACGCTTTGGGAAAACGCTTTTCAAATAGTCGAATGCGTTTGGACAATTTACAACGGCCACTTCGATGAATTTTTTAACAATTCCCAATTTTATGTGGAGCGGTGGCAGCAAGATGTCTTGAGTATTGTCAATTAAAGGTGCATTCTTCAGTCTATGTTGTTGTATTTGTTCATCCACACTTCCTCTTGGCCTCCACGAGTTACATTGGAATTGATTCAGAGGTGAGCGTGAATCCCAATTACAAAGAAAACAAAAGAATTTTGGGAAGCCGCCCTTATCGATGATCCCTTGCAAAATGTTGATGACCTTCAAATCACAGCAAATCTTCCATTTATTTTCGTAATATTTGATTTTTTCCATTATATCTTTCAATGTTTCATAGCTTTCTTTCATGTTGATACCCATTGCTAGCGGAATGGAAGGTTTTCGGTTCGACACATGCAACAACACTGCTTTCAAGCTTGAAACAGAACCATCAATAAATAATCTCCACTCACTAGCGATGTAGTTCATTCCCATTTTTACCACCAAAGCTTTTATATCGTTGCAGTAAGCGAACGAATTGTCATCATTTAGAGTGTAGAGCATCTGAAATTCAGCTTGTCGCTTGCGGTACGCCGTAGAGTTAACATTAGCATGAGTGAGTTTTCTTTGCTTTAAAAAAGCTGTCAAAAATATTGCAATTCGCTGCGATAATCCCAATATGGCCACAATGAAATCCATTTTCATTTGTGTTATTAGTTGTGGTCCATCTCTTCCCTGTTGGGGCTCATAATCGGTATCAAATGGATCTTCATAAGTAACACCACTTGCTGTACTCATTGCTGTAAATTCTGTAGTACGATCTGGAGTTGGCGGCCTTGGTGATACAAAATTTTCAGGTGCAAGCACTGGTAGTGTGGCTGTTGCTTTATAAATTTTGTTCTTCTCAGAATGTCGATTTAGACGACATGTGTAATTTACGCATGCATAGCAACTGGTTGCATCATGATCACCTGGGCGATTAATCCAGTTTACCGGCTTACAATACTTCATAGTACCTCTGCCTCCACTCAACCATGCCATGAGATTGTTATAACATTGGCGACACACTGTATTAGGTGTGTAATTTTCACCGGTCAAGTCCACTTCGTCGAAAAACAATGTATATGCTCTTTTGAATTCACTAGTTAAAAGATTCTTTTCCTTCTGAAATCTTGTAGATGTTTTTTTTCTGGTTTGATGACCGCAAACGTAGCAAAATAAATCAATATTTTCACACTGCATATTGAAATTGTCAGTTGCCAATGTTGTGTGCGAATTATACTGTAGCACTTTCACTTTTTTTACTTTCACTTTTACTTTATAACTTTCACCGCTGAGCTCTCGTTGACGTCGCGCTGTGTAATGCCTCGATGTGAGCGTCGTGTCGCTTTTATATTGTGTGCTGCGTCCCTTGTTGCGTGTGCTGAGCTTACTGCATTGCCTGTGCTGCTGCTGTCGGTGCATGATCGCGTGATACCTAAGCGCTACCTAAACGGTGTCAACCCTTGGACAAACGCATGGTTCTGGCCGGGCATATTTCATTTTTTGCTACCTATGGGCCTGAACAGGAGAAAAAGGTAAAAAAATTAAATTAAAAAATTTTCGGCAAATTTTTCACTTTTGCGTGCTACCTAAACAGTGTTAAGGATCATCTCTAGGAAGTTTATATGTTCTAGAAATTTGTTTATTGAGATCTTAGGTAAATTTTTGTAGTTGGTTGTTTCCTTGAATTTTGAACGGTTTGCTACCTATGGACCTGAACACGGGAAAAAAGGTAAAAAAAAATCGAATTTTTTTAAGTTTTTTGGCGATTTTGATCTGGAAGGTGAAGTTTTTTGATTTTATATGTTCGCAATTTTTGTTCTTTATGACAAGAGCTACAACTTTGCCTCAGAGAGTAAATCGAAATTCTGCAAGATTTGCAAGATATGAGCCTGAGGAAATGATCACATTTTTACGAAAATGATACCGAGGCCCCAAATCTTTGGCGGCCCATAAAAAAAAAAGTGCATGACTTTGGGAAAAATTGGGAGACACGGGTGTTTTTTTTTTTAGTCTTTTATCACGTAGTGGTGTCCGTATATGGTTATTTTTTTTCGTGTTGCACTGTGTAATATAACAAGTAAAAGTGTTAAATTCGGCTGTGCCGAATCTTTGATACCCTCCACCTTAAGCGCCTTGGAGACGTTCAACAAATTCCATCAATCGGTTGAGTGTGTGCCTGTAATCGGCTTTCATCGGCTACACGTACACGACGTCGGCCAGATTGATGAAATATCAAAAAATTTTGATATTTTCTGTTGATGGCGTTTTTGTTGATGGTCTCCATTTATGATTGTCAATCATGACTCATTAGTAGAGAAAAATTGTGCGAGATGGACAAGTGCGCGGACGAAAACAAATTCATAATAAATTTTATTGAACGCTATGAGTGCTTACAGGCGCTGTTGAACACAAAACTGGATGCCTATAGCAACAGGGAAGAAAAAAGAAGGCAGTATGAGATACTGCTAGAGTTTTTTAAAGAGCAGTACCCTAATGCGACTGTGGATGACGTAAAAAAAAATTAATATTAATAATTAAAATATATACATAAATATAAATAATAATATATAAATACAAATAATAATATATAAATATAAATAATAATATATAAAAATAAATAACAAGAAATAATAAAAATAAATATAAATAATTAAAAATTATTATTAATAATTAAAAGCAAATCATCTTCCTCCGACGATGACATGTCAACCGAACACAATGAAAGCAAAGAAAAAGTGATGATTGCTGTATTTTGTTGAACGTTTGCGGGCAAGACACGAAGGCACACACTAATACATATGCTCGTGATTGATGTAGTTTTTTGAACGTCTCCAAGGCGCTTTAGTGTTAACCAGCAAAATATTAAATTTGAAAAAGGACCTTTTTTAAGAAAATGTACTTTTTTAAAAAAAATAAAAATAAGTTACTTGTTCACAAATGCAATTACTTGTTCACAAATGCTCACAATGCTCACAAATGCATTGCTCACAATGCTCAAATGCTCACATTGAAAATGTACTTAAGAAAATGTACTTTGAAATGTACTTAAATGTACTTTGAAATGTACTTAAGAAATGTACATTTCTTAAGTACTTAAGAAGAAATGTACTTAAGAAATGTACTTAAGAAGAAATGTACTTAAGAACTGTACTTAAGAAAGAAATGTACTTAAGAAATGTACTTAAGAAATTTACTTAATGAAATGTACTTAAGAAATGTACTTAATGTACCTAATGTACTTTGAAATGTCCTTAAGAAATTTACATTTTTTTAAGAAAATTTACTTTTTTAAAAAAAATAAAAATAAGTTACTTGTTCACAAGTAAAATTAAAAAGCATTTTTTGAAAATAAAAAAGCATTTTTTGAAGAACTGTTAAAAAAAAACAAGCTGCAAAGCATTTTTTAAAAATAAAAAAGCATTTTTTGAAGAACTGTTAAAAAAAAAAAAGCTGGGACGAAGGTTGAACCATTTTTTAAAAATAAAAAAGCATTTTTTGAAGAACTGTTAAAAAAAAAAAAATAGCTGGGACGAGAGTTGAACTCCAACGCGCAACCCTTTACCCATCAGGCCACAGCGACGTTAGATGAACTGTGACAAATTCATATAAATGTATGAACACATGAAAGTAGTACATCTAAACATTCTAAACTACTTACCTATTATAAAGCACAATAAAGATTTTCAACATGGAAATTCAACACACGGCAAAAGGAGTAGTTTAGTATAAAACTACAAAAATTAATGTGAAAATTTTATGAGTTTTTTTACGTTTCCAATCATAAATTTTTTTCCAATGGACCAATTTCGCTGATTTTCAATACCAAACTGCTCAAGAATACGTGGAACATTCTGGCCAAAAAACAAAAGAACAAAAAGAATGTTTTCAACAGACGGACAGACGAACATGGCTCCGGTTGTTATAAGGATCAAGAATATATTTACTTTATGGGGTCGCAAAGCCTTATTTCTATATGTTACAATCAGAATGACAAACTGATATATACCCTCTATCACTTACAATGGAGGGTATCAAAAGGTGGATTTACCAGACGAATGTTTCTCCGGATTGTTTTTCTATGACTCATCAATTGGTATAGTTTTGTTACCTGTTTAAGTATTTTTGTAATCAAGAACTTGAAAACTACTGTGCCTTACCATATCATATATCTTAGTGCTATTTAGTTAGATAACTTGGGATGAAATGCCAGTAGATATCATTTAATGAAAATAAACAAATACATGATCTGTAAATATATTTTTTGGCATTTTAATCAGTTGTTCTACAGTCATTCAAATTTAAAGACGTGTATTCTCCTTTTTTCATTCATTATGAACATGTGGCTAATAATTTTGTGGACTATAATTGCTGGCGTGTTGGGATATTTGAAAGTGAAATTCAGCTACTGGGATCAAAAAGGCGTGAAACATTTAAAATCCAATGCCATATGGGGTAACTTTGGAAAGTTGACGTCAATGCATCATTCTCAGATGTTGCAGGAGATTTACGATGAATTTAAAGGAAAAGCCAAATTGGCCGGAACTTATATTTTTACGCAACCCATTGCGGTAATATTGGATTTGGATTTGGTGAATACGGTGCTCATAAGAGATTTCAACAATTTCGTCGATCGGTTTGACAATAACTCCAATCACGAAATACTGACGCAGCACCTTTTTGGTGCCAGTAGTGAGATATGGAAGGAATTGAGAACAAAGTTGACACCAACTTTTACATCGGGTAAAATGAAATTCATGTTCCCCACCATAGTACAGGTGGCTGAACATTTTAGAGATGCATTTGTGCAGCAATTGAAAAAATCACCCAATCACAGTGTGGAAATGCATGATATTAATGCTCGCTTTACAACCGATGTCATTGGAACCTGTGTATTCGGTGTGGAATGCAACAGCTTGAAGGATCCTAATGTAGAATTTCGTCAAATGGGTCGAAGAGTTTTCGGCAGACTTAATTCTTCCATTAGATGGCGGCTGATGAAGCAAATCTATTATAAATACCTAAGGTTTCTTGGAGCTCGTCGTTTTCCGGCGGAAATTAGTGAATTTTTCGTGCGCATAGTTAACGATACAGTGCTTGAGAGAGAAAAATGCAATATACATCGTAATGATTTCATAGACATTTTAATTGATATAAAAAACAAAAAAGATGAAAATGGAAGGCCATTGCTCAATTTGGATTTAATAGCAGCGCAATTGTTTGTATTCTTTGCGGCGGGATTTGAGACGTCATCGAGCAACATGAGTTATGGTCTATATGAGTTGGCAAAAAATCCAGAAAAACAAACCAAATTGCGCGAAGAAATCCAGATGACTTTGAAAAAGTACAACAATGAACTAACCTATGAAGCTTTGTTGGAAATGACTTACTTAGATCAAGTTATATCAGGTATGCATGACAACAACCCATCGACACTATGCAACTGAAAATAGTCTTTTTTTCCACTTTTAGAAACGTTACGTATGTATCCCGCCTTAGCATTTTTACAACGGATTTGCATGGAAGATTATAAGGTGCCTGAGACAGATATTATCTTAGAGAAAGGTACCCCGGTATTCATACCCGCTAAAGCTATTCACTGTGATCCGGATATTTATGAAAATCCTATGGAATTTCAACCGGAACGTTTTAATCCCTCTGAAGTCCACACAAGACATCCTCAATCATTTTTGGGCTTTGGTGCTGGTCCTCGCAATTGTATTGGCATGAGATTTGGCCGCATGCAAGTTAAAGTTGGTCTAATTACTCTAATCTCGAAATACAGATTTACTTTGCCTAAAGGAACGGCTAACGAACTGGAAATTTCAAAATTTATTTTCGTTATGGTTCCGGCAAAGGGTGTATGGTTAAGAGCAGATAAGTTATAACTGAAAAATATAAAAATTTTTGGAAAAAGTTCCCATTAAGTATTTAATAAAAATCAATTATTTTATTAATACTAATAATTATTATAAGAATTATTGATATAATAAACATAGAAATATAAAAACCGGTATGGAGTAAAATTAAATAATTTCAAATCCCCGAATAAAAGTTAATATGACATCATAACGTGGCCGTCGGTGGTGCAATGGGTAGTGGGCGCGCCTCTTGATTGAGATAAAATTTCTTTCGACGGCGATCACCTCGCATAGTGACGGCGACACTATCGAGTATTTAGCCATGAAAATGTTTTTCCAAAATACCGTCCGGAACCGGTGTGAAACTGTAGGTCCCAATCAGTGAGTATAAAACAAGAAAGCGCACAGCTCACTGGTTGTGAGAAGCCCTCCCCGATTCCTTCATGGGATGTAATAATTTATTTATTTATTATGACATCACATCAGCGTACAGTGAGTTTACTCTGAATATAGGTCTAATATACCATTTAGATGTTATCAATATAGATGAGGGACCTAAAAAAGAAGTCTTACAACTTGATTGTGCCTAAAAAAATCTAAACGATTTTAGGGATTTAGTGGTTGCCACTGTCAACTTCCATAATTGATTTTTAGGTCCACTCTCTTATTTAGATAATGTTGTAATTAAACAAAAGGGGTTGAACCCCCATTCTATTATAAATGGCAATGTCTCAGGAATAAATCGGGTTTCCTTTACTCAATAGGTTCAAGTCCTATATTTGCGTAAAAAAGCCATCGGAGGACGATGATAGGGTTCTGGCTATACTTTATACGGCTGTTGTCTACCTGGTATTGCGCTACGGAATTGTTGTTTGTTGGCCATTATTGAAAAAGTTTATTTATCTATATCTGCGGTTTGAAAAACCGCTTCGCATCAAACCATTGCACCACGAAGAGTGTCGTAAAGCAAATGATGACAAAAAACGCTGTACTTACGGCAATGCTTCAGTCAATTGCAACGCGTGTTACGACTGAGCGGTATAGGGGAAAAAGAAAGGACGTAAGCCGTCTATCTAGGTGTAAGAAACGGCAGTGTAGAAAGCGCGGGAGTGAAAATATTGAGACATACAGAAGAAGAACAAAGCCCGAAAGTTATACCAAAAAGTTAAAAACAGAACTAATCGACATGGTTCAGGGACCCCGTTCTGTAAAGACAAGGTCGGAAATTTCATCGCAGATGTGCAGAGCATGTTGGGAATATATAATATCCAATGATGATAAGACTATCCATCACAATTTTGTTTCCATTTCCCCCCTCCTAAACAAGACGGGGTCAGAAACACCATTGCCCGGGTTAAGAACAACGAAGCCGCTGGAGACGATGGATTACTGGTGGAGCTTATCAGCGGTGAGCTAATAAGGTGCATGCATCAGCTCATTAGCAAAATTTGGATAGATGAATGCATGCCCGGCGATTGGAGTCTCAGTGTTCTATGTCGCATATTTAAAAAAGATGACGAGAGTCTCTGTGCCGACTACCGTCGAATAAGCATTTTTTCCATAACATATAAAGTTCTATCAAGTCTAATGTGCGAAAGACTAAAACTAATTATCACGCCAAATCCTGGAAAAGATTAGAAGGCGCTATTTGATAGCCCGATACGACAGAAACTCTACGAAGCTATGACTGAGCTTGGTGTTCCTGCAAAACTCACGCGATTTTGCAGAATGACCTTGACGAACATCAAATCCATTGTGAAAGTTGGTAAGGATCTCACCAGAACCTTTCGAAACTAAGCGAGGCCTCAGGCAAGGCGACATCCTATCGTGCGATCTCTTTACCATCTTAAATGGAGATCATTATGAAAAAAGCTGCAGTCAAAGCGAATAAAACCATCAGCAGCAAAAGTTACATGCTGCTGACGTACACAGATGATGTAGATATCATTGTGCGTACAATTCAAGATTTACTGCGGTGTTGTCGAGAATTGAGAAGCAGTCAGCAAAAGTGGGTCCGATAGTAGATGCAGACAAGACAAAATTAATGTTTTCAACGAGCAGGGCCTCCACGCGATTAGACCAAAGCGTGAACGTTGATAACCGTTATAATTTCGAGGTGGTGGATGAACTTATATACCTTGGATCTGCCGTAAAAAGAAAAACAACGTCAGCCTTGAGATCAAGCGGAGAATTGTGCTTTCGAATAGATGTTATTTTGGGCTAAGCAAGCACTTTAGAGATAAATCCTTATATCTAGTAACAAAAGTCCAGCTACACACAGACTCTCGTACAACCTGCCTTGTTTTATGGTGCAGAATCCAGGGTCTTATCGCAATCAGACGAAACATCAATAGGAGCCTTCGAGAGAAAAATCCTTCGAAAAATGTATGGCCCAATAGTACACAACGTCGCCGACGCATGAACCATGAGCTGCATGATCTGTATCCCGACGTTGACATAGTTAAGCATATCAAAATAAAGCGATTCCGCTAGCGAAGCCATGTCAGTAGAATGGATGAAGACGCACCAGCACGAAGGGATTTCGAAACCGAATTTGGAGGAATAAGAAGAATAGGAAGACCAAGACTCCGCTGAAGGGATCATATAAGGCAATAGATCGAACTGATTGGCGAAATATGTTATCATCGTTTTGCAAGGTCCCTGACCCCCCGGAGTTGTTCGAGACCGGATATGTTAGTAAGTAAGTTTAATAAGATAAAGTGGCCATCGGTGGTAAAATATATTGAACTGCCTTTTCATGCCTAACGAGGCTCATTTCCATTTAAACGGCACCCTAAACAAACAAAATTGTTGAATATGCAGTGCTTCCAACACACAGATCCTCCATGAGACGGAATTGCACCCACTTGTAGGTAATACGTTGGAATATTATAAATAAATAAATTCAATGTTCACTTATTTCCGCTGACGAGTTCGTGCTCAAATTTTGTAAACGGAAACCGAACCAAAATATTGGGTAATACTTCACGCTGAAAACTAACGGCCCCAGCAGAATATTACAGGAACCATATACATATTTACAAGCATGGTTTTCGTGAATTGAGGATATGCTGCTTTTTGTTTCTTTATTGTCTGTCACGTTCTTGTTTGCAGCAGTTCTCAACAAAAAGTCACAAATACGTATATTATAGGTTATTAACCAGTGTGTCCCAAACATATTACATTGAATAGCAAACACAAAGTGTTGGGATACAAGTATACTATATTTGCGACAAGCCACAAATACGTTATATTTGCATCCAAACAATAAAAGAAGGCAAAATTTTCAGCGTGTTGATGCTTAATTTTGGGCGATTTTTAATTCTGAAAAAAAATAACACCCAAAAATGTATGAAAGAATTTGGGTCTAATTTAAATTTTTTCAGTTTACTTTGGCAAATATTTCCTACATACATCCGGTTCATTTAATTAACCAAATATTTCCAATAAAATCACCTAAACTCAGGTGTTTGCTTTGCAAATTGTGGACCCAGTAATTGGGACCATTACTAATACATAAATTGAAGTTTGAATCAGTGTTCTGATGTTCATGATTCTTGCACAGTAATCGTTTTGCAGTAAAGTTTATTAGATGGCGCGATATTTGTAATTCCTATTGGTAATCTTTCATTAGGGCACTAAAACCTAACTTCGCTGGTAAATAAAAATCTTCAGTTTTTATTGCATTCATCTTTCTTATCTTTTGAATATTAACACAATAAAATCTACAGTTTAAAAGCAACCTAGTGTTGGTTGTACAATTTTCAAGCACCATCACCGATGAGGTATTCTCAAAATGTGCCTGCAAATATGCCTTCTGGAGCAGGTAGTTGATATTCAACTATATGGTGTTCCTTACTTCTTCTTCTACATTGACAAAAAATTCGAGACACATTCATATCTCGCTTCTTGACGGTAGCCGGGAAAGAGGCCTCGCCTAAAGGTACACAAAGATCCGATAGACATGCTTGTATCCCTTCCGAATTCAGGCGTGTCACGATCTTCAAAAACATCCGATAGACATGCACACTTTCTTTCATTATGAAGGAATGTTGGCAGACCCGCTAGTAGAAGGCAAAATGGATATTCATAGGCATGAACATTTCCCTTCGCTAAGGTAAGACCAACTAAGGTAATGTTATAATGTGAACATAACATAACATGCGGTAGCCAAGTGGGCAACACTTTCGACTACATATAAGTTCTCAAGGTCGTGTGCTGGATTTCCAAGGCTACAGATTTAAAAAAAAATACATGAGGTGTCAGGGGACACCAGTTTGGAACGAAGTTCCTCTCGCTATATACTATGGACTAGTTAGTTCCAACACACCTAAGGCTCCCGATAATTTAAATGGATCTTTAAGAAAAAAATACTTTTTGTAAAATGATAAACTTATTTTAACAAATTTTTTATAGTGTGTTTTTTTAAGAAGTGTAGCTTTAGGTCCTTTTTGTAAGAATATGTATTATATTTTCCTGAAAAGGTAATTTTTTAAAAAAAGGTACTTCTTTTCTTAAAAGCTTGTGTTTTTTTAAAGAAAAGGTACTATCTTTAAGAAGAAGTACTTTCTTTAAGAAAAAGCCATAAAAGTATGATGTTTTTTTTTTTTACAAAGATGTACTTTTTTAAGAACAGGTGCTTTTTAAAGATGTGGTACTCTTTTTACCAAAAAGTTATTTTTTAAGAAAATTTACTTATTTTCAGAAAGGCTACTTATCTCAACAAAAGAAAAGGTATCATTTTATTTTTAGGAAAATGAATTTTTGTAAGAAAAGTTATTTTTTTAAGAGAAGACATTTTGTTTTCTTTAAGAAATGGGATTTTTTAGAATTGGTAATTTTTTCAAGAATAGGTACATTTTTAAGAGTAGGTACTTATCTCAAGAAAAGTTATTTTGTTTAACAAAAAGGTGCTCTTTAAAGAAAAGGTATTTTTTTAAGAAAAGGCAATTTGTTGTAAGAAATTCACTTTTTTAAGATAATATACTTATTTTAAAAAAATTTCTTTTCTTAAGAAAAGGTAATTTTTTAAGCAAATGTACTTCTTTAAGATAAAGTAGGTTTTTTAGGAAAAGGTACTTTGTTTAAGAATCTGAATAGATATTTTTTTTGGGAAATTTTAGTTTTTGCAAGAAAAGGTACTTTCCTTAAGAATTTCAATAGGTATTTTTTTTGAGAAAATTTACTTTTTTTAAGGAAAGGCAGTTACTTAAGAAAATTTTCTTTTTTTTAAACTTTTTTCACTTTGGCTTTTCTATATTTACTATTTCTTTATAAAGACATGATTATACAGTAGAAAAAAGTATTATGGGCCAAAAATAATAATGCTGAGTAGTTTATGTATTTTTCTTTGTTGTCGTTTTCCTTGAGATCTTTTTACGTGTTGATCCTGAGGAAGATGGACCTGGTTCCTCGCCTGGTTTGAGAACATCTTCACTAGTTTTTGCCTTCCGTTTCTTCGATGGCAAATCTTTCGGCAATGGAGCCACAATATCTACTTTAGATATATCCGAAACTAAGCTGCGAAGATTGTGATAGATGTACCACTGACGTTCCAAAGATAAACCGGCTGGTTGTATAACTTTCGGCATTTCAGGATCGATAGGTTTTAACAGAAGCTTAAAGGACTGCACTTCTTCACTGTCTGCGAATTTCTTTGTTTTTACACAATCTGTTGAGATTATGAAATTATTGAATTGCGTTATTCCAACAAGTGACTTGTACAGTGGTTTAAAATAGCTGTCCCATTCATACCAGGCGACTTTTTCAGCCGATACAGCTTTATTATAACCCCCAGGTGATGATGTAATGCTTCGTCGTACAGGCATGTACAAAAAGGAAAAACGAACGACAAACAGGTACTCTGTAGAAGGTAAATTGAATTTTATGCCTCATAACTTCTGAATCCTGTCTCTGTCCATATTTATTCCGCCCAGCAAGCTTTGCGTATACCCTTTCTAGCTTTTCGTTACTCATAATTCCAGCTTCGATGTGACTTAGTATCACTAAATCAAGTTCATTTTTCGACATCTCTAAACAATTGTTCCGCGTACTCTCGATCATTTCCCGTGGTATCAGTGTATGGCATTCATTATTACAACAATTTTTTGACAGAAATTTTGTTAACAGCTCCTCCTCCTTTACATCAACAACATACAGGTCCATGTTAACAAAAGTTTGTTCGGTATCATCTTCTGCCTGAGATACACATATTTCGTCTTCATCATCATCGCTCTCTTCATAGTTTTCATCATCGTTTTCATCATCCCTTTCATGGAAATATTGTCCGTATACGGCACTGAACTCCTCATCAACACTCATGTTTCATTTCATGCGAAGTGCGAAGACGATAATCAACAGAAACAGTAAACGTCACTTCTTCAGTGTTACTTTTTTAAATGTTCCACACTAGCAACTTACACGATGAACTATAATAATATTCCGACCAACAACAACACTTACTGGACCAACAACAACACTTACTGGACGTCCGGCGCGGAGAACAATTAACGAGATAATGAGAAACTGACGAAACGAGTTGCTTACTTTTAACAGTTTTTTTTTACAGAAAACTAGTTTTCGCACGTAAGCTCCCTTTTCGTAGACCAGGTCACATATACTAAATATTGGTTACAGGCTCCACCTAGAAAACATCCTCTTAAGCAAGAAATTTCCCAACATATGTGAGACATCTAGTTAATTTGTTTCTCTACGATCGAAACCGTTAGTCTAGACACAAACCAAAGCAAAAGTAAACAATATAGTTGATAATACTGGGTTGTAGCCATAGATAAATAAAAACCCATAGGTGGTGAAACATAAGTGATGGATTTGAAAGTGAAGGGAAATTTTCTAGATGGCGCCGGAGTGGTGGATTTGGGCAAATTTCTGTGGAAACTTAAACTATTGGAAACAATATTTAGTCATGGTTTTTTGCCTTTGTGTTGTGAACAAATATCCAAACCGATATTCTTTTCTACTATTTATATTCTATTTTCTAATTTAAACAACAGAATTGAAATAATAATGATTTTTGAGTGCTTTTAGTCGCACGGAAAGAGCATGTGCCCTCTGGTGAAATTGGTGATTAAACAAATGAATCATCTATGGTTTTTATTTATCTATGGTTGTAGCATAATAGTGTTAAAACAAAAGTTGTTTAATTTTTTTTATTTAGCTCCCATCCCGCAACGTGCGATAAGGAACTTCGTTGCCAAAAACCTTTGTAATGTTCAACGATTGTGTTCATTATTTATAAGTATATAGGAGAGGTACACACGTGTGACTTGTGTCGATACGGATTTAATCCGGGGTTCTGGTGTCCAAAAGTAGCGTATGCCTACAGTTGTCTGTAACGGGAAGCGCGTGTCTTCCGAAGTTTCTTATCTCATCAAAAGTCTAATTTGGAAAAAGATTATTAGACCAAAAACGTCGTAGTACGAGATAGAGATAAGAAAATGAAATGTAGTTTGGAAGACAAAATAGTTAGATAAAATATTTGTGAGCAATCAGTTGCAGACTGTCAGTTGTTGCAGGTTGATATCCAAATAAAAAAATCTACTTAACTACATATAATCTTTTGGACGAAATGGATTTTATGCTCATTATTCTGTGGACTTTAGTATCCTTGGTTTTTGGTTACTTCAGAATCAAATATACCTATTGGGAACTTAAGGGCGTTAAACAGTTGAAGGCGCATTTTCTGTGGGGCAGTATAGCAAAGATCCAAGCAATGCACCACACCGAACTCATGCAAGAGGTCTATGATACTTTCAAGTTAAAAGCCAAACTGGCTGGCACGTATATGTACACAAAGCCTGTGGCAATAATTTTGGATTTGGATTTAGTGAAATCGGTGTTAATCAAGGATTTTAGTAAATTCACCAGTCGCATGGATTATAAAAATGATAAAGATATACTCTCTCAGCATTTGTTTAACCTGGAAGGTCCTTTATGGAGGCCTTTAAGAAATAAATTAACTCCAGCATTTACATCGGGAAAAATGAAGTTTATGTTTCCCTCCATTGTGAAAGTAAGTCAAGAGTTTATTGAAACCTATGATAGATATATCGAGGAATCGGAAGACATGAATGTATATGATCTCAACGCTCGCTACACGACCGACATTATAGGTACCACCATATTTGGCATTGAGTGTAATAGCTTAAAGGATCCCACAGCGGAGTTTCGTCAAGTTTCGTCGCGTATGTTTGGCAGAACCTTCAACATTCGTTGGCATCTTTTCAAACAAACATACTCGCGTTTAGCAAAATTTCTAGCATTCAAAAGATATCCCCAGAGTATAGAGGACTTTTTTCTACGTTTGGTACGTGATGGTGTCATGGAGAGAGAGAAGCGGGCAATTTTTCGAAACGATTTTGTGGATATTTTGTTAGAATTGAAAAAGTCAGAGAATTTATCATTGAGTTATGATCAGATAGCTGCACAACTGTTTGTATTTTTTGTGGCTGGCTACGAAACATCATCGACCACAATGAGCAACGTGTTATTTGAGCTGGGAAGAAATCCTCAGATACAGGATAAAGTGAGACAGGAGATTTTGGAGACATTGGAGAAATATGATAATGAACTTACGTATGAGGGTATGATGGAAATGAAGTATTTGGATCAGGTCGTAACTGGTGAGTTGAGATGGAATGTGAATTCTTACTTGAATCTATAGATAAGGATTATTTTGAAATTGCCCGCCATTCGAAATTACCATTGAAAACTTTTAACATTTTTTTCTTTTCAAATTTTCAGAAACCCTACGAATGTATCCACCACTACGCTACCTTCAACGCGTCGTAGTCGAAGAATATAAAGTTCCAGATTCTGATATCACTTTAGATGTAGGTACATCAGTATTAATACCTGTCTGGGCTTTACATTATGATCCCGAAATTTACGAGAACCCAAAAGAATTTCGCCCAGAACGTTTTACGCCTTCGGAGGAGGCAAAACGACATCCGCAGGCATTTCTGGGATTTGGTGATGGACCAAGAAATTGTATTGGTTTACGTTTTGGTCGTATGCAAACTAGAATCGGTTTAGTTACGTTGCTGTCCAACTATAGATTTTCTCCCTCTTCCCAGACTGAAAAGGAAATTGAGTTTTCCAAACACAGCTTTATACTGGTTCCAAAGAATGGAATCTGGATGAGGGTGGAAAAGTTGTAAAACTAAAGAAAAGGGATTTGACAATAAATAGACGTGCAATTTCTTAATTTTCTTAAAAATAAATTTTTTTACATCGCATTTGTGCTTGAAAAATATTTTTTCTGTTTTCTATATTAGGCTAAGAATATGAGCCTGTTTTATTATTATTTCAAGATAAAAAAGTGTGACAAAATTTGTCTAGTTGTGATAAATGAATTTGAATTTAAATAAAAATAAAAATTTGGTGTGTTAAACCACAAAAGATTTGTGAAATGATAAGAAAATACAATTTGTTTAAAGGGGTTTCCAATTGGGACGGGTATATTTTTACAGCTCATGGCAGTTATGCATGTGTTTTAGTTATTGATTTGAACAAAATTTTTTTATGCAATAGGAATTATATTATATGTCTGAAATTTATCAGGCTTTTCTTAAAATAATACGACATTTTCCCACTTTTGTCCATACATAACGAACTAAATATCCAAAAATGTGAATGATTCTCTGAAAATAAATATATCTTTGTATAACCAAGTATGTATTTATTCATTGTAAAGTCAAAAAAAAACCTCTTTATAGGTAAGTATTCTTGAATAATTAAAATAAAATAAGAATGTACATATTAAATGTAATCGTGTCCAAGTTAAAAACATCCCCTTCGATTGCATGGTGAAGTACAAAAGAGCTTGTGCAGACTATGTCGCTTAATTATCGGATACAATTTAAGAGATTGTTCAGAATTTGGCTGAAGAAAAATCAGATAATCCGCAGAAATAATCGGTTAAATGTCGGAAAACATATTAGACGTTTCGGTTAATTGTCTGATAAAATTTCAGAGATTTTACAGACGTCCGACGCGTCGGAAAGAATTATTCACTGGAAGGTTATCGCGCACATTACAACTTTAACAGCAGGAGGTGAAATTTCCTAAGAACTGAACTGTGCACAGCATCAGCCTGGTCTATTCCCCAATAACTAGGACATGTCGGTGCCGCAGGGTAATCCGACCAATCCGACATCGCCGGTTTTCCCGGGTTCGTACGCCGCCACCGAAGCAGAAACAATCGGCGTTAACCTCTAACCCAACTTAGTTAGGATCCTAAGTGGTTTTGGGGAATTTTTATGACTATCAACTAATTGTCCAACAATGGGACTTCCAAAGCTGTTATTTTTTGTTTTACCGAATCTTTTGCTAAAATATTGAATATTACCAAATTTTTTTAAGATCGGTTGTGGCCTACTGGAGATATCGAGTCAGCCAACAGGAAATACGCCAACTTTGTGTATGGGAGGTACGAAACTGGGCGTAGCAAAGTGGTCAATTATTAATAACACAGTAGTTTTTAGCAAAATATTACCAAGTACCGAATTTCATTAACATCGTTTGAGGTTTACGAGAGTTAGGGTGTCGACCAACCGGTCAACCGCCCAACTTTGGTATGGGAGGTACCAGAATGGGTGTGGCAAAACCGGTAATTTATAGTGTCTAGAACAAAATTTAATAAAAAGTGGTTCGGGTTTTGCGGGACTTCTCGTGTCGATCAACCAGATGGACAAACAACTTTTGAATGGGCGGCACCAAAATGGGTGTGGTTAAATCACCCTTGTCTTTAGTGGTTATTGGCGTTTGATAACGATAGACTTAATTTTATTAAGGTTGGAAATATTTTACGAGATTTAATGGATTGACAACCCGGACGACCACCATAGTTTTGTATGGAAGGTACCAGAATGGATGTGGCAATCTCGTCCAGTTTCTCCAGTTAAGTAGACATTTACAGATTCTTAACCAATGTGGGAGTTGAAGCTAATCACATGTACCTGAGTAAAGTTTTAGAAGAAATATGATTTTGTACAAAATATGTCGATTTGTATCGGAGGTACCAGAAGGGCCGATTTCAAAACGCCACTTAACAAATAATAAAAAATACCAAACTACGTCAGAACAAATAATGACAAATATTCATTTTAATATGTGAATTTGTCAGTTTAATATATCGTAGTATGAGTAGACTGTTCAGGCATGGTGACCCTGCAGTTTGTTGCGACGTAATAAAGGTACTTGTATAGAAGGAAAAAAATGGAGGGACAGTTTTGGGGCCCGAATGGATGACTCAGAGTGAGGATATCTTTAAGCTGGTTCACTGCATGAACATTTTTTTGCGGTTTTATATTACTTTATCATTTAATGTAGATATTTGCTAATGTGGTACCTAATCCAATGCTGGAGCCATTAACTTATATTGTAGAAACTGAATTCTATCTTAAACGTTTAACTAACAACGTATTAGAGTTGGAACTTTTTTGCAGTGCTGCAAATTGCATAAAACGGGATCATAAAAAATTGTTAAAGTGACAGATAATGTAAAAATTATCATATGCAGTAATTCCATATATAATTTCGATTATCAAATATATATATAAACACTGGCTGAGCACTATGGGAGGTAAAAAGTATTCGACATAACTTGCTATATTTTTTCTCGCAGAAACGCCTACACGTTGTGTCAGAGGCCATTGAAATATCCATTTCAATTTTTGTTATTTCAGTACCCATATTAGTAAGATTGTCTCCTACACCTTGAGTAAATAAAGTACTATTCCATATTCGTATTTTGCTGTTTTTTCTTTTCAGTTCATTTGGAATTTTTTTGGAGCGAAGATCCTTATCGCACGTTGCGGGATGGGGGCTAAATGGACAAATTTTGAACAACTTTTTTAACTACTTTATTATAAACCACTATTATCAACTATATTGGGTAATTTTGGTTTAGGTTGGTTTGGTTCAGTGGGAAGTTTTCTGTTTATTACATATTGTAGTTTTGAACCGAATAAAAAGTAAATTTAGAAAAGCCAAAGTGCAAAAGTGGTAAATCCATGAAATACAACCCTGAGCATGGAATTACAGTTGGCAGCACACTTACTCTTACTTTTGGTTTGGTTTGTGTCTAGACTAACATGTGAGAAGAAATTTGTTGTTTAATGGGACATTTTCTAGGTGGAGCCTGTTTATTACATATTGTAGCTTTAAGCCGAAAAAAAATAAATTTAGAAAAGCCAAAGTGAAAGTAGTTTAAAAAAATAACGTTTTCTTAGATAAGTGCGTGTTTTAAAAAAAAGCCAATTTTCTGAAAAGAAATACCTATTCATCTTCTTAAACAGAGTACATTTTCTTAAAAAAAATACCTTATCTTAAAGTAGTACCTTTGTTTAAAAAAGTAAATTTTCTTACAAAAAGTATATTTTATTACATAAAGTAATTTTTTTAAATAACTACCTTTTCTTAAAAAAGTACATTATCGTACAAGAAACTGCCTGTTTTTAAAAAACTAAATTTTCGTTAAAGATTACCTTTTATGTAGAACAAAATAACTATACTTAAGATAAGTACATACTCTTAAAATTATACTAGTTCTTGAAAAAAGAACAAATTCTAAAAAAATCCTATTTCTTAAGAAAAGCTTTTCTTCAAACAAAAAATACCGTTTCTTAAAAAATACCTTTTCTGAGCAAACTTCATTTTCTTAAGAGTACCTGTTCTTAAAAATAAAATAATACCTTTTCTTTTCTTTTCTTAAGATAAGCAGCCTTTCTGAAAATAAGTAAATTTTCTTAAAAAAATAACCTTTTCCTAAAAAGAGTTCTAAAAAAAGTACTTTTTTGAAGTACTTTGCTTTTCTTACAGAAAGCACTTCTTATTAAAAATGGTACCTTTTCGTAAAACAAACATTAGGTTTTATTAAAAGAAGTACCTCTCATTAAAGGAATTACCTTTTCGGGAAAATATAATACATATTCTTAGAAACTACTTTTTTTTAAGATATATTCAATAAAAAAAATTCTTAAAAAAAGTTTAACATTTTACAAAATGTATCTTTTCTTAAATATCCATTTAAATTATAGTATTTTTCAACTGGCGCCTTAGGCGTGTTGGAACTACCTAGTACATAATATATAGCGAAAGGAACTTCGTTCCAACCAATTGTCCCCTGACACCTCATGTATATTTTTATTTTCACTATACTGAGTTCAAACTAATTGGTTTGATTTGTTTCTGGCTTAGAGTATACAATTTGTCATTCTCCGCTTTCATTCCACTTCTACACAATTAGTGGTGTTTTAGTGAATATTGGAAGCGACAACCCCTGCGTGCCAATGGTAGTACGTGACTGGTGTTACGAAATTTACATTTAGGTAATACTAGATAATTCTTGCGGGAATATGACGCTTTCATTATGTTAATTTATTAGTGTCAACTTTGACTATACACCAAACAAAAATGTCTCTTTTGTCACTAACGCCGTAACGCTGCATATAACGTTGTCATATCAATATTACGATTAATAATTTCCAATTTGTATGGGAGATTTCACGTGAAATTTCGACAACTCGAAAAGTGTGAACGGAACATTGCGCTCAGAAGAGTTGGTATCAAGTTTAAATAAGCCCAATTGAATGAACGTTTAAACTAAAAATAACCGTTTGATTATTAACTGCTTTCGAACTCGAAAGCTTAAACAGCTTTAAGCTTTTTGTTCTAAAATATTACGAAAATATTTTCCGCGCATGTTCAAATCTATGGTCCAACTTCGCGGTTGTTGAATGTGATGTGTTTGCACAAGAAGCTTTGCTATAACTGCTGACTTACCGGAAGTAGTATGACAAAATCGGTTAACATTTGAAATTAGTTATTTCACTGTGTTTAAACAGAAAATGATTATTTCCCCCTAATGAGAAATGCCCGGCGTTGGTTGCTTTATTGCAGTACTTGTTTTATTTACCAATATTACAAAGATTTTGATTGTTATTTAAATTTGCTTTTGTAGCTCAATGTATATATAGACATATTTTTTGAAAATTTGTCTGTCATTGCGGTGTCGACATAAACATGAAAACTGTTGCTTAAAATAGCGTTTCTGAAATTTCAATACATTGTCTCGAAGTTAATGATAATAATTTGTATAAAATAGTGTATTCAGCCCACAATATCCATGTGAATTCAACTTGATGTTTAGAAAAACATACAGTATTGCTCAAAACCTAAGCAACGTTTTTAGCAATTTCTTAAAATCAAAATATTTCTAAAGAGATATCAATAAAAATATCACATGAGGTGTCGGGGGACACCCGGTTGGAACGAAGTTCCTTTAGCTATAGTATATTATGCACTAGTTAGTTCCAACACCGTTGAAAAATACGATAATTTAAATGGATCTTTACGAAAACATACATTTTGTACAATGTTATCACTGTGCAACAGTGGGTCTCGGGCCTCAACCAAACCAAAAAATTGTGAAAGTACTTGGACGTGGTACCACAAAACCCCGCTCAGTTTTGTCCCTATACGTTACAGGCCGAAGAGAGGTGGGTCAGGGCCATTTTTCAGATATTACTTCAATACATCCTAAACAACTTGAAATATTGCATTACAACCTTTGACAATATTGTAGCAATTTTCCCATTTCACAATTTCCTTAAATGTATTTCTATTAAAAGCTAGAGTGTTATTTCACGAAACGTTCTGAAAATTTCACAAATTTTATACATTTTGGCATTTCTTGTCTAAGGGTATATAATAAACAAAAATTACATTTTGGGTTCCAAAATGAATGTACCAATTCAGAAATATAATTTTTTTTAAATTTTTCCTTATATTTTCTATACTAAAGAGTTTTTCAACAGAGACGCTACAAAGTAAATCGATAGGGACATATTTTTCCCGCTCTTTTGACATTTCTCTTCAGTAAGGTTTGCCATTTCATCATGGAACGATATACGAGCCAACAATGAGTCGAAATTATTAAAATTTACTACCGAAATTTGGAGTCAGTGGCCTCAACTTTACGACCGCTACGTCCAATTTATGGTCGTCATAATCGTCCTACCAGATGAGGCTCATTTCTGGTTGAATGGCTTCGTCAATAAGCAAAATATGCGTTATTGGTTAGACAGCAATCCACACGTAATCCATGAGTCATCATTGCGTCCCGAAAAAATTACGGTTTGGTGCGGTTTATGGGCCGGCGGCGTCATTGGGCCGTACTTCTTCCGTGATGATCAAGACCGGCACATTACTGTGAATGCGAATCGCTACCGTTCAATGATAACCGAATATTTATTGGCCCCAATTGGATAATATGGACTTGGAGGACATGTGGTTTCACAGCGAATGCCACAGTCAATTTATTGGAAACCAAGTTTGGTGAACGTGTTGTCTCACGAAATGGCCCAGTCGATTGGCCGCCTCGGTCGTGCGATTTGACGCCGTTAGATTATTTCCTGTGGGGCCACGTCAAGTCAATGGTCTATGCCAACAAGCCAGCGACGATTGATGAACTTCGTACGAATATCGAACGTGAAATTGCAGCATTATCGGCCGATTTATGCTTGAAAACCGTCGAAAATTGGGTTCAGCGTCTGGACTTCTGCAAGCGTGCCTGTGGTGGCCATGCAAAATAAATCGAGTTCCATACATAATGGCATCGAACGTACTTTCACAGGAATAAAGAATTTCATTGGTATCTAAAACCGGTTTTGTTTTATTTAAAAAAACTTTTGTATCGCTCTTATTGAAAAACCCCTTATTATCACAAGAATGTAATAATGTTCTCTAAAGTTGTACAACTTAAGGCTTTCGATAAAATTATCATAGACATCAACGTCATGTATGATCAAATGTCATGTACGACGTCAAATGGTCGCATAATATGGTTGCTTTTAGCGTTGTTGTTCATAATTGTCATATCTTTAAAAGCCTTTTCGAGTAACCAAACCAACAATCTTAAAAAAATTTAAATTTCTGAATTGGTGCAATGAATTTGGAATCCAAAATTTAATTTTTGTTATATTGTATATTTTTTATATATTATTTTTGTTATATTGTTAAGTATATAAGCACTATAACTTTGTAGAACATATCAATTTGTAATTTGTTTAATATTGATTACATATAGGTGAATATTTAAAGAATATGGTTAAACGCAACATTTCTACACCAATTATAGAGTTCTAAATATAGTTTTTGTTGATTACTGTATTTAGACAAGTTAAGCAAGAAATGTCGAGACATAAAATATGTGAAATTTTTCATGACATTTCGTGAAATAATCGATTAACAGTGTATTTTTCCTTCGAAATATATTAGAGGCAATTGTGAAATGGGAAAATTGCTACAATATTGTCAAAGGTTGTAATGCAATATTTCAAGCTGTTTAGGATTTATGCAAATAAAATCCGAAATAGGGCCCTGACCCACATCCAAATTTTTCTTCGGCGTGTAAAAAAAATTGTTACGTATAGGGGCAAAACCGAGCGCGGTTTTGTGATATCAAGTACTTTCACAATTTCTTAGTTTAGTCGAGACCCGAAACAAATTCCTTTCATTTGTATCACAGTGTAATCTTCTTTTAAGAACATTTTTTTTTGGAATGTAGTTTTTTAAAAAAAACTATATTTGTAGGTCCTTTTTGTAAGAATGTGTATTATATTTTCACGAAAAGGTCCTTTTTTACAAAGAGGTACTTCTTTTATTAAAAGCTAGTGTTTTTGTAAGAGAAGATACTATTTCTAAGAAGAAGTACTTTTGTAAGAAAAAGCCAGAAGAGCATGAAGTTTTTTACAAAGAAGTACTTTTTTTAAGTACATGTACTTTTGAAAGTAGTGGTACTCTTTTAAGGAAATTGATTTTAAATCAAATGCGACAGGAAATGACTATTAATATAACTACAACTGGAATAAGAGACCGCTTATCTAAGTGCATAACGCAACAAGGCTCTCATTTTGAAAATTTTCCTTAATTGAAAACATTTTAAAAAAAAATTCGTTTTCATTTCAAACGAAAAAATAAATTATTTAAAATCAATTTTGAAGCAATTTTCAATATTTCTTTTTCATTTATAAAGTAGATTATGAATTTATTGAAAATGCATTCAAAAATGCAATTATTTTAAACACGAATATCTCGAAAACGAAGCCACCTAGGCAATTGGCGTAAGAACAAACATTGTAGCTTTTGTTCTCAGCTATCACGTGTTTAAGTTTAGACAAAAGTTTAGGGGACACCCTGTATATACTAACGTGGAAGCATTTGAGTGTTTCCCCCAAACCTCCATATACTTACGTGGAAACATATGGGTATTTTCTCCCAAACATAATAATATTTAGAAATGAATTATTCATTCTTTCTTTATTTATTATGAATAATTTAATCAATATATATCAACATTTATTTATATAATAATTAATATAATAATTACTTTAATTAATAATAATTACATTTACTTGCATTGAATGCATTATTTGTTTAGTTTTGAATCTGCTGCTCTATTGTTTCTACTTCCTTTGTTGTCTCTCACGTTTTTGTTTTCAGAAGGTTTCAACTATGCGTTGATTATCACTATTCGTTGCTACACGAACAATATACTTATATACAACTCTAGTTCATGCAAGACAAGCGTGTATTAATTACTTGTATTTTTTATATTATTTTGCACAAATGGTCCGCCACCCTGATTATTTCAGTAGAGGCTCGGACAGAAATGGGGATTCACGTTGTTGCCCTTTCCAGTTTCTTTCCTCAAAATCGTTTCTCAATTTGGTAGCACACATAAATATATGCGTAACACATACACAAAAACCAAAGAAACGTCACAAACCATTTAACTGTCCGAGCGTTTGCTTATTCTTTTTTCATTGATTAGGCGCTTTTGATATCATCTGTCCGACTAACCCCATTGACGACTGAATACATGAAATTAAAACGCAATACATCAGCCAAAAATAGAAACACTGACTTCATCTGCAATTTGCACACCCAATCACTGAGAGAATAATGTAAAAATACCGATACACACTTACAAGGTATACACACTCGATGCCCCTCTTTTATTCTCTAGCTTTCAAGAAAGCATAAACAGTGCAACAAACATATTATTTTTAAACATAGTTTGACATAATAAGGCGTACACAATATTAAAATTGTTTTCTCATTACAGGTATTCACTTTTTTCGCTTTCGGTTCACTTGAATAAAGGCAGTTTAACTAATTTTAATGAAAAAGAAGTTTTTCTTGCCTTTTTAATTTATTTCACTTTATTTAAGAACTATTAGTAATGGGTACAACCCCCTTTGTTTTTAGTAACTTCAAATATAGGGGGTTTCATTGAGAGATAAAGAGAATTTATGTAATCCAACGAAATTTGACTCCAAGCATCATTAATGGCCTGAATTAGTGACTGCTTGTCATCAAATTGTCTACCTCCTTCATAGACCTTACGAGATACCCAACCCCAGACATTTTCGATAATGTTTGAATCTGGCGAATAGGGTGGCCAGTCAAGAATATTAACATTGAGGCTTGCAATGAACTGCTTTGCTGCTCTGGCGTAGTGTATAGGGGCATTATCCTGTTGCAACATCCAAGATATGGGACCAAATAGCTCACTGAACTTCGGAAACGCCGATTCCAATAACGTTTTATAGCTTGTACCAGTCATTTTTACACTTTGAAATTCAAGATCGATGGTGTCATACTACGTAATAGCACCCCACACCATAACACTGCCCTCTCGGCTGTGATGTCAGTTCCAGAGAATGTCGATAAGTACCATTTAGAATACACTTACAAGTATTATTCCCAAAACAAATACAAATACATACAAGTAATAGACGAAACGCGTACAATACTCTACATATTTATGCCAACGATAACTTAAGTAGCTACAAGTGCTAACATTCGATGGGTAGTACATAAGTACAATTGCGAGTTAGGGTTGTTGTTGGGCGCTTGTTAAACGAAAGTAAACGAAAACACTTGTGTGTGTTAGGTTATACAGAAGTATACAAAATCACTTGTGTGTGTTAGGTTATACAGAAGTATACAAAAACACTTGTGTCTGTTAGGTACTTAATACCCACTGGGTATGAGTAAAAAATTGGTTGCTGTGTAAAGGAACGCTGTTGTACGGTGAAATTATGTGGAAATATGTATGTATATATGTATGTATATACATTTACAAAGTGTGGAAAAGTGAATAATAGAACTAGAAAATATTGAAAATTAGCGCACTGGTTTTTAATTAACATTTGAATATTGGGGCTTATGGAACAAGACCTGGCAATGCATTGTTTTGACGTAGTTTAGTGGCCTTATTAAAAAATCGACAACAAAAATTAATCTCATTCTGGTCCTCAAACAAAATAAAATTGAATTAAAAAATTATTATTTTCGATGAATTTGGTATTAAGGACCATTCAAGCCATTCAACATTTCTCAGTTTCTCACTAAATCAACTACATTTTTCCGTTTCCACAGCACTTGCTGTATACTTATAAGTACTTGTGTGTACCCATACTTATAACACGACTCTGTATACAAATTATGAAAACATACTTCAGTACATGTGTGTGCAATCTTCTTTAAATGTATTCTGGCGAAGAGAGCGAATAGGAGTGGATGTGTAGAGAAAATGTTCCTTATAAGTATAGAGTACACACATAAATTGTACAAAGCAAATATGTGGTGGTATGTATTCTGCGTGTTAAAAATTTAGGTACACACAAGTATGAAAATTCTGTGTACGTACTTGGGTATACTTTTGCAACGAGTACTTATTGCTATTCTCTGGTCAGTTCAAAAACGCTTTTCTTTGCGCAGATCATGAAAATAATAGTTGTAGCCATCAAGCCCATCCAAATTAAACTTCTTCTCATGCGTAAATAGTCATTTACATGACCTCTTGGCTGTACATCCCATACCATGTAGTCTCTTGCGAATTGAAGCCGCTTTTCCATATGACAAGGATAACTCAGAATTAGATGCAATTCTGATGATTTTTCTTTTCCCATACGTAGATCAAGACAATGAAACCCTTCCTTTAAAATTAGTATGCATTGTTTTTTTTCAAAGAAATACTTCTTTTTAAGAACAGGTACTTTTTAAAGAAGTAGTACTCTTTTTAGGATACGGTTATTTTTTTTAAGAAAATTTAATTATTTTCAGGAAGGCTACTTATCTCATGAAAAGAAAAGGTATTAGTTTATTTTTAAGAAAGAGTAATTTTAGGAAAAGTTATTTTTGTAAGAAAAGGTATTTTTTGTAAGAGATAGTATTTTTGATGTGTTAACATCTATAGCGGCGTATAGGGACTAAATCTATCAAAGTCAAAATCTGCTAAAACCAGATTTTATGCTGCTGCTAAAACCATCGCAGTCGACGTTATGGTGACATACTAATACGTCAGCTACTTCGTACAAAGTATGTGTGATGTTGTGTGTTTGGTTGTGTTTATTTTAGGTACCACTCCTACACCCACCACCTCCACGACACAGCAAGCACAAATAAATCACCAACATATCAGTATTAGTAGTAGTTGTTGTAGTTGCTGTTGTTGTTGTTGGTGTTGTTGTTTTTTTACTATAGTGAAAGGTAAGCCCAATAAAATGTGGGTGCGGAGCACTCTCAGAGCAAAGAGAGTAATGACGTATTATACGTATACAAAAATGAGATAGCAAGAGAGCAACGACAATTTTGTGAACTTGTGTAGCGTATGTACGAATATAACAACGTATGTATGTATATACAAGTCTCTGTTGCTTTGCATTCTTTGACTTTTGGGGGAATAAAACAAAAAGTATTGAGCAAGAAAATAATGACACATGTGCTTGCACTGGGTCTTTAAATAATTTTAAGTATTAATATTATTTAACTGTAACGTCATCATATGATTGAACGCTGTTTTTTTATTTTCCAATGTAACATTTACGAATATGTTCATAGAAATCGAACAGGTACCGTGTAGCAAAAAAGGTGTTAACACATCGCCCGTGAGTTCGAACACTCATTGGATTTTTGATGTGTAAACATCTATACGCTGGGGGTAAAAATCTTTTTCACAATACAATCACAAATTTAGAGTAAGATGGGTGATGTAATCGTTAACCAATCGTAAAGCGTTATCAAATCAGTGTGAGCTATGTATGAGTGTATTAGTGTAATCATACACTGCATACAATATACTCAACACCATCTAGTGTGCAATAGTAGCGACTAATTTTCACTAATTGTCGTACATTATGTTATCGTAGGTAAATGAAAACGAATAAATAAAATGAATACAAAAACATTTAATTTTAATAACTTTTAAAAAGATTTTTTGCACTTTTAATAAGTAATTTACTAAAACAAAGCAAAATAAGGAAAACTAAACTGCATATTAGTACCATAAAGATGCAGTTTTCCATAGATAACCATATATTAACTATAAGCCAATATTAACTATTTGTACTTAAGGCATTTACCATAGATGGGCACTTTGCAGTACTACTAAAATTTCAGTAAAAATAATTCTTTAACTAGTAAATTTTTACTGATTACTAAAATTTTTTTCAGCAATTTTTATAAAGTGCCTACATGATTATGATGAGGTGCATTGAATTTTCAGTAATCAGTAATGCCCGATTACTGATTATTATGAATACGGCCCTATGATTTGACTGGTAATGCAAATTAAATTTCATTATCAGTAAAAATTTACTGAATTTTTTCAGTAATCAGTAAATTTACTGCTTACTGTAATTTTTAATGCAGTACATATATACTGCAGTGTGCCCATTTACTAACCAAATAAGTTAAATAAAACAAACAAAAACCAGCAAATTCCTATGTATTTACAATATTGAAAGTTTTGATACTTTTAATTGTTTAATTAAAAAAATATACTAAAAGCATAAGTACTTCCAACTTCATTACTAGATGTTTACACATCTCCCCTGTGATCGGACTCACATTAATTTTTTTTTTTTTTGAAGAAAAGCTTTTTTTTACGAAGGAACAGGTACAATTTTAAGAGTAGGTACTTACTTATTTTCAAGAAAAGTTATTTTGTATTACAAAAAATTTACTCTTTAAAGAAAAGGTAGTTTTTTAAGAATATTCAATTTGGTGTAAGATAATGCATTTTTTTTTAGAAAAGGTCTTATTTAAAAAATTAATTTTTTTAAGAAAAGGTACTTTTTGTTAGAAATTGTTTTTCATTTCTAATTAGTAATTGTGTATATCTTCCTGACGATGCTATCCAAAGGGTGGCGAAATATCGAAGAATAAAATTAATTGATAACACGACCAAACGCTCGAATAATTTAATTTTTGGATACAATACGAAAGGTCGGATAAATCATCACTTATTGAAAATTTACTTTTTTAAGCAAAGGTATTTCTTTAAGATAAGGTATTTTGTTAAGTAAAGGTACTCTGTTTAAGAATATGAATAGGTATTTTGTTTTTGAGAAAATTTACTTTTCTTAAGAAAACGAAGAAATTTTATTTTTATAAACTCTTTTTTAATAAAATTTTATTTTTTTAAACTTCTTTCATTTTGGCTTTTGTAAATTTACTTTTTATTCGGTTCAAAGTACAATATGTAATAAACAGGCTCCACCTAGAAAATTTCCCGTTAAACAAGAAATATCCCCCCCATATGTTAGTATAGACACAAACCAAACCCAAAGCACGAGTGTAGAGTAAGTGTGCTGCCAAATGTAATACCATGCTCAGGGTTGTACTTCATGGATTTGCCAGTCTTGAGCACTTTGGCTTTTCTAAATTTACTTTTTATTGGGTTGAAAACTACAATATGTAAGAAAAAAACAGGCTCTATCTAGAAAACTTCCCTTTAAACCAAACCAAACCAAAAGTACCCAATATAGTTGATAATAGAGGGTTGTAATAAAGTTGTTAAAAAAAGTTGTTTAACATATTTTCATTTAGCCCCCACCCGCAACGTGCGATAAGGAACTTCGTTCCAAAAAAAATAAATAATCGTGCAATCCGTGACCCTGTATATACCCATATATAAGGTTAACATCCATCTATTTCTAAGCTGATGAACGTACCTACATTTATCAGCCTAATACTAAATAGCCTGAAAGCATAATGATAACAAACTTAAGTTGAACAAAAGTTAACCAATAATTTAAATTTACTGGAGAATTATTTAAACGTGATATTGGATTCCAAATTTTTCCATAAAGGTTGGTAAATTCAGAGAAAAAAAATTATATTTTTAAGCATAACATATCTTGCTTTCTCTAGGGAACTAAGCCAACAAGTGTTTCTCAAAAACTCGTATCATTTTCCATCCTATTTCAACCCATAGCCACGGACGTATTATCCTTAAAAATATAATGCGCTTATCTCAAAAATTGTGTGATGTTTCCCCCGTCTTTTAAGGATTTATTTTTTATGTCATACAATAAATGAATTTGTTCATCTAACTCTTAAATTTACCAAATTCCCACAGATTTAGCCCTACCCTTTTCACAGTGTGGTACTGTGAAAGGCTTCTTATAATATCTTAAATTTTGCGTCATTATAACATTAACTGCTTTTCTCAAAAGCCACTTATTTTAATTTCAACTTTTATGAGAAGCAACAAAAGAGAAATGTAGGAAAACCTACAACAAACAAAACACTTCATTCTCATAATACTTTTACATACTTTTGAATAAATATCCTTACTCTAGGATATATACACAATTGTTGTTACTTACTTACACAAACACATTAGTTAAGTACCACTTCCCGTTTCCTGAACAAGGCAATGTGATATACAAATATATCTGTGCACGGGTATGTAAAAACGGTCAGGCTATGTATGGATGTGCTTGCATGTAAGATTAGCAGCATTGTAAAGCGTAAAGTTTAACAGAAAATATGAAAAAAGCGGAGAGGGAAAAAGAATTGTTGAGGCTCGTACAAGGGCTTTTACTTACGTATTTACATACAGTACATTTGCTTTGTACTTAATGCCATGCACACACACACCGACACCCACACACGCTAACTCACACTCATGCAAAGTTGTAGAGCTGCACTCACACCCACATACTTACATACTCCACTTTGTTGTTGCCTTCATTCAACAAGCACTCTTACTTTTTCTTACATAGATATAAAAGTTCGTTTGTCTGTTGTTTGCATAACCACATGAGGTCCCTTGTGTTGATGCATTCGCCGTCATAGTGCCCACTTCTCCACTTGGGCTATTTCGCTCGTTGGTATTTTTTTGTTTTTGTTATAATGCTGCAACTCGGATTTTTCTGGTAGCTTTTTGTAATGTTTTGCAGCAACATTAAATTCCTTACCACCATCATCATCGTGATCGCCATCTTTCGAGCCTTTTTGACTTTATGCCACTTCAAACCATTAGCTTTCTGCATGTGAAGTGGATTGTCACGAAATGAAAGCGGTGTGATAATTAGGGATATGTCATGGTGAATTCTGTAAAGTCTTCGATGAAATATGAGTTTCATAAACTCATTAAGATATTCCGTGCTTTGACACAAATATGACAAAGAAACCAATGGGCCAGGAAAACTAAATAAAAGATGCCTTATCTGGAAGTACATATTTACATTTTCTCCGAAGAACTACCTGAAGGTTAACTAAGACCTTTGATAAGTAAAGAAATATTTTTTAAACTCAATTTGAATACAAACAAACAATATCAATTAAACAGGCTAACGTCAGCAACTGACGATTTAATAATTTAAATGCCGTATGTGGATTTTTTGCGGTTTTGAGTTAAAATCGATTCCTGATCTTTCATTTGGCGTAATCAGTTTTTCGATACCTCGAAAACCGCATGATATGGAGTGTTGAATTTATCGTATGTGGCATTTGCTAATGCAGTTTTCAAATTAAATGTCGTATGTAACTGCCAACGCCCCATACGACAAATTTGCATATAAAACTAGCAAAAAATTTATTTATTATTTAAATGTCGTATGTGGATTTTTCATGGCACGTACACTTTTTAAATAGCCTTTGTTTTAAAAATAAGTGTCGTATGTACCAAAGGAAAACGTATTATGCCCATACAAAACTCAGTTCGCACACGGCATCAGACGAAGGAAGTCAGGTCTTCGTCACCACCGCTATTATCACCTACCTTGATTCAGTAAGTATTTTGATGATTATTATTATTTAGAATAAAAGTGTCGTTTATTTAATTTATTTGTGAAACGGCAACATATTAGTTGGGGCCTGCTAATTTTTACGATTGCACTTTTTTATTACCGTCGGTGGTGCAATGGTTAGTGTGCGCGGCTCTTGTAGATGAGAACGTGGGTTCGATCCCTGCCCAGGCCACCTTACTTTTCTTTCGACGACGGTCACCTCGCTTAGTGATGGCGACACTATCGAATATTTAGCCATGAAAAACCTTCTCAAGAATACCGTTCGTAACCGGTGTAAAACTGTAGGTCCCAATCAGTGAGTGTAAAACTAGAAAGCGCACATCTCACTGATTGTGAGAAGCTCTCCTCAATCCCTTCATGGGATGTTATGGAACACTATTCTTTTTTTTTTTTTTACTTTTTTATTACAGAATGAGTGATGCAATTTTGAGTAGTCAAAGCGGTAAGTGAACTGATGTTATACAATTTATATTTTTGCATACACTATATGTATACACATTTAGATTTTTCTGGTGATGACGAGTTTTTAGATCGAAATTACTCTCCTGCATTGATCAGAAAATTTTATAACAAATTTGCGCAAGATATCAGCCCTTCAGGTTCGGATTCGAGTACATCAAAAAATGTAATTGCTGGTGCATCAGACAACATTGGTCCTAATAGTTCGAGTCATATTCCTCCTGAGTTAAATGAGCGAGATTTACCAACAGATGTTTGTAAGTTTAAGTATTTCCGCCTTCTAACTTTATTTTAATTCTATTGACCCATTAGCTAGTGAAAGCAATTCTGCATCGTCCACGCCTACAAGTAAAAAGCGTAAGCAAAGACCTGACCTCTGGAAATGTAATATAAGAAAGAGGTTGCGTGAACATGGCCAATCATATGTTGGATATAAAAGCAAAGTTTTTCCAGCTAAAACCGTAGGCGTACGCACTGCATGCTCTGATAGATGTGTTTTTATCAATGCAACAAAAACTTTTCCGAAGCTAACAGACTTGAAGTGAAAAGGCAATTTTGGGATTTAGAGGAGCAGGAAAAGAAGGTGTTTGTTGGAAATTTAGTAAGGAAAATTCAGTGCATAAAAAGACGGAAGAAAGCGGATGAATTTGAAGCCAACAAAAAAAATATGCATACCACTACCATCTACATGTTCGTAGTAAATGTATCCAGACGTGCAAGTTATTCTTCCTTAATACATTGGGAATATGCGAGAGAAAAGCTTATCACTATTTTAATAATATAGATGAAGATACTGGAGCACCAACACCATCTAAATTAAAAAATCGTAGTAGAAAAGCTACAGAAAAACTGATGAAGGGAAAATATCCGAAGTCAAAAGCCATAGATATTAACAGTTTCCCCGTTTTACGCTCACATTACTGTAGAGCATCATCCGAAAAGCAAATACTTAGAAAGTCATCTAATTGTAGCGAGAATCTATGCTTTATACAAAGAACAAACTAACCAGCCAGTGTCCGTCAATATTTACAGGCATGTTTTTAATTACTCTTTCAACCTCTCGTTTCACCGTCCAAAGAAGGATCTGTGTAATAAATGATATATGTACAAAAACAACAAAGATAATTTAGATCCAAAAAATTTAGATGCCTGCAAGAAGCATCAGGACGAAAAATTGTTTATAAAGGCTGAAAGAGACGTTGATCGCCAAAACATTGACGAATCAAATGCAATTATATGTTTCGATTTGCAAAATGTTTTTAATTTACCGATAGGCTGCTGTTCAAATTTCTCCTATAAAAGGAATTTAGCTACCTTTAATTTAACTGCCACTTTAATATTACCAAACACTCCAAATTTAACGTATTGCGCTATATAGAACGAAGCTCTGAATGGTAGAGCTGGAAACGAAATTGCGAGTGGGCTAATCAAAATATTAACTCGAGTCGTAGCTGATAACCCACAAATTAGGCAGATTATACTGTGACGCGATTCGTGTGTTCCACAGAACAGGAACAGCACTTTTTAAATTTTTGCACTTAAATTCAAATATTGAGAATATAACGCAAAAGTTCTCACAACCGGGTCATTCCTTAGTGCAGGAAGTTGATAGTGTGCATAGTAAAATCGAAAAACATCTCAGAAATATGGAAATTGGAAGCCCGGTCTATTTGATTAGAAAATTAAATGATTTTTGTTACGAGAATGTAAAATAAAAAATTATTCAGATGGTGCCTTCAGATTTTAAATTATATTCTCAGTTATAAAGACAACTTTGTTTTCAAGAGCTTCCATTTCCAAAGGGCAAATTTATTAAATATCAACAACATAAATGCGAAATTTTTTATAAGGATTCTGGAACAGAAATTAATTATAAGAATGCTAATTTAAATAAAAATTTACGTTTCAAACAGGATATCAAAGATATCTTAAAGTCCAATTTAGCAGTTTCTCCTTCAAAGGCAATAACTTCTGAAAAATCAAAAAATTTGAAAAGCATGATACCTTTTTTGAAACCCGACGACAGAGCTTTTTTTAATGAGGTTTTAAAATAATGTTAATGGTTGAAAATAACACAACATTACAATAAAAATATTCATTTCGCGGCACATATTACAAATTGTGTATTTAGTCAAGTAAAAGAATTATATACCAGGAATTTTCAAACAACCCAAACATTTGGAGTTAAACTGCCGATTTCAGGGTACTGAAAACTCCTCGTATGCAATTATTTTCCTTGACTAAAACTACAATATGTACTATGTGCCCATTTTAATTTTTTAACGCAGTGTCAAAATACAAAACAATGAATTATTTAAGTTTAAGTTTGTTATGAAGAGTAGATAACTATTTGTTTTTATTATTCGTTTTAATTGAATTGATACTCATAATTTTTAACTAATTTCTTTTATTAGTTTATTGTCTAATTTTAAAATTTTGTCGACGAAGACGAATTATTGTTTTATATATTTAATTTTTTTGAAAAGACTGAAATAAAATGTGTTCCATTATAAAGTTAAGAGTTTTATAAAAACGAAATTTTTTATAAAACTATTTAATTTTGAAATTAAATAAAACAATGTTTTAAACTTTTTCTTATTCAAGTCATAAGAATAAGAATTAATTAAGCATAGCAAATTTTTTCAATTTCAAAATTAAATTGTTTTATAAATAAACGTTTTAAATTTTATACGATTTTATACATAAAAACCTATTTTAAATTTCAATACGATTGTCTAAATTAAAGTTTCAAAAATGAAAATAGCAGCAGCGTCGGTGGTCCGCCTAAGACATTCTTCCCAAATGGGTACGGGACAATTCGAAGGAATCTGCGGCAATTCGCAATAGAAGTCGATTATAACACTCGTTTCTACCTTTTAGGTTATAGTAGCTGTTTAGGCTTCTACACTGATGGCTCCAAACTACATAGCAGGCAATGTAGAGGTTGGAATCTATGCTAATAAGATTGGTTTAGACCTTTCACAAAGTCTAACAGACGATTGTAGTGTCTTCAGGCAGATTTTGTGGCAACCGGAGACGGTGCCATTAGGCTGGGACGAAACGTCATCACCGCCTAGGGTATTATCATTTACTCTGACAATCTGTATTCCTGACCTGAAGAATTGCCGCGCTTCTGTAGATGAGATGACCATGAAGTTCCATATTGGGTAACCTAGCCAAACCTGGGTTGACTCAACTGTATAATGTCATCCATACAACTAACCCTACATTTACTTTCAGCAGCAGTGTGTTTAAGATTTCAGGTTACATTAAAGTATACAAAGGAATCCTCTAAAAGCAAAGCACATAAATTGTTTAGCAACGAAATATTTTTTTATTGTTTTTTCTACAATTTGGATAGCTTTTTATCAATCTCAAATATCACAAAGACTGAACTAAAAATAACTGAATGTCATAAATCTAATAGTTTTCCATCTCGAAATAAAACCCGACACCGGTTATTAACCCTCGGTTTAAGTGATAACAGGTTTCAAGTTATAATTTCTATAAGAGATCATGTTTTCTTCGGTTAGTGAAAAAAATGTAAGTGCCGCAGGTGGGATTCGCCAAAATTGGAATATTCGAGAAAACCGTCAATTTTGAAAAGTTTGAATACACTAAGCATGACGCAAATGTGTTGTCTATTTTTCTAAAGTATAATACTTCATACTGTTTTTGACATTACAAAAGAATTTCAGAATACATTTTTTTTGTCAGATATTTATGTCATGGCGTGCGGTAGCCAGTGGAAAACTCTAAAAATCTCCATCAGTGAATCGCAAAGAGAGCTCAGACAAATTACAAAAGGTCGTATTGAATATCTACTGTTCAGCAATTGTCTCAACGCCACAATCAAAGTCATTACATAGAGGCTGCTTAAATGATTCCAAAGAATCAGATAATAATTTAGGGCAAAAACCCAATAACCAACGCAGCATTTGTGGATGTACGTTTGTGAGGGCGATGATTTGAACATGGTGTGTTCCCATTTTAATGCGCTGGTTTTTGACCAAAAAGGAGCATAATTCATAACACATTTTAAGTGCAGAATGCATAGCTTAGAGTAAGCACACTTTTGTGACACTTTTTGATCTATGAATTCATGCCTTCTAGAAGCTATTGCGGTAATGCAAAATGTTATATTTAAATTAAAATCTAGTATTCTTCGATTAATTTTGTGCTTCCTAAAGTAAACCTTTCATGCCCATTTGTAACGTGGTTTCATCTTCGGCTGAGGTAGTCTCAGTCATATACAGGGTCGTCGTAAGGACCCACAAAACCTTGCGAAATGAAACAGTGAATTTCTCCCTGAATAGGGAAATAAAAAGGTCGTCGTTTTATTTAGTTTGATTCAACGAATTCATACATTAAATTTTAACGAAAACGATTCAAGATCCTTTTGATGGATATATTCGAGTTACCGCTGCGGCGATGATAGATGATGGTTAATTACAGGATGGGATCTAATCGGTGGAATCAGTTTACTGATTCGGGTCCGATAAATGAGAACTCGGTATTCGGTTATTCAGTGGGTTTTGTCGCTGATCGGGTACGGGCACACCGTTCGTGGAGATGAGCGACTACAATTAGGTTGATGTTGCCGGTTCGGTGATGTCCGATAACTGTACTGCATAGTATGGTCCCACTTCGTTATTGGTGTTCGGCTGGTTCCGCTGGAATACACAATAATAACAGAGGTAATGAAGCCGGGTTAGTAGAGTAAAAATAATAGTCGAAACAAAGGTGCAGTACTCGCGAAGGGCAACGTCTTCGAAATAACTAAGGTGCAGTACCCACTTGGGGTAAAGCCGTAGTAGTAACAAGGGCACAGCACCCACGAGGCGCAAAGCCGTGGTAATAAAAAATGTGCAGTACTCACGAAGAGAGTTAACCCTTCGTATATTTCTGCCTCGACTTGGTAATGAACTTCGTCTAGTTAGCCGATCATTACCGCAAACCAGGGTCGACTATTTATCCCATGAAAATAATAACCTCAACGAGAATTATAAAGGTGGCGTAAGAAAGTGACAACATCATTCTGCCACAAACCGGCACGGACATCGTCTGCCACTCAATAGAGTTGGCAAATGTCGTGGATACCATGTGTGGATACGGTAAGTATTCGTATAAATGAACTATTCGCTGGTGTCGTATATACTGGTCCATTATATTATCATATTCGTCGTTATACGAGTAGATTGTATTCAATGTACGTACGAAAAGTATTCGTCACGTTAATACGAAATATTTTTTTTAAAATTTTTTGCTTGTTTATTTTTTAAAAAATAACCCTTTGTTTACAGTGCGTCTTATTTCTCCTGCGGCTAGAGTATTCCAAACAGGAAAACCGGTTATTAGTTGCCGATTAATCGGTTTATACTCAAATTTTGTTAAAAGTTCTTAAATACAGCTGTGAAATTTTTAGCCGGAAACACAAATACAAATATTCAATTCATTAATACATACATGGTTTCCCATTACCTCCCACGAAAGGACCGGGGAGAACTTCTCACAATCACTGCGCTGTGCGCTTTTCAGTTTTCACTCACTGATTGGGACCTACTGTTTTACACCGATTCCGAACGGTATTTTGAGAAGCTGTTTCATGGCTATATACTCGATAGTGTCGCCGTCACTATGCGAGGTGACCGCCGCCGAAAGAAAATTTTTTTTTTTGAAGGTGGTCAGAGCAGGGTTCGAACCCAGGATCTCATGTACAAGAGCCGCGCACACTAACCATTGCACCACCGACGGCCGACGATATTCAATTCATTTCAATAAAAACCTATTCAATTCAGTTGAATTCAATTAAGAAGATGAACAGAATTTAACTGAATTAGACTTAGTTATATTAGATTGGATTGAATTGACTTTGACTACAGTGATGGAATTGAATTGAATTGAATTTTATTGCATTGATTTGAACTGAATTGAGTTGAAATGAATTGAACTGAATAGAATTGAATTGAATAGAGTTGAGTTAATTGAATTGAAATGAACTGAATTGAATTGAATTGAACTGAAGTGAAGTGAAGTGAATTGAATTGAATTGAATTGAATTGAATTGAATTGAATTGAATTGAATTGAATTGAATTGAACTGAATTGAATTGAATTCAATTCAGTTGAATTGAATTGAATTTAATTGCATTGTAGTGAATTGAATTGCATTGTGTTCAATAGAAATGAATTGAAATGAACTAAATTGAATTGAATTGAACTGAAATAAATTGAATTGATTTGAATTGCATTGTATTCAATTGAATTGAATTGAATTGAACTAAATTGAACTGAACTGAACTGAACTGAAGTGAACTGAACTGAACTGAATTGAATTGAACTGAATTGAATGGAAATGAACTAAATTGAATTGAATTGAACTGAATTGAAATAAATATCATTGATTTGAATTGCATTGTATTCAATAGAATTCAATTGAATTGAACGAAATTGAATTGAACTGAATTGACTTGAACTGAAATAAATTGAACTGAATAGAACTGATATGAATTGCACTGTATTCAATTGAATTGAATTGAACTAAATTGAATTAAATTGAACTGGATTGAACTGAATTGAATTGAATTGAATAGAATTGAAATAAATTGAATTGAATTGAATTGAATTGAACTGAAGTGCAAAGAATTGAACTGAATAGAATTGAATTGAATTGAATTCAACTGAATTTAATTGAACTCAACTGAATAGAACGGAATTGAATTGAATTAACTGATGTATTCTTTAACGGAAAATATAAAAATATTAAAATCTGATGAATGCTGCTATATTTTCAGAATAATAATGACTCTTCCTACGGGCAAAAAAACCAAGCCAAGAAATATTTTGTATTAATTTATTTCAACAACATATTGTTTACATACGAAATGAAACGCCCAAAAAATAAACGTAGTTAAAAACGAAAATTAACCGGTTTCACCGGTTTTCCCCATTCTTTGAAACCGAAAACCGGTTTTCCGAAAAAGTGATTTGAAGAATAACACGAAACCCGGTTTTTCGAAAATGCCGCGTTTTTGAACAATCTACGTGCAGATATCGGGAGCCTGATTACTTTTAAATTTCGTCATTGAAAACATCGTTAGCAGGTGGATGGTGCCCGATTGAATTCATATAAATCGCTTAAAATTCACGATTATTCGTATTACAACCTGCTGAATGGTGAGCTCTACGGGTAAGGCCTATAGACATGTTGATGTTTTCTGCATTGCAGCCTACTACGTGGTAGCGTATACGTTTTAACTGCATGAATTGCGAAATCTGTATGCAATTAACCGCCAATTATTGTTAGCAAGATACTGAAACTGGGTAATTTGTTTTTTAGTTCCATATAGTAAGGCCTGAAGTGAAGCGCCATTGTAAGTGCCTACAATTTAACCTGGTTCTAGAAATTTAAAATTTTTCTGGGAATATAACGATTTCAATGACACGTATTCTCAATTTCACTTAACTGATAGTGTTCGTGAAATGATTCCACTTTCCTGTGGACCAGTAAAACGTAAGCCATTAATTTCATCTTGATCGGTTATGTTTTGCGAAATTTATCTTGCCTATCAACCAACCAAATTTTGCGTGGTAACAGGCGGAAATGCAATGCGATTCGTAAGTCATTCCGCAGTTATCCTATTGACCAAAGTAGCAGGTATGATACAGAAACTGCAAATTGAAGCCGAAGTCCTGCATGCGCCTGTGTTATCTTGACTTGTAATATCGTTGGTAGACATATGATACTAGCATGATGGGCTCGGAAAGTCGTCAATTTTCCAAAGCATAATAGAATTTAATAAATTATTGTCTAATACCAAATTTTATTACGATCGGTTTTGATATGCGGAAGTTATCGATACTAATTCTTGTCGCAAGTTAAATATTTTCTAAAAACATTACACTTTAACCAGCAATCACAAAACAGAACATGGATATTTAATATTCACTTAGCTTCACAAGCGAAAATGTGAAAACTTATTATTTTCTAAAATTATCCTACTTTCTCTGAAAATATATATTACAAGAATTGCATAAACCGGCATTACTCTCCTTCTCGTATGAATATAGTATTTGTTAGAATTATACATTCCATACTTAACCTACCGCCCCTTTTTTATCCTAAGCTTAGACAGTCACGACATTACGTTCCACACAGCGTTCATGTATACGTGCTGGCACTTATTTACATTTCATCCTGTACGTGGCGCTGTACAAACACATTAGGTGGTGTGAGCAGATCCTTTTTTTTCGTTGCGAGTCAGAGTGTAAATGCGTCAGAGTGTGAGTGTGTGTGCGTTAATGCATGAGTGATAATTAAGTGGCCACATTTCATGTCCCCACTCATTTGATGTGGCATATTTACTTTTGCATTTATTGCCTCCTGTTGGTTGTGTTCCACTCGTCATCTTTTCTTTGCAACCGCATTGTTGACTTCTAAGCATTTGATTCAGTTTGAGTTGATTTTGTTTTTAAACTTTTCTACATTTCTTTATTGTTATTTTTGTTGTTTGTTATTGTTATTGTTTGATTGTTGGCTTTTTCAATTGCACTTGACTTTAAAATTTGTTATTCTATTTGTTGATTTAAAATCGTTTTGTTGCTTTTATTTGCAGCTTTTGGGAGGCAGGGAATTTTGCTTTTATGCGAAATGAATTTGATGCATTTAAATGTTTATCCATAATGCAAATCATTCATCCGTAACATGCACCCACACTATATGCATGTGCAAATTAAAATATGACAAAGAGATTGTGGTGGAATGGATAAACAGGACATTTATTTTCATAACAAAAATGTAGACATTTGTTTGAAACTTTAGAAATGATTTTCAAGTTGAACTCTATGTGTACTGAAGCGGTTATTCCTTTTCAAACATCCAGTATATATTTCTGGAATCCTAAATTAATGTAACGTTGCGAGGTTTAATTTTTTTTCGTTTAAATTCACATTCACATGCGAGGGACATAACAACACTTTTTGCTCACCCCTTAATACTGCGCGCTGAAAAAAAACGGCCTCTGTAACATATTCTCACAAACATGTGCTGCGGGAACCATGTATATGTTTCGAACACACTTTAAACATTTATGTTTGCAAGTCCCAAACTCAGGTGTATTTAAATGCAAACATTAGCTTGTTTACTGACAAATATGTATGCTTTTACGTGGAAACATATGCGCGCTTCATCCCAAACATCCATATACTTGCGTGAAAACATATGCGTATTTCCTACCAAACATAATAATATTTAGAAACGAATTATTCTTTCTTTCTTTATTCATTATAATTAAAATAAATAATTAATACACAAATTCAAATATTACTTTTTACTTTACTTTTACTTCTTTCATGAAATAAGAATCTGTTGCCCTTTTGCTTCTACTTTCTTTGTTGTCTTTCACGTTTCTGTTTTCAGAAGGTTTCAACTATGCCATGGTTATCACTATGCGTTGGTACACATACAATATACTTGTGCTTCTCCTTTCTTTGTTGTCTTTCACGTTTCTGTTTTCAGAAGGTTTCAACTATGCCATGGTTATCACTATGCGTTGGTACACATACAATATAGTACTTATATACATGTGTTTTTTTTATTATATTCCACAAATTGTCCGCCATTCCCATTTTTCCAGTAGAGGCTCGGGCAGAAAAAGGGATTCATGTTGTTGCCCTTTCCAGTTTCTTTCCTCAAAGTCATTTCTCACGTTGGTAGCACATATCAGTATATGCGAAACACATACACAAAAACCAAAGCAACATCACAAACCATTTAACCGTCCGAGCGTTGGCTTATTCTTTTTTCACTGATTAAGCGCTTTTGATATCATCTGTCCGACTAACCCCATTGACGACTGAATACATGAAATTAAAACGTAATGCATCTGCCAAAATGAGAAACACTGACTTCATCTGCAATTTGTACGAACATTCAGGAATCACTCACTGTTAGAATAATGCAAAAATACAGATCACACTTACAATATATAGACATTCGTTACCCCTCTTTTATTCTCTTGCTCTTGAGAGAGCATAAACAGTGCAACAAACACGGCTATATTTTATATAAACCAAAAATATATCTGAGTTGCAGACACATATGTTATAACATATTAATCATTGTGTCTCAAACATGTAATATTGAACAGCAAACACAATGCGTTTGTGCACAAGTATATTATATTTTCGAGAAGCTCCATACACATGATATATTTGCATCCAAACAACAAAAAACTACAGATTTTTCAGGGTGTAATAATAAATTAGTTAAATGAGAAAATATATCAGTACACGCCACTGGGATCTGCGATCATTAGGAAAATTTGAATGTGGTGTCCAGATAAGAACGATTGGAATATACATTTAAATAAACCCACAACAGTGCGAGATATCAGCTTAATACTGGCTTTATTTTGAAGCCATATTTCTATCATTATGTATGGAATAGCACATCATTAAAATGGCCGGATCAGCTTCACGCTCGCCGTGGAGTTACCAAGTCGTTAAATACATCTATTTAATTTTGAAAAATATCAATTTAAATTTCAAAATTATATTTGGAATTTGAAATACGTCAATTGAAATTTCAAAATTCTGTTTGAAATTTGAAATACATCAATTGAAGTTTAAAAAAATCAATTGAAATTTTAAAGACGTCAATTGAAATTTCAAAATTATTAACCGATTTTATGTATCGGGAGATTCATTGTGAGTAGTGTATTAAAAAAACCGGTTTTTGAAAAATGTCGGGTTTTTCTTGGCGATTTGGTTCACTCTAGGAAATCACTATACAGGGTGGAGCGCGGTAATTTGCTTATTTCGGAATGAAATAAAAAAATTATGAACCTTAGAAAAATTTATTTTATATTTTAATAATATTGAACGGTAAGGGAATTTGTAAATTACATGGTTTTAAATAGTGTATCTGGCAAATGTCGACCTTCGCTATCCACACTCTGCTGCATACGTTTTCTGAAGTTTTCATGAACTCTTAGGGCCAATGATGCCTACTCGTAATATGGCGCACCACACAGTGGGTTCACATGACGCATTCCCTGCTGTTCTCAGTGACGTTACCCAATTTACAATTGATTGAACAGCGAATCGTAAACGAAAAGCACGCTGCACTGCAATGATCGAGTGCGTTTCAACACAAAATGACAGTCGCAGACGAGGCTGACGAGCACAAATCTCCCGTCAGCCACTATAAGCCACGCACACTCTCCACTCTCTTCGACCAACAGTGCCGCCACAGCCTGCAGTGCAAAAAAGCAAATTACCGCGATCCACCCTGTATAAGTAGTGAGACTTCCGCTTGTGGTGCCCCTATATTCAGAGTTCGAGTAAAAGTCATGTAAAGACGAAAGAGGGTATGCGCCTTCACGTAAGTAATCCATATATCAAATTAATGATTTCCTGGTTAACACAAAGGTTGATAGTTGATTTTATCGATCCGGGAAAGACGTTGTTAAAGACACCTGCTTTATCGACAAGTACGACTGGAATACACTCCTTCAGGTAAATATATTTGTCTATGAACATCACTAAAGCGGACAGAGTTGTTTCCGTAGATTTTCTTTTATTGCATTCGGACTGCTGAGAAGTACCTATGATCGTTCGCAGATATAAGTCAACCATTATCTCCTTTGCCTTCAAAAGAAAAGATGAGAGACTTATTGGTCCAAAGACTTTTGGACTAATATGCGATGAATTTTAAACTTTCTGAATTCGGATTCTCTCTATCTAACTAAAATATAGAAATCTTTGATGCAGCTCATACACAGATTCAGAAGCTAGGAGATTTGTAGGTTTCAACCTTGGTGGTATTAGGGTGTTTGGAAAGAGTAATGTTTTTTATAATATCATTAAATCAGTGTACTTGGTCCAGTTTGTTTTACGAACATTTCTTATGGTCAGAAACACCTCCCATCATTCGATCAGCTGAAAGGCGTTCTGAGATGCAAAAGTGGTATCAAGGATGTCTTGCTTATCTATAGTAATAAAGGTGGGCTTTTTGCCCTGGTTACAAACATAAAGATTAGGGGCAGAATTTGCCCTACTTAATTCACCTTAATATATATTTGTACTTCATCAAATTGTGCGGTTCACATTGATGACCGCACAAAGAACGAGGCCCAGTTTACAGTCATCGGTCTAATCGATTAGATTCGACATCAGAAGTGACGGCCGTATTCCAATATCTTCATCGGGCAAATAGGCTGGCGCTAACCAGTTGTGGCCATTCTTCAACCTATTTCAGTTACGTGTTTTTATTAGTTGCGGAACTCACATCTAAATCGGATTTGGAAGACAGGCGTCGAAATTATTCGTTGATAGTCTTTTTTTGCCTATCTGATGGGTTCAGTAACCATTAGTGAGGAATTGAGCAGGTTTTAGGTTTGCTATCCTTCGCATCGACTAGGTCATCATAAATTTTATCTAGGAATTACCTACAAGAAGGCGCATAACTCCGTCCCTGGGAAGCGCGAGAGTAACTCGAAATGTGAATAGGTAACGTTCCTTCTCTGGAAGTTAGCAGTGAAGTGTGTTTTTCCTAGAACTAGAGGGATAAGGTTTGGGACATTGAACTGTCCGTGCAGGTGGAAAATTTCTGATAGCCATTGGGCTGCCGAAGCAGCTCACTATTCCCACGCAGTATGTCCTAGGCAATGGCTTTTTCGAAAACCTCCGTTAGCTAACTAGAGGGAGAAGGCGAAGCGAATGAACAGCCTGATTAGTTAGGCGATCACTGATACATCTCAGGTTATGTAGGTGACTGATGTCACTGAAGCTCATCAAACTATTGGGAATATTCTTTTGACCTTAGAAGGCGGATGAGCCAAACATATGGGCCAACGGCGAATACAATCCAAAAGAAGAAAATTTGGTATGCAGCGAAATGGGGCAGCAACAGACATATCAGTGATGACAACCATATTTTTCTCTCTTTTTAAGTTCTTTTACACTAAAAATCAATTTATGTTCTGACATTGACAACACTGATCATATCTTCCTTAAATTTGAATAGTTTTTGCATTTTCCTTAGCAACATTAAAATGTTGTTCAATATATCTTGCTGATATTTCGCGTGAACAACTTAGTACAGAGTGTTTCTTATATTCCAGGCCGACGTTTTTTGGGCGCCATTTACGTTTGGTTGATATTCGTCAGTTTGTAGTTATTTGACACACACTGAAAATCGATCTTTTTTTGTTGTTTGGATGCGAACATAAAGTGTGTTTGGAGCTTGTCGCAACACGTTTTGATACAATCCTTAATATCTTATAATAACGGGTTTTTCAACAGAGACGCTACAAAAGTAAATCGATAGGGACAGCAAACGACGCCATATTTTTTCCCCCTCTTTTGACATTTCTCTTCAGTAGGGTTTGCCATTTCATCATGGAAAGATATACGACCCAACAACGAGTCGAAATTATTAAAATTTACTACCGAAATTTGGAGTCAGTGGCCTCAACTTTAAGAGCGCTACGTCCAATTTATGGTTGTCATAATCTTCCTACCAGATCAACAATTGAGCGTCTAGTGGATCGTCTAGCAAGCTAGTGGAGCGTCTAGCAATCCACTCGTAATCCATGAGTCATTATTGCATCCCGAAAAAATTACGGTTTGGTGCGGTTTATGGGCGGGCGGCGTCATTGGGCCGTACTTCTTCCGTGATGATCAAGACCGTCACATTACTGTAAATGCGAATCGCAACCTTTCAATGATAACCGAATATTTTTGGCCCCAATTGAATAATATGGACTTGGAGGACATGTGGTTCCAACAGGACGGCGGCACAAGCCACACAACGAATGCCACAAACAATTTATTGGAAACCAAGTTTGGTGAACGTGTAGTCTCATGAAATGGCCCAGTCGATTGGCCGCCTCGGTCGTACGATTTGACGCCGTTAGATTATTTCCTGTGGGGCTACGTCAAGTCTATGGTCTATGCCAAGAAGCCAGCGACGATTGATAAACTTCGTACGAATATCGAACGTGAAATTGCAGCAGTATCGGCCGATTTATGCTTGAAAACCGTCGAAAATTGGGTTCAGTGTCTGGACTTCTGCAAGCGTGCCCATGGTGGCCATGCAAAAGAAATCGAGTTCCATACATAATGGCATCGAACGTACTTTCACAGGAATAAAGAATTTCATTGGTATCTAAAACCGGTTTTGTTTTATTTAAAAAAAATCTTTTGTAGCGCTCTTATTGAAAAACCCGTGATATGTGTTTGCGACCCATATACATATATTTATGTTTGTGATACAAATCCAGCTCTGTTTGTTGTACTGCCTGTGCTCTCACGAGAGCAAGAGAATAAATGAGGCACAACGAGAGAGTGCTACTGGTAAGTGTGCATCTGGATTTTTGCATTATTCTCTCAGTCAGTGAGTCATAAATATTCCTGACTGTGCCTGTAAATTGAAGATAAAGTCAGTGTTTCTTATTTTGCCTGATGTATTGCGTTTTAGTTTCATGTATTCAGTCGCCAATGGTTCATCGGACAGAGGATATCAAAAGCGCTTGATCAGTGAAAAAAGTATAAAAGAAGGCTCGGACGGTTAAATGGTTTGTGATGTAAGTTTGTTTTTTGTGTATGGGTTTCGTGTATATGTGTGTGTGCTACCAAAGTGAGAAATGATTTTGAGGAATGAAACTGGAAATTGCAAGAACGTGAAGTCCTATGGCTGTCCGAGTCTTTAGTGAGAAAATCGGAACGACGGACCATTTGTAAAATAGGAGTAATAAAAAAAACACAAGTAATTAATCCACGTTTGTCTTTCATGCAAGATATATAAATATGTTGTTTATGTACCAACGCATAGTTATAACCAAGCCATAGTTGAAACCTTCTGAAAACAAAAACGTGAGAGACAACAAAGGAAGGAGAAGCAAAAGAGCAGCAGATTCTCATTTCATGAAAAAAAAATCAAATAATGAATTCAATGCAAATAAATGTAAAAAGAGCCGTTTTAAATTTATTAATTTTTTGTATGAATTATTTATAATTGTGGTTCTATATTGTTAAAATTAATTATAATAAATAGTATATATGTATTGAAATCGAATAATATTTCGTTTCTAAATATTATTATATTTGGGAATAAATTTGCATATGTTTCCACGTAAGTTTATGTAGGTTTTGGGGAGACACGCGAATGCTTTCACGTAAGTATATGAATGTTTGGAATGAAGAACGCAAAAGCATACATGTTTGTCAGCAAACGTGATACTGTTTGCACTTAAATACAAGCAAGTTTGGGTTATAACATATGAGTGTTTGAAGTGTGTTCCAAACATATACATGGTTCCTGCAGATTATATTTTGGGAAAGAACGTTAGAGAGGCCGTTATTTTTCAGCGTGCAGTTGTTCAGAGCAGTCGATGAAAATATACTATGGAGCGTCTAACGCACCAATAAAGTGTTGAAGTCATTAAAAGCTTTTATTTACTTAACCGTTCAATTGTAAAAACGCGAAGAATTTTGCGTGATTTAAATAATTGGCGGAGCTAGTCAACCATTCAGCGTATTGTAAAGAATTTTGAAACTTTGTATAAACTGCGAAATAAAGTGAAGTTTGACTGAACTTGAAGCATATATACGGCACAATATACTGCTGCAGTGAGAGGCAATGGTGATGAAAGCCCACACATGTCAGTAGGACACCGTGCACAAGAATTCAAATGTCATTGTCATCTTTGTTCAAAATACTCAAAAAAGAGCATGGAATTCCATTTGGCAGCACACTAACTCTTACAGTCTTACTTTTGGTTTGGTTTGTGTCTAGACTAACATATAGGGAGAAATTTCTAGTTTAATGGGAAGTTTTCTAGGTGGAGCCTGTTTATTACATATTGTAGATTTGAACCGAATATAAAGTAAATTTAGAAAAACCAAAGTGAAAGAAGTTTAAAAAAATAATATTTTCTTAAATAAGTGCGTTTTCTAAACAAAAGTAAATTTTGTTATAAAAATACCTATTCAATTATTTAAACAGAGTACATTTTCATAAAAAATATACCCTATCTGAAAAAATATACCCTATCTGAAAAAAGTACCTTTGCTTAAAAAACTAAATTTTGTTACAAAAAGTACCTTTTCTTAAAAAGAGTAATATTTGTAAATAAGTACGTTTTCTGAAACAAGTACATTATCTTACAACAAATTGCCTTTTCTTAAAAAACTACATTTTCTTTAAAGAGTACCTTTTATGTAAAAAAAATAACTTTTCTTTAGATAAGCACCTACCTTTAAAATTGTACCTGTTCTTGAAAAAATGACCAATTCTAGAAAAATTATCGTTTCTTAAACAAAAACGTTTCTTCAAAAAAACCTTCTTTAAAAAAAAATACTCTTCTTAAAAAAATTCCTTTTCTAAAAGTACATTTCTTAAAAATAAAATAATACATTTTCTTTTCTTTTCTTGAGATAAGTAGCCTTTCTGAAAATAAGTAAATTTTCTGAAAAAATAAACTTTTCCTATAAAGAGTACCACTCCTTTAAAACGTACCTGTTCTTAAAAAAAGTACTTCATTGGAAAAATAATTCATACTCTTAGGCTTTTTCTTACAGAAAGTACTTCTTATTAAAAAAGGTACCTTTTCTTAAAAAAACATTAGCTTTTAGTGTAAGAAGTAGATCTCATGAAAGCAAGGACCTTGTCGGGAATATCTAATGCATATTCTTACTAAAGGGACCTAAAGATATACCGTTGTTTTAAAAAACACATTCAGTAAAAAAAAATTCTTAAAAAAAGTTTATCATTTGACAAAAAGTATCTTTCTTAAAGATCCATTGAAATTATAGTATTTTTCAACAGGTGCCTTAGGCGTGTTGGAACTGACTAGTACATAATATATAACCATATACGGACACAATTACGTGATAAAAGACCAAAGTCATGCACTCTGTTTAATGGGCCCCCAAAGATTTGGGGCCTTGGTGTAATTTTTGCAGAAAGTAATCATTTTGTCAGGCTGATATCTTGCAATTCATTCGGAACTTTGATTTACTCTCTGAGGAAATGTGAACGGTGGAAAGGTGAACAGGGCAACTAAGGTTAACAAAATGGAATTTTTGACCTTGGAGATGAAGTTTTTTTGATTTTATATGTTTACAATTTGTGTTTCGTATACCAAGAGCTACAACTTTCTCTCAGAGAGTAAATCAAAATTCCAAACGGTTTCCAAGATATGAGCCTGATGAAATGATCACTTTTTTTTGTACTAATGACACCGAGGTCCCAAATCTTTGGGGGCCCATAAAAAAAGTGCATGATTTTGGGCAAAACTGGGAGACACGGGTATTTTTTTTCAGTCGTTTATCACGTAGTGGTGTTATATTGTTTCATGTTGCACTGGGTAAGGATCCGGATTGACAAACTTGCATAAGAAAGTGATCCATAAAGGACGTTGATGGAACTCAATTTCTATCGAATTTATTTCGTAGATTTCTTACGGTTTGAGTTGAAGGCTCAGAAATTTGGATGAAAGTTTTTAATATTTCTCAATTTTCTTCAAGAGTAAAACGACAGATTTCGTAAATTTTTAACGGTTCCCTAATAATCTGTCACTTCATAAATGTCAAATTTACAATCTGGTTCGATATAAAGGGGAGCTCCAATTCTAAATTGTTCATGGTGCACCCGTTATTTATTTATATATCTATTTTATACAACCTATCTGTTGTAATATTTGACTTCCCCAGTTAGGCAAAATCATTGTTGAATAAATATCCCTTTGGACGTTTTGTACTTCTTTCTGGATTGTGAATCATGTTGATTGTTTTATGAATTTCTGCTAACATATTACTTGTGTTGTCATTAGTTCAGGAACTTACATCTAAATCGGAGTTGGCAGATATGACCCAAATTGTCTGGGGAAACTTATTTTCAAAAACTATCGGCGAAATAAATCGTTGGCATAGTCTTTTGCGTCTGCCTGAAGGGGTCAGTAACCATAGTGGGCTAAGTAAAATGATTTAGATTTGTAACACTGTGTTGTTATATCAGTTGTGTAAAAACCGAATAACCCAGTTAATTGACTTGAAATAACCGGTGAAACCGGTTCTTCGAGAATAACACTTTTTACAAAACCGACGTTCGGTTATCCGGCCGGAATTCGGTTAACCGGTTTACAGCTTTCGGTTTCGAATACATTAGTAACTACCCATTTTTTCCCCCATTTCCCACAGGCTAATTGATGGATAATTCTCCTTTGTCGTGGATGGCTACCCATTATTTTCCCCATACCCCCCATGTGGGTAATGGCAATAATAATAGATTACCCAGGGTAATCCTAGGTAACCCATTTCCCACGAAATACGAACCATGCGATATAGTTAAATTTTTTCTGACACCCGATATATAAAACATGGCTGGGAGGAAGTTTCTATGTGACCCTCTTTCATTATAAAATTGATTGGAATTCGAATTCGATGCGATGAATCGTTAAACAGCATCAATCTTGTCAAGAATAAATCTGCAATAAAACACATTTTGTCGTTTTGATTCTCTCATATGCTTTATTTCAGACATATTTCATCCATATTTATTAATATATATATATTGTGTTTGTTGTTGTTTTATTTTATTAATATGTAGCAATAATTTTTAAAAACTAATTGTAAGTGTAATTGTTTTTATTGTATTCTTAAACAAATTGGCCTTATGTTAAAAATCGATGCGCATATAAATCTAATTACAAACTGTTTATTTTTTGCCTTTATACATCATATAACGTGTAACCTGCGATTGGGTTGAGATAATGATAAACATTTAATTGTTTTTTGTATCAGTAATTAGTTTTTACATTAAATGTATTTGTTTAATGCCACTTTGGGATACTTGAGTAATTTTATAATAATTTATTAATAATATTATACTGTATTACTATGAAGCATATAAAGTCAACAAGTTTGTGTGTTATCATTTAATTTACGAGTATGTACTTACTTCGACGTATATTAACATTTATTTTCATGAATTACAATAGTTGATTAAGTTCTTTTTTTTTTGTATAGATTTCTATAGCATTATGTATATTAAAGTGAGATATTTATGACAGAAAGTGAAAGGAATTATTTAGTTTTTTTTAAAGAGCTTTAATTGATTTGTTACCTTCAATAACAATTAGAAATAATATAAACTAAAAAGTAATATATGTATTGTGTCCCTGAAGAAATCAGAAATGCTTGCAAATTTAATTTTTAAAATAAATATATGATCAGTTAAACCAGGAGATCTAATTTGAAATAAAACTCAAAACTTTGTCGAAATTACAAATGTTAACAAACAACATTTAAACATTAATTTTGAAAATTTTGAATTTCTAAAGAAACATCACTTGATATTCAAAACCCAGTACACATAATTTAAAATAGACATATTAAAATGTAGGTAAATCTTTGCGATTGACATTTACAACTGTTCAAGAGAATTGTAAAATGTTACAGAAGAATTGGAAAATTCATCACAGAAAATGCAAATTACATGGGTTGTAAATTGGTAATAAATTGGAATACACACAGCTAGCGTGAGTTTTTTTTTATTTACAGCCTGTTTTTCTATCTCGAACAAAAAGCTAAGCGAACGAAAATCAATCAATCACATTTGACTTACAGTGGATTCCTCTAAGTTGAAAATTTTCGTTTGTCTGACTCAATGTTTGTTTGAACAAAAATTTGTATTGAAAGTTCGACTTGAAACGACAAGATTGTGGAACCCAAGTCAACATTCTTTCGTCTAGAATACGAACGAAAGCTTTTGTTCGAGATACAGAAACAGGCTGTTAATCGGTGTGTTATATTACAACTGAGCAATTTGCTTTATTCCAATTAAAGACCTATTAAATTTATTGCACAGAGATGTCGTTTTCAAAATGAAGTTTAACAAAATGCATCTTCTGGATTTTTGCCCACCCCTGTAGTTAATTCATATTTTGCCACTGATGAAAAATTCATCAAGCTAAATGCTGGCAAAAATTAAATTTTCAAATCTGTATCTGTTGTTGTCGCTGGTGCTATGGCTAGTGTGCGCGGATCTTGTGCATCAGAACGTGGGTTTGATCCCTGCCCTCACCACGTTACATTTTCTTCAACGACGGCCACAGCGCTTAGTGATGGCGACGCTCTAGAGTACTTAAAAATGAAAAAGGCTCTCAAAATACCGTTCGGAACCGGTGAGAAATTATACGTCCCAATCAGTGATTGTGAGAAGTTCTCACCAATCCCTTCATGGATAGTAATGGGAAACGGATAGATGCACTCTGGAAAATCTGTATTTGTTTGTTGTCTGAATGCAAATATAAAGTGTGTTTGTAGCTTGCGGCAATTATAATTTACTTGTGCTCAAATACATTGTGTTTACTATTCAATATCACTGTGTGTAATTTTTCAAGTCATGGCAATAAAACCACATACGGGCAACACTACGTGATAAAATACCAAAAAAAAGACCCCTGTCTCCCAGTTTTGCACAAAGTCATGGACTTTTTTTTATGGGCCCCAAAGATTTGTGGCCTCGGTGTCATTTTTGCAAAAAAGTAATCATTTTGTCAGGCTCATATCTGGCAATTCGTTCGGAATATTGATCATCACTAAGCATCACTAAGCGAGGTGGCCGTGGTCGAAGGAAGTGTAAGGTGGTCAGAGCAGGGATCAAAAAGATTTTTGGCCTCGGTGACATTTTTGATAATAATTTGATAATTTTGATAATTTTGTCAGGCTAATATTTTGCACTTCGTTCGGAATTTTGATTTATTTGCTAAGGGAAAGTTGTAGCTCTTGTAAAACATTGTCAACATATAAAATCAAAATAACTTCATCTTCAAGGTCAAAATCGCTAAAAACTTTAAAAAATTCGATTTTGTTTTACCTTTTTCCCCCTGTTCAGGTCCATAGGTAGCAAACCGTTCAAAATTCAAGGAAACAATCAACAACAGAAATGCACCTAAGATCTCAATAAACAACTTTCTTGACCATATGGACTTCTTAGGAATGATTCTTATATTATCAGCTGCGCCCCTTGTTGCGTGTGCTGAGCTTACTGCTTTGCCTGTGGTGCTGCTGTAGGCGAGATTGCATAGTATCTCAATGTTGAAGTAAACGCTGTTAAGAATCATTGGGTTAAACCTTGAAACTAGATGTCGCAGTATCTTGCCAACTATAAATCCGCACCCGAATTCGTTCTTTCGCTCATGGCAGCTGTAGTAAATATCACAGTTTTCGTTTCTGGTGCAACCGTATCCTGTCCATCGCATTTGCTGGATAGCTGTGATGTCAGTTTTATATTTTCCAAGGACATCCCCATTTGGAAAGTGGTACCCGTCCTGTATAGCTTTCGCACATTAAAGGTACATATCCTTAAATCGTTGTCCTTATAACGTTTGTGAGGGTCGTCAACAGAGGGTTTCATTGTTCATTATCTTAATTGAGTGTTTTAATTACCAATATAACGGTGGCGGGGGGAGGCAAACCCAGTCCACAGTGGTTTGCATTTTACCTACTGCCAGGATGATTAGATTTCTGCCGCCAATTATGGATCAGACGCTGACCAGAAAGCAGTGTGTCGAAATTGGATTTTGGTTTCTGCAATTTTGATCCGCCGTTGGCCAGGGGTGTTGGCTCATCCGCCTTCATGGGACACAAGACTATGTCCTTCAGTTTCAGTGACAGGGTCACCTAATAATCCTGAGATGTATCAGTGATCGCATATCCAATCAGGCTGTTCATTCGTTTCGCCTTCACACGTTAGCTAGCTACCGGAGGATTCCGATAAAGCCGTTGCGCAGGACATACTGAGTGGAAGTAGTGAGCCCAATGAACGAATCATTTCTGGCCACTCCCAAGTGAATGGCTATCAGAAGCTTTTCACCTCCAAAGACAGTCCAACGCTGAATATTATACTTATAAAAAATAACCCATTTCCCATTACATCCCACGAAGGGATTAGGGGGAGAGCTCTCACAATTAGTGAACTGTGCCATTTCTAATTGTTCACTGACTGGTTGGGGCCTACACCTGTTTACTCCTGTTACGAACGGTATATTTGAGTAGATTTTTCACTAAGCGAGGTGGCCGTCGTCGAAAGAAATGTAAGGTGGTCAGAGCAGGGATCAAACCAACGTCCTTCTGAACAAGAGCCGCGCACACTAGCCATTACACCGCCGTCGGCCACAACGTTATAGTGACATGATAATAAATTTTTAATGGCCTGATGACATGGACTTGGACAATATGTGGTTTCAACAGAACGGTGACACTTCCCACACAGCGCAGGAAATAATGGTCCCATTGGGTATGAAGATTCCAGGACGCATTACATCACGAAACACGAGAGGTCAAGTGGACGCAGAGAACTTCCGATTTGACACCATTAAAATTCATTTTCTGTGGCTACGTGAATAGTGTGGTCTATGCTAATAAGCTCAAGACGATTTCCGAGCTGAATTGCACAGAGTCATGTAAAATTTTGACACGAGCACCCTTTGTTGCCAGAGGAGTCGTGGTGGGGATTTAACGAATATTGTGTGTAATACATACGTCATAGACTCAAAACATGATGAAATCCAAAAAATAATTTCGATATTTTTCTTTATAAAAGAAAATCTGCGGTCTTGTTGAATCACCCTGTGAATATACATTAGGGTGTCCCATCAATAAACATTTTTTGCTCAAGCTTTATTTGTAAGCTTATAGGGTAAAGTATTTTAGAAACTTTTCTCAGATTTTTCGGAAGAGGTTTAGAGGTCGCGCAAGTCGAATTTCCCCCAAAAATCGGGTATTCCGGACGTTTTTTTTCTTAGTTTGTAAATCAACACTGTTAAAGTAAAACGTCCAAACTTTTATTGTGCATGCATAAACGGCCAATTTTGGCAATGATTTTGCTCAATAACAAATTTTTCGTAATTTTGGATAACATTTGTAAATAACGCTTTACATCTTTTAAAATTTCTATGAAATTTTTAAAAAACTACTAATGCTCTTTAAAAGACGAATAAAGCACAAGCAATTTTGTGGAAAAAAATTTTGAATTTGCTGTTACTGTTCCAGAGTTATACCATTTGAAAGCCTTTTACCCATTGTATGAAACTGATAATATTATAAACTGTTTACCATTTTTGCATCGGAATTGCTTTAAATTTCTACGAAAATTTAAAATACTAATGATGCACTTTAAAATATGGATAAATTTCAAGCAATTATGTCAAAAGCTATTATGCATTTGCAGTTACTGTTCCAGAGTTATTCCACTTTATCGGATTGCTTTAAACATTGTATTATTAAAAATATCTACATGCGCTAAGTAACGGCAAAGAACTGAACGCGGTCCCGGCAACATATTGCAGGAACCATATATATGATTGCTTTCAAAAATATATATGTTTCCTCCAATATGTTGCTGGGGCTGTTTTCTTCTGCGTGCAACTCTTCGTTGTAGGTTTTTTCATGAATACAAGTTTTAAAGTAAATCCGATGCAAAAATGGGAAAACAGTTTATAGTATTATTAGTTTCATACAACGGGTAAAGAGTTTTAAAACGGCATAACTCTAGAACAGTAACCGCACATTCAAAATTTTTTTCACAAAATTGCTTGTAATTTACACGTCTTTGAAAGTGCATCATTAGTATTTTAAATTTTGATAGGAATTTTAAAAATTTTAAAATTTTTAAAAATTTACTAAAAAATTTAATACGTTGTACCTTATTGAGCAAAATCACTACCAAAACTGGTGGTTTATGCATATACGATAAAAGTTTGGACGTTTTGTTTTAAAAATGTTAACCTATAAACTAGGAAAATCGTGTTCGTTGATCGAGTTTTAGGTAAAATTGAAAAAAAAGCTTTCGGAGTACCCGATTTTTTGGGGAAATGCGACTTGCGCGACATATAAACCACTTCCGAAAAATCTGGAAAAAATCTCACAAATACTTTACCCTATAAGCTTTCCAATTAGGCTTGAGTAACCATGAAAATCGAAACAGAAAATTTTTTTGGGACACTCTAATGTACATAGGTATTGAGGTTGAATAAATAAAATTATCAAGTCTAATCCAAGTGAGAGAAAACATTCAAAACTCTCACGAAAGTGATTTTGAGCACGACGAAGCTTTAGTTAATATTATTATTTGTACTAAGTAAGTAAGTCTATTGTATTTCAGGCAATAACAGAAATCAAGTCTAATGAGAGTTGATGGCTCATTCGCCATATAAAGAATTTTTGCGAATGTTTGCTTGCCCTGGGTGCTTGTGATATTTTCCTAACATTTGCATACTACGAGTAATTCTCAACTCATTTGGATTTTCGTTTGTTTAAATTCCACACAATCGGTAATGAAGATCTGTGGCTAGGGATCATGAGGAGGGTTTTGGCAAAACCTTTTTTAAAAAGAATCTCTCACCAATAGAGATATTGAGTAGTCTTGAGCTTGTATAATTTAGTTGTCAAGTCGCTGATGTTGCGTTATTATAGTTTGTTATTATACAAGGTGGCGCAAAAGTAATCCTCCTATCAGAAAATGCTATAAATTCTGCGATTGGCCCCTAATGTCAGTTCTGTTTTGACATTTGTGTAGTAAACACATGCAAAATACACGTTAATAAATAATGTTACGCTACACTGCTCCAGAACGCGGAATATTGCTGACTATTTATTTGACCAATAATCGGTCGGTAACTTTGGCACAACGTGAATTTCGTCGCAGATTTCCTGGCCGTCCAACGCCTACTGGTGAAACACTGCGACGTTTAGCCGCTCGCCTCGAAGAGACTGGCACAATACGAGATGCTGCCAGGCGTGGCAGACCCCGGAGTAGCCGTTCTGCAGAGAATATTGCTGCTGTAGCCGAGGATGTCATGGAAGCGCCGTGGGCGCTACAGAGCAATGATCAACGAGTTCTTTTTGCCGCAACTTGATGAATTGGGATTGGAAAACATGTGGTTCCAACAGGACGGTGCAACGGCACAGTAGTTTGTACACACAAGTACATAAATTTCAGTCGGGTGAACCGACTTAAATATACCCTCACCCTAAGTCGTCCATAGCGACCGAGTGCTATTAAAATGCACATATATTCGCCATTGCGTTGAACGAATGAGGGTGGCAAATATGCCAGTATTCAAGAGTAGAGTGGCATTGCGCTAAATGTTATTCAATACCTTACTTAATTAGGATCCTAAGTGATTTCGTGACTACTAACTAATTTTTATATGGGACGTACAAAAATGAGCATGACGAAGTTCTTAATTTGTTATTACACAGTAGCTTTTGACAGAATATTCACAACATTTTATAAGACCAGTTCTGACTTTCTGGCGATATCTAGTCGGTAAACCGGAAAGCTGACCATCTTTTCTATGGGAGGTACTAAAATTGGCGTGGTAGAGTAGTTCATTTATAATCTTTAGGAAAGCATTGTCTTGTACCGAAATTCATTAAGATCGGTTGTAGTATACGAGAGTTTTCGTGTCGATCAACCTATCTTCCGCCCAAGTTTTGAATGAGAGGGATCAGAGTGGGTGTGGCAAGACTACTTAATTCCCATAGAAGAGTGGCATTTGACTATATTTTGTCTAGTACCAAATTTCATAAAGAAGGTGAAGCTACTCACATCTAACGGAAGAAGAAATATGATTTTGTACTAAATGTGATAATTTGTGTGGGAGGTACCAGAAGGGGAGTGGTCAAAACGCCCGTTTACAATCTCAAACTGAGTTTGGAGAAATAATAGTCCCTGACAATCGGTAATAGTCACTGTGATTGGTAAAGATTTACGGCAGTTACCGTGTTGACCAGCCTGCCAGCCAGACAGACAGACGGACATAGCTCAATCATATTGCTCGTTTTAAAATTTGTACAAAATTGGACTGAAGAGCGAATTGCTCAAAAACACATCAAAAAAGTTTAAAAATGTAGGTCTTGTGTGTTTTCTGTTTGCTAAAGTTTGTCAATGATTTAAAGTAGTGTGCTGGACTTGTGTGCTACGTTGTTAATTAAAAATTTCAAAGTATAGTAAGACTTCGTCGATTCGACGAAGATTACCTTTAATGAACGTAAAATATGATTACCCTTCTAGGGTTTAACACGAATTTCAACCAGAGAGGGTCTAACACGACTTCTTCTATGCGTTACATTTTATTCCGTATCAAATGATATTCACGATATTGCAGGATGACCCTGACGAACACCAAATCCACAGTGAAAGTTGGTAAGGATCTTACCGAACCTTTCGAAACCAAGCGAGACCTCTGGCACCCTATCGTGCGATCTCTTTAACATCTTAACAGAGATTGTTCGGAGAAAAGCTGCTGTTAACATGAATAAAACCATCAGCAGCAAAAGTCAGATGCTGCTCGTGTATGTTGATGATATAGATATCATTGGACGCACAGTTAGAGAAGTTACTGCGGTGTTTTCGAGAATTGAGAAGAAGTCACGAAAAGTGGGTCTGACGGTAAATGCGGACAAGACACAATTAAAGGTTAAAACGAGCCGGGCCTCCACGCGATTAGACCAAAGCTTGATCGTTAATAATCGTTATAATTTCGAGGTGGTGGACGATTTTATATACCTCGGATCTGCCGTAAACAGCAACGTCAGCCTTGAGATCAAGCGAAGAATTGTGCTTGCGAATAGATGTTATTTTGGGCTAAGCAACCACTTTAGAGATAAAGCCCTCTATCGAATAACAAAAGTCCAGCTATACCAGACTGTCATACAACCTGTCTTGGTTTATGGCGCAGAATCCTGGGTCTTATCGTAACAGTCAAAACGTCTGTAGGAGTCTGCGAGAGAAAAATACTCCGAAAAATTTATGGCCCTATAGTGCACAACAGCGGGTATCGGCGATGCATGGACCATGAGCTGTATGACCTATATCCCGACATTATCATAGTTAAGCGGATCAAACTAACGCGATTGCGTTGGTTAGGGCATGTTAGTAGAATGGATGAAGACGAACAAGCACGAAGGGTTTTCGAAACCGAACTCGAAAGAAGACGAAAAATAGGAAGACCACGACTCCGCTGGAGGGATCAGGTTGACGAATCCCTGCGTACACTTCGTATTGCCAACTGAAGAGATAAGGCATCAGATCGAACTGGTTGGCGAAATATGTTATCTTCGTTTTGTAAGGTCCCTGACCCCTCGGGTGTGTTCGAGACCGGATAAGTAAGTAAGTATCAAATGATATTCATTATATCATTGGACTTTCTGAATTCCTGAAGCTCAAACGAACGCTTTTGTTCGCTTGATAAACGTCATGCGTCCGATTTGCTTTCTTTTATCATGCACAAGAACGACAAAGCGAATGAAAATCAATGCATTCGCGTTGATTTTTGTTTGCTTTGTCGTTCATTGGCATGTTAGGGAAACCAAAATTAGACGAGTATCTTTTACCAAGCAAACGAAAACCTTAATTTGAGTTACAGGATTTGGCTCATAGTATATTCAACAACCAACTAATAACTACTTTTTTCCAGCAACCAACAAATGGCTAAAAGTGATTGGAATAGTTGAAGTTCAGATGAAATTCGTCTTTTAGATAGCAAAAACAGAGATCATTGAATTGAAAATAAATTTTGAATAATCAAACGTGATTTACAATGCATTATAGTCCATTGAACGTGCATAAACATCACTTGATTGTATCTAAAAAAAAAAATGGTTCCCAAACGGTGGTCCGCAGACCCTTGGGGGTCCGCAAGCCATACCAGAGGGGACCGCAATATATCATTAGATTATACATTACAAAAAACCAACCAAAAATGGATCGTTGGTTGAAAAGTGGATCGTTAAAACGAGATAGGCCTATAGAAGATGAGGAAGAGAATGTCTCTGATCTTAAGGTTAATAATTCAGTGACTATCGAATTGAACTTGTCAGTATCTCTTGAACCCAACTCGTCGGGGTCTCTCGAAGCCAACTCCTCGGAGTCTCTTGAACCCAACACGTCGGCGTCTCTCGAACCTAACTCGTCCAAGATCAGTGTTAAGCCTACTGCAAAAATTAGAAAATATAATTTTGATTACACTGTGTAATTTTTTAAGTCATGGAAATATACCATATACGGACACCACTACCTGCTAAAAGACCAAAAAGAAAAAAAAAGGCCCGTGTCTACCAGTTTTGCCCAAAGTCACGCACTTTTTTAATATGGTCCCCCAAAGATTTGGGGCCTCGGTGTTATTTCTGCAAAAAAGGAATTATCTTGCAAACCGTTCGGAATTTTGATTGTGAGGGAAAGTTGTAGCTCTTGTCATAAAGAACAAAAATTGTGAAGATATAAAATCAAAAAACTTCATCTTCAAGGTCAAAATCGCAAAAAACTTTAAAAAATTTGATTTTTTTTACCTTTTTCCCCTGTTCAGGTCCATAGGTAGTAAACCATTAAAAATTCAAGGAAACAATCAGCTACAAAAATGTACCTAAGATCTCAATAAACAACTTTCTAGAACATATGAACTTCAGTGGAATGCAGAGGGGCTTCAGGAAATAACACCCCAATTGCAAAATGAAAATGGGCCCCAAACCAATACACAGGTTACAACAACACGAAATTTTGGGGTGTTATATCGTACATTTGGGCTCCATCCATTTTCGCTTCAACTTTGGCTGTTTTTTGGGGGGGGGGGTTTCATGTTTTGGGGTGTTATTTCATAACTAAATTGGAGTGTAATTTCTCGGGGTGCTATTTCGTATGGCTACTATAAAACTTAATGAAAAAACACCCCATAATAACAAATGAAAGTAGGACCCAAATATACTAAAAACTAAATAAACTATATTTTACTGTTTAGAAAGAAATGAAACAAATGAAAAATTTTTTGCCTGCGGCGCTTCAACACATGATCAACAAAAATTTTAATAAACTATATTTTACTGCTTTAGAAAGAAATGACAAAAATTTTTACAAAAAAAGACGTCAAAAAAAGGGGAGACAAATATTTGAAATAAATATTAAATTCTATCTTAGTTTGTTTAATGTTTCATGGAATATGGAATAAGGGTGTCCCAACCAGAACGCAATTTTTAAATCTGGCAACATTCGAAGTGTCATTGTTTGACATTTGAACAATTGTTATTGTTTGCTAGTAGAAGGTACGAGGTTAGTAAAAATGGAGCGCTACACGAATTAATTAATTATTTAATTGAGTATTGGAGAGATAACATGAAAATGCTGATTTTGCCGCTAAAATCATCTTCAGTGACGAGGCCCATTTCCATCTTGATGGCTTCGTCAATAGGCAGAATTGTCGCATTTGGGGTGAGGAAAATCCTCGAGTGATGCACGAGAAGCAAATGCATCCTCAACGTGTCACTGTGTGGTGTGGTTTTTGGGCTGGAGGAATCATTGGACCTTTTTTTTATGAAAATGAGGCAGGTCAAGCGCAAACAATCAATGGTGTTCGGTATCGTGAAATGATAACCAGTTTTTTCTTGCCTCGAATTGAAGAAATGAATGTAGAGGGCATGTGGTTCCAACAAGACGGCGCCACATGTCATACAGCCAGAGAAACAATTCAATTGCTGCATCAGTCATTTTAGAAATTGCGCTCTTGTTGGGACACCCTTTATATTCACTTTGAAATTAAACAAATCGACGGATAAAGCAAAACCAATTTTTTCTATTGGGGCCGATTTTCCTGGGGTGCAATTTCTATTCTTTAAAATTACATTTCAAGAAAATACACCCCAAAGAGTCAATGAAATCTGGCCCAAATTTTATCTGTATACAACAAATAATTATTTTGGGGTCCTCTTGCGCTTATTGCAGCCTTATTTTTAAACGGTTTAAAACCAAAAAATGAAAGCCGCCCCCACTAAAATATTTGGGGTCGTGATTTACAATTTTTTGGGGCCCTTCGTCATTGCTTGGGAGGCTATTTCATTTTGAAATTTGTGGCCCACCTTCATAATGAAAACAAATCCTAAATTTGGGGCCCATTTTCATTATGCAATTGGGGTTTTATTTCTTGGGGCCCGTCTTCCGGCCGCCATGAACTTCCTAGGAATGATTTTTAACACCGTTTACTTCAACATTGAGATACTATGCATGTAGAACATTTCTAGCTTTAGGTTTAGGAATTAGTGGGGGTCCTTGTCATTATAGCGAATATATGAAGAGGTCCTTGGACAAATATTGTTGGGTATCCCTGATCTAAAACACAGTTTAATTCCAGTACTTTACATTACACTCAATTCAGTACAAATTACTGGCATAAAAAGATTTCGATTTCAACTCTAAAATATAGATTCTAAAAAAATAATTAATTAACTTTGCTCATTTTACATCCTAAAATAAGAGACAAGTGCGCCTGGCATTTAAACGCTATCAAGGAGTAATGTCAAAATATAGTTCACCCTATTAGAAAATATCAAATAGATTTGATTTAATATAGCCAGAGGAAATCATAGAACAAAGCGTTTTGCCAATGGTTTTTTTTTTTAATTTTGTATTAAAAAGCAATTCCTTTGGCCCAAGTATTTCAATCGGGCTCACAAACCATATTTTCTAAATATAACAAATTTCAACATAAATAATTTTTTTTCTTCTGCTAGTTCCTAACAAATATTTATTCAAAATACCGCTTAATATTAATGCATTTTAAATTGGTATTTACACACTAACCTTATGATTTAATTAAAAATAATAATTATATATTGATTAAAAGTTTTCTGATTTTATGCATAATCTACTCTAAAATTCTGTGTTTTGTTTGTATTTGATTTTGAATTTTTTTTTAAATTACTTTAAACAATGCAGTTATTAATTAAGTGCTTATATTACATTTTATTGGTTTTTATAAAATAAAATAATTTGTTTAAATAACCAATACATTATTGATAATTGTGCTACACTTGAGGTGTTAATAGTCGCCGTGGCTTAATATTTCGTAGATAATTAACGACACAGCTTAATGTCACGGCCGTTAATAGGGTAAGCAGTGATGTTATCACCTTGGAACTGCTGTTGAAAACTTCATTGTTTTCCAGAGACAGAGAATTGGCATCGTGTTGCAATGTTTTGGTATCTAAATTTCCACGATAGTTGGGATGATCTGGACCTGCAACAAACCACAAAATAAAACATATAATAAATTTATAAAACTGTGTTAATAAGTAAAATCATTGTGGAAATATAGAATTTCACTTGAAGGCTTTGCCAACAAAATATTGAATATCTTTGTATATATTTGAATTTCCTGAAATTTGTGTATTTTCAAATGTATTGAATTTCTACCTCATTTTTATCGCATTTCCATGTTTACCAGGTATCATAATCAAATTTCTATCTGCGTATATATATGTATGCAACTCCTTAAAAGGTGTTTTCCACCAATACAAATGCTATTATTATACAATATTTTATTATATTTTTTCAATATCCTTTATCGTATCCTTTTACAACACGAATTGGTGTGGTTCTTCGAATGATTCACTTGTATACCAAATCAAATCATTGCTTGATGACATGACACTTATTTTTTATAGATTCACACAATTGATTTGAAGTGACATTGAATGCTTCAAATTCGAGCGTCTTTGCGTGTTTAGAGTTGATGTGTCATATGCCCCCCTTTAGCATATTGTCATTATCATATTGAGGGGTTTAGTTATAGACTGAACTACACCAATGACTTGATTGTCGGTTTTTATTAAAATCAAAAAGAAAACAGGTACTTAGTTGAGAATTTGAATTTGTACATAGTTCAACAGTCGTTTTTCTTCAAGTTAGTAAAAATTCACTATTAGATAAAATCTTAATCTGCACATTTAACTTCAACACGCTAAAATGGAGATACGCTCAAAGAAAAGTGGCACAAAAATACAAACCGTCCAAAAAAAAAACATGAGGCGTCAATTGACACACGGTTGGATTGAAGTTGCCTTCGATATAAAATATGTGCTAGTTAATTCCAACACGCCTAAAGAGCCCTTTGAAAATACGATAATTTAAATGGATGTTTAAGAAATGATACTTTTTGCAAACGGATAAATTTTTTAAGAAACAATTTTTTTATAGAATGTGTTTTTAAAAAAAAGTATATTTTTATGTCCCTTTTGTAAAAAATGTATTAAATATTCCTGAAAAGGTGATTTTTTAAAGAGAGATACTTCTTTTATTAAAAGCTAATGTTTTTTTAAGAGAAGGTACTATTTTTAAGAAGAAGTACTTTCTGCAAGGAAACGCCATAAGAGTATGATTACATGGAGGTACTTTTTTTTAAGAACAGGTACTTTTTAAAGAAGTGGTTATCTTTTTAGGAAAAGGTTATTTTTTAAAAAAATTTACTTATTTTCGGAAAGGCTACATATCTCAAGAAAATATAAGAGAAGGTATTACTGCATTTTTAAGAAAATGTACTTTTAAGAAAAGGAATTTGTGTACGAAAAGGACTTTTGGTAAGATAAGGTATTTTTTTAAAGTTTTTAAGAGAAAGTATTTTTTTTTAAGAAAATGGTTTTTTAGAATTGTTTCTTTTTTCAAGTATAGGTACATTTTTAAGAGTAGGTACTTATCTCAAGAAAAGTTATTTTGTTTCACAAAAAAGGTACTCTTTAAAGAGAAGGTAGTTTTTTAAGAAAAGGCAATTTGTTGTAAGAAAATGTACTTCTTTAAGAAAAGGTACTATTTAAAAAAATTAATTTTTTTAAGAAAAGGTGTTTGTTTAGAAAATTGGACTTTGTTTTAGAATTGGTTTTTTTTTCAAGAATAGGCACATTTTTAAGAGTAGGTACTTATCTCAAGAAAAGTTATTTTGTTTCAAAAAAAATTAACTCTTTAAAGAAAAGGTAGTTTTTTAAGAAACAGTAATTTGTTGTAAGAAAATGTACTTTTTTAAGAAAAGGTACTTATGTAAAAAAAAAATAATTTTTTTAAGCAAGGTGCTTTTTGTAAGACAATTTAGTTTTCATTTTTTAAACTTCTTTCACCTTGGCTTTTCTAAATTTACTTTTTATTTGGTTCAAAACTACAATATACACTAAATATTGGTTACAGGCTCCACCTAGAAAATTTCCCATTAAACAAGAAATTTCCCAACATATATGAGACATCTAGTTAGTCTAGACACAAACCAAAGCAAAAGTAAACAATATAGTTTATAGACAGGGTTGTAACACAATAGAGTTAAAAAAAAGTTGTTTGAGTTTTTTCTTTCCAAAAACGAATCTGAATGCAGTGAAATATCAGCCGAATCCTAACACAGAAAGATTGTATATATATTGGACCGAATCACAAAAAAAATCCTCAAAATGTACCTTGGTTTGTTTCATGATGATTCCCAAAATATTTCGTGTCTAGCGTTAAGATCCCGTGAGCTGGACCATTTTTAAAACAGGTATTTTTCTTAGGTATTTCAAAGAATTTTGTAGTTTAACTAAAGACAATGTATACAATATTAGTGTCGCATATATAACGGGTTTTTTAATAAGAGCGCTACAATAAAACAAAACCTGTTTTATAGACCAATGAAATTCTTTATTCCTGTGAAAGTACGTTCGATGCCATTATGTATGGAACTCGATTTCTTTTGCATGGCCACCACGAGCACGCTTGCAGAAGTCCAGACGCTGAACCCAATTTTCGACGGTTTTCAAGCATAAATCGGTCGATACTGCTGCTATTTCGCGTTCGATATTCGTACGAAGTTCATCAATCGTCGCTGGCTTGTTGGCATATACCATAGACTTGACGTAGCCCCACAGGAAATAATCTAGCGGCGTCAAATCGCACGACCGAGGCGGCCAATCGACTGGGCCATTTCGTGAGATAACACGTTAACCAAACTTGGTTTCCAATAAATCGATTGTGGCATTCGCTGTGTGGCTTGTGGCGCCGTCCTGTTGGAAACACATGTCCTCCAAGTCCATATTATCCAATTTGGGGCCAAAAATATTCGGTTACAATTGAACGGTAGCGATTCGCATTCACAGTAATGTGCCGGTCTTGGTCGTCACGGAAGAGGTACGGCCCAATCACGCCGCCGGCCCATAAACCGCACCAAACCGTAATTTTTTCGTGATGCAATGATGACTCATGACTCTTTTTTCATTTGAAAGTACAATCCTTCCGGTTAATAATGAAAATAATTTCATTCAAATGGCTGCCTCGGCTGGCCATGCAGTAGCCTACACGATCACGAATATTGTCCTTTAAAGCGTCAATTGTCTCTGGCTTATCGGCGTAACTCTTATCTTTGAGGGCACCACACAATTAATAGTGCAACGGTGTCAAATCGCAGCTCCGAGGTAGCCAAACGACATCAGCTCTGCGGCTGATAATACGATCTTCAAAAACAGGACGCAAAACATCGAGTGTAGCTTTGGCTGTGTGGCACGTAGCGCCGTCCTGTTGAAACCAATTGTTGCCAATATCCTCCTCATAAATTTTTGTGAACAAAAATTCGTTCAACATGGCCCGATAACGATCGCCATTGACTGTAACGGCCACTCCTTGCTCATTTTCGAAGAAAAATGGCCCAATTATGCCTCTGGACCAAAATCCGCACCAAACAGTGACTCGTTTTGGGTGCTTCGGCTTTTCAATGTATGCGTGCGGGTTTTCTGTGCCCCAAATGCGACAATTTTGCTTGTTTACATACCCGCCAAGATCAAAATGAGCTTCATCTGAAAAGATGATTTTTTTTGGTAAAATCGGTATCTTCTGTAAGTCGATCGCAGGCCCATTTTCCCCATATTTCCCAGCGTTGTTCAAGCGTATACACAACCATATTCTTTCAGCGGAAGGACAAAACTAATTATCTGTCAAATCAGGCATGAGCTAAGTTTTACCATACACGAAATAAGCACTAGTTGAAAAAAAATGTTAAATGGCGGACCCTTTATAAAATAGGGGAAAGTGTGACTCAATTGCTAACAAAGCAAAAATAAGTGAGGGTTCGAACTCACATGCGATGTGTTAATACCCGTTTGTTACACGGTACTAGTTCGATTTCTATAAATGTTACATCGGCAAATACAAAAACATTGGTTTCTTTTCTTTCTTTTTTCTTACATCTGCTTTAACATTATATGTAATATTGTTAAAATAAATAAAACAATATTTAGCTCATTGAAATTATTGTTTTTGTTTTATCATAAGCAGTGAGACGACAAAAAGTTTTATATAGTATAGAGAACTTATTGCACTCTTTTTCTACTCTCTTGTAGAGAGTCTGAGCAATAGATCATAAACGAGTCTTATCCTTTTTATAGAATATTTCAATATAAATGCATCATTACAACAATGTTATTACACAAAACAATACAAAAAATTACATGAAGTGTCAGGGGACACCCGGTTGGAACGAAGATCCTTTTGCTATACAGGGTGATTCAAGATGTTCCGGACAAATTTCTCCAGCGTATTCCTTGGCTCATTTCATGAAGAAAAGTACACTAGGACCATGTCCGGAAATGCAAGGGTGCGAAATTGAAGCGGGTTCAAAATTTTCGGGTTGGTGGTCGGAGGGTAGTAGGGTAAAGTTGGTAACTTCTGAGCCAGTGGTCGAATTTTTTGGGCTTGTTGGAAAGGTCTTTTAGAGACCTTTCAGAATCAGTGATAATAATACAGAGCTTTGGGAAAAAAATGGAAAAAATGCACATAATCTCAATTTGCTCAGCCAGATGGCAGGTAACTTATGTGTTTTTTCTGTTGTAAGATAGCCATACCTCTTACCTTTCCAAAAATGACCTAAACGAAGCCCAGAGGTCTTACCGTTCCAAAGTTATGACCATTTCCGAGAATTTCAATAAAATCAAATCTTAAACGTCTTAATTTACAAAAACAAATAAATGTGTGCTGTTATTTCGCTTCCAAAAACAAAAACAAAAATTTTTGCATTTCAGTAACTTTGGAACGGTAAGACCTCTGAGCTGCGTTTAGTTCATTTTGGAAAGGTAAGAGGTATGGCTATCTTTCAACAGAAAAAAAACACAAGTTACCTGCCATCTGGCTGAGCAAATTGAGGTTATGTGAATTTTTTTTTAAGAAATGGGAATTTTTTTTAGAGTTGGTCCCTTTTTCAAGAACAGGTACAATTTTAAGAATAGGTACTTCAAGAAAAGTTGTTTTGTTTTACATAAAACGTACTCTTTAAAGAAAAGTTTTTTTTTTTAAAGAAAAGTCATTTTGTTGTAATATAATGTACTTTTTTAAGAATGTACTTTTTAAGAAGAATTTATTTAAAAAAAAATTACTTTTTTTAAGCAAATATACTTTTTGTCAGAAAATTTAGTACTTTTTTAAGCAAAGGTACTTCTTTAAGATAAGGTTTTTTTTTTTGAGAAAAGGTACTCTGTTTTAGAATATGAATAGGTATTGTTTTTGAGAAAACTTACTTTTTTTAAGAAATCGAACTTATTTGGGAAAATGTTATTTTTTTAAACTTCTTTCACTTCGGCTTTTCTAAATTTACCCCTTATTCGGTCCAAAACTACAAAATGTAAGAAACAGACTCCTCCTAGAAAGTTTCCCAGTAAACAAGAAATTAGTCTGGACACAAACCAAACCAAAACTACGAGTGTAAGAATAAGTGTGCTGTCAAATGTAATTCCATGCTCAGGGTTGTATTTCATGGATTTGCCAGTCTTGCACTTTGGCATTTCTAAATTTACTTTTTATTGGGTTCAAAACTACAATATGTAATTAACTGGCTCCACCTAGAAAACTTTCCATTAAATCAAACCAAACTAAAGTTACCTAATATAGTTGACAATAATGGGTTGTAATGAAGTAGTTAAAAAAATTTTGTTTACAATTTTTTCATTTAGCCCCCATCCCGCAAAGTTCGATAAGGGACTTCGTTGCAAAAGCATAAATGTTTTAAAAGGTATTGATGTTTTATATCAAAATTATGAATGGACCAAATTATGACAAGAAGAGAATAATAAGTTTGGAATCATTCGCCAGATATCGTCAGTGCTTTTGAGTCATACAATATGTTCCATAAGTTCACTATACTATTCAATGCTCTTTGGCGACGACGACCTGCTTGTTTGTTCGCTGCCACTACATCAATACCATCATACTTAGTTTCAGGCAGAGACTATTGTTGTACAACAATCCCGTATGTGATGATAACGCTGTGTGTTGTTTGCATGTGTTCACTTTGATAGATTGCCCTACCCGTGCCTATAGATTTTAACACATCACAAAAAAGTTGGATACGACACACCAGCGTTTTTCCCTAATGTGTACGGGACACGTAGTATTGGGTATCTCTGCTTCGAGTAGCCATTTGTCACTTAAGTACAATACAACATAAATCACGCATAAAATATTTTTGTTCATCTAGTTTCTTCTAGAGGTCACACTATGACTAGGTTGTGTGGAGTAATAAATAGTCCGGGTATTGCCGAGTATGACTTTGGTTGCTTCCACCTTAGCGCACGATCATTTGATTTTACTAGTCTTATTCTAATATATTTTTAAATATTTTTTTTAAATAGGGTGTCTCAGCAAGGTTGCAATTTTTAAATTTAGTGTAATTTTTTCTTATGAAAGTGGCAGCTCTGAAATTTGGCAGCTGTCATGTATGTTTATACCGATTATTAAAAATGGAGCGCTTTACGAATGAACAGCGCATTATAATTGTGAAAACTTATTACAAAAAATTGGAAAGTTATGCTGAGACCGCTGGCAAACTTCGAAGAATTTTCAGTCGAGAATTTGCATGTAATGTTTGAACTATTCGAAGAGTGAATTTGAAGAAACTGGGTCGGTTATGGACAGTGCCGTCCATGTAACGTACCGGTCGGTTTCTTGAAAACATTGATGCTGTAAACGAAAGTGTCGCCGAAATCCTGAAAACATCAATTCGGCATCGTTCTCAACAACTTGAAATTCCACGAAGTACTACGTAGCGAAAAGACCTCAACCCTCATGCGCAGAAAATTGAGCTTAGTCAGGAGCACAAACCAGCAGACCATGGAAAGCGCCGTCAATTCGTTCCATGGGCAAAGGAGCAAAGTGTAGTCAATTCAAATTTTTCAAGCAAAAATAATCTTCTCCGATGAAGCCCATTTCCACCTAAATGGTGTCGTTAATACACAAAATTGTCGACGTTGGGGCTCAGAAAATCCTGATGCAATCCATGGGAAACAAATGCAAAATGCACCCACAACGAGCAACTGTCTGGTGCGGATTTTGGTCAGGCGGCGTGATTGGTTTTTGAAGATGAGGCTGAAATTTCAGTGACTGTGAACGGCATTCATTACAGGAACATGATAACGGAGTTCTTGTGGCCTCTAGTGGACGACGCGTCGTGGATCTGGACGACATGTGGTTTCAGCAAGACGGCGTCACCTGCCACACCGCGCATGAAACAATCGATTTATTGCAGCAACGATTTCCAAAACAAATCATCTCACGAAATTCTGTTGTCAGCTGGCCACCAAGATCATGCGATTTAACGCCTTGCGATTTCTTTCTCTGGGGTTTTGTGAAATCTTGATTTTATGCGAATAAACCACAAACAATTCCCGCGCTCAAATCCGAGATCCAACGCGTCATCGGTGAGATACATCCACATCTCTGTGAAAAAGTCAGAAAAAATTTCAGGAATTGAGTAATGGCCTGTCTCGTCATAGTCGTGCGGCCATTTGAGGGATATTTTATTCCAGACTTAATCGGAAGATGTCTTCTTTATAATCCAATAAAAGAATCGCAACTATCTCAAAACATATGTGTTTCTATTGTCAAATGAAAAAGTACATTCTTACTGAGCCAACCTTAAATCAACTCGCCAATGGATTTGTCAATATGATAATTTCCTTTTTTGTCTGATGTTTGACTCTAAATTTATTAGTCTTCTTCTTAACTCCAGGAAATGTGATAACAGTTTGCATCCAGATGAAGTTATTGTACGTTAAGGGAACCATACAATTTTGCAGTATTTTTGTAGTTCGTAAAATTATGACAAGAGTGGAAGAAATGTGACCAAATTCAAATTACCAAAGCGATAGACTACAAAATAACTCGAACAGTTTGTTGGTATTTATCGGGATATAAATAAATCTGTGGTCCAGCATTATGGACATCAAATCACACGGCTATGTTAGACTTGCTTGGTAATAGAATTTACGACTCAAGGTCGTAGAAACGTCAGCTATAACTCAGTATGTTTTCAAATTCTGATTGACTAATAAGAAATGTTTGAATTATTAATATAATTTTTAAATTTCACTAAATACTCACTCGTATATAAAGAGACACCGCGGTAGCTTTAATAATTCAGTATATCCTGTGCATTTTCGTTAAAGCACCATACAGTTTGCATCATTTATTATTTACGTTCTTAAATCGGGAATAGATTTTATGAACAAAGTTTTCAAAAACACACAAGGGAACAATTTTCTAGCTAAGTGGTTCCCTAATACCGCTTCAATTAGTTATTCTCTTGCTTACTGAACACAGAGTCATTATTATTAAAATATTTCGTAACGTGGAGCACAATATGACTTTCAGTCTGCCGTCATTCGGGTCCCAAGTGTATTTTACATTTTCACACACAATCCCATCAGCAAAGTTAAGCAAAAAAAATAAAAAAAATAACAGCAAGAAGAAAAAACAACTTTAAAAGCATTAAATTGCGTTTTTCACGCAAAGCACACATTTGATCGAACCCATCCATAATGTGAACTGAAATCCATTCTGAGGTTTTGTTATTTTCGTTTGTTGCTTGGCATCAATGAAAGACTTTTCTTTTTATTTTATTTTCCAGCGTTTTTCTGCACTTGTGCTTCTCTTTTCATGTTAGAATTTTAAGTTCAGCCACGTTCAAGACAGTGTTATTTTTTATGCGTTTTTTTTCAATGAATCCTGTTATAGCAGTATAAAAGGATATGCGAAACAAGCAGAAAGGTATTGAAATACTCAGCAAAGAAAGGCATCCAACGATTCGCTTACAGAATGGCAGTATGGCAGTGAAAGGAAACGCCTGTGAAAATGGGAAGGATCAAGAGAAAAAAATGTTTTGTTTTTTATGTTTCTTAAGTTTAAGGACAAATGCGACAAATGTTTGTGTTTCTTTTTATAAGGGGTGACTTCTTTAAACAAATTTGTGACGACACAAAGGGTTGAAGTCTTAAATATTAAATGTTATGTTTATTTGTTATATTTTCTTGCTTTCGATAATATCATTTTCCTTTCCAGAATGTGAATCTTGTTCTTGGTAATATCTTGGGTTGACAAATGCTAAATAGGAAATGATGTTTCTTTCCCTCCATTTGTAACGTATTTCGTTAATGATTTTGTGGGGTAACCTATAATATACATGTACATATATATAATATAAACTTGTACATTTCGCAGGATATTTTAGGAAATGTGTTCGTTTCTTGCGTTATTTTTAATGATGATGACATATGTATATATATTTGTGGTGATTGCATGGAAGAATGTAACGCGTGACAGAGTGACCGCAACATTTATGCGACTTTTTGACTTAATGACCATTTAAAATCAGATTTTTATGACATGAACTGACGGTATGGGAATGTGGTCTGTACATTTGCTCAGTATTGTATTGAAGCACAATTTAATTTCCTTAATTTACATTAAAGCTTTAAGAGTAAATTTGCAAAATATCGTGTGCAGAATTTGTTAAATATTTTAGTGTTATCGCCATCTGTCTTAGAAGGCAATACAATATTTTTAAAGAAACTGACATTGTAGACATTCAACCATTAATATAAATAGTTTAGTGGGTCAAAATAGAGATAATGTTATGGCTGCGAAATGTCATCAATATAGATATAAATATAATACCTAGGAAGAAATAGGAACTAGGCCTAGTTAGATGCCGCATAGTATAAGGGCCCCACTATCAGGTACATAACAGGCGCTGTCTTGGCTATAAAGGAGGTGAGAAAGGAAGAACTAGCAGGAAATTTTTGTAACTGTCTAGTTGCTGAAGGCTTAAGTAAAATGCTGTAAAAAACTTTCCTACACACAGTTAATCAATACTCGACGCCCAGCAGGGGCAGCCCAGAGTACTTTTGTAGTCTTTCCACAGGTGTGCAGTATTTAACGAACTGTAGATTTCCGAAGCTTAAAGTGAAACAGAGTTCACATAAAATTTAAATCATAATTTTTTGTACTTAACTCAGAATACATTGTAATGTGACGAAAACTTTTGTCCGTAATTTCAATATAATTTATAATGGCAAATACGATATTCTAATGAACACGAATAGTACAATTATACGAAGATATACCAACCCTGCCAACAAATGTTACACCCGCTCGACATTTCCCCATCTATTGCTTTACAAGCGACGGCATTCTACGAGTTTTTATGGGGACCGGTTCCATACGCCGCCTTAGTAATTCCCATTAAGTTATTGTAGTTATTGAATAAGTAGTAGAGTGTTCAAAAACCGGGCATTTTCAAATTCAATTCAGTTCAATTCAATTCAGTTCAATACAATTCAATTCAATTAAATTCAATTCAATTCAATTCAATTCAATTCAATTCAATTCAATTCAATTCAATTCAATTCAATTCAATTCAATTCAATTCAATTCAATTCAATTCAATTCAATTCAATTCAATTCAATTCAGTATAATTTAATTCAATTCAATTCGATTCAATTCAATTCAATTCAATTCAATTCAATTCAATTCAATTCAATTCAATTCAATTCAATTCAATTCAATTCAATTCAATTCAATTCAATTCAATTCAATTCAATTCAATTCAATTCAATTCAATTCAATTCAATTCAATTCAATTCAATTCAATTCAATTCAATTCAATTCAATTCAATTCAATTCAATTCAATTCAATTCAATTCAATTCAATTCAATTCAATTCAATTCAATTCAATTCAATTCAATTCAATTCAATTCAATTCAATTCAATTCAATTCATTCAATTCAATTCAATTCAATTCAATTCAATTCAATTCAATTCAATTCAATTCAATTCAATTCAATTCAATTCAATTCAATTAATTCAATTCAATTCAATTCAATTCAATTCAATTCAATTCAATTCAATTCAATTCAATTCAATTCAATTCAATTCAATTCAATTCAATTCAATTCAATTCAATTCAATTCAATTCAATTCAATTCAATTCAATTCAATGCAATTCAATTCAATTCAATTCAATTCAATTCAATTCAATTCAATTCAATTCAATTCAATTCAATGCAATTCAATTCAATGCAATTCAATTCAATTCAATTCAATTCAATTCAATTCAATTCAATTCAATTCAATTCAATTCAATTCAATTCAATTCAATTCAATTCAATTCAATTCAATTCAATTCAATTCAACTCAATTCAATTCAATTCAATTCAATTCAATTCAATTCAAATAAATTCCATTCAATTCAATTCAAAAAAAATTCAATTCAATTCAATTCAAGTAATTTCAATTCAATTCAATTTAATTAAATTTTTTTTTGAAGATTTTAATTTTTTGATTTTGATTGAACAAAAAATATATTTTCTTATATTTCATCCTATTCCATATTCCCGCGAAGCGATTTCGGCTTGTCTGAAGGATAGAAAATAGTTGTGTAAAACAATGTTCATACTATTATGCTTATTTCAGCTCAGCTGTATACATATGTATTTCATAAAAAATATTTTAATATAAAATCTAATTAATTCAATATATGTTTTCTTAATTTTAATTCGAAAGATTTAATTTAATTTAATTTGTAATGTAATTATTTGTAGTTACTTAGCGCATGTAGATTTTTTTAAATAATACAAGGCAAAAGCCGCACAGTGGCGCCATTTGAGTTTTTTCGTTGCAAAAATCATAACTTTTAAACCAAATGAGATAATCAAAAAATTTAAAAGGCATATGATAGACAATTGATCAAATGAGTGTTTGAAAAGGGTTCTACGCCTTTTAGGTGCCTACTTATGGGTTAGCAAAGTTGAAATTTGTGGAAAAATCAATTTTATGGGAAGTATAATAAAATGTTTTATAACATTTTAAATGTTTTATGTTTCTTTTTAAAGGCTTTTATGATTTAAAATTATTCCAGAAAAGATTTACAAAAAAATGTTTTTTTTAAATTATTTTTAAATTTTATGTAAAATATTGCTCACAATTTAAAAAAAAATTTTGATTTTGAGTGAAAATAATGTTAAATTTTTTATTTTTATTATAGTTACACAATTTTGAAATTTTTAAATACTACAATATTAATGCTATACATATTAAGTTATTAAGTAAAAAAAAAAAATTCAACTCTAATAAAAAAAAATTATAAAATTTTACAAACTTTTTTTTTTTCAATGTAATGTTAAATTTTGTATTTTTATTATATTTACATATTTTTGAAATTTTTAAGTACTACAATATTAATGCTATACATATTAAGTCTAATGAAAAATTTTGTGTATTTTTTTAAGGTAGTATAAGATTTTTATTAGTTAGTTCTCTTCAAAAAAGTCATAAACATTGGGAGCTATATCTAGTAGACTTAACATATCGGAGCAATAATTACGTTCTTCCAAATCCTTTCGAGATCTTACGTAGAACGATGAACATTCTTCCAAAGATTTTGATGGTCTTCCTCTGATTCGGTCAGCAGATGTATGAGCTTTTTGTGAGTTTTTATATATTGTTAATTCATTTAGCCAGGGAGAATTCTTTTTCATGAAGTTTTTCGTTGTACGGCTGGAGGCTTTCCATTTTGCTTTAAGAAACATATAAGTGCTGTGAAGTTTGGATTCAATACCATCGCTTTCATCATATTCTGATAAATCTTTTAATTCTTTTATAACAGCCAATTTATATGCACTTTCATCTTCCGAGCTTCTAAATAACTCAAACAATTTTAAATTTTGCAAAGACATTGTGCTTATTTATGGATAAATAATTTAGAATTTATATATTAATAATGTTAAACTTTTCACAATATTTTATTGTTCTTGCTTTGTTCTCTTTATTATGTCAGGCCCTTGGTTGCCGATCAGAACGAATGAATCATTATTGTCATTTCTCTTTACTTAATACTTAACAAGACTTTGTTACAGTTGTAAATAATAGTAGTAGATAATTAGTGGAGAGTTATTGCAGGGTTGCGTGTCATCAGAGATGGCACTACAATTAAATGTATCTTTTTGTAGTAAAAGTTGTTACAGTTTTATTGTTCTTTCATGTACACGGGCAAGTATAGGCACCCAATTTCAAGAAACTAAGTTAGAGTATTAAATACTAAACAACCTCTGTTTAATAGTTCCCGTCACAAACCGTCACTTTTTTTGTTCTATTCTATTAAGTGTGAAAAAAGACCCAAATATAATGTGTTTGCAAAATTGCGCCTGAAAAAAAAATATTCTACCGAATAACCCTTTTTCTACATCGTCTCATTGGAGTTAACATACGTTTCATCCGACATCAAAAAATTAATGATCAGTTGCATAGTTTGCCTGCAATTCAATTCAAAAGATGATATTTTTTTTTTAATTTAAACATTTTTTGTAAGTCCGAAAAATTGTCAACTTTGATTGACTCTAGAATTCATAATTTTTATCCGATTTCAAAAATTTTTTTGGATTCTTAATCAATGAGAAGTTCTCTATCATATGTAATTATTCATTTTATCATATTCTTCTGTCAAATTTTTGATTTTTGCAACGCTTTTAGGGAAAAGGCGCCACAGTGAGCCGTTGAAAAAAGAAAAACAGTTTCTAATATTATTAGGTTCATACAATGAGTAAAGAGTTTTTAAGTGGCAAAACTCTGGAACAGTAACTGCAAATTCAAAATTTTTTCTACAAGATTGCTTGGAATTTACTCATCTTTTACAGTGCATCATTAGTATTTTAAATTTTCATTAAAATTTAAATCAAATCCGACGCAAAAATAGGAAACAGATTATAATATTATTAGTTTCATACAATGGGTAAAAGATTTAAAATGGTATAACTCTGGAACAGTAACCCCAAATTTAAAATTTGTTTCTACAAATAACTTGAAATTTATAAGTCTTTTAAACTGCATTATTAGATTTTTAAATTTTCATTGGAATTTTAAAAGATATATAGCATTATTTACAAAATTTACCCAAAATTTACAAAAAAATTTAATACGTGGTAACTTATTAAGGGAAATCATTGCTAAAACTGGTGGTTTGTTCATGCAATAAAAGCTTGGCCGTTTAGCTTAAAAAATCTTGACTTGGTTGGTTGGTTGAAAAGGCTGCAAGACAGTACTCTGTCTAGCACACTTAGGCTAAAGAAGCCCATTGTGATACCTGGAGTTTCCTCCATAGCAACTATTGACTAGTCGTCTAGTGAATGTTGACTTACAAACTACGAGCTATTGACCGAGTTTTAAGTAAAATTCAAAAAACGCCCGGAATTCCCGATTTTTGGACAAATTCGATTTGCGCGACCTCTAAACCACTTCCGAAAAATCTGAAAAATTCTCAAAAATACTATACCCTATATACTTTCATATAAAACTTGAGCAAAAAATAATTAAATAATGTACACCCTCAATCTGGCTATTCTAGGTCACTCTCTAAACATTGCTTTCAAAACCGCTAACCGGACTGGCAAAATTTGAAAATGTCGATGTCTTGTCACCGACAACCCCTACTGTAATATTTTTGAGCAAATTTTTCTTATTATTCCTGTTCAAATAAAATTTGGCGTAATTAAAATGTTTTTTTCTTCTGACAATGCACATGAATAGCCCTATTGAATTGGAGATTGGTGGAAGAAATTGGACTCAGACCGGCCGAGTCTAACATCAGATATTGCCAGAACAGCTCTTTAGTGGAACGCTTAAGGGAATCGCAAGCCAGGAAGGTAACCAAAAACATGGAAGCGGTTTTTATTATATCCACTATTTAACCGATTGTCTCAAATGATAGTTTCAATGACGAATATAATATATGTATAACATAACGATTACCAACTCCCCGTAAAACTAGTTAGTTAAAGCCTTCTCCAATTTATATCATAAACAAATTTCAACAAACCAATTTCCTTGTCTCGATCTACTTCGAATCCATGTACTTCTTTTAATACCCTGTGTCTGCCTTTGTCTACTGTTTATGTTCTGCTTGAGCAACTTTAGTTTCATGAACATGATTCTACGAGAACTGATGCAAATATCCTACTCGTGTGAAATATAATCCCATTTTTGTTTCTCACAAATATTATGAGCCCTGCTTTGTTTAATCAAAGAAACATTTCGTCTGTGAATACCAAAAGAGAAAAAGTTAGCATACGATATAATTTCTGAATGCAGATGAATTTAGTTCAGTGTCAAATTGGGAAAATTTTTGTTATCCTACTGTTTTCACAATGGCATCAGACTAACAATGCGCATCGCAATGGGGGGAAACGGAAACGGAAGAGACACGCACACATAAACACACACACACAAAAGCACAGCATTGAAGTGTTTTTATTTTAAACACTATCCAATTTTTGGCACATGAATGCGTTGAAATTTGTAAGAGGAGTAGCCAATGAAAAATAAAACTTTATTAAGGAGAAACTGTGTGGAACACAAGCATATCTTCAATTAAATTAACAATGGTAGTGGAGAATTACAGTAAACTGATTTTATTCTAAGACTATACACAAATTAAACAGATCATGACAATTGAGATTTAAGGACGAAAGTGCCAATATATTTTTGATTGAGAAAAGTAGCGTGGCTTGGAGAGGACATCCCGACCTTGAGTATCAACAAAACTGGCACATAAGAGATCCAACCCAATACTCCAATCCACAACAAGTATCAATTAAAGGGTTTTTCAATAAGAGCGCTACAAAAGTTTTTTTAAATAAAACAAAAGTAAGTATGTTCGATGCCATTATGGATAGAACTCGATTTCTTTTGCATGGCCACCACGGGCACGCTTGCAGAAGTCCAGACGCTGAACCCAATTTTCGACGGTTTTCAAGCATAAATCGGCCGATACTGCTGCAATTTTACGTTCCATATTCGAACGAAGTTTATCAATCGTCGCTGGCTTGTTGGCATAGACCATAGACTTGACGTAGCCCCACAGGAAATAATCTAACGGCGTCAAATCGCACGGCCGAGGCGGCCAATCGACTGAGCCATTTCGTGAGACAACACGTTCACCAAACTTGGTTTCCAATAAATTGATTGTGGCATTCGCTGTGTGGCTTGTGGCGGCGTCCTATTGGAACCACATGTCCCCCAAGTCCATATTATCCAATTGAGGCCAAAAATATTCGGTTATCATTGAACGGTAGCGATTCGCATTCACTGTCATTTGCCGGTCTTGATCATCACGGAAGAAGTACGGCCAAATGACGCCGCCGGCCCATAAAACGCACCGAACCGTAATTTTTTCGGGATGCAATGATGACTCATGGTTTACGTGTGGATTGCTGTCTGACCAATAACGCATATTTTGCTTATTGACGAAGCCATTCAGTCAGAAATGAGCATCATCGCTGAAGATGATTTTCCGATGAAAATCCGAATCATTTTCAAGTTGTTGCTCAGCCCAATTCACGAACATACGACGCTTGTGGTGGTCAAGCGGCTTCAGTTCTTGCGTCAATTTGATCTTGTAAGGATGTAGGCCAAGATCTTTTCGCAAAATTCGCCACAACGGCGTCACAGAGATGCCCAACGCTTTAGAACGACGTGTGAGCGACACATTTGGGCTTTCTTGAACTGAAGCCTCAGCGGCAGCAATATTCTCGACACTACGGGCACTTCTTTGTCTCACTGGCACGGGAACATTTTGTAATGTGCCTGCGGAGTCAAATTTTTCCACTAGACGCTCAATTGTTGATCTGGTAGGATGATTATGACGACCATAAATTGGACGTAGCGCTCTTAAAGTTGGGGCCACTGACTCCAACTTTCGGTAGTAAATTTTAATAATTTCGACTCGTTGTTGGCTCGTATATCTTTCCATGATGAAATTGCAAACCTTACTGAAGAGAAATGTCAAAAGAGCGGGAGAAAATATGGCATCATTTGCTGTCGCTATAGATTTACTTTTGTAGCGTCTCTGTTGAAAAACCCGTTACTATAAACACAAAACAACACGGTAAAATTTAGTTAAAAAAAAAAAAAAAAAATTTAAGTTTATCGACTCTCCCTGCTCAAGGACTGCAACCTCCTAAATACTAGATCTATACAAGTACGTGTTACTATTATGTTGAACTTTAGATTTTCCACTCTCTTTGTTTTTCCCCTAACTAAGCTGTCAAGAATTGCCTGCCTGCTCAGCCTACTCCTCTTCTGTGCCCGTGACATTGAATGGAACCCAGGTTCTGGGATCTACGTGTGCCCTATCTATGGGGTTCGAATCACATGTAGGCAATGCTCAGTGCTATGCTATGGATGCCAAGATTGGAGCCTGCGGCTATGCTCAGGTCTCGGTAGAGCCAGCGAACACCATCAGGACTACACTTGTCCAAAATGCATCGCTTCTGACACACTGGCATCAGCGCTCTCTGTAGCCAAGGCCACTACCCCAAGTCCTCCGGCTGAAAACTCCCCTGCCCACACAACCCAACACCCACACCATGCACCATCGCGCGAACAGGATGAAAATCCTCACACTCCCATAACACGGCGATCCTCACCCCCCGTGCTCAACGGCGCCGCCCATTACGGACAACACGTCAGGAATCTCGGCACACCCAACAGTGGCCGAATGTCGTATCTGCCGGCGAATATTCAATAGAGCGGCAAAACCCATCAGATGCACGGTCTGCGGCATCAGCTCCCAGCTCCGTTGCTCCGGGCTGAGGAATTCGAATCTACATACTCCAGATGTCATAGGCCGTTGTTGCAGCCGCGCCCAACTCATTATCCCGGCTACGACTGTAGATTACACACTTCACACTAGGTCTACGGCCGCAATTACGCCATACTGTCCGGCTTTTTCCCAATCGTCTACTGGCCGTGCCCCAAATATCCCCCCGCATGGGTCAGCAACTCTCAGACTTGCAATGGAACTGCAATGGACTCAGTACAGAGATAACCGAGATCACTGATTGCATGGACAGGAAGAGTATACTAACAGCTGCACTTCAGGAGATAGAGCTGTCCACCAAGAACAACCTGTCCAAATCCTGCAGCTGCATTATCAATAGGAAGGACAGAGACAAACAAATTGGCACAAAAGGCACGAAATATCTGTCCCGCGCGTTTAACTCATGTATGGACACCTTGGAGATCCCGGACAATTGGAAGCTGGGGAAAATAGTTCCGATCCTCAAACCTGGAAAGCAAGCCCTCACTGGAAGTTCCTATCGCCCGATAACCTCCTATCACTAGTGATCAAGATATTGGAGTCCCTGTTACTCCCCAGATTTGGGGATCACTGTGAACTGGAAGACCACCAATATGGTTTTCGCGCGGGCAGATGCACCACCACCACCGTATGTGAAATGACCATGAGAATATCAGAGGGGCTGCATAGTGTACGACCGCACAAGCGAACGGTCTTGGTTTATCTAGACTTGTTCAAAGCCTTTGACACGGTGTCCCACTCCATCCTGCTAGATGACATCTCTGCCTCATCTCTGCCGAACACCTTGAAGAGATGTGCAGTGAATTATCTAGTGAATTATCTGTGGAATTCAGAGGTGTCAAATCACTACAGAGGAGAAATAAACAAGGTGTGCCGCAAAGCGGCGTTCCCTCCCCGCTACTTTTCAACCTATATTTGTCAAAGGCCGCCATTCCCCATCCTGAAGCCCATATCATCTCAAACGCCGATGACTGCACAATAATGTCCACAGAAAGGGAGATAAGTATTGTCGAAGATGCAATTATCGAATATGTCCCTCGCCTGATTGACTACTTCACCAACCGCAATCTTCGGATATCCGCTCCAAAATCATCGGCCACCCTGTTTACATCCTGGACGTAACAGGTTAACAGGGAACTTAATGTTCACATTCGAGACCAAGTCATCCCCACTGCGAAGAATCCCAAGATCGTCGGCATAGTCTTCGAGAACTTCTTTGTTGTTGCGGGGAAAGTACGAAGCAGAAACCGGATTCTGAAAGCACTGTTTTACAGCACTTGGGAGAACGATAAGGATACGATTCTGACCACCGATAAGACCAATGGCTGTCCCCAAATCGACTATGGAGCTCCAGTGTGGACACCTTGTATCAGCGATAGACAATGGACAGGCCTGCAAACGGCCCTTAGGGTCGCCACGGGATGCCACTCCAAAACACCTAAGTAGCATATACAGCGGGAAGCGGAGATGCTATCGGTACGCTGGCACTGTATTCTACACACCAGACAATAGCTAATCAAATTTGAAGACCGTTAACATCCGAACCACGCCTCGACCAGGAGATCACCATCCGAACGAACGGTGCCCATCAGGTTTGATCTCCGGACGGAGAGCCAAAGCATACGGCATCTTTTGGGAGACAACAGCAGCGACGGTATCAGAGTAGTGATGAAGCGGGTACATGAAGCAACAATGAAAAGCTACCCTGGCGGAATCGTACTAGGGGGAAGACCGCCCACGATAAGCCTTGATGAGAAGCGTCTGCCAAGGGAGACCAGAGCCGGTCGGGGCTCTTTTGGACCCTGAACAGCTACCTGTCCCAAATAAATCCGGGAGTAACCGACGAGTGTCCAGAAAGCCATGTAACATCAGACGCCACCTTTTTATATTCCCAGCAAATCCTACAGACCTGACACCCTTATCCCTCTGGATCCATCCAGTTGAGGCAATACGCTTCCTATAACTGGATGTGCCCCTACTAACATTTATCAATTCTTTTCTTCCTTATATCTTTTTAGCATGTACAACGGTCCTGTAGAGGCTACAATAATCACTCCATTACATCCAGAAAAATGCACCGTTTGTTCCGGTTTGCGCGCTGGTGGTATCATCCGACCCTATTTCTTCAAAAATTAAGTCGGAGCTCGCGTTCGGTCAATGGAGGTCATAACCGCACCCTGGTTATATGGATGGCATTGATCCGGGCGAGAAAAGCCAAAGAGGATGGCGCTGCGTGCCATATCGCGATTTATTGAAATTACAATTGGGTGATAGGTTGATTTCGAGAAATCGACCTGTCATTAGGCCTCCAAGGTTGAGCGATTTGACACATCTCTATTGTTTCCTATGAAGCTACGTGGAATTAATGGACCAAGAGATTTTTTTTTCAAGACAAAAATATCCACATAACTCCTAACAGATGCACACATTAAACATTCTGTTATATTCCGGATCAATTTAGGCTCGAAATCTATAAAATTAAAAACAGAGTGATTTGTTTGGCTAGAACATATTCTTAAAATTGAACGAAATATACCAGTGCGAATATGGTGCGATCCAGTAGTTGAATTTGGATATAGAAGAAGAGCACCACTTAAGTTATGGATAAGGAGATCGACGAAACCTTGCCTTGGACTTGGAACAATGATGATGGGATAATTGAGGTAGGTTGGTTGGTAGAAAAAACTGCAAGACAGCACGCTGTCTGGCACACTTAGGATAAAGAAGCCCATTGTGATACCTGCACTTTCCTCTATAGCAACTATTGACTAGTCGTCTGTCAAATTTGCCCTTTCAATAAATTTGTCAAGACCTACCGGAATATCCTGTACGTTTGCGGTGCTAACTAAAGGTGTTCTTAATACCCTACTTCTCAGTTCTGCCAGTGCAGGGCAATCCAAGAGAAGGTGTTTCGTCGTCTCCTTGTCCTCTTCCATGCAGCATCTACATAGAGTGGAGTTTCAATGTCCCAATCTTCGGCCGTATTTGCCTACAAGACAATGTCCCGTCAGTGTTCCTATCATTGTGGATAACCTGCCTCTCGCCGAGTTAAGTAGTTGCCTAGTCCTCTTCCTGTCCACCTGTGGCCAGAGGACCCTGACTTGTTTACAAGGTGAAGTAAGTCTCCACTTGTCCTTGAACATATTATTGGCCTACTGCCTGATCTGCAATTGGCATACTAACACCTTTTTTGCCGGAAAAACCTGTGTCGTACCACCCTGTCTAGCTAACACATACGCTACGCAATTGCCTGGAATTTCGCTGTGTCCCGGTACCCAGATGAGCGTGACACTAAGTGATGGGTGGCATTCTTTCACCGTCAGGGAAGTAGCAAACATGGCTTTCAGGGATTTTGTGGCAGCCTGGCTGTCTGTGTAGATACATATTCTCCGGGAGGTTGTGACACTACTTTTCAGTAGTTCAGCAACCTCCAGTATGGCGGTAATTTCAGCCCGAAATACACTACAGTGATCAGGCAGCTTGAAGGAGATATTTATATTTAGGTTCGGTTAATGGACCCCATAGCCTACTTGCTCGACCAACTTTGATCCATCCATGGAAAATCTGATACTGATATCCATCCATGGAAAATCTGATGTCCCCTTCCAGTGAGTTTTCCCAGGTATTCCTGTTCGGAATAGATGTCCTTAGATTGTCGCAAGTAGAAGGTAGGGCGTACAGTAGTCGAGAATAGAGTTGATCCGATGTAGTAATTCAGCGTGTCCGGAATACCCCGATATCAAAACGGCACAATCTCTGATTCTCAGCAGGGATGTAGCGGCTGCCGATTCGGCCATGATATCAGGAGTACTGATGTTCAGGATACCACTAAGTTTAGTGCCCTTTGCCCCACTAACGCTAATTAGTGCTGATTTTTGAATTTTCATCAAGGAATTCAGAATATATTTCTTTTGGAGGGACCTCCACCAAACTACGATGACATAGAGGTATTTGTCTGACTATTGCCGTATAAATCCACATGGTGATCTTAGGAGACAATCCCTAGCGCTTTCCTCTCGCCCCTTTACAGCAGTAAAGAGCCACAGACGTATTTTTCACCCCCTCCACCACATTCGGTTTCCAAGACAGTTTTCCGTCGAGAATTATTCCCTGATACTTGACCTTTTCCGTCAACTGTAATTGCACCCCATTAACTGACGGCAGTTCAAATGCGGCTATTTTATATTATATGGGTTTTTCAATAAGAGCGCTACAAAAGTTTTTTTAAATAAACCAAAACCGGTTTTAGACACCAATGAAATTCTTTATTAAAGTACATACGTTCGATGCCATTATGTATGGAACTCAATTTCTTTTACATGGCCACCACGGGCACGCTTGCAGAAGTCCAGACGCTGAACCCAATTTTCGACGGTTTTCAAGCATAAATCGGCCGATACTGCTGCAATTTCACGTTCGATATTTGTTCGAAGTTCATCAATCGTCGCTGGCTTGTCGGCATAGACCATAGACGTGACGTAGCCCCACAGGAAATAATCTAACGGCGTCAAATCGCACGACCGAGGCGGCCAATCGACCGGGCCATTTCGTGAGATAACACGTTCACCAAACTTAGTTTCCAATAAATTGATTGTGGCATTCACTGCGTGGCTTGTGGCGCCGTCCTGTTGGAACCACATGTCCCCCAAGTCCATATTATCCAATTGGGGCCAAAAATATTTGGTTAGCGATTCGTATTCACAGTAATGTGCCGGTCTTGAGCATCACGGAAGAAGTACGGCCCAATGACGCCGCCGGCCCATACACCGCACCAAACCGTAATTTTTTCGGGATGCAATGATGACTCATCGATTACGTGTGAATTTCTGTCTGACCAATAACGCATATTTTGCTTATTGACGAAGTCATTCAGCCAGAAATGAGCCTCATCGCTGAAGATGATTTTCCGATGAAAATCCGAATCATTTTCAAGTTGTTGCTCAGCCCAATTCACGAACACACGACGCTTATGGTGGGCAAGCGGCTTCAGTTCTTGCGTCAATTTGATCTTGTAAGGATGTGGGCCAAGATCTTTTCGCAAAATTCGCCAGAACGACGTCACAGAGATGCCCAACGCTTGAGAACGACGTGTGAGAGACACATTTGGGCTTTCTTGAAGTGAAGCCTCAGCGGCAGCAATATTCTCGACTCTGCGGGCACTTCTTTGTCTCACTGGCACGGGAACATTTTGTACTGTGCCTGTGGAGTCAAATGTTTCCACTAGATGCTCAATTGTTGATCTGGTAGGACGATTATGACGACCATAAATTGGATGCAGCGCTCTTAAAGTGCGGCCACTGACTCCAAATTTCGGTAGTAAATTTTAATAATTTCGACTCGTTGTTGGCTCGTATATCTTTCCATGATGAAATGGCAAACCTTACTGAAGGGAAATGTCAAAAGAGCGGGAAAAAATATGGCGTCGTTTGCTGTCCCTATCGATTTACTTTTGTAGCATCTCTGTTGAAAACCCCTTTACTTGAGGTGGTTACGAGAAAAAACTATTTGCTTTAGCATTAGAATGGATAAAAATGAACCGCCGCGAATGCTTTTCGTGTACCAGAAATATATCGAAGATTTGGATCACTTAATCTTTGATGAAGTGGTCAGGTAGGCCACCAGTCTTATAGTGAAAGTAAAACTAAAGGAACGTTTTCCTTGTCATTGCTTAACAGCGGGCTTTGTTCCATTTTTTATATATATTATCAAATGGAGATTGGTGTGAGTTTAATTTAAATCTCTAAAAAAAGTAGTTAACATTTTCTGAATTATATCAATTACAATTTAACTGTTTTCTCTATATTATTATTATCTTTTCGCATCGAAATATTGTCGCACATAGCAGCTTCCGACAATCGCAAGAAGAACCATCGTTTCTTACCATCAACGTAAATTTAATGTGACACTACCTCTTCCTCTTAGCCTAAAGCTGAAAGTTCTATAAAGGGCGTGTTTGACAAATACTACTTTTATGGTACTTTATGGTTATTAGGAAATGCTTCTAGTGTTGCAGGACATATGACTTTATTATAGAAAAATGACTGCTACAACCCATTTTTTTATTATTGTGTCATATCGAGAACAAAAGAAATGTATAAATGCGCTTTATAAATCCACAACAACCCCTCCCAATGTTAACAGTATTGAAATACGACATGTGAACATGTAATGCTGGAAGGATATAATATGTTCCAGTGTCAAAGTGGGTGTTACTATGAGTGTGTGGCAGTTAGGAGGTATGAATGCGAGTACATGTTATAGAAATGTGGCATCATCCATGCGATATACTGCTTTACGGTATACAATATGTTCTGCTGCATGCCTCGAGCAAAATATTAATGTTTTTATTTCTATTTTATTCTCATTGTTATTTTTTGTTACTTTCTATTCCATATATATATTGACAATTTTGTTGTTATTTTTTTTTGATTTTGCAATCGAAGCATTTTTTTACCCTCCAGCTTACATTTATGTGACACATACTTTAGATGTTGAGTGTATTTAAGAGTGTGTGAAGTATTAAACATCGATATAACGAGGTTGTAGCAGGAAGTTTAAGGCCATCAGCCTATATATTTTTTGACCATAAAACGAAAAGTGTAAAAGGGCCATTGTTGTACAGTACAAATAGTAGAAGAAATATTTTCAAACGACAATTTTATTGGTTCCTTAAAATGTGTTTTTCAGTTTTGTATATAATTTTGTAGAAAAAATATAATATTACATCAAACAGCAAGAAGAGAGACACTAAATTGAAAGGAACAAATGTTATATTCGTCCACAGCCCATTATGTAGTACACAACACCACTTTGTTTTCGTAACCTTTTTTATAATTCAACTGGTCAGTATCAAGATGGGTGACCATGTTTGTGTGTCAGCTATATTAAAACTGTCATCGCATTTTTTAAAAGCAAAACATGGATGGGTATAATTTGTCCACAGCTCTATGAAACCAAAATCGATATTTTCAAGAGCGGAGTTTATGTACCAAATTTCGTCGAAACACATTAATATGTTAATCTCTGAAATCGCTTGATCATACCAAATGTATGATATGGGACAATACGCTTCATATTAAAAGCGATAATCCTATACCTGAATAATGCTTACACAGACAAAAATATTGCTCTGTAAATTTCAATTAAAAATGTAATTGAATTTTTTCAAAAAATTCAATGTAAAATTAATTGAATCAATTAAATTTTTAATCATATTTACAATTTATTTTTTGAGTTTACAACAGAACCTGGAGTTAGCAAGGCGCAAATCTACGGCGCTAGAAATGTTTAATTTTTAAATGCCTTATCGAATTTTGCATTGAATCTTTCTAAATTAATATAAAAATATGCATGATATGTTCTTAACAAACCTTAATATAAACAATTTTTGTAAAAAAAATTGTTGTGATAAAGTATTTTACAGAAAGTTGAATTTTACAGCGCCAACCGTCGTCTTCACTTTTTCTCAATATGCCACCTTCACTCCACAATTTGCCGCCTTATGTCACAAATAATTCTTTGCACGAAACTTGTTTTCAAAAATTTCACGTAAAAAGAAACTGAACGTGTAAAACAAGAGTGCCCTAAATTGGATAGAAGCAATTCATTTCTCCAACAAACCAGTGAATATTCAGAAGAGATGGAATGCCACAACGGAGTGACTGTTGCTGCGGAAGGAGCAGATAAACCGAATGTTTCTCCAGAACCACCAGAGCAGTTCCACTCTTTCGGTTATAAAAACAAAATGAAAATAATTTGTGAATAAAACCGTTTTAAAATATTACATTTTAGTTTTTTTTTAGCGGCGTCGCAACGGGTGGAGGTTTCATACTGAAAAAAGCAATAACGGTTTTAATTGATTCAATTAAAAATTTGATCAAAAATCACGGAAAAAATTAATAATTTTTTTTAATTATTTTGGAAAAATTCAATAAATGCTTTAATCAAATTTACATATTTTTTAATTGAAGTTATTTTGACAAATTCACAAATACCTTTAATTAATATTATCATTTTCGTGATTACACAAAAATCAATTAAAAAATTAATCAAATAAACAAATTTTTTAATTGAAATTGATTTTTATTTATTTGCTGTGTAGGTACTAACAAAAACTCTACATGAGGTGTCAGGGGACACCCGGTTGGAACGAAGTTCCTCTCGCTACTTATGCTGTACTAGTTAGTTCCAATACGACTAAGGGGCCCGTTGAAAAAGACGATAATTTAACTGGATCTTTAAGAAAATATACTTTTTATAAAATGATGAACTTTTTTTTAAGAACAAGTTTTTTATAAAGTTTATTTTTTATTTTAAAAAGGTGTATTTATAGGTACTTTTTGTAAGATATATTTTATATTTTCCCGAAAAGGTACTTTTTAAAGAGAGGTACTTCTTCTTTGTTTTTTTTTTTATAAAAAGTACTTTCTGGAAGAAAAAACCATAAGAGTATGTATTTTTTTTAACAAAGAAGTACTTTTGTTAAGAAGAGGTACTTTTTAAAGAAGTTATACTCTTTATTTTTTTAAGAAAATTTACGTATTTTCAGATAGGGCTACTAAAAAAGATGTATACTAAAGAAAATGTATTATTTTATTTTTAAGAAAATTTACTTTTAAGAAAAGGAATTCTTATAAGAAAAGTTATTTTTTTAAGAGAAGGTATTTTTTGAAGAAAATTTTTTTTTTAAGAAATGGGAATTTTTTTTAGAGTTTTTGTAATTTTTGCAAGAATAGGGAATTTTTTAAGAGTAGGTACTTATCTCAAGAGAAGTTATTTTGTTTCCCAAAAAACGTTGTCTCTAAAGAAAAGGTAACATTTTAAGAAAAGGCCATTTGTTGTAAGAAAATGTATTTTTTTAAGAAAAGGTACTTATTTAAAACAAAATACTTTTTTAAAGAAAAATCACTTTTTGTAAGAAAAGGTACTTCTTTAAGATAAGGTATTTTTTTGGAAGAAAATTTACTTTGTTTAAGAATATGAATGGAATTTTTTTTGAGAATATTTACATTTTGTTTTAATAAAATTCACTTATTTCAGAACATTTTCTTTTTTATACTTCTTTCACTTTGGCTTTCCTAAATTTACTTTTTGTTGGGTTCAAAACTTCAATATATTATAAATATTGGTTACAGGCTCCACCTAGAAAACTTGCCATTAAACAAGAAATTTCCCAGCATATGTTAGATGTCTAGTTAATTTCTTTCTCTATAATCCCAGCCGTTAGTCTAGACACAAACCTTAGCAAAAGTTTCCAATATAGTTGATAATACTGGGTTGTAGCATAATAGTGTTAAACAAAAGTTGTTTAATTGTTTTCATTTAGCCCTCATCCAGCAACGTGCGATACGGAACTTCGTTTCAATTAATAAATGGTTTCCCATTACATCGCATGATGGAATTGGCGACAGCTTCTCACAACCAGTGAGCTGTGCGCTTTCTAGTTTTATGCTCACTGATTGGGACCTACAGTTTTTACACCGATTCCGAACGGTATTTTGAGAAGCTTTTTCATGGCGAAATACTCCACAGTGTCGCCGCCACAATGCGAGGTGACCGCCGCCGAATGAAATTTAAGGTGGCCAGTGCCGGGATCGAATCCAGGATCTCTTGTACAAGAGGTGCGCAAACTAACCATTGCACTACAACGGCCTCAATGTAATCACATGTATGTAAATTCTTCAAACCCGAGACGTCATACGAATTCGTTCAGGTTCGTAAGTTAAGAATTCGCAACCAATGTAACCGCACACTGTGAGACCTCCATACAGTTGAGGATTGAAGAACATTACACTTCTCACTGTACCCTCGCAAAACGCCATATACTAAATATCTCTATGCATTTTTTCGTTTCAAGTTCTTTGCTCTCTTTGACAAACATGTCATGACATCGTTGCTGTTCTGTTCGACTCTGTTTCTAAATATATTGCAATTTACAATCACATATGTGAACATTATTTTTTTTTATAGATATTGAGAGATGTGTTTATTGCTCGATTCCCAAAGGTGTTGTTAAACGTTTTCGCTCGTGTTTTTGTCTGCTCCGATTTTATGTTTTTGCTGGTTGTTTGTTTTTTTTGCATTATCGACAAAAGCCCCTCAGGATACAAAGGACGAAACAACATTTTCTGTATTACTATTGTTTTACGATTATTGACTTATGACACTTTTCCTTGATGGCGTCCATAATTGATGGGTTATGGGTGTTTCAGGCACGCACAACTCTATACGCTAAGAGATGTGGAAAATTATGACTGCTTTCAAGTGACATTAACTGAATATGGAAGCTATAACGAGAATGTGATGAAGGTTTTAGCAGAAAGAGGCGTGATGGCATGTACATATTTAAGAAATACAGAGCTTATATTAGTATATATTTAAGCACTTAAGCTGTAAAAAATGTACTCAAAAGTGTAAGTACTTTAGTTGAAACAAAGTGCATCCATTTTCGACGAAAGTGAAAATGTTTAACAAGGGCTTTGTATGTAAGGTCATTGCTTGACGCAAAAACTAAATTCGGACAGCTAAAACTTTTCTTTGAATCCATTTTGTGTTATAAACCTCAAATACTGGTGTCTGCAAATGAATAATAGTTTAGGGCGTACAGTTTAAAAGTGTTGATTAACTCTACTTGTCTTTGTCTAATTTGGCCATGATGGAAAGTCGTAAGAGCTTTTGTGCAGCATTGAAAAAATACTAAAAATTTGTGAAATTTTTGTATAATTCTCGGAATTTGTATTATGGATTTGTGTAATGAATTGCAATGTAGATAAAAACAATCGGGTTTCCAATTTAAAGGGAACAACTGATTAGTTATCTAATTTTCGCGTCTCCTATTTTAGGAAATATGCGCATTGAGTCGCATTGATCTTAGGCCATATTTTCAAAGTGTTACTGTCTACGCATCATAGAATCAAAATTACTTTAATCATCATTAAAAATATTCATTTAAATTAGTTACATTTTTTACTCAATCCGTGGAAAGACCTATATGCAAAATTAACTTTAAATTTCTATTTCAAAATTTGATCTTTGCAAATACCAATTAGAAAGAAGAGAAAACAACAAAACAACATACATATATCAAGATCATTGACTTCCCTGCAACGGAATTAAGCTGCTTTGTTGTTATAATTCGAAAATCGTTGCTCTTCTGCTTTGCATCTCAAAGCAGAGACAACGACTCAACGACTCACATACACACGCACACATCTAATTCAACCTTTCGCATGCCCAAGTAATATACAAGTGAATGTTGTTGTTGTTTTTTCTAACTTCTTTTTGGTAAACACAACAAGAACAGCGCAAAAGAAGTCAGTCGCTTTTATCACTTTCAACCGTATTCATGTTTCGAGAACAAAATTAGAAGGAAAAACAATAAAACATTAAAAAACATTTAGTTAAACAGTAAACATAAATTATATAATTACATAAAACTAAGATAAAGTGAACTCTAAATAAAACCAATAAATAAGTGTTAATAAACAATACAAAAAAAACTCAAAACAAACATCTCTTATTAAAGACATTAAAAAGTGGTAAACAAAGGGTAACCAAATTGGACATACAACAATGAAAATAATTTAAATCTATAATATACGACAAATAGCACAATTTCGAATAAACATTTGGTCCTTCTCGAACCGTATTCGTGTTTTAACAAAACTTAAAAAAAAAATATTTTTTTATCAAATATCTCAAAATAAGTCGTACCAGTGACCTAACCCCATCAACATCAAATGTGTGTGCCAAAAAAAAAAAAAAAGTATTTAGTGAACAGACAGTCAAGAACAAAAATTGACTATTTAATCGTTGTTTAACTACTAAAACAAACATTTAAAACTCAATCGAAAAAATCCAAGTGCATATAACGGGAAAATGTTTCAAGGCTAAATCTTGAAATTTAAAAAAAAAAAAAAAAAAAATCATTAAGTGCAATTTCTTCTGTACTTTTGGACCTCAGCCACAACAACAAAACAAAGAAAACACCAAAGACAACAATCGTCAGCATTGTCAACGGGACCTCAGCAACCACAAAAAGAGCAAGTATTCGAGCAACAAGTGAGTAAGTACTCAGTTTTCCACATACAGACATACTCATATACGAAATAGCAACAGACATTTTCTGCACCTTGCTGGTCCTTGCCCTTCGCTCTCCGATTGACTTCCTTTTTCGTAAAAGTGAAGAGTTGCCACATCAGACACCTTTAATAATTTTCCGGGGAACTTTTGGGAGTACATTTCTCAAAATATATTGCGACCTGTTGACATTTTTGAACATCCCACACTCTTTGACCGTGTTAAAAAAATGGATCTTCTTAATAAATTTACAAACTCGTATAACGATTTAGTTGACTTTGAAGAAGTCCAAGCGGGTAGCAAAGCGGAGGACAACATACACGCATTAGAAGTTCTTCGTGTACATTTGGATTATCTCTGGACTCAAGTCAAACGTAGTTACGAAGATTGTCGCGATTATAAGGCTCAAGGAGAAGAAAGGCCAATAGACATTAACAAGTTACGAGAATCATTTAAAAAAGCGCTAACGGCCTATAAATGTTCTTTAAGTTCAATTAATGCGGAAATTGACTCAATAACACCCCCTCCTAGGACTCCAGTGGAAGGAACATACTATTCAATGGTGCCACCAGACCAAACTATAATTGAAAAATCTCCTCAGTATTCAATAAAACTTCCTCCATGCGACACTGACATTTTTCACGGTAGCTACAAAAACTGGCCCACATTTAGAGACCTTTTTTCTGCAATTTATATAAAAAATACACGGTTGAGTAATGTAGAGAAACTCTATCATTTAAACCAAAAAACAGGAGGTGAGGCCCGTGAAATTATATCACTCGTTCCATTGACCAATGATGGTTTTGACCTCGCATGGAAGAATTTAACAGACCGTTATGAAAATAAACGGATGCAAATTAATGAACAATTAAAGACTCTATTTAATTTGCCATCAGTTTTAACGAACTCTAGTTCGTCTGTTAAGTCACTTCAACGGACAGTTAACGGTTGTATCCAAAATCTGAGAACTTTTGACATTAATACAGGCACATGGGACCCGATTCTAATCTACCTTTGTTCAATGAAGATGCCCAGATGCTATTTAGAAGAATTTGAAAATGCACTAGATGATAGTTCTAACATGCCTTCCTGGAATGACTTTGACAAATTTTTGACTCAACGTTTTAAAACATTGGAATCCATAGAAAATATTCAACCATCAACCTCCAAGTTTAGTCATTCTTCAAACGATAGCAGAAGGAATAATCCCAAAGAAAAAACCATTAATACATTCCAGACGAACCTAGAACCACATTCAAATCTAGTTGAAGCGAATTATAGATCCTATTCTACAAATCTAAATTCGAACTATTTGACCTGTCAGCTTTGTAAAGATGCACATTTAATGCGAAATTGTCCTAAATTTTTACAAAAAAGCATAAATGATCGCATTCACGTTGTCAAAACTACACAGTCTTGTTTTAATTGCCTCCATAAAGATCATGGCGTCAAAGAGTGCAAAAGTAAATTCGCTTGCCGAATTTGCGGCCACAAACATCATACCCTCTTACATAAGGGCAGTGGAACACAGTCCACTGCGCCTGAAGTCGAAGCCAGCGAACAACCTAGTACAAGTGCCCAGGCTTTAACCACAACTATACAGTCCACTTCCACATCAAATCTAAACCAATCAAACATCACAACATTAACTCTACGCGATGATAAACAACCTCCGTCAACAAATCATGTGCGAGAGACTTTACTGTTTACGGCCATCGTGCAATTAGAATCTAATGGTCAGAGATACGAAGCAAGAGCGATCATCGACACAGGATCCCAATCGACTTTTATCTCTGACAAACTTAAGAATAAGTTAAGACTTCCGACCAAGCGAAATCTAGTACATGTCTCAGGTTTAAGTCCCACAGTCACTGAAACTTCAACACAAGCTTGCATTTTTACACTGTGCTCTCGGGTGGAACCAAGCTTCAAATTAGACGTCCTAGCACCAGTATTGAAGACATTACCATTCAACTTACCACCTAAAAATCTGGACATAGAGTTCTACAATCGTTTCAATGAACCATTAGCTGATCCACATTTTTACCGAAGTCAACCAATAGACATTCTCATTGGCCTTGACATAAGCCCATTCATTTTTGATTTCACAGTTCCGATACGTCCACTTGGATCCCTTTTGACACAAAAAACTGTATTTGGTTGGATTGTGGGGGGACCAATAGAACAACCAAATCGATCAAAATCTGAAATATTGCTTTTTAATGCCGTGGCACTAGACAAAATCCTCACACAATTTTGGGAGGTGGAGGAAACTTCGAAAACCATTTTAAGGTCAGCAGATGACACCATTTGCGAAAACATTTATAAATCTACAACATACCAAAATAGTTCGGGAAGATATATTGTCACCCTACCGTTTAAAAATGACGAAGAAATCGGACACTCACGAAACATAGCCATGGCGCAATTTATTCGTATGGAGAAAATACTTAGTAACAAACCTGACATAAAACAACAGTATGATCAAGTCATACTTGAATACTTAGACCTCGGGCATATGAAAAAAGTCCCACAAGCGGACATAAACAAAATTCCAAATTACTACTTACCTCATCACGCAGTTATAAAACCTGACAGAGTAACCACAAAACTTCGTGTGGTTTTTAATGCATCATCCCCAACTTCAAATAAAAAAAGTCTAAACGACATTTTGTATCCTGGACCTATTCTGCAACAAGATCTCGTTTTACAGACTTTAAAATGGCGTTTTTTTAAATATGTTTACAATGCTGACATCACTAAAATGTATCGCCAAATATTAATTCATCCATCGCAAACACAATATCAAAGAATATTGTTTCGAAGATCTCCCAAAGAGCCAATTGAAGACTTCGAACTGCAAACAGTGACCTTCGGAGTCAATTGTGCACCATTTCTAGCGATAAGGACTCTTCTACAAGTTGCTGATGACGTTAGTCACTCATACCCTCTAGCTGCCAAAGCATTAAAAGGAAATATGTACGTTGATGACGTATTAGCCGGAGGACACACACTGGAAGAAACCATTGATTCACGATTTCAGCTACAACAAGCTCTAGAGTTAGCAGGGTTTAACTTAATGAAGTGGACCTCTAACGAACCTCAAGTAATCAAAGACATACCTGAAGAAAAGCTCCTTTCCATCGATTGTTTAAATCTCTCTGAAAACCTAGGCACCAAAACTTTAGGCATAAAGTGGAATATTAAAACAGATTCATTCTCATTTCCACAACCCAATATTGACATCAAACCTAATTACACGAAAAGGGAAGTTCTTTCGACTATTGCCCGATTCTTTGATCCCTGTGGATGGCTAGCACCTATTATTGTTGCTGCAAAACTCATCATGCAACAAATTTGGTTGGACAAAGTCGAATGGGATGATGAGTTAACCCCTTTGACTTGTATAACATGGAAAAACTTCATCCGACACTGCCCAGATATCCAACTATTACAAATTCCCAGGTGGATAAATTACACCCCAAATTGCAAAGTGGAAATTCATGGCTTTTGTGATTCATCTGAAAAAGCGTATGCAGCAACTTTATATGTTCGACTTGAAACCAACAATTACACAACTTGCCATTTACTTGCTGCAAAAACACGTGTTGCTCCAATAAAGAAACTTTCATTACCCAGACTTGAACTATGTGGAGCTGTGTTATTAGCGACATTAACATCAACAATAATTCCCAATCTAAAACTATCTTCATATGAAACATATTATTGGACAGACTCAACAATTGTACTTGCTTGGCTAAAGAAACCTCCATGTGTTTGGAATACCTTTTGGGAAATCGAATATCCGAAATTGCAGACAAAGCTAACACTTCTAATTGGCGACACATAAATTCTGAGGACAATCCAGCTGACATTGCATCTCGGGGATGTTCTTCCAAGGACCTTGAAGCTCATTCTTTATGGTGGCATGGACCTTCGTGGCTTAAACAGTCCCAAAATTGCTGGCCAAAATCACATCAACCAACTGATACAACCCTAGAACAAAAAGAAATTAAATCATTTTTTAATACGACCTTTGAAGACCCGCTTGAAAGATTCTCATCTTTATCGCGTGCGTATCGTGTCTTAGCCTATGTTTTACGATTCTGGAGGAACACAGGAAATAGACATCAACTTCGGGTCACATCAGCTGAAATTTCGGGCGAAGAAATAAAATTCGTTAAATCAAAACTGATAAAAATAACTCAACACCAATATTTCACTGAAGAATATCGACTCTTATCACGAAAATCAAGAATACAATCGAGTAGTTCACTTTTAACTTTAAACCCATTTTTAGATTCTCTTGGAATCATGAGAGCTAATGGACGTCTGACAAATTCCCCAACACTAACATATAATGAACGACATCCAATATTACTACCCCATAATTCACGCCTTTCTAAACTTATTGTCGAACACACTCACAAAATGACTTTGCATGGTGGTAACCAATTAATGATTCGAGTATTACGCGCTGAGTTTTGGATATTCCGATTAAAACCTTTAGTCAAATTAGTTATAAACCATTGTAAGACTTGTATTTTGTATAAAAAACATACACAAACTCAAATTATGGCATCCTTACCTCCTGAACGAACAATAATCACTAGACCTTTTTTAAATACTGGAGTTGACTTTGCTGGACCCTTTAGCATTCGAAACTTTACAGGAAGAGCATGTCTTATTACCAAGGGATATATTTGCATATTTGTTTGCTTTTCAACAAAAGCTGTGCATTTAGAAGCCACCAGCGATCTGTCGACTCAATCATTTCTTGCTGCCTTCACGAGGTTTATTGGAAGACGCGGTTGTCCAGCAAAAATGTTCTCCGATAACGGAACAAACTTCACTGGCGCAGCAGAAATATTAAAAAAAGATCGATTGGAATTTTTCAAACGACTGCACACAAGTATAACTCACCAATACTCAAATCAATCGCTTGAATGGAACTTTATACCCCCTGGTGCCCCACACATGGGCGGACTTTGGGAAGCTGGCGTCAAATCATTCAAATGTCATCTTCGAAAATTCATTCCAACTATGAAATTTACGTTTGAAGAGCTTTCAACAATTCTAGCTAGAATTGAGTCCTGCCTGAATTCTAGACCTCTATGTCCCGCTAGTGATGACCCAAACGACCTTCTACCGCTCACCCCAGGACATTTTCTAATTGGAACTTCTCTATTAACTCCAGCTGAACCAGACGTTTCAGAAGACAATATTAATTTGGTTAATCGCTGGAAACGCTTAAAAATTATATCTCAACAATTCTGCCAACGTTGGAAAGAAGAATATTTGAAAGAGCTACACAGAAGATACAAATGGAAACGACAAGAAAAAAATGTTAAAATAAACGATCTTGTAGTCATCAGAGATGAAAAACTGCCACAAAATGAGTGGAAATTGGGTAGAATCACCAAGTTATATCAGGGCATTGACAATAATTGTCGGGTAGTAGACATACTTACTTCAAACGGAAGCATTCGTAGACCTATTACTAAACTTATACCCTTATTGTCCGATTAACTTTCGAAGATACATTTTCAGCTCCCATTTGTAATAACTAAAACTACCACATTTAATTTCTTATTCACAGACATGGCACAACAAACCCCTTCACACGACATCAAGGGCAAACGACCTCATAATTGGATTTATTCTTGCGGATTGTGTAAACGGGATCATGCGCTCAAGACTTGTCAACGCTTTTTAGCCTTGGGCCCCGCAGAACGTTTCGATGTTGTCTGTGAATACTTTTATTGTATAAATTGTCTAGCCTGTTCTCACACCAGAGCTAACTGTACTACAGACCTTTCATGTCAAATATGCCAAGAAAAACACAACACTCTTTTACATTTTTCCCCTCAACTTAAGGACTTCACCATTCGCAAACTAAAGTGCGTTGAACGACCTCAAGAATACGCCAATCGCAATCAGAATTTGCCCCAAGATCGCAACGAAAAACCCCGAACTTCTAGGCAGAGCAAACTTGAAGAAACTTCACCACGCAAACGAGCACCAACCTCACGAGAACGTCCAAAATCTGTCGTACGAGTCCACACTGATTTCAGCCTTCAACCTCGGCCATGTGTTTCATTCAGCTGGTCAAAAGTTTTCATTGCGACTGCTCAATTAAGAATCGCCATTCCAAATGAACCTGGTTTGTGGCATATATGTCGTGCTGGTTTAAATTTTTACTCCTCGGTCTCAAAAATTTCCATCAGCCTACAGACTTCTTTGAAATTGGAAACTTTTGACTTTGGTGAAGCTCGTTTTGCCAAACTTTGCGTAAAAGCACGTCTAAATCACTTCAAATGGGAAAAGAAAGTTCACGCCATGCTTACCAGCGATTTGCCAAAGAAGCCTTACAGCAAGCCAATTATGGAAAACCCAGCCGCTGACTTTTCTGACGACTCTTTAGCCGATCCGGACCCTAGATGCAATTTGCCGATCGACTTGGAACTCGGAGCCGAAGAATTTTATGCTCTCTATCGAAACGGATCGATAAATACTGACTTAAAGTTTGTAGTAGCCATGCAAACAGCAGTTGGATATGTTTTCACTGGCCCAATTGGTAAACCCTGGTAATACTACACGGAGGGGCCGAAATGTCTACGCATCATAGAATCAAAATTACTTTAATCATCATTAAAAATATTCATTTAAATTAGTTACATTTTTTACTCAATCCGTGGAAAGACCTATATGCAAAATTAACTTTAAATTTCTATTTCAAAATTTGATCTTTGCAAATACCAATTAGAAAGAAGAGAAAACAACAAAACAACATACATATATCAAGATCATTGACTTCCCTGCAACGGAATTAAGCTGCTTTGTTGTTATAATTCGAAAATCGTTGCTCTTCTGCTTTGCATCTCAAAGCAGAGACAACGACTCAACGACTCACATACACACGCACACATCTAATTCAACCTTTCGCATGCCCAAGTAATATACAAGTGAATGTTGTTGTTGTTTTTTCTAACTTCTTTTTGGTAAACACAACAAGAACAGCGCAAAAGAAGTCAGTCGCTTTTATCACTTTCAACCGTATTCATGTTTCGAGAACAAAATTAGAAGGAAAAACAATAAAACATTAAAAAACATTTAGTTAAACAGTAAACATAAATTATATAATTACATAAAACTAAGATAAAGTGAACTCTAAATAAAACCAATAAATAAGTGTTAATAAACAATACAAAAAAAACTCAAAACAAACATCTCTTATTAAAGACATTAAAAAGTGGTAAACAAAGGGTAACCAAATTGGACATACAACAATGAAAATAATTTAAATCTATAATATACGACAAATAGCACAATTTCGAATAAACAGTTACCATTTCCAAGTAACAAGAAAACACATCCATAATCTTTAGTATACTTAGTATTGTGCGATGTTAATGGAAAAGATTAGTTGGAAATCAATTCAGCCATTGAAAATTCCATGATAAAATCTGTATTGGAACGAAGTTCCTTATCGCACGTTACGGGATAAGTGCTAAAAGAAAAAAAATTAAAGAATTTTTGTTTTAACACTATTATGCCACAACATAGTATTATCAACTATATTGTTTACTTTTGCTTTGGTTTGTGTCTAGGCTAACGGCTTGGATCATGGAGAAGGATATTAACTAGATGTCTCACATATGTTGGGAAATTTCTTGTTTAATGGGAATTTTTCTAGATGGAGCCTGTACCCAATATTTAGTATATATTGTAGTTTTGAACCCAATAAAAAGTAAATTTAGAGAAGCTAAAGTGCAAGACTGGCAAAAAACTTTAATTTTTTGTACAATATAAGGTAATAAAAAGTTTATTTTCATAAAAAATTCCGAATTTTATTACAATTCCTCTTATTACAGTTTATTTGAAAAAATTTCGTTTTCTTAAAAAGCTACTTTTATTTAAAAAAATAAATTTTTTTTATAAAAGTGCCTTTTCTTAAAAAAAGTTAATTTTCTCAAAAAAAAATTCCGATTTATATCCTTAAACAATGTACCTTTTGTTAAAAAAAATACCTCATCATAAAGAAGTAAAGTTTCTTACAAAAAGTAGCTTTTGTTAAAAATAAGTAGCTTTTCTTTAAATGTTCATTTTCTTACAACAAATTGTGTTTTCTTAAAAAACTAATTTTTCTTTAACAAGTAATTTTTTTGCGAAACAGAATAACTTTTCTTGGCATAAGTACCTACTCTGATAACTGTATCTATTCTTGAACAAAGCCCCAAATCTAGAAAAAACTCTAGCTGAAGGCCTTAGTCGCCAGTGCAATAAATCTTAATATTAATCTTGTATTGACTATAAGTTTAATATATTGTAAATAAATAAATAAATAATAAAAAAAACTCACATTTCTTAAAAAAACCTAACAGCCATTAAATTTAAGTAATTACTTTTTTCTGTCTTTTGTGTTAGGTTGGCTAGTTTTGGGACCGCTCTCGTACCTACGTAAAACCCGGTAGAACCGCGGTGTCAAAGAACTGATTTTTGGAATCAACCGAAAACCCGGTTTGTTGAGTTGGCCTAATTTTTGAACTCTCTAAAACATTAATTGTTGCCACACAAACTTGGTTAGCCATCTGGGAACAAAATGCAACCCTCATATGTTTTCGTTTATCTAGCACAGCATATTTCCTGTATTGGTTGGCTAAATTAAGGTGAAAGTTTGATCCCTCAGCACTTCTCATGTACGACTAGCACATTTTGACTTTACAATATCACAAGGTTCCACATTAAAGTATGTGTGTTAATTTCTGGGCAGTGCTGTTTCTTAGTCCAACAATTATATTTGACAATGTGTTTAAATTCGCTACTTATAGAGTGATAATATATTCTAACACAGATTAGTTATTTATTCCATTATAGTCAACAACCTATTAACTCGCAGACAGTCGAGTAAAGGACACTGACAATTCAGAATCAATATACAAAATGATATACATACATATGTATGTATTTACTTTAACGTATTCCCCATAACATTACTTGGTATAAGCGTTACGATGTACTTAGTCTTTGTTAGCAGCCACTTGGTCATAAAATAATGTGCATCAATAATGGCACTTCGCCTGTCATACGTAAGAGAAATTCCATGTAAAAATTAAAATGAAATATCAAATTCAATAAGATTGTATTCAATTGTCGACATGAGTTCATTCAACCAAAGGGTGGGCCATGTCAAATTTGACATTCATGAAGTGACAGATTATTTGTTAAAGATTATACATTTTGGAAACGGGTCACTTTGCACTTGAAGAAAATTGAGAGATATTAAAAACTTTCTTCCAAAGACCTGAATTCCTCCTTTCTTTTCCCAGTAAGCTAATTTTAGCTTGGAGGCGATGTTAGCAAACAAAATTGTCGCACTTGGGGCTTCAGAAGTCGTTAATTGAGACCTTAAAACACGATATCCACGCTGTCGTTCACGCAAAAGCAGCCCCAATAAAACAGTGGAACACAAAAAAAATATAACAATGTTTGGTCAACGCATTCTGGTAGAGGGGATACAAAAAATATACGTGTATCGGCGTTTTGAAAACTTACGTCTGCATTTTTTTTAAAAGGGGTGAAATATTCCACCTTTTCTACATTCTTATGCTGAATCGGAAGAGGAAACCATGTTATCCTTACATTTTAGGTATAGGATGAGTTCAGCAATTTTATATAAACATTTACGAGAAACACTTTTATGGAACACTTTAACCGTCTAACGCCGCACAATATGGGTCTTTTTGTTAGTTTTTTGGAAAAGTATAAATAAAATACATGAGGTGTCAGGGGACACCCGGTTGGAACGAAGTTCCTTTCGATATATACAGGGTGATTCAGCAAGTTCCGGACAAATTTCTCCAGCGTATTCCTTGGCTCTTTTTATGAAGAAAAGTCCATTAGGACCATGTCCGAAAATGCAAGGGTGCGAAATGGCAGCGGGTTCAAAATTTTCGTATTGATGGTCGGAGGGTAAAGTTGATAACTTCTGATCCAGTGGTCAGATTTTGTTGTTGTTAGGCTTGTTGGAAATGAGTTGTGACTTAAAGTTGTTAGCTTTCTGTCGGGTATGCAAGCTGGATTCGTTAAATATGGATATTTCAAAAAACAATGGGAGCTAAGAGCTGAAGGGACATTCGGCGAGCACAATACCTTCATCCACCGCTGGCGCCCACTGACAAATTTGTTTTACCACCATACGAATTGGTGTGGCAAACAAATTTGTTAAATGTTTAGATACACATGGAGAACAAATTAAGTTTCCTAATACATTGTTTCCTAAGTACAGCCAAGCAAAGGTAAATAAGGTATCAATGCTTTAAACTTTAATTTTTGTCATTGGTTTTATACAAAATACATTTTAAAAATTGTGTCTTTTCATTACAACACGTGTTTTTGTTAACCGAAAATTTGTGTCAAATACTCTCACCAAATGAACTTGCCGCATAGAGAGGCATAAACGCAGTAATTTACAACTTTCTAAGCAAAAATCGTTACCATACTACTCGAATATACGTCGACACCATGCTATGTGCTTTTGAGGCACTAGGTTAATTTCTAGAATTCTCATATAGATTATTTTGAGCATCAGTTGGCAACAGAAACCGATGAACATGGTGAACGATTTCATCAAACATGTGCACCTATTGCAGAACGCTTTAAAGGCAAGAGTATATATTCTCTTGTAGCTGACATATGCTGGACATTGCTTGATGACGGCATACAATTATTAAGAGCAAAAAGAAAAATGTAATATATAAATTCTTTCGTAGATACCCAAATTTAAACCGATCTTTTATTTGTATGTAATATATTATATTTTGGTCGGTGGTGCAATGGTTAGAGTGCGCGGCTCTTGTACATGAGATCCTGGGTTCGAACCCTGCTCTGACCACCTTCAAAAAAAAAAATTTCATGATAAAGCTTCTCAAAATACCGTTCGGAATCGGTGTAAAACTGTAGATCCCAATCAGTGAGTGAAAACTGGAAAGCGCACAGCTCAGTGATTGTGAGAAGTTCTCCCCGGTCCCTTCACGGGATGTAGTGGGAAACCATTTATTTATTTATATTATATTTTATATTGGAACGTAGTTACGGAATGTGGGCTAAATGAAAAAAAAATTAAACAACTTTTTTTACCACTATTATACTACAACCCAGTATTATCAACTATATTGTGTACTTTTGCTTTGGTTTGCGTCTGGACTAACATATGTTGGGAAATTTCTTGTTTAATGGGAAGTTTTCTTGGTGGAGCTTGTAACCAATATAACCCAGTATTATCAACTATAATGCGTACTTTTGCTTTCGCTTGTGTCTAGACTAACATAAAAAAATTGTTTCCCGTTACATCCCATGAAGAAATCAGGGAGAGCTTCTCACAAATCAGTGAGCTATGCGCGTTCTAGTTTTACACTTACTTATTGGGGCCTACAATTTTACACCGGTTCCGAACGGTATTTTGAGAAGATTTAGAAGGTAATATATGTCGGGAAATTTGTTGTTTAATAGGAAGTTTTCTAGGGGGAGCTTGTATATATTGCGGTTTTGAACCCAATATAAAGTAAATCTAGAAAAGTCAAAGTGAAGGAAGTTTAAAAGAAGGACATTTACTTAAATAAGTGGCTTTTCTTAAAAAAAGTTAATTTTCTCAAAACAAAAATGCCTATTCATTTTCTTAAACAAAGTACCTTTTCTTAAAAAACAAATACCTTATCCTAAAGAAGTAGCTTTGCTTAAAAAAAGTAAAGTTTCTTACAAAAAGTACCTTTTCTTAAAAAAAACAATTTTTTTTTAAATAAGTACCTTTTCTTAAAAAAGTAAATTTGCTTACAACAAATTGCCTTTCCCGGAAAAAACTACCCTTTCTTTAAAGAGTACATTATTCGTGAAACAAAATAAATTTTCTTGAGATGAGTTCCTACTCTTAAAAATGTACCTATTCTTGAAAAAAGGAAAAATTCAAAAAAATTCTCATTTCTTAAAAACAACCTTTTTTATTCAAAAAAATACTTTCTCTTAAAAAAATACCCTTTCTGACAAAAATTCCTTTTCTTAAAAATAAAATAATACCACTTCTAGAGATAAGTAGCCTTTCTGAAAATAAATAAATAAATGGTTTCCCGTTACATCCCATGTCGGAAAATCAATAAATTTTTTTAAAAAAATAACCTTTTCCTAAAAAGAGTACCACTTCTTAAAAAAGTACCTGTTCTTTAAAAAAGTACTTCCTTGTAAACAAAATTCATACTCTTACGGCTTTTTCTTACAGAAAGTACATCTTCTTAAAAATTCGACCTTTTCTTAAAAATACATTAGCTTTTAATAAAAGTAGTACCTCTCTCTAAAAAAGGACCTTTTCGGGAAAATATAATACATATTCTTACAAAATGGGCCTATAAATACACTGTTTTAAGAAAAATACATTCAGTAAAAAGAAAAATTTTCTAAAAAAAATTTATCTTCTTACAAACGGTATATTTTCTTAAAGATTCATTTAAATTATTGTATTTTTCAACGCGCGCCTTAGGCGTGTTGGAACTAACTAGCAAATAATATATAGCGAAAGGAACTTCGTTCCAACCGGGTGTCCCATAACAACTCATGTAATTTTTAAAATCTTTTTTCATAAAATGTATAAAAAATTCTAACAAATTTCTAAAACTATTGTTATAAAATTTTTAATGAAGAATTTTCATAACGATAGTGAAATGTCTCAATAAAAGGAAATAAACCGCATTATTCTATTTTTACGAAAAGGTACTTTTAAGATAATGAATTTTTGTAGGAAAGGGATTTTTTTTTTTAGAAATTGGAATTTTTTTTAGAATTTGTCCTTTTTTCAAGAATTGGTGCATTTTCAAAAGTAGACAGTTATCGCAAGAAAAGTTATTTTGTTTCACAAAAAGGTACTCTTTAAAGAAAAGGTAGGTTTTTAAGAAAAGGCAATTTGTTGTAAGAAATTTACTTTTTTAAGAAAAGGTACTTATTTTAAACAAAAATTACTTCTTTTAAGAAAATGTACATTTTCTAGGAAAATTTACTTTTTTTAAGCAAACGTACGTCTTTAAGGTAAGGTATTTTTGTTAAGAAAATGTATTTTGTTTAAGAATATGTATAGGTATTTTTCTTGAGAAAATTTACTTTTTTTTAAGAAAAGGCAGTTATTGAAGAAAAATGTAGTTTTTTAAACTTATTTCACTTCGGCTTTTCTACAATTACTACTTCAAAACTACAATATATACTAATTATGGGTTAAGGGTTCACACCTAGAAAACTTCCCATTAAACAAGAAATTTGTCATCATATGTTAGTCTAGACACAAACCAAAGCAAAAGTACCCAATATAGTCGATAATACAGGGTTGTACCATAACAAGAAATTTCCCAACATATGTTAGTCTAGACACAAACCAAAGCAAAAGTACCCAATATGGTTGATGATACTGGGTTGTACCATAACAGTGTTAAAAAAGTTGTTTTATTTTTTTTTCATTTAACCACCATCCCGCAACGTGCGATAAGGAACCTCGTTCCAATTACTGTTACTACTTTATCGTCTTCTTTTGTGAAATTTACTATTGAAATGTGCATGGTCTGCCGCTGAATCTTTCTCTCAATATTTTCTTGGTTTTTAATTTCCATTTGTGAATTTACCAACTAAACGGTTCTACTCGTGGTACAGAACGCGCTAAAGTTCCATGTTAGTTAATCTGTATAAGTATAATTGGCGTTAATCAATTCCTTTATGCCATTGTCATTGTTATCCTAACTATAATCAGGTTGTTCAACTTACACTGTACAATCTCGTAATCGTACAATAACGCACCTTGTCAGGGCTGACCGACCACAGGATATACCCAAACAGGATTTTTGCCGCTTTTATCACTTACAGACATATTATTAATATCCTCAACTTTTTAATATCGTCTTTCAAGTTTTTTCCATCTCTGCTTTGAATAGTTTTTTAAGACGATTTAATTTTATTTTATGTTGCTATTGAGGATGGACTTACCTTGATAATGTTCACCCCTAACAACATAACGATCTTGTTGTTGTTGCGTGTTCCACAGCGTTGATGTTGCACCCAGATACATGTTGTTGAGATTGGTTTGTTGTTGTGGCATATCCATTTTTGATTTGTTACGCTGCGACTTATGATTGTTGTTGCCATTCTTGTTATTGTTGTTGTTATTATTCTGTTGATAGTTATAACGTTGGTCTATAAAAGAAAGGCACAAACCGACATACATATAACTTTAATAGCATTAGTTGTGGGGAAAAGTCATTTGTAGAGATTTTCATAACAGGATCAGAATGAAATGAAAAATTCCGTACATACCTTTATGGTACTTAGTTACCAGCATTGGCACAGTATTTGTTGAGACAGTTGGAGCTAACGTTGTGACAGTTGTGGTTTGTGGAATGTCTACAGGTGAAATGAGGTAAACAAAAGGAGAAGAAAGTTGAAAGAAAAAGTTTTAGCATTTTTATGTCGAAATTTATACTTAAAATGTTATGACATTGTTTGCGTATTTCAATTATATTATACAAGTAATTTGGAAGTTCTCCGGAACAATTTGCAACCCTCATACACTATACAACAGTGAAATGAGTTTGAAAAAGTTAACAAAAATTCAACACTTTCCATAAAATGCAATTTAAATAAATGACTTTTTTATTATTCAACTAATATTTTTGACAAAAATTCACTGGCAGGAAACATATTAATGCTTTAATAGAACATATTGAAATACAGGCATGAAACATATTCGTTGAGGTGATCAAAGTTTTCTGATATTGAACTCATTTTCGTTGCGGCCATCTTTTTTTTTTTTTTTCAAAATATATTTCTATCAACATTACAAGTGTAAAATATATATAAATTTTAATAGTATCATAGCTTGAGATATAACTTAAATTAAGTATTGCAACAATTTGGACATAGAGGAGATAGAGGAGAATTTGGAGATAGAGGAAAAACCCCATTTTTAGTTAATTAGAAAAATGTGAGTATTTAATAACTTCTATAGATTTCATTTCTGAAATAATAGAAGGAAGTTAATAATTCAAATTTCTTAGGATTTCGTGACGTGAAGATCTGCTTCGATCTTCGAATCTTTGTGAGAGATTTGAGGTTATGGTATTTAACATATCTTCCTTGAAACGCATGTGGAGATGAAAAGTTGAATATAATCTGCTTAGATTATAGATTATCTTAAGATTTTTATTTTGGATTATTTGAAGTTTTTTCAAATATGTTTTGGGGCAGATTTCTGCCCATACTTGGCATCCGTAAGTCATAATGGGACGAATGCACATTTTGTATAGTAAAAGTTTGTTCTTTGTATTCAGCGTAGATTTCCGATTTAGTAGAGGAAAAAGCGTTCTTCCAGCAGCTTTATCGCATGTATGTAATACATGTTCTTTGAACGACAAACGATTATCCATAATGATGGCAAGATATTTTATGGAGGTTTGAAGGGGAATTACGTGTCCTTGTATAGTAAATGGAATGCTAGGTATTCTCTTTGGTGACTTATTAAAGGGACAAATTATTGCCTGTGTTTTTTCTTGATTTACATATTTGAATTTTCCATTTTGTCAGGTATTTTTCAACATGCGCGAAATTTTTACTTTTGAGACTTTTCCGCATTTGAGACTTTTCCGCTTGAAACTATAGCTGTGTCGTCGGCATATAAGGCCAATGTTGAACCTTTTGGTAATTTGTAGTCAGATGTATAAATAGAATACATAATTGGTGATAAAATTGAACCTTGTGGGACACCCGCTGCTATATTTCTTGAACACGAATGTGCTGCGTCTATTTCTACCACAAATGTTATGTTTGTCAAGAAACTTTTAATAATTTTTTGAATATAAATTGGATATCCGAAGGTTTTAAGTTTATAAACAAGGCCATAGTGCCATATTATGTCGAATGCTTTTTCTATATCTAGAAAAATATCTAGAAATATCTATATCTATAAAAATCGATTTTGATTCAACATCTAAATGATAAGGGTTATTTTCTTCCTTAATACTTTTTGTTTTATTCCCACAAAACACAAAGAGAATGCAAACCAACAGCCACATGTACATCCATACATTGTTATGTTCGTACATACGCTGCACAAGTGCACACAATTTTCGTTGCTCTCTTGCTATCTCATTTTTATATACGCATAACCAAGTCATTATTCTCGTTGCTCTGAGAGTGCCCCGTACCTACACAATGCAACTATTCGCTGCCGCTACTTCAATGTGTGTTTTTTTCGCAGTCTGACAATCTGTGTGATCGCAGTCAGACAAACTGTGTTTGGATGTACTCACTTTGTGAATGTAGGCCGTACCTACGCCTGTAGATGTTAACACATCAAAAGTTTTCCAACTTAAGTGATATGATCAGAGTTCGCAATAATTGGTCTCTTTCGTGGTTATTGTTAGAAAAAAACCAATCGTCCACTGTCACGTTGAGAAACTGTCGCCAAAAAACGATCAAACTTCGTTGTTCTTTGGCTTGATCTTCGCTCACTCGAGACACTTTACGTCGTAAAAACTGGGCAAACGGTCTTCTGAGCGTGAATGTGTGCGGCGCCACTGGCTAGCAGTGATGCCAACCCAAAGCGTGGTAAAATCCCACAAACACTCCAAAAAAATCCCTTTAATTGGAATAAAATCCCATATTTTTTTAGTATGTATTTTATGTTAATATTGTAAAAAAGTATTTAAAAATAAAAAAAAAGTACAGACAGGTTTTATTTATATTTATACATATCGACATTGTGTAGTTCAAACATATTTTATCGACCGCTTTTCCTTTTACTTGAGTCGGCCAATCCTTAAACTGTGGCTAATGCTCCCATTTTCTACAATATTTCTGCTACCCCTCGGTTTTACTACCAGATGAAGCTTCATCGTTTGAATTTGTGGAATCTAAAAAATCCTTTTAGGACATAGTTTTAACTTTTATAATAATTAATAATTACCTTCTTCTCCTTCATATTAAATAATATTAGTATTTTTCAATATCTGGAGTGTAATTCCATACGCGTGTGTTGATGCTTACATTCCCAATTTTTCAATTCTGCAATGAACATCGTTGCATATTTGCGTACCAAATGCAAAATATAATAATCTTTGTTTGACCTTACCAAATTAGAGCGCATGCGTACGCAAAGACATAGCGTGGTACGTCGAAAGAGTTACCAAAGTGCATTTTTACCAAAATGCTATTTCAACGGGTTTGTCTGTGCAATTTTTAGAAAAATTTCGTAACAAACTATTGCATACACATACATAACATTAGAACAATATACATATTTTGGAAAACATCAAAAAGTTCGTAACTCTAACTTTTCGGCAAATATCGCACACATTTTTGTATCCCTCCCTTTATCACTTTTATGTTTTAAAAAATGAGCGCCCTATCCTCCTCTCCCTTCGCTTTTAATGCTTTGCCTGTGGCGAAATATCTAAGGCAACAACATAAGGCAAATGCAACAATAAAAAAAAAAAAAAAACCTTTTTTGCGGACCTTTTGTTGGCTTTGCTCACTTACTGACTCTTAGTAGATGAGCGACGAATGGTTCTGTTCATATCGAACGGTCGGTATGATACCGATTAGTATGTCGTGCTCAACCCGAAACACGTGAGCGAGAACACGAACGAAACGAAAAAGAGGGTTTCTGTTCAGACACTGAGCGATTCCGTCTGATTTTTTCGGTCTGTTGAGTGACCAGACCGCGCAAATAAATTTGGTTGACCATAATTTGCGAGCTCTGGATATGATTTCTTTAAAACAAAAGACCCTAATAGTTAAGAAAATTCAAATGTTTTTCTATTTAATATTTTCTAATCGATACAGTTAAATTCTGAATAAAACGTCCTTCAAATTACCTCCACGTTTTCTTTTGCAGGAACGAATTAAGCCACTAGATCAAGTCGTATGTCATGAATAGCACGGTCAATATTGACTTGTAGAGCTTGAGGAGAGTCTGGTTTATTGCTAAGGACCAATGACTTCAAATAATCCTAAAATAAATAGTCTAATGGTGTTAAATCACAACTTCATGGAGGTCATTCAATGTCACAATTTCTTGACATAATCGAATCTTTAAACTTTTCTCACAATAATTCGGTTGTTGCACGTGCTGCCTAACACGTAGCTCCCGTCGTGTTGGAACCATATGTCGAAATGATCAACTTCTTCCAATTTCGGTCATAAACAGTTGGTTATCATGGATCAATACCGCTCTAAATTGACAGTAACGGTGTTAAGAGCATCATTTCGAAAGAAGTATGGACCGATCATTCCACTAGACAAAAAACCAAACCTAACTGTCAATTTAGGTGAATGTAATGGGTTCAAATCAATCAATGGTTTTCCATTACATCCCATGAAGGGACGAGGGAGAGCGTGTCACAATCACTGAGCTGTGCGCTTTCCAGTTTTCACTCGCTGATTGGGACCTACAGTTTTACACCGATTCCGAAAGGTATTTTGAGGAGCTTTTTCATGGCTAAATACTCGATAGTGGCGCCGTCACTATGCGAGATGACCGCCGTCGTAAGAAATTTTTTAAGGTGGTCAGAGCAGGGTTCGAACCCAGGATCTCATATACAAGAGGCGCGCACACTAACCATTGCACCACCGACGGCCACAAATGTAATGGGTTGCTGAAGAATAATTTTTGGATTTGCTTCGTACCAGAATCGATAGTTTTGTACATTTACCGCACCACTCAGATGAAAGTGAGCCTCACCGGAGTAGATGATTAAAAAAAAAAATTTGTATATGAACTCCCTGGCGATGTTTTAACACCTTTTTGTTATACGATACCTGTTCGATTTCTATGAACACATTAGTAAATGTTACATTGGAAAATAAAAAAAAAATAGCTTTTGTGCTGAAGGCTCTTTTGCTAATGCACTTTCTTGTTTCTTACATCTGCGTTAACATTAGATGTAATTGTTGAAATAAATAAGGCAATATTTAGTTCACTGAAATAATTGATTTTGTTTTGTCATAAACAGAGCGCCGACGACCTTCTTGTTTGAATGCTGACATACAACTAAATAAAAGGCAATATTTAGCTCACTGGAATAATTGATTTTGGTTTGTGATAAACAGATCGACGACAAAAAAGTATTGAATAGTATAGAGAACTTATTGCACTCTTTTTCCGCTCTCGTGTAGAGAGTCTGAGTAGAAGAGCATACACGACTGTTATTCTCTTTATAGAATATTTCAATATAAATGCAGAATTTCGATAATGTTATTACATAAAACAACACAAACAGCATAAATGTTTCAAAAGGCATCAATGTTTCACATCAAAATTATAAATGGACCAAGATATGATAAAAAGAAAATAATACGTTTTGAATCATTTGTCAGATGTCGCCAGTGCTGTTCAGTCATACAATTCGTTCCATGAATTCCCTATACTATTAAATACTCTTTGGCGTCGACGACCTGCTTGTCTTTCGCTGCCGCTACATCAATACCATCATACTTATTATCAGGCAGGGACTATTGTTGTACAACAACCACGTGTGTTATACTAACACTGTGTGTTGTTTGCATGTGTTCAGTTTGATAGATTGCTCTACCCATGCCCATAGCGGTTAACACATCAAAAATCGTTATCGTTTTCAAGTTGTTCCAAGACAAAATCAGTGAATTCATGACGTTTACGGTAGTCCAATGGCTGCAGTTCTTAAGTGATTATAATTCTATGCGGATGCAAGTCCAAATACTTTCTCAAAATCCGCCAGGTTGTGGTTTGAGACAGTCCCTATTTTTGATAACGTTTGGGAATCAATACATTGCGATATTCAGCAACACTTGCCTGAACCGCAGGATTATTGTAATTACTTCGAGCGGGTTTTGAACATTATGTACTTGAACATTATGTAAAGCAAATGCACGCTCATAATTTGTAATAATTCGACGAATACCGATCACAGGTGAACGATTATTACAAGCATAAAATGGCACAAGCGCACGAAAAGTTGCAATTGGAGAACGATTATGTTCGATTATGTTATCTTTCCATGATGAAATTGTAAGCATTACTGAAAACAATGAAAACAAAATTACAGATCATGACATACTACAAGTGGCTGAAACGTCACTTAGAAATCATATCAATCAAATTGGAAAAGGCTTTATTTGGCATTTTAATTAGTATGAATTCATATTTTAAATAGTAGAATTTTATGTTTCGGGATTAGAGAACAAAAACATATATATATTAATCATCGAAAATCACTTTATTGTTCTTCAAAATATTGCCCATGAAGATTTATACACTTTTGCATGCGTTTGAACCAATTGTCGAAATACTTTTGCCACTCTGATTGAGGTATCTCCAAAACATGCATTCTGAATGCAGCAACCGCTTCTTCAGGTGTCGAAAAAAGTTGACCTCTCAGTTTGGTTTTTACGTACGGGAATAAAAAGAATTCATTCGGTGCCAAGTCAGGACTTTACGGCGTATGACCCATCAAATCGATGTTTTGGGTGCTAAAAAATTCAGTTGTTTCAGCCGATGTGTGAGAGCTCGCATTGTCGTGGTGATCTTGGATTGATTTCTTGGCAGACAACTGGCAAATAAATGGTTGTGTACCACTCAGAATTCACTCTTCAGCGTTGTTCTAGTGGTACGGTTGCAACATGTCCGGTTTTTCCGAAAAAACAGGCGACCATTTGCTTGGAAGTGCTTCGGGCGCGAATAACTTTTGTTGGATTTGGCTCGTCTTGAAACACCCATACAGTTGACTGCTGTTTACCTTGGGACTCATACGCGTAAATCCAGGATTCAGCACCTGTCACGATGTCATAGAAGAATTTCAAAGCAACGCGATCGTATTTTTGGAGCATTTCTTTCGACCAATCGACACGAGCCTTTTTTTGAGCGATTGACAAATTGTGTGGGATCCAACGCGAACAAATTTTTTTGACAGTCAAATGTTTATGCAATATTGAATGTATGCTGGTTCCACTAATGCTTAAGGTTGTCTCAATCTCACGATAGGTCACATGACGATCTTGCAAAATCAGTTCAAATTTTGGACGACCTTCACGAAATTCGTCTTGAAGTAAACTACGACCACGATCGAATTCACCATACCATCGATAAACACTGGTCCTTGTTGGGGCTTCATTGCCAAAAATTGAATAAAGTTCATCCATGCACTGTTGCTGAGTTAATCCACGTCGAAAGTTGTAAAAAATAACCGCACGAAAATGTTCACGATTTAATTCCATTTTTGGGCCGAGATGAATCTTTTAAGTTACTGTAAACAACACAAATAGCGCTCGTATGTCAAAACGTTCTGAGTACGCATAACCTCAAAAACGTCCAACTTTACGATAGAGCTGTCAGTTGCCAGTTGGCAACACTAGGGTTGCCAAATCCCGAAACATAAAATTCAACCCTTATTTTTAAGCAAAAATGCACAGAAATATGAAGAATTTAGACGTTTATAATATTTTTTAGTTTCCATTTTGTGGGAAAGAAAGGCCCAATTATATTCTTTTGCCGCATGAAATATTAGTCTGACTATTAGTATATTAAACAAACACTGATATTAATTAACATATTTTTTTCTATACTCAATGAAGATTTTGCAAAACCTTAGATTTGGAGACAAATTTAACAATTTTTGTAATTACATTTGGAGGTTATCGTCAGGTTGATGTTAAAACTTAGTACTTCTAAAAATTTAGTTATAACTCGGAGACATGAATTTAATTTACCAGAAGTGAAGTGAGTTACAAATTAATTTTAATTTACGTGCAGATTTGGTTAGATATCATACTCTGCAAAGATAATATATTATTTTAAATGGCTACAGTTTTTCTATTTACTTCCCACGTAGGCAACCATCGCACTATTTTCTTATAGCAGAGTCACCGCCATCCATTCTTTATTATTCATTTACTAGTGAATCCTTGCTACTGAAATATGTTTATTTTGTTTGAACTTAGGCAAAATCGATTTTTACCAATTCTTAACTTTCTTGCAGAAAAAAAACCGGTGCAATTTGGTAAGTTAAAGCCGACGCGATTCACTCAAACGCATTTCTCTCTCGCATCATAACTTGATTTTTCATACTTTTTACATACTTTATGTTATTTTGTTCAAACATTGTTGGAATTTCTATAGTTAGATACTGTAACATTATCAGACAACTGTCAGTGTATTAAAATATTCAACGGAGAGAGTCAGAGAGAGAGAGAGAGAGCGCAGAGAAATGAGGCGCTTCACTCGTTTTTTTTAATCCCTTCTACGAGGATTGCCAAATTGCGTCGGTTTTTTCTTCTCTACCTCTACATCCTGTTTGGCTACAATTTACTATAACGTTGATACAAACATTTCATACCAAAAACTACAACAGTGTTATCTGCCATTAAAACAATTCTCAAATCAAGAAAAAGACCCCTAGAGCAGGGTTTTTTAAGGTAGTGTCTCCAACTGATTAAGTAATAATACCTCTCAAATTGGTATCTTTTGCACACTTTGTATCTTCCCCCCTATAAGGACATTCCGTGATTCATAACCATCTGTTGTAGCCACTGGTTAATAGAAAGAATGTTGTATATAAAATTACAATAATTTATATAATGCTGCCTATGCTATCACTACAACTGAAAGATACAAAATCATTAATTTAACTGAAAAATCAATCACGTTACCTCCTACTCTATAATTGTATCCACCATCCTCTCTATATTTACAAACTGAGAACATTTTGTTATCTACTTTGTACTTTAAAGTACAGGATATGATAAGCAAAATTCTTTCGCAGCCCTATAAAGCGAATCCTCGCAGACATATTGTATGTTTGTCACGTAAAATGTTGTATGTGTTTCTATGCCCTGATGCAATTATCCTTATTTTCCATTCTTGCTATTTCTTATTTTCACAAGGACACGTTCGCATTCCCCCCTATTCTAATGAATAATTAAAATGTAGTTTTATATACTATTTGCTTTTGCCTTTTGTCGTCAGTAATTTAACGACATGCTACCCGGCAGCTTAAGGAATTTCTGGAAAAACTTCACTCTTAAATCAATTCCCAAACATGATTTCCACAACAGACATATTAAAGCATAGTGCAGTCTCAGTTTAACAATCACTGCGGTAAATTGTCATGATTGAGTTTTCCTCCTATGTCCAAAGCCGTAATACCTTTATTGAACATTTCTTATCCAGCTAATACTTACGATATAATTTAATTGCTCCATCCGTATCGCCCAATGAATTTTTGGCCACACATCTGTATGACCCAAAATCTTGGGCGTCAACATCATTTATCGTCAAACGCATGGTGATTTTATAACCATTCTCATAGGTTTCCGGCACAAAACGTTCACCTGAAATTAAAGGGCGGAGTAAAAAGGTGTATTAATACAATGACATTCTTCAGTGAAAAGTTTGTGTTTTTGTTGAGGTTGTCAGTTGCCAGTGCAAAGTTTTTCTTTCTATCAATTTAAGTAATTGGTAGGGCTTAATAATATAAATTGTTGCAGGTAAATGGAAAAATAAATAGCTCCTGTACTTCAATATCAGTCGTCTTGCTGTGGATGCCAATGCTACTAGTATGTTTAAAGCAGGAGTCACTGCGAAGATAATAACTAGTATAGATGATGCAATTTGCTCGCAAATTAAACAGATTTATAAAATTATGCACTTAAAGGAACACATTCAATATTTTACAATTAGAAGGATATAATTTGACTAGTTAATACTTTAGTTTGAGCTTGCTATAAACTAAAAGTTCAGGGAATTTGTCTATCTTATTATTAACAATAATACAACCAGTTGTAGAAAATAATCCAACTTCTATCATTGGTATCTGAACTACTAGAATAAAGAAGTGAATCAACAATAACATAAACAATTTGATGCAACATTTTGATGTGTTAACATCTATAGGCACGGGTAGGGCAATATATCAAACTGAACACATGCAAACAACACACATACTAGTTAGCATCACATACGTGGTTGTTGTACAACAATGGTCTCTGCCTGAAAATAACTATGATGGTATTGATGAAGCGGCTGCGAACAGACAAGTGTATTGAATAGTATAGGCAACTCATGGAACGAATTGTATGACTCAAAAGCACTGGCGACATCTAGCGAATGATTCAAAACATATTGCTCTCTTTTTGACATTCATAATTTTGATGTGAAACATTGATGCCTTTTGAAATATTTATGCTTTCTGTATTATTTTATGTAATAACATTGTCAATGATTCACAGAAATGATTCCTTCATTGGGCAGTCCAAGCAGCTCACTACTTCCACGCAGTATGTCCTGGGCAATGGCTTTTCGGAAACCTCCGTTAGCTAGCTTGAATGAGAAGGCGAAACTAATGAACATCAAATCAGGTTTAGAAGGTGACTGATGTCACTGAAGCTCATCAAACAATCGGGCATATTCTTTTGTCCTTAGAAGGCGGATGATCCAAACATACGTGCCAACGGCGGATAGAAACTAAGAGAAGAAAATCCAGGTTCAACATATCGCATCCTGGTTAGCGTATGATCCATAATGGACGGCTGCAATCAAATATCCTGGCAGTAGGTGAAATGCAAAAACATGGGGGGCATAAACGAACAAGAAAACATAAACAACCCATATTTGTTGACGACCCCCGCAAACGTTATAAGGACCACGATTTACGGATATGCACTTGGAATGTAAGAACTCTATATAGATCCGGTGCAAGTATCCAACTGGTAGATGTCCTCGAAAGTTATAAGGCTGACATTACCGCTATCCAGGAAATGCGATGGACAGGACATGGCGGCGCAAGTAAATTAACTGCGATATATACTACAATTGCCATGAAAAAAAACATGAATTTGGTTGCGGATTTGTAGTTGGCAAAAGACTGCGACATCTAGTCTCTAGGTTCAATCCTGTGAGTGAAAGTAGTATATCTACAATCCGCATAAAAGCGAAATATTTTTATATTTCCCTAATTTGTGTGCATGCCCCGACAGAAGAGAAAGATGATGATGCCAAAGACATATTCTATGAGCTCCTAGAGGAAACGTATGACCGCATGAGAGCGGAATATGAGTGCAATAAGTTCTCTATACTATTCAATACTTCTTGTCGTCGCCCTGTTTATGACAAAACAAACAATCAGTGAGCTAAATATTGATTTATTTATTTTAACAATATTACATCTAATGTTGAAGCAGATATAAGAAAACAGAAAGTGCAATAGCAAAAGAGCCTTCGGCACAAAAACTATTACTTTTCTTATTTTCCAATGTAACATTTACTAATGTGTTCATAGAAATCGAACAGGTACCGCGTAACAAAAAGTTGTTAACACATCACCCGTGAGTTGAAACACTCACTGATATATTTTGCCCATTTATGAGTAAGAAATCACCTTAATATTAATGTGTGCATGGACTGAAAATCCTGTATGTTCTGTACATCAAAAGAAGAAAATACACCTCTTCTAATGTTGAATCTCTTTAGTTGCAGTCACTTTATTATTTGCAGTAGCAACATTTCAAAAGGATATTTGTGAGTTTCCAAATTTTCAGGATAATCTACAAAGTTTTAATGGAAAAATGATTTTGCTTCAAAAATATATAAAACAGAGTAAACAGGTACGAATAGACAAAAGTTCATAGTATGTGCAAAGAAAATCATAGCAAATGCAGTATAAGTAGAGACGACATTGTCATCGGCTGGGCCGAATCATATACACACTCCACCATGAATCGAATTAAAAAAGTTGTCAACAAAACTATACAACACAAACTGCGACAACAGTTAGAAAATGTTCCCATACAATGGAGAAAATACTGAAATTACCAGGAAAGTTACAATATATATTATCTTTATACATAGTATCTATATATTATCTTTAAAGAATTAATAATAAGTGGTATAATTTTGAATTTTAATGAAATTTGGATTAAGAAACATAATTTATATTTTCAAACACATGATTTTATGAGTCGCCAAGTTCTAAATAACATTTCCAGACTATTTTTTTATTCAAATTTCAAAATGATTTTATGACTTGAATAAGAATTTAATGTTTTTTCAAATTTCTTAATGTAAATTAGTTTATAAACAAATGTTTTGAAATTAATAAGATTTTCATACATGAAAATCTCTTTCAAATTTGGAATTTGATTTTGGAATATAAATCAATATATACTCCGGTTTACTTATTTAAAGGCACTAAAAATTTCATATTCAGCAGCCTCTATCGTTTGCACTTTGTAACCGATTGCAGAATTTTAAAATGGAAATGGAAGCTAGACATCTTGATTCAAGTGAACCAAAAAAATAGCACATTTTTTGACTTGTATTTTATAAATTGCTCAAAAAAAGTTCTTTAGTTAAGAAACCACTATTGTCATGTGTTTTTATATCTCCGGATATCTAGCTTCCATTTCCATTTTAAAATTTTGCAATCGGTTACAAATAGCAAAAGATACAGGCTGCTGAATATGGAATTTTTAGTGCCTTTAAATAAGTGAACCGGAGTGTAATGTGAATTTGAATAAAACTTTTAAATTTTATATTAAACACGCATTCGAAATTGAAATAGGATTTAAATTTAAATTTAGAATTAAAACATTATTGTCAAATTTAAAGAGAGTAGCAAAATTTGGAGATGTGAACACAACTATGTAAGTATTTGAAATGGTCGCTAGATAAGAGTATTGGAAGTGCTATATGTGTAATTTAATTTATAACAACCCTCTATTGCACATTCTTATGATGAATCGGCATAGGAACCATGTTATTCTTACATGTTATTCTTAGGATGTGTTCAAAAATTTAAGCATTTTTGTTGAATACTTTAACCCTCTGCCGCCTCAATATATGGGTTTTTCTGGTTCCTTTTGTAGAAAAGGGTAAAAAACATCCCACGGGGTAATTAGAATGCAAGGACATGGTTTCCTATGCCGATTCGTCATAAGAATGCGCAAAAGGGGGAAAATGTCAACACCCCTTAAAAAAATTACATGAGGTGTCAGGGGACACCCGGTTGGATCGAAGTTCCTTTCGCTATATATTATGTACTAGTTAGTTCCAACACGCCTAAAGCGCAAGGTGAAAAATACGATAATTTAAATGGATTTTTGAGAAAAGACACTTTTTGTAAAATGGTAAACTTTTTTTAATAAATTTTTTATTTATTGAATGTATTTTTTGAAGAAATTATATTCTTGGTACTTTTTGTAAGAATATGTATTATATTTTCCCGAAAAGGTCCTTTCTTTAATGAGAGGTACTTCATTTATTAAAAGCTAATGTTTTTTTTTTTAAGAAAAGGTACAATTTTAGGGTACAATAAGGTACAATTAGAAAAGGTACAAAAAGGTACAACAATAAGAAGTACTTTCTGTAAGTAAAAGCCTAAGGTTATGATTTTTTTTTACAATGAAGTACTTTTTTTAAGAAGTGGTTCTCTTTTTAGGAAAAGGTTGTTTTTTTTAGAAAATTTACTAATTTTCAGAAAGGCTACTTATCTCAAGAAAAGAAAAGGTATTATTCTATTGTTTGCTTGCGATATTTTTCGAACACTTGCATACTAGTTGGAAATTCTCAATTGAAGTGTGTTTTCATTTGCCTTTAGTTTGATGAATTGTTCAATAGCATCATTCCAAACAACCGCTGATGAAGATATGTGGCTAGGTCTGAAATAGCTATGCGGTTTGCCAGGAATCATAGGAATTCATTTGAAAAACTCCTTTTCGAAAAGTATATTTCTATTAATAGAGTCATAGAACGGCCTTGAGCTTAACTAATAAAATTAAAAAAAAAAAAACAAATGAAAAGGCCGAATAAATAAATATCATCACTGATGAAGTTGAATAACGTGGAGCACAACGAAACTGCATGCAATTGTAAATGCATGTACAAAATTGTGTTGTCTTTTAGGCAACAACCAAAAACATGTCTAATGGTAGCCGATGGTTCTCTAGAGATGGAAAGAAGTTTTTTCAAATGTTTTCTTGTGTGTTTTGCTTGCGATATTTTTCGAACACTTGCGTACTAGTTGGAAATTCTCAATTGAAGTGAATTTTCATTCGCAGTTAGTTTGATGAATTTTTCAATGAAGATCTGTGGCTAGATCTGAAATAGCTATACGGTTTGTCAGGAATTATAAGAATACATTTGAAAAACTCCTTTTTGAAAAGTATACTTCTCTTAATAGAGATATAGAATGGCCTCGATAAAATTAAAAAAAAAATTAAGAATAGGTACTTTTAAGAAAAGGAATTTTTGTAAGAAAAGGTATTTTTTTTATGAGAAGGTATTTTTTTTTTGAAGTAAATTTTGTTTTTGGAAATGAGAATTTTTTTTAGAATTGGTCCTTTTTTCAAGAACAGGTACAATTTTAAGAGTAGGTACTTAAAAGGTACTCTTTAAAGAAAAGTTAGTTTTTTAAGAAAAGGCAATTTGTTGTAAGATAATGTACTTTTTTAAGAAAATGTATATACTTACAAATTTATTCAAGCTCAAGACCTTTTTAAATAATATAAAGCTTATTATCTTTATATTACTTTCAAAAAAGTCGGGCATAAAAATGTTCCAATGATACCAAGGCTGTCTGTATAGCTATTTCGGATCTTGCCAAGATCTTCATCAGCAGACGTTTTTGGTATGTTTTTGGCGAATTCTTCAAAAATATATATCCAGAAACACTCATCATATTAATGAGAATTCCTTTATATACTCGTTTGAAGAAGAACACCTTCATGCACAACTCTTTTTATCATGCCGTAAAACCATTGGTTTTAATCAGACTTGAGCTTGACTAAATTTGTAAGTATTAGAAAACAGACCGAATAAAAATTCCCGTAAGGGAAATGATGAAAAGGTATTTATTTAAAAAATTACTTTTTTTTAAGAAAAGGTAATTTTGCAAGAAAATTTACTTTTTAAGCAAAGGTATTTCTTTAAGATAAGGAATTTGTTTAAGAATACGAATAGGTATTGTTTTTGACTAAATTTACTTTTTTTAAGTAACGCACTTATTTAAGAAAATGTTTTTTATTTAAACTTGCTTCACTTTGGTTTTCCTAAATTTACATTATATTCGATTCAAAACTACAATTGTAATAAACAGGCTCCACCTCGAAAATTTCCCAGGAAACAAGAAATTTCTCCCCTTATGTTAGTCTAGACACAAACCAAACCAAAAGTACGAGTGTAAGAGTAAGTGTGCTGCCAAAGGTAATTCCATACTCGGGGTTATATATGAAGAATTTGGCAGTCTTGCACTTTGGCTTTTCTAAATTAACCTTTTATACGGTTCAAAGCTACAGTATGTAATAAACAGGCTCCACCTAGAAAACTTCCCTTTAAACCAAACCAAACCAAAAGTACCCAATATAGTTGACAATAATAGGTTGTAATAAAGTAATTAAAAAAAATCCAATGAGTGTTCGAACTCACGGGCGATGTGTTAACACCTTTTTGCTATACAGTACCTGTTCGATTTGGAAAATAGAAAACAGCGTTCAATCATATGATGACGTTACAGTTAAATAATATTAATAGTTACAATTATTTAAAGACCCAGTGCAAGCACAAGTGTCATTATTTTCTTGCTCAGTACTTTTTGTTTTATTCCCACAAAAGTCAAAGAATGCAAAGCAACAGACACTTGTACATACACACATACATTGTTATATTCGTACGATATAACCGAAGATCAACATAAAATACTTTTTTAATATTACTCCAAATTAATACTCCAAATTAAAACACTTCAATCTCGGCTCGCCGATATCGGATCGCCTTAATTTTTGGCCTAAACTCTTCGTCGAAACCCGCACTAGCTTTTTATTCCAAAAATTAATAAAATCGGCTATGAACTTCCGGAGAAAATCGCGTGGGAAAATTATATGAAAATCGCCCAATAATCACTTTCAATACCGACTGCCAAGCAACGAACAAACAAACGATGATAAGACAAAACCGATTGATCAACATAAAACACTTTTTTAATATTACTCCAAATTAATACTCCAAATTAAAACACTTAAATCTCGGCTCGCCGATATCAGATCGCCTTAATTTTTGGCCTAAACTCTTCGTCGAAACCCGTACTAGCTTTTTAATCCAAAAATTAATAAAATCGGCTATGAATTTCCGGAGAAAATCGCGTGGGAAAATTATATGAAAATCGCCCAATAATCACTTTCGATACCGACTGCCAAGCAACGAACAAACAAACGATGATTTACTCTTACAAACCTAACACTTGCGTATGTATTAGTTTGATAGTTTACTGCCCTAGAGGCGCGCGTATAGATGTTAACACATCAAAAAAGTATGTCTACTTGGATCACCCGTTATAAGTATAACAACCGATTTTTCCAGTTTTAAACATTTACTGATTATGACCTACGGCTTTACACAGATTCCGAACGGTGTTTTGAGAAGCTTTTTGATAACAAATTACTCGAAAGTGTCGTCGTCTCTAAGCTGCGAAACAAAATTAAATGTGGCCAGACCAGGCATCGAACCCACGGTCTGATGTACAGAAGGTGCGCACACTAATAATTGCACAACCGACTTAAACTCAAGACAAACTATTCTTAACCCGACTTTAAGAGTCCCACGTATTTGAGAAACAAAAGAATATACAATTTTTGTTTCCGTTTAAAAATTTGTCGTAGACACAAGTACTCGCTTCTTTGCTCTACTTTCAGTATTCGTTTGATTAAAATCCAAATCACATTCCCAACTGAATTTCGAAAAGAAACAAGCAATTTGGCATCCAACCCACTCCTAAATTTGTATCAAATTAAATTATTCTTTACACTGATTCTTTTGAAGGAAATTAAATAATGAACATGATCCGATTAGACTAAATATTGAAAGTATATTCTGGTGTAAAACTGAAAGAATACCAAGCAATTTTCCATTTTTATTCATTAGTATTTTTAAACAAGGATAATGTTTTTATTATTCAAGACAAGCGCTACACTTATCACGAAGGATGCTCAAGGATATTCGGGGGTTAATTTAATTTATTGCCTGTGTCATGTATACATACCCATTCATTTAGGGAGATATGCATAATTTGTATAAATCTCTCCAACATACATACACTTATACAACTAAGATAATTTATGTTGGGAATTAATTAAATACTGTCTGTTAAATAAGTTAAGAGACAAACAGAATCAACTCATAATCGCATTTATCATAGGATTGTACATAATTTGGCACAACATGTTTATAATCTTTCAAGCAATGTATGAGAAGAAAAAATTAACTTCAGTGTAAACATAAAAGAGGAACAAGACAGAAGCAAGAACACCAGACTGGTACACTGTGTTATTTTGGGATAGCTACATAAAAGTGGTTAGCAATATTGACGCACATAGTCTAACTAGGACCACCATGATAACACCTAAGGCCACCCATCCCCATCATTGAATCTACATCGCCACTTTCGATAACACTTTGAGACAAAATTAGATTCTTTTCAAAATGATGGGGTTCTGTCAAAGGATTCTGGTACGAAAGTCTAAAGAAAATATACGTGTAACGGTGTTTTGGCAGATCAGATCAGAATTTTTTTTAGGGGGGGTCAAAGTTTCCGCCCCACGGAACTTTCCTGCAACAAATCGGGATGCAAAATTGTGTGTTCCTTACTTCTGAGGTACAAAATATGTTTAGAAGTTTTACAGAAAAGATTCAGATAAACATGGTTGTGGAACAAATCTAATCTCTAACTGTCACGTATAACCATAATTTTTACTTTTTTTTGAAAACCCGCAAAAGACTGCTCCAAAATGACGGGGGGCGTGGTCAAAATGTTCTACAATAATTATCGCCATAAAATGTCGCTATATGTGTCCGTACACTTCAAATCACAAATCTTAGCCCAAGTGCGAGATAATAAGCAAAACCTAACTGCCTTCTAAGGGTTAATAATGAATTTTGTCATTTTGATGTTTCCATTAAAAATAGTCCAAATAATATAATGAATTTTGTCATATTTCATCTTTTATCTAGCTAAGATTTGGGCTAAGACCTTTCTACCGGAATCCATTGACAGAACCCCATAATTTTTTTTTTTGGTATCGCCCAGTGTCATTAGCCTGAAAAGGGAGAATTATTAATGCCCGTCAAACCAATTTGAACCTGAATTATTTCCTGAATATGTGTTGAATCCGAAATGAAGCAAGATCCTAAATATTGTATAATACTCTCGATTGTATAATACTCTCGGGGTAGGAGCAAAGGATATGTTCGACTCTATCATCGTCTTCTTTATCTGCAGAAAATATGAACGGAGACTCATAGCGTAGACACGTGTCTGTCTATTTCAATGTGAGCAGTGATCATAGCCACCAGCGTGTAGATATCCCACGTTCGAATGCATATAAAGTTTTTTAACGAATCCATGCATGACTTGGCCATACCTGCCTGGTGCTCCTGCAGTTTGTGCTTGCAGATAATCTAAAAACTAAATACATGATTTCCCATTACATTCCATGAAGGAATTGGGGAGAGCTTCTCACAACCAGTGAGCTGTGCGCTTTCTAATTTTATACTCACTGATTGGGACCTACAGTTTTTACACCGATTCCGAACGCTATTTTGAGAAGCTTTTTCATGGCTAAATACTCGACAGTGTCGCCGTCACTATGCGATTTGACCGCCGCCGAAAGATATTTTAAGCTGGTCAGAGCAGGGATCGGACCCAGGATCTCATGTACAAGAGGCGCGCAAACTAACCATTGCACCACCGACGGCCACCATCTGTCATTCACATATCTGAGAGCTTCACATTTACATGTTAAATATTTATTGGAACAAGTAAGGTAGTCTCTAATCTCTTGGCTTTATTATTTTCTGGAATATTTCCGTGTCCCGACACCCATACACTGTGGCTATTATACACCTCAGCCAGCACATTTAGAAACTCCCGTCAATTATGGATAATTTCTGAAGTCAGGTATAAAGATTGCAGTAATTTTTAGCAGCCTGACTTCCAGAGTAAATGCTAATACTTCTGGTGATAATGTTTCATCCCACATTGAACGAAATTTCCCCCTATTTTACGCATTTTTTTTCTTAAAAATACTTTAATGGTCTGGTAGCCTTTTGGTGTGGTCTAAACCCACCTGGGTGTCTTCTCCGAAGAGGTAATCCTGAATTTATCATTCAAACTCCAAGACAAGTGCAGCGTTTTCCAAGTGGAGGTAGTGGCCATCATGGAAGCCTGCGCCGAACTTATACTCCAACGGAGAATAGAGCGCATTGGGATATTTGTAGATAGCCAGGCGGCTCTTTTATCACTTTAATCTAATAACACTGCATCTAAACTCGTTAGGGAAAAACTTGTCGAGCTCGGTCGACTGACCACACCACACCACAATGTTCTTCGTGGGAATGAAAGGGCAGACGAACTAGCCAGGGCTGGATCCTCTCCCACCGAACTCCATATGGTATCAGTCGTAACGCCTATGGGGTCGGCCAAGAGAGATATTTTCCTGCATTACATTGAACGAGAAAATCCAGATGGGAAGCAAAGTCCAAAGGAAACGTGTCGCATATCCAGAAACACATGGCCCGAATATAACTTTCACCGGACTAACACCCTGATTAGCCAAAATCGAGGGAGCATATCAAGGCGAATTGCCGTGCTGCCCGGGCACTGGCCAATTGGTAATCACGCAAGACGGCTCAATCTTCCATGTAATGACCACTGCTGTGCCTGCGAAGATGCAGGAGAGAAGGAGACGGTGGAACATCACCTCTGCAGTTGTTCAGCTCTAATGAGTAGACGCCTAAAGACAATAGGCCATCCCTTCCTACTCAACCTCACTGAGATACACGAGATACATCTAGGACATCTAATGAGGTATATCCGATTAACAGGTTGGAATAAATAAATAAATAATTTCGCATAACATTCCTTGAAGGGACTGGGGGAGAGCTTCTCACAACCAGTGATACTCACTGATTGGGGCCTACAGTTTTTACACCGACTACGAACGATATTTTGAGAAGCTTTTTCATGGCTAATTACTCGATAGTGTCACCACACTAAGCGAGGTGACCGTCGTCGAAAGAAATGAAATGTGGTCAGAGCAGGGATCGAACCCACGTACTCATGCACAAGAGCCGCGCACACTAACCATTTCACCACTGACGGCCATTGTATACACTGTAAGTTAGACTATCAGGCGTGATGTGGTATGCAAAACGGTGTCTCAAGACATTAATTGATACCAGAGAATAGCAATAAGTACTCGTTGCAAAAGTATACCCAAGTACGTACACAGAATTTTCATACTTGTGTGTACCCAAATTTTTAACACGCAGAATACATACCACCACATATATTTGCTTTGTACAATTTATGTGTGTACTCTATACTTATAAGGAACATTTTCTCTACACATCCACTCCTATTCGCTCTCTTCGCCAGAATACATCTAAAGAAGATTGCACACACATGTACTGAAGTATTTTTTCATAATTTGTATACAGAGTCGTGTTATAAGTATGGGTACACACAAGTACTTATAAGTATACAGCAAGTGCTGTGGAAACGGAAAAATGTAGTTGACTTAGTGAGAAACTGAGAAATGTTGAATGGCTTGAATGGTCCTTAATACCAAACCCATCGAAAATAATAATTTTTTAATTCAATTTTATTTTGTTTGAGGACCAGAATGAGATTAATTTTTGTTGTCGATTTTTTAATAAGGGCACTAAACTACGTCAAAACAATGCATTGCCAGGTCTTGTTGCATAAGCCCCAATATTCAAATTTCTAGTTTCTATTTCTAGTTCTATTATTCACTTTTCCACACTTTGTAAATGTGTATACATACATACATACATACATATTTCCACATAATTTCACCGTACAACAGCGTTCCTTTACACAGCAACCAATTTTTTACTCATACCCAGTGGGTATTAAGTATCTAACAGACACAAGTGTTTTTGTATACTTCTGTATAACCTAACACACACAAGTGATTTTGTATACTTCTGTATAACCGAACACACACAAGTGTTTTCGTTTACTTTCGTTTAACAAGCGCCCAACAACAACCCTAACTCGCAATTATACTTATGTACTACCCATCGAATGTTAGCACTTGTAGCTACTTAAGTTATCGTTGGCATAAATATGTAGAGTATTGTATGCGTTTCGTCTATTACTTGTATGTATTTGTATTTGTTTTGCGAATAATACTTGTAAGTGTATTCTAAATGGTACTTATCGACATTCTCTGATTGATACCAAATAGTATCTTTAGCAACCACATGAACCAATCAACCAACCAGTCCCACCCGATTAGAAGAGACTCCAAAACCTACTTGCAATCTATTTTGGAGCTCTTTGTGTAGAAACCTAAATACCCTCAATTCCATGGAATGTATTCATTCCAACCCTGCATATCTAAGACATGTGTGGAAAAGTTTCTCTCAAAGGCAGACGATCACTTAAAATCGACCAATGGCAACAGGGGCTGTTGATCTGCCGAAAACAGTATTCTGAATAGATTGCTGAACTTGCCGCCATTTGCCTGCTCAGCAAATCGTGTGGCAACAGATACAAGATCGGATTTCAATGGAGTTTTTACACAAATATAGGGCCACTATGGTGTTAATGATCTTTTCCGTAGTGTTAGGCTTGAAGTTGGGATTTCTGTCGATAATCACACTTAGATATTTTTATCTATTCTTCCATACCACCTAAAAACAATGACTCAATATACGTAGGCTTCTGATCCCTGGAAAACGCTACAAGGCCGCCGTTGCTCATAAGAAGAGGCCACACTTATCCATCACACATCTGCATGGGGAGGGGTATTTCGGCATATGCTACGAATTTGCTACCTGATTATTCTAGTTCGAGCAAAATACTATTTAGTGCTAAATTCCATATAAGTGGAGAAAAGACTCATCTTTAGTAGGGTGTCCCTATTTACATTTATAGCTAAGGTCGCTTTATCAAGGGACGAGGTTATGCGGAGGTACGTAACTAGTATGTAGATTAATTTAGTGATCCCTTGGTCAACAGTTTGGGTCAATAGATCAGATTTTATCAATCCCCATCAGACGTTGTTGAGGGACATGGGGCTGACCGTTGAGGTGGAAAGTTTTTAATAGCCACTCATTTGGGAGTGGCAAGAACTGATTCTTGTAAAGGGCAGTCCATGCAGCTCACTGCTTTCTAGAAGTATATCCTGGGCAATGGATTTACCGGAACCGCTCCATTATCTAGCTAGAGTGGGAAGATGGAAAGAACGATAAGACTGATTGATTAATCGATCACTGACGTGTCTCAGGTTAAATAGGTGACCGAGTCACTGAAGCTCTTCGAAATAGCGGACAAATAATTTTGTTCTTTGAAGAAGGATGAGCCAATACTACTGGAAAACGGCGGATCGAAATTAAAGAAACATTAATCCAGTTTCGACATATTGCATTCTGGATAGCGTCTGATCGATAATGGACTGCTGTAATTTAATCATCGTAGCAGAAGGTAAAATTTAAAACCTCGGTGGGCTGGTCTTACCTTCCACCACCTTTTTATTGGCACTGAAAATACGAAATAAGAAACATAAAGCCCTCTATTTCTTGACGACCTTCGCAAAGTTTATAAGGACCACGATTCACGGATATTCACTTAGAATTTTAGAACACTGCAACATATCCGGTGACACTATTCAACTGACAGATGACCTCGAGAATTATAAGGCTGTCATTACTGCAATGCAGGAGATGCAATGGACAGATCAGGGCTGTACAAGGAAGACGGACCGTAACATACTATACTACAGCTGTCATAAAAAAAGGCATGAATGTGGTTGCGGATTCGTAGTTGGCAACATGTTTGCAAGCATTGTTCTCGTGAATTGAAGATCAGCTATTTTTTGTTTCTTTATTGTCACAGAAATCAGTGTTTTCAGGAGTTTTCAACAAACAAGTCCACATTTGGGTCACAAATACATATATTATAACCTATTAATCATTGTGTCCCAAACATGATATATTGAATAGTAAACACAATGTGTTTAGACAGAAGTATACTATATTTGCGGCAAGCTATAAACACGTTATATTTGCATCCAAACAATAAAAAAATACAATTTTTTCCGCGTGTAATCTCTAGATTCAACCCCGCAAGTGAAAGTGTAGACACCATCCGCATAAAGGCGAAATACTTTAACATACCGCTAATTTGTGTATATGCTCCGACGGAAGATAAAAACGATGTCAACAAGTACATGTTCTATGAGTGCCTAGAGGGCCCATGCGATCGCTGTACTGGCCGTGAGAGTAAGACTGTTGTATGGGATGGTAATGCTAAAGTTGGCAGAGAAAATGCCTTTGAACCAACCATCGGTAAAGAAACAAAAAGACTGTTAGATTTTGCCGCGGCGAAAAACATTGTTGGCAGTAGTACGAGATTTCAAATTACAGACACACACATAAGGCTACTTTCATATTCTCTGATCAACAGACGAAGAGCCAGATTGATTACCTGGTAAATGATGGAAGATACTCTACTAATGTACTGGACGTAGGTGTGATTCGAGGAGTTAATATCGGTTCGGAGCAACATATGGATGCTGCAAAGTTTCGCACCAGGCTAAGAAGAGCGAAGGTATATTTATATGCGAGTTTCAAAAATGGGCATGGCAAGTTGTTGCCAAAATTTTGATCAATACCAAATTTTATTAAGATGGGTTATGATATATTGGAGATATCGAGTCGGTAAACCATAAAAAGGACCAACTTTTGTATGGGAGGTACGAAACTGGGAGTGGCACAAAAGTCAGTTATTAATTACACACTAGCTTTTAGCAAAATATTGCCTAGTACCGAATTTTAAAAAGATCGATTGTAGTTTATGAGAATTATCGTGTTGATCAACCGGCCATCAGCCCAACTTTTATATGGGAGGTACCAGAATGGGTTGACACAGCCCATTTTCTATAGGACAGCTTTATTTGACTAAATATTGACTAGTACATACTTTCATAAAAATTGGTTCGGTTTTGCGGGACTTCTCGTGCCGAACAACCAGAGGTCCAAACTCCTTTTTTATGGGAGGTACCACAATGGGCGTGGAAAAATCACCCATATTTTAATCGATGATTGGCGTTTGATAACGTGAAGCCTTATACCTCATTTCCGTAAGGTCGGAAGTGTTTCACGAGATTTATCGGATTGACAAGCCGGACGAACACCCTGCTTTGTATGGGAGGTACCAGAATGGGCGTGACAATCTCGCCCATTTCCTCCAGTTAAGTAGGCATTTACAGATTATTAGCCGGTGTGAGAGTTGAAGCTAATCACATCTACCAGAAGAAAGTTTTGAAAGAAATATGATTTTGTGTTTAATGTGTCGATTTGTAAGGGAGGTACCAGAAGGTGCGTGGTCAAACGCCCAGTTTCAATCCCAAACTCATTATTGACAAATAATGGTCACTGATAAAATTTCATTGTGATCTGTAAAGATTTACGGCAGTTATCGTGTTGACCAGCCAGCCAGCCAGCTAGACAGACAGACAGACGGACATGACTCAAACGTCTTAGAAAGTCCTAAAACGAATTTCGTCCAAAGATACTAAGGGTCTAATGTGGCTCCTTCCATGTGCTAAATTCTTTTACGTATTAAATGATATATACCCCCATAAAAAGCATTAAGAGTTTGTCTTTTTACAAAGAAGTACTTTTTTATGAACATGCCCTTTTTTCAAAGAAGTGGTACTCTTTTTAGGAAACGCTTATTTTTTTAAGAAAATGTACTAATATTAGGAAAGGCTACTTATCTCAAGAAAGAAAGGGAATTTTTGTGAGAAAATTAATTTTTTTAAGAGAAGGTGTTTTGTTTAGAAACGGTTTTTTAAGAAATGTTTTTTTTTTTAGAATTGGTGCATTTTGCAGGTATAGGTACATTTTTAAGAGTAGGTACTTATCTCAAGAAAAGTTATTTTGTTACGCAAACAAGGTACTCTTTTAAGAAATGGAATGGAAAGGTATTTTTATAAGAAAATACAATTTATTGTAAGAAAATTTACTTTTTTAAGAAAATGTACTTATTTTAAAAAAATTCCTTTTTTTAAAGAAGGTACTTTTTGTAAGAAGATTTCTTTTTCAAGCAAAGGTACTTCTTTAAGATAAAATACTTTTTTTTAACAAAATGTACTATGTTTAAAAATATGAATAGATATTTTTTTTGAGAAAATTTAATTTTTTTAAGAAAGGGCACTTATTTAAGAAAATTTTCTATTTTTGAACTTCCTTCACTTTGGCATTTCTAAATTTACTTCTTATTGTGTTCAAAACTATAATATATACTAAATATTGGTAACAAGCTCCACCTAGAAAATTTACCATTAAATAAGAAATTTTCCAACATACGTTAGTCTAGACACAAACCAAAGCAAAAGTACCCAATGTAGTTGATAATACTGGGATGTAGCATAATATTTATAGTGTTAAAAAAAGTTGATTAATTTTTTTCATTTAGCCCCCACCCATCACGCAACGTGCGACATGGAACTTCGTTCCAAACAAAATTAATATCAAACAATGGCTTGATATCATTTAATTCCTAAAATGCTGATTTATCGGATTTACCCAGTTGAAGCAGAATTCCTTGATTGTGCTCGAAATTGCTACCTCACCAATTTCCTTATAATATATTAATCCATCCCACTTTTAAATCTGAAATATTGCTTCACTGGCGCAAGATGTGTGTGCTACGAACAAATTTTGCTATTTTAAGGATCCCATCAAAGTGTATTATTTGGAAAGGCTAAACCAAATTGAAGAAATGTTTAACGATGAGAACAGAGTCAAAACAACTTTTTGGAGAAATATAAATAGCTTTTAAACAAATGTATCTCTTCGACATAATAACGAAACAATCAATGATTATTCTAAAGCATTGAAAAATACTAAACCAAAAGAATGTGTTTAAAATATTTGCCATTATTATTAGGGTGATAACTAAGCCCTCATAAGTCTTTCAATAACGTCGTGCACTTCGAATTTCGAAAATAAATTATTTTTTCGATTCACCTTCTTGCACAGCACAGCCTTAGACTTTACCTCAGGTAATATACCAAATCATGTGTAATATTTATCATGTGTATACATCTCCTGTTATCACAACAGACATTACACCGACATTTTCAAGTTGACTTCATGCATGAATTACTTTATGAATGATTTTTGTTTCTTTTGTTGCCATACATTTGGTAAATCAGATATCAAGGAGCATCAGGTTACGGATGAGAATATGTGTTTGTTCAAACTAATATTAAAATTAGTAATGAGGATGAGATAAACCTTTCGTTTAAGTATAACTAATAAATTCTATAGACAAATTTGTCTAAAACAATTCAATGGTATATTCTAGAAATTTCTTATACATAATTGGTTTTGTGACCTACCTTTCATGAACATCTAAACTGAATTGATGATTATGTTTGAAATCAATAATGTTAAATATATCTACTTATTACACCCAACAATTAATGATGGTAATTTATTGTTTCTAATAAATAATTAAAGCTAATCGACTTTTATATCATTTAATAGTATAAGTACATGTACGAGAGTGGTCCCAAAACTAGCCCACCTAACAAAGAAGACACAAAAAATTCGATGAGGTGTCAGGGGACACCCGGTTGGAACGAAGTTCCTTCCGCTATAAATTAGGTACTAGTTAGTTCCAACACGCCTAAGCAGCCCGTTGAAAAATGCGATAATTTAAATGGATCTTTGAGAGAAAATACTTTTTGTAAAATGATAAATTTTTTGGAACGAAGTTCCTTATCGCACGTTGCGGGATGGGGGCTAAATGAAAAAATTGTAAACAAATTTTTTTAACTATTTTACTACAACCCATTATTACGAACTATATTGGGTACTTTTGTTTTGGTTTGGTTTAAAGGGAAGTTTTCTAGGTGGAGCCTGTGTATTACATATTGTAGTTTTGAACCCAATGCAAAGTAAATTTAGAAAAGCCAAAGTGCAAGACTGACAAATCTATGAAATACAACCCTGAGCATGGAATTACATTTGGCAGCACACATACTCTTACACTCGTTATTTTCGTTTGGTTTGTGTCTAGACTAACATATTCTTATTTACTGGGAAATTTTCTAGGTGGAGCTTGTTTAACACATTTTGTAGTTTTGAACCGAATAAAACGTAAATTTAGAAAAGCCAAAGTGAAACAAGTATAAGAAGAGAACATTTTCTTAAATAAGTACCTTTGCTTAAAAAAGTAAATTTTCTTACAAAAAGTACCCTTTCTTAAAAAAAGTAATTTTTTAATTAAATACCTTTTCTTAAAAAAGTACATTATCTTACAACAAATTGCCTTTTATTAAAAAACTACCCTTTCTTTAAAGAGTACATATTATGTAAAACAAAATAACTTTTCTTGAGATAAGTACCTACTCTTAAAATTGTACCTGTTCTTGAAAAAAGGACCAATTCTAAAAAAATTCCTATTTCTTAAAAAATCCTTTTCTTCCAAAAAAACCTTCTCTTACCAAAAATGCATTTTGTAACAAAAATTCAGTTTCTTAAAAATAAAATAATACCTTTTCTTTTCTTTTTTTCTTTTCTTAAAAAAGAATCTTTTCCTAAAAAGGGTACCACTTCTATAAAAGTACTTGTTCTTAAAAAAGTAGTTGTTTGTAAAAAAATTCGTACCCTTAAGCTTTTTCTTACAGAAAGTACTTCTTATTAAAAATGGTACCTTTTCTTAAAAAAATATTAGCTTTTAATAAAAGAAGTAGAGACTTATAAGAAAGGACATTAAAGATAGGATCTTCATTAAAGAAAGAACCTTTTCGGGAAAATATAATAAATATTCTTACAAAAAGGACCTTAAAATATAATTTTTTTAAAAAAAAAAAATACATTCAATAAATACAAAAATTTCTTACAACAAATTTATCATTTTATAAACAGTATCTTTTCTTAATGATCCATTTAAATTATTGGAATTAAAGTGTTGGAAGTAAGAGTACATAATATATAGCGAAAGGGACTTCGTTCCAACCGGGTGTCCCCTGACAGCTCATGTAATTTTTTTTTAAAGAATATATTTGTTTGCAGTATATTTTTAGGCAATTTTTGTAAGAATTTAAAGAGATGCACTTCTTTTGTTAAAAGCTAATGTTGCAATGGTGCAATTGTAGGGTTCGCGGCTCTTGTGCATGAGAACGTAGGTTCGATCCCTGCTGAACCCCTTAAATATCTTTCGACGGCGTTCACCTCGCTTAGTGATGGCGACACTATCAAGTACTTGGCCCTGAAAAGGCTTGCATTGTTGGTTTTACAAAGAAGTCCTTTTTTAAGATCAGGTACTTTTACAGAAGTGGTACTCTTTTTAGGGAAAGGTTAATTTTTTAAGAAAATGTACTTATTTTCAGCACGGCTACTTATCAGGTGTGCGAAGTTAGCCCCCCATTTTTGGAAATAAATATTTTTGAAGATTGTTCTGAATTGTTCTAGGATTGTTCTACAATGTTCCAAAACGATGATTTTCTAAAATATAATTTGTACCGGAAAATCGAAAAAAACCAATATTAAACTTTGCACCCCATTTTTGGAAAAACGAAATTTTTGCGGTTGTTCTGGGTTGTTCTAAACATTGTTCCAAAACGATGATTTTCTAAAATATAATTTATACCGGTAAATCGAAAAAACCCAATTTTAAAGTTGCACCCCATTTTTGGAAAAAAAATTTTTTTGCGGCTGTTCTAGGTTGCTCTAGTTGTGCTAAACATTGTTCCAAAACAATGATTTTCTAAAATATAATTTGTACCGGTAAATCGAAAAAAACCAATTTTAAAGTTGCACCCCACTTTTGTAAAAAAAAATTTTCGATTTACCGGTACAAATTATATTTTAGAAAATCGTTGTTTTGGAACAATGTTTAGAACAACTAGAACAACCTAGAACAACCGCAAAAAAATTTTTTTTTACAAAAGTGGGGTGCAACTTTAAAATTGGTTTTTTTCGATTTACCGGTACAAATTATATTTTAGAAAATCATTGTTTTGGAACAATGTTTAGAACAACTAGAACAACCTAGAACAACCGTAAAAAAATTTTTTTCCAAAAATGGGGTGCAACTTTAAAATTGGTTTTTTTCGATTTACCGGTACAAATTATATTTTAGAAAATCATCGGTTGGAACAATGTTTAGAACAACTAGAAAAACCCAGAACAACCGCAAAAATTTCGTTTTTCCAAAAATGGGGTGCAAAGTTTAATATTGTGTTTTTTCGATTTACCGGTACAAATTATTTTTTAGAAAATCATCGTTTTGGAACATTGTAGAACAATCCTAGAACAATTCAGAACAATCTTCAAAAATATTTATTTCCAAAAATGGGGGGCTAACTTCGCACACCTCTACTTATCTCGTAAAAAGAAAAGAAAAGGTATTATTTTATTTTAAGAAAATGCTTTCACAATTGGTCTTCTTTTGTCAAGGATAGGTACATTTCTAAGAGTAGGTACTTATATCAAGAAAAGTTATTTTGTTGCACAAAAAAGGTACTCTTTAAGGATAAGGAAGTTTTTAAGAAAAGTCAATTTATTATAAGAAAATGTACGTTTTTACGAAAAGGTACTTATTTTAAAAAAATCATTTTTTTTAAGAATATTTACTTTTTGTAAAAAAAATTACTTTTTTAAACAAAGTTTTAAGCAACATTTTAAGACCTTTTTTCCAGAATTTCATCACTTAAACGCTGCCATAAATTATCATAATCTTCGCCGTTGATGGTCTTTTCCTTTCTGAAGATAATCAGTAAAAATTATCTCATGCGCATCCCAAAAAACAGACGCCAAGACCTTTCCTGCAGACAGAACCGTTTTCTCCTTCTTTGAACACAATTCTCCCATTCCAGTCCACTGCGTTGACTGTGCCTTTGTCTCCTGTGTGAAGTGGTGGAACCATGTCTCATCCTTGTTTATAAAAATAGGTTGTAAATAAAATTTTCTTAGCCGTGTCTGGCGTGGACACCTCAATTGGTCGACCAGTACGATGTTCGTCTTTGGAGCTCGTACGGTCTTCGTTTAAACTCTGCTACCCAATATTTTACAGTCGTAAACGAGGGAGCAGACTCCCCCAGAGTAGAATCAATCTCGACTTTAATATTGCTTTGATTGAGACCTCACAAATGGAAATATTGAATTAAATAACGGTGACCAATTTTTTCTTTGTTTATAAATTCATTGAGATCCGTTATATTTGATGGCTCAAATAAAAATAGTGAACAACGTGGGGCCTTGAAACTTAAGGCATATGTTTTATAAGGTTGCCACTTTTCGGAAAAATATTTATTTCAAACTACTGGCATCATCTACACATAAGATCGGATAGTTTCAACAGAAACCGCCCTCGTATTTACCAGCCTTTCTCAGTTTAACAACATGCGGAGAATTCCAATTCAAGCTGTTTTTTGTCCTTGGAGTTTGTCACTAGATAAAGTGAATAATAGTTGTATTTCATTGTAGTTTTAATCAATTGTTAAAATTTGACTAAACTCTCGGGCGTAAAGTGCTAATATAGTAAATCTCCCTTCGTTCCAGGTTGCTTGGTCCATTATCTAAAAATCACTATATTCAGAGTTCAACCGACCTTGGTAGAAACGGCAAAAGGTTGCACGTAGTGTATTCAAACCCGAAGCAGGTTAATCGTACGTCGGGGTTTGAAAAAATCCAACGAGTATTCGAACTCACAGGCGATGTGTTAACACCTTTTTGTTACACGGAACCTGCTCGATTTCTATGAACACATTAGTAAATGTTGCATTGAAAAATAAAAAAAGCGCGTTCAATCATATGATGACGTTTCATTTAAATAATATTAATAATACTTAAAAATATTTAAAGACAAGTGTCATTATTATCTTGCTTAATACTTTTTGTTTTATACCCACAAAAAACAAAGAGAATGCAAATCAACAGACACGTTTACATACATACGCTACAGAAGTTCACACAACTTTCGTTGCTCTCTTGCTATCTCATTTTTATAGACGTATAAAAACGATATTATTCTCTTTGCTCTGAGAGTAATCCGCACCCACCCAAGCCAACTATTCGCTGCCGCTACATCAGTGTGTGTTTTTTTTTCGGAATCTGACAATCTGTGTTTCGCAGTCGGACAAATCTGTGTTCTATATAGGGGTGGGTTACCCTTGTAATTTAGGGGTATCAAAAATAGATGTTGGCCGATTCTGAGACCTACCCGATATGCACACAAAATTTTATACAAATCGGTCCAGCCGTTTCGGAGGAGTTTAACTGCAAACGATATGTGATCGCTGTCGGACAATCAGTGTGATCGCAGTCTGACATTCTGTATGAGCGCAGTCGGACAAACTGTGTTCGGATGTATTCACTTTGTGAATTTAGGCCGTACCCGCGCCTATAGATGTTAACACATCAAAAATTATTTCAAATCGGTTAACCGGTTTTTACACAAAAAATTATATAAGAATTACAAACCTAAATCCCTTTTCTGTATGGTTACTGACCCCATCAGACAGACACAAAAGACGTTGCCAACGAATTAATTCGCCGGTAATTTGCTGATATACGTTGACCAAAGCAATAGAAGTCATATCTTCCAACTCCGATTTAGGCGTAAGTTTCGGAACTAATGACAACACAGGTAATATGTTAGCGGAAATATGTAAAACAATAAACATTATTTATAATCCAAAAAGAAGTACAAAACGTCCAAAGGAATATATTTATTCGACAGTGATTTTACCTAGTTGGGTAAGTCGAATAATAGACAGATAGGTTGAATATTTGAAAATTTGGAATTTGAACCCCCCGTTATTTCGAAGCATATTTATGAAGTGACAGATTATTGAAGGTTAGAAGAAAATTGGGAAATATTAAAAACTTTATTCAATAATTCTGTGTCTTCCACTCAAACTTCAAAATTTCGATAGAAATAGAGAGCTTTTAACCCAGTTTGTGGATCAATTTGTGTAGCAACCTTGTCTATCCGGGTCCATATTGAACAAAAGATCTCGTATACACGCTCGTACAGTGCAATCAGTGGAAAATATTGTCGCTGTAGATGAGAGTGTGCTCGAAAAGCCATCAACATCAAATAGCCACCGTTCGCAGCAAGTGAACATTTCTCTAACTTTTTTGCGCAGAATTTTCAAAAAGGCCTCGGCATGATGGCGTATAAAGTTCAGTTAGTCCATGAACCGAAGCCTTGTGACTATCCGATACATTTTCACTTGGCTTAATGGGCTGCAGATCGCTCGGCTGGAGATGGGTATGTTTACCGAAAACTTATCTTTTCCGATGAAGCCCTATTACAATTGCACCTCGGAAAATACACACGTCGTCGAGGAAAAGCCGTTGCACCCACAACGAGTGACTGTTTGGTGCGGTTTTTGGCACAGCGGCATCATAAGCTAATTTTTCTTCGAAACTGCCAGGCTCAGCGATTTTTTGTTGCTAGAAGTTCAAAAACATGACATCGACGAGGTATGGTTTCAATAGAATGGCTTTACGTAACACACAGCCAACGCTACAAGCGATCTTATGCGTACTGTATACGAAAACCGCATAATCATTGGCCGCCTAGCAGCTGCGATTTAAACCCGTTAGACTATTATCTCGGAATCACCCTGAAAGATAAGTGTTACGCAAATAATCCCGAAATACAGTTCTAAACAATCGAAAATGTACTGAAAATTGAGCTGGTGGAATGAGGAACTGTGTTAAAACGAAATTTAGTTCTAAATTTCACATCCCATGAAGGCGTAGGCTTAAATATTTTGATTGGAACCTGCAGTTTTTCACGGGTTCGGAACGATATTTTGACAAGCTGTCTCCGTCGAGACAGCTCTGTCTCTTTCGCTCTCAAAATTCAAAAACCTGAATTAAACATAAACGATGTTTATAAATCGCATAGTTTTAAATTTTTTTTTTATAAAACCCGAATCCGGATATTAACCAGTTTCTACATCTCGTTTTAACCGACAACCGGGTTAGCCAAAATCGGATTATTCGTAAAAATCGAAAACATACATTTCTGAATAACCGGCTTTCGGTCTGGTTCAATTATATCAGCCATAGTGACACCAATAATATTAAAATGAATTTTTTATTTCACCATGTCCTTTTACTGCATGTGTGCGACATTTCTAAGTGGAAAGCAGACAATTATGGAATATTTGGAATATGGAATACATATTTTATTCCTCAAAATTATTTTTCTTTCCTTCATATCTCAGTAGAATAAAAAATATCGTAAAACGAAACTTTGACCCCAAACTGATAATAAATCAATCCGCATCGACGTTAATTGGAAACAATAATGAGTTTTCGAAATACAATGAAACTAAATTAATTAATTTTCCTTTCCTGTCATTAAGTAAAGTTCAACCAAACATATAATTTTGGTAATATTGATTAGAAATATTCGTTCGTAATGTCAAATTGTATTCGATTCCAATCGATTGCTTCACGTGGTTATGTTACATTGGGTTGGGAGACATGATGTGAAATATTTGTGCCTTGATTCAGGACCCATTCCTGAGCATTAACTTGAGCCAGTAGGATGGCGTTTTGTATGATATTGACATTCCGGTTCTATAGGAAATCCGTGTTGCGTACAGTGATCTCCAATCCCTAACCCACAGTTTCTCCAAACTAGATAGTACATTGCCTGAGAGTTGTTGGAATCTTAACCCTACGATGCCGGGGCACTGGTGCACAACCAGTTCGATTATTGCGATGCCCCCTTTTTATGCCCTTACTTATTTACATCTTACTTACTTATTCGGTCACGAACAGCCCCGAGGAGTCAGAGTCCTTACAAAACGAAGATAACATATTTCCCCAACCAGTTCGACCTTTTGCCCCATCTCCGCAGTTGGCAATACCAAGTGTACGCAGGGATTCACCAACCTGATCCCTTCAGCGGAGTCTTGGTCTTCCTATTCTCCGCTTTCCTTCGAGTCCGGTTTCGAAAACCCTTCGCGCTGGTTCGCCTCCACCCATTCCACTGACATGGCCTAGCCAGCGCAATTGCGTTATCTTGATCCGCTTAACTATCTCAATCTCGGGATATAGCTCATACAGCTCATGGTTCATGCGTCGCCGAGACTCGCCGTTATGCACTATAGGGCCATACATTTTCCGGAGTATTTTGCCATCGAAGACTCCTATAGATGTTCCATCTGCTTGCGATAAGACCCAGGATTCTGCGAAATAAAGCAAGAAAGGTTGTACGAGAGTCCGGTACAGTCGGACCTTCATCACTCGAGACAGGGCTTTATCCCCAAAGTGCCCGCCCACCCCAAAATAACATATACTCGCAAGCACAATTCCCCGTTTAGCATATAAATCCGTCCACCACCTCGAAATTATAACGGTAATCACCGTTCACGCTTTGGTCTAATCACGTGGAGGCCCTGCCCGTTGAAACCATTAATTTTGCCTTGTCCTCAGTTACCGTCACACCCACTTTTCCTGACTCCTTCTAAATTCTCGAAAACACTGCAGTAACTTCTCTAACTGTGCGTCCAATGATATCTACATCATCAGCATACGCGAGCAGCATGTGACCTTTGCTGCCGATGGTTTTATTCATATTGACAGCAGATTTTCTCAGAATAATCTCTATTAAGATGTTAATGAGATCGCACGAGAGGGTGTCACCTTGTCTGAGGCCTCGCTTAGTTTCGAAAAGTTCGATAAGATCCTTACCAACTTTCACTGCGGATTTGGTGTTCGTTAGGGTCATCCCGCAAAGGAGTATGAGTTTTGTAGGAATACCAAGCTCAGATATTGCTCCGTAAAGTTTCCCCCGTATCGGGCTATCGAAGGCCGCCTTATAATCGACAAATACATAGATGTCAATTCGTATCCCGGACATAGTACACTGAGACTCCAATGGCCGGCATGCATTCATCCAACCAAATCTTGCCAATGAGCTGATGCATGCACCTTTCCAGCTCATCGCCCCCAGCCATCCATCGGCTCCTGCGGCTTTGTCGTTCCCAAGCCGGGCAATAGCTATTCTGATCCCGTCCCGGTTAGAAAGGGGGCAATCGACGTCGTCGTCCAAATTTAGATCGATTTTATCATCATTGGATATCTCAGGTACCAATAACGTAGAGAAATTATCACTCCATATTCCCAATATATCGGTCCTTTAAATTCTGTGTCGATTTGCTCGCCTAGGAGTGGGAAATTTTCTCTTTACACTTGAGTACTGGAAGCGATGCAATTGTTTGCAGTGATATTGGATTGGTCACTGCTTGACTATGTAACACGCTGAAAAATTTGTCATTTTTTGTTGTTTGGTTGTAAATATAACGCGTTTGTAGCTGTCTCAAATATAGTATATTTGTGTCCAAACACACTGTGTTTGCTATTCAATAAAACATATTTGGGATACTTACTTACTTATCCGGTCTCGGACAACCCCGGGGGGTCAGGGACCTTACAAAACGAAGATAACATATTTCGCCAACCAGTTCGATCTTTTGCTTTATCTCTCCAGTTGGCAATACCAAGTGTACGCAGGGATTCGTCAACCTGATCCCTCCAGCGGAGTCTTGGTCTTCCTATTTTTCGTCTTCCTTCGAGTTCGGTTTCGAAAAGCCTTCGCGCTGGTTCATCTTCATCCATTCTACTGACATGGCCTAGCCAGCGCAATCGCGTTATCTTGATCCGCTTAACTATGTCAATGTCAGGATAAAGCTCATACAGCTCATGGTTCATGCGTCGCCGATACTCGCCGTTGTGCACTATAGGGCCATAAATTTTTCGGAGTATTTTTCTCTCGAAGACTCCTACAGATGTTTCGTCTGCTTGCGATAGGACCCAGGATTCTGCGCCATAAAGCAAGACAGGTTGAATGAGAGTCTGGTACAGCTGGACTTTTGTTACTCGAGAGAGGGCTTTATCTCTAAAGTGCTTGCTTAGCCCAAAATAACATCTATTCGCAAGCACAATTCTCCGTTTGATCTCAAGGCTGACGTTGTTGTTTTTGTTCACGGCAGATCCGAGGTATATAAATTCGTCCACTACCTCGAAGTTATAACGGTTATCAACGTTCACGCTTTGGTCTAATCGCGTGGAGGCCCTGTTCGTTGAAACCATTAATTTTGTCTTGTCCTCATTCACCGTCAGACCCACTTTTGCTGACTCCTTCTCAATTCTCGAAAAAACCGCAGTAACTTCTCTAATTGTGCGCCCAATGATATCTATATCATCAGCATACGCGAGCAGCATGTGACTTTTGCTGCTGATGGTTTTATTCATATTGACTGCAGCTTTTCTCATAATGATCTCCATTAAGATGTTAAAGAGATCGCACGATAGGGTGTCGCCTTGCCTGAGGCCTCGCTTAGTTTCGAAAGGTTCGGTAAGATCCTTACCAACTTTCACTGCGGATTTGGTGTTCGTCAAGGTCATCCTGCAAAGGCGTATGAGTTTTGCAGGAATACCAAGCTCAGACATTGCTTCATAGAGTTTCTCCCGTATCGGACTATCGAAGGCTGCTTTATAATCGATAAATAGATGATAGGTGTCGATTTGTTTTTCGTGTGTCTTCTCCAGGATTTGGCGTAGCGTGAAAATCTGGTCAGTTGTCGATTTTCCAGGCCTAAAGCCACACTGGTATGGTCCAATCAGGTCAGCGATAATTGGTTTTAGTCTTTCGCACATTATACTTGATAGAACCTTATATGCGATGGATAAAAGGCTTATTCCACGGTAGTTGGCACAAATACTCGGGTCACCTTTTTTAAATATGGGACATAGTACACTGAGACTCCAATCGCCGGGCATGCATTCATCTAACCAAATTTTGCTAATGAGCTGATGCATGCACCTTATCAGCTCATCGCCGCCAGCCTTAAACAGCTCCGCCGGTAATCCATCGGCTCCTGCGGCTTTGTTGTTCTTAAGCCGGGCAATAGCTGTTCTGACCTCGTCTTGGTTAGGAGGGGGGCAATCGACGTCGTCGTCCATATTGTGATCGATTGTCCCATCGTCATCGGATATCTCAGGTACTAGTAGCGCGGAGAAATGCTCTCTCCATATTCCCAACATGCTCTGCACATCTGCGACGAGATTTCCGTCTTTGTCTTTACAGAAGGGGGGCCCTGAACCATGTCCATTAGTTCCGTTTTTAACTTTTTGGTAGAATTTTCGGGCTTCGTTCTTCCTTCTGTATGTCTCAATTTTCTCACTCTCGCGTTTTCTCCACTGCCGTTTCTTACGCCTAAAGAGACGGTTTACCTCCTTTCTCTTCTCCCTATACCGCTCAGTTGCAGCTCGCGTTGCAATTGACTGAAGCATTACCATACGTGCAGCGTTCTTTTCGTCATTTGCTATGCGACACTCTTCATCGTACCACGGTTTGTTGCGAAGCGGTTTTTCGAAACCAAGTACGGTTGTTGCGGCAGTTTTTATAGAGTCGGAAATGGGTTTCCACTGCGCATCAGGATCGTCATCGGGAGGGGGTGGGTTCTGTGCCAAAAGTTGCGAGAGCTTCCTTGAGTAGGCTGTGGCTACCTCTGGTAATTGCAGCTTTCCGATGTCCAGCTTCCTCTGCGTCTGGTTTCGTACGATTTTCGCTCTACTTAATCTTGTGCGAACCTTTGCTGCTACCAGGTAGTGATCAGAATCGATGTTAGCTCCTCTGATCACTCGTACGTCCATTACACTGGATGAGTGCCTTCCATCAATTACCACGTGATCAATTTGGTTCCTAGTTCTTTGATCAGGGGATACCCAAGTAGCCTTGTGGATGTCTTTATGCTGGAATCTTGTGCCACTGATGACCATGTTTTTTGCCGCGGCAAAGTCAATCAGTCTCATACCGTTGTCGGAACTGTCAGCATGAAGACTGAAATTGCCAATAGTTGGATTAAACACATTCTCCCTTCCTACTTTGGCATTAAAATCTCCTAGTACAATCTTAATGTCATGGCCAGGGCAGCGGTCATACGTTTCCTCTAGGAGCTCATAGAATATGTCTTTGGCATCATCATCTTTCTCTTCTGTCGGGGCATGCACACAAATTAGGGAAATATAAAAATATTTCGCTTTTATGCGGATTGTGGCTATTCGTTCACTCACAGGATTGAACCTAGAGACTAGATGTCGCAGTCTTTTGCCAACTACAAATCCACAACCAAATTCATGTTTTTTTTCATGGCAACTGTAGTATATATCGCAGTTTCTTTTTCTTGTGCAGCCATGTCCTGTCCATCGCATTTCCTGGATAGCGGTAATGTCAGCCTTATAACTTTCGAGGACATCTGCCAGTTGGATACTTGCACCGGATCTATATAGAGTTCTTACATTCCAAGTGCATATCCGTAAATCGTGGTCCTTATAACGTTTGCGGGGGTCGTCAACAAATAGGGGTTGTTTATGTTTTCTGTTTCGTTTTTGTATTTTCACTGCCATTATGAACGGTGGCGGGAGGCAAACCCAGCCCACCGGGTTTTTGCATTTTACCTACTGCCAGGATATTTGATTGCAGCCGCCCATTATGGATCAGACGCTGACCAGGATGCGATATGTTGAACCTGGATTTTCTTCTTTTAGTTTCTATCCGCCGTTGGCCCGTATGTTTGGCTCATCCGCCTTCTAAGGACAAAAGAATATGCCCGATTGTTTGATGAGCTTCAGTGACATCAGTCACCTACTATACCTGATTTGATGCTCATTTGTTTCGCCTTCTCACTCTAGCTAGCTAACGGAGGTTTCCGAAAAGCCATTGCCCAGGACATACTGCGTGGAAGTAGTGAGCTGCTTGGACTGCCCAATGAAGGAATCATTTCTGGCCACTCCCAAGTGAATGGCAATCAGAAACTTTCCACCTCCACGGACAGTCCCATGTCCCATATTTGGGATACAATGATTAATATGTTATAATGTATGTATTTGTGTCCCAAATGTGGCTTTCCTGTTGAAAACTGCTCAATACAAAAATGTGGCAGACAATAAAGGAGCAAAAAGAAGCAAATCTCCAGTTCACGAAAACAACGCTTGAAAACTTGTACATGGTTCCTTCACTACATTGCTAAGACCGTTGTTTTTCAGCCGCTATTTTTCCAATGTGTGAATTCATTTTCCGTACTGCATGTGTTTATAATGAAATTATTTTTATTTTTACTACCAGGCATATAATGTATGTGGGATAGACCTCAATTTGTCTCGTCTTTTACAAACTTTGATAGTATTACGTTGCTTTTATTACTTACCCGGCACTATGATTGTATCATTTTTCATCCAATAGTTTATTGATTTTGGAAATGCTTCCGATTGACATTCAAGGGTTATATTCTGTCCAACTGCTGCACCCACTAATTGGTTTTGTATCCATATCATTGGTGGAACTGGAGTGCAAATGAAAGAAAATAAAAATGTGCAATTAAATCTCTGAAAATAAATTGCATTTTGCGGTACTAAATTCATTCATTGTAGGAATCTGTCTTGTGTAAAATTTACCGAACAACAATAAAAATGATGAATAGATTTGTATTTGGAGACAAAACCAGTACCAATTTCTGTATCGATGATAGTGTGTTTTTATGGTGGTAGTAAATCGTAAAAGTATGCAATAGTTTTGGTCTGGTTGCGGTTACTAAAATGATTGAACAGACAGAAGACGTGGTGGTATAGTAAACACCACTATTTCCAATGGTTGTAGCTATTTCAAGGGTTTTAGGAAAATATCTATTGAATATGAGAATTTTTCTTTATAAATTACATATTTGTAAGCAAGATATAACATTTTACTTTGAGAAGGGAATGCATTAAACTTTCCACTTGATTTTACTTGAAATCGACTGTGGTAAGATATTGAACTGAAAATAAATAATGTAACCTTTACAACTTAAATTTAATTTTTCAAACTTTAGAAATGAGCTACGAACATCGAAATTATGATTTATTTTTAAAGAATCATTTATCCCATATTTATATAATAGCAGTACTACCAAATGCCCTATCGACTGAAGTTCTCTATTCTGCTAGAGCAGAATACCACCCCTCCCGAATACCAAGATGCGCAGTGGAAGCCCACCTTCCATTCTTTGGAAACCGCTGCAAGGACTGATCTTGGCTATCAAAAAACGCAGAAGGATAAGCCATGGTACGACGAAGAATGTCGCATTGCAACTGATGAAAAACTCGCTGCACGTATGACAACCAAACCCCGGTGCTGCGGGTGAGCGGTACAAGAAGCTGAGAAGGGAGGAAAACCTACTATTTAGGCGGAAAAAATGGTAGTGGGAGCAGAGAGAGAGAGTGAAAAAACCGAAATGTGCAGGATGAATGGTGAATCCCGAAAGTTTCTCCTGAGGGTAAGAATATTGAATAACGGGCCTAATAATGGGTGCCCTCCTGCAAAGACGATAGTGGATATCTGGTGACTGAGAAGCAGTGTGTGCTGAAAATGTGGAGATACCACTTTTCAGCACTACTCCACTCAGATTCTTCCACTGAAGGTCGGGAGGTAATGATAGTAGAAGATAGTGTAGATTGTACCTCCCCCCCCCTCCAACCAAGACGAGATTATAACGGCGATCTTCCGCCTTAAGAATAATAAATCCGTTGGTGCGGATGGCACACCCACTGAGCTTTTTAAGGCAGATAGCGAAGGACTGATAGCCCACATACATCAACTGATATGCGGTATATGGCTCGGGGAATCTATGCCCGACGATTGGAGTCTCAGCGTATTATGTGCTGTATTCAAAAAGGGTCATCCGTTTGTCTGTTCCAATTATCACGGCATCAGTCTTTTATCCATCGCGTATAAGGTCTTGTCGAGCGTATTATGTGAAAGACTAAAGCTAATTATTGAAAACCTGATTGGACTTTATCAGTGTGGTTTTAGACCAGGCAAGTCCACGACTGAACCAAATATTCACGCTACGCCAAATCCTGGAAAAGACCAACGAAAAGCAAATCGATACAGACCACGTCTTTTGTTCATTACAAAGCTGCTTTCGATAGCCCCATACGGGGAAAACTGTACGAAGCTATGTCTGAACTTGGTATTCCGGCAAAACTGATCCGCCTCTGTAGAATGACGCTGACCAACACCAAATCAGCAGTGAAAGGGGGGAAAGATCTCACTGAAAATTTCTGTACCAAGCGAGGACTTAGACAAGGCGACACATTTTCGTCCAATCTCTTCAACATCTTAATGGAGATAATAATGAGAAAGGCTGCAGTAAATACGAACAAGACCATAAAAACGAAACGCCATATGTTGCTGGCGTATGCTGACGACATAGACATTTTTGGGCGAAACTTTCGAGAGGCTACTGCAGTATTTTCAAGAATCGTAAAGGAATCACCGAAGGCAAGACAAAATTGATGGTGTCAACGACTAGAGAAACCTCTCGACTTGGTCAGTACTTGAACGTTGACAACCGATTTAATTTTGAAGTGGTAGATGAATTTGTCTACCTTGGATCCGCCGTGAACAAGGACAACAACGTCAGCCTGGTAGTAGATAGGATAATTGTTCTTGCAAATATATTCTATTTTGGGCTCAGCAAGCAGTTTAGGAACAAAGCCCTCTCTCGACGGACACAAGACCAGCTATACAAGACTCTCATTTTACCTGTCTTGACATATGGCTCCAAAACTTGGGTCATATCGCAAGCGGATGAAAAACGCCTGGAAGTTTTCGAGAGAAAAATTCTCCGTAAAATATAAGACGGCTCCACCTGCCACAGCACGCATGAAACAATCCATTTATTGCAACAACGATTTCCAGAAAAAATTATCTCAAGAAATTCTGATTTCAGCTGGCCACCACTATCATGCGATTTAACGTCGTGCGATTTATTTCTTTGGGGTTTTGTGAAATCTCGGGTTTATGCGAATAAACCACAAACAATTCCTGAGCTCAAATACGAGAGATAATGGGTTATCGGTGAGATACAGTGACATCTCTGTGAAAAAGTCATGAAAAGATTAATGGTCTGTCAGCTAAGCTGTGGGTGCCGGTTGGGGGTATTTTATTTTATACCTAATCGGAACATGTCTTCTTTACAATTCAGTAAATAAATCACAACTATATCAAACAAATCGTGTTTTTATTTTAAAATGAAAAAGAGCATTCTTATTGACACAGCCTTTAACTGCCACATTATCACATTTGTGACTGCAATTCCAAACATTTTAATGCTGCCATACAAAATCGTAAAAACTATCTGCTTGGACTCTATTGTAAGATACGAGGAAATGTATTTACCACACCAGAGAGGTATTAATGCACCTTATATTTAATTGTCTCAAAACACATTTAAATTTTCCTGCACCCAATAAAGAACAGGGTGAACATTAAATCGGGTTGATTTTTTGGAACCAAATCGAACCCTACCACATGATTTTTTGAACATTTCTAAGCACGTTTGCCGAATACATCATGTGTTCAAAATCACTTTGGAGTTTGCGAATTTATCCTTGAAGTTTTTTATTTTGTACGTAAAGAGCCCTTAGCGTCAAACTATACTAAGCGACAAAAGACAAATTTTACAGGAGAAAGTTTTTTTACAGGAAACTTTCAAATGCTGGGATAAAATTTAATAAGTGTTAATGCAGGAACAAATATTTTTTCGTAGTTAGCGAATGATGAATAAAAACCGATAATTTCCTTAAGTTATGTGGTGGTTATGGCGCTTCGATAAAGAACTATTACGTGACATTCAGTTAGAACAGGAATCTGTGGGGCATATGATGCGTGAATTTTTAACTAAGCGCTGAAAAAAAGGGCACCAGCAACATATTGCGGGAAACATGTATATGCTTGAAAGCATTCTTTTCATGAAATGGAAATCTGTTATTTGTTTATTTCAATGCTTGCTGTCAGGTTTTGGTTTTCAGCAGATTTCAACTGACGAAGGCACATTTGGGTCACAAAAATACATATTATCATCTATTAATCATTGTGTCTCAAACATATATTATTGAAAAGCAAACACAATGTGTTTGGATACAAGTATATTGTATTTGCGTCAAGCTACAAACACGTTATATTTGCATCCAAACAACAAAGAAAGACAAATTTTTCATTGTGTATAAAAAGCCAAATATTCACAAAATACGTATATTTTTATTCATATTTAGTGGAAATAGTACTATGATTGTTACCACCCAGAAGTAAATTGTTTTTTATTATAATTATTTTCTGAGCCGATATTGCGATTCCCGTCTGTCTGTGTGCGCACATATTCTTGTGATCAATCTGGGAATTATCAACCGATTTCAAAAATACTTAGCACATAGCATTTGCTTGGGTCAGTGAATAACACTACTGAGGACGAGTGATATCGGTCCATGTTTTCATATAGCTTCAGTGCCAAAGAACTTCCAGCTTGGTCCTACGGTCTCTGGATATTAAAAATTAGAGGTGTATTGTGACTGAGCTTCTAGTAAAAATCACGGGTTAAAAATACTCCCAAGCACAACAATTTGTTGACCTCTCACGATAACTCGCACTCATGAGACGAAATATAGATATCACGCATAAACACTCCATACATTTTTTTACGAAACTATATTTTCCCAATCGGTTCTAATTTTAAACAGTGTGTTATTTATTGTCAAATACTGCGAATATTAAACCTGACATTTTAACATTTTTACCAATTATTAAAAAATAGATAAGTTTTTGAAAAAGTGAGATTTCAATATTTTCAGTTTTCCTTACTAAAAATGTATTTGGAAGAAACATAACACCATTCTAACAGCAGCGGTATTTTATAGCTTCTAATAAGGTATAATACTCGTATCATATGAAGAAATTTATCAATGTTTTCATGATGGGTCAAAGTAGGGTACTTCGAAGCAAAAGTGCCAAGATTGTGTGATATGGGTGCTTGATCAACAAAAAATACAAATGTGTGTCATTAACGAAATGTTTGTACCCCAACCGATTAAATATATTCGATTTAGCAGTTGCACATAATAACCGGTGTTAGAAACCGGTTTCTAGACCCGGTGTTTAAATACCGGTTCCAAATACCGACAAATATAACCCGCTTCGATCAAAAAGCCGGATTATTAGGGTTGTGATATAATTTCTTTAAAAAAAACATACACTAATTGTCAAGGAAATTCAAATATTTTTTATTTAATGTGAAGTACAATTGATGCAAATGACCTCCATGTCTTCTTTTGCAGGAATGAATTCGATGAACCCAATTTTCGACCACTTTCTCTAATAAATCAAGTCGTATGTCATGAATAGCACGTTCAATTTTGACTAGTAAAGCTTGAAACGAGTCTCGTTTATTGCTAAAGAACAATGACTTCAAATAACACTACAAGAAAGTCTAACGGTGTTAAATCACAACTTCTTGGAGGCCATTCAATTTCTTGAAATAATCGAATCTCCAAACTTTTCTGGATATAATTCGGTTGTTGCACGTGCTGCGTGGCACATAGCCCCGTCTTGTTGGAACCAGATATTCTGAAGATCAACTTCTTCCAATTTCGGTCTTAAAAAGTTGGTTATCATCGATCTATACCGCTCTCCATGGACAGTAACGGTGTTACCAGATTCATTTCGAATGAAGTACGGACCGATTATTCCACTAGACCAAAAGCCACACCAAACTCTCAATTTAGGTGAATATAATTGTTATTCATGGATAATTTGTGGATTTTCCTCGCACCAGAATCGACAGTTTTGTTTATGATGTTCTTAACAAAATCGTAATCGTTTTCAAGCTGTTCCAAGACAAAATCAGCAAATTCATGATGTTTACGGCCGTCCAATGGCTTCAGTTCTTGAGTGATAACAATTTTATACAGATGCAAGCCCAAATCCTTTCTTAAAATCCGCCAGGTTGTGGTTTGAGACAGTCCCAATTGTTAACAACGTCTTGGAATCAATAAATTGCCGTCTACTGCAACACTTGCCTAAACGGCAGCAATGTTTTCGTTACTTCGAGCCGTACTTTGCCATATTGGCACTTGAACATTATGTAAAGAAAATGTACGCTCGTATTTTGCAACAATTCGATGAATAGCGAGCACAGTTGGACGATAATTCCGACCATAAAATGGCAAAAGTACACGAAAATTTGCAATTGGAGAAAGATAATTTTGATAGAAAAAATTTAACAACATTATTCTTGCGAGTATCTCCCCGTGATGAAATTTTAAACATTAGTGGATACAAAGAACAAATGTCAGATCTACGACATACTACAAATGGCCGTAACGTCACTTATAAATCATATTACTCAAATTGGAAAACCCTACATAACAGGAACCTATTATAAACCTGTTTATTTTATCATGTGCTCGAAGTACGGGACCGGTATCTGTAACCGTACCTTGAAACCGATTCCAAAACCCTATCTCTAATTTTCAAATGCTGGTTTTAAAACAAACATTACGTTTGCCTAAATCACCAAAACAAAATATTTATTGTAACAAATTAAAATTGGGAAAAAAATTTTTTTAATTTAAAAATTTGTGTTCATATTCGTAAGGACGCAGGCTGTCCTACTTGAGACCATACAAACGGTATCTTACTGCGTTGCATTAAGAACAGACGTCATTTGTGTCCACTACTTTATGTACGGATTGTCGCTTACGATAAAATTGCTTAACAGCAGAAGGTCAACATCGACGCATGATAAAATCGTACCCTCTATTTTTATAAAAATTATTAACAATTTTAATATTTTGAAAAACTTCTAATTATGAATCGGTCCAAAATAATTTAAATAAATAAATAAAAATTTACCATTACAAACCGTGAAGGGATGGGGGCGAGCTTCTTAGTTTTACACTTTATAGTTTTACACTCACTAAAATAATTTAGTTGCAACAATAAGTACAAATTTAAAAATATCTCGCTTACGATAATTTGGCGGTAAAGTGTCGATATATTGAAACAGTTGTATTTAAATAAAACCAAATTATATATCAAATTCTAGACATCGTACGCGTCCAGTGATACCATACGCGTAACCGAAATATATACACTTACTGTTGAATTATGATACAAACTGTAATACTGCATGAGTTGTTCATTTACTACACAAAAACTGTATTGGAACCGACGGACGGACGAAAAATTTTCAACCTAAAATTAGCACAATCAAAACTTGATTGGGACATATAGTTTCTTTACGAAAAGTACTCAAAATTACTCAACGTATCATGTAGGGGTGTGGCCGTCGGTGGTGCAATGGTTAGTGTGCGCGGCTCTTGTACATGAGATCCTGGGTTCGAACCCGGCTCTGACCACCTTCAAATTTTCTTTCGGCGGCGGTCATCTCGCATAGTGACGGCGACACCATGAAAAAGCTTCTCAAATTACCGTTCAGAATCGGTGTAAAACTCTAGGTCCCTATCAGTGAGTGAAGACTGGAAACTGGACAGCTCAGTGATTGTGAGAAGTTCTCCCCAGTCCCTTCATGGGATGTAATGGGAAACCATTTATTTATTTTATCATGTAGGGGTACGCTTTCTCATGTTTTGGGCATCCCATACAAATCGGCCGTCCCTAGTTAACTTATTGGTTGGCTGTTCATTTTAGAAAAGACGGATCGATCGTCTAGCAGGTGCAAAAAATATAGGCAATTTAATAGGCCACTTTTAGATTTTTTGTTTTTCAATATAAATAGATTGTAAGACTCGCATGATATTGTATAACAGATTATCTATTCAATACCAATGAAATATATTTTTTTTTACTTACAGTGAATTATTAGCATTACCCTTTTGCTAACCGATGGTGGTATACCATTCGATGCAATACACAAATACGCTCCCATGTTTAAGCGATTCACTTTGGCAATTGTTAGGAATGACCCATTGTAACTGATGGCTGAAAGAAATAGAATGGTTTTGAATTAAATTAGAATAATTAAATATTACATAGGTCACATTAGGTTTCATAATTGGAAATTAGAAATGATAAATGAGTGATAAATTACAATGTTGTAGCCGGAAAATGTATCAACGTTCTAGTAAATTGTATCGTTTACAGGCAAGTCTACCGAGTTGATCGGTTTCCATGAAATGTCTGTAGAACATCAAATTTTGTATTGTATTATTACACTGTGTGTAATATTTTAAGTCATGGAAATATAACCATATACGGACACCACTACGTGATAAAAGACCAAAAAATAAAGACGCCCGTCTCCAAGTTTTGCCCAAAGTCACGCACTTTTTTTTATGTGCCCCAAAAGATTTGGGGCCTCGGTGTCATTTTTGCAAAAAAGTGATCAATATTTCTGGCTCATATCTAGCAAACCGTTCGCAATTTTGATTTACTCGTTGAGGGAAAGTTATAGATCATGCCATAAGGAACAACAATTGTGAACATATAAAATCAAAAAAACATCAAATTCAAGTTAAAAATCGCAAAAAAAACTTTAAAATATACGATTTTTTTAACTTTTCTCCCCCGTTCAGGTCCATAGGTAGCAAACCGTTCAAAATTCAAGGAAACACGAAACCTCAAAAATGTACCTAAGATCTCAGTAAACAACTTTCTAGAACATATGAACTTCCTAGGAGCTTCCAACGCAAAAAAAATCATAATTCTTGACAAAATGAGACACCTTCACTAAATTGTGAATAAGAGCGAAGTGCGTTCATCGCTTTTTGTGAACCATTTCTCATTTTGTTCGTGGGCCATGCGACTTTAGGATAAACTAATAAAACTATACAAGTTTTCGCAGTTTCTTATGTTACTTGCTGTTCTAATTATAAAACATTTAAATTTTTTAAGCGAAAATATGTGCAAAAATATGAAAAAATGGCTTAATGAAAAATAAATTAAAGAACTTTTTTTAACACTATTATGCTACAACGCAGTATTATCAAAGGTACTTTTGCTCTGGTTTGTGTCTAGACTAACATACATATGTCTGTTGGAAAATTTTTTGTTTAATGGGAAGTTTTCTAGGTGGAACCTGTAATCAATATTGTGTATATATTGTAGTTTTGAATCCAATAAAAAGTAAATTTAGAAAAGCCAAAGTGAAAGAAGTTTAAAAAAAGAAAATTTTCGTAAATGAAGTAAGTGCCTTTTCTTAAAAAATGTAAATTTTCTCAAAAAACTACCTACTCATATTCTTAAAAAAAAATACCTTATCTTAAAGACGTACCTTTGCTTAAAAAAAGTAAACTTTCTTACAAAAAGTTTTAACAATTTTATTACAGCCCAGTATTATCAACTGTATTTGGTAATTTTTCTTTGGTTTGTATCTAGAGTAACATATGGTGGGAAGTTTAATGGGAAGTTTTTTAGGTGGAGCCTAAAAAAAAGTTTATCGTTTTATAAAAACTATCTTTTCTTAAAGATCCCTTTATATTATCGTATTTTTCAACAGGTGCCGTATGCGTGTTGGAACTAACTAAAACAAAATATATAGCGAAAGGACTTTCGTTCAAACCTGGTGTTCCCTGACACCTCATGTAATGTTTTTTCACTTTTCTTTTTTGTTATAACTGCAAATCTGTTAATTACATTGAGAAATAGTACAGTAATGGACTAAAGGTATTGTAATTAAAAAATTTTTAAATTTATTCAGACCAATAATAATGCCATATACATACAAGTGACCATTTTGAATATACATACTTATACAAAGTGGTATTTATGAGCTATTTAGGGTGACTAGATACGTTCAGATTGTATTAATATAGTTAGTAAAGTTGTTCGTTGTATAGTATTAAACTTGTTCATCTTTACCGTGGCTACAATTTTGCTGAATGTTGTGAGTGAACAATTTGGAGGTCCTTGAAGTTATGCTGAAAAACGTAAACAAATTTTTCTTGAAAAAAAACAAGTCCAGTAAAATCTAAAAATTGGTCAAAATCAATTTTTGCACAAATTTGACTTGATACACACATTTCACGGGTACCGATCACCTCAGTAGACTTGCCTTTAACCGATATAATTTACTAGAACAAAAGTTTCATGCCAAAAACTACAACTGTGTGGATGGAGAATCCGTGAGAGAATATGTCATTATTTGGAACAAAAAAATTTCAAATATACTATGTATCCCGGTGTGGTAGTCAAGTATTTCTCTCGATGTGCAGCTGACATAAGAACTCCAGCGGCTAAAGACATGTGGACGGAGAGTCAAAGTCAAAAACGTTTAAAACATATGAAGTCGAAGATATCTGGTGGTATCTGTACTATTGCGATTAAAGTATTTTTATCATATACACTTACAGAAGTTTCAATGTCCAAGGATTTTGGCGATATGTTTAAGTTAACAAATGTTGAAAAACTACTTGGAAATTTATAGTTTTTTTATGATCTTCTTTCATTTGCATACGCGAGGTTCGTCCTATGAAAAAGTGGTCTTCGGAAAAGATACGGACTATAGGAGTATTTACCCTAAAAGAAAAACGCTTCGTCGCATGCATGAAACATTTTCGTTAATGTTTTATGTTGTTATAGTGAAAAGTGGCGTATATCCCATAATTTGGTAGTCGCTGCAACAACAAATTTCATACTTGACTTCTTTGACAATTTTTCATTTCGTTGCTGCACTAACTGACTTGTCGTTCCTTCAACAATTTTATTTAATTTGCGTTTTGTAGAAAAATGGTTTGAAAATTAAAAAAGTAAAGGCATGAGTTTTAAACTACTGATCTTTGGTTTACCTTTTACTTTTAATAGTTTATATTTTTAATTTATTTATTTTGGAGGTTTGTCAAAATTTTTAGTTGACGAAACAATTTCGTTATTGTAATGAAACAAATTTTTATTATAGTATAGAGAGAGAAGCATTCGAAAAATTGAGCGAGCGTAAAAAAGAGGCCAGCAAGAGAAAATGGTGAGCGTGAGTGGTGGGTCACGTACACATCAGTTCAGTTCCATTGCAACAACCGAAAGTGGTAGACATATTTCTCCGCCGGAATAATTTAAATAAATTTGTTAAAACATTAATTAGTTATACGTATTTAGTAATAATCTTTTATTGTGACAACTAAGTGGTTTGAATTTATGTGTTTGCTCTGATCGTTTGTGTAACTTCCGAATCTACAAGTCAAATAGATAAATAAACAGAGTGCAAGGAGCAACACGGCAGCAAAGAAAGTGACGCATCGATAGCGGAAAAACTACCCCGATATATGTATGTAACTCAACATTTGTGTGTGTGTTGGCGCGTGAATGTTCGTGGTTTAGTGTTTTAATAATAATTCGGTCGCGCCTGTTTCGTTGTATTGGTATTTGGACTCAGAAAAAGACGAAAGCATACATACATTTGTTGCGGCAGTCGAAGTGAATGAAAATGAAGAACATAGAAAATAACAATTCAAGTTACAATCAAATGAATCCAATCGAAATTTTAACAAATTTGATTAAAATAAATATAAGAACAGTTGAAGAAAATGCCTGCAGTGCGATCACTGGCTTAATGACAGGGAAATTTGGCGCTACAATTGAATATCAAAACCCACAACACACCAATTGCATGATGTAACAAAACAATGATGTGGTTCTATGTTAAAGGAGTAGAGCATACGGGAGTAGAGCTTATGTTCATGGTAAGTACAGACATAGATACGTACATATCTTAAATAGAAATCTTAACATCAAATTCATCGTATATGTATTTAATTGCAGGACCTGAATACGACGGTCACAATAACACTCAACTCCTCGACTACCACAATCTTCTATAGACGAATGTTTCAGCATGGAATGAATATAATCTATTTAGCAAAGGGATTTCGAAAACAAAAATTCAAATTTTTTTTATCAAACCACCTGCAATGTAATACTAACAGTGTATTTATGTACAATTGTCAATAAATGACTTCAAAAACACTTCAAAACATTCATTGCAGCAACGAAACAAAATCATTGTAGTAATGAAACAAATTCATTGCAACACTGACTCAAATTCGTTGCACCAATGAAAGAAATTCGAAGAAGCAATGAACAAATTCATTGCAGCAATGAAGCAAATTCTTTGCAAGAATGATACTTATTTATTGCAACAATGAAACAAGTTCATTGCAGCAACGAAACAAATTCGTTACAATAATGAAGCAAATGCATTGCAGCAGCAACAACCATACTTTCACCACAGTAACGAACAGTTTGCAGTTGATGAACACATTTTCATAGTGGGAATGAAACGTTAATTTAGCTGACTTTCCATGACAAAAGTTGTTGGGGTGATTAAGATTTTCATCCGTGCAACGATGCTTATCCGTTCAGTGTAGTGCCTTGCAGGCAGCCAGTACAGTTTTGTGGGCTGTAAAAATTTATGCACGTTTTTTATTATGGATGGAAAAATCGTCTGCTTTTACCAATGGACAAACTGACCAATGGACAAAATACGGTACTTTGTACCACTAACCATTACCAACATTTTGATATATATAAAGTTGGTGTCACTTTTATACGATCTTGAAAAATCACTCGTAAAATCCTAATTTTGATTCGAGAATTTTATAGAAAAACCATATTTACCCGTGTTAAATTCGCGATGTTTGCTATGGAGTGATCCAGTTTATCGCGTGAATCTAGTTTTTTCGACATTACATTAAATAATCAAGAGGGCGTTTAAAAATAATAAAATGCACACCGTTTTTTCATAATGCAGAAATTTGAAAAAACGCATCGCTGGATTTTTGAATTTTACCCACTTAATGGAGATTAATATCAATGATATATATGTAAATCAATAGAAATCTGTGATAAGAATTATCATCTAGGAAGTAGAAGTGCCATCGTATATCACACTAGGCGGGAATTTTGGTACTTTTATATCCAGGGTATTTCCAATTTGATATCAAAGGCGGTGATCAGATTTCGTTGAAACAAAGTATTATCTGTGGTATTTTCAATGTCCATGGCACATTATATACGTTTAAAGTTAGGTAATTTTACAACCATTTTAAGATATTTTATACCCCTAGTAACTCGCAAAGAGGCATCCAAGGCGCTGAATGAAATCCGTCCAAATACACGGTAAACGAAAACATTTCTTATCGTGAATCCCAATATTGTTGGCACTAGGGTACCCATTTAACCGGGTTTTTGATTAATCGTTAATCGTGAATTTCAATTTGTCAATTAACCGTACAAAATACAATTAAATTATTCGATTATTCGAATAAAATAACACAAATCGAAAAAAGAAAACAGTGTTCAAACTAGAAATGGGCACGTGAGTAAGTTTTGACTCGCGCTTACTCAGGTTTCCGAAAGGAAGACGCACGTTCACGAAGGAAGATTTGTTTAATATTCACGCACGCTCACGTGAGAAGAATTCGATCCTACTCACATTCTCGCAAGAATCACTCGTTATTCAGGACAATCACGCAAAAATTATTCAAAAAAACAATGAGTGATCGAACTCATGGGCGATGTGTAACATCTTTTTGTTACATGGTACCTGTTTGATATCTATGAACACATTGGGTAAAAACATATGAAATCAACCAATGAGTTGACCGCACCGATTTAGAATTGGATGCAATTTGGTACGAAGGGAAAGTTAAACATAATAATAGCGTTTGCCAACTTTCAGTGTCCTAGCTCTCGTACTTTCAGAATTATGGCCATTCCAAGTTGGAAAAAATCAATAAAAATGCACTCAGATGCCTTAACACAATTTTTTATATCTCGAAAAGTATTCATTGTACGTTAATAATCAAGGGCTCATTTTACAGACAAAAACATGCGCCATTCAAAAAAATTTTTTTTTTAAATTTTCGATCAAGGATAATGTAAATAAAAAAAGGACTAAAACTTCCAAAGGATATATCTCGAAAATCAATATTTTTAAAAATTTCAAAAAAATATATGTTAATTATTATTATGTTTTGTACAAGTCTGCCAAATTTCAATGTGGAGTCTTTATTACAACATGAGTTATTAAGAAAAAAGCAGGCGAAGGTTTATGTATTTCATGAAATATACCAAAATACAAAAAGGTGACAAGTTACAAAAAGAAGGACAAATCAAATGTAACGGAACTTTTTCGACTTTACAACCTAGGCGAGATATTTATTGCCTGTTCACACAAAAAATTTACAAATATTTAATGACATGTGGTCGGCTTATTGGCAGTAGCAAATTCAGTCCCTATTTAAAAAACATTTTATGACCCGTAGTTCACGCAAATTTTCCAATTCAAGAAAAGCAAGGCGTTTATTTTTTTACCTGAAATCTATATTTTGTACCAAAAAAACAGTATAAATAGTTCAGAGACTCTAAGTCAAACTTCAGTTGAATACCAGATTTCATAAGTGCTAAACGTCAAAGTGTTAAAGTGACTGGATCGTTTGAAAAAGCAAAAAAAAGAGACTAAATATTTAAATAAATTATAATTATTGTCATTACAAAAAAGTCGTGCACAATTCATTCGGTTGTGGTATTTAAATAAAAAATATGCCATTCAACTCAACATTTTGCTGTAATCCTTTTAAAAAATCCGGTCACACTGGGTGCAATAAAAGTTTAAGACAAGTCCAAGAATGGATGCTACAGTATACTAAGGATAAAAACATTACGATCTCAAATAAAATTTGTGGGACATGTAGAATAAAATTTTCGCATCTGAAAAAATCTAATAAATCTAATTTGGAAGAAGGTTCAGACATAAACGAAAATGTAGATACTTTCGATTACATTGCATCAGGCACGGAAGAAGATGACATTGCGTCAGGCACGGAAGAAGTTGCTATTTCAAAATTAAACCAATCTTTACCGTATCTGGAACAATCTCCGATAAAAAAGAAGAAGTTACATCAAAAAAGGGAAAGGAGATGCAAAATTCAGGAAAATAAGTGATTCGATTCAAGAGAAAATTTTCCACTGTTCAGCACAATCAACTTCGCATATGTGCCCACAATCCGAAATAATAGAACAATTAAAAGAAAAGTTTAAAACATTAACAAAAAATAGTGAGAAAATCCAACTGCTAACAATTTTACCAAAAAGCTGGACAATACATAAAATTAAGGAAGAATTCCTGGTTACAAACTATATCGCGCGAAAAGTTAAGCATTATTTGAAACAAAGGGTGTGATGAGTACGCCTAACCCAAAACTGGGAAGTCCAATTTCACCAGTGACAAGCAGTTTAGTAAAATTCTTTTATGAATCCGATGACGTCAGCAGGTGTTTGCCCGGACAGAAAGATTTCGTATCTGTTTTTGAAAATGGTACAAAAGTCAGGAAAAATAAAAGACTTTTGCTTGGAAACTTAAGAGAAATGTACGCCTTGCCTTATTCAAGGAACGACATGATGGAATAAAAATAGGTATTTCCAAGTTTTGCCAACTTCGCCCGAGGAATATAATTCTAGCAAATGCGAGTGGATCTCATAACGTGTGTGTTTGTACAAAGAATCAAAATGTGAAGCTGATGATTGATGCTATAAATTTAAAAAAATTAACTGCTGGTGTTCCGAATTATCAGCTTGAATGTTGCAAAGATTGTTTGAAACAAATGACATGCATTCCATCTTCTTCAAAGTGTCACCTACGTAAATGTAACAAGTGTCCAGGAATTGAAAATTTAAAAGCAAAACTAAATCAATTACTAGAGCAAAATGATATTGATGAAATAACATATAAACAATGGGTAAGTGTAGATAGGGATAATTTGGAGACCATGATTGGCCAAGCCGACGTTTTTGTGGATTCCTTATGTGAAAAGCTTGAGATTCTATTACCTCATTCACTTTTTGCAAAACAGCAGGCAGCATATCTGAGCGAAAGAAAATCAAATTTGGAAGAAAATGAAATGAGTTTGCGATTTTTCAGAAAATGCTTCTTTTACTTTTCAGAATGCAGTCCAGGGATTTCACTGGAACAACTCTCAGGCCACTTTATACCCAATTGCTATTTATTTTAAATCAGATGGAAAAATACAACATACAAACTTCATAATAATATCTGATTATCTTGTACACGATTCTGTAGCTGTTCACCTGTTCCATCGCCACCTGAATGTATTTTTGAGAAAAAGTTTAAAACAACCCCGAAGAAAATCACGTATTTTTCAGACGGTAGTGCTGCCCAGTTAAAAAATAAAAAGAACTTTATCAATTTATGTTATCATATGGAAGATTTTGGATGTAATGCTGAGTGGCATTTTTTTGCAACAAGCCATGGAAAAGGCCCAAGTGACGGGCTTGGAGGTACCGTAAAGAGAGAGGCACGTCGAGCTAGTTTACAGCGTCCATTACAAGGTCAAATAACTACTCCAAAACAATTATATGAATGGTGCCTGCAAAATCTTTTGAACTGTAATTTCGAGTTTTTAACTCTAAAAGACCACGAAGAAGAACCACGGTTCCTTCAAATTCGTTTTAAAGATTTGCGTACTATTCCTGGAACTCAAAAGCTGCATTCTATTGAACCTGTAGATAAAAAAAAATTAAAGTCAAGCGTTACTCGGCAGATGCAGATTTTTTAATTGAAATCCTTCAGAAATAAATAAATATGCTGTAATAAAGTGTTTAATAATGATAATACATTATGTTGTACTTTTTATTAAAGGTTTAGCAATGGAGAAAAAGAGTTTAAGCAAAGAAAAGTCGAAAAAGTTCCGTTACATTTGATTTGTCCTTCTTTTTGTAATTTGCCACCTTTTTGTATTTTGGTACATTTCATGAAATACATAAACCCTCGCCTGCTTTTTTCTTAATAACTTATGTTGTGATAAAGACTCCACATTGAAATTTGGCAGACTTGTACAAAACATAATAAGAATTAACATATATTTTTTTTAAATTTTTAAAAATATTGATTTTCGAGATATATCCTTTGGAAATTTTAGTCCTTTTTTTATTTACATTATCCTTGATCGAAAATTTAAAAAAAAAATTTTTTTGAATGGCGCATGTTTTTGTCTGTAAAATGAGCCCTTGATTATTAACGTGCAATGAATACTTTTCGAGATATTAAAAATTGTGTTAAGGCATCTGAGTGCATTTTTATTGATTTTTGCCAACTTGGAATGGCCATAATTCTGAAAGTTGGAAGGCTATATATCTGAAAGTTGGCAAATATTATTGTGCCGATCCATAGATCATGTGTACAAAATCTTATCAAATTTGGAGGTGATGAAGTCAGAAATGTTAATATTTTCGGTTGATTTCATATGTTTTTACCCCATTGGTAAATGTTACATTGAAAAATAAAAAAGAGCGTTGATTCATATAATGACGTTACATTTTAATAATATTAATTCTTAGAATTGTTTAAAGAGCAGTGCAAGCAAATGTTTCATTATTTTCTTGCTTAATACTGTTTGTTTTATTCCCACAAAAAACAAAGAGAATGCAAATCAACAGACACATGTACATACATACAGACATTGTTATGTTCGTACATATGCTACATAAGTCCACACAATTTTCGTTGCTCTCTTGCTATCTCATTTTTATATATGTATAACCACGTTGTTATTCTCTTTGCTCTGAGAGTTCTCCGCACCCACACAAGACAACTATTCGCTGCCGCTACATCAGTGTGTGTTTATTTCGCAGTCTGACAATCTGTGTTTCGCAATCGGACAAATCTTTGTTCTATATAGGGGTGGGTCATCCTCATCATTTAGGGGTATGTTGGCCGATTCTGAGACCTACCCGATATGCACACAAAATTTCATACAAATCGTTCCAGCCGTTTCGGAGGAGTTTAACGCCAAACAATCTGCGTGATCGCAGTCGGAAAAACAATGTTTGTATGGGTTCACTTTGTGAGTTAAGGCCCTAGATGTTAACACATCAAAAAAGAACAGTTTTTGTGCTGAAGGCTCTTTTGTTATTCCACTTCCAGTTTTCTTACATCTGCTTTAACATCTGCTCACTAAAATAATTGTTTTTGTTTTGTCATAAATAGAGCGACGACAAAATTGTTGAATAGTATAGAGAACTTATTGCACTCTCTTTCCGCTCTCATGTAGAGAGTCTGCGTAAAACAGCATAAACGAGTTTTATCCTCTTTATAGAATATTTTAATATATATGCACCATTTCGACAAAGTATCAAATGTTTATATGTATATATGTATAAATGTTTCAAAACAAGTCAATGTTTTATATCAAAATTATGAATGTACCAAATTATGACAAAGAGAGGGTAATACGTTTTGAATCATTCGCCCGATGTCGCCAGTGCTTTTGGCGACGACGACCTGCTTGTTTGTTCGCTGCCGCTACATCAATACCATCATACTTATTTTCAGGCAGAGACTATTGTTGTATAACAACCACGTATGTGATGCTAACGCTGTGTGTTGTTTGCATGCGTTCACTTTGATAGCTTACTCTACTCGTGCCTATAGATATTAACAGAGCAATAATGAAGCAGTATTTTTACCTGAACCAGAGATATTAACACAGCAATAATGAAGCAGTATTTTTACCTGAACCACTTGCTGTATATTCAAACCAATATTGATAAATATGTTCAAGTGAGTTGTAAAATAATTAAGATCATATTCAGGAATTAGACACAGAATGTCGTTTTTTATAAGGAATTTGTATAGGAACAACATTTTATTACATGTATCTCAAAGAAGTTTTCGTCTTATTTCCATTAGTATTCTTCCAGACGGACAGTGGGACCAATTGCAACAAATTTAAAATAATATCAGAAATTCTAAATTGTTGGTCAGATTATTTTAGAATGTACTAGGTAGGTATTTATAGGGGAAGAGTTAGGCGTTCAGAATATTGTATCTTAATGCACCCTGTTTCAACGGACAGTTTGCTACAGAGTGTGAGGTTGTTGGTGATGTTCAAACGCTCACGGCAGGTAACTTCGAAAATTATAACCAGGTTTTTTGTTTTTGAGTTTTGAGAAGATTTGAGAAACAAAACACACGAGGAGTCTGACCCTCACAAAGATAGTTGAAATCAGAAGTTTAATATATAGAGTTTTGCACTGACATTGGAATTGCTAATTAAGAAATAAATTGGAATAGCCGTAGTACAGTTTTCAATAATTAGTTTTTAAAAACGTCGTCTGAAATTTGTAAGACGGGTAGGTGATACTACACATATGCTACGTTTATACGATAGCTTATATTGCGATATCATAGCACGATATATTAAAAGAGTACGCGTATAATCGCCTTAGTGTGATATAAAGTTTGTTCCGAAAGTTTAGTATGATTATCGCTATATAACACGATATGGGGAACAGCTGGTATTCTCAAGATGTATTTATTACAGGTGGAAGCATTAACACTGCTCGTTTGAACAAAACATATATTGTTGTTGCCTATAAATACAAGAACACTTCCTGTTATACCTGTAGTAAATAGATCGTGATGAGCTTTGCGTGTTTTTCTTTTTTTTTTCTGTTAGCTTCCACGTGCCTATTCATACCGTATTCTGTTGAATATCGTATAAACAAACAAGAGGATATCGCGAGTTGATCGATATTGCGATATGCACCATTTAAAAGTAGTGTAATAGTGATGAAGGTCTAAGGGTTTTATTTCAATTAAATATTTTCTTCTTAAATACAGCTGCATTTTTACACACAGTGATGTTGTTTTAATGTCTTTGTCTCTTTTTATTTTCCACTGGAATTTAATGTTTCCGTTTTCAATATAATTTTAGTGTTTGCTATACCAGTTTTTTTTACCTTCACTTCCATTCGGTATAGGTATTGGTTCACCACCCTCTCGCCGCCAGGTAATAGTTGGTGTTGGTGATCCTGTGGCCGCACACTTCAGTGTAACATTAGAACCTTCACGAACGACCATATCCGTGCTAGTTGGGTAATCCAAAATATCCGGTGGCACTAAAAAACGATAAAAATACATAGAGAGAAAAAGAATATATGAAAATCGGAAAGAGGAAATAAAGAAATAGTAATGTAATTGGAATTTGTGTTAAAACAAATAGATAGGTGGTCCTATATGGACTAGCAACGTTGTTGTAGATGTTGGTTCTGCCATTTGTTATCGGAACTTTCAATCTGGTACATACAGAAATAGTTTTCTCTCAGAGATGTTGCAACAGTTGTTATAGATTATATGTTCATACATGCATAATTTTCGAATGAACGTTATAAAGAACGTGGTGATAATAATTGCAATCGTGCAATTGGCAAAATTTTCAATGTATTTTGAAATTTAACAAAGCTATTTTACCAGACAATAAACTGCCTTCTATTAGAGCCATTAAGAGTTAAATTGAGAAAATAATATTGTCTTCAAAAGGAGCTTACACTATTATTTAAAAAATAATTTGATTTCTATACGATAACATAATGGTACTAACAAAAATTGGTACAATGTTACACAAAACGTAAGGCAGAGTTACCTTAGGCATTTTTGAAAGCGACTTCATCTTTTGATTCAATTTTTTATTGGTCAGCTGCTACAGGGAAGAACCAATTAAACCTTCCGCGAATCCCGACTTAATCGCTCCAGACTTCTTAATGTGGGGTTATTTGAAGTTCAGTGTTTATGTCAATCGGCCATGGACCCTGGCAGCCTTGAAATACTATATTCGACATGATCAGCCCAAAACACAACGAAAGGTAATGGAAATGCATTTGCGGAAAGATAAAGACATTACGCCAATCGCCCTGGCGGCGACCGTTTACGCGATATCGTATTTCACAACCGGTCAAACGCATGTGGTTTTACTTTTGTTTACTAAACTAATCGAAATGTCAAAATTCCGGTTCAAAAACAATTATCAAACAGTTGTTTTCATCCGAAACAAGTTTAGCGTAACAATCCTGTGCTTGATTTTGCCTACGAAATTTTCGCCAAGAGCTGAGTACCAAGCAAATGAAAAGTAAGCGAAAGTTTCGGTTCATAAAATTATTTGTTATACACATACACGTACTTCTTATGGCAACGAAAAAACTGAATACCGGACATTACACAATAATTCGAAACACAATGAAAGGCAATGGAGAATGCGGAAAGACGAACACATTAGTGGTCTTCATGAAAGCTCGAAAGAACCTCGTAAACTCGAAAACATCGTAAACTTGCACAGCAAACGTCAAAACAAACAAATTTCCCATACAAAGCGACTTGCTCAAAAGTGGAAAGTTTTCGAGGCAAATTTGCTGCGCAAACGTGGGATGCAGAAACGTGTAAACTTTTGACATTTCGTTGTCATCTGACTAGGATGGATAAATAAGGTGATAGCACTAGAACAGTAGAAAAAGTACACATACATAATACATGCAATTGCTACTGCTACCACCTTATGTATCCATCTTGGTCAGCTGATATGGTTTTGAGCACAACTACGCTGAGCAACTTTACCTGGTGCCTCATGCAACGGTGCGAGGGAAACTAGCGCTGAGCAAAAGTTCTCGGCTTTCACGTTTGCATGAATGCCGCTATTATGTCAATCGCCCTGGCGCGACCGTTTATGCGATATCAGGTTTCACAACCGGTCTTTTACTTTTGTTTACTAAACTAATCAAAATGTCAAAATTCCGGTCCGAAAACAATTATCAAACAATTGTTTTCGTATGAAATAAGTTTATCGTAACAACCCTGTACTTGATTTAGCCCACGAAATTTTCGCCAAGACCTGAGTACCAAGCAAATGAAAAGTGAGCGAAAGTTTCGGTTCATGAAATTATTTGTTATACACGCACTTCTTATGGCAACGAAAATTTCACAAAAACTGAATACCGGGCTTTACACAATAAACCGAAAAACAATGAAAGGTAATGGAGAATGCGGAAAGGCAAACACATTACGCCAATCGCCCTGGCGGCGACCGTTTACGCGATATCATATTTCACAACTGGTCAAAACAAAACTGCACCGTTCAAAATAATAGAAAAATCATTTCATATCAAACTAAATTGTGTTTTTGTTTCGAAGGTTTAAATGGTCAACCCTTAACCTTCCCAGATCAGGTTTCTAACCGGTTCGCTTCTTAGCATTTTCGTTCCAGTTTGATACAATTGTGTATGTACTCTGTCCACATTACTTAAAGTAGCGGGTGGAGCGCGGTAATATGCTTATTTGGGAATGAAATAAAAAATTTATGAACCTTATAAAAATTTATTTAATATTTTAATTATATTGAATAGTAAGGGAGTTTTTAAATTACATGGTTTTAAATAGTTTAACCTTCACTATCCACATACTTCTGCATCCGTTTTCTGAAGTTTTCATGAACTCTAACAAGCACGTCGACTGGTATTCTGCCAATTTCAGTCTCAATATTTTTAATTACGTCTTCCAAGGTGTTGGCACGGTTGATATACACCTTCGACTTCAGGTAACCCTAAAGGAAAAAATCGCATGGGGCTAAGAGTGCGTACACAGTGGCCGCTTGTTACCGAGCCGAGCCGACTGACGTTTATTGCGAGAATAGGTCATGCGAGAAACAAGTTTGAGTGTGCATAGTGGATGCGAGAATCAGCGTTGATATTTTATCTATTATTTGTGTTTTATGTACGTATGTATGTTTGTATGCATTTGGGTTTGTTGTTCATTCGTGTTTAATTTTTATATTTTTTATAATTTTTTTTATAATTTTATTTAATTTTTATTATTTATTTTTGGATTTTTTTGTGTAATTTTTATTTCTTTTTTTTAATTTTTATTTTATTTTTAATTTTTATTATTTTTTTAATTTTTTGATTGCATGTTTTATTTACTTTTTCTTAAATTTTTGTTTTTAATTTTTTTTTATGTTTTCCAAACAAGTCGAAATCATAACAACATGACATAAACAGTGTTTTCGGCGCTGAAATACGCTTTGGAACTGTTTTCTCGCACTCAATCAGCTTTGCGCTCTGCCCAGCTCGGCGCCCACTATGACCTGTTCGCGCTTATTTGTACTAATTTGTATTTTTTTTTTTTCTCGCATTGGTTCTCGCAATAATCGTCAGTCGGCTCGGCTCGGCAACAAGCGGCCACTCTGTACGCACCCTAAGTCTGGTGAGCGTGCCGGCCAGTTCACATCACCCCTCAAAGAGATAAGCCATCCAGGAAACATTTGCCTCAAGCAATTCATGGTAATCCTCGCTATGTGTGCAGTGGCAGCATCCTGTTGCAACCATGTATCCTCTAATTGCATTACCTCAAGAGAAGGCTGGAAAAAATCCTGTAACATAGTCAAGTACACTTCGGAGTTCACAGTTACGGCAAGACGGTTATCCTTGAAAAAGGAAGGGCCAATGATGCCTACTCGTGATATGGCGCACCACACACTGATGCGGTCCGAATGCAGAGGTCTCTGGTGAAGTTCTTTGGGGCTTGTTTCACTCCAGTACCGCAGCAGGGAATCGTAAGCGAAAAGCACGCTGCACTGCAATGATCGAGTGCGCATTTGAAAAATACGTTACATCACAAAATGACATCTTCTCACGTGTCCAATGTATGATGGCAACTGAAAGGCAGATGAATACAAATCTCCCGTCAGCCACTATAAGCCACGCACACTCTCCACTCTCTTCCACCAACAGTGCCGCCACAGCCTGCAGGGCAGAAATGCAAATTACCGCGCTTCACCGTGTAGATGCCTATCGACGACGGTCACCTCGCTTAGTGATGGCGACACCATAAAGCCACAATAAAGCTACTCAAAAGGCCGTTCGGATCCGGACCACAAAAACTGATTTTATGGAATGGAATAGAAAATAATTGTATATTATTTTTGGACACAAAAACCTTTCGCAGAAATTAGTCGATCAGTTCACTTCAGCGAAGCGTTTGTCGTTCTATTCGTCGGCTTCTTTCGAGTACGTCTTCGACTATGGTACAAGCTGGATCATCTGAATCCATTGTACTGATATGCCCAAGTCAACCAAACCGCTCTCTTTTGTTTCGCTTGGCTACACGCTGAAAAATATCGTCCCCCAGCAACATATTGCAGGAAACACGTACATGTTTGCAAGCACTGTTTTCATGAGTTGAAGATTTGCTCCTTTTTTGTTTCTTCGTTGTCTGTCTCGTATTTATTTTTAACGGGTTTCAACATAAGAGTCACATTTGGGTCTCAAAAACATATATTATAACCTATTAATCATTGGGTCTCAAACATGTTATGTTGAATACCAAACACAATGTGTTTGTGCACAAGTATATTATATTTGCGACAAGCTACAAACACGTTATATTTGCATCCAAACAACCAAAAAAATACAGATTTTTCAGCGTGTACATAGATGTGGGGATATAAGTCGCACAGCTCGTGGTTAAAAGATCCATACATTTAACCTATAACCATCCTCTGGTTGACATCCAATTATATTTCATGTTCTAGCGGCATGACCCAGGCTTATACGCCAGTCAGCCCGACAGGTAGTACGAGAGCGGTCCCAAATATAGCGAACTAACAAAGAAGACACAATAAAGTTGTGTACAATTTTCTTCATTTTTCAACATAATCTCGTTTTAGCTATATACATTTTTTCCAGCGACATTCAATAGCTTCTGTATCCTGTTTATAGTAAAAACTGTTAAACTCCTTAAAATGGCCAGCAACTGTCCTCCTCATTGTTGGTAAATCTTTTACCACTGAGAGATTTTTTCAAGTTTGGAAATAGAAAATAGTCCGAGGGAGCTAAATATGGCTAGTAAGGTGCACGATGAAGCAATTCGAACTTTAATTCATTAATTTTGCTCATCGCAATAGTGGATGTGTGAACTGGAGCATTGTCTTGATGAAAAAATACATTCTTTTTCTTCAAATGCGGCCTTTTCCAAAAATTTCATCACTCCTTTCTGAAGATAATCAATAAAAATTATCCCATGCGCATCCCAATAAAACAGACGCCATGACCTTGCCTGCAAATGGAACCGTCTTCGCCTTCTTTGGATACGATTCTCCCATTCCAGTCCACTGCTTTGACTCTGCCTTTGTGTCAGGTGTCAAGTGGTGGATCCATGTCTCATCCCTGGTTATAAATCGAGGCAAAAATTCGGCTTTATTGCTGTAAAACACCGGCAAACACTCAACTGAAACTTCTTCAAGACACTGTTTTTGCTCTACTTAGAGCAAGCGCGGCACCCATCTTGCGCACAGCTTTCTCATCTTCAAATCTGCGGCCAATATAAGATGTATACCAATTTTTGAAATGCCTATCATTCCAGCTAGCTCACGTACCTTTAGCCGACGATCGTCCAATACCATTTTATGGATCTTGAAAACCCTCTCTGGCATAGACACCTCAATTTGTCGACTACTGCGTTGGTCGTCTTGCCAGCTCGTACAGCCTCGTGTAAGCTCTGCTACCGAATATTTTACAGCCGTAAACGAAGCAGCAGACTTCCCCAGAATTGAATCTAGCTCGGCTTTAATTTTGCTTGAACTGAGACCTATCAAATGGAAATGTTAAATTACATAAAGGAGACCAATTTTTCCATGATTACAATTTCACTGAGATCGTTTACTTTTGATGGGTCAAATGACAATACTAAACAATGTGTCGCCTTGAAACTTAAAACATATGCTTTATAAGGTTGGAACTTTTCACCTAAATATTTTTCTTCAAACTACTGGCCCTCGTATAATAGTTTGAGACAGCTGGATTTAAGGTACCCGGTGTGAGGCTTCATATCTAAAAAGCTCCCTAAATCCGAAATATCACAATCACAATTCTTCGCCCGATTTTCAGGCTACCCTTGATGCTTCTGGCTACGGCGGAAGCGTGGCAAATAATCTCACATACTATACCAATTGAAAAAGAAAAATAAATTGTCCGTTACCGGATGTAGAGGTTCTAACAATCACATTACTTGGTAACACAGACGAAATAAAGGATATCACAACCGCATTAAAGTTTATCTCAACTATGATGGAGGTTGCTTGAACCGAATTTCCGTTATTGCCACATAATTCAGTCGTGTTAACCTCAATTCAATTGTGGCAACAGCAATTTGGTGGCAACCGCCGAATGTATTGTAAAGAGAGGCGCACACTACCACTGCACTACCGACTGGTACAGTGCTAAACCACCAAAACTAAAAGGTTAAAATAATATTTTTTGTACAGATATCTGCGATACGAATTCTTTGATTTTTTCGTATTATAATCCATAATGAAATTTGGATATATTGTACGAGTATAGGACCTTTAGGTTTAAGTGTAATACACTATTGTAAATAAATAAATAAATGGTTTCCCGTTACATCTCACGAGGGGATTATGGAGAGCTTCTCACAACCAGTGAGTTGTGCGCGTTCTAGTTTTAAACTCACCGATTGGGACCTACAGTTTTACACCGGTTCCGAGCGGTATTTTGTTATTGTTTCATGGCTAAATACTCGATAGCGTCGCCATCACTAAGCGAGGTGACCGCCGTCGAAAGAAATTTAAGGTGGTCAGAGTAAGGATCGAACACACGTCCTCATGCACAAGAGCCGCGTATACAAACATACACAATATACTACTGTTGGCGCTGGAAAATTGATATTTTTTGCTGTTTGGATGCAAATATAACGTGTTTGTAGCTTGTCGCAAATCTAGTATACTTGTGTCCAAACACATGTTGGTTTGGTATTCAATATTACACGTTGGAGGCACAATGACTAATATGTTGTAATATATGTAATATATGTGGCTCGAATATGGATTTGTTTTTTGAAAACTGCTAAAAACAAAAAGGTGGCCGTTTATGAAGGTAACCCTTGCATGTATGTACACGCTGAAAAATCTGGCGATTATTGTTATTTGGATGCAAATACAACGTGTGTTTGGAGCATGTCGCAAATATAATATACTTGTGTCCAAACACATTGTGTTTGCTGTTCAATATTATATGTTTGAGAGTCGACGTACTATATGTGTCTGCGGCCCAAAAATATGTGTGTTTGTGATACAAATACAGCTAGGTTTGCTGCACTGATTATGCTCTCTTCAGATATAGAGAATAAAATATCTGTCTTTTTGCATTATTCTCTCAGGCAGTGATTCCTAAATATTCCTGAATGTGCGTGTAAATTGCAGATGGAGTCAGTGTTTTTTATGTTGGCTAATGTATTTCGGTTTGCTTTCATGTATTTAGTCGACAATGGTTCATCGGACACAGGGTATCAGAAGCGTTTGGTCAGTGAAAAAATAAGCAAAATCCTCGGTCGGTTAAATGGTTTGTGATGCTGCTTTGGTTTTTGTGTACGTGTGTAGTATATATTAACGTTTACTTTCTACCAAAGTGAGAAATGATTTTGTGGAAATAAACTGCAAAGGGCAACATGGTGAAGCACTTTGTCTGTCCGAGCCTTTACTGAGAAAATCATAACGGCCCATTTGTGAAATATAATATACCTACACAAGCAATTAATCCTCGCTTGGCCTGCATGAACTAGATGTGTATACAAGTATACAATCCAGCGCATAGTGAAATCATTTGGAAACAAAAACGTGACGTACAACACAGAAAGAAGAAGCAAAAGAGCAGCAGATTCTAATTTCACAAAAAAAAACAAATAATGCATTCAATGCAAATTTTAAATCTTTTAATTTTTTGTATTAATTAGTTATAAATATGGATTAATAATGACAAAATGAATTGTCATAAATAATACATATGTATTGAAATCAAAGAATAATTAGTTTCTAAACATTATTATGTTGAGGAGGAAATACGCATATGTTTCCACGTAAATATATGGAGGTTTGGGGGAAACACGCAAATCCTTATATGGATGTTTGGGGTGAAGAGCGCATATGTGATACGTAAAAGCATACATATTTGCCAGTAAATATGCCACTGTGTGCATTTAGACTTGCAAACATATGAATGTTTGAAGTGTGTTCTAAACATATACATGGTTCCTGCAGAATACATTTGGGAGAATATGTTCATATGTTCATGTTGTATTTCTGTCCCGACAAACTAACTAAAGTTATACCAAATTTGGCTACTTTGCCACCCGAACTATAGTACAATATTAATTTCGCACTAACCTCTAGATTTTATATACAAAATTTTCAAAAGTGTGTGTTGAATATTATTTGCGTTTCTAAATTCATTGCAATTTTATTAAACCAGTATAAATATACTTGTAGTATTGTCAGAATATGAAGCAAGTTTTTGATCGCATTCGGTGTCGAAGTGCGCATACTTGACAACCCCGCATGGTTTGAACAACAACTGTAACACCTTCATGCTACTTAACATTATTTTGAGAGGCTATGTTAAGCTGAGATCCTGCGTCCGATCCCTGCTTTGACCACCTTAATATTCTTTCGCCGGCGGCCACCTCGCATAGTGACGGCGACACTATCGAGTATTAAGCCATGAAAAATCCTCTTAAAATACCGTTCGGAATCGGTGTAAAAACTGAAGGTCCCAATCAGTGAGTATAAAACTAGAATGAGCACAGCTCACTGGTTGTGAGAAGCTCTCCCAAATTCCTTCATAGGGTGTAATGGGAAACCATTTTTATTTATGTTGAGCCGTGGAAGCTCAGGGTTGGTAACGGATACATAGGAAATATGTTGGGGATATTGTGTAAGCAAATCATGGCTTAATTTCAGAGTTGAGCAATTGAAATCAATTTCTTATACCTGCTACAATATAATGTAGTTCTTACGAAATTCCCCGTTTATCGAGACTAAGGCCACGTAGTTCAAAGCTGCTTACACACCATGAAGATGCGGCAGCGACAAAAATTTGCACCTAGAAGGGGTTGTGCCTACAAACATGCAACAAAATGTCATTACCTGAGCTTGCGAAAAGCGTAATGTATTTTTGTCATCTACACTGCATTTCGACGAATAATTTTTTTTTATAAGATTTTTATTAGCCCAACCTGTATACTATCATACCTTCGTTTTAACTTTTAAAGTTTTCTTTTAACGAAACATCTTTATTATCTCGTCATGTAGCTCTATATTAGCTTAACTTAATTATACTAATCTCGTAAAGCTTTTACATTTTATTATTTATTGTTTATGGGATGATTTTTAAAGATTCTTAAATACTACTAGGACTGAACATTTAATGTCAGCAAAATGTTTATTTACGATGCAATATAAACTGAACGAATCAGCAAAAGACGTGCTTGGTTGCGTTAACAACATTTGCCACGCAAAACCACAAATAGCGCAAAAATGAAATGTCGACAAGCAAAGAATATGGTGTTATATACACGAGAGTGGCTCGATTTCTTCTTGTTTTTATTATTGGAGATATTGACTCGGCAAACTGCAACTATGCCCAACTTTTGTATCGGAGGTACGAAACTGGGCGTGGCACAATAGTCAGTTATTATTTACACAGCTTTTAGCAAAATATTGCCTATTACTGAATTTTGTTAAGATTGGTTGTAGGCTACGAGAGTTTTTATGGGAGGTAGCAGAATGGGTGTGGCAAACCCGCTCATTTTCTATAGGAGAGTGGTATTTGACTAAATATTGAATAGTACAAACTTTCATAAAGATTGGTTCGGTGTTGCGGGACTTCTCATGCCGACCAACCAGATGCCCAAAACAACTTTTGTATGGGTGGTACCACAATGGGCGTAGAAAAATCACCCGTCTTTTAATCGGTGATTGACGTTTGATAACCTGAAGCCTTGTACCTAATTTCATTAAGGTCGGAAGTGTTTCACGCGATTTATCGCATTGACAACCCTGACGAACACCCTGCTTTGTATGGGAGGTACCAGAATGGACTTGACAATCTCGCTCATTTCCTCCAGTTAAGTAGGCATTTACAGATTATTACCCGGTGTGTGAGTTGAAGCTAATCACATCTACCAGAAGAACGGTTTGAAAGAAATATGATTTTGTGCTAAATGTGTCGATTTGTATGGGAGGTACCAGAAGGAGAGTGGTCTAAACGCCCATTTTCAACCCCAAACTCAATATTGGCAAATAGTAGTCACTGACAAAATTTCATTGTGATCTGTAAAGATTTACGGCAGTTATTGTGTTGACCAGCCAGTCAGCCAGACAGACGGACATGGCCCAAACGTCTTAAAAAGGCCGAAAACGAATTTCGTCCAAAGATACTAAGGCTCTAATATGGCACCTTGCATGTGTTACATTGTTTACGTATTATATGATATACAGGGTGATTCAGGAAGTTCCGGAAAAATTTCTCCAGCGTATTCCTTGGCTCATTTTATGAAGAAAAGTCCACTAGGACCATGTCCGAAAATACAAGGGTGCGAAATGGCAGCGGGTTCAAAATTTTCGGATTGCGGGTCGGAATGAATCATGAATCACCCTGTATACCCCCATCCCTATGGGTGAGGGTATAAAAAGGCTGAATAAACAAAAATCATCCCAGATGAATTTAAAATGTTTTTAATTGAAAACAGGTCAACGTTATTGACTGTGTTTATACTGTTAGGTAATCTAGAGTATGAAAGAAGCATGCATTTGGTTTCGGATTTGTAGTTGGCCAAAGACTGCGGACATCTGGTCTCAAGGTTCAACATACAGTCGCCATCCTCATAAAATCGAAATATTGTAACATATCGCTATATTGTTTACATGCTCCGACGGAAGAAAAAGACGTTGACACCAATCACATCATGGTACAATAATATATACATGGTAAAGTCGTTGGAACATCTGATTTAATTTTTTTCATGTGATATTTCGCTTCAGCTGTCTATCTCACTTATATTTTGTTATTGTACTCTTTTGCGTTCATGTGTTGTTGGTATGCCTTCGTGTAAAGTTTGACAACTGAAGCGAATAGAACAAAAACAAAATGCCTGTTGTTGCTGCCTATAACTGCAACAACGCGCGCTGCTATTACCATGTAGATTAGGGCGGGTCGATTTATTTTTCGACAATTTCCCTATGATTTCCGTATTCTATGGGTTATTCCATGAAAATTTGCCAAAGGAACCATACCTCTATCGTTAAAATCGAGTCCCCTACTTTTTGTTGGTAGATTTTTTCCCAAATTGACGTTCGTATGAAATATTACCTACACGTTCACATCCATAACTCAAAAACTATCGATCGGGTTTAATCGCCAGTAGGCGCGTTGGAAAGGTGAGCTCAGTTTGATCAATTCATAGCCATTTTTTTGGCTCAATTTTGTTGACTTACGAAGCTTACGAACCTTACGTTACGACTGGACTGATTTGCGCTTTACATTATTGGCATATTTTTTCACAGGGTGCACACCCTGTGTTATGTTTGTTTATTTCTTTTTGTTTTTAGTTTCTTTATAGACTTCTTTATTTTTGTTTGTTTATAATATTCCAGTGTATGCTAGTTTTGTTTGAGCGTCATTTCAGTGAAGTGTTACTTGAAATAACTAACAAATAATCAAACTATTTTGAAATTTAGAAAAGATTTAAAGGTAAGTGTAAAAACATTGCTAACTATTATAGTTAATAGTTATATTATTATTCTATGAAAAACATATTTAATTCTTTTAGTGACGGTTTAAAAAATGGACTCAGAGCCTGGTTCATCGCAAAATCCAACAGATACCCAACGCAGTAGTTTGCAACATTTGGCCTCTCATGATGTTTTTTCTTTTGGCGTGACCTGTGAATTACCTGATATTAATCTGTCAACTAAACGAGATATATTGAAGTACTATTTTTTCTTGGCCGAACGTTCAAAAGCCCAAATCAAAATGTTTTCGTATAAAACATTTACTCCCCAAGTAGCAGACAGATTGTTAGAAATTTGTAATCAACTTAATATTGAACTTATACTCAAAGGTAGCGTCATTAGAAAATTGAATAATTTGCTTGACGCATATAGTAATGCAGATAAACAACGAGTAAAACGCGCAACAGAATTCAAAAAAATCGTAGAATCCACAAACCAATTATTCAACATTGGAAAATGTAAATGCAACTTGAAAGAAAACGACTGCTCATGTGGATCTATCCCAGAAAACTTAAAAGATTTCATGCGCGATCAATATAATGACAGAATACAAACGATACGGGAACACGATAGTGGAAGTGAAGAGACGATACCAACGACTATACCAACAATCCCAGTGAGCAACGATCCTACATACGAACCACATTATGACGAAATGGAAGTTGATGTGAGAGGAGGTTCAGAATTAGTTCTACCACCAGAAACATACACTCCCAGATACAATACTAAAAACTATGCAATGATGTGTGACAGATTTGGTGTGCATGATAGAATGGGATCAGCATTGGCAACAGCTCTGATGGAAGACCTAGGCGTAAAAGATGCTCATGGCAATCTTGTCATCATGGATAAAAGTAAACTTCGTAGAGAAAGAGAAAAATGGAGACAAGACGCACTTCGTAAGCGGTATGATGGCTCGAATTTGATATCATTTTCATTCGACGGCAGGAAAAATGATGCTCTAACTGTAGAAAAAATTGATGAGAAGTTGCATCCAAGGATGGTTAAAGAACCTCATCTAGTTGTTTTGAGGGAACCAAAATCTCAATTGATAGGCTACACAAAACTAGAAAGTGAAACTGCGGCAAGCAAAGTCAACAAATTGATCGAATTCTTCCAAGAAAAACAATTGTCTCTCGATTCATTAATTGCCATATGCGCTGATGGTGAACCAACAAATACTGGCATACACGATGGAATTTTGCGACTATTCGAAAAACAGTTAAAGAGACCACTGCACTGGTTTGTGTGTCTTCTGCACTTTAACGAGCTTCCGTTTAGACATTTGTTTGACACTTTAGACAAATCAAACACCACTGGACCACGGTCAACTACCGGAAATTTGAGCTCAAAAATTGCTGATTGTGAAAATCTTCCGGTATGTAATTTTTATAGCTGATTCTTTACCATTTTTCATTCTATTTTTTAGCTTTTATGTTTTCTTTTCAGGTGGTAACCGATTTTGAGGAAATCGCTTTGCAAAATATGCCTCCTGGTGATTTAAATCCAGAAGAATTATCTACCGTTTCGAGGTACTTGATGTTAATGGCCAATGCAATTTCTAATGGTGTGGTTCCTGTGGATTTGTCTCACATACAACCAGGGCCAATTGCACATTCTTGTTGGCTGACCATAGCCAATAGATTATTACGGTTGTATGTGACAACTAATAATCCAACTGAAAATTTAAAAATTCTGGCTAACTATATAATAAGAGTATACACGCCAATGTATTTCAATGTTAAGTATTATAGCTCTGCCGCATACGGTAGTACATTACTTTTTATATTTATTACTTGGACACGATTTTTACCACCGAATTTACTTGGAGTTGTAAATACAGTAATTCAAGATAATCCATATTTTGCACACTCAGAAAATATCTTGCTATCTATGTTGTTTGATGATAGAATGGAAAAACGAAACATTGCTATAAAGAAGATTTACATTACCGAAGAGATATTGTCGACCCAACGGAACTTAGAGTTTATAAAAAATCTCTTATAAACTTTAATTGTACGGAATATACAAATATGATTGATTTAAATGACGATACCATTTTATTCGAGCCACCGTTTACGCAAAGTTATTCGTATGAACATTTGGAGGGATATTTAAATTACGACGTGCCACCGTTCGATGATCCACAAATTCCTTTACACATTCAAGGAACGGAAAGACATGTCCAATTGCTGGCTGCCACTGCTAAACGAGTTGCAGGAAAGAATGTAGAAGGCGCTATGGCGACGACATTAGAGAGCCGTACGAAAACACCCAGACTTGAAAGCAAACAAGACTTTCAGAAAAGATAATGTTTTTTTTCACATTTTGTCTTTTACTACACTCAAATTGAATATTTTTTTTTTTGATAATAGGTTGATAGATACTTTGTTATCTCTTAATTTGAATTTTTGTAGAAAAAAAAATAAAAAGGAAAAAAAATCAAAAAGTTGGTTTTATGTGTTATTTTGTTTTAGCAATATCGCATGAATTAATCAACCGAATTCGATAAATTTGGGCTTAAACTCTTCGTTTTGAATTGTAAATTGAATTAAATAATGGATTGAGCCAAAAAATGGCCATGAAAGTAATATTCTTGGACAAAATCATGAAAAAAATGGTCCAAAATTTGGACAAAAAAGCCCGTAACTTTTGAACTTTTTACCAACAAAAAGTAGGGGACTCGATTTTAACCCATAGAATCGGAATAACCCATAGAATACGGAAATCATAGGGAAATTGGTGAATTTGTTCACTCCCTACAAATCGACCCGCCCTAATGTAGATGTTATTGTACCATGAATCACAAGTTCTACGAGTGCCTAGAGGAAACATACGACCGCTGCCCTGACCGCGACATTAAGATTGTTCTAGTTGATTTTAATGCTAAAGTCGGCAGGGAATGTGTCTTTTAACCAAACATCGGTTAATTCAGTTTACATGCCATGACTTCTGACAAGGGAATGAGACTGTTAGATTTTACCGCAGCGACAAAATATGATTGTCAGTAGTACAAGATTCCAACATAAAGACATCCTACTGGGCTACGTGGATATCTCCTCATCGACAGAGAAATAACCACATTGGTCACCTGGTAATTGGTGTGATTCGAAGAGCTAATATCGATTCGGATCACTACCTACCTGGCACAAGGATAAGCAGAGCGAAATTCGTAAGAACCCAAACATATAGAAAGCTGGCCGTTGGAAAACTGCAATTACCAGAGATAGTCACGGCCTGTGCATAGCATATCACTCATGTACTGGTGCAGAACGCACACACGCCTAATGATACTGAAGCGCAGGGGAAGTACATTTCTTACTCTATGAAAACCGCTGCAGAGACCGTACTTGGTTATGGAAAACCGCTTAACGACAAACCATGGTATGATAAATAGTGTTGCATGGCAATTGATGAAAAGTACGCTCCACGACTGGCAACGCTTCAGTCAGTTGCAACACGAGTCTTGACAGAACGGTATAAGGAGAATAGAAGAGAGAGGAGAACCGTTTAATTAGAAAGAAAAATCGGTTGTGGAGAAAGCGCGAGAGTGAAAGTGAGTGATCATACTGACGGAAGAATAAATAAACGGTTTCCCATTACATCCTATGAAGGGTTTGAGTAGAGCTTCTCACAACCAGAGAGCTGTGGGCTTTCTAGTTTAATACTCACTGATTGGGACCTACAGTTTTTACACCGTTTCCGAACGGTATTTTGAGAAGCTTTTTCATGGCTAACTAGTCGGAAGTGTAAACGTCCCTATGTAAACTGACCGCCGCCGAAAGAAATTTAAGGTGGCCAGAGCAGGATCTGGTGTACAAGAAGCGCGCACATTAACCATTACACCACCGACGGCCAGAAGGAAGAATTTCCGTACCAAATGAAATGGATCAGGGTCCCACTTTTGTAGAGATAAGGACGGGCATCTTTCACAGATGTACAGAGTATGTTGGGAATATGGAGAGATTACTTCTCGGCTTTACTCACCCCAGGAGATTTCAATATAAATGAAGGAGTGGATCACATACGGGTCGATGGCATCGACTGCCCCTTCCTAGGCAAAGCGAAGTTAGACCTGCAATTTCCCTGCATGAGAAAAACAAAGCCGATGGTGCTGACGCACTACCAGCTGAGCTGTTTAAGACTGTCGGCTATGAGTTGGAGAGGTGCATGCAACAGCTCATATGCAAACACTGGCTAGATGAATGCATGCCCGATGATTGGAGTTTTAGCATACTATGTCCCTGTTTCAAAAGTCGACCCGAATTTATGTGCGAACTATCGTGGAATAAGCCTTATATCAGTCGCATACAAGGTCCTCTCGAGCGTAGTGTGCGAAAGGCTAAAACCTTTTGTTGCAGCCCTGGTCGGATATAATCAGTGTGGATTTAGGCCCGGAATGTCTACAATCGACCAGGTATTCACATTACGACAAATCCTGGAGAAACCCCACGAAAAAGAACCCGACATCTACCACCTGTTTGTAGAATATAAAGCTGCTTTCCATAGCCCGATAGCGGGACAAATGTACCAAGCTATGTCGGAGCTAGAAGTTACTGAAGTATTCTGGAGAAATGGTAAGGAATCAGCAAAAGTTGGTTCGGCAGTAAAGAGGACAGGACTATTGATTAATGTTTTCGACAAGCAAAACATGCACCCGATTGGATGAAAGGTTGAGTATTGATAACTGTTATAATTTCGAGGTACTGGACGAATTTATTTACCTCGGAAGCAATAACGTCAGTGACATAACTACCCTCTCTCGAGAAACGAAGATCCAACTATATCCGATTGTCTTGGTTTATGGGTCATTTGGGTCACAAATACATATATTATAACCTACACTGAAAGAAAAACCTTCACACCATTAATGACCTCTTACATTGCATCAATGAGAAGTGTCATTGTTTTTGAGCCGATGTCGGGCTTCATTAATGCTATGACCAATGTTACATTAAACGAAAAATGTTGCGTAGACACGAAATTAATGTAAACTTTCTAACCGGAATGAAACATTATCATTGTATTAAAGAAATATGTTACATTGATATTATAAACCGTTTCATTGATGTAATGAAATATAGTCATTGATGTAATGATGATGCTACGAACATGTTTCATTGATGCTATGAGCATGTTTCATTAATGTAATGAACAAGTTTCATTCATGGTATGAACGTGTTTCATTGAAGGTCTGAATATGTTTCATTGATTGTATTCACATATTTCATTGATGTATAACACGTTTAATTGATGGTATGAAACATTATCATTGTATTAAAGAAATATGTTACATTGATATTATAAACCGTTTCATTGATGTAATGAAATATAGTCATTGATGTAATGATGATGCTATGAACATGTTTCATTGATGGTATGAGCATGTTTCATTAATGTAATGAACAAGTTTCATTCATGGTATGAACATGTTTCATTGAAGGTCTGAATATGTTTCATTGATTGTATCCACATATTTCATTGATGGTATAACACGTTTAATTGATGGTATGAACAGGTTTCATTGTTGGTATGAATTGGTTTCATTGATAGTATGAACAAGTTTCATTGATGGTATGAACCGGCTTCATTGATGGTATGAATATGTTTCATTGATGGTAACTATAATACAGTTTCCATAACTAAATGCAATTTTAACTTTAGCCACACAATCATGTAAATTATTTGGAAAAAATGCTCCCCCGGGCCATTTAAAAAACGACAATCGAGCAAAATAAGAGGATTTCAAAAACCAATTTTTGGGAAATTTTTGGACCTTGTGCGTCCCCATAGGTCCGGGTGACAAAAAAATGTTGGTTTTTGAAATCCCCTTATTTTGCTCGATTTTCGGTTTTTTTTAAATGGCCCTGGATTCTGCATTTTTCTATTTTATTCATTATCTCATACATATTATCCTTTAACCAAATTAATGAATTGTTCAAAATTAATGAAATTGTACATTTTTAGAAAAAATATTTTAAAATTCAATAAAATGTGTGTAATGCAAAGGATGGTCTATTTAATAGATTCTACTTTACAATGTCGATAAAATGTCTGCAATTTTTTTCCATAGTTTCCCATATTACATGAAAAAACATACTTCATTCCATCAATGTAAATGGTTTCTTAGCATTCATGACGGTCGACAAATTCAAAAACTGCAGCAATGAAGGACTTCATTGAAGTAATGTAACATTTCATAGAATCAAAGAAACTTTTCATTGCATCAATGTAAACCCATTAATGTCACCCATTCATTGATGCTATGAAGCGCTTTTCTTTCAGTGTATTAATCATCGTGCCCCAAACATATTATATTGAATAGCAAACACAATGCGTTTGGGCATAAGTACACTATACCTGCGACAAGCTACAAACATGTTATATTTGCAACAAAACAACAAAAAATTTAAAATTTTCAACGTGTGTACATGAATATGTCCTTGAAAATGTCAAGCAGTTTTTTTTTGGATTTTTTCAAAATTTGCTTGAACACTAAATACTACGTGGTGTCACGCAACAAAATAGATAATTTTTATCAGTTTTAATTAAATTATGCTTTCAATCAGGCATACAATTTAAAACAAATGAAGGCCTTTGTTTGAAATGCAATCATTAAACAAATAATTCTCTAATCTTATTTGTCTGGCTTTAGTTATGTCGTAGTGTCGAAAACTTTCAAGCGAAAGTATGTGCAAATTGGATTCAGCTAAATCACATTTTCTGAGATATAGTTTACGGTTTACTGTACATCTTAGTAAAATCTTTAACGGCGGACACGTCCTATTGTGGAAACAGATATATCTGCTACGCCGTGAAATATAGACCAGCATTTACTACACAACCGTTGACATAGAAATGAGCGGTAGAACAGTAAATATTTCTAATGACCTATTACACAAATCTCTAAAACCCCTTTTAATTTGTTAATGGCCAAGTAACTAAGTACAATTAAAAAATCATTCAAATTAGTTTTTAATCCTATACTTACCTACAACATCCAAATAGCCCACTTGACTTTTCATTGGATCTGTGTTTATCTGGCACATATACCATCCTTTATCAGATTCTTTAACATCTCGTATCCTTAAGATCCAGGCACGTTTCTCAGCATGCGTTATACTCATGCGATGATTTTTTGTAATGACATGATTTTGAATTGTTAGTATTGTTTGGGTGTCAACACGTAACCACGCAATCTGTAAGCGAGAACAAATGAAACGATTTCAAAAAAAACACGTTAAAATACTAGCAGTTTAAGCCAAAAAACGCAATATAAAGAATAATAAAACATATAAAAGGGATATAATTCGTTGTTATCACTCCTTCGGATGCTGTTTTCGCTTATAAAGATTAATGTTTTCATGTGTTTGAAGAAGAACGCTTCGCTAAATACAACGACAAAGAACGTAAATAACAATTTGTAAAAGGAACAGATTTAACAAATGTGTTAAAGAAACCGCTGAATTTGCAAATAAATTTTATATGGCAGGAAAAATAACAAGAACATAAATAAATACCATAAAAAAATTTCACATTTCAAGGAGTTTCTTAAATATGTTTAGCAAGGAGTTTGTTAAAGATTCAGGATCTTGATATCCTCGGAGAAAACATACTTATACTTATATATATTGTTCAGATTAAAGGTTTATTTGATTTCAATATAGTTGCATATTTCCATCTTCGTATGCAATTTACCTATAACATTGTTAAATGACCAACGTGCTTTAGTTGAGATACAATACGATACAAATTTACATTTTGGAAGAATGGTAGCTAGGCATTTTCAGATAATGACAATAGTGGGTTCTTAACGAAAGACCTTTTTTTGAGCAATTTATAAAAAAAAGTCCAAAAATGTGTTATTTTTTATTTGGTTCACTTGCATAAAGGCACTTTAACTAAAACAATGTGTAATTTTTTAAGTCATGGCAAAATAACCATATACGGACACCACTACGTGATAAAAGAGCAAAAAAAAAATACCTCTGTCTCCCAGTTTTGCCCAAAGTCCTCCAGTTTTTTTTCTGGGCCCGCAAAGAAGTGGGGCCTCGGTGTCATTTTTGCAAAAAAGTGATCATTTTCTCAAGCTCATACCTTGCAAATCGGTCGGAATTTTGATTTACTCTCTGAGGCGAAGTTGTAGCTCTTGTCGACTTTGCGATTTTTACTTTGAATATGAAGTTTTTTTTGATTTTATGTGTTCACAATTTCATCTTTATGACAAGAGCTCCAATGTGTTTCCAGGTATTTTTTTTATGTTTTGGGTTGCTTTTATGTGAATTCAATGCAGATATATACTTCCTGGTAGTTTTTTCATAGAAGTTTTTTGATTTTATATGTTCAGAATTTCTTCTTTATGACAAGAGCTACAATGTGTTTCCAGGTATTTTTTTTATATTGTGGGTTGTTTTCATGTGAATTCAATGCAGATGTTTGCTTCCAGGTAGTTGTTTGATAATTTGGGCACGGGAACTCACCCACCAGGTTGAGAATTTTTATTAGAATGCACTTACTATCACTGAAGGTACAGTGCACTCACACACTCGGCCTCCTCACTGACAATTATTGACGTTTAAAGGTTTGGAAATCATCATTTTTTTAAGAAATCGTTTATTTTCTTACACTTCAATTGTTTTTAAGCGAAATTTTGTTAGAAAAACCTCACTATCACCGGTTTTAGAAAGGTTAATGCTGGGTATTATACTTTAAAAAAAAGATTGTAGTGTTGTCTTTTACTGAGTCTAGGAAGAAATAAGTTTACTAGGGCTGGTTTTTGAGAAAACCAGATTTTTATTAAAAAAGTGAGGTTAAAATATTTTTTTTTAATTTGCCCCAATGAGTTAATAAAAATTAACATATTTATACACAGATTTATAGCGTTTTCAAAGGTCTTCTCAATGATACCCATCTCCACCAGATTGGCTAAGAAATGGGTGAGATATAAACGATTATATACTCAGGCTATAAAGGCCTATATCTCAAGAAGTTGGATCGCCCTCCTTAAAAAAACTTTCGGGTTTTAATCAGCGCTGTAAGCCCTACTAGACCAAAGAAAATTAGCGCATTTTTCATAAAGTAAATTTGTTTGTAAAAGCGGAAAATAAAAAAAACACTTTTTGAGCGATTTTTCGCTCATTTTTTAAAGTTTTTCCCCAGTTTGACCTTGAAGATGAAGTTTTTTTTTGATTTTATATATTTACAATTTTTGTTCTTTATGATAAGAGCTACAACTTTGCCTCAGAGAGTAAATCAAAACAGTTTTCAAGACATGAGCGTGAGAAAATGATCACTGTTTTGCAAACATGACACCGAGGCCCCACTTTTTGGGGGCCCATAAAAAAAAACCTGGAGGACTTTGGGCAAAACTGGGAGACAGAGGTATTTTTTTTTGCTCCTTTATCACGTAGTGGTGTCCGTATATGGTTACTTTTTTCGTGTTGCACTGTGTAATTTTAATGAAAAACTGTTTTTCTTGTTGTTTTTAAAATTATTTTACTTTATTTAAGAACTATTAGTAATGGGTACAACCCGCTTTGTTTTTAAGAACTTTAAATATACGGGTTTTCATTGAGAGATAAAGAGAATTTATGTAATCCAACGAAATTTGATTCCAAGCATCCTTAATGACATGAATTAGTGACTGCTTGTCACCAAATTGTCTACCTCCTTCATAGACCTTACGACATAACCAACCCCAGACATTTTCGATATTGTTTAGATCTGGCGAATAGGGTGGCCAATCAAGAATATTGACATTTTGGCTTGCAATGAACTCCATTACTAATCTGGCGTTGTGTATAGGGGTATTATCCTGTTGCAATATCCAAGATATGGAAACAAATACTTCACTGAACTTCGGAAAAGCCGATTGCAATAACGTTTTACAGCTTGCACCAGTCATTTTTACACTTTGAACTTCAAGATCGATGGTGCCGTAGTACGTAATAGCACCCCACATCATAACGTCGCCCTCTCGGCTTTGATGACGGTTCAAAAAACGCTTTTCTTTGCGCAGGTCATGGAAATAATTGTTGTAGCCATCAGGCTCATCCAAATTAAACGTCTTCTCATCCGTAAATACAACGGTTCTCCAGTCATTTTCATGACCTCTTGGCTGCATATCCCATACCATGTAGTCTCTTGCGAATTGAAGCCGCTTTTCCTTACGAGGAGCATTAAGTGGCGGCTTTTTCTAATTTCAGGGATTTAAGATACTCAAAGCTCTTAATTACTCTGCGTACTGATGAGTTGCTCGCTTCCACTCCAGCTTGAGCTTTTATTCTTGACAAGGATAAGGCGGAATTAGAAGCAATTCTGATGATTTTTCTTTTCTCATACGTAGATAAAGACAATGAAACACTTCCTTTAAAATTTGATGTTTCATGTCCTTGATGTAACTGTCGACAACTGTTGGGCTCCGTCAAATTTTTTAGCTATTGCGCGGTTAGAATATCCTTCAGAACGATGAACATCAATTTTATTTTTTTCCGATAGATTTAAAATTTTTTTTTTTTGCCTGTTTGACTCGTAAAATGATTAAGATGTAATAAATTGCAATAAACAAACGCGCCCTACAAAAAATCATCGCCTACTTAGTCGTCAATGGTTCATCCGACAGAGGATATCAAAAGCGCTTGATCACTGAAAAAAGAATAAACTACCGCTCGGACGTTTGAATGGTTTGTAATGTTACTTTGGTTTTTGTGTGTGTTTCAGATATATTTATGTGTGCTACCAAAGTGAGAAACGATATTGAGGAAAGAAACGTGAATCCCTTTTTCTGCCCATGCATCTTCTGAAGAAATCGGAATGGCGGACCTTTTGTGAAATATAATAAAAAAAACCACAAGTAATTAATACACGCTTGTATTGCATGAACTAGAGCAGTAATGCCAATTTAGCTCGATTGGGGCTATATTTAGTACATTTCGACTTTGCAAAACGCGAGAAATATTTCAGTGGCGCTTGTTTGGAAAAACACGTAATGTGCACGCGTTTTGAATTTCTATTTAGCCCTTTAGCTCCTTTTGTATACAACACCGATGTTGCTAAAGAATCTTTTTTTTTTTGTATTTTGGGCATTCCTGTTGAAATATGACATTTTTGTTGCTAATGGTCTTGAACAACTGTTAATTGATATTGATGCACTACTGTGACTGACGGGCGAATTATTTCCAAAAATGTATTCTTATTCATTGACCACACATGCTAAGTTTGCTTCTATTTTTGTATTGGTTACCACCCAAAAATATTGCAAATGACCGACGGAGCTTCGGTGGTTGGCGCAAAACCGACAGTTACAATTTTCGATAACCAGCTCATAGATCAAGCTGAATTCTGTCTTTATACCATAGATCTGAGACTTATGGAAACCCCACAAGAAAAAGTCTAATGTGGTAAAATGCAAGGTGTCTGTGACAATTTCACGTCGCCTCTGCGTGAGATAACCCTAAATTCAGTCGCGCAGAATGCCCATTGTAGTATCAGCAGTGGAGCACATAGCAATATCGTGTTGGAACCACATGTCGTGATCGGTAGCGCTTTCATTTCACGGTGATGGTAATGCCATGATCATCTTCGAAGAAGTACTGAGCGATTATGCCACCGAACCATAATCCAGACCAAACAATGGCATTCTGTGTGTGCATTGCCACTTGATAATGATTGGTATCGTCCTAAATCAGGCAATACTTGTTTATGTACCCGTTGCTCCAAAAATGTATGTCGTCGCCACAAGAGAACATCCATTTTGATAATAAAGTTTTAATAAAGCTTGCCATGTTGATTTGTGTCTATTGTCTGAAAAATAAATAACAGGAAAACTAACAATACAAGTAGATAAATCAACGTAACCGCCATGGACTGTCAAATTCTACCTGTCCCTATTGGAAACCACCTTAATTATTAAGCGCGTTTTGGCACTTTCTGGATATTTCTGGATATATAGCAGTTTTCGTTATTTGGCGCGTTTTACCACTTTTTTGGTACTTCAACGGCGAGTTTCATTCCTGCAGAGTTGGCATCACTGAACTAGAGTTGTATATACTTAAGTATATTGTTTGTGTACCAACGCATAGTGCTAACCAAGGCATATTTAAAAATTTTTGATAACAAAAACCTGAGAGACAACAAAGAAAGGGGAAGAAAAAGAGCAGCAGTTTCTCAATTAATAAAAAAAGGATCTCATTCAGCATGTAAAGGGTTTCTCAACATAAACGCTACAAAAGTAAATCGACAGGGACAGCAAACGACGCCATATTTTTCCCGCTCTTTTGACATTTCTCTTCAGTAAGGTTTGCCATTTCATCATGGAACGATATACGAGCCAACAACGAGTCGAAATTATTAAAATTTACTACCGAAATTTGGAGTCAGTAGCCTCAACTTTAAGAGCGCTACGTCCAATTTATGGTCGTCATAATCTACCTACCAGATCAACAATTGAGCGTCTAGTGGAAAAATTTGAATCCACAGGCCCAGCACAAAATGTTCCCGTGCCAGTGACACAATGAAGTACCCGTAGTGTCGAGAATATTGCTGCCGCTGAGGCTTCAGTTCAAGAAAGCCCAAATGTGTCTCTCACACGTCGTCCTCAAGCGTTGGGCATCTCTGTGACGTCGTTGTGGCGAATTTTGCGAAAAGATCTTGGCCTACATCCTTACAAGATCAAATTGACGCAAGAACTGAAGCCGCTTGACCACCATAAGCGTCGTATGTTCGTAATTGGGCTGAGCAACAACTTGAAAATGATTCGGATTTTCATCGGAATGGCGTTATTGGTCTGACAGCAATCCACACGTAATTCCATGAGTCATCATTGCATCCCGAAAAAATTACGGTTTGGTGCGGTTAATGGGCCGGCAGCATTATTGGGCCGTACTTCTTCCGTGATGATCAAGACCGGCACATTACTGTGAGTGCGAGTCGCTACCGTTCAATGAAACCGAATATTTTTGGCCCCAATTGGATAATATGGACTTGGAGGACACGTGGTTCCAACAGGACGGCGCCACAAGCAACAGCGAATGCCACAATCAATTTATTGGAAACCAAGTTTGGTGAACGTGTTATCTCTCGAAATGGTCCAGTCGATTGACAGCCTCGGTCGTGGGATTTGACGCCGTTAGATTATTTCCTGTGGGGCTACGTCAAGTCTATGGTCTATGCCAACAAGCCAGCGACGATTGATGAACTTCGTACGAATACCGAAAGTGAAATTACAGCAGTATCGGCCGATTTATGCTTGAAAACCGTCGAAAATTGGGTTCAGCGTCTGGACTTCTGCAAGCGTGCCCGTGGTGGCCATGCAAAAGAAAAAAAAACCTTTGTAGCGCTCTTACTGAAAACCCCGTTATATGTAAAAAGGGTTATTTTAAATATTTAAAATTTTTTTTTTAATTATTTGTTTTATTTAGAATAAATAAATGAAGAAAGAATAGTTCGTTTCTAATTACTATTATGTTAGGGAGGAAATACTCACATATTTCCACGTAAATATATAGAGGTTTGAGGGAAACAAGCTAATGCATCCACGTAAGTATATGGACGTTTGGGATGAAGCACGCATATGTTTCCACGTTAAAGCATACATATTTGTCAATAAACACGCTGATGTTTGCATTTAAATACACCTGCGTTTGAGACTTGCAAACATACATATGTTTGAAGTGTGTTCCAAACATATACATGGTTCCTGCAGAAAATGTTTGGGAGAATGTGTTACAGAGGCCGTTTTTTCAGCGTGTACGCAATAGGTCCTGCAGACAATGCATTTCTAGACTATCAGAAACAACAGAAAATAATTTCAGAATTTTGCCAGAACCCAAATTTTACTTTGTCGGTCATTATACGTCACAATCTGCAACTTTTCCGCGCTATTATAACTTAAAAATATAATGTGTTAATAAGTACAAATTCAAAAAAAAATACAATTAAAAAAGTATTATATTCACTCCACCCTATTACACATCCTAAGTTCATTAAAATTATTTTATTTAATGGAAGAGTACGTATGCTTTTATATCTCTAAATTTGAAGGATAGATTTTTATTTCCGATTGAAAAAAATTGTTCTAAATTGTTCACAACAACGCGCGGTAAATGTTATACATATTGATCATGATAGAATTATTTATCAGGTATAGTCGCTTAAACAGGTGATGACATTTTTCCTATGTTATTTTTCTTTCACTTGTCAAAATGATATGTAGTTTGTTTTTATACTTTTTTCTATTCCTGTATTGTTGTGTAGTGTTTGATAACTGAAATGAATGAACAAAAATAAAATGTCGGTTGTTGGTGCTTACAAGTACAACAACATCTACTTCTAACATATATTTGTGACCACTGGGTACAAACGTGTTGCCGTATCGCATTTTTTTCACCCATTACAGAAAATGTTGCCACATTTCATAGTATTACACGTGGATCGTTTTATTTGGCGTTGCTACATATGAAACTGAAGGCTCGTTATCTATTTAGATAATCTAGTGCCTATCAGAAAGATATGATTCAATTAGATTTAACAATGATGAATGAAAATCAATTTTAGACAATTTCCTGAGGAAAATTGAATGTACTACTTTATCGAAAACTTTACAAAAATCAAGATAAATAGCATTAATCTGAGAACCAATATCTATGTTATTAATACAAAAGTTAATGAAGACTAAAGATTAGTTGCAGTAGAACGGTTATGACCTGAGCCCCAGGTTAAAACGATAAACAGTCCTAGAAATGATATTTCAACTCTAGTGATCTATGGACACTGTTTACTAGGCACACAGGCGTCTAAATTTGGAATCTCAGATCATGATTGCGTCAGAAGATGTAAGTATGAAGATGGGTAAGATTGTGTCGAACCTTTACTTTGCTACTGTCCGGCCCTTTTGTGTGAGTAGGATAAAGTATCGAGAATCTCACATTATGTTGAAGGTTAACTGAATGATCTGATGACTTTCCTGCGCTACACTAATTGGTTTGCCAAAGACTAATATAAGTACGCCTCTTTATCAGCCATATCTGGAGTATCGGGATGGGGTATCATATAGCTTGTAGGCACCTCAACCTTAACAGGTAATTTTACAAGTTCAACCACGGGTTTCGAATATGACGTCCCGTGACATCATTCCTCATTAGACTAAGTGCGTCAATAATGACTGCCGCTTCTACCTTACTACCTAACCTATGCAAAAGTCACAAAAACGCAAGTCTTTAAATATGTTTTACAGTATACCTGCCAAAGGTTCCTTGATGCAATATATAAATTTAACACATCCTCATAATGCCCACTACTGACATTTATTTTTATCTAAATTATTCAATTGAAATGGTGTCCTTTTAAAAAAAACATATTTAAAAATAAAGGAAATGATAACAACATCCTTAAGGTGTTGATATTAACCTTCAGTGTCTTTCACGTCGTCCCTAAGATACCCGATTATTACACCAAAATTATGATTCCCATTTCAAAGCAAATTGCATGAAAAGGTTATGAATTCAAAGTTTTTGCCCCCACGACAATATCAAGACTTTCCACATTGCTTTATTTGCTATTCAAGTGTTTTTTGTTGTACTAAACATATCCTTTCATTCGTTGGTTGACCCTGTTTATTTATCTTGTAATCGTTATCTGTTATTTTTACTGTTTCCTGAATTTTTTTCCTTTGTGTTCTTCTTTTCCGGCGTCATGGGTCAAATGTTGTGGCAGTGAAGAATCTCATTTCGTATCCTTTACGGTGTTTGACAGGACTTGCAAGACTTGAATCGTGTAACATGGAAGTAAATGAAAGGTTAAAACACTAAACTTACAGGTTTGCCTTTAATGGCACAGAACACAAAGAAAAACCGGAAAAATTTAACAGCTTTAGTTTTTCCTACGGCCGTAGGGCGGCCTTAGTTAAAGAACCAGAGGCGGGTCAATCAACACAAGCGACCCAACGCAAAAAAAAAGGAAATAAACAAACGTTTACAACGGTATTTCCTTAAGCACTTTTGTGTTGTTTACCCAGTCGTTACGGCGTGTTAACTACTTAAATGCTATGTGAGCTTGTTGTAACAACAAATAACAAATAAACAAGCTAACAATAGCACAAACCTTGTTGAGTAATATCGGCCACAATAATAAATATTTCATAGTCTGTTTCGCATGAATAGCACCACCCAAAAAAAACATCGAATTTAAAGTCATATATCTTTTAAACTGAGTTAGAATGGGTCAATGTCAGCTATATAAGGAACTATTTCAAGAGAACAAATAAAAATAACAATAAATAATTCCATGATATTTTTTGTACAATAAAGAAAAAGTTACTGTATGATTTTCTCCGCATGGAGTAAAAAGTTAAAGCATTTCGGGTGTAATACATTTAATGTTGGTCGAGACATCAAAAACGTTAAATTCTTGAGGACATGCTATTGACAACGAAGTAAGAAATGAAAACAAATGATAATATTAAAGTTACAGGAGATCTTTAGAAACCGCACTAAATGGTCCGGTGATCTACACAAAAAATTACATGAGGCGTTTCGCTATATATTATGTCGTTCCGACACGCATAACTCGTCCGTTGAAAAATACGGTAATTTAAATGGATCTTTAAGAAAAAATACTTTTTTAAAATGATGAACTTTTTTTAAGAAAATGTTTTTGTTTATAGAATGTATTTTTTTTAAGTAGATATATTTTTAGGGTCCTTTTTTTAAAAATATGTATCATATTTTCCCGAAAATGTAATTTTTAAAGAGACATACTTCTTTTATTACAAGCTAATGTTTTTTTTTTTAAAGAAAAGGTACTATTTTTAAGAGGAAGTACTTTCTGTAAGAAAAAGCCATAAGAGTATGATTTTTTTTAAAAAAAGTACTTTTTTTAAAAACCGGTACTTTTTAAAGAAGTGGTATAAAATTTAATATTTTTATGCCCTCAACCATAGGATGGGGGTATATATCATTTAATACTAAAAAAAATGAAACGCATAGAAAGAGCCATATTAGACCCTCATTATCGTTGGACTAAATTCGTTTTGGGGCTTTTTAAGACAATTGAGCTATGTCCGTCAGTCTGTCTGGCTGGCTGGCAAATTTTGTTTGTGACTATTATTTGTCCATGGTTAGTTTGGGATTGAAAATGGGCGTTTTGGCAACGCCGCTTCTGGGAACTCCCATACAAATCGATAAATTTAGTACAAACTTAAGTTTCTTCTAAAACTGTATTCTGGTAGATGTGATTAGCTTCAACTCAAACATTGGTTAATAATCTATAAATGTCTATTTAACTCGAGAAAATTGGCGAGGTTGCAACGCTCATTCTGGTTCCTCCCATATAAAAGCTTGGGGTTCCTCCGGGTATTCAATGCGCTCATTCGCGTGAAACACTTCCAATCTTAATGAAATTAGGTTATAGGCATCATGTTATCAAACCAGACAAGGGTGATTTTGCCATGCTCATGTTGGTGCCTCCCATATAAAGGGTAACATTTTTTTTGAACTAGTGCTTATTTCGTGAATGGTAACACTTAGCTCATGTCTGATTTGACAGATAATTAGTTTTATCCTTCCGCTGAACGAATATGGTTGTGTATACGCTTGAACAACGCTGGGAAATATTGCGACATTACTTTGAAAATCATGGTAATGTTGCAGAATGTGTGCGAAAATTGCGTACGGATTTTGGAAGAAGAGCAGCACCGTCAGCTCCGTATGTTCGTTATCTTGTGAAAAAAGTGAAAGAAACTGGCATCCTCATCGATAGACGTCGTTGGACTATTATTTGTGGGGTGCCCTCAAAGATTAGTGTTACGCTGACAAGCCAGAGACAATTGACGCTTTAAAGGACAATATTCGTGAAGCCATTGGTGAGATACAGCTGCACACAATCGATAATGTGCTTACAAATTGGACCGATCGTGTAGGCTACTGCATGGCCAGCTGAGGCAGCCATTTGAATGAAATTATTTTCCATTATTAACCGGAAGGATTCTACTTTCAAATAAAAAAGAAATTTGAGAAAATATTCAGTAGTTTTTTCTTTATAGCATTTTCAAAAAAAAAAGTTATTTGGCGGACCCGTTATAAGTTGTTCGGCCGGCTGGTTGTTCGGCAAGATAACTCCTGCAAAACCGAAAGAGTCTTGACGAAATTTAGTACTAGAGAAAATTTAGTCAAATGCCACTCCTCTATGGAAAATGAATCATTTTGCCACGACCATTCTGGTACCTCCCATACAAAAGCTTAGTGGTCATCCGGGTTGTCAAAGAGATACGTCGCGTGAAAAACTTCCGATCTTAATGAAATTAGGTTATCGCCTTCATGTCATCAAACACGAGCCACCGATTAAAACAAGGGTTATTTTGCAACGCCCTACTGAGATAGGTTCTGCGGCCGGCTGGTTGTGCGGCAATATAAATCCCGCAAATCCGAACCAGTCTTTATGAAGTTTGGTTCTAGACAAAATTTAGTCAAAGGATCGACATGATACGACAAGATATCTCTCGTAGACAACAAGCGATCTTAATGACATTTGGTACTCGGCAATGTTTTCCTAAAAATTAAAGCCTAACTACTCTCCACGCCCATTTTCCGTTACAAACATTGGGCGGGTTTCCGGCTGGCCGAATCTATATCTCCCGTATATCACAACCGATCTTAACAAAATTTGGTGCTGATCAATATTTTGTGCAATACTGTGTAAAAACATCTTCGCCATGCCCAATTTTGTACCTCCCATATAAATATTGGGCGGACAATTGGCTGGTAGTCACGATAATTCTCCATAATCCCTTAGGATCGCAATTAAGTTAGGTATTGGATAATATTTCTGCTATTGAATATTGACACATTTGACAATATTCAATAGAACTCGGTCGCAATGGATGGTCGGTCCACCCGACTGAAATTTTTGTACTGGTTTTAAGAAAATTTACATATTTTCAGAAAGGTTACTCATCTCAAGAAAAGAAAAGATAAGGTATTATTTTATTTCTATGAAAAGGTTGAAAGGTATGAAAGGGTTTTTTGGTCTGGTAATAAAAAATGGTAATTTCTTTTACAATTCGTCCTTTTTCTCAAAAAATAGGTAAATTTTTAAGAGTAGTTAGCAGTTATTTTGTTTCACAAAAAATGTAGTCTTTAAAGAAAAGTATTTTTTTTAAGAACAGGCAATTTGTTGTAAAATTTGTTATTTTGAAAAAAATTTATGTTTTTACAAAAATGAACTTTTTGTTAGAAAATTTACTTTTTTTTAAGAAAATGCACTTATTTAAGGAAATGCCCTTTTTAAAGTTCTTCCACTTTGGCTTTTCAAAATTTAATTTTTTTTTGGGTTCAAAACTACAATATATACTAAATATTGGTTACAGGCTCCACTTAGAAAACTTCCCATTAAACAAGAAATTACCCAACATGTGTGAGGCATCTAGTTAGTCTAGACACAAACCAAAGCAAAAGTAAACAATGTAGTTGTTAATAGAGGGTTTGTAGCATAATAAAGTTAAAACAAAGGGTTTTTAATTTTTTTTTCATTTATTTAATTTTTTTTTTCTCACAACCTGCGATAAGGAACATCGTTCCAAAAATTGTTTCCCATTGCATCCCGTGAGGGATGGGGGAGAGCTTTTCATAACCAGTCAGCTGTGCGCTTTCTAGTTTTACACTCACCTTAGAGAAATATTTATATCCGACAGAGTACAGTGTTGTCTCATACGTTGATATAGAGGTTAATTTTGGTACTATCTGTTGACTTGTTTCCCATTGCATCCCGTGAGGGATGGGGGAGAGATTTTCATAACCCGTCAGCTGTGCGCTTTCTAGTTTTACACTCAGCTTAGAGAAATATTTCTATCCGACAGAGTACAGTGTTGTCTCATACGTTGATATAGAGGTTAATTTTAATACTATCTGTTGACCAGTGGATCATTAAATTTATCTATGGTCTGGTTACGCGAAGACGTAGGCGAGGCTTCATCATTGGGCCACTCCAACTTAAATATTAATTTGAAAACACGAATCATACTGCTGGGAGTATTATCGCCACTTCTGTGGAATTTAGCATTTAATTGTAGTTTGCTGGGGCTTGAGGAATCAGATTGCAAAATCGTAGCATGTTCTGGTAGCCTAGCAATTTCAGTACAAGAAACTAGCATTACAATTGCAGAGCTGTGTCCCAGGACTTTATAAGTAGTCTCTCTAAATAGGCAACGAAAAATGGGATGGAAAGATGGGACCGAGCCAATATAGTTAGGTGATATTGAAATGGGCCTGAAAGATAATGTAAAATGCTCAGGTGTGGGTCTGCATAGGAAACTCTATTGAAAACTTAACACTTTGGATACGATAAGCAAAACAATAGGCGACGGCCATGGGAGGTTGATTAGGCTATCACCGAATATTTTTTATAGAATGTATATATAGTTTTTATTGTATATGATTCGACCTGAAGTTATTTCTTAGAACAATATTTTTCTGTTTTTACGAGCTACACAGAGCAGGGGTTTTTTGTCCCACAATTACAAAAAAATGTAAACTGTCGGTACAAGGATTTGGACTTTGAACATTGTAACTAATCCTCTTTCTCCTCTTTATTTTCTCTTTCCATGTATAGTTGCTGTCCTGCCGTTATTGCTTTACGGTATTATCGTTTGGTGGCCGTTGATGGAGAAATCGACTTACCTAAGTCTGTTGATAAAGGTACAGAAAATGACAATGGTGTGTATAGCGGTTGTCTTTCACACAACATTAACTGAATGTTTAGGGAACATATCACCAGTTGATTTGCTGGGCAGGCAATCAGCCTAGTACAGTCCCAACTGTTACAGTATTATTTGACACGATATGTGACCCCCAGGTTAGAACTGGTCTACATCACACCAACGTCCATCTTGAGACAACGTGAAAATTGTACACTCATATTCGACACAAATAGAGCTAAAAGATATTTATACTTCTATACAGATGGCTTCAAACGTTATGGTAAAGTAGGTTTTGGAGTATGTTCTAAACAGGACCTTGCACGAAGGTTACTAGACCATTGTATTAGTTTTTAGGCAGAATTCATGATAATTTGAGAAAATTTTTCCTGGGGGCGTCTTCGCCAGCAGTGGCCTTAATAGTTATTGTGACAGTTAGAGTGCTATAAAATCTTTTCAATCTGTAGTCTTGACTTGACTTGAGGATGACAGGCAATTCGGCATCCACCTTAAATGGACGACGAGGCACAGAAACGTAACGAGGCGCGATAGATCAGATGACCTGGCGAGATTAGGGACTTCCTTAATAGTTCACTGGATATGCAGGATGTGGGTATGGTCCTTCTTCAACCGAAGCTACGCGCTGAAAAATAACGGCCCAGCAACATATTGCAGGAAACATGTATATGTTTGCAACCATTGTTTTCGTGGATTGAAGATCTGCAGCCTTCATGTTTCATTGTTGTCTGCCTCAATTTTATTTTTAGCCATTTTCATCAAACAAAGCCAAAATTCAAAATCATATGTTATAGCCTATTAATCATTGTGTCTCAAGCATGTTATATTGAAAAGCAAACACAATGTGTTTGGGCACAACTATAGTATATTTGCGACAAGATACAACCACGCTATATATGCATCATCATGTATAAGCTATCCAACCAAAAGATCGTCGCTACGAAAACGAAAGCAATTACATGTATTTTCTTCACTTTTCAGGAAAACAAACAAAAAACTAATTCCTAACCAAGACGAGGTCAGTACAGCTATTGCCCGACTTAAGAACAACAAAGCCGCAGGAGCCGATGGATTACCGGCGGAGCTATTCAAAGTTGGCGGCTATGAGCTGATAAGATGCATGCATCAACTCATTAGCAAAATTCGGTTAGATGAATGCATGTCCTGCGATTGGAGTCTTAGTGTACAATGCTCCATATTTAAAAAATGTGACCCGAGTCTCTGTGCCAACTACCGTGGAATAAGCCTTTTATCCATAGCATATAAGGTTCTATCAAGTTTAATGCGCGAAAGGCTAAAACCAATTATCGCTGACCTGATTGGATCATACCATCGTGGCTTTAGGCCTGGAAAATCGACAACTGTCCTGATTTTCACTCTACGCCAAAACCTGGAGAAGGCCCACGAAAAACAAATCGACGACTGATATCTAATTATAAGGCGGCCTTCGATAGCCCGATGCGGGACAACCTCTTCGAAGCAATATCGGAGCATAGTATTTCTGCAAAACTCATACGCTTTTGCAGGATGACCCTGACGAACACCAAATTCGCAGTGAAAGTTGGTAAGGATCTTACCGAACGTTTCGAAACTGAGCAAGGTCTCAGGCAAGTTGACACACTATCGTGTGATCTCTTTAACATCTTAATGGAGATCATTATGAGAAAAGCTGCAGTCAACATCAACAAAATTATCAGCAGCAAATGTCACCAGCTGCTGGCGTATGCTGATGATATACATATCACTGGGTGCACAATGAGAGCAGTTACTGCGGTGTTTTCGAGAATTGAGAAGGAGTCAGCAAAAGTGGGTCTGGCAGTAAATGGGGACAGGGCAAAATTAATGCTTTCACCGAGCAGGGCCTCAATGCAATTGGACCAAAGCGTAGTCGTTGAAAGCCGTTATAATTTCGAGGCGGTGGACGAATTTATATACCTCGGACCTACCGTAAACAAAAAGAACACCGTCAGCCTTGGCACCAAGAAGAAAATTGTACTTGATAATAGATCCTATTTCGGGCTAAGCATGCACTTTAAGTCCTTTTATCTAAGCAAAATATTTGACTGGTCCATAAATAAATAAAGTTTTATAAATACATACAGTTAGCTCGAAAAATACAACAAATTCAAATGGATTTAAATAATAGTGATGACACTTTGATCCTATGATCAGTAATATATTTATTTTGCTTAGATAAAAGTAAAAAACCGTATTGAAATACTTATAATTCTAAGATATTTTATGATTTTTAGACATAGTCAATGGAAGTTTTTAAATAAAATGTCAGACTTGATGTGGAGTGCCCCAAATGTTACATGCAAATAACAAAATAAATGAATTTGTATTTAAAATATATCCTGCGAAATCTTAGAGACTTTTGCACAGTGGTTTGAAGCCAATAATATGTTTTACCAAATTTTAAGAAAATCTTAAAAAATAGTAGTTATGTGAATCCCACTGATAAAAGGGGCTTTAAATTGCTTTTTGTTTTATTTTTTTAATCTTTGCATTTATTTTCAATCTATTTTATAATAATAAGCAAATTTGATAAACAAATTTGATAAACTCTAAATATTATTCTCATCAGAAACAACAATATAAGATATACACGATAATGATATTTATGATTTCTATATTAAATAAATAAATAAATGTTTCCCGTTACATCCCATGAAGGGATTAGGGAGAGCTTCTCTCAAACCAGTGAGCTGTGTGCGTTCTAGTTTTATACTCACTGATTGGGACCTACAGTTTTACACCGGTTCCGAACGGCATTTTGAGAAGCTTTTTCATGGCTATATTCTCGATAGTGTCGCCGTCACTAAGCGGGGTGACCGCCAGCGAAAGAAATTTAAGGTGGTCAGAGCAGGGATGGAACCCACGTTCTCATACACAAGAGCCGCGCACTCTACCATTGCACCACCGATGGCCATAGTATTAATAAATAAAATAAGTTAGAGTTAAATAGAAATATGTATATAGTTTATATGATATATCAATGGGAGATCTAGGATATGGTTTCTTTTAAGACTTCTAACTTGATCAGTCTCATCTAACAGTGCGATTGCGTGCTTACTTAGTCTTTCTAAGTGTCTAAATTTTCTTATTTCAGACTTCACAAAGGGAATTTTAAGGTCTTTATGCAATGCATCATTTTTAACATAAAAAGGAGCGCCAGTAATTGAATGTAAAGCTTTAGACTGAAATCTTCGAAAAATTTCTATATTACAGTTGCTTGCCGTCCCCCAAAGCTCGATACGGTCCAAATAGGCTTTGGTATTGTTTTCAGAAGCAACACTTTGTATTCCAGAGAGAGTTTCGATCTGGACCCGAATAGCCAAAAAATTTCTTTGAATTTGTTGTCAAGTTGCTTCCTCTTTGGATTTATATGAACTTCCACGTAAGTCGTTGGTCCAAGAGAAGTCCTAGATATTTGACATCATCTTTCCTAGGAATAATCGTACCATTAAGTAGCATAGGCGGGCAGTTCTCTCTCCATAAAGTGAATGTAATGTGGTTCGATTTTTGTGTGTTCACTATAATATTCCACTTTAAAAGCCAGTGGTATAGACTGTCTAGTTGCAGTTGTAATATTCTTGAAGCTTCAGATGGCGATGGAAGAGAGCATAAAAATGCCGTGTCATCAGCATACGTTGCTACAGTGACCTCATCTCAAATTGGCATATCATAGGTAAATATTGTATGCAAAACTGGGCCAAGTACGCTGTCCTGTGGAAAACCGGCTTCTATTTTATAAATGTTGGAATCGTCATTATTGACTTTAACATTAAAGCACCTGTTATTTTAATATGACAAGAAAAACATGTAAAACGGCGCTGGAAGAATATTTTTTAATTTGAAAAGGGGTCCATTGTGCTAAACTTTGTCGAATTCTTGTTGTATATCCAAAAACACAACAGAGCAGTACCTTTTTTTTTCAAACGAATCAGTTACAGTTTTAATTATTCGGTGATATTGTTCTGGCGTTCCATGTTTATGACGAAAGCCGAATTGGTGGTGAACAAAATAGAAGTTTAATATAAAAAAAAATTTCACGAAAATCGCAGAGTACAAAGAGTGAAAAAAAGTTTTTTAAAATATAAAATCCCGAAATCGCATTCGAGGCTACTGTTTACAATTTTTTTCTATTTTTTATTGGATAGTATAAGTAGATAAAAATACAAAGAAAATTTTTATATTGGGACTAATATTGAAAACGTTATGAGTATCTAATTGAAAACAGTTTCCTTATAATGCGATTTTTTTAAAATTCTCTATCTCTGTAACAATTAGCCAAGAAAATCTGAAACTCTGAAATCTGCTATTGAGAAGGAACAAAGCAAATCAAAAAAATTCCTCCAAACTGTTCGGTTTGACGAGGAATGCCCCATATACAATTTGGTTTCCCATTAAATTATGCATACGAACATCGACGAAATTTTTTAGACATTTACGACTATGAAATGTACAAATTGCACTCTATATTTAGTGTCACTGTCACTGTCACTTTATATTAAGAAACTTAGTCAGCATTAAACTTTTTTAAAATAAATAGTCAGTAACCATCTGTGCCTAGGAACTTTGAACACAAAACCTGAACCATATTATTGATTACGGTGAGTACAACCCATAGACTAATACATACCTAGATAAACTTATTCTCTCATCTGACGTTTCATTTCACACTCTCATCGTAGGTTTGTGGAAATGAGAGCAATTAAATTTAAAATTATCTTACACCAGGTGGAGTTACAAAATATGTTCACTTAACTTTTTCATATCGTTTTGGTGTAGAACTGAAAAATTTAAATATATTTTGCACTTTTTTATTGACTTTTATCGTTGGTATACATTTGTATTGTATTTAACACAACTAGTTTGCCACAAAAACACGAAATTCGGTTGTTGTTCCTATGTTGATCGCTGTATACTATTGCCACTATCTGGTATTATTGAACCCATATTTCTACCATCCAATGTTTACTTTCCATCGTACCTATGACGTTAAATTTATTGAGCGAATAAAACCTTCTATGGTATGTTATTCTATGGTACAACCTCTGTACAATTTTCTAGATTTTCCAAAACATGGCATAAAGAGTCCTCAGTCTCTTCAGGTGATGTATTGGACTGCACAAAGGATGTCTTCACCGGCATGCACTCCATATTAGGTATTATTTTATTTACTGAACGGGACCTAAGTTTTTCACCGTTTGTCGAACGGCAGCAAGATGATAAGCTATGTAGTGCTGCTGTATTCCAATTAAGGCGAACGAACGAGTTTAACAGTGGGCTCAATTTTAAAAAATGTTCAAAACATTCAAAATGCCTCGAATTCCAATATATGGAATTATTAATGTTCCCAGTGATTTTGATGTTGTTTAGTGTAATTGTTATAATTCAAATACTTTTTGAGATATGGTTTCCAAATCGTTTACCTTTTATTATATACTTCCACCAAACGTGAAATCATAAAACCAGAGCCACCCAACAATAACGTACCTTATAGGTTTGTAGATTATCCACAACACATTGCAGAACAGCTTCACGACCAACCGGCACGGTTACGTTTTGTAATGGTTCGCCAAATTTGGGAAGATCTAAAAGTGAATATAACAAGTGGGGTTAGTATAAGCACGTTGGAAATAAACAAAAGAAAAGTGGAAAGAGATTTATTGTTGGCATAAGGAAAAATAATAATAAAAATTCGAATTATCAAAATCTGTTTTTATTCAAAATATATATGTAATGTAAGACTACGCAAATAATAGAGTAACTCGTCTTCATGTACCTTTTGAAAACCACTAAAAGGATATCCCTTGTGACAAATTTATTAAGGACTGGGCAGGAGGCCATGTCTTGTTGAATCAAATACTACATATTTATAGCATCTACTTTTAATATATATTTCACTTAAATGTAATTTAGAATTCGAGATATATAACAACCAGTACATAAGTTTCAGTCGGGTGAACCGACTTAACCATACCCTCACCCTAAGTCATTCATTGCGTGCGAGTTCTGTTAAAAACGCCAATACTCAAAGGTCACTACATTCAATAACAGTTAGTTTCCTCCGAATATTTATATGCGAGGTACACCAGAAATGGGCAAGGCAAGTTGTTGCATAAAATTTTGATCAGTACCAAATTTTATTAAGATCTGTAATGATTTATTGGAGATATCGAGTCGGCAAACCGCAAATATCCCCAACTTTTGTATGGGAGGTACGAAACTGGACGTGTCACAATAGTCAGTTATTAATTACACAGTAGCTTTTAGCAAAATTTTGCCTAGTACCGAATTTTCGATCAACCGGTCATCCGCCCAACTTTTATATGGGATGTACCAGAATGGGTGTGGCAAAACAGCTCATTTTCTATAGGAGAGTTTTATTTGACTAAATATTGACTAGTACAAACTTTCATAAAGATTTGTTCGGTTTTGTGGGACTTCTCGTGCCGAACAATCACACGCCCAAACAACTTTTGTATGGGAGGTACCACAATGGGCGTGGCAAAATCGCCCTTGTTTTAATCGGCGACTGGCGTTTGATAACGTGAAGCCTTATACCTAATTTCATTAAGATCGAAAGTGTTTCACGCGATTTATCGGATTGACAACCCGGACGAAGACCCTGGTTTGTATGGGAGGTACCAGACTGGGCGTGACAATCTCGCCCATTTCCTTCAGTTAAGTAGGCAGTTACAGATTATTACCCGGTGTGTGAGTTGAAGCTAATCACATCTACCAGAAGAAAGGTTTGAAAGAAATATGATTTTTTGCTAAATATGTCGATTTGTATGGGAGGTACCAGTAGGGGCGTGGTCAATTTTCAATCTTAAGCTCAATGTTGGCAAATAAAGGGTTTTTCAACAGAGACGCTACAAAAGTAAATCGATAGGGACAGCAAACGACGCCATATTTTTTCCCGTTGTTTTGACATTTCTCTTCAGTAAGGTTTGTCATTTCATTATGGAAAGATATACGGACCAACAACGAGTCGAAATTATTAAAATTTACTACCGAAATTTGGAGTCAGTGACCTCAACTTTAAGAGGCCAACTTTAAGAGGCCTCAACAATCAGCGATGAGGCTAATTTCTGGCTAAATGGCCACGTCAATAAGCAAAATATGCGTTATTGGTCAGACAGCAATCCACACGTAATCCATGAGTCATCATTGCATCCCGAAAAAATTACGGTTTGGTGCGGTTTATGGGCCGGCGGCGCCATTGGGCCGTACATTACTGTGAATGCGACTCGCTACCGTTCAATGATAACCGAATATTTGTGGCCCCAATTGGATAATATGGACTTGGAGGACATGTGGTTTCAATAGGACGGCGCCACAAGCCACACAGTGAATGCCACAATCAATTTATTGGAAACCAAGTTTGGTGAACGTGTTACCTCACGAAATGGCCCAGTCGATTGGCCGCCTCGGTCGTGCGATTTGACGCTGTTAGATTATTTCCTGTGAGGCTACGTCAAGTCTATGGTCCATGCCAACAAGCCAGCGACAATTGATGAACTTCGTACGAATAACGAACGTGAAATTGCAGCAGCATCGGCCGATTTATCCTTGAAAACCCTCGAAAATTGGGTTCAGCGTCTGGACTTCTGGAAGCGTGCCCGTGATGGCCACGCAATAGAATTCGAGTTCCATACATAATAGCATCGAACGTTCTTTCACAGGACTAAAAAATTTCATTTCTATCTAAAACCACTTTTCTTTTATTTAAAAAAACTCTTGCAGCGCTCTTATTGAAAAACTCGTTAATAGTCACTGACAAAATTTCATTGTGATCTGTAAAGATTTACGGCAGTTATCGTGTTGACCAGCCAGCCAGCCAGCCAGACAGACGGACATGGCCCAATCTTCTTAAAAAGTCCTAAAACGAATTTCGTCCTAAGATACTAAGGGTCTAATATGGCTCCTTCTATGTGTTAAATTTGTTTACGTATTAAATGATATATACCCCCATCCCCATGGGTGAGGGTATATAAACTCTATATATATGTGACCCTACAAAGTGATACCCACCTAGGTTTTGAGCAAAACACAGTTAAAGTTCCCCTCTGTGTGTTGCATTCCGAGCAGTTTTATATGAAAATTTAAGGTTTTTTTACATACAAATCCAAAAAAAGTGAATTCATGAAATCTGACACACTAAGTAAGTTGTAGTAACCAGGGTCGGTGGTGCAATGGTTAGTGTGCGCGGCTCTTGTACATGAGATCCTGGGTTCGAACCCGGCTATTACCACCTTCAAATTTTCTTTCGGCGGCGGTCACCTCGCATAGTGACGGCGACACTATCGAGTATCTAGCCATGAAAAAGCTTCTCAAATTACCGTTCGGAATCGGTGTAAAACTGTAGGTCCCAATCAGTGAGTGAAAACTGGAAAGCGCACAGCTCACTGATTGTGAGAAGTTCTCCCCAGTCCCTTCGTGGGATGTAATGGGAAACCATTTATTTATTTATTTTTTTAACCAGGGTCACATAAACTTTTTTGAAAAATCTCAAAAATTATAAATATATTTTGAAAAAAATCTTAGCATTCAAAAGTGAACAACTATTTCTGGAATTGTTTCCATAAAACTTTATTATATTTCATTTTGATTTACAAAACTACAAAATTGGATTTGTGCTAGACCATTTGTTTTTATTATAGGTCGATGCATGTATTTTCTACCCTCAATGGAGGATATCTATCATTTGATACTTAAAGCAGTAAGGCTGTTATTTTATTCCATTAAGCTATTGCCACTTACGACTTTCCAAATAAAACCATCTACACTTTGTACTACGAAACGTGATAACATTTGATGGAATGGGTGAATAAAAATGCGATATGGCAACACGTTTGTAGGCAGTGCTAACAAATACATGGTAGCAGCAGATGTTGTTGTACTTGACAGCAGCAAAAACAGAAATTTTATTATCGTTCAGTCGTTTCAGTTTTCAAACTCTACACAAATATATACCAACAATGCAAAAAAAGTATAAAAGAAAATGCATATGATTTTGACAAGTGAAACGAAATATGGCATGGAAAAATACCATCACCTCTTTAAATGACTATACCTGATAGATTATTCTACCATTATCAATATGTATAATATCATAATATACAATATGTAAAAATTTAGTTCCAGTTTTGTTTTTAATCAAAAAACAAAAACCTATCCTTCAAATTTAAGTAACATAAAGTTGTAAAATTATTTTAATGAACTTAAATGTATAAGCTATTTTGCAAATTTTGAGTCTCTCCTTGATAACATTTTCATTCACACGAAATGATAACAAAAGTGGTCTAAGATAACTTTTTTTTGGCATTTCTTGAAATTGAACATGTCGGAATTTAAGTGGGAAATTGAAATGCCACTTAATATCGCTTAGCTGTCCCGCACAAACTAGGCTATAATTTACTTTAGCGGGGTAAAAAACAAATATTAGTTCCTAAGTAAGGGGTGTCTCCGTAAGAATACACTTTTTCATTTTAAAATAAAAACTCGTATTTTTTTGAGATAGTTAATTTTTTTCCATGACTTTTAAACAGAGATGTGGCCGATGAAGAGTTGGGTCTCGGATTTGAGCTCAGGAATTATTTCTGGGTTTTTCGCATAGACCCGAGATTTCACAAAACCCCATAGAAAGAAAACGCACATCGTTAAATCGCATGATCGTGGTGCCCAGTTGACATCAGAATTTCTTGAGATAATGTATTCTGGAAATCGTTGCTGCAATAAATCGATCGTTTTATGCGCAGAGTGGCAGGTGTCGCGTCTTGCTGTAACTACATGTCGTCCAGATCCATGCCGTCCATCCAGTTGAGCCCACAGGAGCTCCGTTATCATATTCCTGTAGCGAATGCCGTTCACAGCAATGCAAATTTTGGCCTCATCTTCAAAAAAGTAAGTCCCAATTACGCCGCCTGACCAAATCCGCACCAGACAGTTGCTCGTTGTTGGAGCATTTGTATCTCATGGATTGCATGAGGATTTTCTGTGCCCCAAATTCAACAATTTTGTGTATTCACGAAGCCTCTCAGATGGAAATGCTCTTCATCGGAGAAGATGACTTTTGGCATTGACTTCACTTTGCTCCATTATCCATTGAACGAATTTTAGTAATAAGTTTTCACAATTATAACGCTTTGTTATTTCGTAAACCGCTCCATGTTTAATAATCGGAATAAACATTTGTGACATATACGGACACCACTACGTGATAAAAGACCAAAAGAAAAAAGACCCGTGTCTCCCAGTTTTGCCCAAAGTCATACACTTTTTTTTGTAAAGGGCCCCCAAATATTTGGTGCCTCGTTGTAATTTTTGCAAAAAAAATACCATTTTGTCAGGCTCATATCTTGCAAACCGTTTAGAATTTTGATTTACTCTCTAAGGGAAAGTTGTAGCTCTTGTCATATGTTGTGTGCTGCGTCCCTTGTTGCGTGTGCTGCTCTTACTGCTTTGCGTGTGCTGCTGCAGTCGGTGAGATAGCATACTATCCCAATGTTAAAGTAACCGGTGTTAAGAATCATTCCTAGGTAGTTCATATGTTCCAGAAAGTTGTTTATTGAGATCTTAGGTACACTGTTTCCTTGAATTTTGAACGGTTTGCTACCTATGGACTTGAACAGGGGCAAAAAAGTAAGTTTTTTGCGATTTTGATGAAGTTTTATTTTATATGTTCACAATTTTTGTTCTTTATGACAAGCGCTACAACATACCCTCAGAAGGTAAATCAAAATTCCGAACGGTTTGCAAGATATGAGCCGTACAAAATGATCACTTTTTTGCAAAAATGACACCGAGGTCCCAAATCTTTGGGGGCCCATAAAAAAGTGCATGACTTTAGGCAAAACTGGGAGACACTGCCTTTTATCACGTAGTGGTGTCCGTATATGGTTATATTTCCATGACTTAAATAAATACACACAGTGTAATGTTATATAGATTTCGATCTGAATCTAATTTTGCACTTAGATTAATGCTGAGGAAATTGTCACTTCTGTCTGAAATTGTTATGTTCGTTGAAGCAACAACTCAAAAACGAGCCACTCTATTATGTAGTACAATGGAATTATTTATAAATTTATATTTTTTTATATATAAGCTTTTGTTGCATACAACTCACTTACCTTTATCGGGTATTATGTTAATGCCAGTATCATCTCTGATATCCTCCAGTAGCTCTTCATGGGTTTGCATTTCTGTGCGTTGTTGTTGTGTTACAGATATCAATGTGTGAATGAAAATTGTAGTTGAATGCCAGAGCAAATACACATGAGCGTGAATACACATTTTATCGTCGTAAAATAGCATCATATCAGACACACACACACACGTTTTTATTTACATATTTCACATAAGTCGACAACATATCGCACATCCGATCCATATGTATTCACCGGATTTAGTAGTTGGTTTCATATTGCATTCATTTTAAATAGTTGTAGCAACAACATACATCCGCCGGTGGAAATATTTTTGTTTTCCCACAAAAACAAAATACAGGTGTGTTTGTATATTGGCATTATAAATTAGCATCATAGTTGTTAAACACATGGTTATATTCGCAGGTGTTGGTGTTCACATGATGAGTTGTTAGCACAGTTGACATACGAATTGTAATATAGAAAGAGGTTGAAAAGGAGATGCAATAAAATTAATTAAAATGAAGTTTATAATGTAAAATTGCATTACTAATGCCTGTTTTCGCAATATATAGGACAGGGTAAGTATATATATTTTCGAAATTTTAAAGCAAAAATCATAAACAAAATCAATGCTATCTCATGTTAAATATGACAGCAAGAACTTAAAATTGTTGCAGTTAAAATTGTTGGAAAATTGTAGATAAAGGTAGGATTTTAAATTCGTTACCATTCTTTAACTTATTGGGATTTAGAATTTAGAGGAAAATAAGTTGAATTCCAATTTATTGGTGTAATGGAATTTGAAGGTTTGATTTTAAATATTTTTCGAAATAAAATAAAAGCAATATTTTGCACGCGAGTCACTCTGGTGGGCGAAAGCAAGTTTTCTTGCTTCACAAATGCCAATTTAGAAAGAAAGTTAACCGACAGAAACAAATAACGATTTTGGCTAAGTCTTTCGTGAGTGGAAAACATTTACAGATCAAGGTTACATCATCTACATGAGATATATCTACATGTGTATCGCTAAATTAACTTTGACTAAGGTTCCTATACTTTAGCAGAAGTATCAAAAATTGCAAGCGTACCACAACCGTTGCCAGTCACAATTTTGGAACGAAGTTCCTTATCGCACGTTGCAAGATGAGGGCTAAATGAAAAAATTGTAAACAACGTTTTTTTAACTACTTTATTACAACCCAGTATTATCAACTATATTGCGTACTTTAAGTTTGGTTTGGTTTAACGGAAAGTTTTCTAAGTGGAGTCTGTTTATTACATATTGTAGTTTTGAACCCAATAAAAAGTAAATTTAGAACAGCCAAAGTGCAAGACTGGCAAATCCATGAAATATAACCCCGAGCATGGATTTACATTTGGCAGCACACTTACCCTTACACTCGTACTGTTGGCTTGGTTTGTGTCTAGACTAACATACACTCGGTACACTTATTTAAAGTCACTAAAAATTGCATATTAAGCACCCTGTATCTTTTGCAATTTGTAACCGATTGCAGAATTTTAAAATGGAAATGGAAGCTAGACATCCGGAGATATTAAAAAAAATAATGACAATACTGGTTTCTTAACTAAAGAACTTTTTTGAGGAATTTATAAAAAAAAGTCCAAAAATGTGCAATTTTTTTGGTTCACTTGAATACACTTGTGGCCGTCGGTGGTGCAATGGTTAGTGTGCGCGGCTCTTGTACATGAGATCCTGGGTTCGAACCCTGCTCTGACCACCTTCAAAAAAAAAATTTCTTTCGGCGGCGGTCACCTCGCATAGTGACGGCGACACTATCGAGTATATAGCCACGATAAAGCATCTCAAAATACCGTTCGGCATCGGTGTAAAACTGTAGGTCCCAATCAGTGAGTGAAAACTGGAAAGCGCCACAGCTCAGTGATTGTGAGAAGTTCTCCCCAGTCCCTTCATGGGATGTAATGGGAAACCATTTATTTTTTATTTTATTCAATACAGGCATTTTAACTAATTTTAATGAAAACCAGTTTTTCTTGTTATTTTATTCATTTTACTTTATTTAAAATTATTAGTAATGGGTACATTACTTTGTTTTGAAGAACTTCAAATATACGGGTATTCATTGAGAGATAAAGAGAATTTATGCAATCCAACGAAATTTGATTACAAGCACCCTTAATGGCATGAATTAGTGACTGCTTGTCATCATATTGTCTACATCCTTCATAGATCGTACGAGATAACCAACCTCAGACATTTTCGATAATGTTTAGATATAGCAAATAGGGTGGCCAGTAAAGTAAATTAACATTTTGGCTTGTAATGAACTCATTTACTACTCTGGCGTTGTGTATAGGGTCATTATTCTGTTGCAATATCCAATATATGTGACCAAATTGTTCACTGAACTTCGGAAAAGCCGATTCCAATAACGTTCTATAGCTTGCACCAGTCATTTTTGTACTTTGAAATTCAAGATCGATAGTGCCATAGTACGTAATAGCACCCCGCACCATAACGCCGAACTCTCGGCTGTGATGTCGATTCAAAAAAAGGTTTTCTTTGCACAGATCATGGAAATAATATTTGTAGCCATCAGACCCATCCAAATTAAACGTTTTCTCATCCGTAAAACTACAGTTTACATGACCTCTTGGCTGCACATCCCATACCATGTAGTCTCTTGGGAATTGAAGCCGCTTTGCCTTATGAGGAGCATTAAGTGGCGGCTTTTTTTGTAATTTCAGGTATTTAAGATACTCATAGCTCTTAATTACTCTGGGTACTGATGACTCGCTCGCTGCCACTCCAGCTTGAGCTCTTATTTTTGACAAGGATAATGCAGAATTAGAAGCAATTCTCATACGTAGACAAAGACAATGAAACCTTTCCATTAACATTTTTTCCATACCCTTCGGGGTCCCTGAAGTAATTGTCGACAAGTGTTGGGCTCCGTCCAATTTTTTGGGCTTTGCGCGGTTAAAATATTCTTCAGAACGGTAAACATCGATTTTAGTTTTTTCCGATAGATTTAAAATTTTTTGTTTTGCCATTTTGACTCGTAAAATGATTAAAATGATTTATTCTCTAAATGCTCCCTACAAAAACTCATCGCTTACTTTAAAAATAATAAAAAAAATAATAAAGTGCCTTCATTCAAGTGAACCAAAAAATAGCACATTTTTGGACTTTTTTATAAATTGCTCAAAAAAGTTCTTTACTTAAGAAACTTCTATTATCATGAGTTTTTTTATATCTCAAGATCTCTAGCTTCCATTTCCAATTTAAAATTATGCAATCGGTTACAAATTGCAAAAGATACAGGCTGTTGAATATGGAATTTTTAGTGCCTTTAAAAAAGTTAAGCGGAGTGTATGTGGGGATATTTCTTGTTTAATGGGAAATTTTCTAGGTACAGCCTGTTTATTACATTTTGTAAGCCAAAAAAAGACAAAGTGAAAGAAGTATAAAAAAATAACAGTTTTTTAAATAAGTGCGTTTACTTAAAAACAGTAAATTTTCCCAAAAACAAAAATCTATTGATATTTTTAAACAATGTATCTTTTCTTTAAAAAAATACTTTATCTTAAAGAAGTACCTCCGTTTATAAAAGTAAATTTTTTCAATAAGTACCTTTTCTTAAAAAAGTACATTATCTTACAACAAATTGCCTTTTTCTTAAAAAAACTACCTTTTCTTTAAAGAGTAAGTACCTTCTATGTAAAACAAAATAACTTTTCTTGAGATAAGTACCCACTCTTAAAATTGTACCTGTTCTTGAAAAAGGATCAATTCTTAAAAAATTCCCATTTTGTTTTTCAGTTGTTTCGGCTTAAGGTCATAAGAATAATAAGAAAAAAACACCTCAAGTATTTCGTTTTACAATTTTATTAATATTTTCCTATACTTCGGCGAACTTCGTTGATCAATTTCAAGAATCTGATAAAACAAGCATAAACACAACGCAATCATAAACATTGTTGAACAGTTCAATCAACAAAAACAAATATATTATTTTCCCCAAAGGGAGAAGGATTAATTCTAATTACATTTTGGGATAACACAGAGCGCGTCCAAGTTTTATGTTCTACTCTTCAATCTGTCAATAGTGTGCCTATACACTTGTGCTCATTGATCTGTATCTTATTTGAAATTAAGCCTTTTTTCCGATGGCACGTCAATTATATGCAGCATTTCCTAAAAGAGGCGTCTTGAGTAATTTTTTCTCTTCAGTCAGAATTTCCACTTCGTCAAAATTAGGTTTGTGTCCAGTTAAAGTACAGTGGGCTGCGAGTGCTGTATTTTGTTCTATCGGTTTAAATGAGCTTTTTGGTCCGTCTTATGGTCAGATATTAGTTTTCAATTTGTTCCTTGTAGTACCAACATATACTTTCTGGCATATGTTGGACTTGTCACCATTATATGGAATTGTGTACACAACGTTTGGCTTGTAATTTTTGTCAATAATAGACTTTGTCCTGCTAAATAAACTATTCACGGTTAAATTCGATTTCAACGCCAATTCATATTTTCGTTCTCATATATGTATATTGGAATGTTTCAATCTTTCAGAGAAACCCGGAACATATGTACGTTGTGGTTTTATACATTCTGTCAGATTCCGTACGGCTTACTCGTCTCTACCCGTGATATCAGATTGTCTATAGTTTTCCTGGGGAAGCTATTCAATTTAAGGATTTCCATAATTTGCCCCTTTTTCGTCTTGTAGAATTCAGCGTCACTTATCTTCATAACTCTCTTAATGAAGTAGCTCGCAGTGTTAATAATTGTCCGTCTTGGGTGTTTGGAATTATAATTTATCAATCGTTCCGACGCAGTAGGTTTTTGGTACCAATTCAGTGTCAGAACATTTCCTTGTCTAATAACCAAACTGTCCAAATATGGTAGCCTATTGGCGATTTCCACTTCGAGCGTGAATTATAGTTGTCCATTAAAAGATTTCAATGCTGTCATCATGTTGGCCACTTCAGGTCTTCTGATGACAACAAGTAAATCTTCCACATATTTCGTCAAGATCTTCGGCTTCTCCCCCAATAGTGACACTACTTAAAAAATTATATAAAAAAAAACTAAAAAAGAACCCATTTTTATTTTTTGATATGGTATAGGTGAAGGATAAGCCTTTCTAAAAAAATACTACACTGTTAAAAAAACCCTTGATCTTTTTGGTTTTGTCGTTAGTTAACATTTTTTTTGTTATAAAATTTTTTGCAGTGTATTTTTTTATTTTTTTTAAACGTGTCATAAATATAAATATCTTTTTAATGATACCAAGATCATGGAAATCGGTTCAGCCGATTCGGGGTTATTCTAGTTCAAATGGAGCTGTTTTCGACCATTTTCGCGTTTTTCCGAAAACTTTCCCACTGTGCCACGCCCAAAAAATCCCAAAACAGTCATTTCTAAAAATGAGAGTTTGTTTGTATTGATCAAATTTAGCTATGAACAAAATTTCATCGATATCTGAGGTGGTCGGGTTCAAAATTTCAGTTTTATCTCGATTTTTAAATGAAATTCATCATAACCCAGTGCAGTGCGTCAATTGACGAACAAATGGGTCTCAAAGGATTACCTTTTTTGTGGATCTTAGGTAATCCGTATATTCTGCGTGCAGTGGTAGTTTTCGTGGTCAATTTCCTCCTAGTATGGGCGTCAATAAATTGTCCCTCGTATAGTTTACCCACTAATTTGTTATTTTTATTCTGTAGTCCTGTTGTGGGATCTCTCCTTAATATTCTTATAGAAAGGCTTATCCTTGCACAGCGTTTACAATTTATTGAGCTGTGATACGAAAATCAGTGTTTTTCGAGAATAGTGGTTCCTGCGCCCAGAGAACTGATTGTTTGAAAAGAGGTTGTAACTCAATTCGATTGTGGCAACGTCATTTCGATGGTAACTGCCGAATTACAGCTGCTACAACCGCATTGGGGTTGTTACGACCGAATTTGGTCCCCACAACCGAAATTCGGTTGAAGGAAACTCGTTTGATAATGGATTCTGTTGTGACAGCGAAATCTTCAATGATATTCGTTCAGTCAACTAAGTTTTCTGAAATTTCAATTGGAACATCCGAATTTTAAATTAATTCGGTCGTAACAACCTCAGTTTGATTGTGGCAACCTCAATTCGGTGGTAGCAGCTGAATTTACTGTTGCTACAACCGAACTGAGTTTGTTTCGACCGAACTTAGTCCATACAACCGAAATTCGATTGAAGCAAACTTGTCTCATAATTGATTCTGCTGTGACAGCGAAATCTTCAATTATATTCGTTCAGTCAACTAAGTTTTCTGAAATTTCAATTGGAACAACCGAATTTTAAATTAATTCGGTCGTAACAACCTCAGTTTGATTGTGGCAACCTCAATTCGGAGGTAACAGCCGAATTTACGGGTGCTACTACCCAACTGAGGTTGTTACGACCGAATTTAGTCGCCACAACCGAAATTCGATTGAAGCAAACTCGTTTCATAACTGATTCGGTCATAACTGATTTGGTGACAACCAAATCTTCAATTATATTCGTTCTGTCAACAAAGTTTTCTGAAATTTCAATTCAATTGGAAACTTGCCTGCGAGTTTGAATGATAAATTGAGGCCTGCATCTTCGGAGAAGACACCCGAGCCGGTTAAACATTCCATTTTAGATCCGTCCGTAAATACTTTGTTGTCAAAAGCTATCAGTTGTTCCCCTTTATTCCACTCTATACATTTGGGAAACCTGACATCGAATAGGTTCTCGAACGTCAATGAGGGGTTGCAGAAATCGGTGGTTATATGGGGATCTATTCGGACTGTTCCTATAGATTCCAAGAGCATTTAGCCGGGTAGCACTCCAGGACGCACTAGCTGTTATGTGAAGGTCAATTGGTATAATATTGCATTAAGCGCTTCAGGTGGACACTTCCTCATTGCCCCCGTTATGCCGATCTCTGTACTCTATACAACAGTTTTATGGCGGACGTCTTCTTCGCGACGCAGGATAGGCCAGTGGTCTCAATGCCAGTCAGTTCCAACAAGTCGGACATACCTGCCTCAAAGGCCGTGAAACTAATGATTTTTGGCGAAAATAATACATTGCAGCCGTCGGATGGGTGCATTGTCCGCCTAGGCCATTTGGTATCACACCTCTAGACATTTTCCTTTGGGGGCAAAGTCTACATGGGACTGACCGTGGAGGTGGGAAGTTTCTGATAGCCACTCATTTGAGGATGCCCAGAAATGATTCTTTCATAGGGCAGTCCAAGCAGGGCACTACTTCCTAGAAGTATGTTCCGGACAGTGCATATATCGGACCCCTTGTAAGCTAGCTAGGATGAAAAGCCGAAATAAATGAGCAGCCTGATGGGTTATGCGAACACTGATGCGTCTCCTGTTAAATAGCTGACGCTGTCATTGAATCGCTTCGAACTAGCGGACATACTATATTTTTGAATTTTGAAAGCGGATGAACCAACACTACTGGCCAATGGCGGATCAAAAATAAAGAAACAAAAGTCCAGTTTGGACACACTGCATTCTAGAAAGCGTCTGATCCATAATTGGCGGCTGAACATAGTCATCCTGGTAGTAGGTAAAATTCAAATACTCGATGGGCTGGGCTTGCCTTCCACTACCGCTACATTGGCAATGAAAATACGAAATGAGAATGAGAAATATAAGTCCCTCTTTTCCTTGACGACCCCGTAAACGCTATAAGGACGATGATTTAGGGGTATGCACTTGAAATATTAGTATAATACACAGATCAGGTGCCACTATCCAACTGGCAGATGTCCTCGACAATTATAAGGCTATCCAGGAGATGCGATGGGCAGGGCATGACTGTAAAAGGTAGAATGAGAAAAGCATGCATTTTGTTGCGGATTTGTTGGTGACAAAAGACTGCGCAATCTAGTCTCTAAATTCAAGCCCGCGAGTGAAAGTATAGCTACCATCCGCACAAAGGCGACATACTTTAACACATCGCTAATTTGTGTGCATGCGCCGACGGAAGATAAAGACGATGACACCTAGGACATATTCTATGGCCACCTAGAGTAAGCATACGATCGCTGTCCTGGCCATGAGAGCAAGAATGATCGAGGTGATTTTAATTCTAAAGTTTGCGGGGAAAGTGCCATTTAAACTACCATCGGTAAATTCAGTCTACATGCTATAATTTCTGATAACGAAATGAGATTACTAGATTTTGTCGCGGCAAAAAAATCGTCTACTACTTGGCTACTTGGGTATCCGCTGGTCAACAGACGACGAACCGCATTAATCACCTGGTAATTGATGGAAGACACTCTACTAGCGAAATTAACGTACGTGCGATTCGAGGAGCTAATATCGATTAGGATCAGATTGCTGCATCGATTCTCATAAGGATAAGCAGAGCGAATGTTATAAGAAACAGTACGCAGCAATTGAACATTTCTCGCCCTTTTTTGCGCAGAATTTTGCAAAATGACCTCGGTACGAAGGCTTATATGTCCAATTAGTCCAAAAACTGTAGCCTCGTGATCAGCTGATGCGTTTTCGCTTCGTTGTATGGGCTGCAGATTGGTTAGCTGAATACCAGCATTTTACCTGAAAAATCATATTGTCTGATGAAACTCATTAATGTACTCAGGGTACATTAACAAACAAAATATTCGCATTCCGATCGCGGAAAATACACATGTTATCGAGCAGAAGCCGATACATCCCTAACGAGTGACTGTTTGAAACGGTTTGTGACATGGCGGCATCATAGGCACATTTTTTCTTCGAAAATTACTACCGTGTCATTGCCCACCTCGCAACTGCGATTTGACCCTCTTAGAATATTAACTCTGAGCCGCCGTAAACAATAATTATTACGCAAACAATCCCGAGCCAATTAAAGCCTTAAAACATGAAATCGACCCTGCCGTTCACGGTATAGAGGCCCAAATGTACTCACGAATTTTGTTGATCGAATTAGGTACTGTGAAGCAAGCTGTGGAGCCATTTGAACGGTTTTGTGTTTCATTCATAAATGTCAATGATGGGCCTATGGTCTCTTGAATTTTTTTAAAGCAAAATTAAATTTCAAATTTTTTTAACACATCAACCATAAATGGTGCCTTCCGTACAGTCATCTACACTAAAAGACGAGGAATATAAAAAAATCACATGAGGTGTCGGGGGACACCCGATTGCAACGAAGTTCTTTGCGCAATATATTATGTACTAGTTAGTTCCAACACGCCTAAGGCAACTGTTCAATAATACGATAATTTAAATAGATCTTTAAGAAAATATACTTTTTCTAAAATGATACACGTTTTTTAAGAAATTTTTTTTAAATATATTTCGAATGTATTTTTTTTTTTACAAAAAATGTATATTTTTAGGTTATTTTTGTAAGAATATGTATTATATTTTCCCGAAAAGGTCCGTTTTGAAAGAGAAGTACTTTTTTTTTATTAATACCTAATGTGTTTTTTAAGAAAAGGTACTATTTTTAAGAAGAAGTACTATTTTGTTTAAGAAAAAACCATAAGAGTATGAATTTTTTTAAAAAGAAGTACCCTTTTTTAAGAACACGTACTTGTTAAAGAAGTGGTACTCTCTTTAGGAAAAGGTTATTTTTATAAGAAAATGTACTTATTGTCAGAATGGCAACTTATCTCAAGAAAAGAAAAGGTATTATTTTATTTGCAAGAAAATGTAATTTTAAGAGAAGGATTTTTTGTAAGAAAATGTATTATTTAAAAGAAGGTATTTTTTTGAAGAAAGGTTTTTTTTAAGAAATGGGAAATTTTAGTAGAATTGGTTCTTTTATCAAGCAGAGGTACATTTTTAAGAGTGGGTACTTATCCCAAGGAAAGTTATTTTGTTTCACAAAAAAGATACTTTTTAAAAAAAGGTAGTTTCTTTTAGAAAGATTAGAAAATTTAAGTTTTTAAGAAAAGGTACTTATTTAAAAAAAAATAAATTTTTTAAGAAAACGTACTTTTTGTAAGAAAAGTTAGTTTTTTTTAATCAAATGTACTTCTTTAAAATAAGACATTTTTTAAGGTACTTTGTTTAAGAATATGAGTAGGATTTTTTGAAACATTTTTCCTTTTTTTAAGAAAACCGCACTTATTTAAGAAAATTTTCTTCTTAAACTTCTTTCACTTTGGCTTTTCTAAATTTACTTTTTATTGGGTTCAAAACTACAATACATACTAAATATTGGCTACAGGTTCCACCTAGAAAACTTCACATTAAACAAGAAATTTCCTAACATATATTAGTCTAGACACAAACCTAAGCAAAAGTACCCAATATAGTTAATAATACTGGGTTGTAGCATAATAGTGTTAAAAAAAATAGTATTATCCCGCAACGTGTGATAAGGAACTTCGTTCCAATAATTGCATCATTAGTTTTGCAGCTGCTTTTCAAAACTTGACTATTCCACTTTATGTGGTTTTGCACAATTTGAGAAAAGGCTACTTTTGACAAAAAATACATTTATTCTCTTTTTCCGGTGTAATTATGGAGTTTTGACCCAATGCTATTTCCCGGAGTTTTCATTTCAATGTTACCGAACAAAACAAAAAAAGAAATACAAAATCAGTTAACCACACATGCGACATCACTTCCTCCTGAGTGGTTCTCAAAAGTAGTTCAGGTAAACCACGTCCATTTGATTTAGTCACATGAATATGACATTTAATTAACGGATTTGCGACCTGATTCTTAAAAAGTTATGACAGATTTCAGAGACGATTTATCATACAAAAAACGTATCTTAGAACTTTTCAGGAATAAGGCGCTTAGAAAAAGTCGACTAAAAGTAATCTAAAAAAACCCGTTTCCCATTACATCCCATGAAGGGATAGGGGAGAGCTTGTCACAACCAGTGAGCTGTGCGCTTTCTAATGTTTTACTTACTGATTGGGACCTATACTTTTACACCGGTTCCGAACGGTATTTTGAGAAGCTATTTCATGGCTAAGTACTCGATAGTTTCGCCATCACTAAGCGAGGTTGTCGAAGAAAATGTAAGGCGGTCGGAGCAGGGTTCATAATCACGTCCTCATGTACAAGAGCCAGGACACTAGCCATTGCACCACCCACGGCCACAAATGGAAATAAACATTACCGAAATTCAAAGAGCCCTTATGTTCTGTGACGATGATGCTTCTGCTGATGAAGAAGACATTGATGGCAATTTTGGTAAAATGAGGACTACCTGCCATCGGACTTTTGTGAATCTGCCTCAGACTTATAATATGATATGAATTTATCAAGTGCTGAAGAACATCCAGACGAAATACCAATTGAATATACAAATTTATATGCTTCTGTTACAAATTAAAGAAAATGGAAACCCACTCGATATAGAAATACGAGCCTATATAGGTTTGCTAATCGATGCGGGTATATGAAAAAACCCACTTACTGACAATAAAGGATTTTGCGATCCATTATGTGTGAGTTTTCTAGGATGTCAAAAAATAGATTTGCTATTTTATATCGCAATTTAAGGTTTGGTGATAGAGTTACAAGAATCCACTGTAGGTGTCGAGATAAGTTTGCTCGTATTCACGACCTATGGGATGTTATAAATATATACTTAAAAAACGTATATGCCTGGGGAGAACAGTTGTTGGTTCCATACAGAGGCATAGCTTCATTTCGCCAATATACACCATTCAAACCCGATAAATATGGAATGAAAATTTGGAGGATTTGCGATAGCAAAACTGGTTATCCATTGTACGGAATTCCGTATTTGTGTGCCAACAAATATGGAAATTTTGTCCAAATTGGTGTAAACGAACTTTATGAGTTCTATGAGTATACGAATATAAATATTACTTTTGATAATTACAAGTTTTAAGTTTGCCCAAAATTTGCTTTCGAAGCGGCTTACATGTGTTGGTATATTGCATCGAAACAAAACATGTATCCCATTAAGCTTTTACCGAACAAGCAAAAAAAAAGAGAACCTGGTAGCAACATTTTCGAATTTACAACGAATATTACTCTGGTGAGCTCCGTTCCGAAAAAATAAGGTTATTCTTCTTCTTTTGATTATGCATCATTCTGTGAAAATAGATGAAGAATCAACGAAAGGCAGCGTAGATATCTTTGATCAAATGTGTCATTCATTTTCCACCAATCATAATTGGCAGATGCTTGTGGTAATATGGTACTTTGGTATTAAGATATCTTTATACCCAGATTGGAATAAAGCAAAGAAATAGACCCGTCGAAAAATATTTTTGAAGGAAGCAACGTTTGCAACCACATAGAGCAAATCACTGTCACCACCGCCCCTACAAAATAAGGATACGCATAGGGTAGGGAATAGGGTTAATGAATTTTTCAATAGTATCATTTCAAACAACCGCTTTTGAAGATCTGTGGCTAGATCTGAAATAGCTATACGGTTTGCCAGGAATCATAAGATTGCATTGTGTAAAACTTCTTTTAAAAAACTATATTTATATTAATGGATATATACAATGGTCTTGAGCTTGAATATTAAAATAAAAAGTACCAATAAAAGGGCCGAATAAATAAATAAAAATCAACCCATTCAGAATAAAAGTTATAAATGTATTCTTCTAATGAAACATTCAACCAACATAATATGTTAGATAACTATAAACCTAATTCCATTATGAATTAGTTGTTGGGAATTAATTTATATAAGCAATTTAAGATAATCCTACGTACTCACCTAAATGATGTGCTATATGGTCATGTTCTGGTAACTCATGCGGAAGCAATCCCGAGTTTCTATCATGATGATAACCTATAGTATCCATATTATGCAGATAGATGTCATCGACTATATCACTATGTTGTAAGTGGCCATGTATGTCATCGACATCATCGTCGTCCAAACCGTCATTATCCACATCAACATCGATATGACGGCCGTCGGGTGATGAGTGTGTGGCACGTTTGGGACGTTGGTCGGTTGGTGTAACATTTAGCACCGATGTATAGGGGGATGTGAATGTGATGTCGTTGTTGGTGGAGGTTAATGTGGTGGTAAATGATGCCGAAGAGGAACCGGAAGTGGATGATAATGACGTGGAGGTATTTGCGCTGGCAGACATTAAAACATAACAATTAAAGCAAATGGCTACAATTAGCCATTGAATTTCCGGTATTTTACGTTTCCGTTTCATTTTTGTTATATACGGTTCACAATTTTCTCTAGTACTCGCATTGAAATTTGATTGAGTATTATGGGATGTTCTAAGGCGGGTGTTTGTAGATATTTCAGCGAGAGTTATAAACACTGTTTCCGTAGCCATATTATTAAGATTAATCGGCTAGATTAGAACATTTATAGCTTTGTTTTAGTTGTTTGCTCGATCTTTTTAAATACTTTATGCACACTGGTATTATTTTATTTATGTTTTTGCTTTCGTCAGCGCTTAGTTGTTGTAATATTTTATGCGGCTTTTTATTAACTCGTTTTTCGTTTTGTATAATCTTTTCAACTGTTTGTACACTTGTTCAACTCATTTTATTATAGTTTGTAATGGTTTTATGTGGGTTTGTGGCATTCTGCATTACTCTTTAATAATTAATTATTTTTTTGCTTTCTATCAATATGGCTTTATATGCAGCGCTTCTGCTCCAGTCTGTTTTTTAGGGGTTTCATTAAAAATCATCATCATTATTAAACGGTAATTACGTATATGTTAGATATTATAGAGTTTGTTGCAGTGTAATTAGTTTTACGTGTTTCACATTTTGTTAGACGATCTGAAATGGCAGAGAACAAATGTTTGTTTAACTTCATAAATTGCAGTGATTTTGATACATTCAAATTGATATCCAGAAACTCCACTTTCCGCTGTCTACCAAGGTCACCTCACCTGATTCCACCAGATTTGTTATTACGGGGTTATGTCAAGCAAGGGTTACAAAACGAAACCAAGTAATCTGACTCAGTTGAAGTAGTCCATTACAACAATAATTGAGGCCAACCCTGCTTCAACCCTTCAGGGATCAGGTGTCCCATATGCGTGAATGGGCATGGAGCTGATTTATGGTACATTCTCTTCAAAACCACTTATTTGTATAAAACAGAATTAAGTTTTCTATACAATTTAACAAAATAAGTGAAATATATTATTTGAAAAAGAAATTATTTGAATTTCTTATTGTAGCACAATTGGTGCGCCAATCTATACATAAATTTTCTTCAATAAGATTTAGTTTTCTTTATACGAGTAACATTATAGATTTTTGAAGTATGGAATTCTTGTCACCCTCAAGAACGATTTCCTTTTTTCCCCCAATCTGATAATTGTACAAAAAAAAAAATGGCTTCCCATTACATCTCATGAAGGGATTGGGGAGAGCTTCTGACATACATTTTTGAAGTATGGAATTCTTGTCACCCTCAAGAACGATTTCCTTTTTTCCCCCAATCTGATAATTGTACAAAAAAAAAATGGCTTCCCATTACTCCTGAGCTTCATGAAGGGATTGGGGAGAGCTTCTGACAACCAGTGAACTAGTTTTACACTCACTGATTGGGACCTACAGTTTTACATCGATTCCGAACCGTATTATGAGAAGCTAACTCTCAATCTCAATAGTATCGCCGTCATTAAGCGAGGAGACCGCCGTCGTAAGAAATGTAAGATGGTCAGAGCAGGTATCGAACCCACCTTCTCATGCACAATAGTCGCGCACGGTAGCCATTGCACCACCTGCAGCCAATTGTAAACATTTTTAAATTTGCGCTTAAATAAAATCCAGGATTTTTCCTTTATTTTGCAAATTTCACGTAAAACATTCTAACGATCCCTAAACAAATCGAAAAATACTCGTAGTTGTTGCTTTTTTTGTCATGGTTTCTCTATCAAATGACCTAAATATTCAAACTACATTGGGAATAAACAAAAAAGTCTCCCCCGATTGTTTTTCCTACATTTTTGTTTTGTGTAATTTCCCACGTTTTCTTAATGCAGGTTTCATTTAATTCCTGGCAAGCAAACTTTTCAATTGATTTAAAGAACATTTTCTGTGCCAAAATCTACCTCTTGATTGTATCCTTAAACCTCTTTGGAAGTTCGTAAGTCAATTACTTTATAACTACCATCAGTGTTGGCAAAGTTGATAATTTTTGAAGGAAATGAATAATTGCAAATATAACGCAATTGAAAAAAAAAACCTATGGCGGGAGCAAGGACAGCTTATAGTAGTATTGTGCTGTACGTTTGCTCTATTATAGCTTCCAAAAGCTTTACACCGACATCGAACCCCTATTCTTTGGGCAGGAACTACCTGTATAATAACTTGATAATACCACAGTCATTTATTAATGAACACCAAATAGCTCCCAAAGTCATTTAGCAAAAAAAGAGTGTTGAATCTATAGTTTCCAAAGCAATATAAGAATCCTAAAATTTAAATTACGAATGTAAATCAATTTCAAGAATACAACTTTTACTTCAGAGTATTGCATTTTGTGAACAAGGTAACTCGACATTGTTCATCGGCATGAATGGTTTAGAAGAATGCAAGATATATTTCGTCTACTTGCGACATGACCCTGGATTCTGCGCCATAAAGACAGTATGTATGAGAGTCTGAAATAGCTGGACTTTTGTTACTCGAGAGAGGGCTTTATCTCGAAAGTGCTTGCTTCGCGCAAAATAACATCTATTCGCAAGCACAATTCTCTGCTTGATTTCAAGCAGATCCTACCCAATTCCTGAAACACCGCAGTAATTTCTCTCACTGTAGCCGCCGGTGGTGCAATGGTTATTGTGCGCGGCTCTTGTACAGGTGATCCTGGGTTCGAATCCTGCTCTGACCATCTTAAAATTTCATTCGGCGGCGACCACCTCGCATAGTGACGGCGACACTATCTAGTATATAGTCATGAAAAGGCTTTTCAAAATACCGTTCGGAATCGGTGTAATACTGTAAGTCCCAATCAGTGAGTATAGAACTGGAAAGCGCCCAGCTCAGTGATTGTGAGAAGTTCTCCCCTGTCCCTTCATGGGATGTAATGGGAAACCATTTTTTTTTTTAATTTCTCTCACTGTATTATTATTTATTAATTCTGTCCTGCAAAAGGCGTATTAGTTTTGCAGGAATACTAAGCTCAGATGTTGATTTTTAGAGTTTCTCCCGTGTCGGACTATCGATAGCAGGCTTATAGAGGGCGGATCAATAAATCCGTGACTTTTTGAATGACCCAGTTTTTTTTTTGCAGAAACAAAAAACATTTTTCAACATAATCTCTTTTTAGCTCAATACACTTAGTCCAAAGTTTCTCCAATTTTTGTATCCCTTCCAAAAAATACGATATTTCGAGGTCCATAAAATAGACATTGGTTTGATCAATAATTTCATCGATGTAGAAAATCTCTTTCCACCAAGCAATTTCTTTAGGTTTGGAAATAGGAGATAGTCACTGGGGACGAAATTCGGAGAAATTGGCGGATGAGGTGCCAATTCGTAGCCCAATTCAAGGAATTTTGCCATTGAGACTACACATATGTGCACCGGTAGGTTTATGGTCAATTGAGAGCAAACGCGGCACCCATCTTGCAGACAGCTTTCTTAAAACCAATTGATCATTTAAAATCGGAATCCAACTGGCATATTAAATGCCTATGGCATCAACAATCTCACGCACTTTTATTCTTGGATCGGCCTACACCATATCGTGGATTTCTTCGACATTTTCGGGGGAAATTGACCTCAATTGGTCGTCATTTGTATTTGTGCAACCATAACGAAAGTCAGTAAACCACTTTTTTACCATTGAAATCGATAGTGCAGAATCCTCGTAGTATTTTTCAAACTTTTTCTTGGTTTGACTGCCGTTTTTTTTCGCAATTAATAATGTTTGATGAGCACTCGAAATTCACTTTTTCCATTTTAAAAAAGTGGTGGTACTTGATGGGAGCACTGTTGCATTTCATATAACTACTTACTGATCCGCCCTCTAATCTACAAAGCAGTGGCAGGATTTGGTGTAGCGTGAAAATCTGATCAGTTGTCGATTTTCCAGGTCTAAAGCCACATTAATTTTACACTCACTGTTTGGGACCTACAGTTTTACACCGGTTTCGAACGGTATTTTGAGAAGCTTTTTCATGGCTAAATACACGATAGTGTCGCCATCACTAAGCGAAGTGAACGCCGTCGAAAGGAATTTAAGGTGGTCTGAGTAGGGATCGAAGTCACGTCCTCATGCACAAGAGCCGCGCACACTACCATTGCACCAGCCCCACTGGTATATTCCAATCAGGTTGGCGATAATTGGTTTTAGTCTTTCGCACATTATGTTTGATAGAACTTTGTATGCTATGGCTGAAAGCTTATTCCACGGTAGTTGGCACAGAGACTCGGGTCACCTTTTTTAGATATGGGACATCGTACGCTGAGACTCCAATGGACGGGCATGCATTCATCTAACCAAATTTTGCTAATGAGCTGATGCATTTACCTTACCAGCTCATCGCTGCCAGCCTTCAACAGCTCCGCCGATACTCCATCAGCTCCTGCGGCTTTGTTGTTCTTAATCCGGACAATAGCTGTTCTGACCTCGTCTTGGTTAGGAGGGGGTCCATCGATGTCGTCGTCCAAATTGTGATCGATTGTCCCTTCGTCATTGGATATCTCAAGAACCAGTAGCGCAGAGAAATTATCTCTCCATATTCCCATCATGCTCTTCAAATCTGCGATGAGATTTCCGTTGTTGTCTTTCACAGAAGAGGGGCCCTGAACCATGTCCATTAGTCCCGTTTCTGACTTTTTGGTAGAATTTCCGGGCTTCGTTCTTCCTTCTGTATGTCTCAATTTTCTCACTCACATGATATCACCACTGCCGTTTCTTACGCCTAAAGAGAAGGTTTACCTCCTTTATTTGTCACCTATACCGCTCCGGCGCAGCTCGCGTTGCAGTTGACTGAAGTAATGTCAGACGTGCAGTGTTCTTTTCGTCATTTGCAATGCGACACTCTTCATCGTACCATGGTTTGTTGCGAAGCGGTTTTTCAAATCCAAGTACAGTTGTTGCGGCAGTTTTTATAGAGGCGGAAACAGGTTTCCACTGCGCTTCAGGATCGTCATCGGGATAAATATAAATATGAATATAAATAAGTACATATAAATACAAATAATACCTAACAGTTCCTGTAAGCATTGAAATGCATCTGAAGTCAGATTTACCTAAAAAAACAAACTATTCGAGTGTTTCTGAGTTGGGGAAATTTTGGCTAAAGTCTCTCTTAAAGAATCATATTATCAAGAATCTTGTTAACGAATTAGATACAGCATTTGGGGTAAAAGTACTTTTATGAAATTGTCTTTATTGCCACCACCGGAATAGCATTTCTCATCACTGTTCAACCAACCTACTTCTACGCTAAATTGCCTATTGCAATTTATGAAATGAAGGGTGCACATCGCATACGTAAATAAACACTGAATCCGCAGGCACAAAAACGCACATGCATACATAAAACACTCACACAGTGGCATTATGGCCTTGGTTTGTTTAGCAGCACAAGTTAGTGTTATAATAAATTCAATTATACATGTGAAATAAAAACCGAGCACGCTAACACGTTTACACTCGAACACATACATATGTAGGTGGCAAGTTTAATGTTTTTAATTTGTATGTGAGTATTGAGGGTGAACTGAATTATTGCTTAGGGTAACACATACGAAGGTGGTATACTAAGTACCTACCTCTTAAAGCGAAATATTTTGAGAATATTTTGCGTACATAAATAGGTAAATATTAAATATTATTAGGGGGAATCTGGAACCTCTTTAAACCTGATATTAAAGCCACCATAGAAGAAGATTGTGTTAATAGACATCCAATTGGATTTAGCAAAACAAAATAATGGCCGGATATTCAAAGTTCATGAAGTTTAATGGCATACCAAGTATTTTAACAGAGCTTAAGTAACTCATTCCTTCCAAAACAATTTTGTGATATTTATTAAGAAGCAGGCTGTAACGTGACGTCACACAGTGTCACGTGTGTGTCCAAAAATAGTTAATTAAACTCGACCATGGAATGTTTTAAAGAAAAGTATACCAATCGATAGAAAACACTCTGATTAGATAATGTTTAAAATATTTTTCAAAAATATTATGTAGCTTCAAAATTATGGTGTCTCAAACTTCAGGAAAATGGATGAATTATTGATGTCACTTAAAAACTTGTAAGTTTGGAATGATATAGTAAGGGGAGAAATGCCTATTATTTTTTTAGTTACTGTACAAAAATTTAGTAAATATGTTAGGTCAATGGGTTTTTGAAATGGTAACTCTGTTATTGTTTACAAATATAAAGCATTAGAAAAATACCGCTAGGAGAAAGAAAGAAAGCAAGAAAAAACATGTTTTCTCATAAAATTATTAAGTGGTCAAAAAAAAGTAAATGCAGATTTGATATCATAATATAGCTACAAGTATGTATTTTGAAAATAAAAGAAATCCAGCTGCTTTTATTTGCTAATTTGTTTATTAAAAATGGTTTTCAGTGTCAACACAGTTAAAAATACGCGAATTTTATCGTTTGTGGTTAGATGTAAAACAAAACAGAGATGTTGAAATTGTGAATATACTCGAAATTTTTGCAGTAAAAAAATTAACTCGATCACTGTCAGCTAAAGAACAGATGAAAATTGGAAACTTCAAAAAATGTTGGATGGAATGCCGTAGGAGAAAATCTTTATTTGAGACCAAGTTAAACAATAGGTTAGACCTCGAAATATTTGACAAAATATCCAGTGGTGTAAGTGGGTTTAATTTATTAATTGCAAATATATAAAAATATTACATTTTAATTAGGTAGGTACATAGTGCAAGTAATAAAACAGGCTGATCATGTGGGACTTACGAGGAAGCATCGTGCAGAACAAAAACGAGGAGAGTAATGAACTTGTTGCTTCGACGTCGGCAGATGCTTTAAGGGAAGCAGTTAAAAAGGTTGCAGACCCCTCGAAAAAACAGACCGTATCAGTTGAAAAAGCACTGGCACTATACAGGATGTTTCTTTTCAACTGAGACGATCAAATATCTCGAAAAATAGCCACTCTACGGAAAAAATGTCCATAATCAAAATTTAATCATACCGCGGGGGAAATACATTAGTCCCCCACCGCCGGCTTTGTAGGTGGGGCGGGGGTAACTTTTAAACTAAGATAGGAAGCCATATTTTTTATTGCAGATACGGATTCTACGACTAAAAGTACGTATGATTTGAATGAATATTTTGTTCGGTTCATGATAGATGGCGTTGTAATCGACGAAATTCAATTCTTTCAATTTCTCCTTCTTAGAACACACGCATTCGATTGTGCAATACGTTTGAAATAAAAAACATCACGTAATCATTGGAAATACTCGAGTCAGAAATGCGTATGCTGAAATTCAACCAGACACAATTCTCAGTTGTGTACAATCATTTGAAATGCGGATTAATAAGTGCATTGAAGTCGCAGGCCACCATTTTGAACACTTATTTTAAGCTAAAATTATTGTATTCACCTACCAATTACATTAATAAATTGTTTTGATGACGAATTTCGAGTATTTGCAATGATTACGTGATGTTTTTTATTTCAAACGTATTGCACAATCGAATGCGTGTGTTCTAAGAAGGGGAAATTGAAAAAATTGAATTTCGTCGATTACAACGCCATCTATCATGAACCGAACAAAAAATTTCATTCAAATCATACGTACTTTTAGTCGTAGAATCCGTATCTGCAATAAAAAATATGGCTTCCTGTCTTAGTTTAAAAGTTACCCCCGCCCCACCGACAAAGCCGGTGGTGGGGGACTATTTTGCACTAATGTATTTCCCCCGCGGTATGATTAAATTTTGATTATGGACATTTTTTCCGTAGAGTGGCTATTTTTCGAGATATTTGATCGTCTCAGTTTAAAAGAAACACCCTGTATATTGATATGTATCTTTCCATCCGTAAATATAACATGAAAAAAAATATCAGGTGAATAGTTCCAAATTTAAAAAATCTAATTTTTACGGTTTTGGTTGAATTGGCAAGAACTTCTTGGTCGAACTTAACTTTGAGATAATTTCATAAAATTTAACAAAGTTATCAGGGATATATCAGTGACCAATTGAGCCAAGTTTTGTTCAACTCCAGAAACAACTTTGGAAAATATAACTTTTTTCATTTCAGGATATGGGAGGTGGGCGTGTCCCTTCAGGTAATTTCAAATAATTTAACTAAGTTATCAGCAATATATCAGAGACCACTCGAGCCAAGGTTGGTTCAATTCCAGGAACAACTTTGAAAAGTTTAAAGCTTTTTCATTTCAGGATATATGGGAGGAGGGCGTGTCCTTGGGCCGATTTTCTCTAAACTACGTTTTTTGTCTTTCCTACTTATAAAAGCAATGTGTACTAATTTTCATTCTTTTATGAAAACTCCTCCTATTGTTGGCCACCGTTTATATGAAAACACGACACTGTGCGTCATGATCCGTTCGTACATAGTACTCTCACAGCCATTTGCACCCGCATAAAATTAATTCCATTTAAATATTGAAAAAGGTCACGCACAAACCACTTTGAAATTATATTTTTGTGAAAAAATTAAAATTTGTTCTTTTTTTTATTCATATAAATCCCAAACGGAGAAAAGTGTCAAGTCTTATAACTTTCGCTAAAAGCCACATAACCAATGAACAAAATGAGACATTGATCATAGAAATCGATGAACATCTTCGTTTTTATTTACAATTAAGTGAAGGTATCTCATTTTGAATCGAATGTATCTCTTTGGAAAAAACGTTAACGACTTTTTTCTGATTCTCAGAATTAAAGAAACTTACTGAGAAACAAAAGGTCATGTCATTTTAATGATTGTGGTAGGAAGCTAATAAACTCTCATAAATTTATGCTGAGTTACTCTACGGATTCTTTTATGGTAGCTACTCCGTTTACATTCAATTTAAGGGACAAAAAAGGAAAGTGATTTTTTTTTATCTCCGTTGGCTTCCATTAGGGGTGATTTTTTTTACAGAAACCACATTTATGAGTGGTTATTATTTTGAAAGTTTTGAAAAATTTACAACGCAGACGTGCTGAATCAGGTATATAGCCACCGTAAAAAAAGATGCGTCCATTCATAAGTACCTGTCAGTAAAATATTGAAAATAAGAAGTATAAACAGGTGTTCATTGATCGATTTGTGTCATTCAACAAGTGGCGACGAATACGAAGAGTACAATTAGTTTAGTTTTTTTAAAAGTAAATAGTGAATTATAATTAAGGCCTTTAATAACGGCATGGCCTTTTCTATTTAAGTTGTTGAGTAGAATACAACATGAGCTCTTCTAACTCGGAGAAGAACAAGGAAACCTGGACAAAGAACCTAGTCCAGTTTCAAGCGCCATCAAGAAAAGGCAACGTGACGATTGTTGAAGCACCATTGAGCGAACGGTGTCGCATACCCCTGAAAAACCACGTCATCGGATGCTTCAAATTTCTTGAGTCCACTGCCAAAGGACGGAGAGAGAGGGGATTGGTCTAATTGCTATAGAGCTTAATGCCCTTTGGAGCAAAGCATTGAGCTTCCCGTATATATCTGATCAAGCCATTTATGCAAACCTAACAAAACTTCTGGAAGACTACGAGCGCTGCAGAAAAAAACAAAACTTTGATTCATTGAAGGAACTGTTTGACATGACCAAGGTAAAAGGCGAATGGATGTACAAAGAGGGTGAGAACCTCTACAAACTGCAAATTGAGAGCGAAGGCAGCGCTGGTTATTACAGCGGCAAACCTTCTTCGCGCTGTCATGGACGACGAGCGCCATGGGTCGACTAAATCACCAAACGTCGAGTACTTCTTTGTGCAGGATTTGATGAGCAGTTATGATAAATTGAAGACAGCCTTCAGAAATGGTAAAACTGAGATTACGGAAACAGGCGGCTAGAGAGATGACATGAAGCTTCTCTACCACCTCACTCGTGTCTTCCGTCACTTCACTGAGAGTAGTGAGATCCCTTTTGTAAAGTTTAAGCAGATCCCAAACATCTGCAATGCACGCTGTAACTCTCGTGCCATTCTAGCTCTTCTTGCGTTTATTCTGATGCCTGAAACCCGGAACAGGTTGCGTAAAATCTGTTCATTCATTTCTTACTCATGGGCTGATCATTGGTTCAGTAGTCAATTGTTCCGCGCTGAAGATTTTGAAGAACTATCTGTAGCTCTGAATGACTACCCAACAGCTCTCATATGCTTGAAGACCCACTGGGAAACAGATGAATCTCCAACCAACATAGCCTGAAGCAACCAGTGCTGTGAGCGTGCGATCAAAGTTATGCAAGACTTATACAACTCCTGCCGCAACAAGGACAACCTCCCACTGAGATTCATCCTCTCCAATGACAACGTGAATATTTTACTTCCTTGTGTAGCAGTATGTTAGTTGTTATTGTTTGTCCATGCTTCGTATCCACTAAACATCACATACTTATGTTAATGACGCCAATGGTCCAATATGTATATATGTATGTAGCAAACTTCTAGTTTATTCATTTTGTACGTATGTATGTAATAAACTTCTAGAATAGTCACATATGAGTGTACGTAAGTAAGCTTGTTTCTTACTCTCCTTTTTATAACGATCTCCTTAGAAATATATTTATTATATCATATAACTGTCTCATTTCTGTAAATATATTTTGTCACCATTGTCTAGGTAGTATGTTTATACCGCTGTCTTTTTCTAATTCCAATTCATATGTAATTGTTTCTCTAGCTCTAAGAATCAATCAATAAAGAGAAAGTTTCAGTTTGAATGCTGACATCGAGTTGAAAGGACGTGTTTCATTCTAAATACGCATTGTCGACTACACTTGTGTGTTTGATTATCCTATTTAATGTTACATATATGTGGCTGTAAAGCTTGTGTTCAATTATATATCTGCTTATATTGACTTCAAAAAATTGCCCAAAATGCTGATAAATAAAAATTTTAAAATCATTTTGTGCGTGAGGTTTTTTTTTCTCGAATCACCTTATATGTAAGATTTTATCTAATCTTAAATAAAAACTCCTCTAAATATGATACAGGGAAACGAGGCTGTATAAAAGTCATCACCCTAGTAACCACATCGAACAATCACACTCACTGACATACTTGTGTACATATTAGCAGCGAACTGGTTACTCAGTTGCATCACTACAGCGATGGTACTTAGTGTTAAGGTTGACTAGTCTTCAGTCGGCCCCTCCGACCGCACAACCATATAAGATTATAGCATTTTACCTGGGGCTCTAGTTCTGCCGTCGGTGGTGCAATGGTTAGTGTGCGCGGCTCTTGTACATGAGATCCTGGGTTCGAACCCGGCTCTGACCACCTTCAAATTTTCTTTCGGCGGCGGTCACCTCGCATAGTCACGGCGACACTATCGAGTATCTAGCCATGAAAAAGCTTCTCAAAATACCGTTCGGAATCGGTGTAAAACTGTAGGTCCCAATCAGTGAGTGAAAACTGGAAAGCGCACAGCTCAGTGATTGTGAGAAGTTCTCCCCAGTCCCTTTATGGGATGTAATGGGAAACTATTTATTTATTTATAGTTCTGCAATGGACAGGAGCATTTTGGGATCCGTTCTTTAGTAAAGACGGTGTAAATACATTGCTACACAGGGGGTTCGGCTCACTGTTCCTCCACAAGTGCTTGGGTTACTATACAGTGGTTGCGGCTCACTGTTCCTACAAAGAGGGTTCGGCTCACTGTTCTTACACACTGTTTTCGGCTCATATAGATAGGGCATAGCCAGTGGTTTGAAAAAAAAGAATCGCATGAGGTGTCAGAGACACCCGATTGGAACGAAGTTTCTTTCACTATATATTATGTACTACATAGTTAGTTCTAAGGCGCATACGGCGCCCATTGAAAAATACGTTAATTTAAATGGATCTTTAAGAAAATATACTTTTTGTCAAATAATAAACATTTTTTAAACAATTTTTTTTATAGAATATATTTTTTTAAATAAGTATATTTTTAGGACTTTTTTTAAGAATATGTCTTATAAAGGGTGTTTTTTCAAGCCCGGTAGAACTTCAAATTGTAAAAAAATAACACAAAAAATTAAATTTTAATAGTTTTTTTTTATTCGAACGATCAATACGTGGCATTAACATTTGAAAATTATTTCGGGCATATGGGCACCGCGGCTGTTCTTGACGAAGCGCATTCTGGACGCCCAATTTTTGGCCACTTTTTCGAGCACTGCTGGCCGTATGTCATGAAGAACACGAACAATGTTGGCCTCCAAGCCGTCAATTGTTACTGGTTTATCAGCATAAACCAGTGCCTTCACGTAGCCCCACAGGAAATAATCGAGAGGTGTCAAATCGCACGACCTTGGAGGCCAATTGACAGGTCCATTTCTCGAAATCAACTTATCGCCAAATTTTGATTTCAATAAGTCGATTGTAGCGACCGCCGTATGGCACGTAGCGCCATCCTGTTGAAACCACATCTCGTCTGGATCAATGTCATCCATATTTTCAAACAGAAAATCATTGATCATGGTGCGGTAACGATCTCCATTGACCGTAACGCGAGCTCCGGTCTCATTTTTAAAGAAATAGGGTCCGATGACGCCACCAGCGTGTAAGTCGCACCAAACGGTGCATTTTCTGGATGTAGTGGAGTCTGGAGGGTCTCTTATGGATTGATCTCACTCCATATACGGCAATTTTGCTTATTAACAAATCCGTTAATCCAAAAATGAGCCTCATCGCTGAACACAATGTGGCGATAAAACAACTGGTCAGTTTTCAACTGAGTTTCAAAGTAAATTTGGATAATTTGGCAGCGTTGTTCAAGCGTGAGTCTATTCATGATGATTTGTCAGAGTATACTGAAACAAATAATAGAAATTTTTTTATTAAAATTAAATTTTCGTGTTATTTTTTACAATTTGAAGTTCTATCGGGCTTGAAAAAACACCCTTTAGTTTCCCGAAAAGGTAATTTTTTTTAAAGAGAGAGTCTTCTCTTATTAAAACCTAAAGCTTTTTTTTGACAAAAGGTACTATTTGTAAGAAGAAGTAATTTCTGCAAGAAAATGCCGATAGAGTATGAACTTTTTTTACAAAGAAGAAATTTTTTTTTAAGAAAAAGTAGTTTTTAAAGAACTGGTACTCTTTTTTGGAAAGAGTTATTTTTTTTAAGAAAATTTACTTATTTTCAGAAAAGCTACTTATCTCAAAAGGTATTATTTTATTTTTAAGGAAAGGTACTTTTAAGAGACGGAACTGTTGTAAGAAAATGTATGTTTTAAGAAAAGGTACTTTTTGAAGAAAATGTTTTTTTTAAGAAATGGGAATGTTTTTAGAATTGGTCTTTTTTCAAGAATAAGTACATTTTTAAGAGAATTAAAGGCAAGTTATTTTGTTTCACAAAAAATTTACTCTTTAATGAAAACGTAGTTTTTTAAGAAAAGACAATTTTTTGTAAGAAAATTGACTTTACTTTACTTTACTTACTAAATAATAAAAAGTAAAGGGTTATCCATTTCGTGGTTTCAAAAGTATAGGGTTGAAATTCGACATCTGTCAAACTAAGTTGTTAAACCAATTTTTTTTCTTTTCAGTTGAAAGTCTGACATTGACGAAAATGGATCGCTTAACTATCACATAACGCATAAAAATTATTAAAACCTACTACAAAAATGGTGATTCTGGCACAGCCACATACCATTAGACTTTTTTTGTGGGGCTACGCGAAAGACGGTGTTTGTGCAGATACACTTTTAACTCTTGAGCACCTAAGAACAAACATTCGTCAAGTTATGGCTGAGATCCCGCCCAATATGTGTCAAAAAGTGGTCGAAAATTACCTCAAAAGAATCAATGCTTGCAACACTTCGCTTGGTGCACATTTAAATGATGTAGTGTTGTTTCACACATAATGTCAACGTTCAAACTTTATAATAAACAAGAAATATCATGAAAAAAATATTTTATGTCTTTTATTTACGTTTACTTTTGAAACCGCAAAATGGGTAACTCTTTACTTTTATAAAAAAATCCAATGAGTGTTCGAACTCACGGGCGATGTGTTAACACCTTTTTTGATTTCTATGTTCGATTTCTATGAACACATTCGTAAATGTTACATTGGAAAATAAAAAACAGCGTTCAATCATATGAAGCGTTACAGTTAAATATTATTAATACTTAAAATTATTTAAAGACCCAGTGCAAGCACATGTGTCATTATTTTCTTGCTCAATACTTTTTGTTTTATTCCCACAAAAGTCAAAGAATGCAAAGCAACAGACACTTGTACATACATACATACATTGTTATATTCGTACGATATAACCGAAGTTCAACATAAAACACTTTTTTAATATTACTCCAAATTAATACTCCAAATTAAAACACTTAAATCTCGGCTCGCCGATATCGGATCGCCTTAATTATTGGCCTAAACTCTTCGTCGAAACCCGCACTAGCTTTTTAATCCAAAAATTAATAAAATCGGCTATGAATTTCCGGAGAAAATCGCGTGGGAAAATTATATGAAAATCGCCCAATAATCACTTTCAATACCGACTGCTAAGCAACGAACAGACAAACGATGATAAGACAAAACCGAAGATCAACATAAAACACTTTTTTAATATTACTCCAAATTAATACTCCAAATTAAAACACTTAAATCTCGGCTCGCCGATATCGGATCGCCTTAATTTTTGGCCTAAACTCTTCGTCGAAACCCGCACTAGCTTTTTAATCCAAAAATTAATAAAATCGGCTATGAATTTCCGGAGAAAATCGCGTGGGAAAATTATATGAAAATCGTCCAATAATCACTTTCAATACCGACTGCCAAGCAACGAACAATCAAACGATGATTTACTCTTACAAACCTAACACTTGCGTATGTATTAAATTTATAGTTTACTGCCCTATAGGCGCGCGTATAGATGTTAACACATCAAAAAAATTAATTTTTTTAAGAAAATGTACTATTTGTAAGACAATGTACTTTCTTAAGCAAATGTACTTTTTTTTAAGAAAATATACTTTGTTTAAAAATATGAATAGACATTTTTTTGGTGAAAATTATGTTTTTTAAGAAAAGGCACTTATTTAAAATAATTTTCTTTTTTTAAACTTCTTTCACATTGGCTTTTCTAAATTTTCTTTTTTCTTTTTAATATAAAACTACTAAATATTGGTAACAGACTCCACCTAGAAAAGTTCCCATTAAACAAGAAATTTTCCAACATACGTTAGTCTAGACACACACCAAAGCAAATGTAAAAAATATAGTTGATAATAGTGGGTTGTAAATAATAGTATTAAAACAAACATTACTCTTGATTGGGTATTTATTTCATTCCGTTTGTGTATTATTTTATACTTGCACTTAGGGTATTTCTTTACAGCCTGTTCCTTGATCTCGAAAGGGTTCCACAATATGATAATTTCAATCCGAACGAAACCGTAAAATTTATCAAAACTTTTCAGTACAAACATTGAGTTAGTCGAACAAAAATGGCGACTTAGTTTTTGGGTCGAGATAGGGGAACAGGCCATTATTTTATAGGGCGTATTTTGTTTGGGCATTATATAACTAGGTGATTTTCTATAGGTCGTTATTTAATGAAGCGTTTTGGACTATGTTGCTTTCGCTTTAGGCGTCAAAAACGGCTGTGGAGAAAGCGGGTGAGAGCGAAAATTGACACATACAGAAGGAAGAACGAAGCCCGAAAATTCTACCAAAAAGTCAATAGCAGAACTAATGGACATGGTTCAGTGCCCCCTTCTATATGTACGGAAATCCCATCGCAGATGTGCAGAGTGTGTTGGGAAAATGGAGAGATCATTTATCTGCATTACAGGTACCAGAAATCCAATGACAATGAGATAATAGATCCCAATTTGGTCGACGACGACGTCGATTGCTCCCCTCCTAACCAAGACGAGGTCAGAACAGCTATTGCCCGGCTTAAGAACAACAAAGCCGCAGGAACCAATGGATTACCGGCGGAACTGTTTAAGGCTAGCGGCGCTCTTATCTTGCCCAACATTTTGAAGCTGAGCGAGGCCTCAGGCAAGGCGACACCCTATGCTGCGATCTCCTTAACATCTTAATGGAGATCATTAAGAGAAAAGCTGCAGTCGACATGAATAGAACCATCAGCAGCAAAAGTCATAAGCTGCTCGCGTGTGCTGATGATATAGATGTCATTGGGCGCACAATGAGAGAAGTCATTCCGGTGTTTTCAAGAATTGAGAAGAAGTCAACATAAGTGGGTCTGACTGTAAATGAGGACAGGATATAATTAATGGTTTCAACGACCAAGGCTTCCATGCGACTAGACCAAAGCGTGTACGTTAAAAACCGTTATAATTTCTAGGTGGTGGATGAATTTATATACCTCGGATCTGCCGTAAACAAAAAACAACAACGTCAGCCTTGAGATCAAGCGGAGAATTGTGCCGCTTGATAATAAATAAATGTTATATTGCGTTAAGCAAGCAATTTAGCGATAAAGCCCTCTCTCGACTAACAAAAGTCCAGCCTTACCGGACTCTCATACAACCTATCGTGGTTGATGGCGCAGAATGCTGGGTCTTATCGCAAGCAGACGAAACATCTCTTGGAGTCTTCGAGAGAAAAATACTCCGAATAATTTAAAGCCCTACAGTGCACAACGGCGAGTATCGGCGACGAAGAATCATGAGCTGTATGATCTATATCCTGACATTGACATAGTTAAGCGGATCAAAATAACGCGATAGCACTGGCTATAACATGTCAGTAGAATGGATGAAGACGAAACAGCTCGAAGGGTTTTCGAAACTGAACTCGAAGGAAGATGTAAAATAGGAAGACCAAGACTTCGGCTGGAGGGATCAGCTAGACGAATCCCTCCGTACACTTGGTATTACCAAGTGGAGCTATAAGGCAAAAAATTGAACTGATTGGCGAAATATGTTGTCTTCGTTTTGTAAGGTCCTTGACCCCCAAGGGTTGTTCGTGATCGGATAAGTAAGTAAGTCATCGTTGTGAATGAATGGGATTAATCTGGACCAAGGACCTGTTCTAATATATTAAGTGGCTGCTAATATGTAAAGTTCCTGTTAAAATGTTACGCTCATTAACTGCCACCTTACAGCTTTAAATTGGTGTTTGACTTCCTTTAGTTTCCCCTCCAATTTACTACTTCATTGACTATAAAAAAAATTCCATTAAGTAAATTGCAATTTCTCCACTATTATGTGACAATATATTTTTCAATTCGTTATAGTGGCACTGCATTGTCACTATAACGATCTTAATGACAGTTGATATCAAATAGAAAGGAAGCGCAAATAAAAGTGATAATAATAATAACGTGAACATTTTGGAGAAAATCCCAAGCAAATACATACACATTTATCATCACACGTAAACTATTTTCAGCACTGTTGTTCAAATGTCTGAATCAAGTATAGCGAGCGAGACATCGTAAAAAAATCCCCATACATTATGAATGTTCACAACTTAACTTTAACTTAGCCGTCTCCTTATCAAAATATACGTATATTCGATCGAAAAGTAGGTGGCCTCGATACTATAATGGGTTAGGTAAACTGTATCCATCAAAAAGGCAATGAAAAGAAACTCAGAAAATTAAACTAATTGAGTTGTAACACGTTATGACAGGAAATGTTGTAAGTAACACTGCTAGCATTGAAAAGAAACGAATGTTAGTCCTTCCATCCCCCCACTAACAAAAATTAACTAAAGTATGACCAAAACAAAAAAATAAATAAATCGAGAGTTCGCCACTAAAGTGTTCCTGAAGAAAATTTTGCCAACGGAATATTTGACAAAATATGTTGATGATACACTATGGGTTAGATGTATCATGCTTTGTTGATTGGCCATGATATTTGCAAAATTCTTAAATTTTTATCATAAATGTACTTAATATTTGTATCTGCAATTTTTTATAAGTGCCAGATTTTGTAAAGTTATTACGGCTCTATTGGAGAGAACAATCATTCATTCTCATTATATATGAAACATAACTTGATATACAGGGTGATTCAGGAAGTTCCGGATAATTTTCTCCAGCGTATTCTTTGGCTCATTCCATGAAGAAAAGTCCAATAGGACCATGTCCGAAAATGCAAGGGTGCGAAATGGCAGCGGGTTCAAAATGTTCACATTGGTGGTCGGTGGGTAGTAGGGTAAAGTTGCTAACTTCTGAGCCAGTGCTTTTTGTTTTTGGGCTTGTGGGAAAGGTCTTTAAGAGGCCTTTCAGAATCAATAAAAAAAGTAGAAAAAAGTCTAATCGCCGAAATACAGAGCTTTCGAATGGAAATAGAAAAAAAAATTCACATAACATCAATTTTGCTCAGCTAGATGGGAGGTAACTTATGTTGGATTGGACGAGCTGGACCAATCGCTGGGCCGCCACGATCTCCAGATCTCACACCACTTGATTTCATTTTGTGGGGCTACATGAAAGATTGTGTATATTCTGTGCAGATCCACAATTGTGAGCAGTTACTTGCACGCATTGAAGACGCTGCGGTGAAAGTTCGTGAAAGGATGAGTGAACTAAACTTGGCGGATGTGGTTCGCAAACGGCTGCAATTGTGTTTAGTAGAAAATGGGAACCACATTGAAAACTTCCGTTAACATCAAATGTTTTTTTTCCTTATCTGTTTGATTCTTCAGCCAAAAAATTCAATAAAATAAAATCATAAACGTGTTAATTTACAAAAACAAATAAATGTGTGCTGTTGTTTCGCTTCCAAACAAACATTTTTTGCATTTCAGTAAAATGGCCATAACTTTGGAATGGTAAGGCTTAAGGTAAGGGCTTCGTTTAGGTCATTTTGGAAAGGTAAGAGGTATAACTATCTTTCAACAAAAAACATAAGTTACCTGCCATCTGGTTGAGCAAGTTGAGGTTATGTGCATTTTTTTCCCCCATTTTTTCTCCGAAAGCTCTGTATTTTGGCGATTTCTGATTCTGAAAGGCCTTTTAAAGACCTTTCCAACAAGCCAAAAAACAAAAAAATCCGACCACTGGCTCAGCAGTTAGCAACTTTACCCTACTACCCTCCAACCAACAATCCCAAAAATTTTGACCCCGCTGCCATTTCGCACCCTTGCATTTTCGGACATGGTCCTAGTGGATTTTTCTACATGAAATGAGCCAAGGAATACGCTGGAGAAATTTTTCCGGATCTTCCTGAATCACCCTGTATTGAGTAACGAGACGTTTTGTATATATCGGGTTAATATATAGATCTTTTGCGGTCGCCCAGGTATGAACGTTATCCAGATCAATATTCAACCTTCTAATGGACCCATCTGTACACAATGAAACTGACCTCAGCAACATATTGCAGGAACAATGTATACGTTTGCAAGCATTGATTTCATGAATTGAAGATATGCTCCTTTTTGTGTATTTGTTTTATGCCACGTTTTTGGTTTCACCAGTTATCAATAATCAAAGTCACATTTGTGGCACAAAAATATATATTATAACCGATTAATCATTGTGTCTCCAATATGTAATAGTGAATAGCAAACACATTGTGTTTGGTGACAAGTATACTATAGTTGCGGCAAGCTACCAACACGTTATATCTGCTTCCAAATATCAAACAAAGACAAATTTTTCAGCGTGTAAAATGTAATGGGTTACTTAGGCTTAATTAACATACATATGTACTCTACAGTGAAGTAGGTTACAGGGGAGATCATTTATATGCATAGAAAGCAACAGTGGTCCCAGTTTGAATTCCTGGGGAACTTCTATCATTACACGCCGCGCAATAGATATAGCGGTAGTAGTATGAATAGATTCTGAACGTTCATAATCAGCCGAAACTCACATCATTTATATGCATTGAAAGTAACAGTGGGTGGTCCCAGTATGAATTCCTGGGGAACTTCTATCATTACACGCCGCGCAATAGATATAGCGGTAGTAGTATGACTAGATTCTGAACATTCATAATCAGCCGAAACTCGGACGTCCATTGACCGGAGCGCATCTTCGATTTGAACCAGTTGGACTATTATTTCTGAAGCGCCGCGACAGATAAGTGTTACGCAAACAATCTCTAGTACATTGCGGCCTTAAAACACGAAATAGCGCCCAAACAATCGAAAATTTACTGAAAAATTGGTTTGATCCAATGGGGGTAATTTAAAGCAAGTCGTGGAAGCCATTTGATTGACATTGGGCTTCATTCATAAATATCATTCAAAATGTATATATTTTTAAAAACATTTTATTAGAAAAAATTTTATTAGAATTTTTTTAAAGCGAAATTAAAATCCAAATTTTACATGGCCCACCCTTTAGTTTCCTATTACAGGCCACAAAGGGATAAACTTACACACTCTGATTGGGAAGTATAGTTTTACGCCGTTTCCGAATGATATTTTGACAAGCTTTTTCATGGTAATGTACGTGATGGTCGATCTCGTAATTCCTAAAGATTGAATTAAAAATAAACGATGTTCATATAACGCATAATTTTCCGTTTTGTTTAAAAACCGAAACCGGCTATTAACCGGTTTCGACACCTCAAGTTTGTTTTTCAGTGGTGAGTTAATGTAAGTCGCCATATTGTTAACGATTACGGCAACCCTTGTATTCTTATTGGAAAAAACAACTGGTTTCGGATAAATACCAAAACCAAAAAGAGGAACAAAGAAAATGGAATTATGTAAAATAAGAAATAGATGCATAAAATCGAAGTTATTTTAACAAAAATGTGTAAAAACTATATAGACGCAATCATTTGACGATCTAGACTCAACGAATGTGAACAAATACGCAAAACAGAAGCATATATTTTATACAATCTAACATTTCTCATTTTGACAGTCAGTAATTTGATTGTCAAAATCATATGGTTCTGACTAAAAGTTAAGCAACCAACATTGTTAGTTAAATCATAGTTAAACAATGACTGAAAAACACAATTCGATGTTTAAACTGAATTTAACTAAGAAACGAAGATCACCACTGACCGAAAAACTGGCCATAATATAGCTGTATTTTAGTTAGCGGCATTGCAAATAATTTGCCCACTTTATTTATTTTTTCCAAAGTTATATCTTCTTTTTAAGGACGCTGTAATGCCGACATGTTCTATGCAAGTGTAGGGGCTGATAAAGAAAAACAATTTTACAAAATTTATTTTTGCTTTCAATAACCTCAGAATTTTGTAATTTAAAAAGATTGGTAATGATTATTAGTTGCATACTTGTAGACAAACTATATTAGTTATAGAAGAAAATAAAGTTGCATCTTTTTGGCAATATAAGACAACCCGAAACCCTTCCTTGCCGTAACATTTTGTGGTGGTTAAACATAAGAGACTCATTCAAGAATACTCTTACTTATCTACTGCAGTTCATAGTAATGCCAGTAGCTTGTAGTTCGACAAGTTGGATAATGTTTGTAAGCAGCATGCCAGTAGGCGAAAAATAGTTGCACTATCACGCAGAAAATACCAAATACAGATTCCAAGAAACACAACTAATAAAAACTGGAAAAAACTTCTATGCCATGTTGAGTTTGTACAAAATAACTGGAAGGCAGACAGAACCCGCAACACGAAATTGTTGTTGCCAACACCCAACACATGCAGCGTAGTCGTCGTATGTGCACATGTATGTACTCTCTAACGTAAAAACTTAAATTTTTACAGACACTTCATCTCTCATATAGGCAAAACACATCTATTCAAACGTACACTTTATTACACATCGCTGAGTGGTGTAATAAAGTTATCTACGTGGATGCTGCAAGGACGAGGATGAACCTAGATGTTTATTAGGTACATGGGATATAAAGTCCTGAGAGGTTTCCCCAATGTTAATGTTGCAGTAGCGTTTCGTGCTGTAGTTCTTAATTCGGTTGTTGGTGGCTTGTGGGGGATTGTATGTACGAAATATCAGGAAAATTTTGGTAAACCTCCCGTGAAATGATTAACATGGGATTCTTGTCGGTTGTAAAAAATTAAAGTAAAGTTGTAAGACAAATAAGCCAAAAGTTAATATTGTTTGAAGGCTTTAATTCAATTACCTTTTACATTTTAATATAAGAAGTTACATTATCAAAACAAAAATTCATTATCTTAATCACTTTGTGAATAACTCACCGAAGGCACAATAAATTGGAATTAAAAAATTTTAACAAAATTATTCTTGTAAATTTCATGTGTTTTAATGAAACTGTTGGTTTGTGGGTAGGAAACAATTTTTTGACCTCTATTAGCATACGGGTATTTCAAATATGCTGAACCTTATATGCTGAACCTTGTCGAGGTAATCCGGTGGAGCAAATGACATATTTTTAGGGGTTTCTTTTACCTGATAGAGCATTAAACGCTGATTAAAAAAACAAAACAAAAAGCTTAGCCGCTGGTCCATATTTTCCGAAATATAGGCCTCCAAACTTGAATGTATATTTGTGCATAACTCAGGTATTTATAATTCAATGTGGTTGAAATGCCCATAATTTCAAAGTTATTTCCAAACCCTATAAATCTGTGTACCTTATAAACATATTTATTTTTATTATCCCATTGGATGGGTTAATTAAACATAACGATTTTTTTAACCCAACTTTTTGGATATAAATTTATTTTTGATGTGTTAACATCTATACGCGCGCCTCTAGGGCAGTAAACTATAAATTTAATACATACACAAGTGTTAGGTTTGTAAGAGTAAATCATCGTTTGTTTGTTCGTTGTTGGCAGTCGGTATTGAAAGTGATTATTGGGCGATTTTCATATAATTTTCCCACGCGATTTTCTCCGGAAATTCATAGCCGATTTTATTAATTTTTGGATTAAAAAGCTAGTGCGGGTTTCGACGAAGAGTTTATTCCAAAAATTAAGGCGATCCGATATCGGCGAGCCGAGATTGAAGTGTTTTAATTTGGAGTAATATTAAAAAAGTATTTTCTGTTGATCTTCGGTTATATCGTACGAATATAACAATGTATGTATGTATGTACAAGTGTCTGTTGCTTTGCATTCTTTGACTTTTGTGGGAATAAAACAAAAAGTATTGAGCAAGAAAATAATGACACATGTGCTTGCACTGGGTCTTTAAATAATTTTAAGTATTAATATTATTTAACTGTAACGTCATCATATGATTGAACGCTGTTTTTTATTTTCCAATGTAACATTTACGAATGTGTTCATAGAAATCGAACAGGTACCGTGTAGCAAAAAGGTGTTAACACATCGCGCGTGAGTTCGAACACTCATTGGATTTTTTCCAATACTTACAATAACACTTAAAATATTGGATTTAATAAATTTAAAGTTCATAGTGATTTTGGGCTATAAAGCTTTCTCCGTGGATGATCTTCGTTCGGCCGGGATTAGGAATTTTCTCCTCTGGGGTGGCTCCAATACCGGCTTAAGCATAGTATTTTTGTGTTATAAAGCTTTCTGCTTGAGTGGGCTTAGGGACTTTATCCTCGGGGGCGTGTGAAGGTGTTTAAGGCTTAGGGGTTTTATCCTCTGGGGAGGGTCTACCACCGGCTTCGGGACAGTATTCTTCTTGTCTTAAGAAATAATGTTAAATAAAAAAATAATTAAAAAAAATGAAGTTACAGTGTTTTATTTATAAATACACTAAAAACTAGAAAATAATTTTTCTCTTAGCCTCAATAAGTATATTCTTCTTCATGATGGGGTTGTACAATGGTCCGCCTACTTAGCACTTCAACAACAATCGTCTAGATACTTTCAATAAAGAACGTAATTAAAATGAATTAGTTAATTAATTTTCCAGGGGATATCTGAAATAAAACGCTTGCATTTAAATTAAAAATGGTGAAATTTAATTTTGACACTTAATTTGACATTTAATTTTGTCACCATTTTTAATTTAAATGCAAGCGTTTTATTTGAGAGATCCCCTGGAAAATTAATTAACTAATTCATTTTAATTACGCTCTTTATTGAAAGTATCTAGACCATTGTTGTTGAAGTGCTAAGTAGGCCGACCATTGTACAACCCCATCATGAAGAAGAATATACTTATTGCGGCTAAGAGAACAATTATTTTCTAGTTTTTAGTGCATTAACAATACATTTTTAATGTTTTAATTTCATATTTCATATTCATGTATTGTCATCCAAATCTGACAAGTGTGCAAAATTTCAGTTCGATTGGTCAACTGCAACTGTGTTAAAAATGAGTTACTAGATTTGAACAATACAGACTGACAGACAACAAAGAAAGTTAAATAAAACACTGTAAAATTGACAAATGTTTTGAAATTTGCACGTTGCCGGTTGGGGGCTAAATGGAAAAAATTAAAAAACTTGTTTTAACACTATTATGCTACAACCTAGTAGTATCAACTATATTGGGTACTTTTGCTTTGGTTTTCGTCTAGACTAACATAAGTATGTTGCCATATTTCTTGTTTAATGAGAAATTTTCTAGGTGGAGCCTGTAATCAATAATTAGTATACATTGTAGTTTCGAACTCAATAAAAAGTAAATTTAGAAAAGCCAAAGTGAAAGAAGTTTAAAAAAGAACATTGCCTTAAATAAGTGCAATTTCTTAAAAAAAGTAAATTTTATAAAAAAAAAAAGATAACTATTCATATTCCTAAACAAAGTAACTTTTCTTAAAAAATTACCTTAGCGGAAAGAAGTACATTTGCTTCAAAAAAGTAAATTTTCATACAAAAGGTACCTTTTCATAAAAAAGTAAATTTTCTTACAACAAATTGTCTTTTCTTAAAAATGTTAATTTTCTTTAAAGAGTACCGTTTTTGTGAAACAAAATAACTTTTCTTGTGATAAGTACCTACTCTCAAAAATGTACCCATTCTTGAAAAAAGGACCAATTCTAAAAAAATTCGCATTTCTTCAAAAAACCTTTTCTGTAAAAAATTACTTAAAAAAATGTATTTTCTTACAAGTACCTTTCCTTTCTCGAGATAAGTAGCCTTTCTGGAAATAAGTTCATTTTCTTAAAATAGTTACATTTTCCTAAGAAGAGTACGACTTCTTTGAAAAGTAGCCTTTCTTAAAAAAGGACCTCTTTGTAAAAATATGCATACCTTTATGGCTTCTTCTTCTTCTTAAAAATAGATTTTTTTTAAACATTAAACATTAGATTAAAAAATTATTTGTAAATAATAGAAATAACATAACATTGACATTATTGAAATTTGTAACAACTCTTAATGAAAGAAAAGAGCAACTAAATAAACAAAATAATGAAAACATATTGCTTAAAAGTTAAATAATTGCAATAGTACTACTAAACAACAAGAAAGAAAAGAAACATGGAAACAAGAAAAACCCCTACACTACATACATAAGTTTTTCTTGAAAATAAGTATACCCAAGAAAAATATAAAAACCTTAATTTCATTGTCTTTAACTATGGAAAATATAAAACACAAAATATTTTCTGCACTTTTATAAATAAAAGAAAAAAGGATGTAAATTATTTTCTCATACACTTAAAACTAAAAAAGAAAACAAATGATAAACACATGAGAATTAAGTTCAGAAAGAAAATGAATTTAGGTAATAATCTAATGAGAAATAAGTGTATTAGCAAAGAGATTTAAACACAAAAAAAAAACTTTCTTGTAGTATTACAAATTAAAAGAAATGAGTAGAAAAACCTTTAGCAAAGGAATGCAGTTTTAATCAAGACATTGAACGTTTATATTGCATCAAAATATGGCAATTTTTAAACGAACAAAAGCAGAAAAAAAGAGAAAATTTCCAATTTGTAACAATAGAAAGTGACCTACTAAATTTGCAACATCATTATCCAGCATTTCGTTCAAATCAGCAGTCGTCCATCACCATCAAAATCATTATCAACGTTCTCACCAACAACCTCATCATCATCATACTGCTGAATTATTAACCCTACCTCGTCAACGGAGCCAGCGCTGGGAGGATATATGTACTTTCGGGCGGGTTAATTTTTTTTTTGATGAAGCGTATATCGAAAACGTAATCTATAGGTGATTTTGAAAAATTTTGCTCAAGAGACCGTAGCTCTAAGTCGGATTTGGAGCCCCACAAAATTTCAAAATAGATATATTTGCATATATAAAGGGCTTTTCAACAGAGACGCTACAAAAGTAAAACGATAGGGACAGCAAACGACGCCATATTTCTTCCCGCTCTTTTGACATTTCTCTTCAGTAAGGTTTGCCATTTCATCGTGGAAAGATATACGAGCATACAACGAGTCGAAATTATTAAAATTTACTACCGAAATTTGGAGTCAGTGGCCTCAACTTTAAGAGCCCTACGTCCAATTCATGGTCGTCACCAGATCAACAATTGAGCGTGTAGTGGAAAAACTTGAATCCACAGGCACAGTACAAAATGTTCCCGTACCAGTGAGACAAAGAAGTGTCGTAGTGTCGAGAATATTGCTGCCGCTGAGGCTTCAGTTCGAGAAAGCCCAAATGTGTCTCTCACACGTCGTTCTCAAGCGTTGGGCATCTCTATGACGTCGTTGTGGCGAATTTTGCGAAAAGATCTTGGCCTACATCCTTACAAGATCAAATTGACGCAAGAACTGAAGCCGCCTGACCACCATAAGCGTCGTATGTTCGTGAATTGGGCTGAGCAACAACCTGAAAATGATTCGGATTTTCATCGGAAAATCATCTTCAGGCTCATTGCTGGCTGAATGGCTTCGTCAATAAGCAAAATATGCGTTATTGGTCAGACAGCAATCCACACTTAATCCATGAGTCATCATTGCATCCCGAAAAATTTACGGTTTTGTGCGGTTTATGGGCCGGCGGCGTCATTGGGCCGTACTTCTTCCGTGATGATCAAGACCGGCACATTACTGTGAATACTAATCGCTACCGTTCAATGATAACCGAATATTTTTGGCCCCAATTGGATAATATGGACTCGGAGGACATGTGGTTCCAAGAGGACGGCGCCACAAGCCACACAGCGAATGCCACAATCAATTTATTGGAAACCAAGTTTGGTGAACGTGTTATCTCACGAAATGGCCCAGTCGATTGGCCGCCACGGTCGTGCGATTTGACGCCGTTAGATTATTTCCTGTGGGGCTACGTCAAGTCTATGGTCTATGCCAACAAGCCAGCGACGATTGATGAACTTCGTACGAATATCGAACGTGAAATTGCAGCAGTATCGGCCGATTTATGTCTGAAAACCGTCGAAAATTGGGTTCAGCGTATGGGCTTCTGCAAGCGTGCCCGTGGTGGCCATGCAAAAGAAATCGAGTTCCATATATAATGACATTGAACGTACTTTCACAGGAATACAGAATTTCATTGGTATCTAAAACCGGTTTTCTTTTATTTAAAAAAACTTTTGTAGCGCTCTTATTGAAAAACCCGTTACGTAGAATAATTTAATTAAATTCGTCATAAAATCGGATAGAATTATAGTGGATTCCTCAATGTGGGCTTGTTTGAAAGGTATTTTTATCACCTTTCAGAATCTGATACCATTATTTTTATTTTTAGTAGAGATATTAGGAATTTTTTGTCGAAAAATAGCCTAAAATGAACTTTAAACTAATAAATTCTGAATTATCTTCGAATTTTTTCCAGTTTTTTTTTGAAGATTATGAAAGTTCAGATAATTTCCAACAACTTTTATTACGGTAAATTTTTTTGTTTTCCAACTCCTTTTTGTAGGAAAATCGATCTGGAAAAATCAACATTTTCAAGGTTTCAACAAAAAAACACTATTAACACTAATGTATATTTTGAAAATTTGGGTGGCTCCAAATCCGACTTAGAGCTATGGTCTCTTGAGCAAAATTTCTCAGAATCACCTGTAGGTTACGTTTTTGCTATGAGCTTCATCAAAAAAAAAACGTTCCATACAATTTGACCCGCCCTAATATACTTATAACCGTAAGGTAGTTGTAATTGTTTTAGTTATAATTGTTTAAAAAATAAGAAGAAATTAAAAGAAAAAAATTATGAATTTTGAAAACTAAAACTACATTTTCTTTTCTGGAGGATGAAGGGTACAAGATAGTGGGGAAATTTGCTGGTCAACGGTTATCAAGTGATGTGAGGGGGATAAACTGGCGCAAGGTTAGTCATTGGTGTTTGTTTTTTTGGTTATAGATTTGGCCATGTTTTCGGAAAAATTTCGGTTTGATTAACTAATGCTCAGTTTCACAGTTGATAATTCTTCATTTAAATGGAATTTAAATGCCACATGTTTGTGTCTTAATATGCAAATTTTTCTATCAGCTTTTAAATTGAGCTTTTAAAGGACGAGTGTGAACCTCACCCTAAGTCCTTGGACCTTGTGTCGAAAGCATTGTATTTTAGAAAATTTGTATGCTTACGCAGCGGGAACCCTGCACCTGGAATTTAAGACCTTAGAAGAGCTAGCTGTGCAACAGACCTTTTCTGAAAGGCCATGAGCATTTCCCCTTAAAATCTATATTGTAAGACCGTGCGTAACAAAAATCGCGCAATTTTTTTTTTTTAATAATTTTATTATTTTTATTTTATGCCAAAAAATGTATTCCAAAACTTTGAACATAAATATCTCCGGTAGTTGAGGGGCTAATGTGTAGTATAATATCTTCAAAAAAAGGCTTGAAGTCTTGTCCATTATCGGAGTGTAGCAAGAAATTAATACAGTAGTTTTTTTTTTAAATAGTACAGTTTTAACAAAAAATTAGGTTAACATTTTTTTTCTTAAATAAATCCCCAATGGGCTAATTAAACGAAATATATTTATTCAAAGATTTATACACTCTAAAAATGCCCATGTAATGATATTCATTTGAACCATATCAGGTTATAAATTCTTGAGATATGAGCGATTGTATAAGGATTCAATCAACTTTTTGAATTCAGAGCAGCAAACTCTGCAAGTCTTGAAATGTTGGTCTAGATCACACAATTGCTCTTAAAGTAATTTTATGCCAAAAAATATATTATATATATTATATATTTATATATTTATGATACATGGGTCATATTCATTATTGTCTGAGTGTATATGAACCAAGCGACACGTTAATCTTCTTCCACTTTTCTGTTTTCACTTCTTGTATTATTTGATGTGAAAAGTAGTTGGCCCTGGCGACATGCACAGGTACAGATTAACTAAAATTTATAACCCAAACAGCCAATGAAAAGGAACTGAGAAATAACAATTAATAGAGTTATAACACGTCATGACAGGAAATGTAATATATCATAGCAAAAGTATGTCGGTTCTTGGCTTTAACACCAAATCGAAGTGTGAAAATAATATAGTTTGGGTGCGTTTGTCATGTAATGGTTAAGGCAGGAAATTACCGAATCAGAAAAAGACGAAGTGCTGGCATGAAGTGTCAAAATTAACATAGTTACTATGAAATTAACTAAAAATTAATGATTATCTATAGAGAGATGTTTCTAGCTTTACTAAACTAAACACCCTCTAAATTATTGAAATACTGGCTACCAGTATATTTTCGAGATAATTTATCAAGATAGTGAGTTGAATTGAAACAAGAATCACAAAACAATTGTAAATACATATTAACAAGAATGTTTCAGTATTTGAAATTTCTCACTCTTTTAGAACACCACTCTGCATTATCTGATCAGCTTTATAGAAGTTACTCTTGTAGATATAAAATTATCCTTTAACAATGTAACTCTAGTCGCCATAACTGGTGGCATTGACGGCACTGATGGTTGTCAGCAATATCCGATTTTTTGTACACAACTCTGTTTCTTACAAGGAGACGTATTTCGGCTAGCTTAGGCTCAACGAAGCTATATAGATTTGTCAGCACAGGAATGCCTCCTCGAGAGAAGATGGGTGTTAAGACTAAGTGTAGTGGCAATAGCGATTAGAAAGAAGTTTTCAAGTACTCCTTGGGACACATGCAACAGACTCTTCCTACCAACGCAAGATTGGCTTTGGATAATGTTCTTGGGGTGAACCCAACCAAGACGGAACTGGTTCTTTTCCCGGGGTAGCCCAGGGTTACCCATTACCCACGAAATACGAAGTCTGTGCTGAACACAGTGCTTGACTTTCCGGGAATTTTTGATTGCTTTTTGGCCGAACCACTCTTTGACTAGAAGTACCAAGCTCGTATATCTGATAAATCAGGATGGAGCGGTCACATCCCTGGGCATAAGAGATTCGTAAATTACGATACAGATGGTTTAAAACTTGATGATAAAGTAGGCTTTGGTGTCTTTTCATTTCGAAAAAATTGTCTCATCTCTGTAGTGCCTAGAAGGCAGAGCTCTTAGCTATTAGAGAAGTTGGGGGTTGGCTACGAATTAATGGTCTAACTAAAGTCGGAATCAATATTTTCCCTGGTAGTCATAGTGAAGTTCTCATTAAGTACCTAGAGACTGTCTTCCTGAATTCAAGATCTGCCCTCGACTGTCATATAACTCTTAATGAGGTGGCAGAATTGTTTTATAACCGCCTTATTTGGGTACTAGGTCACATGGTAATACCAGGGAACTGCAAAGCAGATTAATTTGTTAAACTCCGGACCACCTTACATGCTCCAGGATAACTATAATGCGGATTATGCGCACATGCCTCTATCAACTTGCAATCACATCTTGCGGAATTGAGCAAATAATGGCAACTAATGGTAGTGGGTCACTAGTAGGCAACTGTGTACATTTCAAGATGATATGGTCCACCTTAGCTTGAAATGTACTCGAGATCAAGACCGGACGCCTCACTTATCGTGTCTGCCATCACAGTTCAATGGCTCACTGCCATGACATGCAGAGAGACGAAATGGCTTGAGAAATGACTATGGATTCAATAGAGCACCTTCTGTGTCTGTGGTCCTCTCTATCCAGAAAGCTGCAGAACATAGTGTTTCACATTTCTTTGGGAAATGAGCAAATCTGGTTGATGTTAGCATCCCCCAACTCTTGAGCTCTTTAATTCAATCAAACTGATTTACAGGGTAGAAATAAAATATATCATATTTTGGAGGGCTACAACGTTAAACTATTTTTCCACCCGAGCCTCTACTGAAAAAATCGGAAAGGCAGACCATTTGTGATTATATAAAAAACACAAGTAATTAATACACGCTTCTCTTGCCTGAACTAGATTACGTATATATATTGTTTGTGTACCAACACATATTGATAACCACGGTATAGTTAAAACCTTCTGAAAACAAAAGCGTGAGAGACAACAAAGACAGGAGAAGAAAAAGAGCAGCAGATTCTCATTTCATAAAAAAGGTAATGCAGTCAATGCAAGTACATGAAAAAGGGTAATTTTAAAATTTCAGTTTGTTGTATTAATATTAATAAATATAATCTAAATATTATTATGTTTGGGAGCAAATACGCATATGTTACCACGTAAGTAAATGGAGGCTTGGAGGAAACACACTAATGCTTCCACATCGGTATATGGATGTTTGAGATGAAGCACGCATATGTTTCCACGTAAAAGCATAAATATTTGTCAGTAAATATGCTAATGTTTGCATTTAAATACACCTGAGTTGGGGACTTGCAAACATATAAATGTATAAAGTGTGTTCCAAATATATACATGGTTCCTGCAGAATATGTTTGGGAGAATATGTTACAGAGGCCGTTTTTATTTCAGCTTGTATATACCCGACAGAGGATGGTCGGGGGGCATCAAATTGAACGAGTTAGGTAAACCTACTCTAAAAGTCTGGTTCTAGATGTGCAATTCTAATTGCAGCAATTCTTCATGATTCTCCTTTGGAATTGCAATTTCTGTTTGTGCAATTCTGGTTTCTATTATTGCTGCTTCTGACATTCGTATAATTCTGAGGCATATGCAGACTGTTCGTGTGAAATTTTTACGAATGAGTAAATGAAAAAAAAAGTGTCAAATTATTCTGTAGCCGCCATTACTAAAAAATTACGAATGAGAAGAACTGAAAGAATTGCAGAGTTCATGCAAGTTTTTTCCTCGTTCCATTCTTCTTACCTCTCTCTCCTACGAACTCATGAATTGCAGCAATTATAATTGCACGTCTAGAAACAGACAAACCTGAGATAAATTTCTCACAGATGATTTCGATAAGCTAACCATGTCCAGGTTTTCGCTGGATATGTGTATCAAGTGGCACGTCTTATTTCTATTTATTTATTTATTTTCGAATCTCATCGGTTTATTCTTCATCTCAATTGCATCAATGCTACTCATTGGCGTTACCATTACCCAATAAATAGGTATCATCGCTGGTCGTAAGCAGCGGGATTTCTTCGTAATAAAATAAATAAATGGTTTCCCATTACATCCCATGAAGGGACTGGGCAGAACTTCTCACAATCACTGAGCTGTGCGCTTTCCAGTTTTCACTCACTGATTGGTACATACAGTATTACACCGATTCCGAACGGTAATTTGAGAAGCTTTTTCATGGCTAGATACTCGATAGTGTCGCCGTCACTATGCGAGGTGACCGCCGCCGAAAGAAAATTTGAAGGTGGTCAGATCCGGGTTCGAACCCAGGATCTCATGTACAAGAGCCGCGCACACTAACCATTGCACCACCGACGGCCTTCGTAATACAGCTGAATAATTTGTAGAGATAGTTCCGGGCTAAGGCTTTCTATGATGAAATGTCACACTGTGCTGAAAAAACTTTTGCCAATGTTTCTTGTATGTTTATGCTTGAGATGTTTTTCAATCATTGGCATAGTAAAAAATTCTCAATACAATTGCAATTTCGTTTCAATAGCATACCAGCAAAAATAGTTTGCAATTTTGAAACTGTACTTGCAGCTGAAAGCTCTACACTACATCATGCTTTAAAAAATACTGTACTGAACAATGTTGTAGTTAAAAGCTTCTGAAAAATACTAAAGAAGGAGTGAAATTCGTTCTTGAGGGTCTAATGTGGCTCCTTCTATCCGTTAAATTTTGTTTCGTATTAAATGATATAAACTCCCATTCGAATGGCTGAGGATAAAATAATAACACAATTAGGGTGTTCACAAGAGTGTCCTAACTGTTGTTTGTGTCGTATATACTAAAGTTCTACAACAGTTGTACAACTGTAGTAGATTTTTTCCCTACAAAAGTGTTGTACGATAGTATAGCTTTTGAAGATATGTTTGTGTGGTGTACTAAGCGATCAGCTGGCACCATTGGTTTACCATTAAATCATACATACACTCCGGTTTAGTTATTTAAAAGCACTAAACATTCCATATTCAGCAGCCTGTATCTTTTGCAATTTGTAACCGATTGCAGAATTTTAAAATAGAAATGGAAGCTAGACATCTTGAGATATAAAAAAAAATGACAATAGTGGTTCCTTAAGTAAAGAACTTTTTTTGAGCAATTTATAAAAAAAAAGTCCAAAAATGTGCTACTTTTTTTGGTTCACTTCAATGAAGGCACTTTATTATTTTTTTATTATTTTTAAAGTAAGCGATGATTTTTTGTAGAGAGCGTTTGTTTATTACAATTTATTACATCTTAATCATTTTACGACTCAAAATGGCAAAACAAAAAATTTGAAATCTATCGGAAAAAACTAAAATCGATGCTCATCGTTCTGAAGGATATTCTAACCGCGCAATAGCTAAAAAATTGGACGGAGCCAAACAGTTGTCCACAGTTACATCGAGGACATCATACATCAAATTTTAAAGGAAGTGTTTCATTGTCTTTATCTACGTATGAGAAAAGAAAAATCATCAGAATTGCTTCTAAATCCGCCTTATCCTTGTCAAAAATAAGAGCTCAAGCTGGAGTGGAAGCGAGCAAGTCATCAGTATGCAGATTAATTAAGAACTGTGAGTATCTTAAATACCTGAATTTACAGACACAAAACCGCCACTTAATGGTATGTGCAGCCAAGAGGTCATGTAAATGACTGGAGAACCGTTGTATTTACGGATGAGAAGAAGTTTAATTTGGATGGGCCTGATGGATATAGCTATAATGTCCATGATCTGCGCAAAGAACATCGTGTTTTGAACCGACATTGCTATTATGCTATTACGTACTATGGCACCATCGCTCTTGAATTTCAAAAGGGCAAAGATGACTGGTGCAAGCTATAAAAAGTTATTGGAATCGGCTTTCCCCAAGTTCAGTGAACTATATGGTCCCATATCTTGGATTACAACAGGATAATGCCCCTATACACAACGCCAGAGTAGTAAAGAAGTTCATTGCAAGACAAAATTTTAATATTCTTGACTGTCCACCCTATTTGCCAGATCTAAATATTATCGAACTGTCTCGTAAGGCCTATAAACGAGGTAGACAATTTGATGACAAGCAGTCACTAATTCAGGCCATTAAGGATGCTTGGAATCAAATTTCGTTGGATTACATAAATTCTCTTTCTCTCTCAATGAAAACCCGTATATTTGAAGTTAGTAAAAACAAAGGGGGTTGTACCCATTACTAATAGTTACACAAGTAAAGCTGTTTTTCATTAAAATTAATTAAAGTTCCTCTATTCAAGTGAACCAACAAAATAGCACATTTTTTGACTTTTTTTTTATAAATTGCTCAAAAAAAGTTTTTTAGTTAAGAAACCAATATTGTTAAGATTTTTTGATGTGTTAACATCTATAGCGGCGTATAGGGACGAAATCTATTAAAGTCAAAATCTGCTAAAACCAGATTTTATGCTGCTGCTAAAACCATCGCAGTCGACGTTATAGTGACATACTAATACGTCAGCTTCTTCGTATAAAGTATGTGTGATGTTGTGTGTTTGGTTGTTTCGTTGCTGTTGATATGGCAAACATGTGGTTATGTGACACACGTATACGTCAGCTACTTCGGACAAAGTATGTGTGATGTTGTGTGTTTGGTTGTTTTTATTTTAGGTACCCCCCCTACACCCACCACCCACACAAACACTCAACGACACAGCAAGAACAAATAACCAACATATCAGTAGTAGTTGTAGTTGTCCAATAAATGTGGGTGCGGAGCACTCTCAGAGCAAAGAGAGTAATGACGTATTATACGTATATAAAAATAAGATAGCAAGAGAGCAACGACAATTTTGTGAACTTGTGTAGCGTATGTACGAATATAACTAGGTATGTATGTATATACAAGTATCTGTTGTTTTGCATTCTTTGACTTTTGTGGGAATAAAACAAAAAGTATTGAGCAAGAAAATAATGACACATGTGCTTGCACTGCGTCTTTAAATAATTTTAAGTATTAATAATATTTAACTGTAACGGCATCATATGATTGAACGCTGTTTTTTATTTTCCAATGTAACATTTACGAATGTGTTCATAGAAATCGAACAGGTACCGTGTAGCAAAAAGGTGTTAACACATCGCCCGTGAGTTCGAACACTCATTGGATTTTTTTTATATCTTAAGATGTCTGGCTTCCAGTTCCATTTTAAAATTCTGCAATCGGTTACAAACTACAAAAGATACAGACTGCTGAATGTGGAATTTTTAGTGCCTTTAGATAAGTGAACCGGAGTGTATAAGGGAAAATAAACAAAACATATTAAATGAAAATTTTCGATATCTCTCTTTGTAATCGAAATATCGGCCGTTCAAATTTTGAAAAATTATCGAAAATAGTTTTTACATTTTACCAAAATTCAAAAAATCAAGAAAAGCAAATTAAGGAACAGAGGTATTTCAAAATAATCGTCTGACAAAAAGATCGTGCGACAAAAACCCCCGTTATCCGGATTTTGGAGGCCTATAACTCATAAAATAGGAATTTCCCCCAAGTTTTGTATTTAATATTTTGTGCTGAAAATCGAGTGTTCTATCCCCTTCCCCATATAATTTTTGATTCGACAGCAAGATATAAAGTCGAAAACTTTTAAAAGAAAATAATAAAAAGAATCATGAATTGACATAATTAAAGTTTTGTTGTCTTAGATCCTCGTTATTTTTGAAGTTGTAATTTCCTTTAAGGCTAAGAGATCGAATTACTCTCGGATTCGAACTCACATTCGCTAGACAATAGTTTCGATGATTGTGAAGCATCATCTTAAGCAGCGTCTAGCCCGTTAAGCCACTGCGGGGTGTATTCACACTAGTCACTAACCGAAGACATAATTTATTGTGCAGAGTGATTGTTTGTCGAAAACTTGCACTTTTCGAAACAACTTACAACCCGGCTTCGGGGATAGGCGGGTTTCTGAATACTCTTCTCACAATCAGCTGACTTTGACAATTTAATTAATTAGAAGTCGCCCAATAACATCTAGTGCAAAGTGTATTTATATCAAGTGGAAGCTTTAGCACACCTGATTTCAGTATTTTCATGACGTTGTACCTAACAACTATCAAATTCATGTGTATTTTGCTTGTGTACATGCTTGTTTACTTTTATTGTTTGTATACATACATGCACAATCTGACACAACGTCGGTACCAAATAAAGACCAAATGCCTGTTGTTTCTGCCTACACGCTGAAAAATATCGGCCTCTCTAATATATTTTCCCAAACATATTCTGAAGGAACCATGTATATATTTGGAACACACTTCAAACATTCATATGTTTGCAAGGCCCAAACTTACTTATATTAAAATGCCAACAGTGTCTTGTTTACTGACAAATTTGTATGGTTGTACGTGGAAACATATGCGTTCTTAATACCAAACATCCATATATTTACTTGGAAGCATTCTCGTGTTTCCCCCAAATCTACATATACTTACGTGGAGACTAATGCGAATTTCCTCCCAAATATAATAATATTTAGAAAGGAGTTATTCTTCGATTTCAATATACGAGTATCTGTACTATTTATTATAATTAATTTTAACAATATAAATCCACATTTAAAAATAATTAATATAAAAAATTAATAGATTTAAAACGGCCTTTTACATTTATATGCATTGAATGCATTATTTGTTTTCCCTCATGAACTGAGAATCTGCTGCTTTTTTGCTTGTCCTTTATTTATTGTCTCTCACGTATTTGTTTTCAGATGGTTTCAGCTATGCGTTGGTTATCACTGCGCGTTGGTACACAAACAAGATATTTTAATACAAATCTAGTTAATGCAAGCCAAGCGTGGATTAATTACTTGAGTTTTTTGATTACGCTTATTTCACAAATGGTCCGTCGTTCCGCTTTTCTCAGTAAATGCTCGGACAGACAAAGGGCTTCACGTTCTTGCCCTTTCCAGCTTCTTTCATCAAAATCATTTCTCACTTTGGTAGCACACATACATATAGACGAAACATATACACAAAAACCAAAATATTACCACAAACCATTTCACCGTTTTAGCCTTCGTTTATTCTTTTTGATCAAGCGCTTTTGATATCCTCTGTGCGATGAACCATTGACGACTGAATACATGAAACTGAAACGCAATACAGTAGCTAAAATAAGAAATATTTCGTCTGCAATTTACACACACATTCAGGAATATTTATGACTCACTGACGGCGAGAATAATGCAAAAATACAGAGACACACTTACAATATAGACTCTCTCTCTATCCTTTTAACGTAGAATACATTATACCGTAAGGTCACAAAATTTTGAAAAAATGTTTGTCACTTTCATTATAAGTTTTTAATACTTTATGCATGCACTGAAGAAAATTCAAGTATGGTCGTAACATCTTTAATATGTCTTCTTTTGATTTGTATTTAAATAATCATATTGCTACATACAATTTTTTTGATTCTATAAGTATCAAAATTTAACTCCTTCAAATTTTGTATTAATTTTCATATGCTTTGTATTTTATGTATTATAACATCATGTGTAAGAGCAGTACGATTATCTGTGTGTTCATCACAGAACCAGTGTGAGAAAGAGAAGAAGTATAATGACAATGCATGTTTTATGTGAACATTACAGAACCAGTGTTGCCACATGCAGTATTTACACTTGTTTTCAAAAGTGCATCGAATTGATATAAAGTGTACCCAAATTTTGTTAAAAACTATCCTAAATTTGTAACATAAGAATTAAAGATAAATTTGATAGATTTAAATCATTTATCAAAAATTATATTTAATTCATATATTTTAATTGCAAAATGACTAACGTATTCTCCGTCTGACCTATGCGCCCGTGTTATCTAACACAGGCTTCATATTTCTTTTTATTCTCCTTCTGTCGAGAGAGCATAGGCAGTGCAGCAAACCCAGCTGTATTTGTATCACAAACATAAATATATGTGGGTCGGAAACACATATATTATAACATATTAAACATTGTGTCTCAAACATGTAATATTGAATAGCAAACACAATGTGTTTGGACGCAAGTATATTATATTTGCGACAAGCCCCAAACACACTTTATATTTCCATCCAAACAACAACAAAATACAGTTTTTTCAGCGTGTACAGTTACAACAACGCCTAATGTTTCCACTTGATATAAATACACTTTGATCTAGTGCCACCATATTCTTCAATACGCCTTGAATTGTAGTATATGCATTTATGACAGGGTGTTCACATATGTGCTATTGGAGGTCTTATATATTCTTACAACCTACAACCTAGTACGCCTTGTGAATTCCCTAAATATGTATAAACTCCTATTCCAAATTGGGTATATTGACAAAGTCCCACTCCAGAAAAAAACTTTAATCCGATTAACACCAAAAGCCATGTTGGGGTCAGAGAAGTAATCGAACCCACGTTCTAAAGTGCAAGAGCAGCGCGCACTAACCCCTGCAGCACCGTTGGACACTTTTAATAAAAATAAATTTTTAAATTATATTTTTCTTTCTTTGGCTTCTACATAGTTTTTATATCTTAACATAAGTTATTCGTTGCCCGTTTTCCAGTTCTGAGTAGATTTTAAACTTTCTTATTTACTTGATGTTTGATTTAGATTTCTTGTTTATTTACTTTTGGTGTATTTTGTATTTACAATATTACAGCAGATAGTCTTTATCAATACTATTCAATATTTCACAGAAATTTGTCTATAGTAACATGGGTGCCAAGGCGACTGTGAGTATCTGCACCTTAACCACAGGTTTATCTTTGTTGGACGCTCTAAAAATAGAGCTGGGCTGATTATTTAAGGGATATTCTTGAATTGGAACAACAATTATCGCCTTTGTAAAACATTTCTTTACTTTTTCTCAATCGTTTATGGAAAACGATATCATTTCAAACAAAATCTCCTTAATTCTGTGACAACTTCTCTTAAACTCAATCTTCAAAATTGTAAGGTCTACCTTTCTTGTCTCTCCTCAGAAAGGTGCAAGTTGTTGCTTTGTCTTCTTTGTAATATTTAACAGACGAAGACTAAATATGAACAAAGGCAAATCTGAATACAATAACAAAAAAATAACAAAATAACAAAAAAGCAAATATAATAATAATTGTGTGAAAGGCAAAGTTTTTGCCATCAGCTGGGGATACAATGCCAAGGCAACAAATTCTATTGTGTCCAACATTGCAATAAAACTTTCATTATTTTTGGCCAACAAAAAAATCACAAAGTAGATCTTTCAAAAGTTAAATGCTGAAGAAAGGACACAACAAAGGACGTAAGAAAGTTCAGAAGAAAATATCTTTGAAAATTAACTTTTGCCCGACCTAAACTCTGTTACCTTTTCGACATTGCAGTACTTTCGTATTTTTCGTATCGCATCTAGTGGAATGAATATAGTTACATTTAAGACATGACAGACATTCATTGAAAGTCCTTATTGTGAAGTTCCTTCACACGTAGCTCCGTTACTGTTGCAGTCGGCAAGAATAGAGATAAAGGAAAGGTTGGCAGTTTATTCGTGAAGTAAAAATACTTTATTTTCTCATCATGTCTCACACAATAGCAATCCTTGTCTTCATCCTTGCCGCCATTTATCTACTTTTTGTAATGTTTTAGGGGGAGTTTATCTGTACACACAAAAAAAAAGTTATAATGCTAGTTAAAGTTGCAGGATGTCAGAAAAAGTTGCACACTTCGGCATCTACATAATAATAGATGCAACAAAATTTAAAAATTTTAAGGGTTTGCGAAAGTTTAGAAAAGTTAATATGTCGAAAATGCATGGGCAAATGTAATAATATTACCCGAGTGTGCTCTAAATGTAGATAATGGGATTTGAGAGCCGTATTGCAATTACACCGAAACAAAAAAGGTTTGCAAACGATCGGAAAATTGTGCTAATTTATTATAATGCTTGGCGGCACCAGGCAAGAGACAAACTTAAGGTTCACAAACATACATTGATATAGTTATAAGCATTATTCATCTCAAGCATCAGTAGTTTTTTATTCGTTTTCTAGATATTCTTTAGAACATGCCATATTTTGCTGCATCCAGAAAATGTATAAGATGTTTGCTATCCTTTTAAATATAATTTTAACAAAATTGGTTTGCGCATAATATAAATGATAAATTTTTATATATTAGAGCAATGACTTACAATAGAAACCCTACTGCATCAGAGTTGTACTAAGAAGTAACTACACCTCACTTTAGTGACCGGAAATTTCGTCCACGGCTCTTATTGAAACGAATTTTGTTAGTATTCAGGTATAAAAAGGTTTTAATAGTCTCAATATTTGCTCCTTAATGAATTTCTGTACCAGCTGTATGCAATTCACACGTAGTAATTCGATTAATATGCTAAATGAGGTGTTTGAAGGAATATTTGAGTCATAAATCCAGCAATTGAAAACCGATTAGTCTAAAAATTACATGAGGTATCAGGGGACACCCGGTTGGAACGAAGTTCCTTTCGGTATATACTTTACTATGCTATAGTTAGTTCCAACTAGAGTGTCCAAAACCGAAACCGGTTAACCGGTTTTTGTGCTCTTAACCATGTGCCGGTTTTTTAAAAAACATAATTTTCAAACAAACCGGAAACCGATTATTTGACGTTATTTAACCGGATTTTACTTAAATTATGTGATTTTCAAATTTTAATGAAATTTTGGAATTAAGAAACATGATTGCAATTCTCAAACATGATTTTATGTTCCAAAAAGATATAAATGACATTTCCAAACAATATGTTTAATCAAATTTCAAAATCGTTTTATGACATGAGTAAGAAATAACTACAAAATATTTAAGAATTAATTGGACTGTCCAAACATATTTTTTCAAATTTAAAAATTACAATTATTATATGTGTAATTTAATTTAAGGCAAAAACTGAAAAAACCCGGTTTTACCGGTTTTTGACAAAATTAAAAACCAAAAACCGGTTTCTGATTTCTTGAATAAGCTGATTTTTCGACAAACCGAAAACCTGCTTCTTGAAAACTTGATTTTTCGATCAAACCGAAAACCGGTTTCCAAAAAATTACGGTTTTTTGGACACTCTTGAAATATACAATAATTTAATTGGGTCCTTAAGGTAAGTTCCTTTTTGTACAATGATAAACTTTTTTTAAGAAATTTTTTTTTATTGAATGTTTAAAAAAAGAAATTATTCTAGGTCCATTTTATAAGAATATTTTATTTTCCCGAAAGGTTCTTTTGAAAGAAAAGGTACTATTTTTAAGAAGAAGTACTTTTAACGGGTTTTTCAACAGAGGCGCTACAAAAGTAAATCGATAGGGCCAGCAAACGACTACATATTTTTTCCCGCTCTTTCGACATTTCTCTTCAGTAAGGTTTGCCATTTCATCATGGAAAGATATGCGAGCCAAGAACGAGTCGAAATTATTAAAATTTACTACCGAAATTTGGAGTCAGTGGCCTCAACTTTAAGAGCGCTACGTCCTATTTCTGAATTTCATTTCTGGCTGAATGGCTTCGTCAATAAGCAAAATATGCGTTATTGGTCAGACAGCAATCCAGACGTAATCCATGAGTCATCATTGCATCCCGAAAAAATTACGGTTTGGTGCGGTTTATGGGCCGGCGTCGTCATTGGGCCGTACTTCTTCCGTGATAATCAAGACCGGCACATTACTGTGAATGCGTATAGCTACCGTTCAATGATAACCGAATATTTTTGGCCCCAATTGGATAATATGGACTTGGAGGACATGTGGTTCCAACAGGACGGTGCCACAAGCCACACAGCGTTCCGTTCAATGATAACCGAATATTTTTGGCCCCAATTGGATAATATGGACTTGGAGGACATGTGGTTCCAACAGGACGGCGCCACAAGCCACACAGCGAATGCCACAATCAATTTATTGGAAACCAAGTTTGTTAAACGTGTTATCTCACGAAATGGCCCAGTCGATTGGCCGCCTCGGTCGTGCGATTTGACGCCGTTAGATTATTTCCTGTGGAGCTACGTCAAGTCTATGATCTATGCCAACAAGCCAACGACGATTGATGAACTTCGTACGAATATCGAACGTGAAATTGCAGCAGTATCGGCCGATTTATGATTGAAAACCGTCGAAAATTGGGTTCAGCGTCTGGACTTCTGCAAGCGTGCCTGTGGTGGCCATGCAAAAGAAATCAAGTTCCATACATAATGGCATCGAACGTACTTTCACAGGAATAAAGAATTTCATTGGTATCTAAAACCGGTTTTGTTTTATTTAAAAAAAACTTTTGTAGCGCTCTTGTTGACTACTTCTTCTTGAACTACAACCAAGAGTGAAGCATGTTAAACATTCTTCGATTGATTATAGTAGAACATTGAAGTGGAAAGACAAAGAGACGATGCAACTACAATATTTTGTGCATTATCCTAAAATTGTATAAAATTTGTAGGTGCACACTTTTCCACGCCAGTATACGTTTTTTGAGATTCCTTTTGGTTTTTTTTGTTTTGTTAAAAACTCACAATTGCCGTGCTCATGACATCCTTTGCGGCTGCTTTATAGTTGCCAGTTTTACAACGACGTAGTTTCGCAAAGTTTGTTGATTTTCACTTTGGGCGGCATGTCAGTAGACAAACTAAGTTAATTTCAGAGAAAGCAGAGATGACTCTATTTCGGAAAAATGACATTGAACATTATAAGGTAGAGCAGCAAATAACAGGGAGGGTGAAAACTGCAATTTCGGTTTTAATTTGAAGGACATCCATATATGGGAGGCCAAACACAAACACATACATACAACTCACTTCATTAAGGACATTAACAGTGAAATGCATTTATACACCAAAAAACACATACTGGCATGCAACATCCTACACTTCAACACATTTATACGCTAAGGTTGAGACTGGTAGATACTTTCCAAGAAGGATAAACTTTATATTTCACTCTGATCGTAGCCATAATGAAGCGAATATGGATGTTGTATCATCGAATGACTGAATAATGTGTAGCTCCAGTTTAAAGTGAACTATTCTTAGTTGTGTTTTCTGCACAACTGTGCTACTGTATTTTTGTTGTTGCCAGAAGTGAGCTGAAAACAAATATACCATTAAAAAGGATAATCAACCAAATACTCGACATCCTTTAAACTTGCACTTTCTCTTACAGTGTAAAATTGTACACACATTTTTGCAGAAACACACTTGGTTAGGTTTTTATTATTCCACAATAGCAAGTCACTTGTTTTACAGTGGCAAAACATTGCAAACAATTTCTACCACAGCGATTTTCACATTTCAATTTAATGTAAGTTTATTAATTTTAAGCTGCCTCAAGACCACAATGGCTGATGTGCGGTATAAGTGCAGCTGCCGTCACGACGTACAGAGGTTTGATATTCGTTTGTTATGAACAAAAGTTCGTAGTTTTCATAAATTTTTTTCTGTGTCGCACTCAGTACTTCTATATTTGAGTACGAAATTATTAAACATTACTGGTGGACCTTTTTTTAATAAATTTAAATTCATTAAATGGTTTGTTCTTGTTGCTTTTGATCTACTAACAATTTAAAGGAATTGACGCTGAGTGACCAACATGACACAAAAAGTTACTTTCACCTTTCTAGTCGGTGCATTGTGGAAAACGTGCCATAGTTATTTCGCAAGACTGCTTTTCGTTTTCTGTAACGTTTAAACAGGCAATACAGTTCTTATGAGTTACGTGCTTGGTCATGTTTTAAGATCTATGATAAACTTATTAGTTGGTTGATAGTTTTAATAATATGGACTGCTTTTAATACTTTTTGGAATGAAGTTCCTTATCGCACGTTGCGGGATGCAGGTTGAATGAAAAAAAAAAATTAAACAACTTTTGTTTTAACATTATTATGCTACATCCCACTATTATCCACTATATTGTTTACTTTTGCTTTGGTTTATGTCTAGACTAACTAGAAGTCTCACATATGTTGGGAAAGTTCTTGGTTAATGGTTTCTTTCGCTATGTAATATATACTAGTTACTTCCAACACGCCTAAGGCGCCTTTTGAAAAACACTCTAATTTGAACGGATCTTTAAGAAAAGATACTTTTTGTAAAATGATAAACTTTTTTAAGAAATTTTTTATTTATTGAATGTATTTTTTTTTAAAAAAAATTATATTTTTAGGTTCCTTTTGTAAGAATATCTATTATATTTTCCCGAAAAGGTCCTTTCTTTAATGAGAGGTACTTCTTTTATTAAAAGCTAATGTTTTTTTTAAGAAAAGAAGTGCTTTCTGTAGGAAAAAGCCTAAGAGTATGAATTTTTTTTAAAAGTTTGTACTTTTTTAAGAACAGGTAATTTTTAAAGAAGTGGTACTCTTTTTTGGAAAAGGTTATTTTTTTTTTAAAAAAATTTACTTATTTTCAGAAAGCCCACTTATATGTAGAAAGAAAAGGGATTATTTTATTTTGAAGAAAAGGAATTTTTGTAAGAAAAGGTATTTTTTAAGAGAAGGTATAATTTTTTTGAACAAACCCTTTTTTTACGAAAGAACACATACAATTTTAACAGTAGCTACTTATCTCAAGAAACGTTATTGGGTTGTACAAAAAAGATACTCTTTAACGAAAAGATAGCTTTTAAGAAAAGGCAATATATTGTAAGAAAATATACTTTTTTAAGAAAAGGTACCTATATTAAAAATAACACTCTTTTTAAGAAAATTAACTTTTTTTTGATTGCTATTTTTTTTGATAAGGTATTTTTTTAAGAAAAGGTAGATTGTTTGAAAATGTCAATAGGTATTTTTGTTTGAGAAAATTTACTTTTTTAAGAAAACGCATTTACTTAAGAAAATGTTATTTTTTAAACTTCTTTCACTTTGGCTTTTCTAAATTTACTTTTTGCTCGTTTCAAAACCATAATATATAATAAACAGGCTCCACCTAAAAAAATTTAACATTAAACAAAAAATATCCCCCGATATGTTAGTCTATACACAAACCAAACTAAAAGTACGAGTGTAAGAATGTAAGAGTAAGGGTGCTGCCAAATGTAATTTCATGCTCAGCGTTGTATTTCATGGGTTTGTCAGTCTTGCACTTTGGCTTTTCTAAATTAACTTTCTATTGGGTTCAAAACTACAATATGTAATAAACAGGCTCTACCTAGAAAACTTCCCTACAAACCAAACCAAACCAAAAGTACCCAATATAGTTGATAGTAATAAAGTAGTTAAAAAAAGTTGTTTAAAATTTTTTCATTTAGCCCCCATCCTGCAATGTGCGATAAGGAACTTCGTTCCAAAAATTTTCATCAAAAAGTGCCTTTTCTTATAAAAGTAAATATTTTCAAAAAAAAAAAAATACTTACTCATATTCTTAAAAAAGATACCTTTCCTTAAAAAGTTCTTCATCTTAAAGAAGTACCTTTGCTTAAAAAAACTAAATTTTCTTACAAAAAGTCAATTTTCTTAAAAAAAGTAATTTTTTTAAAATAAGTACCTTTTCTTAAAAAAGTATATTTTCTTGCAACAAATTGCATTTTCCTAAAAAAAACTAAATTTTCTTTAAATAATAGGTTTTTTTGTAAAACTAAATAACTTTTCTTGAGATAAGTACTTACTCTTAAAAATTTACCTATTCTTGAAAAAAAAAAGCAATTCTAAAAAAATTTCCCCTATCTTAAAAAAAAAATTTTTTAAAAAAAAAATACCTTCTCTGAAAAAAAACCTTTTGTTACAAAAATTCCTTGTGTTAAAAGTACCCTTTTGTTAAAATCAAATAATACCTTTTCTTGACATAAGTAGCCTTTCCGAAAAAAAGTCAATTTTCTTAAAAAATAACCTTTTCCTAAAAAGAGAAATTCTTTTGAAAAAGTACCTGTTCTTAAAAAAAGTTATTTGTAAAAAAATTTCATACTCTTAAGGCTTTTTCTTACAGAACGTACGTCTTCTTAAAAATATTACCTTTTCTTAAAAAAAACTTTAGATTTTAATAAAAGAAGCACCTCTCTTCAAAAAGGAACCTTTTCGGGAAAATATATTACTTATTCTTATAAATTTATTCAAGCTCAAGACCTTTTTAAATAATATAAAGCTTATTATCTTTATATTACTTTCAAAAAAGTCGAGCATAAAAATGTTCCAATGATACCAAGGCTGTCTGTATAGCTATTTCGGATCTTGCCAAGATCTTCATCAGCAGACGTTTTTGGTATGTTTTTGGTGAATTCTTCAAAAATATATATCCAGAAACCCTCATCATATTAATGAGAATTCCTTTATATACTCGTTTGAAGAATACCAAGCACTACCATTGGAACACCTTCATGCACAACTCTTTTTATTATGCCGTAAAACCATGTTGGAACTAACTAGTATATATTATAAAGCGAAAGGAACTTCGTTCCAACCGTGCACCTCATGCGATTTTTTTACTTTTTTTTTAAATGTGTGCTACAGTCTTTAGCAAACTTGGATCGGGACATGGGACTGGCCACGTAGGTGGACATGGAAAGTTTTTGATAGTCTCTCCTTCGGGAGTGGCCAGCAATGGTTCCTTCATAGGGCAGTCCAAACAGCTCACTATTTCCTAGAAGTATTTCCCTGGAAATTACTTTGTCGGAATCCTCTATTAGCTAGCTAGAGTGAGAAGACGAAACGAATGTTTAGCTAGCGATCACTGATGCGTCTTAAGTTAAATAGGTGACCCCGTCACTGGAGATCTTTGAACTAGCGGGAATATTATGTTGTCCTCTGAAAACGTATGAACCAATACTACTCGTCAACGACGAATCAAAAGCAAAGAAACAAAAATCCAGTTTCGCTACACTGCATTTTGGTCAGACCATAGTGTGGGGCTGAAACATAATCATCCTGGCAGTAGGTAAAACGCAAAACCCCGGAGGTGTGGTGTTGCCTTCCATCACCATTATATTGGTAATGAAAATACGAAATGAGAATGATATACATTAAACCGCCCTAGTTCTTGACGACACCCGCAACTTTATTATAAATGTAAGAACACTACACGCTGAAAACTAACGGCCCTAGCGACATATTGCAGGAACCATGCTCACGTTTACAAGCACTGTTTTCATGAATTTAAGAACTGCTGCTTTGTGTTCCTTTATCGTCTGCCACGTTTTTATTTTCAGTAGGTTTCAACATACAAATCTAAATTTGGGTCACAAATATATAGAATGGTCATAAATATATATAATGGTTAGTGTGCGCGCCTCTTGTACATGAGATCCTTGGTTCGATCCCTGCTATGACGACCTTAAATTTCTTTCGGCGGCGGTCACCTCGCATAGTGATGGCGACGCTATCGAGTATTTAGTCAAGAAAAAGCTTCTCAAAATACCGTTCGCAACCGGTGTAAAACTGTGGGTCCCAATCAGTGAGTATAAAAGTAGAAGCGCACAGATCACTGGTTGTGAGAAGCTCTCCCTAATTCCTTCATGGCATGTAGTGGGAAACCATTTATTTATATTTTAAAGTGCAACGAAAGAAGAAAATATAAAAAACGGAATGAAAATTTTGTTTTGCAAAAACGAAACAAAAACGAAACATGGTTATCTGTTTTTATGTTTCGTTTCACTTGATGTGTGCTGCGCCATAAGAAAGTAGGCACTAATAGCCAACGACGCTGTTTCGAAACAGTTTTGTTGCATTCAGTGTGTGTTGCTCGTATATAATGGCATGTATTTTCGACAACCACCCCCGAAACTTTGCAAAACAAAAACGTTTGTTTTGTTTCGCTTTCCTTGGTGTGGGTAGTCTCATAAGAAACAATGTTCTTTTGTTTTACGAAACCAAAAAACCACGTTTTGCTTTACCCGACGTGTTTTCAGCCTTAGTGAAACAATTGCACAACACATTTACTGGCTTAGAACACTAAGGCGCTGATGAGAAGAGTTACAAACTTCGAAACGATCGTCCACCAACATGGGTTCAAATCATACTGTTCATATATTTGTTCTATTAAAAACAAATTCAGATCGGATCTTACAAAAATCAAAATAACATGTTTGCTGATACTGGGTACTACACCCTGAAAAAAATAGCCCCAGCAACATATTGCAGAACCCATGTATATGTTTGCAAACATTGTTTTCGTGAATTGAAGATCAGCTGCTTTTTTGGTCCTTTGTTGTCTGTCACGTTGTCTGATTTCAGTAGTTTTCAACAAACACAAAACTATTATTTTAAACAGATAGTGATAAACAAAGTTGTAAAAAAATAATAAAGTGTATAGATATCAGCCTGCGAAGAATTCATACTATCATAAATTGAGGTGAAGTGATACTTTTCAACTCAATCGTTGAATCTGACGCCTTCACAAACATATGCAAACAATTGTGGGCAGTTGGCTGGAGTTGACACAAATTAACTAAAACATAAATATGATATCCAGGGTAACCCATCCTCATTTTTGATCGAAAATGTAAAAAATTTAGGAAAAATGTCTATATCTCGAAAACGAAGCGTCCACTCGAAAAAATAACAAATTTGTACGAGTTTCTAAGGGTTAGTTTTTGTCCAACTTAGTTTAACATTTCTTTGTTTCACTGTTTGACAAATTCAACCATGAAGAGTTACACAATTGAGCAGCGCATTAGGATTGTTGAAGCCTTTTACGAAAATGGGAGTTCAAATCAAAATGCATTTCGTGCAATTCGTGATTTTTTTGGTCAGCATTATAACTGTCTTAAGGACTTGACCAGAAATTGAGGATATGGACCTGGACGATATGTGGTTACAACAGGATGGTGGCAACGAAACAATGCCTCTTTTGCGCGAGAAATTCAATGGCCGTGTTATCTCAATTCGCGGCGATGTTAAATGATCGCCACGATCATGTGATTTGACAACTTCTTTGTTTGGGAATATTTAAAAGAGAAAGTGTACGTAAATAAGCCAAGAACAATTCAAGTAGAGTTGTGTAGTTCACGAACCAACTAATTCAATTGAACGATTCACTGTTCTGAACAAGATGAAATAGTTCACACTGTTCCGCTCTTTTGTTGCAGTAGTTCACTTGTTTCAGAAGATTTTCGTATTTCAGTTGTGCAGTTCCCTCTGGCATTTTCAAGTTCATGCTCTCTTTTTGCACAATAACTATAGCGCTGATCAACACTTTTATCCCAAAATATAAAAACATTACAGACACAGCAATATTTTGGAAACGGAATAACCCAATCGTTAAGCAGATCTCAATTTGTATCTCCGCGTAGATTTATATGAACTTATGCCTTCAATTATCGCGATTTAATATAAAAAGATACCACAGTATCTAAAATGCTTTAGAAATCTGCAAAAATCAGACCATTTTCACAATTATTCGCTCCGACTTAACTAAAACTACAAGTTGAACTGAAATGAGCTCGAAAGTTCACAGTTCATATGAACTGTTAAGCTGAAATGATTCAATAAACTTGTGAACTAAATGAACGAACTAGTTCATTCTATTCAGCTGAACTAAAAAGAGTGCTCACTTGAATGATGTAAAATTTCCAACTCTAAATTCATGAGCTAATGGATGAGATAACGACACTGAACCTCAATTGTGTCCCAGAGTCATTGAAAATATGGACGATCGGATAGAGGTATGCCACCGAAGTCGTGGCAAGCATTTGACCGATATTTTGTACCACACATAATTGTCATAGACCCTTCTATCTTAATAAAAAATATTAACGTAATTCCCGGAAAACTTTTTGTTTTATTTATAATTAACATCGTAAGTTTTGGTTGGACCACCCTTTAGAAGAAATTTCAGCTTGTTCATTCATCGAATAAATCAAAGTCTCTACTTGAAATCTCAGCTCATGACTACCACAAAAGCTGTGGGGATGAATAGGAGGATGACACGATATAATATCTCATATACTATTGCCCGGACTTTTGTATGAGTAGGATATAATATCTAGAATCTTAATTCACGTTGGATTTAACCAACATTCAGGGAGTTAAATTGAGTTATCTTAGGGTATTTTTACAGAGTACCAAGAAGTTCATCAGAGACTAATGTATTCCTCCTCTGCAGCTACATTGTGGAATATCGTAATATGGCATCGTATGCCTTAAACGCCTTTTAAACCATTGCACGACGATTTACAGATTCAACATAGGAAAAGTAATATGAAGGCTCCTGGTACCACAACGGTCCTGGTTGGACTAATATGACAATAATGGACAATAATGACAGCCACTTCTACCTAATCAGGACCATATTGATATTGTGATTATCATATACCAATCTTGGTATCATATACAAATCTCTACTACATGTTGAAATAATGCTATTTAGTACAGATGGATCAAATCGGCGGAAGAATTTCTGCCACTGGTAATTCTAACTTGGATTGTAAAATGTTTAGCTACCAGATTGTCTAATGAAAATAATTATGCTACGACTCTTCCAAAATAGGTAAATCTGTCCATAATACTAGTATGCGAATAGAAATTCGATGAAAGGCTGATGTCCTAGTGCCGCATACAATTTAAAGTTCATACGAGAGCGGATCAATAAGTCCGTGATTTTTCGAACTTCCCTCGTAGTTATATGAAATGCAACACTGCTCCCGTCAAGTACCACCTGTTAGTAGACTACTGTCAAATTTTGGGCCAGTTCCGTCATTTACTTTGCGTTTAAAAGGTGTTCAAAATATACAACATCGTGCATTTTTTTAAAACTGTAAAAAAGTGAATTTCGAGTGCTCATTAAACATTAGTTTTTGCGAAAAAAATCCTTCAATCAAACGAAGAAAAGGCTTGATAAATACTATGGGGACTCTCCACCATCTGCGTGGTAAAAAAGAGGTTTACTGACTTTCGTTGTGGTCGCCCAACTACAAATGCTGCTGAACGCTCTGGACGGCCAATTGAGGTCAATACACCCGAAAATGTCGAAAAAATCCACGATATCGTGTTGGCCGATTGAAGTGTAAAAGTGTGTGAGATTGTTGATGCCATGGGCATTTCATATGGCAGTGTGGTTTCGATTTTAAATGATCAGTTGGGTTTAAGAAAGCTGTCTGCAGATGGGTGCCGCGTTTGCGCTCAATTGACCATAAACGCACGGGTCCACACGTGTGTAGTCTTATTGGCAAAATTCCATGAATTGGGCTACGAATTAGTACCTCATCTGCCATATATGTATGTATATTTAGCACCCAGTGACTATTCCCTATTTCCAAACCTAAAGAAATGGCTCGGTTGAAAGAGATTTAGCTCCAACGATGAAATTATTGATCAAACAAATGCCTATTTTATGTACCTCAAAAAATCATATTTTTTTGGAAGGGATACAAAAATTGGAGAAACGTTGGACTAAAGGTATTGACCAAAATGAAGATTATGTTGAAAAATAAATTAATTTTTGTAACAAACAAATTTTTGTAACAAAACTGTGTTTCATTCAAAAAGTCACGGACTAATTTATCCGCCCTTGTAAATTAAACATTTAAATTAATTGCAAGTTCAAGGTGTCGGTAATGTTTATCATCGCAAATGTTTTTATTAATATAATATTTAGAAGTTATGGTACTTTGTTGATAATGTTGGTATCCATCTATTCCGCATGCATTAAACTGTTAAACACAACAACATTATTTATAATTTCGTAGGATTTGTTAAACGTTTTAAAATGTAATTCACTATTGCTTATTAATTTCAAAACAATTTCATTAAATATCGAAAAATATCGAAACATTAAATATTTTTTTTACATGTTACAAGTATTGTAGATTTGTTATATTTTTACTGACTGTTGGCTTTTAAGCATATTGAACCATACGTTACTGTAATTATTTGTTGGTTTCGAAAGTTTTTGTTTTGATTTGATTTATTTTTATTATTTAATGAAAAGCATTCGTTTTGTATTTATTTGAATTTTTTATAAACTCAGTTTAATTCTCTTGTTTAAATTTTTAAAATTTATTAATCACATACTAAAGAAGAAGTATTAAAACTTCATTATGTTTTGTATGGAAAACATGAAACAAAATAAAACTTTGAATCGTTTTTATTGCACATATGCTCTGCTTCCAACTTCAGTATTTCTACTTTCTCTTTTGTTTTTTTTAAGCGGTTAAGTATCACACATACAATTATTTCTGTTAAACATGACAGCTGTATTTCATACTGTGGCACATTGTATTTTATATCGCGCTCAATAGTACGACCGTTTACGTTCGGCGACAATTAGTTACTGAATGTTTTTATGAGACTGAATGTTTTTATGAGACTGTCGGCTAAAGGATATGTGTGACCATACAGCACAATGTCAAACACCACAACGAATCCATTTACTGCTCGGCCACATTATTCGTTTGCTTGCCGATGGTGTTTTTGTTATTGCGCTTAACTTCGTCTATCATACGATGATATGAGATATGAGGAATGAGAACACTAAGAGAATGAGTAAGTTTCAAGTACCTTTTCGACTCGTGTTTTTAAGAGAGTGATGACCCGAAGTTCTTAAATGAAAAGAGCATTTATTGCTGGAAAAATGTACGGATATTAGAAACTTGAAATGACCAAAGTTTTTGAGTCAGCAAGAGAAGTGTATTGCTAAAGAGAGAAACGTTTAGTTAATTTACAATGTTTTTGTTTGGTTTGTGAAAGGACTGTGATTACCATATTATCATGACAATAGTCAAAAAAGTAAATCCTTAAAGATAAGCATTGGTTTTGTGTCTGCTGAGGAGACTCAAATGAAGATTTATATTTACCATTATTGTACTTTGAACTTTTAGAGATAACTGACCTTTTGAAATTTGTAAAATACTTCTTTGAGACGAATTCAAACGACAGAAAACCACACAGAGACAGAAAGAAATTGTTAAGTATTATTATTAAGGACACAAAAAAAAAAAAACTTTTAAATTCAATTAAACAATTCGAAATTTCAAACAAAATATTAATTGAAAATCCTGTGATAAAAAAAATCACATAGGTAGGTTGTTTATTGGAAAAATATTATTTTTCAATCGATTCAAAATTGCACTCATCTACGAAAATATTTGTACGTTATTTATCAAAAATATTTTCGTTTTTAGTCCATGAAGAATTTGACATATTAACAAACTATATTGTATCTCAGTTTACGTTTTGTCTTCGATCCGAAGTATTTTTAGAAATTTTGTTTATTTAAAATGTAATGAAACATCCGCGGTAGGATTCGAACTCACATCCACTGGAAGGTCGTTTCGATGTTTGTGACACAGCATCGTTTCGGACAACGTCTAGCCCGTTATGCCACCGACTACCTGTACAAACTTATCACCTACTGAAGTTATGTGGTTGTTCGTATCGTATTTACTTCGTTGAATATTGATGTATTTCTTATGAATTTTTTTGTTGGTACCATTTATCGATTTTCATTTCAATATTTGAGTAATTTGTCAGTATATGATGAAAAATGTAATTGAGTGCTGAGATTTTTCACGTACCAATTTTTTTTTGGTTAAAATTTTACAGTCGTCTTTTTTTTCTGTGTATTAAATTGCTAAGTATTATTAACAGGAGTTTAGGTTGCTTTTTTTAATTCATGTCCTTAAATTTTGTGTAATTAAATTTAAGACTTTCTTCAAGTGTCAAAAAACGATACTTTTTTGTTTTCAACAAAAATAAATATCACACAAGTTCAAAATAAATTCTGATCTCAAATGTTAAATAAATTTTTCAACAATGTTAGTTTTAATATTTAACGTTCATATTCAAAACACTAAAGTACTTTCAAAATACTTGTCAGTAATGTTGAAAAAACGTAAAATTTATTTTGGTTTTCAACTTATACTTGTATATAGATCAAGCCACGAGTAGTGTGACATAGTGGGTCAGGGATATTGAGCTTTGGTCCATATAGCGTGATTTTTTTGTTACGTGTTTTTATATTGAGATCATTTAATTTTTGGTTCGGGTGTTGTTTCATTTGAAATTATTTCATAAGATCGGACTAATCTTAAACCTTGTGTCCTTAGGAGTTATTAAATTTTGTATTAATCTCTGGCCATTATAGATCTTAAAGATGTGACCCAAAAATCGAACTCACCACAACGTGGGTTAATTACTACGTGGGTGAATTACTGTGCAGAATTTACTACACAAATGAATCTCTATTGAAGTAAAACTAGCGAGCGCAGAGGGCCATTGACTGTCTCCACAGCCGAGGGACCTTCGAACTCCATTTCAAATAATTCAACAGAAAAACAGCAACCTCACTGTTAACAAATTTATCGGTGGTCGGAGACGCATATTGACTATGGACACAGTCGCGTCTCAAACTACTATCATATCAGTTTTGGTAAATAAACCAATGGAACCATTAAATTGTGTAAGACTCCGCACAGCAACGGGTGAATACTCAGAGCGGACACTCTAAAATTGTTCACCCACAATCGCGCGAAGACATATTGAAAATCTCCATGATATGGAAAACTGAAACAATTTTTGCCTGTTATTTTATGACGTCGTTTTTAAAAGAGCGTAATATTTTGATACAAATTTACTTGTTGGGATTATTTAATTTTTGTTTCGGGTGTTATGTTATTTGAATTTATTTCTGAAAGGACGAATTCACCTCAAACCTAGTGGTCTTGAGAGTTATTAAATTTTGTATTAGTCTCTGGCTTGAGGTGTCCCAAAAAATGTTTCTTTTTCGATTTTCATGATTGCTCAAGCTTGATTGGAAAGCTTGTAGGATAAGGTATTTTGCAGATTTTTCGGAAGAGGTTTATAGGTCGCACAAGTCGAATTTCCCCAAAAAATCGGGTATTCCGGGCGTTTTTGAATTTTTCTTAAAACTTGGTCAATAACCACGATTTTCTTAGTTTGTAAGTGAAAATTTTTAAAGCAAAACTTTCAGACTTTTATTTAATATGTATAAACCACGAGTTTTGGCAATGATTTTGCTCAATAACGTACAACGTATTACATGTCTACTTGCTCGTCCAACTTTGATCCATCCGTGAAACATCTGATACTACTGGTATCCCCTTCCAGTGACTTTTCCCAGGTATTCCTGTTCGGAATAGAAGTCCTTAGATTTGTCGCTGGTAGAAGGTAGGGGATACAGTAGTCCGTTTTTACAGGATTAGACTTGATCCGGTGTAGTAATTCAGCGTGTCCGGAATACCCCGATATCAAAACGCCATAATCTCTGATTCTCACCAGGGATGTAGCGGCTGCCGATTCGGTAATGGTATCAGGAGTACAGATGTTCAGGATAGCACTAAGTGCAGTACCTGACGTCGTGACCATTGCCCCACTAAAGCTAATCAGTGCTGATCTTTGAATTTTCATCAAGGTATTCAGAATATATTTCTTTTGGAAAGACCTCCACCAAACTACGATGCCATAGAGAAGTATTGGTCTGACTATTGCCGTATAAATCCACATGGTGGTCTTAGGAGACAGTCCCCAGCACTTTCCTATCTCCCCTTTAGAGCAGTAAAGAGCAACATACGCTTTTTTCACCCTCTCCTCCACATTCGGTTTCCAAGACAATTTTCTGTCGTGAATTATTCCCAGGTACTTGACCTTTTCCCTCAATTGTAATTGCACCCCATTAACTGACGGCAGTTCAAATGCGGGTATTTTATATTTCCGAGAGAACAGGATAAGCTCGGTTTTAAGTGGATTAAGTGATAGTCCGTTGTTAGCGGTCCAGTTCGAAATTAGACTAAGTAGGCTGGTTGTACGAATGCTAAGTAAATTAAGGTTTCTACCCGTACAGATGATAGCAATATCATCGGCATAGGCAAAGACCTCGCATTCGACTCTGTCCAATTCAAGAAGCAGTTCATTGACAGAAGTTAACCAAAATATTGGAGACAGAACTCCCCCCTGCGGTATCCCCCTGTTAACGTTCCTAGCAATTGTTACACCACCCCATTCAGCTTTGGCGGATCTTTCCATCAGAGGCTCCCAATTAGGCGTGTCACTAAGCTGTCGAATCCTAGATTATATAACGACCTAAAATAGCTGTCTGCAGTTGTCCGGCTCTGATGAAGACTGAAGTCTATGGGCCGTCCCTTCCTGCTTAACCTCACTGAGATACACGAGATAGATCTAGAGGATCTAATGAGGTATCTTCGATTAACAGGCTGGATATAGACACGGTACTTTGGATCTTCCGGAATGATGTGGTATGCAAAACGGTGTCTCAAGACACTAATTGATGCTAAATAGTATATTTAGCAACCACGAAAACCTACCAATCAACCAAGAATCGCCGAAGGTTGAATGTTATTGAAGGCTCCCTCGACGTCCAGGAAGGTCCTCAGAGCGAAGACCTTATTCTCAAGAGAGTTTTCTATTATGCTGACTATAGAGTGGAGAGCCATCTCAATTGACCTGCCCTTGATATAAGCATGCAGAGAACTGGATAGTAGATTCTGTGGAAGATTACTTCGAATAGGAATGTCCAGTAACCTTTCAAATGTCTTAAGAACAAAGGATGTTAGACTGATTGGTCTAAAGTCCTTTGGTTTAACATGAGAGCATTTGTCTGCTTTCAGGACGAAAACCACTTTGGTTCGCTTCCAAATGCTAGGAATGTCTCTTAGCATAAGGCAGCACCTGAAGATTGCCTCCAACCAACTACCAGATAGGTATAGTGCCTCCTGTAGTTGCGCGGGAATTATCCCGTCAGGTCTGGCTGATTTATAGGTCTTAAAGCATCTAATGACCCATATCAGATTTTTTCTGCTCACTATTGAGCGAACTTTTTCTATGGTAGGTGAGTTTCCGCCTAACTCTTCTGGCCGATGACCAGCATTCCTGTCACCGTTGGGAAAGTGGGTATCCAGGAGAATCTCAAGAGACTCTTCAGACGAATACGTCGACGTTCCATCGTCTTTCATTTAGAACCCCGCACACGGTGGGTTTTTAGCGCGCACGCATCTTAAGCGTGCTGTCTGGTTGGTCCCCTCAATGGATTCACAGAAGTTTCGCCAGGATTTCCGTTTGGCCTTCGTGATTTCACCTTATATAGATTATTACAGTAAACGTCCCAATCCCTTTCGTCGCCGCTCTTTTTGGCCTTGTTGAAAACCCGCCTAATGGACGATCTTAGATCCTGAAGCTCAACGTTCCACAAATGAGGTTTTTTGTTACCCTTTGCAGCATTATAACCACTGGTCTTACATGATTCATTGTTGTGTTGACTTACAAACTAAGAAAATCGTGGTAATTGACCGAGGTTTAAGAAAAATTCAAAAAACGCCCCGAATACCCGATTTTTGGGGGAAATTCAACTTGCGCGACCTCTAAACCACTTCCGAAAAATATGAAAAAATTCCCAAAAATACTTTACCCTGTAAGGTGTCAAATATAACTTGAGCAAAAAAAAATTGTATTGATGGGATACCCTAGTCTGGCTGTTATTGCCTTATATTTGAGATTTATTTTGGATTCGAAATTTGATGGTTGTTTCCTCATGTTAAATAAATGTTTCCAATAATTGATTATGACCAGTCAATATTCACTATTCGGAAAATTATACATAAACAATTTTTCAGGATATTTAATTTTCGTTTTGGGGTTCATTTCATTGGAGTTCCATACAATAGCTCTTATTTCCAGCCAATAGATTATAATGGGTTTTCTAATAGGTACTTGACAACTTTGAATTTAATTTGTAAACGCACAACGGGTTGGTCGAAGTGACGAAAATATCGCTGCCGTTCAGGCGTCCGTAGCTAACGATCCAAATCAATCGATTCCGCGGCGTTCTCAAGAGCTGGGCATCGCCATGGCCACTTTATGGCGAATTTGCGTAAAGATCTTGGTTTACACCCATACAAGATCAAGCTGACTCAAGAATTGAAGCCGATGGACCATTTGACGCGGGGTACGTTCTCCGATTGGGCTCTGGAGAAGATACGCCAAGATGACGAATTTCATCGCAAAATCATCTTCAGTGCGAAGCTCATTTTTAGCTCAATGGGTTGGGCAGTAAGCAAAATATGCGTTATTAGTTTGGTGAAAATCCACACTCGCTTCATGAATCACCACTTCATCAACAAAAATGAATTGCTTGGTGCGGTTTGCATGCCGGCGGCGTCATTGGGCCATATTTTTTCGTCGACAATAATGATCATCACGTTACTGTGGATGGCCATGATTATCGATTATATTTGGCTCGAATTGGAAAACATGGACTTGGATGACATGTGGTTTCAACAGGACAGTGCCACAAGCCACACAGCACACGTTACAATCGATTTATTGAAGAGTAAGTTTGGTGAGCGTGTTATCTCAAGAAATGTACCAGTCAATTGGCCGCCTCGTTCGTTCGATATAACGCCTCTATACTTTTTCCTTTGGGGCTACGTCAAATCGTTGGTCCATGCCAACAAGCCGACGACATTGGAAGAACTTAGAGCCGACATTGAACGCGAAATAGCGGCCGCTACGACCGAAATGTCTGACCGAGTCATCGAAAATTGATATGAACGAAGTCGATTTCCATTCATAAATGTTTTGATTGTATTTCAAGTCGATCATAAAGTTTTGGAAATATCTAAAATGATTTGCGTTTTATTTAAAAAAAAGTTCTCAAGTCCGTATTGGAAACCCCTTTATTACCATTTACCATTTTTCTGTTTGTGCTTCCACGGTGGGGGTTCTGCAACGATTCGACGAAACTCGGAATGTGGACATTTTCGCACAGAACATTTTTAAGATATCGCACAAGAGTGTAGTAACTCAAAATTTAAAGATTTTAATTTTTTGTGTCAAAGTATACATTCCATATAAATGTGTCTACTATTGAGAATTTTCCTACATTTCGTGTGCCATATATTAACTTTTTCTACTCGAACTCTTATAAAATCATTCAACAGTAGTTGGATACGAAATTGCAATGTAATTTCAATATTCCTTTCCAGCAGCAAAGATGCCTTTATGGGTTATTGCAAGCGCTTGGAGTTTGAATTGCTATCACATCTGCTTTCGGAATACCTAGCAAAGCATTGTTACTAGATTATCCATTGTGACAATTTTTCTAAGAAATTCAAATCACACTCCATTGTTCATTGTAAGCTTTTATCGCTTTATTGTGTTGACATTATTCAATTCAATTCACACCAAGTGATTGTTGACAGGTTTTATGTTTTTCACTTCAATTTACACATTCGCTTTTTCGCAAAAGTATCTGAGTGCGTACTTTGAATGTGTGTATACATCACTACCATACTATAAATCGAAAGTAGTCTTGTCTGTAGATGTAAAATACAAATTGTTTGCTTTACATAAACGCAATTTACATGAACGCAAAAGTGTTGTTCTTGTTTATTGCAACAAGAGGATAAATGCCATGTGGAAATATGTGAGCTGTTAAATACCATACTTATGTTGTGACTTAAATCAAGGGATTTTCTGTACTCCTCTCCTTTCAGTCTCTGAACAGTTGATTCGAGGGCAGATTAAAAACATACAGAAAACATTAAATAACTTTTTGTTTCCAATTAAAGTATTTTCAAGTTAAATGTAAACCGATTCATGACTTTCTAACTTTTAAATTCCTTTAAAAAAAAAAGATTTGACGGATTTTTGGTTTCAGTCTGGTCTATTTGCTTTCGAGTCATTTTATCAGAACCGAATGTATGCATTGGGAAACAATTTCGTTAAATTTAGCCATGGTGCATACGTCCGTGTTCAGCTGTTCATAGTTTTGATTTACCAGAAATTTTTTCACAATTATTTTGTTTCATATTTTTACTTCTGAAGTAATCCAAGACAAGGCACCTACACCGAAATTGTCATTACTTATTTATTGATCTAACGTTCCACTATAACGTAAAAAAACGAAATAAAAATTAAAAATTTTGAAAAAAAAAGTAAAAACATGAAACTTTTGAAATTTGAGGTGCCATAACTCAGTCATTTCTTATCAGATAGAAATTTTCAGCATATCGACGGAAAGAGCATTCAATTACCTTTCCAACGATATGACACTTATCTCGATCGGCACTTAGAAAAAAAGATACTTAGAAAAAAATTACAACATTTTTCGCGTTCAGGAGGTCCCAATTAACTTATCTAGGTATGTGGCGTTCTTGATATTTTTTGGCTGAAAATCAGTGTAGTAAAACGTGCTAAAATTGTATTCACTTCTAATAGAAGATTTCGATCCAACTACCGAAAAATAGTCGTATATTCGCTGCAGGTAATGCTGGCAATTAGCCTCGCAATTGGCTTCAGGGCATGTTTCTTGTCATTTTTTATGGTTTTATTTTCCCTCCATTCTTGCATTTTGTACTGTGATATTTTGTGTTGTGTTTATATTGAGCTGTTGAATTTATAAATAAATAAATAATTACACTCTGCTAATTCAAAAACGTAACAAGCAGGGCAACAAGTGAGTAAACCTAATTCGAGTCCGCTGAATCCAGTGGTGCTACCCGTTTTCCTAGGTCGGCTCTTGTTTACGAGATATTTGGGATCGACAACTATTGTTCCAAATACCTAAAAGATTAACTTTTGGCGTAGAATACGTCTTACCTTACGGTATAGGGAGTCATGTCAGATTGTTATTGTTGTAATCTTTATTTCATTGATTATGAGGAAATGGCGAGATAACTTTTTTTAAAAATTTTTTTGTAGGTAAATGAAGATGTTATCTTTCGTTTGATATACATTTCATATTGGTTGATATCTTCCTAATATTTAAATTTCTCAAATGAAAATTGTTTAAACACATACACTCAAACATATGTGTGGTGTTTGGTTGAGTGTTTGAGTTTGTAGCGTGAACACAAACTACGCTGCTGTTTCAGTGTGGACACAAACCTTCGGCATTTGTTTTGATTAATGAAATATTGAAATTTCGTATATTTACTTATGTATTTAAGTGAAACAAAATGTTAAATGTGAATTTGAATTTAACATGGATATATAATTATAAAAAATATAAATCAAATTGATTTGCGTCTGTTATTTATCATTTAGCCTTACTCTTTTAATTTAAAGACATATTTATCCTATTTTTCATACCATAAGCTTATGTACATTATCAAAAGTAACTATCAAATAAATAAATTCATTTGCTTATGGTATTTATCATTTATTGTTATATATGTTTTCTGTCTTATCGGATGGCGTATTCTACGGTAAACTTAATGGCCGTGTCTCTGACACAGCCTGCAAGGACAGTCCGTGGCCGAAGGCCTCGGACAACTGACTGCTGTATTTTTTTTTTATCAGTTTTCTACCATTTATTGAATATTAATCGATGTAAAAGAAACATTTAGAAATAAAAAACAGTAATAAGTAAAAAAAAAATAATAAAATTAAAAATATAAAATTTTTGCGATAGTTAAACTGAACATTTTAAGAAACTACATTAAAAAGAAACTATTACCAAACGCAACATTTTTTTAATTTTGATACTATTTCTTTAGACCCCCCCCCCACCCACGTTACCGAATGTGGTCTTAATGAAAAAAAAATCAAAGAGTGTTCTTACTCACGGGCGATGTGTTAACACCTTTCTGTTACACGGTACCTGTTCGATTTCTCTGAACACATTAGTAAATGTTGCACTGGAAAATAAAAAACAGCGTTCAATCCTGTGATGACGTTACATTTAAAGAATATTAATACTTAAAATAATTCAAAAACCAATGCAAGCACATGTGTCATTATTTTCTTGCTTAATACTTGTTGTTTTATTCCCACAAAACCAAAGAGAAGGCAAAGGAACAGAGACGTGAACATACACACATTGATATATTGGTAAATACGCTACCCAAGTTCACAAAATATTCGGTGCTCTCTTGCTATCTCATTTTTATATACGTACAATACGTCATTATTCTCTTTGCTCTGAGAGTGCCCCGCACCCACATTTTATTTGACTTACCTGTCACAGACACATGTGCATATGTTCGTACATATGCAACACAAGTTCACACAGTTTTCGTTGCTCTCTGGCTTTCTCATTTGTATATACGTATAACCACGTCATTATTCTCTTTTCTCTGAGAGTGCTCCGCACCCTCACAAGACAACTATTCGCTGCCCCTATATCAGTGTGTGTGTTTTTTCGCAGTTTGACAATCTGTGTTTCACAGTCGGCCAAATCTGTGTTCTATATAGGGGTGGGTCACCCTTATCATTAAGGGGTATGAAAATCAGATATTGGCCGTTTCTGAGACGTACCCGATATGCACACAAAATTTCATACAAATCGGTCCAGCCGTTTCGGAGGAGTTTAACGGCAAACAATGTGTGATAGCAGTCGGAGAATTTGTGTGATCGCAGTCTGACAATCTGTGTGATCGCAGTCGGATAAACTGTGTTTGGATGTATTCACTTTGTGAATTTATGCCGTACCCGCTTCTATAGATGTTAACACATCAAAATTAAACAACTTTTGTATTAACACTATTATGCTACAACCCACTATTATCAACTATATTGTTTAATTTTGCTTTGGTTGGTGTCTAGGCTAACGAGAGAAAGAAATTAACTAGGTTTCTCAAATATGTTGGGAAATTTCTTGTTTAATGTGAAGTTTTCTAGATGGAGCCTGTAACCATTATTTAGTTTATATTGCAGTTTTGAACCCAATAAAAAATATATTTAGAAAATCCAAAGTGAAACCAACCAAAGTGAATCAAACAAAAAGAATATTTAGAAAATCCAAAGTAAAAAAAATAACATTTTCTTAAATAAATGCAATTTCGTAAAAAAATTACATTTTCTCAAAAAAAAAAAATACCTGTTAATATTTCTAAACAAAGTACCTTTTCTTAAATAAATACCTTATCTTAAAGAAGTACCTCCATACTAAAAGTAAATTTTCTTACAAAAAGTACCTTTTCTGAAAAAAGTATTTTTTTTTAAATAAGCCCCTTTTCTTAAAAAAGTTAATTTTCTTAAAACAAATTGCCTTTTCTTAAAAAACTACCTTTTCTTTAAAGAGTAAATTTTTTGTGAAACAAAATAACTTTTTTTGAGATAAGTACCTAATCTTAAAAATGTACCCATTCTTGAAAAAATTACAAATTCTAGTTAAAAATTCACATTTCTTCAAAAAAAACCATCTCTTAAAAAATACATTTTCTTCCAAAAAATCGTTTTCATAAAAGCACTTTTCCTTAAAAATAAAATAATATCTTTCATTTTATTTTCTTCCTAAGCAGCCTTTCTGAAAATAAGTACATTTTCTTAAAAAAATAACCTTTTCCTAAAAAAGTTCTTAAACAAAGTACTTCTTTGTAAAGAATTCATACTCTTATGGCTTTTTCTTACAAAAATTACTTCGTCTTAAAAATAGCACTTATTCATAATGAAAAGCATTAGGTTTTAATAAAAGAAGTACCTCTCTTTAAAAAATGAACTTTTCGGGAAAATATAAGACATATTCTTACAAGCAAAAATATACTTTGTTTTGCAAAAAAATCAATGAGTGTTCGAACTCACGGGCGATGTGTTAACACCATTTTGTTACACGGTACCTGTTCGATTTCTATGAACACATTAGTAAATGTTACATTAATATAACAAAAAGAATAGTTTTTGTGCTAAAGGTTCTCTTGCTATTGCACTTTCTTTATTCTTATATCTGCTATAACATTAGATGTAATATTGGTAAAATAAATAAAGCAATATTTAACTCGCTGAAATAATTGTTTTTATTTGTCATAAACAGGGCGAATCCGACCTGCTTGTTTGAATAAATAATTGAAATAATTGTTTTTGTTTTGTCATGAACAGAGCAACCACAGAAAGTATTGAATAGTAGAGAACTTATTGCACTCTTTTTCCGGTTTTATGAAGAGAGTCTGAGTAAAAGAGCATAAACGGGTCTTATTCTATGTTGTTCATAAAACAATACAAAAAGCATAAATGTTTCAAAAGGCATCGATCTTTCACATCAAAATTATGAATGAACCAAGTTATGACAAAAAGAGAGTAATACGTTTTGAATCATTCGACAGATGTCGTCAATGCGTTTGAGTCATACAATTCGATCCATGAGTTCTCTATACTATTCAATACGCATTGGGGACGATAACCTGGTTGGTTGTTCGCTGCCGCTACATAAATACCATTATACTTATTTTCAGGCAGAGACTATTGTTGTACAACAACCACGTATGTGATGCTAATGCTGTTTGTTTTTTGCATGTGTTCACTTTTATAGATTGCCCTACCCACATCAAAGAATACATTCCATAAAATTTTTTTTATCATTTTTCTAAAGGTATCTTTTCTTAAAGATCAATTTAAATTATCGTATTTGTAAATGGGCGTCTTAGGCATGTTGGAACTAACTATTACATAATATAAAGCGAAAGGAACTTCGTTCCAACCGAGTGTCCCTAGACACCTCACGTGATTTGTGGTGTATTTACACAAAAATTTTAACGCAAAAAATGAAATGCCGTTGCTGTTTTCTTGTTGGTCGAGTTGAGCCAATGCCTCTATCTGGTATTATTAAAGCAATACTTTCCAACATGCAACTTCCATATGCAACACACTAAACTTCGTAAATTTACTGTGCCAAATCGCTTCTCTATACGTCGTTTCTCTATGGGCATGTACACCTTCCTTCTTTATGCATGACACTAGACCTATTAGTGGAAGGCAGAACGGATGGCATTAATATGAACCCTTGCCATTTTCGAGCAGTCCGCCGAATGCTTTTAGACATGCATAGTTTCCTTCTTTAAGCAGGGGTATGGGCGATCGAGTGAGTTGGTGCGGCTTATGGAAACCTGTCTTACTGCGTGTTTTCAATTCGTCATAGCAAAACCATAACAAGCGGTTGATTTTTTTTAAATATTTCGTGTTGCTTGTAAATTTAGTGACATTAATATAGTCCACCGCACACACTACGACTTTTTGATGTGTTGACATCTATAGGCGCGGGTAGGGACTAAATTCACAAAGTGAATACATCCAAACACATTTTGTCCGACTGCGATCACAGATTGTTTGGCGATAAACTCCTCCGAAACAGCTAGACCGATATGCCTATCGGGTAGTTCTCAGAATCGGCCAACATTTATTTTCCATACCCCTAAATGATAAGGGTGACCCACCAGATAAGGGTGAAACACAGATTGTCAAACTGCGAAAAAACACACACACTGATATAGGGGCAGCGAATAGTTGTCTTGTGAGGGTGCGGAGCACTCTCAGAGAAAAGAGAATAATGACGTGGTTATACGTATATTAAAATGAGATAGCAAGAGAGCAACGAAAATTGTGTGAACTTGTGTAGCGTATGTATATAACAACGTATGTATGTACATTAGGGTGGGTAAAATCCCACACAAAAAAAAATCACGTTTAGGTCACCACGTAAAAATGAAGCTCAGAGTGTTTAATGACTATTTGCAAAATATTGCGATTCTGGGTTCATCAAATTGTGAGCTATTTTGCTTTAAAAACACCTCTAATTATCAGGTTTTTTGGGTGTAACTTTTAAGATGTTGCTGATATTTGGAAAATTTATCATGGATACGTAGACATTTAGGAGTTCTTGCTTTGCACATATTGGTTTTATTTGTATTTTTGAAGTTGATTGAGTTGTAGAACTTTAAATGCCGGTTTTTAGTGGATTTTTGTTGAGTCCTAAGAAAAAATCAAAATAACTCCGTCATTGTTACCCGTATATTAACACTGAAGATGTCGTTGAGAAGGTTATAAACTCAGCTTCGTGGCTCGGTATGATTCTTTGGAACATAACGTTAAATTATACAGCTTATTTTTATTTTTGTCGGTAGTATTTAAAAATTTTTCGAAAGTTATCATTTAAAACTACATTGGTCGTAAAAAATGTTGCAAATTTTTAGCTGCAGTAAAAAGCGCTATTTAATACCTTTGAAATGATATATAAATTATGTATTTCCGAAAAGAAATGGTCGTAATATTTGCATTTGTGTAGAGCAACTTTGGAGAGTTCAGGTCTATAAAACAGTTTAATATTGAATGTGAATGGATTAAATGTTTCAATAAAATCGGAAAAATAAGAGAAATACAATGGTTTGGTAGTTTAGTTGATTATGTTTCTTTAAAAACCGCAATATTTACAAAAAATGTAAAAAAAAAAAATTTATTGAAACATTTAATGCATTCACATTCAATATTAAACTGTTTTATAGACCCGAAAGCTTCAAAGTTGTTTTACAAAAATGCAAATGTTACGACCATTTCTTTTCGGATATACATCATTTATATATCATTTCAAAGGTATTAAATAGCGCTTTTTACTGCAGGTAAAAATATGCAACATTTTGTGCGATCAATGTAGTTTTAAATGATAAATTTCGAAACATTTTGAAATACTACCGACAAAAAAAAAATAAGCTGTATAATTTAACATTATGTTCCAAAGAATCATACCGAGCTACGAAGCTGAGTTTATAGCCTTCTCAATGGCATCTTCAGAGTTAATATACGAGTAACAGTGACGGAGTTATTTTGATTTTTTCTTAGGACTCCACGAAAATCCAGTAAAAACCGGCATTTAAACTTATACAACTCAATCAACTTCAAAAATAAAAATAAAACCAATATGTGCAAAGCAAGGTCTACGTATCCATAATAAATTTTCCAAATATCTGCAACATCTTAAAAGTTACACCCAAAAAACCTGATAATTAGAAGTGTTTTTAAAGCAAAACAGCTCACAATTTGCTGAACCCAGAATCGCAATATTTTGCAAATAGTCATTAAACACTCTGAACTTCATTTTTAGGTGGTGACAGCAGCAATTTTTTTTTACCCACCCTAATATACATGTGTCTATTGCTTTGCATTCTCTTTGTTTTTTGTGGTAGTAAAATAAAAAGTATTAATCAAGAAAATAATGAGACATGTGCTTGCACTGGCCTTTAAATAATTTTAAGTATTAATATTATTTAAATGTAACGTCATCATATGATTGAGCACTGTTTTTTTATTTTCCAATGTAACATTTACTAATGTGTTCATAGAAATCGAACAGGTACCGTGTAACAAAAAGGTGTTAACACATCGCTCATTGGATTTTTTTTAATTATTTCGTGTTGCTTGTAAATTTAGTGATATTAATACAGTCCAACGCATACACTATGATTTTTTAATATTTGGCAATCACAATTTATATAAAACAAAAATTAGTTTGCATCCAATATCCAATGTATTTAAAGACGTTTTCATCGTTTCCTTTTCTGTGTAGTCTTTAATTTCCCTCTGATTTGTTGATATTTTAATTCTTGTTTTTCGACATCCTTAAGTATAGCGATAAATTCAGTTATACCGCGTTTGAAATAAACTGCATTTAATTTGTATATACAATAACTTTTCGCAATATCAATAATCATTTCGATTTACCCATATATTGATTCATTTGATATTTTATAATGTGGGTTGAAATTTATTTGAAAGCTTACTTCCATGACACGTGTTAATAAATGCATATAATTTTTAATGTCCTTGGGAATTCAATGAGTTCAAAGTTATTTGGATTGTATGATAATTATATTTACAGTGCCTAACTATAAACATATTTCCTGGTAGTTGCAGGCAACAAGTATTTATACGAACATGTGTAATTTCAAAAAACACTCACATAAACCAATAAATGCAACACTGAGAACCCATTTCAACGAAAATAAAATGTGGTTATAAACCAAATAGTTTTCATGAGAATTATATTTAAAAACTGGCTGAAATGCTACGAGGTAATAACAATCTGCATGAGGTTGTAGGAGTGGATGATTCCTTTGCCAAATAATTGCACAGGGTGAGTAAATTAATACTGGGAAAAAAATGTGATTTCCTGTCACATACGGCACATACTACATTAAAACATGAAAAGAATTATTTTCAAAACACAGTTAAGTGACAGATTTTAAGCTTTGAAGGGGTTATCAGTAGACTTCCTTTCATTTTAAAGCGTTAGAAATAAATTAGACTGAAAGAAATAGGTAGTCGCCAAAATATTTTTTAAGTATACTCTGAAACGAATTTCGAGACGGCAATCAGGTATATAGAAGTTGTTCCAGGCGATGATGAAAACGAGGTATGAAATGCGGCAACATCTGTGTAAATCTATTACCCGTCAGTATGTTCAAGCTTTAGTTTTTTATTACAACCAACATAAAAGAAAATAAATTCTTATAACGAGTATGTTGGTTCTCAGAGTCCCAGCGGCAGAAGTCGCAAGGCCTTCCACAAATAAGGCATACCGAATGGTTCTTTTGTAATGCCTTCCTAAAATAAGGCCTGCAGAATGCATGATTTTTTTCATCAGATATAACCAAGAAGAAGATTTTTACAATTTTAAGAAATTTCTTTTCCGATACTTTTTAACTGTAATTTAATCGAAAAATTTCATATAAATATTAAAATTATATTGTTTATTTAATATTTTTCGGAGAATTTTTAAAATGTTCAATTTCAAGTTGGTCGTGGTAAAACTTTCTAAGATAGGTACGTACATACTTCTAAATAAATATGTTAGTGTGGATAATGATTTTGTGATAAAATAAATTATTTGTTTTATTTTTCTTTGACAAAAATAAATTAAAGTAAATGCCTCTTTGGCCTTCTTTAAGCAATGGGGAAGGAAGGGCTTACTTCCCAGTCCCACGCAATGATATAAAGAAAGGACGAGGTAATGTGTAGGGAAGGCCTTTCACACTTTAAAGAAGACCTATTTGGTCATGACTTCAGGCGTACGAGGTCATGATTTCCGCCGCTGGGGTGTTACATTGAAATTGTTTGTACATTGAACACACGTAATACATTAAAATAAGATTGCACAATTTGTCATCTTCTCCGATGAAGCTCATGTCCATCTGAATGGCTTCGTGAATGCACAAAATTGTCGAATTTGGGGCTCAGAAAATCTTTACGCAATCCATGGGAGACAAATGCACCTAAAACGAGCCACTGTCTGATGCGGAGTTTGGTTAGGCTGCTTGATGTCGCCATACTTTTTTAAAGATCAGGCCGAAATTGCAGTGACATTGGACGGCATTCGTTACAGGAACATGATGACGGAGTTATTGTGGCCTTAACTGGATGGCATGGATCTGGACGACATGTAGTTTCAGCAAGACGGCGCCACCAATCGCCAATCGATTTCTTGCAGCAACGATTTCCAGAACAAATTATCTCAAGAAATGCTCATGGCAACTGGCCACCAAGATCATGCGATTTAACGCTGTGCGATTTTTTTCTTTGGGGGTTTCTATTTTTTTCCGATATTACACCAAAAACTCAAAGGCCGCTACTATGTAATTCGATTCGAAAATTAAAACTATTCGAAAGTTCTTTCCGATCCGTATTTGAAATGGTACCATATACAACTTTCGGATTGAACAAAAAGTGTTACCAATACTTTCGGAAAATGTTTTTTTTTTGATTGGCAACATTTCATGTCAAAATTATTTTTGGTTTGTTATTGTTCATAAATAAGTTTTAGAAATATCCTAGATAAAGTAAATTAGGTGTACTGGGGTTAATTATTTCATTGGAAGGGTAAGGAAAAAATTACAATTTCTTATTATTCACTAGTTTTAACCATTTCGCCCGTCCCTAGTTCCATACTGGACTATGCCTTTTTGCACCCTATTCATATACATTGAACATTTACAAAATAGTGCGACTTCGGCAGCAGTCAACGATATAACCACATTCCCTACATTCCAAATTCATTTAGTGAGCGAAAAGCATTACTGTCGCATCTCACGAAGGCTCTAATAAACGAAGGAAGAGGCAGTGACACAAACTCAGTGTACAAATTTAAATCAAAATAAGTACATAGTAAATATATTTTTCTTTAATAAAGACACTAATACTATGGTTTAGTAACAGGAGGTTTTTCTGTCATCTTATTTAGTGCACGAATTCCTTAGAGTCACTGTTTTCCGAAGTATAGCGATACTTTGGTCATGGGCATGGCAAGAAGTTGAAAAAAACATATATATATAACATTGAATAATCAAACTTTTTTAAATACATTTAGCCATAAAAATAAGTTTTTGCTACAAAAAAGCATTCTAATATAAAATTTGTCTATTTTTTATAAAGATGAAAATATTTGATTTCTTTCCGCTATCACAAAAGCAACCGAATAAGAATCTCAAAAATCGAGTTCATTTCTTTTCGAAAATCGAGATACTTATATGGTTCAATCTTTCCGAAAATCGAAACTAGAATCTGACTTTCGGATATCGCTCATTTGAATTCGAGATCCATGGTACCAAAAATTCGGTTCCGTTAAAGTTTTCGTTCGAAGCGAGTTACATAGTTAGGGCCAAGAGTGCGTTTAAAAATAATTAAATGCACACAGTTTTATTGTACTGCAGACATTTGAAAAAACTGCATCCAAGGTTTTGCATTTGTGACACTCCGTGATACGAATTATTATCCAGGAAAACGAAGTGTCGTCATAGTCCACTTTAGGCGGGAATTTTGGTACTTTTATCTCCAGGGTATTTCCATTTTGACATAGAAGGCGCTGATCAAATTTCATTGAAATAAACTGTTATCTGTGGTATTTTCAATGGCACATAATATTGTCGATGGCACTTTATTCACGTTCAAAATTTGGTCATTTTACAACCATTTCAATATATTTTATACCCTTATTGTCTCGCCAAGGAAAAGCCGTGACGCTGAATGAAAAACGTATAAACACATGGCAATCGGAAGGATTCCTTATCGTGACTCCCAACATTTTTGAGACGTTAATAACAAATCTGATCTGCATATTTTACGGGCATTTCAATTCTTCGTTGCATAAAATAGAAATTAAAATAATAATCAATTGCATTAATAATTTTATATAGTTATAAGTAAGTCCTAATTTATACATTCATTTTAAGGAATACAAAAAAATATATAATAAATAAATATTTTAATGTTATCGCAAAACAAATTCTATCTTTTGCATAATTAAGCTGCCATTATTGTACAAAGTTGAAAAAGTCAACGATATCATTTTCAATTGAAAATAATATTTTTATAAATTTTATATTTTTGGTACGAAAACAAAATATATTGTATAACAAGGGTATTTTTAATATTTTATAGCTTGCTGGTGGTATGAAGCATTGACATGTTCTTTTTTGTGTTTCATTGCTTAAAACCAAATGTGTTAGCCCATCATTTTCAAAAAATTTGCAATCCAATATTTTAAGCGCACTTTACACTTTATTTCTAAAATTGGAATTTTCTCCACATTGTTTCAGAAAATCTTTTAAATGCAAGAAGCATTTTGGTATGTGGTCTTGGCGAGCACTACGATTCTATACCACGCTTTTTAAACTCAACGCTAAAGCATAATTTCTCGAAGTGTTTTGAAATAAAAGTCAAGGAACCGTATAACGTGTCTTTCGTTAGAATCCACTAAACATTTCGAAATAAGAACAGAATAGTTTACCCTTTTTGGGGGGTGGAATTCAGATTCTTTATTAATCTTTAATTTACAAAGTAATCTGACTTACAGAAATAACATCAACTGATTCACTCGTTAAGAACACTCATCTTAGCTTGAGAACTTTCGTCTTGCTTTAACAAAACTCTTGCGGGGCAATTGTATTGTACTCTTGCGGGGCACTTGTATTGACAATACTCTTATCTCGGCTTAACAATACTCTACTGGGAGTACGTTGTGGACTGACCGCTGTAATCGAATAGTGAGCCGAAACCGCTATAACAAAATTATCAGCCGTAGCCGCTATAATCGAAGAGTTAGCCGATGCCGCTATAATCGGTATATTTATGGAATCCCTTCTTGGGAAAGACAGTTTAAAAAAAAACTCGAACTGCTTGGCGATGTTTTAACACCTTTTCGAGTCTTATTATCTTTATGGAATATTTTAATAGAAATGCACCATTTCGACCATTTTAGTACATAAAACAATACAAAAAGCATAAATATTCCAAAACGCATCAACGTTTCACATCATAAAGAAAGTAATAAGTTTTGAATGATTCGTCAGATGTCTCCAGTGCTTTTGAGTCATACAATTCGTTCCATGAGTTCTCTATACTATTGAATACTCTTAACGACGACGACCTACTTGTTTGTTCGCTGCAGCTGCATCAATACCATTATACTTATTTTCAGGCAGAGACTATTGTTGTGCAACAACCAGGTGTGTGTTGCTAATGCTCTGTGTTGTTTTGCATGTGTTCAATTTGATAGATTGCCCTACCCGTGCCTATTGATGTTAACACAAAAAAAACTTACTCTTGGTGTATGCAGAACTAGAGCCCCATATCCAATACAATGCGCTCGTTTTTTGCGCTCGGAAACGACTAACTGACGAGTCTAATCAAACTTAACATTAAGCAAAAACGATGTATACGTTTTCTCAACAAATTTAAAATTTCTCTTCACTCCCATGCCAACAAACAAAACGAGTAAAACCCTAGCCATTCTCTGGTCTCTCTTTTACTCTCTTCAGTGAATATCTCAATAGACGAGCAGCTTTTTGATAGTGGTTTTGTATATAACTATTCAAATTCCAACCATGTTGAAGTAAAATTACTTAAACTATGCAAAAAGTATGAAATAATCAAGATATAACCCGAGAGAGAAATGCGTTTGAGTGAATTTCTAGCATTTTTTGGTTCTCTTTTACCGGGGTTGCCAAATTCCTCACATCTTCTGGTCGTCTAATTCTTCATCGTCTTTTTGTTAAGTACCATAGCTGTATTGACGCGAATGAGAATTGCATCAAATCCCTCGTTCTTGTGTAGTCATACATAGAATCTAGTTCGCTGCTACTAATCCCACAACGTCAACAAAGCTTGTTTGTTTGACAGTGAGTGTGGATTATTCACGGTGTTTGGTGCGACCTATGGATGTTCTGTGTGCTTAGGTGACGGGTAGACCACGCCTTGGAGAAAGTTATTCACGTGAACAGATTTGGCATGTATAAAAATTACACAATGCGTAGACGAATCAATATCTATATCATTCAACACAAAATTTTACAATTTTAAAATACTTTGACTTTGGCCCATATGTAAATACATATATACATACATATGTTTTTTTTCTTTCTAAAACGTACATACATATTTGTAAACGATATTAGAAACCAAAACAGAAAAAATAATTTCTGTCATGTTTATTTTGTTCTCTAGTTTCAATCAATGTTTTTCATTTTATTTTTGTGTTCAGAAACTTTAACAAGTTGTTAACAGTTTTATGACAAAGTTGTGTTTTAATTGAAATCAATTTTTTGTCAACTTTATGCATTTTTTTTAACGAACAATATAAACCAGAAAAATGGGGCTGTTGGGAAAAATATAACCTTTACAGATTGTTTAATTACTTTCAGATTGTATAAATACTTTCACGTATGAGGATTGTGTGTTATATTCTTGACAAAATATATAATATACTTATAAATGTCATTGTTGCATTCCATTTAATAAAATTGAAAAAAACTGTGTGGTGCGTGCATCACGGATAAGTCCGTGACTTTTAGAATGAAACACAGTTTTTTTTGGAAAAAACTAATTATTCTTCTTCTCCATAAAATAGGCATTCGTTTGATTCATCGTTGGAGCTAAATCTCTTTCCACGAGCCATTTCTTTAAGTTTGGAAATAGGAAATAGTCACTAGGGGCTGAACCCGGAGAAGACGGCGAATGAGGTAGCAATTCGTAGCCGAATTCATGGAGTTTTTCCATTGAGACTACACACGTGTGCACCTGTGCGTTTATGGTCAATTGAGAGCAAACGCGGCACCCATCTTGCAGAGCGCTTTCTTTAACCCAACTGTTCATTTAAAATCGAAACCAAACTGCCATATGAAATGCCTATGGCATCAATAATCTCACACACTTTTACTCTTCTATCGGCCAACACCATATTGTGAATTGTTTCGACATTTTCGGACGTATTGACCTCAATTGGCCGTCCAGAACGTTCAGCGTCTTTTGTACTTGTGCGACCACAACGAAAGTCAATAAACCACTTTTTTACCAACCAGTAAACCACTTTTTTACCGGTAGTATTTATCAAGCTTTTTCTTGGTTTGATTGACGGTTTTTTCCCCAAAAAAAAATGTTTAGTGTGCATTCGAACCATTTTTAAAAAAATGAACGAGGTTGTATATTTGGGAAACTGTTAAACGCAAAATAAATGACGGAACTTGCTCAAAATATGACGGTAGTATATCAACAGGTGGTACTTGATGGGAGCAGTGTTGCATTTCATATAACTACGAGGGAAGTTTGAAAAGTCACGTAATTATTGATCCGCCTCTAGGGTTGTATTTGGTGCATGTGCATATTACAGGCAGGCATATTGCTTTCACGTCTGCCATCAGGCTAATAAAACTTTCACAATTGGCAATGGATGGAGTCGGTCGGTCGGTCGGTCATTTGCCGACTACTCGAAACAGGCACCAATATTTGGTTGGACATACCACACGCTCATACCGGAAAGGTATGCAATGAAGTTTGGATGAGGCAAAAGTTAATGATCGGGAGGGCTACGGGGATTACTCTAGGGAATTAGAGTTGCCGAGACATAGTAGTTCAGCAGTGCTACGGCTCAAAATCTTCTCATACAGTCAGGCGGACATAAAGACCGTGGAATCAAAATTCCTGGGTTCACCTTCTCCCCGTGTCTTCTGCAGATCTCTTAACAGGATTTACCCTAAATTTTCTTCATGGAATTGGAGCGTGTTGTTATGACCCTAGTGACTTGTAAGCATATCGGACGAGAGTACACCATAAGATGATATAAGGAGATGGATGAGGGGCACAGATTATGTACGCTCAAGACAAAACTGGTCCATACTGAAAATCATGAGATCAATGAATCTTCTGTCTTTAGACAGGCCTCAGGCATGAGTATTTGTTTCAGATTTGATTAGGTATTGGCTGATTGCTAGACCTGCGGCGAAGTTAAAGGTCAGGGCAAATAACTGACTTCTGTAGAAGGTGTAACAATGAGGAAGAGGAAGAATCCACTGAACATATTCTTTGCTCGTGTCCAGCACTAGACGACAAGATGATGTATACTTTGGGACCATAACTACATATGTAAGGGGATGTGACCCAGCTACATAGTGTGTCAAATTTCATGAATTCACTTTTTTTAAATCTGTATGTAAAAAACCATCAATTTTCATATGAAACCGCTCGCAAGTCTCAAAAATAACGGAAAGTAATGTAAAAATGCAACTATAAAAAACTGTAAAAACCCATTTAGTGTGTGACATTTTATTTGCGGGGACACGATAATTACAAAATAAATAAATGGTTTCCCATTACATCCCATGAAGGGACTGGGGAGAACTTCTCACAATCACTGAACTGTGCGCTTTCCAGTTTTCACTCACTGATTGGGACCTACAGTTTTACACCGTTTCCGAACGGTAATTTGAGAAGCTTTTTCATGGCTAGATACTCGATAGTGTCGCCGTCACTATGCGAGGTGACCGCCGCCGAAAGAAAATTTGAAGGTGGTCAGAGCCGGGTTCGAACCCAGGATCTCATGTACAAGAGCCGCGCACACTAACCATTGCACCAGCGACGGCCACACGATAATTACGTTTTGCTCAAAATCTTATTTTGACACAATAGAAGGGTTTACATTACAGTGTAAAGCTGGGATCACACACTTTGTACATTTGGCTAAAAATTTGTCATATTCATAGACAAATCGTGTGATCTCTAAATTGCATTTGTCATTGATCGGAAATGCCAAATATTTGGCTTCTTGTGACAAATAAAAAACAACCATAAATGCCAAATCGTGTGAACGCAATGCTGCCACAGAAGCCAAATCTAATTTATGAAAATGGCCAAATTTCTGATTTGCCACTTGAAGACAAATGCAAGTGCCAAATAGACAAATATTGTTGAGAAGTGTAAGCGTTGCCAATATGTTGATTTTTTCGTACTTGTTATGGTTTCAATTTCTTTGCCATTTTGATTAATAATTTGGCATAACTACACTTTAGTTGCTCCTCACCGATTTCATAGAATTTTTAAACGATTACAAATGACGGAGAATTTTTTTGGCGGTCGGTCCAACTTTTTGATATAGGCCTTCAAAGCTTGAGTATATAATCGGCTATATCTCAGGTATATACTCAAGCTCTGAAGGCCTATATATCAAAAAGTTGGACCGACCTCCAACAAAAATTGTCGGTAATTTTTAATCACTTAAAAAGTTCTACCGATAGTGAGACTTTGGTGTAAAAGAAATTGAAACCATAACAAATACGAAAAAATCAACATATTGGCAACACTGTCTCCTCACGCGACTTAGCAGGTGTTTTGACAAGTAAAAGCAAAACATTGATTCAGTTGATTTTACCTTTTTACTTAATGTCTACGACTAACTTTATTTTTGACACTTTTTTCGCGTTGAAAATAATAGTAAATGTATATATGTATGTAACTGCAGCGAGTTTCTTTTGCCTTGGCGTTACCATCATTTTCGTTTATTTCACTTTAAATTTTACAATAAAGATTCAAAATTATGGTCGACAGCTGATCAGCTGTTTTAGTGTTTATTACCAAATGCTTAAATCGTGTGAATGAACTGGCAAATATTTGTTGATGTTTAATTGCCAAATCGTCTGATCGCAAAACAAATCATTTGCACATCGATACCCAAATGCACAAATGTGTACAAATCTAAATTTGTAATTTTTTGTACAAATGTACAAATCGTGTGATCCCACCTTTACATATACAGACTTGGAAAATTATCTCAGAGAGATGTTGACAAGATCGTTAGTTTCTTAGGGCAAACTTAATGGCTCTTCAGTGGAGCGAATGCTTACTGCCGTTAAGCCGTTGTATCACAATGGACTAACGCCCCTCTTTTCGAACTAACTAACTAACTAACTAACAGATTTGAATGAGTCATTCAGCGGCTGCCACCATCACCTAATTTAATATCTATTCAAACGCCACTGTGCTATGGAAAATGGGTGGTCGTACCATACAAAGAATGGGCGACTGTTTGATTAATGTGACTCCTCCTATAAACCACCCTGCTCCTACTAAAATTAGGGTACTCGGTAATCTGTTGTCGAACGATATTTTATTACTAAATATAGGCAGGTTTGCCGCGCTTATTTTTGTACCTTCCATTTAAAGGTTGGCCGGCTTTCCGGTTGCTCGATATGATGTCCTCAGTAAAGCGCAAACGATCTCAACTAAATTTGGTACTGAACAATATTATGTCAACAGGTACCCGGTGAAGAAATGGCCCCTGTAACATTTTGCAGGAAAAATATATACGTTTGAAATATTCATATACTTACGTATATATACTTCATAAATTGAAGTTCTGCTGATTTTTTGTTTCACTGTTATCTGACGCGACTTTGTTTTCAACAGTTTTCAACAACCAAATCCATATTTGGGTCACAAAAAGATATATTATAATATACTAACCATTGTGCCTTCAACATCTAACACTGATTACCAAACAGAATGTGTTTGGACACAAGTAAACTATATTTGCGGCAAGCTACAAACACTATACATTTGCATCCAAACAACAAAATAAAATCGTTTATTCAGCTTGTACTGTGCAAGTTACTTACTTATACGGTCTCGAATAGCCTCGGATCAGGGACCTTACAAACCGAAGATTCGCCAACCAGTTCGATCTTCTGCTTTATTTCTCCAGTTGCCAATACTATACTATGTCAATGTCAGGGTAAAGCTCATACAGCTCATGACTCATGCGTCGCCGCTACTCGCCGTTGTGCACTATAGGGCCAAGCAATTTTCGATGTATTTTTCTCTCGAAGACTCCAAAAGATGTTTCATCTGCTTGCGTGGACCCATGATTCTGCGCCATAAAGCAAGACAGTTTGTGTGAGAGTCTGGTACAGCTTGACTTTTGTTACTCGAGAGAGCGCTTTATCTCTAAAGTGCTTGCTTAGCCCAAAATAATATCTATTCGCAAGCACAATTCTCCGCTTGATCTCAAGATTGACGCTGTTGTTTTTGTTTACGCAGATTCGAGCTATATAAATTCGTTCAACACCTCGAACGGTTACCAACCTTCACGCTTATGAACGGCACGCTGAAACCATAAATTTTGCATTGTCTTCATTTACTGTCAGACCCACTTTTGCTGGCTCTTTCTCAATTCTCGAATACACCGCAGTAACTTCTCGAATTGTGCGCCCAATGATATCGATATCATCAGCATACGCGAGCAGCATGCGACTTTCGCTGCTGACGGTTTTATTCATATTGACTCTAGCTTGTCTCATTATGATCTCCATTAAGATGTTAAAGAGATCGCACGATAGGGTGTCGCCTTGCCTGAGGCCTCGTTTAATTTCGAAAGGTTCGGTAAGATCCTCACCAGCTTTCACTGCGGATTTGGTGTTCGTCAGGGTCATCCTGCAAAGGCGTATGAGTTTTGAAGGAATACCAAGCTCAGATATTGCTTCATAGAGTTTCTCCCATATCGGACTATCCAAGGCCGCTTTATAATCGACAAATAGATGATAGGTGTCGATTTGTTTTTCGTGGATTTGACGTACCGTGAAAATCTTGGCAGTGTTCGGTTTTCCAAGCCTAGAGCCACACTGTTATGGTCCAATCAGTTCAGCGATAATTGGTTTTAGTCTTTCGCACATTACACTTGATAGAACTTTATATGCTATTGATAAATGGGGTATTCCATGTTAGTTGGCACAGAGACTCGGGGCACTTTTGTTAAGTCTGGGACATAGTACACTGAGACTCCAATCGCCGGCCATGCATTCATCTAACCAAATTTTGTTAATGAGCTGGTGCATGTACCTTGTCAGCTATTCGCCGCCAGCCTTAAACAGCTGTGCCAATAATACTCCGGCTCCTGCGGCTTTGTTGTTCTAAAGCCGGGCAATAGCTGTTCTGAACTCGACGTGGTTGGAAGGGGGGCAATCGACGTCGTCGTCCAAATTTTGAACGATTGTCCCATCGTCATTGGATATAGTGCGGAGAAATGATCTATCCATGGGAAGGGGAGCCCTGAACCATGTCTATTAGTTCCATTTTTGACTTTTTGGTAGCATTTTCGGGCTTCGTTCTTCCGTTCTTCTGGACTGCCGTTTCTTACGCCTAAAGAGACGGTTTACCTCCTTTCTTTTCTCCCTATACCGCTCAGTTGCAGCTCGCGTTACAATTGACTGAAGCATTGGCATGCGTGCGGTAGGGGGTGGGTTCTGTGTCAAATGTTGCGAGAGCTTCCTTGAGTAGGCTGTGGCTACCTCTGGTAATTGCAGCTTTCCGATGTCTAGCTTCCTCTGCGTCTGGTTTCGTACGATTTTCGCTCTACTTAATCTTGTGCGAACCTTTGCTGCTACCAGGTAGTGATCAGAATCGATGTTATCTCCTCTGAGCACTTGTACGTCCATTAAACTGGATAAGTGCTTTCCATCAATTGCCACACGATCAATTTGGTTCTTCGTTCCTTGACCAGGGGATACCCAAGTAGCCTTGTAGATGTCTTTATGCTGGAAGCTTGTACTACTAATGACCATGTTTTTTGGCGCGGCAAACTCAATCAATCTTACGCCGTTGTCGGCATTGTCAACATGTAGACTGAAATGGTCAATAGTTGGATGAAACACATTTTCCCAGCCTACATTAGAATTACAATCAAATGTCATGACCAGGTCTGTGGTCATGCGTTTCCTCTAGGAGCTCATATAATATTTCTTTGGCATCATCATCTTTCTCTTCTGTCGGGGTATGCACACAAATTAGGGAAATATATTTATATTTCGCTTTTATGCGGATTGTGGCTATATGTTCACTCACAGGATTGAACCTAGCGACTAGATGTCCCAGTCTTTGCCAACTAGAAATCCGCATTCAAATTCATGCTTTTTCTCATGGCAACTGTATGTCGCAGTTGGTTTTGTGCAGTCATATCCTGCCTTGCGCATTTCCTGGATAGCGGAGATGTCAGCCTTATAACATTCGAGGCCATCTGTAAATTAAATGATTGCACCGGTTGTATATAGAGTTCTTACATTCCAGGTGCATATCCGTAAATCGTGGTACTTATAACGTTTGCGGGGTTCGTCTACAAATAGAGGTTGTTTAAGTTTTCTAATTCGATTTTGTATGTTCACTGTCATTACTAACGATGGCGGGAGGCAAACCCAGTCCACCGGGTTTTTTGCATTTTACCTACTGCCAGAATATTTGATTGCAGCCGCCCGGTATGGATGAGGCCTGGATTTTCTTCTTTTGGTTTCTATCCGCCGTTGGCCCATATGTTTGGCTCATCCGCCTTCTAAGGACAAAAGAATATGCCATCCAGTCACCTACTAAACCTGGGGCATGTCGGTGAACGCATAGCTAGCTAACGGAGGTTTCCCAAACACCCAATGCCCAGGACATACTGCGCGGAAGTAATGAGCTGCTTGGACTGCCCAATGATGGAATTATTTCTGGCAACTCCTAAGGGATAGTTGTCAGAAACTTTCCACCTCCACGAACAGTGAGTACCAGAATTACCTTTAAAATGCATATGTAAATGTATAAGTATATATATTAGGGTGGGTAAATTTTTTTGCCGACCCAGAGTATAACAGAAAAGTAATCTACGGCAAATTTTATGAAAATGTTCCCAAGAAACCATGGTTCTAAAATAAAAATCGAGCCCGCGATTTTCCACTGGAAAATTAAAAAATCTTACCCAAAAGCTATTCGTTTGAAACTAGATATTGTTCGATTTCGATCAAATTTCAGACATAGTCTCATAGCTGCTTCTAGTCATAGCTGCCTTTCCAGGAACGTTTACATTAGGTCGAAGCTCTCCACGGTTCATGTTTTATAGCTGTGTAAAGTTGGTAATCTTAATGGTAGAATAACTTTTGAATGCGACATTAAATTTGCAATTTGTATTTTTATTCCTACACAGAAAAAAATAATTCAAACAAAATATTAATTGAAAATCCTGTGATAAAAAAATCACATATCAGCTACCATATTTGTAAGTTGTTTATTGGAAAAATATTATTTTTCAATCGATGCAAAATTTCACCCATCTACGAAAATATTTGTTCCTTATTTATCAAAAATATTTTCGTTTTTAGTCGATGAAGAATTTCACATATTAACAAACTAAATTGTATCGCAGTTTTTGTTTTGTCTTCGATCAGAGGTATTTTTAGAAAGTTTGTTTATTTAAAAAAAAAATGAAACAGTCCCGGTAGGATTCGAACTCACATCCACTGGAAGATCGTTTCGATGTTTGTGACACAGTTCCGGGCAGCGTCTAGCATGTTACGCCACCGACTGCTTGTAGAAACTTATCTCTAACTAAAGTTATGTGGTTGATCGTATCGTATTTAGTTCGTTAAATATTGGGGTATTTCTTACGAATTTTTTTGTTGGTACCAGTTATCGATTTCCATTTCAATATTTGAGTAATTTGTCAGTATATCAATGAAAAATGTAATTGAGTGCTGAGATTTTTCACGTACCAATTTTTTTGTTAAAATTTTACAGTCGTCTTTATTTTCTGCGTAAAGAGAAGGTTAAAACCTATCAGGCGGTATAGTGATCGCAAGAATCTGATATCGCATTCAAAAGTCATTCTAACATTACACAAAAATGCTGCAGATGACCAATTTTACGCAGCTATAAAACATCAACCGTGAATAGTTTCAACCTAAAATAAACATCATTGTAACGGGAGCAACGAGTAGAATATATGTGTGTGATTTCATCGAAATCGAAGAGTACCAAGTTTCAAAAGTATGGCTTTTGGGTCGATTTTTTACGTTAATATACAAATTTTCATGTGAAAAATCGCTGGCTCGATTTTGATTTTACAACTATTGTATCTTGCGAACATTTTTTTAGAATTTGCCGTAAATTACATTTCTGCTATACTCTTTGTCAAGTTTGTTGGTCCCATACAAATTAACCCACCCTAATGATCTACATATTTCCTTCACCGATAATATTTTCGCATTCTGCTACACAGCAGTATCTTTACATTTTACCTACAATCGAATAGATGGTTTTACATCAATCACATTATCTTTTAATAACTCTGAGCTGACACACCCGTTACGATGTTTTAATTCTCGTCATATCCTGCAACAGCTTGTTGAATTAAAATTGCATGTGTTTCAATGCCCTAAAGGATTTTATCACTTTTAAATACACTCCGGTTCACTTATTTAAAGGCACTAAAAATTCCATATTCAGCAGCCTGTATCTTTTGCAATTTTTAACTGTTTGCAGAATTTTAAATTGGAAATGAAAATTCGACACCTTGAGATAGAAACAAAATCATGACAATAGTGGTTTCTTAACTAAAGAACTTTTTAAACTTTTTTTAAATTTATAAAAAAAGTCAAAAAACTTTTTTTGGTTCACTTGAATAAAGGCACTTTATTATTTCTTTATTATTTTTAAAATAAGCGATGATTTTTTGTAGAGAGCGTTTGTTTATTACAATTTATTACATCTTAAGCATTTTACGAGTCAAAATGGCAAAAGAAAAAATTTTTAATCTGTCGGAAAAAACTAAAATCGAATTTTATCGTTCTGAAGGATATTGTAACCGTGCAATAGCTACAAAAATTGGAAGGAGTCTAACAGTTGTCGACAATTACATCGAGGGCCCCGAGGGGTACGCAAAAAATGTTAAAGGAAGGGTTTCATTGTCTTTATCTACGTATGAGAAAAGAAAAATCATCAGAATTGCTTCTAATTCTGCCTTATCCTTGTTAAAAATAAGAGCTCAACCTGGAGTGGAAGCGATCAAGTCATCAGCACGCAGAGTAATTAAGAGCTGTGAGAATAGTAAATACCTGATATTACAAGAGAAGCCGCCACTAAATGCTCCTCGTAAGGAAAAGCTTCTTCAATTCGCAAGATACTACATGGTATGTGATGTGCAGCCAAGAGGTCAAGTAAATGACTGGAGAACCGCTTTATTTACGGACGAGAAGAAGTTTAATTTGGATGGACCTGTTGGCTACAACTACTATTTCCATGATCTGCGCAATGTAAAGCGTTTTTTGAACCGACATCACAGCCGAGAGGGCGGCGTTATGGTGAGGGGTGCTATTACATACTATGGCAACAACGATCTTGAATTTCACGCAAAAATTACTGGTGCAAGCTATAACACGTTATTGGAATCGGCTTTGCCGGAGCTCAGTGAACTATTTGGTCCCATATCTTGGATATTACAACAGGATAATGCCCCTATACACAACGACAGAGTAGTAACGGAGTTCACTGCAAGCCAAAATGTTAATATTCTTGACTGGCCACCCTATTCGCCAGATTCAAACATTATCGAAAATGTCTGGGGTTGGTTCTATGGTCTATGAAGGAGGTAGACAATTTGGTGCCACGGAGTCACTAATTCAGCTCACTAAGTATGCTTGGTATCATATTTCGTTGGAGTACATAAATTGCCTTTATTCAAGTGAACCAAAAAAAAAAACCCTTTTTTGGACTTTTTTTTATAAATTGCTCAAAAAAAGTTCGTTAGTTAAGAGAAAACTCTTATCATGATTTTGTTATATCTCAAGACGTCTAGCTTCCATTTCCATTTTAAAATTCTACAATCGGTTACGAATTGCAAAAGATACATAAATAAGTGAACCGGAGTGTATAAAGTCCTTGTGAAAATTATGAATATTTTAATTGTATATAAATTAAACCTGAAGGGTTTTACTGATTTCAATATTTCGCATGCAACATTATTTCGATTAATTTTTATCAATTTGCTGTAAATTTTTTACGAAGAGGTAAAATCCATGTGTATTATGGTTTGTTTTCTTGCCACAAGGCTTTTCAAATTAATTCATATCTTTTAACAGGAATCTGAATGTTAATGTGTTGGTGAATTACAATACATTGAAATTTCTGGCTGGGTATGAAAATCATATTTGCAATACATGAATATAAATATATACATAAGTATGTTGTTCCTGGAAGTTAAGTAAACATGTAATTTTATGTTTATATATGAGCAAAAATCAAAAATTATTGAAAGACGTGAAACTTGTTTCAGTTGTTAATATGATTTCGTGATTTAATGAAAACCACTGAGAGGGCTAGTAAAGCAAACTTAAAATATTAATGATCCACCAGAGTGCCCAATGTTTAAACATGTAACATGTAAATCGATGACGATTTTTTTCAGATCTACACTGAATGATAAATCAATCATCAAATTTCTGATTTCCTTCATCAATGTCCTCATTTCCACCTATGGCCCACTCCATTGAATTGATGAAGAACATTTCATTAACCTTTCGTCCATATTTTACGTTGATTCAACAACAATATTACATCAAGTTGATGTAAACTTTTCCTTAATTTTGTCATGAAGTTGAAGCAACTTTTTCACCATTTTGCTGTCAATTGGTCATTAATTTGGTGTAAATTGTTCATCAATTAGATATAAAGTTGTCATTTTGAAGTAAATGATATGTTAATGAGTAGCCAAACTCTACGGCGCATTTCAACGTAAATAAACCCCAGGAACCGGGTATAAGACCACATAAAAAATACGCATAACTTGGATTAGTGAATAGTAACGAAATTTGAAAATCGATTATTGATCCAACGATCAACTTTTTAATTTCTTGTACATTAGACCCATCGAGTAATTAAAAAGAAAATGCTTTCCCGTTACATCCCATGGAGGGATTAGGGAGAGCTTCTCACAAACCAGTGCGCTGTACGCGTTCTAGTTTTTCTAAATACTCGACAGTGTTGCCGCCGCTAAGCGAGGTGACCGCAATGAATGATATTTCGGTGGTCGGAGCAGGGATCGAACCCAAGTTCTCATGCACTAGAGCCGCGCACACAAAATAGCTAAAAAAAAACCCGTGAACAACTAGAATTCCATCGATAAGTTGATGTCAGCTTGAAGTCGCTGCAACTTATCTACAGGTCTAAGGCCACCTTAAGCCATTACCAACATCAAAAGTTTACAAAATGTTTGCAAGTGTCGTCGTAAATAAATCTCCGGACCCGGATGGCATATTTGCTGACGTCTTACGCAGATGCTCTTCGACGCTGGCACGTCCACTGCGCAAACGTTTCATCCGACGAGTATAAATTAACTGCAGGTGTAACTCAGAGCTCTATTCTTTCTCCCTCTCTTTTTCTTATTTTCATTGACGGTCTCCTTGGTCAGACTGTGAACCCAATGTGTTCTTTTGCGGGTGCCAGTAATCTCTGCCATTCTTATTCATTCGACCGTAGGCCAAGTCTTCAATACATTTAAGTCAAACGCCGGACGATGACTTTAACACTCTACCGGGATCTGGCGTCCATTCTTGAATCGGGTCGAATGAATAGAGTAGATTTTAATGCGGTTAAGACCCAGTGGTATTTGTTGTCGCATAAACAGATTGGTGGCCCAGGTCAGTCGGACGATGTCTATGGACGGTGTGGCTATTGATGAATCAGACGCTGTTGATGTTCTGGGAATGAAAATGCAATGTGATGTCCGATGGGCAAAATATGTACTTGCTGTGTCGAAAGATGTATTCATGTGTCTAGGCTTTTAAAAGCAATGCAAGAAATACTTCACTCCATCTGGCCAAAAATGGAATATATCTCAAATATATGGGCAGGAGCTCCTAGGAAATCTTTGGAGCTTCCCGACCATGTCCAGAGGAGAGCGACGGTGTTGGTAGGGGACAGTCTGGTAGCCAACTCTATTGTCTCCCTTGAGCATCATCGAAATGTGGGTTGCGTGTGGCTGTTCTATCGATACTTCCACGGTATGTGTTCCTCGGACATCCGTCAAATTATGCCAGACATGAGGATGCGATATTTAGCCGAAGTACGCGGCTTTCCAGGAACTCTCATCCTTTTTATCGAGTGGCAGGTTGACCGCACTACACACTAAAGAGAAAATTTGTTCTTCAGCCGTACAGTCCATATGTGGAATAAACTTCTGGCTAGTGTATTTCCCACCAATTGTAACATACAAAGATTTATGGCAAATGTCAACAGACACTACTCCTCTTTCTACCCACCACTACGTCAATTTTCATATCTGGTTTGCAGCAAAGGTTTGCATATCTGGTTTGCAGCAAAGGTTTGCAGAGCGAAAGTCGTACGAAACTAGATATATCGAAGGCTGATCTTCGAAAAGCTGAAATGACCGGAGACAGTCACCACTATTTGTAGAAGAGGCTCAGGTACTGGAGTAGATCTCAACCCCGGCTCCTGATGCTGAAGCATAGTGGAAGTAAAATTCTCTCTTCGAAAACTGTTACGGAAACCGCACTTGCTTATTAAAAACCGCTTACAGATAAACCATGGTACGATGAAGAGTGCGGCTTGGCAAGTGATGAAATAAATGCTGCGCATATGGCAACTCATTAGTTAGTTGCAACGCTAGCCATGACAGAGCGATGTAATGAGAAGAGGAAACAAGTTGCGTTTAAGAAGAAAAAACTGATGCGTAGAAATCGCAAGATTGTGCAACCTGAATCGTACAGAAGGAAGAATTAGGTCCATAAATTCAACCGCAAAGTTCAAAGCCAAACCAACGGGACCAGATCAGGTCTACTCTTTTGTGGAGATAAGGGCGAATATTTTTTCGTACATTTGCAGGGTATGTTGGGAATATGGACAGATCACTTCTGTGCTTTACTTGTTCCAGGCGACTTCAATATATATGAGGGTGTTGAGCAAATACAGGACAATGGAGTCGACAGCCCCTTTGAAGTCAAATCGAAGTTAGACCTGGAATTTCGCGGCTTAAACCCAACAAAGCCACTACCTGCTGACCTGTTGAAGGCTGGTAGCTATCAATTGGAAAGCTGCATACATTAGCTCGTATGCCATTTCTGGCTAGACAAATGCATGCCCGACGATTGGAGCCATATAATACCGTGTCCTGCTCTCAAAAAAGGCGACCCAAACATATAGACCAACTGTCGTGGAAAAAGCAATGTATCCATCGCAGGCAAGGCCCTTTCGAGCGTAGTGTGCTAAAGACAAAAGCCGTTTGTTGCAAACCTGGTCCGACTTTATCAGCGTGGCTTTATACCTAGAAAGCCACTTATCGAATATAGATTCACATTACGAAAAGACCTCAAGAAAACCCCCGATAAAGAACCCAACATCTACCTCCTCTTTGTAGATTATAAGGCTGCCTTCTTTAGCCCTACACGGGGAAAACTGCACCAAGCAATGACGGACGTTGGTATTCCTGCCAAACTGACACGCCTTTGTAGAAAGAGACCGACGGAAAATAAATCATCAGTAAAGATTGGTAAAGATCTCACCAAACCATTTAGTACGAGTCGAGGCCTCAGGCAAAGTGACATATTATTAACATATTGATTAAAATTATCGTGAAAAAGGATACTGTCAACGTATGCCGAAGACTCAGATACCATTGGTCGAAATCTGCCAAAAGTTACTGCTGTATTTTCGAGGATTGGGAAGGATTTAGGAAGATTGGGTTTCCCATAATCCAGAACAAGACAAACAAGTGGTTTCGACAAGCAGAGCATCCACCCGATTGAATGGAACGGTGAACGCTGATAACCGATATAATTTCGAGGCAATACATGAATTTATTTACCTTGGATCTGCCGTCCACAGTAACAATAACGTCAGCCAGGAAACCAAACGGAAAATTGTGCTTGCGAACAAGTGTTACTCCGGGTTAAGCAAGCACTTCAGGGATAATACCCTTTCTAGAAACACGAAGTTCCTATATCAGACTCTCATTCAACCAGTCTTGCTTTATGGCGCAGATTCCTGGATCATATCGCATGTTAATGAAGAATCGCTTGGAGTCTTGGAACGAAAAATACCCCGAAGTATGTATGGTCGTTTCGTATAAGAGAAAACGGCGAGCATCGGCGACAGCTGAACCACGTGGTATATATTCTGTATCACGACATAGCGGTAATTATGTGAATCAAAGTAATGCATTTACGCTGGCTAGGCCATATCTGTAGAATGGATATGGATGAACCCTCAAGGCAAAAGGTATTCGAAGACACACACGAAGGACATTGAAAAATATGACGAACCAGACTTCGCTGGAAAGACCAGTTGGAATATTGCCTGCAAGAATTTGGTGTTACCAAATGGAGGAGAAAAGCTAAAGATCGATCGGGAAATATGTTATCTTCATTTTGTAAGGCCCTTGACCCCTCTGGGTTGTTTAAGGCCACCTAAGTAAGAAAGTAAGCATATTTAGCTTTAACATATATGTACGTTATGATTCCTGAATGTACTGATCCAGATCCAGAAAGAGAACTTGAGACATATGTCATTGTACGCGAAGAATTAGACAATTCCAATGGTCAAAATTCGAACCAACCTAAATTCTTCCTCCAAAAGTGGTTAAAACCATTTGACAATTTAAGAAGCTTTCGTGACGTCAAATATTTATAATAAAAGTGGTTCTATTTGCAATAAGGATTATCGAATCTAATTTGTTCCAAAGCAATAACGCAGAATCGAAATATTGAAATGTGGTTTAAAAATGTATTGAAAATTGAACAAGCATTTCTTAACTTCAAAGATCTCTAAAAATTGTTTTTATTTACATTTGTGCATATTGAATCCATTTCTCCCTGAATTCAATAACGTAGAATCGCAATATGGTCCTAAAACTATTATCACATCCTTTCAAAAAAAAATCATAAAAAATTTAATGAGGTGTCGGCTGCACCCGGTTGGAAAGACGTTCCTTTCGCTATATATTATGTACAAGTTAGTTCCAACACGCCTAAGGCGCCTGTTGGAAAATAATGTAATTTAAATGGATCACTAAGAAAAGATACTTTTTGTAAAATAATAAACTTTTTTAAGAAAGTCTTTATTTATTGAATGAATTTTTTAAAAAAAAAAAGTATATTAGATGCCTTTTGCAAGAATATGTATTATATTTTTCCGAAAAGGTCCTCTCTTTAATGAGAGGTACTTCTTTTATTAAAAGCTAATGTTGTTTTTAAGAAAAGTTTATTTTTTTTAAAAAAATATACTTATTTTCAGAAAGACTACTTATTTCAAGAAAAGAAAAGAAAATATATAATTTTATTTTCAAGAAAAGGTAATTTTAAGAAACGGAATTTTTGTAAGAAAAAGTATTTTTTTGAAGACAAGGTATATTTGTTTTTGAAGGAAAGCTTTTTTACGAAAGAACATGTACAATTTTAAGAGTAGGTACTTATCTCAAGAAAAGTTATTTTGATTTATAAAAAGGTACTGTTTAAAGGAAATATAGTTTTTTAAGAAAAGGCAATTCGTTGGAAGGTAATGTACATTTTTAAGAAAATGTACTTATTTAAAAAAATTACTTTTTTTACGTAAAGGTACTTCTTGTAAGAAAAGGTATTTTCTTTTTTAAGCAAAGGTTCTTCTTTAAGATAAGGTTTTTTTTAAGAAAAGTTAGATTGTTTAAGAATAAAAATAAGTATTTTTTTTTTGAGAAAATTTATTTTTTTTAAGAAGACACACTTACTTAAGAAAATGTTATTTTTTCTAAACTTCTTTCAGTTTAGCTTTTCTACTTTTTATTCGGTTCAAAACTGCAATATGTAATAAACTGGCTCCACCTAGAAAATTTCCTTTAAACAAAAAGTATCCCCCGATATGGTAGTCTTGACACAAACCAAAGCAAAAGTAAGTATGCTGCCAAATGTAATTCCATGCTCAGGGTTGTATTTCATGCATTTGCCAGTCTTGCACTTTGGCTTTTCTAAATTTACTTTTTATTGGGTTGAAAACTACAATATGTAATACACAGGCTCCACCTAGAAAACTTCCCTGTAAAACAAACCAATACCCAATATAGTTGATAATAATGGGTTATAATAAAGTATTTGAAAAAAAGTTGTTTACAATTTTTTCATTTAGCCCCCATCCCGCAACGTGCTATAAGGAGCTTCATTCCAATATGAAACATAAGGTATAGTGATACATTTTTAAAGACTGTAACATTCAAGCAGTTGATTAAATTTTTTTAGAAAAAAAATTTTCGCAAATTTAAAAAAGTTTGTTTTCTGCTGATATATTGTTTAAAAAACAGTTTAATTATAGGAAATCAATATAAATCTCCCCACCTCAATTTTGTGCTCCATTTTTAAGGACTGTGTAATATTTAAACAAAAAAAAAACAAAAATTCCGCACATTTAAAAAAATTTGTTTTCTGCTGATATATTGTTTAAAACACTGTTCAATTATATGAAATCAATATAAATCTCCACGCCTCAAATTTGGTCGAAGTGGAAATGCGGTTGAAAATCAAATTGTTGTTATTAAAAGAAAAATTTAAATTCTGACTTAATCGCTGGAGTTATCTTACTCAAATCAAGGAATTTTTTATGAAACTACTTGATGCAGGACATGCCCAGGGTGGCATGTTTGAAGGATACAATAAGTACACTTTACGCAATATAAGTAATTATAGGAACATTTTTATTAATCTGATATAATTTTTTTTGTTTATGTATAATGAAATTCAGTATTAACCAAGAGTAAAATCTGATATTCGAATCGAGATTAACACACTTATTTTATGCGTTAAATAATATCATAATCTCGTTGGGGTCTTTAAAGTAGCCTTTGCTGATTTCAATGATTCCACGGAATTCAATGGCTGATCGCAAATCACATGGCCGTGCAGTATCTATTATGCATCTCCCGTTTGTTTTGAAAAAAGTTCAATACTATAGTTGCCACATACGCTTTTAATTGACTACAAACTCAATCATATGAACTTTTTGAAGGAAAGATGCCGTTGTGCCGAAACAATTTGGACGACTTACCGTACCCTTGCATTACCCAAGACGAAACGCAGAGTCATCAGAACCCACCTGAAACCAAGCAGCAATCAACACGTGGAACGTTTCCGGTCGGGTCTAAAAGAATACGGCAAGGCTGAAAGCCAACATAAATGTGTCGACAGTTTCTCAAAATGAACTAATAATGGTGAAATATTAAAAGTGTCTTTAATTAATTTATTTAACTCAATTTTAAGGGTCTTATGCCCAGTTTTACAGTTGAAAATTCTCCATTTAAATGTAGTTTAAATGCCGATCTTTGTCATGTCATTTAATATGATAATTATCTGTGAGCATTTAAATGACGAGTGTGAAACGCGCCCTTAACAGCCTTTAAAAAATCGAATTTGATACAAAAATTGGTCTGCTTGAAACAATTTTTTATGGAAAGTAAATCGCTTCCGATTTTATTTTTCCAAACGAAATTTATCCCCATTACCACCACTATTACACGCTGACAAATCTGTCGGCTTTTGTTGTTTGGATGCAAATATAATGTGTGTTTGGAGCTTGTAGCAAATATAATAGATTTGTGTGCAAACACATTGTGTTTGCTATTCAATATTATATGTTGGAGACTCAATGATTCATATGTTATAACATATGACATTGCGACCCAAATATCTATGTGTTTGTGATACAAATACCGCTGTGTTTATTGCACTGTTTATACTCTTTCGAGAGCAAGACAATAAACGAGGTACAACGACAGAGTCTATCTTGTAAGTGTGTATCTGTAGATTTGCGTTTTCTCAGTCAGTGATTCAAAAATATTCCTGAATGTGCGTGTAAATTGCAGATAAAGTCAGTGTGTCTTATTTTGCCTGACATATTGCATTTAAGCTTCATGTATTCAGTCGTGAATGGTTCATGGGACAGACGCTATCAAAAGCGCTTAATCAGTGAAAAGAGAATAACCAGAGGCTCGGACGGTTAAATGGTTTATGATGTTGCTTGGGTTTTGTGTATGTGTTTAGTATATATGTATATGTGCTACCATAGTGAGAAACGATTTTGATGCAAGAAACTGGAAAGGGCAACAACGTGAAGCCCTTTATCTGCCCGAGCCTTTACTGAGAAAATCGGAACGGTGGACCTTAGTGAAATATAATAAAAACAAAAGACAAGTAAATGAACTAGATATGTCTATAAGTATATATGTTGTTTGTGTACTAACGCATAGTGATAACCAACGCATAGTTGAACCCTTCTGAAGTCAAAAACATGAGAGACAACAAATAAAGGAAAAACAAAAGAGCAGCAGATTATCATATCATGATAAACAAACAAATACTGCATTCAATGCAAGTAAATGTAAAAAGCTGCATTTTAAATCCTTTAATTTTTTGTATTAATTATTTATAAGTGAGGATTTATATTGATAAAATAAAATAGGTTTGGGAGAAACACACGAATGCTTCGACGTAAGTATATGGATGTTTGGGATGAAGAACGCATATGTGTCCACGTAAAAGTATATATATTTACCAGTAAACATGCTGCTGTTTGCAGTTAAATACAAGTGAGTTTGGTACTTCCAAACATATGAATGCTTGAAGTGTGTTCCATACATTTACATGGTTCCAGCAGAATTTGTTGGGGAGAATATGTTGCAGCGGCCGTTTTTTCCAGTGTATAACTACTAACTTATGAGCTATAGATGTTAGTTTGTATTGAATTTCAAATATTTAACAGAACGAGAGTCTGAATATTACCACAAAAAATATTTGCAATCAACGTCGTGTCGCTTTTAAGGAAAAGTACATGTGAAATATTGCCTGCTAGAGCTGGATGAGAAAAGCTGAATATCGTGCCGGTTGAAGAAACATGTTATCCTCTTTTTGTAAGGGTTGATTGAGGCCACCTAAGTAAGCAAGTATGGCAAACTGATGAATTTTAATTATAGATATAACGGCATTGTAGGAGGACAAAACAACATTTTTAACTACGTCTTGAGTCGGTTATATTTTCGTTGTTGTTCCAATTGTTCCTCAGGAAGTATTTTTTCTATAAATACTTGGTACCCAAGTTTATCAAAAAAAGTTATTTAAAAAATAATAAAATGCACTGCTACGTACTGATGCATAACGGCTTCAGCAACATATAGTAGGAACCATGTACATGTTTGCAAGCATTGCTTTCGTGAATTGAAAATCTGCTGCTTTCTATTTTCGTAATCTTTACAAACAAATATTTGAGCTTATTAAGTTTTTAAATTTTAAAAATTGTTTAACATTTTTGCAAATATTTTAAAGTGCACTGAAGGCCAATTTGAACTCAGTATTTTTCCAACATGTCAGGTTTTCACGACAAAATAGGGTTTCACTATATTTGGGACGTTAAGCCCAACCTTTGAAATTAATGCTATTAATGCAAAAATATTTGAAAATATATTGAAAAATATAAATGACAAATATGGCCATTTTAGTACTGTAGTACAGTATAAAACACTGACTGAGAAACTTTTTACATTATATAAAATATGAATTGAGTGAAGTTATTACTTGCGTTTCATAAAATAACACTGTATACATATATAATATTTTAAAGGACGCCAAAATTCTCTTCATAGAACTTTTGAAAAATTTTCAAATCTGCAATTTTGGTGCTATTGTAACATTACTTTGAGACATTGAAAATAACAATTATACGAATTGGATTATTTTGTGAGTTTCTAATATCAAACAATATAACTTATTAAAAATACCTACAACTGTCAGTAGAACTTTAACCTCTACTGGTTTTGTAACGGATCGTGTGAATTACATATTTAATACAATTTAATACAATTAAATATTTAATACATTACAAACTGCTAAAAACAACCCTATAACTATATTTTTGTTCATTAGTGTATTTAGAAAAGTTATCAAGAAATTTATAAGCTACAATTCTTTTGGAAACAGCTACCGCAATTTATTTACCATTAGGTAAGATATGTTAAACATATAAAATATGTGAAATTTTTCAGGACGTGTCGTGAAATAATCGTTTAACCGTGTACTTTTCCTTAGAAATATATTAGAGGGTATTGTGAAATGGGAAAATAGCTACAATATTGTCAAAGGTTGTAATGCAATATATCAAGGTGTTTAGGATTTATTGAAGTAAAACCTGAAATAGGGTCCTGACCCACTCTTACAATTTCTTCGGCCTGTAAAAAAAATTGTTACGTATAGGGGCAAAACAGAGCGGGGTTTTGTGATACCACGTCCAAGTACTTTCACAATTTTTGGTTTGGTTGAGGCCCGAAACCCACCTTTTCACAGTGTTATTCATAAGGGAAAATTAATTTCAAGCAAATATGTTCGTATTCTTTATTGGCCACCATATTCTCCAGACCGAAGGATAGCTGAAAATATTTGGGGTTGGCTTTCCGGCAAGGTTTATGAAGAACGAAGACAATTAGAAGACAAGGAATCACTAATTCAAACCATTAAGGTCTCCTGGAATGAGATTTCTTTATCAGTACATTATGAGTCAATAAAACGCCGTACAGTTTAATTTATTTTAAACAAGGGAGGTAGCACCCTGTATTAACAAGTTTACAATATATTGAGTAAACTAAACATATATAGATGACTAGATTATAAAATAGCGAATTTGTATTTAAAATTAGTTAAACGGTTCTAATCATACACTCCGGTTCACTTATTTAAAGGCACTAAAGGTTCCATATTCAGCGGCCTGTCTCTTTTGCAATTGTAACCGATTGCAGAATTTTAAAATAGAAATGGAAGCCAGACATCTTGAGATATAAAAAAAATCATAACAATAGTGATTTCTTAACTAAAGCACTTTTTTTGAGCAATTCATAAAAAAAGTCCAAAATTGAGCTGTTTTTTTTGGTTCACTTGAATAAAGGCACTTTGCTATTTTTGGTATTATTTTTAAAGTAAGCGATGATTGTTTGTAGCCCAACAGTTGCCGACATTTATATCAAGGACCCCGAGGGGTACGAAACAAATTTTAAAGGAAGGGTTTCATTGTCTTTATCTGCGTATGAGAAAAGTAAAATCATCAAAATTGCTTCTAATTCTGGCTTATCCTTGTCAAAAGTAAGAGTTCAAGCTAGAGTGGCAGCGAGCAAGTCATCAGTACGCAGAGTAATTAAGAGCTGTGTGGATCTTAAATACCTGAAATTAGAAAAAAAGCCGCCACTTAATGCTCCTCGTAAGGTATGGGATGTGCAGCCAAGAGGTCATGTAAATGACTGGAGAACCGTTGTATTTACGGATGAGAAGAAGTTTAATTTGGATGGGCCTGATAGCTACAACTATTAGTGCCATGATCTGCGCAAAGAAAAGCGTTTTTTGAACCGACATTACAGCCGTTAGGGCGGCGTTATGGTTCAAAGTGCAAAAATGACTGGTGCAAGCTATAAAACGTTATTGGAATTCGCTTTTCCGTGAACTATTTGGTCCCATATCTTGGATATTGCAGCAGCATAATGCCATATACACAATGCCAGAGTAGAAAAGGACTTCATTGCAAGCCAAAATGTTAAAATTCTTGACTGGCCACCCTATTCGCCAGATCTAACCATTATCGGAAATATCTGGGGTTGGTTATCTCGTAAGGTCTATGAAGGAGGTAGACAATATGTTGACAAACAGTCACTAATTCAGGCCATTAAGAATGATTGGAATCAAATTTCGTTGGATTACATAAATTCTATTTATCTCTCAATGAAAACCCGTATATTTGAAGTTATTAAAAACAAAGGGGATTGTACCCATTACTAATAGTTCCTAAATAAAGTAAAATAAATTAAAAAAACAAGAAAGACTGTTTTTCATTAAAATTAGTTAAAGTGCCTTTATTCAAGTGAACAGAAAAAAATAGCAAATTTGTTAACTTTTTTTATAAATCGCTCAGAAAAAGTTCTTTAGTTAAGAAACCACTATTATCATGATTTGTTTTTATATCTCAGGATGTCTAACTTCCATTTCCATTTTAAAATTCTGCAATCGGTTACAAATAGCAAAAGATACAGGCTGTTGAATATGGAATTTTTAGTGCCTTTAAATAAGTGAACCGGAGTGAACTGAAAATTGTGTGTTATTTTCTTGTCCTTTTTGGATAAAGCCCTTTATAGTGCTATTGTATTAAGGTTTAGGGTTGTTGCTTCTATTTTTGTAATCTTAAGAAAATTCCCTTTCAGATGGTAGTAACAGTTTAGCTGTTGACAGAATATTTAAAAAGATGTGGCCTACTAAAACCAAAAATTTAAGTGGTTCTAATCATCTGATCGAGAGTGTGAAATACAAGTTTTTTGGTGGACCCGGAAAAATCCGAATAAAACTGAATTTAGAAATATTTTAACGATCTAAGTTGTATATAAAATTTGAATTTAGAATCTTTGAAAAAACAGCGTTCATGTAGGAATTTTTAGAAAGACATAAACAAATTAAAAATTCTCATTTGTGTGGAAATTTTCGTACAAATGCTTCGAAAAATGTGCATTCTAATGCATCCTTTAAAAGTCAATTAAATCTGATGAAATTTTAAATAAAAATTCCATGGTACTAAAAGAACCTACGTAGATGGTTTGTGGAGGAAAAACCGTGTAATGTTTAGAAATCCCATTCGATTTTGAACCATCATAACGCATATTGGCATGTGTAGTCAGAAATGTGTATATAGCTTTATGTTTGTGGTAGAAATTTAAAAAAACATATCAACCTGCAATTCATGTACAACTGTAGATCCTAATCGGAGAACCTAAAGATATAAATCTTAAGACTTTACATTGAATGAAACGTTAAAATTAATTTGTTTTAATATAAATATTTTGTGTCACAGCTGACCGTTTTCAGGCAATTAAATGCCTTTCTAAATTACCACTTCCGCAGTTTAGACTTTGAAACTAAATTAAATTCTCCAGTTGCATTTTTGCATTTCAATTTCTTATAAGTTTTCGTTTGCATATATTATCGCTCATATAACACATTCCCATGTTGTATTGAAATCTAACTATATGCTAGAATTTGCGTATAGATTAAATGTTTTCAATGAAATCATACCAAGAGCATTCGAATCACACTTTCTATCAACTACGAAAACAAGTTATATACATATATGCAAATACGTATGGGAAGAAGTCTAAGGACCCTGCAAATAGTTGATGCATCTGTTTGAAGTTTTTAGTGAAATTCACTTGTTGAAAATTCATGTGAGAAAATGTCATTAAACCACGAGGAATCTTTTTGTATATTCTACATTTATTTGGGAAAATTAAGTGAAAATTTTTAACGTTTGACAAAGCTAATGACATCATAAACTGGGCAATATGCATTGGTTGGTGAGTGGTTTGTTAATGTTGTTTTCAAAAAATAGCACTGAATATCGCTTTCTAATATATTTCGGTGTAAAACCAAGAGTTTAATACTTACTTACTTATCCGGTCACGAACAACCCCGAGGGGTCAGTGATCTTACAAAACGAAGATAACAAATTTCGCCAACCAGTTCGATCTGCCTTATCTCTCCAGTTGGCAATACCAAGTGTATGCAGGGATTCGTCAACCTGATCCTTCCGGCGGACTCTTGGCCTTTCTCTTTTGCGTCTTTCTCAGAGTTCGGTTTCGAAAACCCTTCGTGATGGTTCGTCTTCATGCATTCTACTGACAAGGCCTAGCCAGCGCAATCGCGTTATTTTGATCCGCTTAACTATGTCAATGTCGGGATATAGCTCATACAGCCGATACTCGCCGCCAGAAATTTATCACAGTCTTTTTCTCTCGAAGATTCCTACAGACGTTTCATCTGCTTGCGATAAGACCCAGAATTCTGCGCCATAAAGAAAGACAGGTTGTACAAGAGTCTGGTCTAGTTGGACTTTTGTTACTCTCGAGAGAGGGCCTTATCCCTAAAGTGCTTGCTTAGCCCAAAATAACATCTATCCGCTTGATCTCAAATCTGACGTTGTTGTTTTTGTTTACGGCAGATCCGAGGTATATAAATTCGTCCACCACCTCGAAATTGTAACGGTTATCAACGTCAACGCTTTGGTCTGATCGCGTGGATGCCCTGCTCGTTGAAACCATTAATTTTGTATTGTCCTCATTTACCGTTAGACCCAATTTTCCTGACACCTTCCCAATTCTCGAAAACACCGCAGTAACTCTCTAACTGTGCGTCCAATGATATCTATATCATCAGCATACGCGAGCAGCATGTGACTTTTGCTGCTGAAGGCTTTATTCATTTTGACTGGAGCTTTTCTTGAGATAATCTCTATTAAGATGTTAAAGAGATCGCACAATAGGGTATCCCCTTGTCTGAGGCCTCGCTTAGTTTCGAAAAGTTCGGTAAGATCCTTACCAACTTTCACTGCGGATCACCCTGCAAAGGCGTATGAGTTTTGCAGGAATACCAAGCTCAGGCATTGCTTCGTAGAGTTTCCCCCGTATCGGGTTATCGAGGGCCGCCTTATAATTGACAAGTTTTTAATAACGTTTTTTTATGTGCAATTGGAAATTTATACATAATTTTTGAAAAAATTTTTTTTTTTTTGCAAACTATTCTTAAACGAACTACGATATAAATTTGCAATAAAAATTATGTTTTCAAAATCGTGATATTTTTGTTTGTTGTTTTGTTACGAGTGTTTGGATGCAAACATAGCGTGTGTTTGGAGCTCCTCGCAAATATAATATACTTCTTTGCAAACACATTGTGATGGTATTTGTGTATGTATATATTTGTGATGCAAATACAGCTGTGTTTGTTTGTGGCACATCAATTTTGCAAAAATTCCTGCACAACGTTTTCCGTGTTCTTTTTATGCACTTTATCTATACTAAAGCTTCATGATGCTTCATGTATAAAAGCAAAGCATAATTCATTTTTGTTTTATAAAAACTTCAATAACTCAGTCAATTAATACCGGGTTTTTAAAAACAAAGTTGCGATTTACCCACTACGAATCGTCCCTTTTGAATAAATTCAAGAGTGTTAAGGTTCTTTATAAAATAATGTGTGAAATCACGGCCGAAGTTGAAACATGGCGAAAATATTAAAAAACTGTGTATTTTCAGGACATCAGGCAAAATAAGAAACACTTCATCTGCAATTTACAACCACATTCAGAAATATTTATGACGCACTGACGGAGCATAATGCAAAAATATAGAAACACACTTACGAGATAGACTCTCTCTTTGTCCCTCTTTTATTCTCTTGCGCTCGAGAGAGCATAGACAGTGCAACAAACACAGCTGTATTTGTATCAGAAATATTATGTATATGTGGGTCGCAAACACGTATATTCTAACATATTAATCATTGTGTCTCAAACATGTATTATTGAATAGCAAACACAATATGTTTGGACACAAGTATATTATCTTTGCGACAAGCTCCAAGCACCCTTTATACTTGCAGCCAAACAACAACAAAAGACAGATTTGTCAGCGTGTATACGAGTTATAATCCGAAACGATTCTAGATTACTGTGGCACAGTACCAAATAGTTTTTCATAAATATTATATAACTGACAGTGCAACAAACACAGCTGTATTTGTATCAGAAATATATGTATATGTGGGTCGCAAACACGTATATTCTAACATATTAATCATTGTGTCTCAAACCTGTATTATTGAATAGCAAACACAATATGTTTGGACACAAGTATATTATCTTTGCGACAAGCTCCAAGCACCCTTTATACTTGCATCCAAACAACAACAAAAGACAGATTTGTCAGCGTGTATACGAGTTATAATCCGAAACGATTCTAGATTACTGTGGCACAATACCAAATAGTTTTTCATAAATATTATATAACTGCGTTTGCGATCAAGCAAGATCAAACACAGCTACCATATATAAGCAAAACATAGAGCTTTTAGATTACCGTTCGGCTAATAACATATAACGTTTTTGTCTTCGTGATTCGGATATAGCGCTTCCAAAAAGATTGCCATAAATTGCATTTGTACCTTTGAATTTATGGAAGAGATATTTGCAGTACGGAAAAATAATCAGCAGCCAAAGTAAAATCTTTAAATTTTTTTAAAAATTCTGTCGGTTCTAGCAAAATTCCAGAACTTGCCACAATGGCAAATGACAAGACCGGTGATGGGGTTCGTGTTATAGCGCTAAAAACCGAGAAGGTATAGTAGGTACCTCCCCGTACTTTCCACACATATTACAATTTATATATTCATACTGTATTCTAATGTCACGTACAGAACGAAGAACTGAATGAACATTTAAGAAGAAGGAAGAAGTATGTTAATGTACATGCTCAAAATGCATAAACTGTACTTAAACATCAAGGAATGATTACGTCGTTTAAACAAAGTAAAGCTAGGCATTGGTTTCCATCAGAAGCTCTAAGTGAAGAAGAACTTAACGCTAGTGTTAATAACGGACACGTTATTAAATGGAATGGTAAATAAACAAAAAATATGTCAAGAACTGAATACATTGGATGCGAACTGAAATTACACTTCATAATTTATTTGAGCCAAATATTTATTTGAGCCAAATATGGTATCAGAAAATGAGAGTGTTGGCATTGCAGAATTTCATGTCGAACAGTGAGTGTTGTATTTAATCCTCCGAAATTATTAAAAGTGAAAGTGCAAATCAGTAGATATTTATAGCATGCGGTTTGCTGTCTGCAAATAGTGAAATTTTGTGGATACACAACATATTTCGCTGAAAATTGAACACGACAAATGATGGATATTTCACATATTAAAAAAAATTGCCTGTAATATTTTTCCCACAATGTAAACACCACACCGACCTATCTGTCATGACGGTGACTAAGTATAGGGCAGTAAATATAAGCGACTGTAACTTTTCATTCAGAGATGGACTTATATACAAGGTTACAGAAATTGATTGTCTGCATATTATGGACCTTCAGCAAAAAATTGAATTGGAAAAGCATCCCACAATCAGTTAATTGAATCTGGTTACCAGCAACAGTAGTTATGCCTACTTTGCGTCCATTAATATTTCATCCTGCTCTAAATTTTATCAATGCAGTGTACAGTTTTAGAGAAGCGGTGTTTGGCTTTCAACTTTATTCAATTATTTTTTTTCACTTGAATGATTTTCAAACACGGGCATCTGCTAACCAAATATGTGTGGAAATCTTTTGTTACCATCCTGGTTAAAACTCAGTGTATTTCGATTTAATTCACGTTTCTACTTCTTCACTTCCGACAAATATGTGTAGGAAAATTTGTTTGGACTGAAGTAGCTGAAGCAAGCAGGCAAAAGTATTTTTCTCACACGGTAAAAGAGAACAAGCGGACAGGTGCAAAAAAATTCCAACAAAAAATTTGGAAAATGACCCAAATTTAAAATCGCCCAAAATATACGAAAAATGGCCCGAAACAGAAAACACAAATTTCGCCCAAAAATGAATGAAAAATGGCCTACGTGAAATATAAAAATTACACAAAATATTAGCAATAGTTATTATGAAAATTCGCCCATTTCCTATGTAAGAAAAACAATTTACATGAGGTGTAAGGGACACCCGGTTGGAACGAAGTTCCTTTCGCTATATATATATTATGTACTAAGGGGTCCGCCAAATAACTTTTTTTTTGAAAATGCAATAAAAAAAAAACTACTGAATATTTTCTCAAAAGGCTACTGCGTGGCCAGCCGAGGCAGCCATTTGAATGAAATTATTTGCCATTATTAACCGGAAGGATTGTACTTTCAAATAAAAAAAGAAATTTGAGAAAATATTCAGTAGTTTTTTCTTCATAGCATTTTCAAAAAAAAAAGTTATTTGGCGGACCCGTTACTTAACTCGATAAAACGGGCGAGATTGCCACACCCATTCTGGTACCTCCCATACAAAAGTCGGGTTGTCTCTTGGTTGGTCAACCCGATAAATCGCGTGAAACACCTCCGACCTTAATGAAGTTAGGTATAAGGCTTCACGTCATTAAATACTAACCCCTGATTAAAACAAGGGTAATTCGCCCATTTTGGTACCTCCCATACAAAAAATGTTTGGCCGTCTGGTTGCTCGCTTCGAGAAGTCCCGCAAAACCAAACCAATCTTAATGAAATTTTCTTCTGGACAATATTTGCTCAAATGCCACTCTGCTATGGAAAATGTGCGTGTTTGCCACACCCATTCTGGTACGTCCCGTACAAAAGTTGAGAGGATAGCCGGTTGATCGACACAATAACTGTGGTAAACCACAACCGATCTTTGATCTTTATGTAATTCGGTACTAGTCAATATTTTGTTAAAAGTTACGGTGTAATTAATAATTCGCTACTGTGCCACGCCCAGTTTGGTACCTCCCATACAAAAGTTGGACGTATTTCCGGTTGGCCGGCTCGATATCTCCAGTAAACCACAATCGATCTCAATAAAATTTGTTACTGATCAATATTTTGCCAAAAACCTACTGTGCAATAAAAAATTAACAACCTTGTCAAGTCCATTTTTGAACCACCTGTTGGTGGTTACAAAAATTCCCAAAAACCACTTAGGATCCTAATTAATTTGCTTATTAGATAATGTTTGGCGCATGTCACTCTGCGATTGAATACGGCCGAATTTGCAGCGCCCATTCTTTTAATGTAAGGGTGAATATAGACGTATTGTAACAGAACTCGGACGCAATGGATGATTTAGTGTGAGGGTATGTTTAAGTCGGTTCACCCAACTGAAGTTAATGTACCGGTTTTTGTATACAGTGAAAAGCAAAAATTTAACAGTTTGGATATAAGCTTGTATATTTTAAATATTTGATTAAAAAATATTTGACAGAAACAAAAACTAACTAAATCAAGTTATTGTACTCTCGTGATTTCTAATTTTATGTTTATATGTACAAAGTGAACTGTAAGCATTGTCAAGTTATTCAAATGTTACAATTTTGCACTCTGGTGTTATGTTAGTTCATTTGTTTTATGTATCAATATTTTGTCCAGTAGCCCTAGGCTCTTTTAAGAGCTTTTCTACGGCGATTGGTAAAAATCCCACCGAACCATATACTACGAGGCAAGGCCTCAGACTGGGCAAAACCCTATCATGCGATCTCTTCAACATATCAAATGAGATCATTGTGAGAAAAGCCGCAGTCAACACGAATAAAGCATCATCAGCAAAAGTCACATGCTGCTGGCGTATACTGATGATTTAGACATCATTGGGTGAAATCTGCGAAAAGTTACTGTAGTATTTTTGAGAATTAAGAAGGAATAAGCAAAAGTGGGTTTGGCAGTAAACGAGGACAAGGCAAAATTAATGGGTTTGACCAGCAGAACATCCACCCGATTGGATGAAAGGGTAAACGTTGATAATTAGTACATAAAAATTATCTTGGAAAGGTCTCATTAAATTTGAAATTTAGAACAAATAAAAATACAAACGTTTTGACCGGAAGACAAGTTTTATTAAATTTTTTAATAGGTGTTTTAGATTACACTTGGTTTAGTTGGCACTTCGCGCATCTGCCACACATAGGACATACAATTATTGCTGTTCTCACATTAAGTTAATCTCACATCAAAAGGATAGAGGATAAGCTGGTTGTGCTCTCCATTTTTTGGAGTCCTCTCCACAGGACCAATAACGTCTAACGGAAAATTGTGCTTGCAAACAGGTGTTATTTCGGGCTAAGGAAGCACTTCAGAGATAAGACTCTCTCTCGAGAAACGTAGATTCAACTATATCAAAGTTTCGACGCAGAATCCTTTGTCATATCGCATGGTGATGAAACATCATTGGGAGTCTTCGAGAGAAAAATGGTCCACAAAATATATGGTCATATTATATAAACTCAGCGAGTATCGACAACGCATGAACCATGAGCTGTGCAATCTGTATCCCGATATCGACCTATTTATGCGTATCAAAATAGAGCGTTTCCGCTGGCTAGTCCATGTCAAAGGAATGGATCAGACTGAACGAGTGCGAAAGGTATTCGAAGACGTACTCGAAGGATTTCGGAAAATATGACGACCAGGATTTCGCTGGAAAGACCGGGTGCAATATTGCCTGTTACCAACTGGAGAAGAAAAGTTGAAAACCAAGCCGGTTGGAGAAATTTGGTGTTCTTATTTTGTAAGGTCCTTGAACCCCCTGGGTTATTTGGCACCACCTAAGCAATTATGTAAGTATGGGGCGAAACATGCTGACCCAAATCGATTGATTTTAGTCTCGTCAGACAATATAACGTGATTGTATTTTTAATATTTAAAATGTGTCGGATTAAATATTTTAATTTTATCCTGCCAGCCTCAATCCAGTTTCCGTAGACCTGGGCGAATTCTTTACGAAGCGTTAAATTCGATTGTGATAAAAATGGTTTATTTATCTTGTCTACAATAATTATTGAGGGTATTTAAAAAAGTGTTGACAGTTGTTAATATTTTTGTACATAATTTGGTAGTGGAGGGTGCAATGATTAAATATAATTACCACTGTCTGCCAAAAGGGCTCGAATTAAAACCAATATGCCACGTTCTGAGGAGCTTAGTATTGCAAATTATTATTCGTAGACTTATTCGGAATCTCACGACCGATTAGCAGGTGAGAATCAAGTAACAGAAGCATTGAACGACTTGTCACCTGTTTAAATATTTAAATTGTTTTTCGACGAAGAAGTTCCTACAATGATTGTCGACTTTCCCCATCTGTACCCCAGTCAAAATAATCAACACAACTTTAGTGTCACTGTTGCAGAGCTAAAGATTTTCTTTGGGGTACTGATTTTGTCTGGCTACTATAAACTGCCAAAGGAAAATATGAATTGATCTGTAGATGAAGACACTGGAGTAGGTGTAGTATCAAAAGCTACATATGTCCAGGAACAGATTTAAAGAAATAAACTAACGACGCTCCAAATACCACCACCAAAATGTTCAACCAATGGGGTGTATTCCACGAAAACATGACTAGCGGCGAATGTATGGTCAAGTATTACCGTCGTCATTCAGCATAACAATTTATTCGAGGCAAACCTGTTCGGTTTTGTTACAAAAATTTGGTTGCAGCAAGTTCGTCTAGATATTGCTACTGTTTTGATATTTATTGTGGTAAATCAACTACTTCTGTTATTAGCTGTGCTCGAGTACTTTTCCAGTAAAAATTATCAAGTAACTAGTTTTCGGAGAGTAAGAATGATTTTGCTCTCTGAGTAAAAAATATAAAAAAAAGTACGCGAACGACATGCAGTAAAAACTTGGAAGAAATAAGAACTTTGTAAGTAAACAGCTGATATGCAATGTAAACATTGGAAGAACCAACAAACGCAATTCGAACAAAACATTACAAATCACCAAAACTGTTTTCTTTTTCAACAGCAATACTTAAAGATTTATAACAAAACATTCAAAAATCACATTTTCTCTTATAAACTAAAATACCAATGATAAATTTATTATTTTATATTCTTTCTACGTCCTAATTTTGTTTGTTTACATAAAACATATGTTTTAAACCAAATGTTATTACTTGCAAATTCTTACTGGCAAAAATTTCTCCAGTAAAAACTTGCAAGTTCTCTATCATCGAACTGTCAAAATAATCTCTCTCTTGCTTTCTCGTTACTGGCTTTTTAGTGTAAACGAACACTATCAAGTAAGAAATAGTAATAATTTGTACAAATTCTCCAGTACGCGAACAGACTTATTGAGACATAGGGTACTAGAGTTGTGAAAATGCTGCTAAATAGATTGATTATGTACCCAGCCAATCACAAAGTCTTTTTGATAACTTCTTCGCAAGTTGTGACCTACTGAACGATTTACATCAATCTACAGGAACCATCCAAGAAAATCGCGCAAAAAGTGTCCACTACCAAATCCAAAGGCGATGACGAAAACATCACGTGCGGAGTTCGATCATAGGTTCCATGAAAGTAATGAGTTAATACTAGTCCGCTGGAAAGACAACAGTATTTGCACAATGACTGCCAATTACGATTCTTATGAGCCGGTAGAAAATGTGAAAAGTTGGTGTTCTAAAAAACAGAAACAGAAAGTTGTTATGCAAATTCCACACTTGTTTCAAAATTAATACAAGGGCATGGGTGGAGTTGATGAAATGGACCAATAAATATCGTCGTATAGAATTAGCATCCATGGTAAAAAATTACATGAAGTGTCAGGGGACACCAGGTTGGAGCGAAGTTCCATTCGCTATATATTGTGTACTAGTTATTTCCAACACGCCTAAGGCTCCCGTTAAATACGATAATTTAAATGGATCTTTAAGAAAATATACTTTTCGTAAAATGTTAAACTTTTTTTAAGAAATTTTTTATTTACTCAATGTATTTTTCTTAAAAAAAAGTATATACAGGGTGATTCAGGAAGTTCCGGACAAATTTCTCCAGCGTATTCCTTGGCTCATTTCATGAAGAAAAGTCCACTGGGACCATGTCCGAAAATGCAAGGGTGCGAAATGGCAGCGGGTTCAAAATTTTCGGATTGATGGTCGGAGGGTCAGTGGTCGGATTGTGTTTAGTAGAAAATGGGAACCACATTGAAAACTTCCTTTAACATCAAATGTTTTTTTTTCCTTATGTGTTTGATTCTTCAGCAAACAATATCAATAAAATAAAATCTTAAACGTGTTAATTTAGGAAATCAAATAAATGTGTGCTGTTATTTCGCTTCCAAAAACAAAAACTAACATTTTTGCATTTCAGTAAAATGGTCATAACTTTGGAACGGTAAGACTACGAGGCAAGGCCTCAGGGCATTTTGGAAAGGTAAGAGGTATGGCTATCATTCAATATAATATAAGTTACCCGCCATCTGGCTGAGCAAATTGAGGTTATGTGAATTTTTTTCCCGAAAGCTCTGTATCACGGCGATTTGACTTTTTTCTACTTTATCTATTAACTCTGAAAGACCTCTTAAAGACCTTTCCAACAAGCCCAAAACAACAAAATCCGACCACTTTTTTAAAAGTTAGCAACTTTAGCCTACTACCATCCGTCCACCAATCCGAAAATTTTGAACCCGCTGCCATTTCGCACCCTTGCATTTTCGCACATGGTCCTAGTGGACTTTTCTTCATGAAATGAGCCAAGGAATACGCTGGAGAAGTTTGTCCGGAACTTCCTGAATCATACTGTATATACACGTGTATGTAAGAATATGTATTACATATTCCCTAAAAGGTCCTTTCTTTAATGAGAGGTACTTCTTTTATTAAAAGCTAATGCTTTTTTTTTAAGAAGAGCTACCATTTTTAATAAGAAGTGCTTTCTGTAAGAAAAAGCCTAAGAGTATGATTTTGTTGTACACAAAAGAACAGGTACTTTTTTTTAGAAAGGTTATTTTTTTTAAGAAAATTTGCTTATTCAGAAAGGCTACTTATTTCATGAAAATGTATTATTTTAATTTTTACGAAAAGGTACTTTTAAGAACATGAATTTTTGTAAGAAAAGGTATTTTTTTTAAGAGGATGTATTTTTTTTGAAGAAAAGCTTTCTTTACGAAGGAACATGTACAATTTTAAGGGTAGATACTTATCTCAAGAAAAGTTATTTTGTTTTACAAAAAAGGTACTCTTTACAGAAAATGTAGTTTTTTAAGAAAATCGAATTTGTTGTAAGATAAGGTACTAGGTATTTTTTGTAGAAAATTCCCTTGTTTAAGCAAAGGTACTTCTTTGAGATAAGGTATTTTTGTAAGAAAAGGTACATTGTTTAAGAATATCAATAGGTTTATTTTTTTGGGAAATTTTACTTTTTTTAAGAAAATGCACTTACTTAAGAAAATGTTATTTTAATAAACTTCTTTCACTTCTTGGCTTTTCTAAATTTACTTTTTATTCGGATCAAAATTACAAAATGTAATAAACAGGCTCCACCTAGAAAATTCCCCTTTAAACAAGAAATATCCCCCCATATGTTACTCTAGACAAAGCCAAACCAAAAGTGGGAGTGGAAGAGTAAGTGTGCTGCCAAATGTAGTTCCATTCTCATGGTTGTATTTCATGGATTTGTCAGTCTTGCACTTTAGCTTTTCTAAATTTGCTTTTTATTGGGTTGAAAACTACAATATGTAGTACACAGGCTCCGCCTAGAAAACTTCCGTCTAAACCAAACCAAAAGTACCCAATATAGTTGATAATAATGGGTTGTAATGAAGTAAAAAAAAGTTGTTTACAATTTTTCCATTTAGCCCACATCCCGCAACGTGCGATAAGGAACTACGTTCCAAAATGATGGTGGTTTATTCACCTATACTCGTATTGTTGACATGGTCATATCAAATGCGTGGCACTTGCATGTTCATTCGGAAAAATACCGCATGTATCAGTTACTATTTCGGCGAAGTATAGCTAGGTTTTACCTAAAACAATCACCCTTAAGACACTCTGTTTGCCCTTCATCAGCAAATTTCAAGAATCTACAACTAGACGGTGCCGATCATGTTCCTGAAAAGCTTCCAAAGCGTGTGCGTTGTGTCTGTCATCTGCCACAACAAAAGCCGTTGGGGTTTTCAAAAAATGCAAGAAAACCCTTTGCATTGATAAAACTTGTTTTAGCAGTTTTCACTCAAAGTTGTGCCAATATGAGTACACCCCTGCAATATCCCAAAAATTATTGTTTTTAAATATTTTTTTAATTTTCTGTATTGCTTATAATAAATAAATAAACAACTTTTAAAAATGTTCCTTGTAACGGGTTTTTCAATAAGAGCGCTACAAAATAAAGCAAAACCAGTTTTATATGCCAATGAAATTCTATATTCCTGTGAAAGTACGTTCGATGCCATTATGTATGGAACTCGATTTCTTTTGCATGGCAACCACGGGCATCCTTGCAGAAGTCCAGACGCTGAACCCAATTTTCGACGGGTTTCAAGCATAAATCGGCCGATACTGCTGCAATTTCACGTTCGATATTCGTACGAAGTTCATCAATCGTCGCTGGCTTGTTGGCATAGACTATAGACTTACCGTAGCCCCCCAGGAAATAATCTAACGGCGTCAAATCGCACGACCGAGGTGGCCAATCGACTGGGCCAATTCGTGAGATAACACGTTCACCAAACTTGGTTTCCAATAAATTGATTGTGGTAAACCAAACCTCCTAAACCTAAACATGTCCTCCAAGTCCATATTATCCAATTGGGGCCAAAAATATTCGGTTATCATTGAACGGTAGCGATTCGTATTCACATTAATGTGCCGGTCTTGATCATCACGGAAGAAGTACGGCCCAATGACGCCGCCGGCCCATAAACCACACCAAACCGTAATTTTTTCGGGATGCAATGATGACTCATGGATTAAGTGTGGATTGGTGTCTGACCAATAACGCATATTTTGCTTATTGACGAAGCCGTTCAGCCAGAAATGAGCCTCATCGCTGAATATGATTTTCCGATGAAAATCCGAATCATTTTCAAGTTGTTGCTCAGCCCAATTCACGAACATACGACGCTTATGATGGTCAAGCGGCTTCAGTTCTTGCGTCAATATGATCTTGTAAGGATGTAGGCCAAGATATTTCCGCAACGATGTCACAGAGATGCCCAACGCTTGAGAACGACGTGTGAGAAACACATTTGGGCTTTCTTGAACTGAAGCCTCAGCGGCAGCAATATTCTCGACACTACGGGCACTTCTTTGTCTCACTTGCACGGGAACATTTTGAACTGTGCCTGTGGATTCAAATTTTTCCACTAGACGCTCAATTGTTGATCTGGCAGGACGATTATGACGACCATAAATTGGACGTAGCGCTCTTAAAATTGAGGCCACAGACTTCAAATTTCGGTAGTAAATTTTAATAATTTCGACTCGTTGTTGGCTCGTATATCTTTCCATGATGAAATGGCAAACCTTACTGAAGAGACATGTCAAAAGAGCGGGAAAAAAATATGGCGTCGTTTGCTGTCCGTATCGATTTACTTTTGTAGCGTCTCTGTTGAATAACCCTTTAGTTTCTGTTTGGCCTCTAATAGGTTAACATCCATCTTTTTGAGACTTCGACGAGCAATACATTCACTGGCGTCAATTTTAACGCTTTTATTACCCCAGCTAATTGCATTGCCATTTGTCGCTAATTTTGCCACGTGATGACAAGTGCTGTGCTTAATTTTTCTGGGGCGTCCAAGAGCAGTTAGTTAATATGTTTCTTCCGTTTTATTCTTGGACTTACATTATTATCTTCTGCAATGTTCAGAACAGAATTATTATTTTTTAATAATTCCATGATTTTATCTACTTTAGATGCTTCCACTTTTAGGGGTTGTTTACATGTTACGCTCTTTTAAATGTATGTAGATGTATAATTGTTGTATAATTAAATGTAGATTATGAAAGAAACCATATCAAATTAAAATTAAAAAAAAATGTTTCAGTGGCAAGATTAAACGCTGCTAAAAATTAAATTTTTAAAATTGCCATTATGATAAATCCGGCTACAATTTTGCTAGTCCCTGTATGCCACTCAGACTTTACATGTGGGATATTCAGTTGAAGAACGTCTGTGTGTATATCAATATTGGACCGTAAATTACCTGGTATACCACACATTATGACCCAGGAATAATAGTAAGTAATACAATGGATATATCAGACTCATTTAAATATACTATATCACCTCAAACTAAAATGGTAAGAATCTGCATATAGCTTCATTAATTTTATATTTCTTTTACAGGTAACACAATTACATTTGATGCAAAAAATCTGCCCTGAAAATAAAACTATAACAACTAATAATTTCTCAGTTCTTTACTTACACAATGTATAACAACTCACTTATATCTTAAAATCTGTGTTATTATACTTAGATATAAAACAACAATTTTGTTTCCAAATGTTAATGCCTTAAAGGGATGACCGAGAGTATCGTTTGCATTTCAAAAGGAAACAACTTTGTAATTTATAAGCAAATTCTATGAATCTCTGAAAATATGTGTGTATCCATGTAAAAGGAAAGAGAACTAAGTTTGTTTAAAATGTGCATATAAATGTGTTGAAAAATCTGAATTTTAACACTCTGCATTTTTACACATAAGGCATGTGGTTGTTTACAACTTTCAAATAAGTTATGACAAAAAATAATGCCTGTGTGCTCAAAAATTATTGAAGCTTTGACTAAATATCTTAACGTACTCTTCAGCATATAATAACATAATTGTAGATGTTAAAAACAGAACTAGTCCCTTTTACGAGAAGATACAAAATTCCGAATTTCCAACTCCCAAGACTACAGGGAAAGGAACTTAAACTGTACTTAGGCAAAACCCTTAACTCCAAGCTATCCTGGAAAACGAACCTGGAGGAAAGAGGTAAGAAGGCATTATGCGCCTTCTATGCCTATAAGGAAATGTTCGGACGCAAATGGGGCTTACAACCGAAAATGATGGCGGCCGGAGGACGGGCACAAGGAAATATCACCCCAATTGCAAAAGGCCCCAAATTTAGGGTTTGTTTTCATTATGAATGTGGGCCCCAAATTTGAAAATGAAATAGCCTCCCAAGCAATGACGAAGGGTCCCAAAAAATTGTGAAGCACTACCCGAAATATTTTAGTGGGGGCAGCTTTCATTTTTTGGTTTTAAACCGTTTAAAAATATGGCCCCAATAAGCGCAAGAGGACCCCAAAATAATTATTTGTTGTATACTGATAATATTTGGGGCCAGATTTCACTGACTCTTTGGGGTGTATTTTCTTGAAATGTAATTTTAAAGAATATAAATTGCACCCCAGGAAAATCGGCCCCAATAGAAAAAAAATTGGTTTTGTTTTATCCGTCGATTTGATTCATTTCAGAATGAATATACAATACACACATGAACATATTCCATGAAACATTAAACAAAATAAAAAAGAATAGAATAGTTATTTCAAATATTTGTCACCCCTTTTTTGATATCTTCTTTTGGTCAATTTTTTTTTTATTTCTTTCTAAAACAGTAAAATATAATTTATTAAAATTGTAGTTGATCGTTGTAGAAGCTCGATTTTTTTTGGAAAAATTTTTTTCGCGCGATTTTTTTTCTGAAGCTCAATTTTTTTTGGAAAAATTTTTTTCGCGCGATTTTTTTTCTTAAAATGTTTTTTCATTTCTTTCTAAACCAGTAAAATCTTGTTTATTAAAATTTTTGGTAATTGTGTGTTGAAGCGCCGCTGGCCAAACATTTTTCCCAAAAAAAATCGCGCGATTTTTTTTTTGGTAAATTTTTTTGCATTTCTTTATAAAACAGTAAAATATAGTTTATTAAAATTGTTGTTGATCGTGTGTTAAAGCTCGATTTTTTTTTTGGAAAATTTGTTTTAATTTCTTTCTAAATTTTCTTTCAGTAAAATATTGTTTATTAAAATTGTTGGAAATTGTGTGTTGAAGCGCCACAACCAAAAAAATTTTTCATTTCTTTCTAAAACAGTAAAATATAGTTTATTAAAATTTACTTTTTAGTAATATTTGGGGCCTAATTTAATTTGTTATTATGGGGTGCTTTTTCATTAAGTTTTATAGTAGCCATACGAAATTGCACCCCGAGAAATTATGCCCCAATTAAGTAATGAAATAACACACCAAAACATGAAGGCGGACCCCAAGTAAAATAAAAATATCCCCCCAAAAAATAATTGGGGTCCACTATCATTGGGGCACACATTCATCATGGAAAAACACCCCAAGTGTAAGCGAAAATGGAGAAATAACATCCAAAAATTTCGTGTTGTTGTAATCAATGTATTGATTTGGGGCCCATTGTCATTTTGCAATTGGGGTGTTATTTCCTGGGACCCGTCTTCATTCCACCGAAAATGATACACTGTGTGTATACAGCGATTATAAGACCAATACTCTCCTACAGATCAGTGGTATGGTGTGAAGCGGTAAATAAGATTTCACACCTCTCACAACTGGCCAAGGTGCAGAGACTGACATACGTCTGCATTATCGTCGTCCTCAGATCTGCCACTCAAGTGGCACTGGAGGCGATGCTGAATATATACACATCGAATGCACCGCGGCGAAAGTGTCCCTACGGCTAAGGGAATCGGGAATGCCTGTCAAAACTGTCAAAACTATACACGGGCATGGTTTAGTTCTGGTCAGCATCGATACTTTCGAAAATATGAACAAGCCAATGGACTACATGGCTCCAAGAATAATTCAGGACAACAAATTTAAGGTAACTATATCCAGCCGCGAAGACAAGGAGGCAAATACGCGTTACAGAGGACGAGGAAATCTCTATCTTCACGGATGGATCTAAAGTCGAAGCGGGCACTGAATCGGGAATATACTCGGAACCGCTAAATCTCAGGATTTCCAGGAGACTCCCGAACAAATGTACGCTCTTTCAGGCAGAGATGTAAGCCATTAACGTTGCCCCAAAACAGATTTTGGAATGGGATTTAGCTCCAGCGAAACTCAAAATCTACGTCGACAGCAGGGCAGCTCTCAAGGGCCTAGAATAAAGAATCATCAAATCCGTTGTACGATGGACTTCTTCATATTCTTAATCCAAATTTAGGCGCACGAAATCAGGGTGTACTGGGTACCGGGACATAGCAACATTCGCGGCAAGGAAATATCCGACGAATGCGTCACAATGGGCTCATGTGCGCGGGAAGACGCTGCGACCCTGAACGTGCATATTCTGTTCGTAGAACTGGAGAACCATGTCGACTAACTGGGAGTAGTACGAGTATTAAACAAGTCGAGTTGGGAATTGGTACCAAACAGTGGGATAGCTCGATCTTTTAGGCCGACCATTGATGGGACACGTACCAAAGGGCTGCTCTCCCTTGGCAAGAACACACGTCATAACTGGACACTGCGTGATAGGCCTCATGGTTGCACACATGAAACGTCCATATGAAGACTTCTGCAGCAGCTGTTTAGATGAAGAAGCTGTTTAGATGAAGAAGAGGACGAGTCAGTACAGCACTTGCTTTGGTCATGTAGGGGACTGCAAGAGTATCGTCGTCTAGCCTTCCTGGGGGGGGGGGTGGTATTAGGCTCTTCGAAAACCTCAATGACCTAGCAGACACTCCAATTAAACCCCTCGTCAAATTCATAGAGAAATCTCGGTGGTTCGGCAGAGGACCTCCTTTAGGTGACTGGCAGTAGTGAAACCAGCGGGCTTTATGTCACACCGGTCATGGGCTTTATGTCCATTTTAGGCGCGACATAACGCCCATGGGCTTTATGTCCGTTTTAGGTGTGACATGGGCGTTGTGTGTGACATAGGCGTTGTGTCCATGGGCGTTATGACGCGTCACCCCTCCTTTAACTTACGCTCTCTCCTACATTCTTCCTCTTCTCTATAACAATTCCCTTCTTCTTTAAATTCTATTTAAGGTAACCAAAATGGACCGAAATTACGGCTTCGGGTGAACTAGTTATTTGTTTCTGACTCACATGACGGGCTTCCCTTTCAATCGAACCTCAAAAGATCAAACAAAAATGTTTGATATTGACAGCAATGATTGTTTGGTACTTACCTGCGGGTAATTTATCTGATATACCAGCAAATAAACCGCCATTAGGCCCAACAATTGGCATTTTTGATTCAGCATTCATTCCGGCAACTGATTTGCAGTTTGCTGCAAATTAAAGAAAATGTAGTGTTTTAAGGAAAGCCAATCTGTTGCAAGAAAATGTACTGTTTTAAGAACAGGTGCTTTTTAAAAAAATTACTGTTTATAAAAAAAGGTACTTTTTGTAAGAAAATTTACTTTTTGTAAGCAAAGGTACTTCTTTAAGATGAGGTATTTTTTTAAGAAAAGGTACTTTATTTAAGAATATGAATAGGTATTTTTTTGCGAAAATTTAATGGTTTTTAAAAAACGCACTTATTTAAGAAAATTTAATTTTATAAAGCTTATTATCTTTATATTACTTTCAAAAAAGTCGGTGAATTCACCAAAAACATACCAAAAACGTCTGCTGATGAAGATCTTGGCAAGATCCGAAATAGCTATACAGACAGCCTTGGTATCATTGGAACATTTTGATGCTCGACTTTTTTGAAAGTAATATAAAGATAATAAGCTTTATATTATTTAAAAAGGTCTTGAGCTTGAATAAATTTGTAAATATTAGAAAACAGACCGAATAAAAATTCCCGTAAGGGATATGATGAAAATTTAATTTTTTTAAATTTCCTTTTTGTTGGATTCAAAACTACAGTATTGTATATTGATTATACAGTATATGGATTATAGGCTCCACCTAGAAAACTTCCCATTAAACAATCAATTTCCCAAAATATGATAGTCTAGACACAACCCAAAGCAAAAGTACCCAACATAGTTGATAATACTGGGTTGTAGCATAATATTGTTAAAAAAAAGTTATTTAATTTTTTTTTAATTTTGTCCCTATCCCGGAGCATGCGATAAGGAACTTCATTCCAAAATCTCCCCAATTAAATAAGTCCATGAAATTTAAATATATAAATAAGTTGGAAACACAATTTTTAATCCTCAAACTAATCTAATCTGAGGTGTCTCAGTAAGTATGCACTTTTTCATTTTAAAATAAATGGTCGTATTTTTCGAGGCAGTTGTGAGCTTTCTATTGGAGTGTAAAGAAGACATGTTCCGATCAAGTATGGAATAAAATGTCCATCATATGGCCCCCACGGCTCCGATGACAGGCAATTACTCTTTTTATGAAATTTTACATGACTTTTTCACATAGATGTGGCTGTATCTTACCGATGACACATTGGATATCGGATTCGAGCTCATGAATTGTTTCAGGTTTATTCGGATGAACATGAAATTTCCCAAAACCCCAAAGAAAGAAATCACACGGCGCTAAATAGCATGATCTTGGTGGCCAGTTGACATCAGAATTTCTTGAGATATGTTTTGAAAATCGCTGCTACAATAAATCGAATGGTTCATGCGCAGTATAGCAGGTGGTGCCGTCTCCCTGAAACCGCATTTCATCTAGATCCATTCCGTCCTGTTGAGGCCACAAGAACTCCGTTATCATGTTCGTAACGAATGCCGTTCACAGTCACTGCTATTTCGACCCGCACCAGATAGTTGTTCGTTGTTGGTGCATTTATTTCTCATCGATTGCATGAGGATTTTCTGAGCCACAAATGCGACAATTTTGTGTATTCACGAAGTCATTCAGATGGAAGTGCGCTTCATCGGAGAAGATTACTTTTTTTTTTAAAAAAATTGGCATTGACTTCTCTGTGCTCCATTACCCATTGAACGAATTACCGTCGCTTTCCGTGGTCTACTGGTTTGCCAAGTTGATGTTTTTGCGTTTTCGGAGACACTGCCGTTTGCAGCAGCAATGTTTTTAAGAGACCTACCGGTACGTTGATGCACAGGAGCCTTCCTGTTCATAACCGACCTAAAACAAATAAGTAAATGGTTTCCCATTACATCCCATGAAGGGACAGGGGTGAGCTTCTCAGAATCACTGAGCTGTGTGCTTTCCAGTTTTCACTCACTGATTGGGACCTACAGTTTTACACCGATTCCGAACGGTATTTTGAGAAGCTTTTTTTATGGCTAAATACTCGATATGGTCACTATGTGAGGTGACCGCCGCCGAAAGAAATTTCGAAAGTCTGAGCAGGGATCGGACTCCGGATCTCATGTACAAGAGGCACGCACCCAACAATTGCACCACCGACCTAGTTTCTTAAAATTTTTTGGCGACTCTTCGATTAGTTGACACTAGTTCATTGTTCTTATTCTCGATCATTGCAAATGGTCTGCGAATTGTTGATATTTTACATGGTCCATAATATGCAGTCCTGACTTATTGACATTTTAGTCAATAATTGGTACTTGTTTCTCATGTGTTATCAACCTCAAAAGTCTTCTGCCATCAGATTAAGGCAATCTTTATTCCACACTCTCATACCGGAAATATATGTTTGGAGTAATGGAGTTCCTGGTAAAGAGGTATACGTGAATTTCGAAACGGATGGGTTGACAATGAATGAATGAAACGGATGGGTTGACATGAAAAATTACCCGACCCAGCAAAGAAGACCCAAAAATGTTGGAAAAGATTTTCTTTACCTTTCAACATAATCTACTTTTACCTCAATGCACTTTTTCCAGCGATATTCAATAGCTTCTATACCCTGTTTATAGTAAGAACTGTCAAACTCTTTAAAATAGCCATCAACCGCAGACTCCACATCTACATTGTTGCAACATCTTTTACCACCGAGCCATATTTTCAAGTTTGGACATTGAAAATAATTCGACGGGGCTTAATCGGGCGAATAAGGCAATTCGAGCTTTAATTCATTTAATTTGGCAATTTCACAATACTGGATGTGTGAACTGGAGCATTGTGTTGATAAAACAACACTTTCTTTTTGACGTAAACGCTGCAATAAATTAGCCGTTGATGGTTTATCCTTTCTGAAGATAATCAGTAAAAATAATCCAACGCGCATCGCAAAAAACAGACCCACGACCTTGCCTGCACATGGAAACGTCTTCGCCTTTTTTGGACGCGATTCTCCCATTCCAGTCCACTATTTCACTTTTCCTTTGTCTCAGGTTTGAAGTGGTCGTCAAAAGTATTCAATAGTATAGACAACTCATGGGACAAATTGCATGACTCAAAAGCACTGGCGATAACTGGCGAATGATTCAAAATTTATTACTCTCTTTTTGTCATAACTTTGTCCATTTATAATTTTGATGTGAAATATTGATGCCTTTTGAATCATTTATGCGTTTTTCATTGTTTTATGTAATAACATTTTCCGAAATGGAGCATTTATATTGAAATATTCTATAAAGATAATAAGACTCGTTTATGCTCTTTTACGCAGACTCTCTACATAAGAGGTGAAGAAGAGTGCAATAAGTCCCCTATACTATTCAATACTTTTTGCATGACAAAACAAAAACAATTGTTTGAGTGCGCTAAATATTGCTTTATTTATTTTAACAACACTACATCTAATGTTAAAGAAGATGTAATTAAAAAGAAAGTGCAATAGCGAAAGGGCCTTCAGTACAAAAAAAAAAAACGATTTCGAACCAAATTTAAGCTAAATTTTATGTATAATGGAAGTAAGTACATTTCGTATAATGGCTTTGGGAATTGGCTGCATTCTAGACATCATATAAACCTTGATCAATACCTATTAAATGAATTTATTAATGTTTAAAAGAGCTTGCCATTTCTTTTTTTTTATATTCCAATGTAACATTTACTAATGCGTTCATAGAAATCGAACAGGTACCGTGTAACAAAAAAGTGTTAACACATCGGCCGTGAGTTTCAACCCTCATTGATTTTTTTATTCAGCTGTTGATTTTCCTAAACATCAATTTAATGAGATATGAGTTTGATAGTTTGTCCACGGGACCCATTACAGTACCTCCATGGACCACCAGTGTGTAACTATATGCATACAAAAATTGACTTAGTAGATTTCACAAGTAAGCCGAAAGTAAGTTTTCCTCCTCTTCCAATCACTAAGTATGAAGTCCCATACAAGCGGAAACGCTTTTTATCGATCTCATACTTGAGAATACAGATTTGCTTATAACAACAGAAGAAGGCAGTCTCAAGAACAGTAAATGAAATTGATAAAAATCAACGTAATGATTTCTATAATGTACACATTAATATTTGCAAAAAGTGTATCCTCGCTTTCATTAGTGCTAAACAAATACAACGATTTTCAGAGGTTAAACACTTGTAACCTAAACGAGTTTTGGATGCTCATCGTGTAAATGTGGTGCTTTTTATATGACTTGCCATGCCAGAAGTACTTTTTTGTTAACAGGCCGGTATTAGTACAAAGTGGAGGTAAAACGTGCGGAAATATAAGTCAACCGGAAATCGCCTGATGGTTTTAAACGTTTTAATGTTTTTTTTTCTACATTTATTGAAGAATGAACCAACTTAGCCGTACAGCCACATTGCAAGGTGTGAACTTCGAATAAACTAAATAGTAAAAAAAACGAAGAAGTGTAGAAAATCATGAAGGAATAAATTGCAAAACCAAACACTTAAATGCAATGGCTGAATTTTCATAAAACAGGAAATTACGAGAAAAAAACAATAGGATTAACATGTAGTATGCGAGTTGCATTATAGAAACTAAAAACTAAAACTTAATGTATTCACTGTTTCGCCTCCAGTTAAAAGTCATTGTCCTCTATTAAGGGTTTGGGAGTAGGAAGTTATTTTTGTACTTCTTCAAACTATTTTATTGTTTTAGCTTTTACATCTTCACTACACCATCTTATAATTTATATAAACCTTGTTTTTGGAATGGAACTACCAACTCATTCTCAACTACGCTCCGTTTCGTAAAAAACACAACTAAAATTAAACAAGTGGGCAAGGTAATAGGTTGACGGCCGCTAAAGCAGCCAACTGCAATAATTATTATCATTTATTATTTGAGATGAGTTGAGTGGCCATCGGTGGTGTAGTGGTTAGTGTGCGCGGCTCTTGCGCATGAGATCTTGGGTTCGATCCCTCCTCTGACCAACTTACATTTCTTTCGACGACGGCCACCTCGCTTAGTGACGACAACACTATCAAGTGGTTGGCCATCAAAAAGCCGCTCAAAATAGAGTTCAGAACCGGTGTAAAACTGTAGGTCCCAATCAGTGACTGAAAAATAAGAAAACGCATAGCGCACAGGATGTAATGGGAAACGGTTTTTTTTATTTATTAATTACATTGTCATACTTAGAACTAAATTATAAATATAATGTTGCATATGGGCAATTCCTGGGCGAAGGACGCGACATTCGCTCACTTTTAGTTGAGCCAAAAACAAAAAAGGAATGAAAAGATGCGGTATATACCCTTAGTGTATTGAAGCAAGGAAGAGTACTAAACTTGAGGAAAAACATTGGGCATAATCAATAATGTAGTAAAAAGATATAAGCAAATAACAGCGAGAAATGGACGCGACAAAAAATGGAAGTTATTTTTATGCACTTATAGAAATATCAGCGAAATTTGTGAAAAAAAATTTTTTTTTTTAATGTGGAAATTAATATGAAAGGACATTTTATATGTAGATTTATGAAATATGAAAATTTTCTTTCAATTTTTTTTAAATTGAGTAAAGTACAAATACGGACGCGACAAGACGGACGCGACAATTTTTTCCAAGAGAACAAAACCAATAATTTTGGTAACAATAATGATTCAAGTTTTATTAAAAAACATAAGAAAACCATAACATAAACATAACTTCAAGTAAAAGTAAAAATAATAACAAAAATTAAATCGAAATAAAGTTCCATATTCTCAGTTAGGTACTTTAGGATATATAATAGTTAATAAAGTTGGATTTTCTAAGTTCATTTTTACTACAGATTTTAATGAATAAGAGTTGCGAGCCACCTCAATGCTTTCGCTGTCGAAATATGAAAACCAATGCAGGCTTTCAATCCCTTTAATATTTGGAACATTCTGGCAAGGCTCAGCTAGTTCAGGTGAAGAATCCTCAATTTGTTCTGTCGATATATAAAACAGCTTAACTCCATCAATATTATTTCTTGCACATTCATAAAACGATAAAGCATCTTTGAGAACAATATTTTTTGACCTAAGTATTTGCCAAACTTTTCGTTTTAATACAGCTCCAACTCCGTCTACAGCAGCTTTGCCATGTGAAGTGGCAAAAAAGTTCCACTCTAAGACTCTGCAATTGAATTCATCTCTAAGTCTAGGTATTCTAGAAAGAATGAATTTATTTTTGAATTGGCTACTGCTTCCATCTGAGAATATATAAATACTTGAAATTTCTTTGTGTTGGTTTTGTAATTCTTTCAGAATTTCCGAAATGAAGCAATAAACATCGAATTTATTATGGGTCAGCTTATCACTGATAACCAAAATACCAAGCTACGCAGGTAAAAATTTTTACTTGGCTGTAACTGAAGTATGCATCTTGAATTTCGTTCTGACAGGTTAGACGATAGTTTTCAGCAAAATCAACTTGCAAAACTAGTTCATTTGGTGATAAATTTTTCCTTTTATCTTCAAAATACTTTTGTTGGGACCGTTTAACAAAAGTGTGCATTTTAAAAGCTGGTAGCTGTGTCTGTAAATCATAAATCAGGTCACTTAATGGGCCAATAGTGTAGTTTAAACTTATCCATTCCTTCCATTTCACGTTTGTATTAATTTCCTTGATAAACTCTATCGGAACTAATTCGTCCATAATATCGCGTACGCAGCTCTCACATTCACCACCCATACAGTTTTCGTTCGTCACATCGCAGCAAACTGATGTTAGGAATAAATCGGATTTGTTCGGAATAGGCGATATAACTTTTGCACAGCTTTCTAGCAAAAAATTTAAATTTGCATGATATTTACAGACACACATATTGGTGTGGTAAATTATTAATAAGTTGAATGTAGCTTGGCCAGGAACTACAAAATAAGGTCTTACTGACATCCACCGTGGTGAATTGAGCTTTGAAAAGTTGGTATGCTTCTGCTAAGGTCATAAGCATAAAACGTTTCCCAACAACTTTTCCTTGAATTAAAGCCATATCCTTCCTTCCCGGAGCTTGTACGCTGATTTCGTCTTGCAAATAAAACTTTTCAATTAGCGCTTCTCACTTCTGGCTGTCTGATGTGTTTGTATAGTTACCATCAGACATCTCCGTTGAGGTAATATACTTATTGCATAACGATTTGAGAACAGCTACCTTTTTATTCGGGTCTTTTGGTAACGCAGCTTCAACTTTTTTTATTGCTTTCCACATCGTTTGTTTACAGTTGAACGCTTTAAATTCCAAATTAACAATGGAGTCATTCCTTTCTTTCTCTTTCTGTCGCAACACCACCTGTCTAACTCGGTCCTTTTCTTTTTTTTGTTATAGATAGAGCTATCTCTTTTCATATTTTCCAACAATTTCTTTCGATATTCTCGTTTTCTTTCAGCTTCTTTCACCTTATATTGCTGCCATTTGTCACCATCTTCTCTGATCTTCTCTCGCCGTTTCTTCGCTTGTTCCCTTTTTTTCTTTTAATGCTTTTTCCATCTTTAAAATATATATAATAATAATTTTATGCTAATGATATTACTTTATTGAATATTAAGTACTTACGGCGACGGACGCGACAAATTTTAAATGACAATAAAATTTGTGAAATGCTTTCTTTCAATATAAATGTGTTCCCTTTTCGAGAGACCACGCGGAGCTCGATTCAAAATCCGAAACTGGTTCCTTTTCAAATGCTTACTTACTACTGAAAGCAATTAATTGTTATTTTTGGCGACGGACGCTACATTAACATATAGGTCAAAGCAAACTTCAAAAACTTCCGTTATAAGAATTCCGATCTCCCTCTCTTGTGTTAATTCATAAAGGAATTTTTAGTAGGAAATTTGTAAATTATAAAAACAAAAATAAAATTACTTTAAATACTCTTAAAACACGTACAAAAAAATTTATGTAAATCGCAAAAAGGCTCAAAAAATTTTTTTTTAAAGTTGTTATTTCGTACGACAATTGAGAAAAATTAAAAATGCTTTTAAATTTATAAAGTTTAGACATTTAAGCTTTATTATTGAAAACAAAAAAAATCTAAGCACTTTTCATTTTTCTGGAATTGCCCATATATAAACTCTGATTCCTGGGATCTTTAGCTAAATTTAACCTGTTTATAATAAAGGACGGGTCATTTAACATTTGGGATTAATTCCACTTAAAAAAAATGCTAATATACATTTTTAAAAATTATGACGTTAATGGTAAGCCCCGACATTGCCGTTTATGAATGAAACACAACACCGTCCAAATGGCTTCCACGACTTGCTTTACGGGACCCCATTCTGTCCACCCACTCTTTGGAACGTAGTCCCTTATCGCACGTTGTGGGATGGGGGCTGAATGCAAAAAAAATAAACAACTTTTTTTAACACTATTATGGCACAACCCGGTATTATCAACTAAAGGGTTTTTCAACCGAGACGCTACAAAAGTAAATCGATAGGGACAGCAAACGGCGCCATATTTTTTCCCGCTCTTTTGACATTTCTCTTCAGTAAGGTTTGCCATTTCATCATGGAAAGATATACGAGCCAACAACCAGTCGTAATTATTAAAATTTACTACCGAAATTTGGAGTCAGTGGCCTCAACTTTAAGAGCGCTACGTCCAATTTCTGAATTTCATTTCAGGCTGAATGGCTTCGTCAATAAGCAAAATATGCGTTATTGGTCAGACAGCAATCCACACGTAATCCATGAGTCATCATTGCATCCCGAAAAAATTACGGTTTGGTGCGGTTTATGGGCCGGCGGCGTCATTGGGTCGTACTTCTTTCGTACTTCTTCTTACAGTGAATGTGAATCGGCTACCGTTCAACGATAACCGAATATTTTTGGCCCCAATTGGATAATAAGGACTTGGAGGACATGTGGTTCCAACAGGACGGGCCACAAGCCACATAGCGAATGCCACAATCAATTTATTGGAAACCAAGTTTGGTGAACGTGTTATCTCACGAAATGGCCCAGTCGACTGGCCGCCTCGGTCGTGCGATTTGACGCCGTTAGATTATTTCCTGTGGGGCTACCTCAAGTCTATGGTCTATGCCAACAAGCCAGCGACGATTGATGAACTTCGTACGAATATCGAACGTGAAATTGCAGCAGTATCGGCCGATTTATGCTTGAAAACCGTCGAAAATTGGGTTCAGCTTCTGGACTTCTGCAAGCGTGCCCGTGGTGGTCATGCAAAAGAAATCGAGTTCCATACATAATGGCATCGAACGTACTTTCACAGGAATAAAGAATTTCATTGGTATCTAAATCCGGTTTTGTTTTATTTAAAAAAACTTTTGTAGCGCTCTTATTGAAAAACCCGTTACATTGGGTACTTTTGATACGATTTGTGTCTAGACTAACATATGTTGGCAAACTTCTTGTTTGATGGGAAGTTTTCTAGGTGGAGCGTGTAACCAATATTTAGTATATATTGTACTTATTGTTTTGAACCCAATATAAAGTATATTTACAAAAGCCAAAGTGAAAGAAGATTAAAAAAAACTATTCCATAAATAAGTGAATTTTTTCTTAAAAAAAATTACATTTTCTCAAAAAATACCTATTCATATTCTTAAACAAAGTACCTTTTCTTAAAAAAAAATACTTTATTTTAAAGAGGTACCTTTGCTTTAAAAAGTAAAATAGTTCACTCCAAGACGAATTTCGGGAAGGTAGCGAACTGATTTTGCAAGATCGTCATGTGACCTTTCGTGACATTGAGACAATCTTAGGCATTAGTGGGACCCGCGTACATTCAATATTGCATAAACATTTGACTGTCGTAAAAATTTGTTCGTGTTGGATCCCACACAATTTGTCAATCGCTCAAAAAAAGGCTCGTGTCGATTGGTCGAAAGAAATGCTCCAAAAATGCGATCGCGGTGCTCTATGTCATCGTGACAGGTGATGAATCCTGGATTTACGCGTCTGAGCCCGAAAGTAAACAGCAAACAACTGTATGGGTGTTTCAAGTTGAGCCAAATCCAACAAAAGTTGTTCGCGCCCGAAGCACTTCCACGCAAATGGTCGCCTGTTTTTTCGGAAAAAGCGGTCATGTCACAACCGTACCACTAGAACAACGCAGAAGAGTAAATTCTGAGTGGTACACAACCATTTATTTGCCAGTTCTCTTCCAAGAAATCAGGAAAACCAACCGCCGAAGACGGACCACTCATCACCACGACAATGCGAGCTCTCACTCATCGGCTGAAACAATTGCATTTTTGAGCACCCAAAACATCGATTTGATGGCACCGAATGACTTCTTTTAATTCCCGTACGTAAAAAATAAACTGAGGGGTCAACGTTTTTCGACACCTGAAGAAGCAGTTGCTGCATTCAGAATGCATGTTTTGGAGATACCTCAATCAGAGTGGCAAAAGAGTTTCGACAATTGGTTCAAACGCATGCAAAAGTGTATAAATCTTCATGGGGAATATTTTGAAAAACAATAAAGTGATTTTCGTTGATTAATATTTGTTTTTGTTCTCTAATCCCGAATCATAAAATTCAACCGTTATACGTAGTTTCTCTTTAACGACAAAGCCTCTTGTGAAAAATCGAATACATACTTCGAATACATAAATTATGATTACAGTAACTAATATTTGAACACGAATTCTAATATTGTACTTTTTATTAGTTGTATCTTCCATTTCAGATGAATGAGGTTTTTGAAATACTCAAATTGGTTAATACAACTAAAATTCGGTAGTAGCAACTTGTATTTAGTAAGACCGATTTTTAATCTATCACTAACTTGACAATTACGAATTCTGATCAACATACAGACTTTATCATGGAATTTCCAATGCCTGAATTGATTTCCAACTAACCTTTCCTTGTGTGTACTTCTACATACGCTGGGTGCATGGTTTATTCCGCTTACAACAACTACCTCGAGTGTTACCGCTGCAAACACAAGTAAAACAGAGGAACTGAAACGCTATCAGAAGTAGTGCATCTTGAAAAGCTAATGATGGCACAGATATAACATAACCATGTCAACAAGTAGAGATTTGACGAGAATTCGTTATTGCACGGTATGCACTTTCAAACGCTGAAAGTCATAGGGTTTCTGAGCACCTAATGTAAAAACATTTGCCTGTCACGGCATCACATGTAACAACTTGCTGAATCCAGAAATCGATAGAGATAATTCGATGAAGTTCAATACTCTTCGTGAACCCATGATTAAAACTATTTATGCTTATACTTTGAACAAATAAACAAGGACATGCATATAATATAAAGAGACCGAATAATAAATTAACGGGAGTGATGGAATTTGTAACACACATATGGGCTTTTTCAAAAATTATTGACATTTTGATATTTTTTTTCCAAATTTTTTTTTGAATGACACGAATGACGCTTTGATCAAGTGAAGGGTAATATTTTAGCATACCAAAACAGTTCGCGTTAATCATTTATTGCAAACGGCGCGAAAGTTATGGAGGTTTTAATTATATAAGAATTATTTTTGAGGTTAGGATTTTTTTTTATCTGTAAAATTTAAAATCATGAAAATTTTGTAATGCCTATTCGGTTTTATTATCAAGCTTAAAAAAACCTTTCATTTGGTGTCAATCGCGGCGGAATCTATACATAACTGCAGATGTCACAAAGCAAAATGTGTTTGAAGAAAAATGCCGCTGTACCCGCTAAATATGGACCGAATTGAACCATATTTATATATGATCTTTAGTTTACCGCCGCACTTCATTTCCAATACTCTACATTGATTTTAAACCACGGATTAATTAAAAAAAACGCGAAACAAAATCATGAAATTTCGCAAAATTTTTATTTTCTTTATAAAATTTTTGCGTTTCTAAATATTTTAACGCCTTCTTGACGTTGAGGTGCCATTTACTAAGACGTTTAGATCACGCAATACATAAAGCAGTTTTAAATAATATTGCAAATGTCAGGCGCGAAAAACTGTCATTTTTGACAAATTTACACCAATTCTATAAAAGTTTGAGGTCGTCGTTCTCAGCAACTAGCAGCCTGACATCGTCGTGATGTGGCGCGAATTTTAGCAAATTACACCATCTATTAAATACTGTTGACGAAATGCAATTTTCTTGAACCGCGCAAAAACGCAATAGAAAAAACTGCGAAAATTGAAAAATCGGAAAATTTTGTTTTCAAAAATGAACCGCTGTACAATTTTTTTTCCAAATAGTAGTATGGACATAACTTTTATAGTGTAAATATCTACTAAGTCTAGTGACTTTATTTTATATCAGTGGGCATCGGAAGTTTAAAACTAAAAGTAGAAAGGTGATGAAATATGAAAAAACTCTTGTAAATTTCAAGCCTTTTTTGAGTTTTTCCATATTTGAGTGCCCATAACTTTTAGAGATAAGGAACTGATGGTCTGAAATTTTGAATTTCCGAGTTTTCTAGAGCGCCCTACCATTCCCTTTTTCAATTCGAAAAGCTGGAGAAATAATAAGCATCTGAACTCAGTTTCAACAAATGTTGAAAATTATTGAAATAGCCCATATGTATGTTTAAAATATTAGGGCGAGGAAATTGCATGTAATTTGAATACTTAACTTCTACCTTGCTACCCATATCAGACAATTTTTCTTTATCTCACATTCATTTGAAGCATTTTCACAGTTTTCACCGGCAGTTAATTTAATCATTCATTGTCTCACCCATTTGCCATAATAAAATGTTATAATATGCTAATTAATGCACATACATTAAAACTTTGCATTAAATTTACATCAACACATTATCTCTACATTTCTCATACTTAACATTTCTCATACTCGAGACTTAAGTCTTTGTAAAAAAGTGTTTGTATCTTATTCAAATGTCAAGAACAAATATTTGAATACATAAAACAACAATACAAAAATAAAGAAAATTTTCACAAGTCGCAAACATATCACAAAGAGATTGCTGTTAAATCTGTGTGGAGATTATAAAACAAAAAGATTTGTTTACAATTGACTTGGTGGTAATGGCATTAAAATCGAAAGAACAGAACTCGTAACACAGTGAGCACTGTCATTCTTCATCATATAGACTGAAGCTGTATTTAATTTACTAAATACAGTTTCGGATTACACGTAAAAGAATAGGTACGACGTATGACATTTCAAACTTTTAAAAACTGTTATAACTATAATATTTGAAAACTGTGCCTCACTAAGAATGCACTTTTTAACCCTGCTGTTAGATTAGGACCATTTGGTCCAAATTTTTTCTGTTTTCCCTTGTAACTTTGGAACGGTGATATATACTGACTAAATTTTTCTGCTAATGGGGTCTTTTAATAAAACAATGTTATGTGCGAAAATTAAATTTTCTAACTTTATTCAGGACTGAGAAAAATACAAAATGACGAATCTTAGGTTAGAGGACCATTTGGTCAATAGTACATTTTTTCATTACCAAGCGAATGTAAATTCATGTCAAATATTTAGAAGATGTTTTTGATATGTCAAATACTTGCTTTAGAAATTATTGAACCAAAATAGTTACAAAGGATAAGATAAAATTATTATTTTGGATGAAAATTGCAGTATGGACCAAATGGTCCCTCAATCTAAGATTCGTAAGTTTTTTCTAATCTAACAGCAGGGTTAATTTTTAAATAGAAACACGTGTTTTTTGAGACAGTTGTGATATTTTGTTTTGGATTGTAAATAAGACATGTTCCGAATAAATATGGAAGAAAATATCTGTCAAATAGCCCCCACGGCAATGATGACAGGCCATTACGCGTTTCACAACATTTTTTCAAGACTTTTTCACATATATGTGGTTGTATCTCACCCACGACTCGTTGGATCTCGGCTTTGCGCTCAGAAATTTTTCCCGTCTTATTCGCTTAAACCCAAGATTTCACAAAACCACAAAGAAAGAAATCGCACGGCGTTAAATCGCAGGATCTTTGCGGCCAGTTGACATCAGAATTTTTGGAGATAATTTCGTCTAAAATTTGCTGCTGCACTAAATCGATATTTTCATGCACGGTATAGCAGTTGGCGCCGTCTTGCTGAAATCACTTGTCCTCCAGATTCATGCTGTCAAGTTGAGGCCACCGGAACTCCATTATCATGTCCCTGTAACGAATGCCGTTCACAGTCACTGCAATTTCGGCCTCAGCTTCAAAAAACTAAGGCCCAATCGCGCCGCCTGACCAAACTCCGCACCAGACGGGTGCTCGTTGTGGGTGCATTTGTTTCTCATGGATTGCATGAGGATTTTCTGAGCCCCTACTTTAACAATTTAGTGTATTCACGAAACCATTCAGATGGAAATGCTCTTCATTGGAGAAGGTGAACATTTTCAGCGTATATTTTTCAAAAATTTTTACAAATTAGTTCTTACAATTATAGGGCGCTGTCCTTTTGTAAAGCGCTCCATTTTTAATAATCGGAATAAACATATGTGGCCACTGCCAAATTTTAGACTTACCACTTGTACAAAAAAGACTTTCAACAACTGTACAAAGTACAATCTTACTGAGACACGCTTTATTTAAGGGATTTGTTTGATGTGGTAGGAACTAAACTCACAAAGTGAACACATCCAAACTCAGTTTGTCCGACTGCGTTCATAGATTGTTTGGCGTTAAACTCCTCCGAAACGGTATGACCGATTTGTATGAAATTTTGTGTACATATCGCGTAGGTCTCATAATCGACCAACATCTATTTTTCATACCCCTAAATGATAACAGTGTCCCACCCCTATGTAGAAAGACAGGCAATTTTTATTAAAAGAAAAATTAATTATGCTTTGTTTTTATAAAATTTTACCAGCATCATATGCAGGTATTTTTGCAAAATTTTTGTTTTAATAAAAACTTCAATAACTCAGTCAATTAATGCCGGATTTTTCAGTTATTGGTTAACGATGGTTTAATCACCCAATGTTGGTTGGTGAACTTGTAGTTAGAAACATATGATTTTGACAATCACATTACTGGTTGTCAAGATGACAAATTTCAGCTTATATAAAATACATGTTTCTGTTTTAAGTATTTGTGCACATACTTTGACCTAGACAATTAAATTGATGCGCCTAAATAATTTTGTATACATTTTTGTTGAGATGACTTCGACTTTATGCACTTATTTCATATTTCACATAATTCCATTTGATTGTTCCTATTTGTTGTTTTGGTGTTTAGCTTAAAACAGATGTTTTTTCCAATAAGAACAAACGGATTGGCATAATTAGTAACAATATGAGGGTTAACGTTAACTGGCCAATGAAACCCAAAATACTACAAAGTTAACCTCTAATTAACGTTCAATTACGATTAGGCAATCCGATTGTTAACTACCCACTTAAAAACTGGTCATTACTGGCATGAATAGTTTCGAACGCTGTGACAAGTTCATCATCAGATGCCTCACTACTGGGGTACCCATTTAATCGGGTTTTTTGATTAATCGGTTAATCGTGAATTTCAATCTGACAATTAAATGATCAAAACGCAATCAAATTATTCGATTATTCGAACAAAATAAACCAAAAAAGAAGAAGAAAACAGTGTTCAAACATTGTACTAGGCACATTTATTAAAACAAAACAAAACGTAACAAAAGCAACTTCAATATATAGAATATATGAAGATACAATTCACAAATCGTAGTTGCAACAACATGAAAATTAGGAACTTTTGGTACCAAGCCAAAATTAAGGAATTGTCTAAGTTTGGACTCAAAGGTGTCACACCTTCGGATACCTCCCATACAAAGGGTAGGGTAGGCTCTGAAATTATATCACACTATAACACCCTATTGGATTGATTAATTTAGGCCAAATTTTGTAAAACGTAATTTTCTGACTATTATACTTATTGTACATAATTTGAGCAGAATCGGAAAAGGCTTTTTGGTACCCCCATACAAAGTGACCAGCGGGTCTTGAAATTTCATCATGAACCAATTAATGAACCAATTTTGAGAATTTTTTTTTTTTTTTGATAGATTGAGTCAAATGCACTGTTCGACACATTATCTTAACAAACTATCAAATGTGTTCGAAATGTGTGTAAAGTTATGAAATTTGTTCCCAAATCGTTGTCATATCAGTTGCCACATTGTAGGAGTGTTTCAAGACGGACTGCTTGCCATAAACACGTACTTATATTTTATTAATCGATTAATCGCTATGATTTGTTCAAGTTAATCGTTAATCGAAAACCTAATTATTAAAATGTTCGGTTAGTTTTATAGCACGATTAATAGATTAACCGAATAATGATTAATTGAATGGTTATCCTACTCACTACTGTGCCAAAATTGATACCATCGGTGGATCGTGAATCGAATATATTAAAAAAAAAATGGTGTCCTATAACAGCCCATGAAGGGATTGAAGAGAACTTCTCACAATCAGTGAGATGTGCGCTTTCTAGTTTTTTACACTCACTGACTGGGACCTACAGTTTTACACCGGTTCCGAACGGTATTTTCGAGAAGCTTTTTCATGGCTAAGTACGCGATAGTGTCGCCATCACTATGCGAGGTGACCGTCGTCGAAAGAAATGTAAGGTGGTCTGAGCAGGGATCGAACGCACGTTCTCGTGTGCAAGAGCCGCGCACACTAACCATTGCACCACCGACGGAATCGAATATATACAAACTCAAATATCGGTCGAAGATCCCAAAATGGCAATACACGCTGAAAACCAATTATTCCAGTACAACAACAAAAAGTTTTTTCCTTGCATTCTCTAATCGTTGCAGTGCTTTGAGGTGAGTTTTAAGCTATACCACACAGTTGTATTTTCTTGTGAGCATAGCTTTTTTGCTGACCGGCCTACAGTCACATACTATTTTCGAATTTGTATTTTTTGACGGATTTTGTAAGTCCTATTTTTTTCGGCTTTACTTTTTCAATTTGTTGCTCAGTGTATTGCATCCGTTTTTTGTTATTTTAAGTGTCACCTACAATTTTCTTTGTATCAACATGTACGATAGCAATAAAATTCACTTAAACTCACTGGAATGATAATTGGACCCAGTCGAAATAAACCCTTCAACTAAACCTACGAAAAAGTAATGATGATGAGACACGTTGGTGTCCAAACAGGAATGTGTCTGCATAACGGTGGGAGTAGAAAAGGTTATTTGTGCGTTCGGATGGATATGAGATGTAATTACTTCTCATAAGAAATGTATACAAGAGCAAATGTTGCATGTAAAGTCATGTGCTCGTAGTGAAGATTTGTGAAGCAAGGGGTGAATCTTTTGAGTGTAACTCGCAAAAATGATTCAACGCAAAGGACGAGAATGTGTGATAGTTTTTAAGCACAGTTTCTTTGTATTTAAAGTCTGCAATACAATATTCCTTACAAAATCTTATGGGTTTTACGTGAGCAAATTTGCAAAAACAAAGAAGATAAATTCTTAAGAGATGTAAAGTTTTATTTCAGTTTTTTCTCATTCTTCAATAAAAAAAAAAAAAATGCGAAAGAATATAACGAATTTGTCTCCAAGTGATTTTGTTTGGAATTGTTAAGTGTTCCAAGTTTCCTAAATATGTCCGTACAACGAACTAAAATTTCTATATTTTTGTAACTTTTGTGTGATTTGTTTCATTTAATTTCTTCTGAAATAATTTTCGTAGCATCACCTAATATTGCATTTTGAAAATGAGAATATTTCAGTAATTTTTAAACGTGATTTCAATGTAAAACACTAAGATTATTTAAAAAAAAAACTAAATTAATTGTTTTTACAAACTGATATGAAATAAACGCTGACGTCTGGGAACGACCATTGATTCAGTCCACATGCCAGAATGCTTAAAATACCAAATCTACGGAATCCGCTCTACTCAATCTAGCGAACTTCAAAGCTAAATCTATTTGTCTAGAAAAATACACTCATGCCGCATTTGTCGAGATGGAGTGTGCCTTTAACAACGTCTTACCGAAATCCATAAAATCGGGTCCATAGGCACTTTGTGTTTACCGCAGGATTATAAAATTGATCTATGGGTCACTTACATTTTCCCTCTAGCTGACGAGTTCAACACACCATGTGGGAGTTTATTTACACTTCTCTGGAATTTTTTACTGAATAGCGTTTTGGTAGACTTGGTCATATACTGACGATCTGGCAGGGAAATACCCTGGATCTGCGTCAACCCCCAATAGAAGTGAGTGCTTTTAAGTTTGCGAGAAACTTCTCCACTCATATACTGGTCCGGCTGGCTACAAGAGACTCATACCAGGTTTGTTATTCTTCTACACTGTTGGCTCCCAACTAAAGAGCAAAGTAGGATATTGAAGATGTTTACCTCTATCTGGGACGAAGCCTCATCACCACCTGGGGTATCAACATCTACTCTTACAGTCAAGCTGCTATGAAATCCCAGCAAACTGTGTTCGTGGCATCACAAACAACGCACAACTACATCACACCCCTAAGTAAGACGGGCAGACAGTTCGTTATTGCCCTTATAGGGACGCAGGGGCACACGGACATTTAAGGGAGTCATAGAGCGGATGAACTAATAATATTAGGGGGAACTTAACTAGATTCGGTGAATAAGGAGCGTAAAGTTATGCTCCTTTCTGTACAGGGTGGCCCACATAAAAGAATATTTTAAAAATTAAATGCTATGAATTAATTTGTATTTGGTATGATTAGTTTCTTTTAAGAATATTATACTCTCCTCCGTTTCCCATTACATGCCATGAAGGGATTCGGTAGAGCTCTTACAACCAGTGAACTGCGCGCTTTCTAATTTTTCACTTACTGATTGGAACCTACAGATTTACACCGGAAGCGTTTTCATGGCTTAGTATCAGATAGTGTCGCCATCACTAAGCGAGGTGTCCATCGCCGAAGGAAAATGTAAGGTGGTCAGAGCAGGGATCGAAACCACGTTCTCATGCACGTTCTAATGCCTTTATTAAAAGTACTCGATTTCATTAATGTGGCTACCGCGGCTGGCTTAGCAGTAGCCCATCGTCTTAGTTCAATTTTCCAGAAGTTTGTTGACGGTTTTGTTGTATATAGATCTATATATATTTATATATATTATATATATACATATATATGTATCAATATCTTTATTTACTTAAATGTACATTACCTGTCTATATAAATATGTGTATACTATCCATACTGTATACTTACTATGTTATTATTATGATTTAGTGAGTCACCCTGTGTTTAGTATCAATTGGTCATCTTACTCTGTGATAACTACTATTGTAACTTTGGCATGAATTAATTTATTGAAATAAAAAGACATTCGAATATATTACATGGTGTCAGATGTAAGCACAAAATTATTTTTTTGTAATATCTGAAGTCGGATCGTTGTTTTGCGGAAAGAAAACAAAATGGAAGCGTCGTCAATTCGAAAAATAAACTCTAAGGCAAATAATATGGCGGTTGAGTGGAAGAATTGGAAGGACGAATTTAAGAATTTAAGATGTTTTTGAGAGCCAGTGGTTTGGAGGATCAGGCAGATAAGAGGAAATTTATTGTTGCACAATATGGCCTCTGATGCACTACAAATGGCAAACTCTTTTGGTGTCAACTTAGATGAAGTCAAATACATTGACCCAGTTCTAAATTTCCATAAACATTTCGTGCCAAAAGTAAACATAGCGATGGATCGTCACAAATTTTTTAGCCGGAAACAAGAGGAAGATGAGAAGTTGGAGGTATATGTAACTGCATTGAAAAATCTAAGTCTTTCATGTGAGTTTGATTCTCTAAGAGAGGATTTAGTTAAAGACATCTTCATCTGTGGCTTGTCTGTGAAATACCGGAATATAAAAGAAAGGTTGCTGAGTGAAGGCAAAATAAAATTAGAAAAAGCGATTGATATTGCCAGGAGTATGGAAGAAGCTTGTGAGAATGTATTTCATTTGGGCCATGATAGTAGTAACATCATGAGAATAGACCTTTTGAAACGAACAAAGCAACGCGTTGTACAAAATTAGTCAGTTTGCCGCAAATGTGGACTAGTACATATGACAAAATGCCCAGCTGAAGATGATATTTGTCATGTTTGCAAGAAAAAAGGCCACTATGCTCTGAGAAGTACAAATCCGAGATATATTAAGAAAATACATCAGTCTGATGATGATGAGGATGATAATGATTTGTTTGTGGGAACTTTAACCTGTTTAAAGAAGAATCAAATAAAAAATTTATCAAATTCTTCAAAAGTTCAAGGAGGCTGGAGTGTGGTGGTCAAAATAAACAACATCAATGTAGAATGTCAAGTGGACACAGGAGCTGATGCCAATATATTGTCGAAGAAAGTTGGTGAAGAACTAGGATGTAAATCTATTCCTACGAAGACAAACATCTACACCTTTAGTGGTGAATTGTTGCCGATAATTGGTAAAGTTAAAGTCGATGTAGTATTTGAAAATAAGTTATATAGCACTAATTTTTTCATTGCAAATATGTCACGCAAAAACATAATGGGCCTGTACTTAGCAAATTCAATGAATTTAATAAACATTGTGAATAGTTTGAATTACGTGAACTTGGTTAAAAGTTTTTCAGATATATTTGAAGGTCTAGGTTTACTGAAAAATGAATGTAAATTAATATTGAAGCCTGATGTAAAACCAATAGCTGGTGCACCTAGAAAAATTCCATTCTCGTTGAATAATGTTTTAAAATCTGAGCTAGAGAAAATGATTGATTTGAAGGTTATTTCTAAAGTTGAAGAACCGACTGAATGGGTCAGTTCAATCGTCTTGGTGTCAAAACCAAATAGTCAAATTAGATTATGCCTTTATCCAAGAAACTTAAATAAGGCCATTTTAATACATCATTATCCATTTCCCAATATAGATGACTGTAAGTCAAAGTTAAATGGTTCAAAGTTTTTTAGCAGTCTTGATGCGAATAGTGGATTTTGGATGATTCACCTTGAATCAGAATCTTCAACACTACTTTTGGTCGATATAAATTTTTGCGTTTACCTTTTGGAATAAATGCGGCGTCAGAAATATTTCATGCAGAAATGGTAAAACTATTCGGAGACATTGATGGTCTAGTAATCTATATAGATGATTTCCTAATTTAAGCAAAAACGATTGAAGAGCGCAACGACATTTTGAAAAGAGTACTTGCAAGGGCAAGGCAAGTAGGCTTAAAATTTAACAAAAATAAATCCAAATTTTTGTTAACAGAGATACAATTCATTGGTCATGTGTTTAATGATAAAGGTGTTAAAGCAGATGTGAGCAAAATTGATTCTATTATTAAAATGCCGATACAAAAAAATGTAGCAGAGCTACAACGTTTTTTGGGAATGGTAAACTATCTAGGATCTTTTATAGAAAATCTTTCTTTGAAAACAACAATTTAAGGCAACTTCTTAAACAGGACATAGAGTGGCATTGGAACGAAATTTTGGATAAAGAATTTAATGATTTGAAAGATCAATTAACTAAGATATTTCGATCCTACAAAACAATTGATTCTTACGGTAGATGAATCAAAGTATGCAGTGGGTGCGGGGATACTTCATGGGTAAAATCCTATAGCGTATGCGTCAGCATCATTAACAGATTCTCAGAACAATTATGCACAGCTTAAAAAGGAGTTATTTGCTACTTGGTTATGGTTCAAAAGTTTTGGTTGAAACCGATCACAAACCCTTGGTGTCATTGTTTAATAAACCTTTACACAAAATTCCTCAGAGACTACAGCGTTTTATGTTGAGATTGCAGTGTCTCAAAAAATAAAGAGTTATATAAAAAATGGGTGGCCAAGATTTAAAAAATGTATTGACACAGAAATGCTTCCATATTACAAGGTCAAAGATGAACTGACGGTATGATTGATTTTGAAAGGTACTCAAATTTGCTTCCCCAAAAACTTACGTTCAACAATACTTAATCATTTACATGAAGGTCATATGGGAATTCAAAGATGTCAGAGTTTAGCGTGTAAAGCAGTCTATTGGCCCAATATTTATAATGATATATCAAATATTTTATCGAATTCTGAAATCTGTATGAAATATCATAATTCGAATCCTAAACCAGACATGATACCTCAAGAAATTTACAATATACCTTGGTTCAAAGTTGGATCTGATATACTGGAGTACAAAAAGAAGCCATATGTAATAGTAGTAGATTATTATTCAAAATATTTTGAAATAGAGGTGTTAGGTAATGGTTATTCTAGTTCTATCTTGCTGATAACCTTAAAGTAAATTTTTGCCAGCCATGGTATACCCCAAATTTTTATTTCGGACAATGGACCACCATACAATGCAAAAGACTTGTCAATATTTTGTAGTGACTGGGGAATACATCACAAAACTTCAAGCCCATATCTTCCAAGATCGAATGGTCTTGAAGAGAGATCAATACAGACTGTCAAGAAGATGCTACAAAAATGTGACAAAAGTGGTGGAGATCCATACATTGCACTTCTACAGCACAGAACAACACCAAAAGCGAACCTACCAAGCCCTGCTGAGTTATTAATGTCAAGGAATGTAAAGAGCGTAATTAAAATGAATTAGTTAATTAATTTTCCAGGGGATCTCTCAAATAAAACGCTTGCATTTAAATTAAAAATGGTGACAAAATTAAATGTAAAATTAAGTGTCAAAATTAAATGTTACCATTTTTAATTTAAATGCAAGCGTTTTATTTGAGAGATTCATAGAAAATTAATTAACTAATTCATTTTAATTATGCTCTTTATTGAAAGTATCTAGACTATTGTTGTTGAAGTGCTAAGTAGGCGGACCATTGTACAACCCCATCATAAAGAAGAATATACTTATTGAGGATAAGAGAAAAATTATTTTCTAGTTTTTTGTGCATTTATAAATAAAACACTATATATAACTTGATTTTTTTTACATATTTTTTTTTACTTTATTCGTTCCAAAAAAATATTTGTTTTCAACGACATAAAAGTAGTTTCATAAAAATTTTGGGAAAAATACATTATTATTTGGAAATGTTATAATATAAAATGCTCTAATTGGTTTGAAAAATACTTTTTTTAAATGAAATTGCATCACTGACGAGCTGAATTTTGTGGGGTAGTGTGTTCCAAAGACGAACAGCATGTATAAAAAATTGCCATTCCGAAACAAGGCCGCGGCATTGACGAGATATAATATTTCCCCATATTACCCTTATTTAAACTAAGCTTCTCAAATAGGTAGTAAGGTTTTCGGGAATAACTAATTTTATGCAGAAATACGAGAGTTCTGATATTCAAAAGCCTATCTAGAGAAACGCCATAAAGGAGAGATGAAAATTTCGATACATGATCATATGTTTTGAGACCGTAAACAAATCGAATGGCATTATTAAAAATTACATTACATCGCATCACAACTTGCGAAAAGTTCGCAGGCATAGAGTAATCCTGGAAAAATATATACTTTGGCTAGGAGGATCTTTATATTACTTGGGGTAAAATTCTGGGTCTGCCAAAGTGACCTTAATTTTGCACACGTTTGCCCTACGACAGAGTTTATGTGCTGTGACAAGGTTAGTGTATCATTAACGATTATTCCCAAGTTTCTCGCACTTGACACAATTGCAATGGGTTCATTATTCAATACTATGTTAAATTCATGAGACTGTAAGAATAGCCTCTTTTTAATCAAAAGGCATTTCCATTTTCCAGGATTAAGATGGAGTTGATTCGGAGTTGTCCATTGGTGTACCTTCGACGAGTCATAATTCAATCTAGCAACGCATTCCGTTAATTGATTAATGAGGCATCTCAATATTAATTGCAAATTATCGGCGTAGATGTGTATGCTGCAATGTGATAGGTGGATAGGAAGATCATTGATATACAATGAAAACATTAATGGACCCAAAATGGACCCTTGCGGAACCCCTCTAGTATCCTGAAAAAATTCGAATGTCCTGTTGTTTAAACATACTGCCTGAGCACGCCCACTTAGGTATGAGTAAAGTAGCCGTTTAGAATTTGTGGAAAAATTTAAAATCTTGGTGCGCTTAGAGCATAGAATACCTTGCTGAAAGGAGATAGTGACTGGTGTATATACACATCGCAGTTGCATAACGGGCTAGACGCTGCTGAAGTTGATGCTTCACAAACATCGAAACGTTCGTCCAGCGAATGTGAGTTCGAATCCCATCCGCGGCATTTTAATTTTTTTCACTAACCGGAGAAAACATGATCTTTCAGCCTTAAGGAAAATTAGAACGTTATACACTTTTATTTATGGGCCCCCAAAGATGTGAGGCCACGCAGATAGGATTATTTCACATGTAAAACTGGACAAAATTATTTTATATTTTATTTTGCTATTTTATGAAATAAAAGTCAATAATTCATCATAATAAGGCATTTATTTAAAAAGAAAAACAATAAAAAAAATCAATCTGAATCACTGTCTGCGAGTTTACAGGTGATTTGGTCCTCATCATATTCGTTGTGGAAACTGTCAGAATTCAGTGTTTTCGTAAGAAGCATACTAATAGCGTCCTGGGAAAAGGACTTGCTTTTTTTTTCTTCCGTTTTATTCTGTTGCAGCTGATGAAGGGATCAGATGTCAGCAACAACCTATTTAAAATATCTCTGTTGCATTCCACTCTTGAAAATTTTCTTGCAAAGTCTACGCGATATTTACGGAAATGTTTGTTCAGTGCTTCAGCAGCCTCCTCTGATAGCTGTCCGATGGGTACAATGTGACTTGATATTACTTGAGCGCCATGCATCAGAATTTTGTGAACGGTGGGTGACATGGGATGCCAACCATACAGTTCCACGTAAACTTTGGCAGTTGTGTGAACAAAGTCATCGAATTTTGCAGGATCAATAATATATCCGCTTGATATCACTTTGAGAATGATTTGGAATCTTTTTATCAAATCTATGTTTATTCCAGTAATCCGAGATGAGCATTCAGTATTGTCAAAACTCTTCTCGACGTATTTCCGTCGTTACTATTGCCGTAACGGACTTGAGGTATGTCAACAAGGCCCATCTCTTCTTTGCAGCCTAGTTATATTATCTGTTTTGTTTCTTTCGAAACATTTTTGTCTTCTGCCGCTTCTGTAAGGGCGCTTTGTACGCCAGGTGCAACAATATCTCGAAGAAACGAATTCTCGCGTGAAGAATGGAGAGTCAGAATTTCAGAGACTCTTCACAAACATTACTTCTTTCAAGTTTGTTGAAGTCCTTAGATGGCTGTCCACATATATAGCATCTCATTGTTGAAGCCGTTTCAGTCGCAGCGTTGCACACCTTTTCATCGACCATTGTGACCCAAATGGTATGATTTATTTTAACGGAATCTTCCATAGCAGTTGTTTCTTTGAGATTCCTTGCTTGTTGTTCAATATAGGTGATATCTTCCTTTGTGATATCCTTCGTTTCTTTAATGAACCGAGCTCGGATAGGACGACAGAATCTAACTGAAGAAGGCACTGGATTTTGCCATACAATTTTTCTTGTCTCTCCATTAATAAAAACAACCATTCTCACAGGTACAAGAGAACTTAAAAATATATTGGCATCATCGTCGCCAGTGTTGGCAAATGTCTGCTTAAACTGTGTCTGATTATATCCATAACAGCCCCATTTTGATATTAAGGTAAGATGTTGTTTCTCCAACTCTGATAATGTTTCAATCACATCTTTTAAATACTGAAGTAGTCGCAAAGCTTGAAGTTCCACTTCAAAGCTAGTTTCTGTAACTTTTATATTATCTTCTTCGGCGGGATAACACTCATTTTTGTAAAAGCGAATAGCAAGGATACATTTCTTTTCGACCACCTGATATTAATTCCCACTGCCGTCTTGTAAAATTACCTTGTACAAATAACGCTAATGCTTCTTGTGGTGTGTATTTTCTCGCCATTGGAACTTTTTTAGCTGACGATATTGCTTTTCGGAACTTTTTAGCTCTGGTAGGCGTTGACGTAATTTCTTTTATAATCTTAGACGCATCAACATTTCTCGAAGTATATTGACTCACGCTTGCAGCGTAAGTCAATTCCGCAACAGGTACCCGGTCTCGTAATTCTTTTGTTCTTCGACACAATTCTCCGAATTATTTTATTGGTCGGCCTGATTTATGGGTCCAAGCAGGTAGTTCCAGTGATACATTAAGCCATTCCATATTCTTTCCAACTTTCTTTGAAACTGGTCTTGAAATATTTCAAAGAACGGGGAAGAACACTTGTTTCTTCGGGTGGACATGAAGTTAGTTGCGCAAGTCTTTCTTCAATCATCTTTCCTTTGAACTGTTTAATAATATTATAAAGCTCCATTCTGGTGATTTTTTTCTCTTTCCGAAGGATCTATGACAAAAGAAAACAAAAAAAATTAGCTTTGTCAATATAATTATAATCTTCCCCATTCCGTTTTTAAGAAAAAATATGGGGTACGTTGGGGGAACTTTTTATTCATGTTTCTACTTCCTTAGAGTCTACATTTTATGCCCACACCAAAAGTTTGAGGCGACAAGGCGGGACACATAAACAAAAACACTAATGTATTTCAAATTTCTTTAAAAAAACGAGTCAAAAAGTGCCGCTGTTTATTTATGGCTATACAAGTGGAGAATTTGGAAGAAACATAATAAAATATACTTCAGTATATAGTACTTACCTTCTATATCCATGTCCGAATAGTTTATCTCCTGTTGTTTGCTACACGAAGCCATATTAGCATAGAAAACTGATAAACATAAACGAGAGCGCCGAGAATAAAGACACGCGTACAGTACGATGACTGGGTTCCGACTGATGTTGTAGTGCATGTGCGGGGGAGTTGAGGGTTGGGGGTCTGCCTTTTGATAAAATGGTTATCGTAAGTAAAAAAAATGTATTTTGGGTGCAATAGGATTAACATCACTATTTTCAATTTTGTCCGGTTTTACATGCGATATACTCCTATGTGCCACGGTGTAATTTTTGCAAAAATTGTGAACATATAAAATAAAGAAATTTCATCTTCAAGGTCAAAATGGTCATTCCTATGTTGTCGAAAGTTGTTTATTGAAATATTGGGTACATGTTTGTCGTTGATTGTTTCCTTCAGTTTTGAACGGCTGCCTATGGACCTGAACAGGGTAAAAAAAGTTTAAAAAAATCGAATTTTTTAACGTTTCTTGCAATTTTGACCTTGAAGATGAAGTTCTTTGATGTTATATGGTCACAGTCTTTGTTCCTTATTACAGTTTTCTACAACTTTCCCTCCGAGAGTATAGCAAAATTCCGAACGGTTTGCAAGATATAAGCCTGACAAAATTATCACTTTTTTTGCAAAAATGACACCTAGGCCCCAAATCTTTGAAGGCCCATATAAAAAAAGTGCATGACTTTGGGCAAAACTGGCAGACACGTTTCTTTTTTTTTTTTGGTAGTTTATCACGTGGTGGTGTCCGTATATGGGTTTATTTCCATGACTTAGAAAATTACAAACAGTGTAATTGAAGACGGCAATTACTGGTAGTTTTAAAGCTGCTATAGATCGGGTTAGCTTACTTTTCTGTTCAAATGCTTCCGGAGGTTGTATGTTGAAGCCACTTCTGATAAATCGAGCTCTTAAACCATGCTCAAAGGAAAATATTGACTTTAATAAATTGTGAGGTCATTGGATGGCGAATCAAAGGGCCTGGGTTACTACTAACATCTATACCGAATGGTTCAACAAATGTCTCGCTCCGGAAGTTAAGCGCTACATGAATGATAAAGGCCTTAAATGTAAATTTATTTTGGTTCTAGACAATGCACCCGGCCATCCGCATTTATAACACCCAAACGTTTAATTCTGCTTTCTGCCACCCCAATACTACTTCCTTGATACAACCGCTTGGTCAAGGTACTATTGCGGCATTTAAAATGTACTACGTGAATCGAACCTTTCAATATGTTCTGGAGAAACTAAATGATGAGTCGCTAACTGTCATTGATTTGTGGAAGAAATTCTCAATTATGGATTGCGTCAATCAAATCTCATTTAAAACCATAAACTTTAAATGCTGGAGAGCGGCTTAGCCTGAATATGTCCGAAGCAAAGATGCCGTCCTCTCTAATTCGACCGAATTCCCCAACATTATAAAATAGGGACGTGTTATTGGCGGTGAAGGTTTTGATGATTTACCGTTTGAAGATGTCTCCGAATTATTGACTTAGGCGATGATGAAATAATCGAATCTGTTTTTCACACTTCTGATTCCAAAGAAGACACCGATAATTATGAAGAAGCAACACTTTAAATTGCCTAGACCAGAAATGTAAATGGCTATGTAATTGGGGAATTACGTACAGTACTTAATATCAGTTATTATCTAAATTTCTTACTAAACATCATCACTAAAATGATTCTACTCCTGTTATTATTTTTAATTTTAACCAATTTGATGAGCAACCATCATATGAATGTTGCTTACAAATCATGTACACAAGAATTCATCAAGCTCATGCATATTATCACCAAACACATGCATATCATCAGGACTAAAAAGATTTTGCCTGTATAAAGGATAATATTCCGAATACGTACTAAGAATGGAGGCAACTTAATACATCAACAGCAGAAAACAAGTGTTAAGAAAGAGATTAAATATAGCTCAGATGCCAACATCAAATTCGGAGAAAGGCGATGATGAATTAGTTAAAGTGAAGAACTAACACTTAAGTTTATTAGTATAATACAAATATACTTATATATAGATATCATGGCAAAGGAGATGATACCCTTTAATAATAATGATGGCCACAATCCTCGTAATAATGATTGTCATTATTATGAAATATGACTTGAACTTTTGTATATTTACACAGCTTTGTAAATATTTGTGACAATGAAAACATAATAGTGGTCTTCATGAAAGCTCGAAAGAACCTCGTAAACTCGAAAAACTCGTAAACTTGCACAGCAAACGTCAAAAGAAACAAATTTCCCATACAAAGCAACTTGCACAAAAGTGGAAAGTTTTCGAGGCAAATTTGCTGAGCAAACCTGGAAAAAGAAACGTGAAAACTTTGTCAATATTTTTGTATTGAAAAAAAGAGAAGGTTTTTGATTTATGTGAAAAAAATAAAATAGTGGAATGGGTAAAGCATATACTTTTAATTTTACTTTGTTTATTTACTTTATCAGCCTTTTTTTGACAATTGGTGCATAAATACACTGAGCAACTTTATTTGGTGCCTCATGAAACGCTTCTGGGCAAACTTACGCTGCACAAAACTTCTAGGTTTTCTTGTTTGCATGAATACCACTAATATAAAAGTTGCTTTCAACCTATAATTAATCTAAATTATTCTTGTTGCTGTTTTCTTCTACTTTTTTCTTAAATTTTTATAGAAGTAGTGATCAAACAAAATAGTTTTCTGGGTCAATTTAGGAACATATGCGCTTCGTTCTCGGACATGCTCCTTTAATATTTTCAATGGTATTACAATAAAAAAGTCTTGGTTGGTTGGTTCACGTGGTTGCTAAAAATACTATTAAGCAACAATTAGTCTCTTGAGACACCGTTTTGCATACCACATGACTCCCGACAGTCCAATGTACAGTGTCTATATCCAACCAGTTAATCGGAGACACCTCTTTAGATACCCTAGATTTATCTCGTGTATCTCAGTGAGGTTGTGTAGGCAGGGACGGCCTGTAGTATTTAGGCGTCTATTCATTAGAACCGGACAACTGCAGAGGAGATGTTCCACCTCCTCCTCATCGTCTTCGCAGGCACGGCAGTGGCCAGTATATGGCAGATTCAGCCGCCTTGAATGATTACCGATTGGCCAGTGCCCGGTCAGCACGGCGATTATCCCTTTTTTTATCAAACCAACACTCAGGGGATGCCTCCTATAAATGCAGTGCATTGTGTTGATGAGGGAAAATTAAGGTAGTGGAGGGTGGAACGAGGGAGTATCACAATTGGTGGGAAATACACTAGACGGAAGTTTATTCCATATACGGACTGCTCGGCTGAATAACAAGTTTTCTCTTTAGTGTATAGTGCGGCCAAAAGGCCACTCGGTAATTAATGGATGAGAGTTCATAAATAAATAAATATTCTCACGTCTGGCATAAGTTGACCTATGTCCGAGGAACACATACCGTGGAAATATCGATAGAACAATGACACGCAACCCACATTTCGACGATGCTCAGGGGAGGCAATAGAGTTGGAAACCCTACTGCCCCCTATCAACACCGTCGCTCTCCTCTGGACACGGTCGAGAAGCTCCAAAGATGTCGTAGGAGCATCTGCCCATATACGGGAGTTATATTCCATCTTTGGCTTGATGTGGGTGGTGTAGATATTGAGAAGATCAGATGGAGTGAAGTATTTCGTGTGCCGCTTTAAAAAGCCTAGACACTTGAATGCATATTTTGAATTCAAATACATGTTTTGTCCAACAGACCTAACATTGTATTTTCATGCCCAGAACATCAAGAGCGTCTGATTCATCAATATCCACACCGTCCATATGCGACAACAAACAAAAATGGGTCTTACCCGCATTATAATCTATTTTATTATTTGATCCCTTTCAAAAATGGACACCAGATCGAGGTCGAATATTTCATTCATCGTCCGGCGTTTGACTTCAGTCTCATGAAGACTTGGTCAAAGATTACTGATTACTGAAGACAGAGATTACTGTCATCCGCAAAAGAGTAGATTGGTTTCACAGTGTGACCTAGGAGATCGTCAATGAAAATAAGAAAAAGAGAAGGAGAAGGAGAAAGAACAGAGCTCTGCGGTACACCTGCAGTCAATTTATGCTCGTCGGATGAAACCCCATCTACAACAACTCGTATAGTGCGATCTCAGAGAAAACACGATATAAACCCATTGAATTTATCACCAAAACTAAAAGCAGCGAGCTTTGACAAGAGTGCATCGTGCCAAACTCTGTCAAAGGCCTTGGAAATATCAAGACCGGTAGATGGATCGTCTCCACTGTTCCGAAAGGAACGCCATCAGGTCTCCAGTAGATCTCATTCTACGGAAGCGATACTGCCAATCATTAAGAAGGTCATTGGACTCAAGATATTTCATAAGATGGTGGTTAATCATGCTCTCCTTAATCTTCGAGAGCGCAGAACAAATTGCAATTGGGCGGTAATTTGCAGGGTTACCTGCATCACCTTGTTTAGGGATTGGCTGGACATTAGTAACCTTCCAACCCCCCGGGAAGACTCCAGCACCGTATGCAAGGTTGAAAAGGTTGCGCATTCGACATGCCAGCGTCAAATATCACCTCTCAATACCACTGCTGTGATCTTATATGCGATCCGGGACGGGGGAGTTATTTACTACGAGACTCGCAAGAACCTTTTTAACTCCTCGCGTTCGAAAAAATATCTTTGGCATGGAACAAGATAAGTAATTGATCACGGGGAGTGGTTGATTGCTATCCGGCAAGGAAGAGTTCATTGCAATCATATCAGCCAGGAGGTTAGCTTTATCAACCGGTTAAGTGAATGTTATGTCATCTTTAAAAAGAGTTGAGATAGAGGAAGAACTATCCTTTATTCTTCTGGCAAATGACCAAAAGCTCTTACTTCCTCTAGGGAATGAAAGGACTTTAGCACGAATACGCTGTTTGTGAAAAAACTTTTCGCGTCGAAGTACTTTGTCACACTTGGATCTTGCCTGTTTGCTTAGCAGTTCAGTATTAGCGTTTTTGTTAGAACGACAGTCTCTGAACGCGTCCTCTTTGGATCAGACAGCATTCGCGTATGTCTCATTTTTTTCCGATGGTTTGACCGAAATAATTTTCGTCGGGATGAATGAATTCATACCAATCAAAATTATCTTCTCGATCATTTCAGGAGCAGTATCTATGTCATTGTCCAGAAAACAAAGCTTCCAGTTAAAATGCTGATAAAAGTTATTGAGCTCAGCTCAACGTGACTATTCGTAGATTCAAATTGTTCGCTTCGGGACTATATTGGAAGCGAAACGAAGAACTGAATACGAAAAGGACGCTGAAACGATATAGTAATCCGAATTACTAAGAGGTGCAGGGGTATTAACTTCGTACTTTTCAGGGTGCGAAGTTAAAAAGAGGTCAAGTAAATTCTGGGTGTGCCCTTGAACACACGGAATGTGCGTCCGTTCATTCACCAATTGCGTTAAGTCATTAAGCTCAGCGTATTGGCCCTCCGCAGTTGTATGGCTCGAATGCGTTAACCAGAAGGAATTATGGACAGTGAAGGCACCAGCTACAACGATTTCACTATCCGGATAATTCCCCAATATTTCAGAAATGGAATCGGAAAAGGTGTCAAAGCCATTACAGGATGCCTAACTCCCCGCATTACGATTTCTATAAAGAAATCCGAAATGTAAGACATGTGTTCCAATCTTGAATTTTACCCAAAGTGAGTTAAATTCAGGAACTTGTAAGTCGAAATGTCGCTGACACTGAAACAGAATGCAATTTTTTTACATACACCGCAAGTCCTCTGTGGGAAACAAAAAGGGATAGAGTGTGGTACCCGGGAACGTGAAATCCTGTAGATAAGAATCCTCACGCACATGGGTTTCACATAGAGCAAGAACATCAGGCCGATGAATATTAATGTGAGAGTACACACCGAAAAATTTCGATGTCAAAACACGGACGTTACCATAATGTATAACAAAATTACACAATATTGCGACATACAAACATACAAAACAATGCATAGTGTTACGCCTTAAGCACTGGGCAGCAAAGAGAAGACGAAGAAAACACAGTCTATGCTGTACTGTAGCGGAGAGAGGTGAACAACAAATGCACCACACAGAGAGGGGCATAAAAGCCCTGCCTTGATATGATATGGCTAATCAGGCAGTAAGTCCGGTGAATGTTATATTTTGGTCTTTCTGGATATGCGGCACTTTTCCGTTTTGTCCCATCTGGCTTTTGCTCGTTCAAGGTAATGCAGGACAATACCAGTTTTGACTGACCCTATAAGCGTTGCGACTGACACCATATGAAGTTCGGTGGAAGAGGATCCTGCCCTGGCTAGTTCGTCTGCCCTTTCGTTCCCAAGAAGATCCTTGTGGCGTGGTATCCAAGTAAGACTCACGTTGGCTAGTCCACCTGGCTCGACAAGTTTTTCCCTATATTCACTAACGAGTTTAGAAGCAGTATTATTAGATATAAGTGATAGAAGAGCCGCCTGGCAATCACCAACTATTCCAATGCGCTCTGGGCGAACCCTGTCACTGGTTCCTCTTTATCCCACTCTAATCTTCTGGGAAACCTGACATATAATAGGTTATCGAACGTGAATGATGGAGTGCAGTAATCGGTGGTTATATTGAGTTCTCTTGGTGATTGTCTGTAGTATTGTCGCATGTCCATATGCGTTGTTCTTTCAGATTCCAAGAGCATTTATTCGGGTAGCGCTCCAGGCCGTAGTAGCTGTTATGTGAAGGCCTATTGGTATAATATGAAGCATCGTATTAAGGGCTTCAGCTGGGCTCGTCCTCGCTGCCCCTGTTATCCCGATGAAAGCTGATCTCTATACAACAGTTTCATGGTGGACGTCTTCCCCGCGACAGGCCACCAAACCATTGCACCGTAGGTGAGTATAGATCTGATTATAGTAGTACACATCCATAGCACGATTTTCGGTCGGAAACCCTATCGGCTTCCGAATATTTTCCGACAATATCTACAGGGTGATTCAGGAAGTTCCGGACAAATTAGTATGGAAAAGTTGCTAACTTCTGAGCCACTTCTGAGTCTTTAAGGGGCCTTTCAGAATCAATAAAAAAAGTAGAAACAAGTAAAATCGCCGAGATACAGAGATTTCGGAAAAAAATGGAAAAAATGCACATATCCTCAATTTGCACAGCCAGGTGGCAGGTAACTTATGTTTTTTTTTTGTGCTGAATTTTTCCAAAATGACTTAAACGAAGCCCAGTGGTCTTACCGTTCCAAAGTTATGACCATTTTACTGAAAGCTCTGTTTCTCGGCGATTTGACTTTTTATCAACTTTTTTTTATTGATTCTGAAAGGCCTCTTACAGACCTTTCCAACAAGCCCAAAAAAAATCCGACCACTGGCTCAGAAGTTAGCAACTTTACCCTACTACCCTCCGACGGCCAATCCGAAAATTTTGAAGCCGCTGCCGTTTCGCACCCTTCCATTTTCGGACATGGTCCTAGTGGACTTTTCTTCACGAAATAAGCCAAGGAATACGCTGGAGAAATTTGTCCGCAACTTTCTGAAGAATAAGGTGCGCGATGAAGCACTTCGAACTTTAGTTCATTAATTTTGCCCATCACAATAGTGGATGTGGGAACTGGAGCATTGTCGTCTTATTGACAAAAAAAGTCCAATGAGTGTTCGAACTCACGGGCGATGTGTTAACAACTTTTTGTTACACGGTACCTGTACGATTTCTATGAACACATTAGTAAATGTTGCATTGGAAAATAAAAAACAGCGTTCAATCATAGGATGACGTTACATTTAAATAACATAAACCTAAAAGAAAACCTGTTAAGGGAATGCAAAGAATGGAGAGTGGGAGTGTAAATTGTCATGGTGGAGGGTATATAAGCTTCGGCCCGGCCGAACTTAACACCGTTTCTACTTGGTTTTGTATACACCGGGCAATGCTGAACATCAAATGACTCGCTTTGTTTGGCCATAGCAACAACAACGAAACAACCAAACACACAACATCACACATACTTTTTCCGAAGTAGCTGACGTAACGTGTGTCACATACCCACATGTTTGCCATATCAACAGCAACGAAACAGCCAAACACACAACATCACACATACTTTGTACGAAGTAGCTGACGTATTAGTGTGTCACCCATGAAATTTTGCGTGGCTATGCTTTATATCTCCGTTCAACAACAGCAACAGACACATGTACATACATACATTATTATGTTAATACATTCGCTATAGACACAATTTCGTTTGCCTCATCCCTGCCACACCACTCTTTCATTGCTCTCTTGCTTGCTCATTTTTGTTTAACACGTCATTATTCTCTTTCGCAGTCGCAGAAAATCTGGTTTTAGCAGCAGCATAAAATCTGGTTTTAGCAGCAGCATAAAAACTTGACTTTGATAGACTTAGTCCCTATACGCCGGTATAGATGTTAACACATCAAAAACATTTAGTTCTTCGCCAAACGCAGTCGTTTTTTTTTTCAAAAATTGTATCACATAAATGCTGCAATAAATTAGCATAATATTCGCCGTTGACGGGTTTTCCTTGCTGAAGATAATCAATAAAATTATCCCTCTCTTTCTAATCATTATTTCATGGCTTAGGTACATTTGTTTAAGTCCTCATAAAAATAAAATATAGAAGTATCCAAACACATTTCTGAATCTGATTTGAAAACACATTTCTGAATCTGATTTTTTTTTGAAGAATTATAAAATGGGATATTGATGTCTCTATTCACTACTCCTTACTTATTAGCTTCTCTCTGAAACTATCATTGTAAGTGTAGCTCTGATTTCATTTTATAATATTTGTTGTACTCAAGTAAGCAAACATTTGTTTGGCTCTACAATACCGTCAATTATCTTAGTTGTCGTTACACTATTCACTATATGAAATACAAAAATATACAGTCCTCCTAAGTTGAAATTACTCTAAAATAGTTTTGTCAGCAATATAATGAAAAACAACTATTTGCCTTATTAAGATTTATTGTAATTTTAACTGCAATATAAATCCTCTTCAAATATTTGGAGACTGTTTTGCATCATAATGGAAGAAAGAATATTCAAATATATATTTGCAGTTTATAATGCCGAGGAATATCGCACACAGAAAGAGGAACTCCAAATAGTTAGGTTTAGTTTTATAGTTGGCAATTATCCATTTAAATTAACTCAAAAAGGGCCGACGTGTACCAATTATATAAATTTTTTTCGCAAAATTTGCTGATTTTGGTCTGGCGGCGTGATTAGGCCGTACTTTTGTGAAGATGAGGCCGAATTTGCAGTGAACGGCGTTCATTATAGCACCATGATAACGGAGTTCTTGTTTCCACATCTGAATGGCATGGATGTGGACGACATGTGGCTTCAGCAGGACGGCGCCGCCTGCCACACAGCGCATGAAACAATCGATTTATTGCAGCAGCAATTTCTAGAACAAATTATCTCAAGAAATTCTGATGTTAACTGGCCACCAAGATCATGCGATTTATCGTCATGCGATTTCTTTCTTTGGGGTTTTGTGAAATATCGGGTTTATGCCAATAAACCAGAAAGAATTCCTGTGCTCAAATCCGAGATTCAACGCGTCATCGGTGAGATACAGCCACATCTTTGTGAAATAGTCATGAAAAATTTCATGAAAAGAGTAACAGTCTGTCATCAGAGCCGTGGGGCCATTTGAAGGATATTTTACTCCATACTGAATCGGAACATGTCTTCTTTACAATCTAATAATAAAAAAAATCACAACTATCTCAAAATATACGTGTTTTTATTTTAAAACCAGTACAGAAATTTCCCTCGGTTTAACCGACTTAAACATACCCTCACCCGAAGTCATCTATTGTGACCGTGGTCTACCGAATATTGTCAAATAGCAGAGTGGCATTGAGCTAAATATTATCCAATACCCAACTAAATTACGATCCTAAGTGTTTATGGGGAGTTATCGTGACGACCAACCAATTGTCCGCCCAATATATATATGGGTAGAACAAAAATGGGCACGGCGAAGTTGTACATCTCTTTTTACCCAGTATTGCACAAAATATGGATCAGCAATAAATTTTGTTAGGATCGGTTGAAGTATACGGAAGAAATCAAGTCGGCCAGCCGCAAAGCAGCCCAACTTTTGTATGGGAGGGTCGAAAATGAGTGTGGACAGTAGTTAATCTTTAATAACTTTTAGGAAAACATTGCAGAGTATCGAATTTCATTTAGTTCGCTTGTAGTCTACAAGAGTTATCGTGTCGGCCAACCGGTCATCCGCCCACATTTTGTGTGCATTTTAGTAAATTCTGTCTAGTATCTAACTTTTTAAAGATTTGTTCGGTTTTGCGGGAGTTAACAGGGTGTAACAACCAGCCGGCCGCACAACTTATCTTGGCAGGCTGTGGTAAAATCATCCTTGTCTTACTTGGTGACTTGCGTTTGATGACATGAGGCCTATAACCTAATTTCATTAAGATCAGAAGTGTTTCACGCGACTTATCTCATTGATATCCCGGAGGGCCACCAAGCTTCGGTGTGGCAACCTCGCCAATTTTCTCTAGTTAAGCAGACATTTACAGAATATTAACCAATGTTTGAGTTGAAGCTAATCAGATGTACCAGAAAAACGTTTTAGGAGAAATATGATTTGGTACAAAATGGATCGATTTGTATGGGAGGTATCAGAAGGGGCGTGCTCAAAACGCCCATTTTCAATCCCAAACTAATCATGGGCATATAATAGTCACGGACAAAATTTCGCCGTCATCGATAAATATTTACGGCAGTTATCATGTTCACCTGCCGTAGGTGGTGCAATAGCTAGTGTGCGCGGCTCTTGTACATGAGAACGTGGGTTCGATCCCTGCTCAGACCACCTTACATTTCTTTCTACGACGGTCACCTCGCTTAGTGTTGGCGACGCTATCGAGTACTTAGCCATGAAAATACCGTTCGGAACCGGAGTAAAACTGTAGGTCCCAATCAGTGAGTGTAAAACTAGAAAGCGCAAATCTCACTGATTGTGAGAAGCTCTCCCCAATCCCTCCATGGGATGTTAAGGGACACCATTTTGTTTTTTTTTTTATTATCGTGTTGACCAGCCATCCTATGGCTGAGGGTATAATGAAACAGTGCATTCTTACTGAGACACCCTTTATATTATCTGTTAAAATATAATTGTTTCCATTAAAAAATTGAGACCAAATCAGCCGGTAACAAGTAACGTAAAAGTCTTCGTTTATGTCTTGGATCTACAACTGTTGTCGGTCTAAAATAATTTGTTCAGGACTCTGTAGTAAAAATCTAAGTATTTTCTTATTTTATTTGTTAGAAAACTATGACATTTAGCTTACAAAAAGTCAACAATAACACTCAATTATTTAAATTCTCCATAACTTCCTAACCAGCAATGTAAAAACGGAATTTCGTCAATATCTAAAAAAGTTACACTGAACTTTAATATTAAAATAAACGGAACCCCGCCGGCTTTGTTATTACGACATAAAGTCTATAAACCATTAGCATTAAAAATTCATGCGCGCCACAAACCCGAATATTGTGAATAAGAAAGAAAGTAAAACAATATATTATTATAAGTGGGATCATTTTAATTCACTTACAAAAATAATATTAATAATGTTTGCATTAATGTTTAGGCAGAGCCATTCCATATTCTGTTAAACCCTTTAGCAAATGTTACATAATACAATTTGTATAATTATCATGAACCTTTTATTATAATTGATATAAAAGATTAACACATTAGTTAATTACCCAGTAACACACAAAATGCCAACATTGTTTACTTTTGGCTCAAAACAATATATCGTTCTGACACTAAGGTGTAATTACAAAATACTTTACGAGAAGAAACTCAGAGCACTGAATGAACTTTAAGTAGTATACTCCTTCGTCGAACACTTATACGTTGGTATACCAGATGTTGGAATTCACCTTAACCTTAAATATTTGAGCGACATTGATTTATATGGATAATGTTATTTCTTAGCATTAGCCTTTGCACTTTTCCTTCGATTTCCTTTTTAACTTAATTATCAATTAAATAGAAGTAACTAAAGGAAAAGCAAGAGCTGATTTCATAGCCCGCTTAATTAATATTGAACATTTTATTCAATCTATGATTATAGTGGCCAGTTGATGTCCCTTAAGCCTGAACCAATTTATAAGCTCTCAGTCGACTTTGTTTCTTAACTGGGAAAAGGGTAATAAGTCGAAGCATTTAAGTCTATCGCCCATAACAGGGTGTAAGTCTACTTATGTATTCGTATTAAACTACGAACGTTTGTATTATTTATGCATGATAATACATTCACAAATTACACAAATGTGCGAGATGGACATAATACATTCTAGTTTCAAATGGTTGGATACTGTATATTGAACTCAAAGATGTGGAGGTGAATAATTCGCATATTAGATGAATGTAGTACTAAGAGAGTACACGCTGAAAAGTAACGGCCTCTCAAACATATTTTCCCAAACATATTCTGCTTGGAACACACTTCAAACATTCATACGTTGGCAAGTTCCAAACTTACTTGTATTTAAATGAAACAGTATCATGTTTGCTGATAAACATGTATGCTTTTACGTGGAAACATATGCGTTCTTCATCACAACCATCCATACACTTCCGTGGAAGCATTCGCGTGTTTCCCCCAAAACTCCATAAAAAATAATCGCTAAAAAAAATAAATCGATAGGGACAGCAAACGACGCCATATTTTTTCCCGCTCTTTTGACATTTCTCTTCAGTAAGGTTTGCCATTTCATCATGGAAAGATATACGAGCCAACAACGAGTCGAAATTATTAAAATTTACTACCGACATTTGAAGTCAGTGGCCTCAACTTTAAGAGGCCAACTTTAAGAGGCCTCAACAATCAGCGATGAGACTCATTTCTGGCTGAATGGCTTCGTTAATAAGCAAAATATGCGTTATTGGTCAGACAGCAATCCACACGTAATCCCATGAGTCATCATTGCATCCCGAAAAAATTACGGTTTGGTGCGGTTTATGGGCCGGCGGCGTCATTGGTCCGTACTTCTTCCGTGATGATCAAGACCGGCACATTACTGTGAATGCGAATCGCTACCGTTCAATGATAACCGAATATTTTTGGCCTCAATTGGATAATGTGGACTTGGAGGACATGTGGTTCCAACAGGACGGCGCCACAATGCCACAATCAATTTATTGGCAACCAAGTTTGGTGAACGTGTTATCTCACGAAATGGCCCAGTCGATTGGCCGCTTCGGTCGTGATATTTGACGCCGTTAGATTATTTCCTGTGGGGCTACGTCAAGTCTATGGTCTATGCCAACAAACCAGCGACGATTTATGAACTTCCTACGAATATCGAACGTAAAATTGCAGCAGTATCGGCCGATTTATGCTTGAAAACCGTCGAAAATTGGGTTCAGCGTCTGGATTTCTGCAAGCGTGCCCGTGGTGGCCATGCAAAAGAAATCGAGTTCGAAACATAATGGCATCGAACGTACTTTCACAGGAATAAAGAATTTCATTGGTATCTAAAGTCGGTTTTGTTTTATTTAAAAAAACTTTTGTAGCGCTCTTATTGAAAAACCCAATATATGTTTGGAACACACTTCAAACATTCATATGTTTGCAAGTTCCAAACTTACTTGTATTTAAATGCGAACAGTATCATGTTTGCTGGCAAACATGTATGCTTTTACGTGGAAATATATGCGTTCTTCATCACAACCATCCATATACTTCCGTGGAGGCATTCGCGTGTTTCCCCCAAACCTTCATGTACTTACGTGGAAACATATGGAAACGTTCCCTCACACATATAATAATATTTAGAAATGAATTATTCTGCGATTTCAATATATATGTATTAATTATTATAATTAATTTTAACAATATAAATCTACATTTACAAATACTTAATACAAACGGTCCTTTTTACATTTATTTGCATTGAATGCATTATTTGTTATTTTTCATGAAATGAGAATCAATTGCCCTTTTGCTTCTCCTTTCTTTGTTGTCTCACACGTGTTTGTTTTCAGAAGGTGTCAGCTATGCGGTGGTTATCCTTATGCGTTGGTAAACAAATAAGTTATTTACATATATACAAATCAAGTTCATGTAAGCCAAGCGTGCATTAATTACTTGTGTTGCTTTTATTACACTTATTTCACAAATAAGTATAATTTTCGTTCCCATTTTCTCAGTTAAGGCCCGGACAGACAATGGACTTCATGTTGTTGTCCTTTTCAGTTTCTTTCATCAAAATCGTTTCTCACTTTTGTAGCACACATACATATATACGAAACGCATTCACAAAAACCACTGATCAAGCGCTTTTGATATCCTCTGTCCAATGAACCATTGACGACTGAATACAGCAAACTTAAACGCAATACATCAGGCAAAATAAGAAAAACTGCATCTGCAATTTACACGCACATTCAGGAATAATAATGCAAAAATTCAACTACACACTGACAAGATATACTCTTTCGTTGTTCCTCTTTTATTCTCTTGATCTGGCGAGAGCATAGACAGTGCAAAAACCACAGCTGTATTTGTGTCAGAAAAATAAATATATGTGGGTCGCAAACACATATATTATAACATACGAATCATTGTGTTCCAAACATGTAATATTGAATAGCATACAAAATGTGTTTGGACACAATTATATTATATTTGCGACAAGCTCCAAACACACTTTATATTTGCATCCAAACAACAAACAATTCATATTTTTCAGCGTGTACATACAGGAAAAATATTAGTTGGAAATATATTCAGGCATTGGAATTTCCATGATAAAGTCTGTATATTGATTACAATTTATAATTTCAATTCATCAGAATTATTTGTCGATGTTATTTATGTAATTTCTGTAATATATTCTCCTAAACATATTCTGCAGGAACCATTTACATATATGTTTGTAGCACAATTCAAATATTTATATGATTGCCAGTCCCAAACTCACGTGTATTAAATGCAAACATTAGCATGTTTACTGACAAATATGTATTTTTTTACGTGGAAACATATGCGTGCTTCAGCCCAAAACATCCATATACTTGGTTGGTTTTCGTGGTTGCTAAATATACTATTTAGCACCAGTTAATGTCTTGAGACACCGTTTTGCACACCACATCACCCCGGACAGACTAATGTACATTGTCTATATCCAGCCTGTTAAACTGAGATACCTCATTAGATCCCCCTGATCTATTTCGTGTATCACAGTGAGGTTACGAAGGAAGTGAGGGCCCATAATCTTCAGCCGTCTATTCATCAGAGCCGGACAACGGCAGAGGAGATGCTACACCATCTCCTCCTCTTCTGCGTCATGGCAGTCCCGGCACTGGTCATTGTATGGCAACTTCAACCGTCTTGGGTGATTACCAATTGTACAGTGCCCGGCCAGCACGCCAGTTAGCCTAGATATGTCTCCCCCATTGTGGCTATTCAGGGATTTAGTCTGGTGAATGTTATAGTCTGGCCATTGGTTTTTGGATATGCGGCACGTTTCCGTCATATGCCATCTGGTCTTCGCTCGTTCAAAGTAATGCAGGAAAATACCTCTTTTGACCAAACCCATAGGCGTTGCGACTAACATCATGTGAAGTTCGGTGGAAGAGGATCCTGCCCCGGCTAGTTCATCTGACTTTTCGTCGTCTGGAAGAGAAGACACCCGACCCCGTTTCACATTCCATTTTGGATCCGTCCGTAAATACTTTGGTGTCAAAAGCTGTAAGTGGTTCCACTTTATCCCACTCTATTCTCCTGGGAAATCTGACATCATATAGGTTATCGAATTTCAATGAGGTGGCGCAGTAATTGATGGTTATATTGAGTTCTCTTGGGATTGGTGGTAGTATACTCGCATGTCCATATATGCTGTTACAGATTCCAGGAGCGTTTAGTCGGGTGGCAGTCCAGGTTGCAGTAGCTGTGATGCGAAGGTCGATTGGTATAATATGAAGCGTTGCATTAAGGGCTTCTTCAGCTGGACACTTCCTCATAGAGTCTGTTAAGACGATTCAGGCTGATCTCTGTACTCCTGACAACAGTTTCATGGTGGCTGCGACAGGTCAGCATAACATTGCAACATTGGAGAGTATTGGTTGATTATGCTAGTGTACATTCATAGCACAATTTTCGGTCGGAGACCCCACTGGCTTTCGAATATTTTCCGACAAGCATAGTACGCAATGGTGGCCTTCTGTTACGCTTTCAGGAAAGTTTAGGGTCTAGAATCACACCCAAGTACTTGGCGTGAGTTGACAGTGGAATCTCTATTCCACTTAGCCGAGGAGGATTAAACTTTGGTATCTTGGTCTTCGTGGTAAAAAGCATGGTCTCAGTTTTCCCTTGATTCACTCCAAGACCACTCCCAGTGGCCCAATCGTTAAGTGATTTCAAGGCACCATTCATGATTTCGCTCAACACGGATGTTAACAAACCAGACACCATTATTACCACGTCATCCGCATACGCCACCGTTTTGATCCCCATATTGTTCAGTTTCAGTAGTATTTTGTTAATCACGATTAACCAAAGTAGGGGAGAGATGACTCCACCCTAGGGAGTTACCTTAATCACTCGCTTTGATGACTTGCTGTTTTCCATAGAGGCGTTGATAATTCTGCTCTATAGCATTGTCACTATCCAACTTTTGAGGAATCTTTCCACGCCTAGATCTTCAAGTTCTTCTTCTATAGCCGCTGAGCTCACGTTATTAAATGCACCCTCTATATACAAGAAGGCCGCGAGGGTATATTGTTTGTGTTCCAAAGACCTCTCAATATTTCTGACGATTTCGTGCAGGACTTCGCATAGAAAACAAATAAATAAATGGTTTCCCATTACATCCCATGAAGGGGACGGGGAGAACTTCTCACAATCACTGAGCTGTGCGCTTTCCAGTTTTCACTCACTGATTGGGACCTACAGTTTTACACCGATTCCGAACGGTATTTTGAGAAGCTTTTTCATGGCTATATACTCGATTGATAGTGTCGCCGTCACTATGCGAGGTGACCGCCGCCGAAAGAAATTTGAAGGTGGTCAGAGCAGGGTTCGAACTCAGGATCTCATGTACAAGAGCCGCGCACACTAACCATTGCACCACCGACGGCCTCGCATAGGTCTTACTAAATACAAGTTGCTACTACAGAAATTAAGTTGTATTGACCCTTTTGAGTATTTCTAAAATCTCATTCATCTGAAATGGAAAATACAATTCATAAAAAGTACAGTATTAGAATTCGTGTCGAAATATTAGTCACTGTAATCATAATTTAGTTTTTTAGATTTTTTATAAGAGGCTTTGCTGTAGAAGAGTAACCATTTTTGAATATTACAGGAGGACTATTATTTTAAACAGCAAGTGAGAAACAAATTTGTGAAATAACAATAAAGTATATGTGACCCTGCTTATAAAAGCCGCATAGTGTGTCAAATTTCATGAATACACTTTGTTTTGGATTTGTATGTAAAAAACCATTAATTTTCATATGAAACCGCTCACAAGTTTCAAAAACATCGGAAAGTAATGTAAAAATGCAATTATCGAAAGCAGTAAACTAAGAAAATACACCATAAAGGGGAAGTTTAATTGCGTTTTACTCAAAAACTTGTTTTGACACACTAGGTAGGATTTCAAAACAGAGTCACATATAGATATCATTTTACGCCGTATAGACCCAGAATTTCTTATGGTTTAGACAAAAACATCGTTGACATATATTTTTCTATACGCAATCATTTACTGGAAGTAGTTTTTAATTTTTAATGGAGTGCCGCCATCACTTCCAATCGGATCAGAGAAAACGAAATCCGATGTTACGGACTCAAACCGGATCCGAATCGGATCAGAGAAAACGAAATCCGATGTTCCGGACTCAAATCGGATCCAAGTCGGATCAGAGAAAACCAAATCCGATGTTCTGGACTCAAACCGGATCCGAATCGGATCAGAGAAAACGAAATCCGATGGTCCGGACTCAAACCGGATCCGCATCGGATCAGAGATAACGTAATCCGATGTTATGGACTCAAACCGGATACGAATCGGAGCAGCGTAAGCGGAATCCGACGCGTCGGACTCAAATCGGATCCGAATCGGATCCAAGTCCGACTTTGTGCTTATTGGGATATTATTTAAATTAAACGTCATCATATGATTGAACGCCATTTTTTTATTATTGTGAAAGGAAAGTCAAATAAAATGTGTGTGCGGAGCACTCTCAGAACAAAGAGAATAATGACGTAGTTGTACGTGCATAAAAATGAGATAGTAAGAGAGCCACGAAAATTGTGTGAACTTGTGTAGCGTATGTCCGAACATAACAATGTATGTATGTACATGTGTCTGTTGCCTTGCATTCTCTTTGTTTTTTGTGGGAATAAAACAAAAAGTATTAAGCAAGAAAATAATGACACATGTGCTGGCACTGGTCTTTAAATCATTTTAAGTATTAACCCTACGATTCATAACCGGGTACCCGTGTACCTTTTTGACTTTAAAGTGCTGCTGTGCCTATAATTTTTGAGATATGGACATAAAACTCCGAATCATCAGAGATTTTGGCTAAACTAAGATTTAAATACCAAAAAATTCAAAATATTTTCAATATTTTCTTTAAAAAATGATTTTAAATGTTTTACCCACATAAACAATCACAATTGTGTGATGCAATTCCTATGTAATGCCTGTCATGTAAATGAAAAAACGTTTTTTTGTGTTGTTTTTATTGGAAATAAATGTCTTTTTTATTTATTTTATCATATTTTATATATATTATATTATAATTCATCCGAATCACTATCGTTGTTATTGTGGCAATTGTAGCATTTAGTAATTGTTATGGCGTGCTCATCGCATATCGGCGTGCTACATATGCTGCAATTTTTTCTAGTTTTTCTTCTGCGCTTATTTGGAAGAAGGTTGCACATGTAGCACACGCCCGTATGCGCTTTTCTGCCCCTTTGTCGTGCTGACGGAGATGTTGACGGACCTGCAGCACAAAGCACACTCTCCAACGGCCTTCCGATGATGCTTTCAATTGCATTTTTTGTTGAAAATTGGCGCACGCTTTGCACATTTGAAATTCTATTTTCTATAACAGGAATGCACAGGTTTTCTGCCAGTTGACGCAGGAAATTCTTCCTGCGCGTCGTGGTGTATCGTGCAGTTGGATTATTTCCATAATATATGATGTGTGATGCAAATGCGCTCACATCAATGATGTTATTGAAAAATGCCATCGGCCATCTTCTTGTTTGTCGCTGGGTCGTGTATTCTTGGAGCGTTTGGTCCATAACGTCCACCCCACCTTTTGTTTTGTTGTAAAAATTGATAATTTCTGGTTTCCCATTCTCGTCAATTTGTGCATCATCATGCATACTAGAAAGAAGAATGACCGAGTTGGACTTCCGCTGCTTATATGAGAGCAGTATTACGTTGTCGTGGAAGCCAAATAAACTTGAACCAACGTCTTTTTTTGTCTTCTTTCATCTCCGCAGGGATGTAAGCTTTGTTGCGGCGGAGTGTACCCACAATGCTGAGCTTTTCTACTTTTAGTTGCCTAGCCAACGGCAGCGTCGTAAAAAAATTATCCATGGTGATATTTCGTCCGCTACCGTAGTATGGCCCAACTAAATCTCTCACCACTATTTCGCCAACACCAACTTCACGACCAGTTTCTTGTTTGCCAGTATATATTTGGCCATGAAGTGGATATGAGTTTTTGGCATCGCAAATCCAAATATCAAATTTGTACAGTTGAGAACGCAAAATATAATCAGCAACAAAAATATTTACAGGAAAATATTATTTTATTTCAATAAACGCAAAACAACCTACTTCGGGTACCCGGGTACCTGGTTATGAAATTAAAGGAGTTTTGCTGGTTATGAATCGTACAGTTAATATTATTTAAATGTAACGTTATCATATGATTGAATGCTGTTTTTTTTTTTTTTCCAATGTAACACTTACTAATGTGTTCATAGAAATCGAAAAGGTACCGTGTAACAAAAAGGTGTTAACACATCACCAGAGACGCTACAAAAGTAAATCGATAGGGACAGCAAATGACGCCATATTTGTTCCCGCTCTTTTGACATTTCTCTTCAGTAAGGTTTGCTATTTCATCATGGAAAGATATACGAGCCAACAACGAGTCGAAATTATTAAAATTTACTACCAAAATTTGGAGTCAGTGGCCTCAACTTTAAGAGCGCTACGTCCAATTTATGGTCGTCACCAGATCAACAATTGAGCGTCTAGTGGAAAAATTTGAATCCACAGGCACAGTACAAAATGTTCCCGCGCCAGTGAGACAAAGAAGTGCCCGTAGTGTTGAGAATATTGCTGCCGCTGAGGCTTCAGTTCAAGAAAGCCCAAATGTGTCTCTCACACGTCGTTCTCAAGCATTGGCATCTCTGTGACGTCGCTGTGGCGAATTTTGTGAAAAGATCTTGGCCTACATCCTTACAAGATCAAATTGACGTAAGAACTGAAGCCGCTTGACCACCAGAAGCGTCGTATGTTCGTGAATTGGGCTGAGCACCAACTTGAAAATGATTCGGATTTTCATCGGAAAATCATCTTCAGCGATGAGGCTCATTTCTGGTTGAATGGCTTCGTCAATAAGCAAAATATGCTTTATTGGTCAGACAGCAATCCACACGTAATCCATGAGTCATCATTGCATCCCGAAAAAATTACGGTTTGGTGCGGTTTATGGGCCTGTGGGGTCATTGGACCGTACTTCTTCCGTGATGTTCAAGACCGGCACATTACTGTGAATGCGAATCGCTACCGTTCAATGATAACCGAAAATATTTGTGGCCCAGATTGGATAATATGGACTTGGAGGACATGTGGTTCCAACTGGACGGCGCCACAAGCCACACAGCGAATGCCACAATCAATTTATTGGAAACCAAGTTTGGTGAACGTGTTATCTCACGAAATGGCCCAGTCGATTGGCCGCCTCGGTCGTGCGATTTGACGCCGTTAGATTATTTCCTGTTGGGCTACGTCAAGTCTATGGTCTTTGCCAACAAGCCAGCGATTAATGAACTTCGTACGAATATCGAATGTAAAATTGCAGCAGTATCGGCCGATTTATGCTTGAAAACCGTCGAAAATTGGATTTAGCATCTGGACTTCTGCAAGCGTGACCGTGGTGGCCATGCAAAAGAAATCGAGTTCCATACATAATGGCATCGAACGTACTTTCACAGGAATAAAGAATTTCATTGGTATCTAAAACCGGTTTTGTTTTATTTAAAAAAACTGTATTTTAGGTACAAAAAATTGTTCGGAATGATGCTATCGAAACAATCATCATGATATATGTAAAGATAACTCTAATTGAAATGAGATTTCTTTACTACGGAAATGATTAAGACATTATAAAAAATAAAACAGGAAACATCTGTAAAATGAATTTTGTATTTGTATTGAAAAATATATGAGCAAATTAACGGGTTTATTAACTTTTTGACAGAACTGTTCATAACTTTATGGAATTTGTTGTCAAAATTAATGAACCAAACTTTATGACTAAGTAATTTAAGCTTTTATGAATATGGTTTTTTCAGTGTAGTGCTGCAATGGATAGCAAATGTGGCTCGTTGGTAGAATGTCGCCTTCTTTAGTGATGGTATCAAATTCTACTAATGAAAAAGCGCTTCTCGAAGGAAGTCCATTCGGATTCAGTTCAAATATGTAGGTCAATTTTTGAACAATTTTTTAAAAAGTTGGGGCCACCAAATATGAGAGTCTTTCCCTAGTTTTTCATGGGTTGTAATCCCTTCAAGGGATGTCCAGGAAACCATTTCTTTTTTTTTTGTAATGAAAAAACTGAAACGTAAGTAAACGACAATTAAAATCCACCAACATGAGGATGTTGTACAAAGTGTTTGAATAGTTTTTGTATACATTTTATATACATATGTATTATAAAAATAAGGAAATTGTTTTCTTATAATTTCCAGTGTATTTCAACTCAATAGCGTGGCGACCTTAAACGTAAAACACGAATATTAATTAACTTGTTTTCTGGCTGTCATGTCAGGATCCACGGTATGAATCCTGAAATTGCAGTGCATCACACTTCAACATTTTCGACGTCGTAGCCAACATGATGCATACATGTGTTTGTCGTCCACAATTTGCCATTTTATATTCGTCCACGAATATTTGAAGAGAAAGGTACTGAATTTTTGTTATATTTACTGCCATGTGTCGATATACAATAATAGGAATCAACAAGGATTGTGGGACAGTTAAAATTGTGATGAAGCTGATAACGATTCCGAAAAAACGGATCGTTGGACAGTGGACGAAATGGCAAATATCAATGATTGTGGGACAGTTTAAATCGTGATGAAGCTGATAAGAATTCTGTAAAAAAACATCAGCTGTCCATCGATGAATTGATTGAATTCAATTTCAAAAGTTTTGCATGTAAAGTTAAGTTTGTTCATTCCGTTGATTACTAATACACCATTGTAGTTTGTGATAAATCGAACCTAACATACAAATGATTTAGCATTTATAGAAAAATATTTATTTTTATTTTTATATTTTTAATAGTAGAAGGTAGTTATGAATTCATGAACAAATATTTGCACTGTAATGAAAACTGTCATAGATATTATCACTTGTGAGTGCCAATTCAAAATGGCCTGTACTTGTTTTCCAAGGGGTATAACTTTTGTTGTTCGAGCAAGTTCGGTCTAGTTTTTGTGATTTTTCTTTAAATTATTAATTGGGATTGTGAAATGATTAGAATTATCTGCTACTTCCTGGTATTCTGCGAAGCAAAGTAACTTTTAGAATCAATGCCGGTTAACAAAAGGACACGATTTCAATATTGTATGCCGCTTTCGATTGACAGTAGCCGCGTTAACAGCTTCATTTCGAAGAATTGCGGTCTTCAGCAACACTTCCCTGAACGGCAGCAATATTTTCATTACTTCGAGCGGTTCTTTGTCTTATTGGCACATGAACATTATGTAAAGAAAATGTACGCTCGTAATTGTGCAATAATTCGACGATTAACACGCACAGGTGGACGATTAATACGACCATGAAATGGGAAAAACGCACGAAAAGTTGCAACTGGAGAACGATTATTTTCATAAAAAAATGGAATAATTTGTAAACCTTGTTCTTGCGTACATCTATCCTTGATGAAATTGTAAATATAACTGAATACAATGAAAAACAAATTACAGATCATGAAACACTACAAATGGCCGTAACGTTACTTAGAAATCATAACACTCAAATTGGAGAACCTTTTAAAAGAAATCTATAAAATGGAAAATAAGAAACGCCACTCAGTAATTGAAAATGCATGATTTTTTGACGTTCATTTTAGTAGTACAGGGTGAAGCGCGTTTGTTGCTTATTTGGGAATGAAATAAAAAAATTATGAACCTTAGAAAAATTTATTTTATATTTTAATTATATTGAACAGTAAGGGAATTTTTAAATTACATGGTTTTAAATAGTGTATCTGGCAAATGTAAACCTTCGCTATCCACACATTGCTGCTTAGGTTTTCTGATGTTTTCATGAACTCTAACAAGCATGTCGACTGGTATTCTGCCAATTTCTGCCTCAATATTGTTAATTAGGTCTTCCAAGTTGTTGCGAAGGTTGTATACACCTTCGACCTCAGGTAACCCCAAAGGAAAAAATCGCATGGGGCTAAGTCTGGTGAGCATGCTGGCCAATTTCACATCACTTCTCAATGAGATAAGCTGTCCAGGAAGCATTTGCCTCAAACAATTCATGGTAACTCTCGCTGTGTATGCAGTTGCACCATCCTGTTTGAACCATATACCCTCTAATTGCATTGCCTCAAGAGCCGGCTGAAAAAAATCCTGCATCACAGTCAACTACCATTCGGAGTTCACAATTATGTCAAAACGGTTGTCCTGGAAAAAGTAAGGTCCAATGATACCTACTCGTGATATGGCGCACCACACAGTAACGCGATCCGAATGCAGAGGTCTCTGGTGAAGTTATCTGGAGTTTCTTTCACTCCAGTACCGCATACATATTTTGTTTGTTTACACACCCACTAAGGTGAAAATGTGCCACATCAGAAAAGAACACAATTGAGTCACGAGCTATAGTTGCAAGAATGTCTTCACAAGAGGTCCGCCGTGTCAAATAGTCCCGTGGTGACATTTGTTGGACCACGCACATTTTATACGGGTGAAAATTCAGTTCTTTATGAAGAATCGGGTGGAGAGAACGTCTGGAAATGCCAAGAGCAAGTGATTGCTTCCGAGCAGAGCTTTTCGGAGGTTGCAGTACTGCTGCTCTAACTCTCTCGATGTTTTGTGGTGTTGTAATCCCTCTCTAAAGTCCCCTTCGTACACATGACACATTCCGTGCTGTTCTCAATGAAGTTACCCAATTGATTGCCGTCCAGGAACACTTCTGCGTGGGGGAACAGCGAATGGTAAACGAAAAGCACGCTGCACTGCAATGCTCGAGTGCGCATTTGAAAAATACGCTTCAACACAAAATGATCTCTCCTCACGTGCCCAATGCATGATGGCAACTGAAAGGCAGACGAATACAACAGTGCCGCCACAGCCTGCAGTGTAAAAAAGCACACTACCGCGCACCACCCTGTACAAATGTTGGCCGGATAAATATCTCGTAGACAAGATACGGCATGACAAGAACTGCAGAACTGCTTTGATTTGGTATTAGACATTAGTTTAGCTTTGACCCATGTTCTACAAATTTCTGCACCAAATGGCTGATTGTTGACTCAGATGGCCGGTTAGGTTGACAGAAAAAATTATGCAAAGCGTAAAATAATCTTCTAGCAGAAATATTTGAATCACTTTTACAAGTTGTTCAATTGAAATCGCTCCATGATTAAGTTTGACAAAGCCGATTGTACCAACTGTCTGAAAGAAATGTCAGCAAACACATTAACATATGACAAATAATTGCTATGAAAGATGTGCATTACAATTGAATCACCCTGGGCAACATCCCAGCGGGCAAAAAACCGAGCCTTAGCGAGTGTTACGCTAAATGCTCGCAAACGGGCTCAGAAGCGAGTATTTACCGGACCAAAACCGGGGGAGAAATTAAACTCGCCCAAATATTCGCAAACTGGTTTAAAAACGGGTGCTAAACGGACAAAAAGAGAGAAACATTGTTGTCGTTGTGTCGTGCGCCAAACAGAGGCACACACGTGCAGGCAGACGACACAACAACAAAGTTTTGGCTATTGCATTTTGTTTTATTTTTCGTGTTGTTCTCGCAAAAGATATTGCAAAAGTCTCGCAAACGAATCTCTTGCAAGACATCGTAAACGAAACTTTAACTGCCACAAACTGAGCGACTGATGATTCATTTTTCTATCGTTTTCGGATCTGTTTTCGAGAGTTTTACCCGCAAAAGTTTCGTGTAATTCTCGTATGCGATATCGTATACGAAGTTTTGGTCCGCTGGGATACAAAATTGGAGTAAATGGGGATAGCCCCTAGATAGTTGCCAAGGTGTTTGAACTAGTGTTGAGAAATCTCTAAAACAATTATATTTTTGTTTTGGGCGAGCGTTTGAGATCATAGATGAAAGTTTAGAACGTTGCAGAATTTGAAAATTTGTCAAAGGCCTTAAGTTGCACAACTTTGGAGAACATTATTGTCGTAATAGTTTAGAAATTATAAGCAAAAATTTAAAAAAAATTAAATTTCTGAATTGGTACAAGTATTTTGGAATCATAACGTAATATGTGATCATTAGTGTGTTTGACAATATTGTTAAGGATATTGAGCAATACAATTTTGGAGAAGATATCAATGTATAATTTGTTTAAAATTGGATACATATAGGTGAATATTTACAGAACAGGGTAAAATTCAGCATTCTACACCAAATAGGGAGCTCTAAATATAATTTTTGTTTATTTATTACTGCATTAAGGAAAGTTATTACGAAATTTTTACTTCTGTCTGCTTTTGAAGAAATATTATTCTTACAATTTATTAACCGTTAGGCGTTTCGTTCAATAACACAGTGCAACACATAAAATGCAATCTGCTTCTCGTGTGAAATTTGTCGGAGTACTTATCGAAGTTAACAAAACTTTATTTGGGTTTTGCTAGATTATCTGCTGTTCAAAATTTATAGCCCCATGTATGTATATTTTGGCAAAAACCTTAATTTTCTCGAAGAATATAGAATTTTTCTCACGGCTATATCTCGGAAAACAATTGGAATTTGGGTTTCCTGTCTTCGGCGCAATTTTAGATATAGACTAGGAGAAAAAACAAACTAACCACAAAAAACTGCATTTAGTGCCTCAAAATTGCAAAAGTTGAAAAAAATTTTAATTTTCCTCATTATCATTTTCGACAAGAATTGCAATTTTTCGAATTACATAATAATGAGTAACTAATCGTTTTATTTGAATTCAATAAATTTTAAACACTTTCCCCCATGTTATGTGCCAAATCTCAGATTAAAAAGTAAGTACATTGTAACACATGTGCATTTTATGAGACGGATTTGGCAAAATTCTATTTACAAATCTTATCTCTTCGTCGTAAAAATTATATGAATTTCATTAACTTTTTTTATTAAACAGTAATCTATTTATATTATTGAATTCTCATAAAATTTACGAACAAAGTGTGAAAACGAAATAATTAATGAAAATAGATGAATTTGACTGAATTATTATAAAATCGTTAATTACTGATTATTATGCAACTCAAAAAAAAGAAATCCAATGAGTGTTCGACCTCACGGGCGATGTGTTAACACCTTTTTGCTACACGGTACCTGTTCGATTTCTATGAACACATTCGTAAATGTTACATTGGAAAATAAAAAACAGCGTTCAATCATATGATGACGTTACAGTTAAATAATATTAATACTTAAAATTATTTAAAGACCCAGTGCAAGCACATGTGTCATTATTTGCTTGCTCAATACTTTTTGCTTTATTCCCACAAAAGTCAAAGAATGCAAAGCCACAGACACTTTTATATACATACATACATTGTTATATTCGTACGATGTAACCGAAGATCAACATAAAATACTTTTTTAATATTGCTCCAAATTAATACTCCAAATTAAAACACTTCAATCTCGGCTCGCCGATATCGGATCGCCTTAATTTTTGGCCTAAACTCTTCGTCGAAACCCGCACTAGCTTTTTAATCCAAAAATTAATAAAATCGGCTATGAATTTCCGGAGAAAATCGCGTGGGAAAATTATATGAAAATCGCCCAATAATCACTTTCAATACCGACTGCCAAGCAACGAACAAACAAACGATGATAAGACAAAACCGAAGATCAACATAAAACACTTTTTTAATATTACTCCAAATTCAAACACTTAAATCTCGGCTCGCCGATATCGGATCGCCTTAATTTTTGGCCTAAACTCTTCGTCGAAACCCGCACTAGCTTTTTAATCCAAAAATTAATAAAATCGGCTATGAATTTCCGGAGAAAATCGCGTGGGAAAATTATATGAAAAACGCCCAATAATCACTTTCAATACCGACTGCCAAGCAACGAACAAACAAACGATGATTTACTCTTACAAACCTAACACTTGCGTATGTATTAGTTTGATAGTTTACTGCCCTAGAGGCGCGCGTATAGATGTTACAAAAAAGCACATCAAAAAAAAAATCGCAATTCTTGTCGAAAATAGAGGCCGAGAGTTTTACAATTTTGAGGTTTTACATGTAGATTTTTAGGGTTAGTTTGTTTTACACTTTTTTTCTCCAATTCTGTAGCTGCAATTGTGGTGAAGACAGGAAAACAAAATTCCAATTGATTTCCGAGATATAGCAGTTATAAAAATATAATGTTCTTCGGAAAATTAAGTTTTAGCCAAAATATACTTACTTTACTTTTATTGACTATTTTACAACCTCATGACGTCAGACGTCTTACACATAATAATTAAACAAACAAATTAAACAAATTTCAACATATACATGAGGCCATAAATCGGAACAGCAGCTAAACCAACAAAACCCAAATAGGGTTTTGTTATTTTCGATAAGTACTTCGAGCAATTGAAAATTCGAGATGACTTAAACAATGTTGCATAGTGCAATCCAGTAACGATGTACTTTAAATAGACAAATGTTGGAGGGAATTGTGAAATTGAAAAATAACTACAATATTGTCAAAGTTTGTAGTGCAGTATTTCAAAATGTTTAGATTTTATTGAAATAAACTCAAAAATACATCCAAAATTCTTCGGCTTGTAAAAAAAAAAGAAAAAAACCGAGCAGGGTTTTGTGGTACCACCTCCAAGTATTTTCATAATTTTTGTGATTTGGCTGATTTGGTTCCAACCACCTCCAAGTATTTTCATAATTTTTTGATTTGGTTGAGACGCTAAACAAAAAACTTTAATTTGTTTCACAGTGTAGTCATCTACAATACTAAAAGTGTATTTATTGGCTGTTCTTTTGTTTCCCCCGTTTTGAAGAGCTTTCATTGTTTTCCTGTCATTTACTTTTGCGAATTTTATATTACACACATACACATATGTTTGTATATAAAGCCAATCGAAACAGAGCAACATCACAGCCACAGTACAGCTACAAGGGTTTTTGGTAATTGCTACCTACGCTTTGTGCAGCGTAAGTCTTCATAGGACAGCAACTGCAAGGCTGTGGTTTTTTTTCATTAATACTCCCGATTTTCTTTCGTGCTATGAAAAACTTGACAGTACAGCAACAGCACGGCGATGGTTTTCTTATTGTGGCATTTACTAAGCTGTCGTGCTACCAAATTTTCGTAGCCACAGCACAGCTGCAACAAATTAAATTGAAAAATGCTAGTAATTTCAAACCCAGAATTTAAGATGCAAAATTAAGGAAACTTTTGAAATAAAGCACATCCGAATTCTTGTTAAATTTTCAATCAGAGACCTAGTCATAGTCATTGCGAATGAAAAAAATTATAGTTTCCCGAATTGCAATGAATAATTTGTTACCCAAGGGTCAGGCCACGAGAAGTGTGACATATAGGGTCAGGGATTTAGACTTTTGGCCCATATATCGAGAGGTTATGTTAATATATAAAACACAAAAAAAAATAAAGTAAAATTCCTGAAGTTGTTACAATTTCAAAATTAAAAATTTCACAAATTTAGTATTTTTGTGAATTATTGACAATTGTACATCTCGAAAACGACTGGATATATTTGAAAATATTTTTTTTTAGTTTTTAAGGAAAATTAAGGAAGAAACAAACGATCAGAAAATATCCTGCACTGAAAATAATTTTTGGAAATGTAGTTTAAAGAACACAATCGCAGTTTAAATAAAGAGCCGGAGTAGGAAAATTAATCAATCATTCGTTAGGATTTATGAAATTTAATTATCTTTCAGAAACAGAAAAACACTGGTATTTTCAAGTAGTTTGTGAGATACACCATTTTTTGTGGGACAATCTTGACGCCTAAAAATCAAAAATGTAATGTTTACAACTGTTTCAGTACATATGCGCTTAAATGCTCAGTGCGTCAAAGTTTAATTTGTAACTAAAAAAGAACCATAAAGAGAAACAGTTGTAAACATTGCATTTTCGCTTTTCATGCGTATAGGCCGTTCCACAAAAAATGGCGTATCTCAGAAACAACTTGGAAATTCAATGTTATTTTTCCTGTTTCTGAAAGATAATTACATTTCCTAAATTCTCATGAATGATTGATTATTTTTCTCTCTTTTACGATTGTTTCTTTTAAACAACAATTCCGAAAATTTCTTTCAGCGTAGGCTATTTTCTGATTTTATATTTTTCTCTCCAATTTTCCTTAAAGCACAAAAAAAAAATTCCAAGTATCTAAGTCATTTTCGAGATATACAATTTTGAATAATTTAGAAAAATACAAAATTTCTGAAATTTTCAATTTTGAATTTGGAACAACAACTTCAGGATATTTAGTTTTATTTTTTGTGGAGTTTTAAATATTGACATAACCATTCGATATATGGACCAAAGGCCAATATTCCTGACCCACTATGTCACACTTCTCGCGGCCTGCCCCCAATAGAAACTGTAAAAGCAATTCTTTTAAACGATATTACATTTTCTCAATTTAAACTCAACACAATGGCATTTTACACTATGGGTGATCACTGTGGCTGACAAACCTTAAAACACCATTTAAACTTTCTCAAATAAATATATTTTTTTGATCCTAATCATTTCGCCTTTTACTTTTATATCAAAAGTTAAATAACAAACGCAAATAAATCATATTTTCTCCTGACATTAACTTAAAATGCTAAAGTGGTTGTGCTTTAATAATACTTTTACTTTGTAGACATAACATTTTTGTCACTAACAGAAAAAGTTGTAAATGCTATGATGCGGAAAAGTTTTAAAAACTCGAAGGTGTAAGAGTATGTATGTAAAACAGTTTTTTTTTTGACTGGCCAAAAAATAATCTTGCTTTTCTATTCACGCCTTTGCTATGTTGTTACACGTTATCACTCCCTCTTTTAATTGGAGTTACAAGTTGGTGTAAAAAGATGAAAGTTCCTACTCCTAGTCCACAAGAAAAAAGGAAAGAGTCGACATATTTTTTTATTTTGTTGGATGTTCTAACAGTATCACAATAAAAAGTTTTCCTATTACGAATTTCAATGTGTGAAAGTGAAAGATGAAAATTTTTTTAACATGAAGCAGTGAACTTTTAAGAAGAGTAAGAGTACAACAATATGAGAACACGAGTCATTTCTCATTTTGATAGCATAAGATTCGTTGCTAGCATCTTTCAAAAGAAAGATGGTTTTAGGTTCCTAGCCCCTATACATTCAGCTAGATGTCGCTTCAAAATATCAAGTAATAGGCTAAACTGAGCATTCAATTTTTTCAGAAGTCATATGCCAATTTGTTCAGTAGCGTAAAAGGGGGAGCATTCGACAGTGGGGCACATTTACCACCACCGATAATCTTGAAAACTAAGAAAGCTCTTGATAATAGAAAATCGATATTATATACATTTATCGATGATCTTCCATCCCTCACAATTTTGAAGTTTCACTTTTCATGTGATGGAGGGCGGACGTTATTTTATATTTTACGGACGGACTACCTCGAAAATATTTTATGTCACAACTTTTCAGTTTTCGTGATTTAAAAATGATATTTAACAGCTGTTTGCTATTGCTATTAGTGACAAAATGTCGCCAGTGCACACTGGGACAAATTTAAAAAATTATCGGACAAAATTCCAAACATCGAAGCAGTAATCCACATAAAATAAGTGACTTAAACAGTGGCCAAGTAACCACTGAGGTCGAAAATTAACTGTTTTGAAGTTTCCATGCACGTTGCTAATCAGGCAAGAGGCCCAAAGTTGACTATTGTTTCAATACATGCATGCAGGCTAATTTTGGGCTATTTTTAGTAGATGTTTGTTATATGAAGGTTATTTTTCTGGATGTTTTAAACTTCTTTTAATTATTTTGTGTTATAGAGCCGCAAAATTGTACATTAAGTTAATTTAATTAACATAAGGTTTCCAGTTCAATTGCAATGAAAGTAATTGACTAAGGATAGTAAATTTTTTAACCTTTTGTGGACCAAAAAAACTTAGGACCAACCAGGACCGGCGCGCGATTTTCACTTCTGAACACTTTAAATCCTAACCGAAGTCACTGATTTTATTTCGTTACCCTTTACTACCATTTGCTGAAGACATTTTTTTTTTAAACTTTGGTCCAGTTTTTGATTTCATATTTAAATATACGGGTGATTCAGGAAGTTCCGGACAAATTTCTCCAGCGAATCCCTTGGCTCATTTCATGAAGAAAAGTCCACTAGGACCATGTCCGAAAATGCAAGGGTGCGCAATGGCAGCGTAGTGTGCGCAATGGCAGGGTAGTGTGGCAAAGTTGCTAACCAATTGACGAACATCCAACCGCTAACACTGATAGTCCGGAGAAAGTTCGCCCGCTTCCTACAATTCAACAATCCAATTATAAAAAATGAAAGGGAAAATCCACAATATTAACATCGACTCCATCAAAAGAAGAAAATTAACGTGCACAGCAGCAAACGAAATAACTAGCAAATAAACCTTTGGTACGAACAGTAGTTTCGAAAATAAGTAAGAAACGCTAAACCTGCGTCGTATCATCATCCTAAGCTTCGCTCAATCAGACGGATCTATTTATTCGCTTGTAGAGCCTGAGAGCCAATTTCGTACTTCTTCGATTTGGTGGTCAGGTAGAACTGTTGATTTTTTAAGAAAAAACTGGTTCATGGACTTTTTATGAACCACGTGTTAACGACATATACTATATTCCAAAAAATGCCATATCCCTAAAGTTGCCGGATCGAAGTCATCCCGCAGGAACATTGCAACATATACATATATTTGATGTAGATATGCCGCAGTACAATCTAATGTAAAACTGACCTATTATATCGCATTTATTTTTTATGAAATATTTCTTATAAAATGTTCTCCATGTTCTCCTTTTCCTCATGAGTTCTCACATTGTTGCAGTGCTTTGAGGTGAGTTTTTAATCTATATCACAGAGTTGTATTTTTCCGTGGTATAGCAGTTTAGCAGTTCTCTCTGGGCATTTTAGGCTTTTTGAACGTGAATATCTTCGGTCTTTGAAAGGTTAATAAGGAGCACTATACCTCAAAAAAAAGGTTGAAGTGTTGTCTGCTCATTAAATCAAGAAAAAAAACTAACTTTACGACGTCCATTTTTTGAGAAAAATAGGTTTCTATTAAAAAAGTGAGGCTAAAATATTCTTTTTGTAAATTTTCCGCCAATGGGTTGATAAAAATGAAAATATTTACATAATGTAATTTATAGAATGATACTCACTTGACCCTTTCTAATGATACTCACTTCACCCAGATCGGACCATAAATGCTTGAGATATAGCCGATTATATCCTCAAGCTCTGAAGGCCTATATATGAAAAAGTTTGACCGACCGCCAAAAAAATTGTCGGTCATTTTTAATTGTTTAAAAAGTTCTACCGATAGTGAAACTTTGGTGTAAATCGATGAGGAGCAAAATTTCAATCAAAATGGCAAAGAAATTGAAACCATAACAAACAAGAACGAAAAAATCAACATATTGGTAACACTGTCTCCTCTCGCGACTCAGCAGGTGTTTTGACAAGTAAAAGCAAAACATTGATTCAGTTGATTTTACCATTTTACTTAATGTCTACGAGTAACTTTATGTAACTGCAGCGAGTTTCTTTTGCCTTGGCGTTACCATCATTTTCGTTTATTTCTCATTAAATTTTACAATAAAGATGCAAAATTATGGTTGACAACTGATCAGCTGTTTTAGTGTTTATGACCAAATGGTTAAATCGTGTGAATGAACTGGCAAATATTTGTCACTTTACTGCTGTGTACAAATGTGTGACAAATCATTTTGATGTTGGGTGCATCGGCTTTTCAATGTATGCGTGTGGGTTTTCTGTGCCCCAAATGCGACAATTTAGCTTGTTTACATACCCGCCAAGATCAAAATGAGCTTCATCTGAAAAGATGATTTTTTTTGGCAAAATCTGCATCTTCTGTATGTCGATCGTCACCATGATTTCAAAGTAATGTCGCAATATTTCTCAGCGTTATTCAAGCGTATACACAACCATATTCGTTCAGCGGAAGGATAAAACTAATTAACTGTCAAATCAGACATGAGCTAAGTGATACCATGCACGAAATAAGCACTAGTTGAAAAAAAACGTTAGATGGCGTACCCGTTACATATTAGTCCACTCACTTTTATTCAGTCCATTCGTTTTTATCATGCGTGGGCAATATTGCCACTCGAAATAATTATTTATTTCAGTGGCATAGGTAGCTTCATATTCTTGACTATATATAAAATCTGGAATGGAATCGGGATATATATGAAATAGTGACGTTATGTGTTCCCATAGGGCAAATTTCGGATATATGGATAGTCCATTCACTTTTATCAGAAGTGTCTAATATTCCCACTCGAAATCAATATTTATTTCAATGACATGGGTCTCTACATAATCTTACCTATATATGAGATCTGAAGTGGCTTCAAGCTATATTTGGGATTGGGATGTTATGTGCTCTAATGGCGCTAATTTTAAATGTTCAGATCGGCCATTCATATTTATCAAGAGTGCACAATATTGTCACTCGAAATTATTATTTCTGTCAATGGCGCACAGTGTGTCCTTCCCGTACATTCGATGGCCAAAAATAGGAGTTGTACGAGAGTAATGAAATTTGGCACGAGTCCCTAATATAATAGAATTAAGAAAATTTCAAAGTATCGACAAAATTGACCACGCCCATCGCCCACCGCCCATACAAACTAAACTCATTTTTGGCTGTTAAAAATTAACTATTGCTACAAATTTCGTGAAAATTGCTGGAAGAACATACCTATGCAACACCTTTTAAAAACCAACACCTTTTATTTCATCAACATTGACCACGCCCATCGCCCACCTCCCATACAAATGATATTTCAAAAATGGCATATCTTCTGTAAATTTATAACTAGAATGTTTATTTTTCGCAAAAATGCATACAGCATCTATTAAATGCTGTTTTGAAAATATGAAGAAAATCCGCCCACTGTAACACCCGCCCCCCATACAACCACCATACAAAAATTTTACAGTTCACTCTATTTAATTTATTAGCAACTTTTTCACATCTTCGTGATAATCTAATTTTTTAAGCTTCAATTTCGTTCTTAATGAATCGATGTATGGGTCGGAGGATATCAACAAATGATGCATTACGTCTTCGTTAGTAGAACAGCGCCCAGTCTTGCGCGAGTTATATAGCCTATAACGTTTATAGTCTTTGTTCCTCGCTTCCTGCGCTTCTTCTGATAACATTCCTTTGAAAAATAAACCATATGTTAATTCAAAATGTATGAAACAAATCGTATCTTTAACCTACCTATAGGTAGAATGGCCTCAGATACAATTTTGCTACCATGTATCAAAACTTTATGCACTGTGATAGGCATGTAGTACCATCCATACAAATCAATGTACCATTTTGCCGTTTCTAAACAATATATATGGAACTTCTCAGAGTCTATTGCCTGACAGCAACTTATTGTGGATAATATAATTTTTAACCTATGAATCAGTTGTTCATTTACCCCGGTTATGTCAGCAGTAATTTCGGGGTTTTCAAAAAATCGTCGAGCTGTATTCCCATCGTTGCTGGAACCCATTCCTTGTTTTACCACATCAACATTTATTCCCAATACTAATTTAAGGTATTTTTGAATTGTGGCCTTGGCTTCTTCTTTAATTTGTCTTGTATCTTTATTTGTTCGCCATGCTGCAAAGCTTTTATTGTAAGCGATATGCAATATGCATTCCATAAATTTTATGCGCGCATGCAGAGGTGAAATACCAAATTTTAAAGCCTCTCCCGAATTTGATCTTGTTGCCAATTCGTCTAAATTGTGCATCTCCCTAGGCTTAGCACCACATATGAAGCACACGGACATAGAAGAGCTGCCAGTTAAAGTTGTTGCTATTTTACCATCTATCATAGTCAATGAAAGTTTATGAGTAATAACGAATTCTTATTATGAACTTCAATAATTGAATTTGTTAAATTATTTATTTCATGGTTTACTCGGTTAACTTCTTCATTTATTACGCTTGCTGTCTCCTTAACAAATTCAAATTTTAACGGCCTGCAATGTTTCGTTGAAGATGGCTCTAAATTTTTCCACAAAACTTTTGACTCATCGTTCCGTTCAGTCATTACCAATGGCACAAGTGACGTCAAGAACAAACTTTTGTCTGAGAAAGTCTCATTCGCAAAGTTTTGGTGATACTCTGAATGTCCTGATGAGCCATCACATCCCCATTTACTCATGAGTTGCATATATTTTGGAAATGATGCTACTTCATTTTCGGATTTTGACTTCATCAGTCTAACTGCCGTGTGATCCAAAAGCTCCTGCAAACTAACTTTGCTTAAATTTTCCTCTACTATAACGTTTGCTGGATAACACGTTTTTTTGGCCGCCAAAACTTTTTTGTAGCTTGGATATATATTACAACCAATATCTTTTGCTGATCTTCGCAGTATTTCATACTGGTGTATTGTCAATGAAGCATCAACAATTAGACTAAGTGCTTTTTCAGGACTAAAACCTTTTTGGACTTCATTTTTGTCTCCAATTTTTTTGGCAGCAGATAATATGATATCTTCAGAGTTGTCTTCACAAAATGTAGTCAGCTTTTTCCTTTTCGTTCTTTCATTGCTCTCCTCAAAGGTTTTCGTTGGACGACCACGTTTACCAGGAGTAGACTGGGTTTGCTCTTCGTCATCCACTGTATCATCCACTACTTCATCAGTCAACGTATAAGAGTGTGTTAGCCATTCTTCATTATCACTATAAAATCTTGACGAAGTACGATGACTCTTGTTCCACTTCTTTAAAAATTGAGGCATGAATGTTTGTTTCAAAAACCGACTGAACTTTTCTTGATTTATCTCAGACGCGCTTTTATAATTCACGAAAACTTCACCAATTATAAGATCAATATCTTTTTTACATTTAACAACAATTTCCGAAAGCGTTCTGAAAGATATTTTTGACTTTTCCATTGTTTTTAAGAAATTTGCTTTAATTGCTTAATAAACACTCACTTATTACTTTTCCAACTACAACTGGGAATGACAAAGAAGTAAAGAGCATAAACAAATGACAAAATCGATGCCACCAATGATCAATGATTGTTGTTGTTGTTGTAAGAAATATAGCGTTATATTTTTTTAATTTTACAAAACTTTACAAAAATAAAATGCACATCAACATAGGTTCTATTTTTAGAATGACTATATGAACTGCTACAATTTTAAAAGACTCTACACATTGCGTGTAATAATAAGTGACGTTATTATTCATTCAATCCCAACTTCTTTAATAGCTCAGTGGATAGAGTTGGCGGCTCGTGTGCGAACATCTGGAGTTCGAGCCCAACTCATGCTGAAGTTTTCATTATGGTATGTAAAAATTTATTTTAAAAAAAATAATAACTGATATGATTTGAATTTCAGTGTACGAGCACTTTATACACAATTATCTTACAAATATACTATTTATAGTAATAGACATGCACACAGGCAAAACAACAACAAGCAGTAACGAAAGAAAGAGTGCGCAGTTGTTTATGCACGCGTAAAATAACGCATAACGCATATTTTTTACTGTAATTTTTTGGTTTTCCATTGTTTTTTTGGCCGCGGGCAAATTTCGGCAGAATTTTTTTTTGGAATCTGTTAGCTGAGACCCTCAGCTTTAATTTGGTATAGGACTCCATGTTTCGCACTGCTTCGCACACAACTAAAAGTCTAACGGAAAATCATAAATGTTTATTTTTTTTGGCCCAAAATAAAAAAAAAAATTAATTTTTATTTTTCAATTTTTTTTAATTTACATAATGCTTGATGCCTATTTTAAGTGAAAAAAATTTCTATAAGGTACACTCGGTGTATAGTTTATAAGTGACAAGGTTTTAAATATGACATAGAAAACTAACCCATTTGAGACTTGTTCACATATGTCAACTTTGCGCTGCTCGGGACAGAAAACCAATGGAGATATTTGCATAAAATTTTACACACATGACCTTTAGATAGTTTTTAACCATCTGTGCAAAAATCATCAAAATCGGAGAGCAGGTCCAAAATGATTTATTGCCGCAGCGGACACAGTGTGTGGCGTGGTTCGCTTCCTAAAGTTGGCTATATCTCCGATCTATATTTGGGACAGAGATGTTATGCGCTACTACGAAACTAATTTTGAGTATACAGGTAGTCCATTCACTTTTATCTGGAGTGCCCAATATTGATACTCGAAAATTTTATTTCTGTCAATGCCATGGTGCTATATTTGACTATGCCAGACTATATTTGAGATGGGGATGTTATGTGCTCATATAGGCCTAATTTCAAATGTACAGGCAGTTCATTCACTTTTAGTATGAGTACCCAATTTTAACAATCCAACTCACGATATCTATCAACGATATGGATCGGTTCATTTAGTTGATTATATCTCCGAGCAGAAATGGAATCTGGATAAATTTGGGATAGGCATGTTATATGTTTCCATTCACTTTTATCAGAAGTGTCCAAAATTCCCATTCGAAACCATTATTTATTTCGCTTCATAATCTTTGCTATATAGCCGATCTGAAATGGAATCAGGATATACTCGAGTTAGCGATGATATGTGATGATCTAGGTTAGCTTTTGTGGAATTGGTAAGTTTTTTTTTTTAAAGAGGAAGAAAAAAAACTTGTTTTCTATATATAGCTAGTTTTACGCTGAATTTGACATACACGGTTTAAAAATCGTATGCTTGCTCTGTTTTTGTACAAAATTTCTTTTTTTTTTGCGAAAGATAAAATTTCAAAAATTTGGTATAAGTGGTTTGTGACTTCGATAAATAAATTTATCGAAGAAGTTTATCTTTACACCCTTCACTGACGCGAGCTTTAATCTATCTCATGCTATTATTGTGAATCAACAAAAGGAATCAAAACCCACAAATAAAGTTTTGTAATGGGTTTTCCAATAAGAATTTTTTTTAAATAAAACCCAAACCATTTGACATATTTCCAAAACTTTATGACCGACTTGAAATACAATCAAAACATTTATGAATGGAACTCGAATTCGTTTATATGGCCACCACGAGCACGTCGCCGGCGGTCGATTCGTTGGAACCCATTTTCGATGACTCGGGCAAAGCCATAATGGCCGCTATTTCGAGTTTAATGTTGGCTCTGGGTGCTTCCAACGTTGTCGTCTTGTTGGCATAGACCAATGATTTGACGTAGCCCCAAACAAAAAAGCCTAGAGGCGTTAAATCGCACGAACGAGGCGGCCTATTGGATGATCCATTTCTTGAGATAACACACTCACCACACTTACTCTTCAATAAATCGATTGTGACATGTGCTGTGTGGCACCGTTCTGTTCAAACCTCATGTCGTCCAAGTCCAAGTTTTCCAATTCGGGCCAAAAATAATCGGTAATCATGGCGCGATAACGATCGCCATTCACAGCAACGTGACGATCGTTATTGTCGACAACAAAATACGGTGCAGTGACGCCGCCGGCATGCAAACCGCACCAAACAGTTATTTTTTGTGGATGAAGTGGTGATTCATAAAACACATGTGGATTTTCACCAAACGCATATTTTGCCATTGAGCCAAAAATGAGGTTCGTCATTCGAGATTATTTTGCGATGAAATTCATCATCTTGGCTCATCTTCTCCAGAGCCCAATCAGAGAACGTATGTCGCGTCAATTTGTCTATCGACTTCAATTCTTGAGTCAGCTTGATCTAGTATAGGTGTAAACCAAGATCTTTACGCAAAATTCGCCATAAAGTGGTCTTGGCGATGCCTAGTTCTTGAGAACGCCGCAGAATCGACTGATTTGGATCGTTTGCTACGGAATGGCAGCGATATTTTCATCACTTCGACCAACCCGTTCTCTCGCTGGCAGAGCAGTATCACATAATGAATATGTAGACTCAAATTTTTGCACTAAACTTGTTATTGCTTGTCTACTAGGGCGAGAATAACGACTGAAAATTGAAGTTAACGCTCTTAAAGTTGCGGTCACCGACTCCGAATTTTGGTAGTACATTTTTATAATTTGCATACGTTGTTCGTTCGTGTACTTTATCATGATGCAAATTTGAGTTTACTGAAAAAAGGAAAGTAACAGTTAGATGATAAGTGAAATAGTGCGTTCATAAATTAAATTCAATGTTGTCAATTACCTATTGGAAAACCCGATATAGTTGACCTTTCCTATTATTATGATTTTCAATTTTACTATCGGCTCTAGGTCATAGGTATGAAAAAAAGAAAACGAAGTTGTTTAATTTTCCTTTTATCACAATTTATTTAGTTTCCGATATTTCGATCAACTTCGTTGATCATTTTCAAGGATCTAATATAAGAAAAATACAACGATTTTATAAAACATTAGTGAAAACAGTAAACACGAAATTTTTTCTTCAAGTGCAAAATTGCCTGTTAGAGAATCGGCTACAGTTCTGTTTCTCTGTTGTCTGTCACTTTTTTGATTTCAGCAGTTCGATGCACGTAAAGTCACATTTGGGATACAAAAACAAATATTATAACCGATCTCCAACATGTAATATTGAGTAGCAAACACAATGTGTTTGGGCACAAGTATACTATGTTTGCGACAAGCAGCAAACATGTTATATTTGCACCGAAACAACAAAAGAGACAGAGTTTTTAGGGTAAAGTAGTAGTCGAGGTGTGTACAGAATATGAGGATATCAATTCAACAGTTTTGAATTTTTCGAATCACAAAAACGTTTTAAAAATTATGTTTCCTAATAACTAGTTATATCCTGACCATGCCAATTTAAAATTTTGCACAGTAGTAAATATTTGGTTCCACATTAACTGATAGATTTTAAAAAACAAAATAATGAACTGTTTTTAGAGATATTCGATTTTTAAGGAGACAATTTCAGTGGACATAAACCAGTTTTATGTAATTTATGAAGAATTTTTAATATGTATTAACTCCAACAATGTGATCATATTCTGTTATTTACTTCAGAAAATATTTAAAATAACATAAGTATAGTTTAGCCAACTCATTAATATTTGGAAGCGCCAGAACGATTTAATAATTTAATAATTTGAAAACGTTATATTCAAAAAAAAAATAACAGGTCCATGACATACTACAAATAGGCATAAGGTTACTTAGAAATCATATCACTCAAATTGAACACCCCTTTGTTTTATACAACCTAACATTTCTCATTTTGAATCAGTAATGTGGTTGTCATAATCATATGAATCTGATTACAACTTAACCAACCACCGAAAGGTTAACTACCCACTTAAAAACTGCTCATAAAGTTAGATGATGAATTTCTGTTAAAAAGTTTACCGTATGCTATTTTTATATTGTCTGTTATTTAAGGTTGCGAAGTTTTAAATTATCTGAAATGTGTTAAAGACCTTTATCGAAAATAAATAAATAACGTTGTTGATTAAATAATATTGAAAATCACAGTACCGTTTCTCATTACTTCCCATGATGGGATTGGGAAGAGGTGTGCGCTTTCTAATTGTTTACTCACTGATTGGAACCTACAGTCTAAAGCTACTATTACACGGCCATTATTTCCAGCCACTATAATGGCAATGTGAAGTTAGAATGATGTCACAAGGCTGCCATTGATATGGTGCCCCATCTGCTTGCCACTTTTGTGACACCATTTTCAGTGCCATTTGACATGGCACAACAAATGGTAAACGATTTCGTACCATTTAAATGGCAGATTATAATGACCGTCTAATAACTCCGTTAATGGCGGCTATGAAAAATGGCAGAATTTTCGACTGCCGTGCCATTTAAATGGTATCGTCCCAAAAATGATATTGTATGAATTCATGACATGTCATTTTTGTAAATGGCAAGTAATTTTTGATTTGTTTAAATCTTTATATTTTATAGTTGTAGAAAACACTCCCGCCATTAGGGGGTGCGACAATAACGATGTGCTTGCCGTCTTCTGCACCGATGCAATTAGGAAATTGCTACAATTCGTGGGTCATATCCAGTATAGGTCGGTATCTCGGATCGGCTCCAAAGTACCATCACTGGGTAGAACTTGTCATCCGGAAAAAAAGGTGAAATTTTTTTTTTGGTGCTGACCAATATTTCCGGATTACGGGACCCCTAAGATTCAACATATAAACCCCCATATATTCCACATATATTGACACACAGGGACAATATGCGTGTCATTGGAAATATATTGGAGATCTATCTTCAAAACTGCATCAAAAATTTTGGAATTTGCTAACCCATTGCGAGCCTATATCGAATATTCGACTTTTATATCCCCACTTTTTGAGGAAAACGCCTATTATCTCAGAATAGTACGTTAACAACATACATATTTTCACACGCTATTATATAGTTTAGACATTGGGCTAAAAAATTAGATATCACTTATTCTTTTAACCCATTAATAACTGAAGATATCAAGGGTCAAAGTTCACAAAAACAAAACAAAAATAAAAAATTACTTTTAAAAAATTGCGCGATTTTTTTAAAATATTTTTTTTTGCACAAAAAAAAATTATTTTTAAAAATGTTGCCATATTTACTGCAAAACAACTTGCAACAATTTGAAAAAAAGGATATTTTTTTAAAAGTAACCATCCGATATCTCGATAACTAAGGCAGTTATCGAAAAATTGTGTTTAATTTTTTCGTTTCCTTTTCTTATTCTCTATTAAAACACATCTTTTTTTCTGCAAATTTACAAAAAAAAATATTATTTTTTCAAAATTAACCATCCGATATCTCGATAACTAAGGCAGTTATCGAAAAATTGTGTTTAATTTTTTCGTTTCCTTTTCTTATTCTCTATTAAAACCCATCTTTTTTTCTGCAAATTTACAAAAAAAAATAGTTTTTTTTCAAAATTAACCATCCGATATCTCGATAACTAAGGCAGTTATCGAAAAATTGTGTTTAATTTTTTCGTTTCGTTTTCTTATTCTCTATTAAAACCCATCTTTTTTTTCCGCAAATTTACAAAAAAAGTATTATTTTTTCAAAATTAATCATCCGATATCTCGATAAATTAACCATCCGATATCTCGATAACTAAGGCAGTTATCGAAAAATTGTGTTTAATTTTTTCGTTTCGTTTTCTTATTCTCTATTAAAACCCATCTTTTTTTCTGCAAATTTACAAAAAAAAGTAGTATTTTTTCAAAATTAATCATCCGATAGGCAGTTATCGAAAAAATTGTTTAATTTGATTTTCTTATTTCCAACTTTTACATAAAAAAGTGTTCAGCTCGCTCCCATAAGACGGCACCACACTCGCAATACTACCCCCTATGTCCGAACTTTGGAGGCCCATAACTCTGAAAATAGGCGTTAGCACCGATCTTTTTATTTTACATTTTCATCTTAAAAACCGTGTTTTACACCCTCAAAAAAAATTTGGACATTCCGCACTAAACTGGATATGTTCCATTATTAAAGAAATTGGTGGCTGCGAAATGCGGAAAAAGTGCCAGTCTGGTTTCTGCTGGAATGCACGCTCGCATATTTGTATCTTTTTCGTCGATATGCGGCTTTGATTGATTGAATTGAGCGGTTGATATACGAACGACATTCGGATATAATTCTGGTTCTTCTTCACGCAACTCCAGCAGCAATTGAGAGCAAAGCCCGTACTTATCGCGACGGCCCAACCACTTTTTTTGGCCAAACACTGCGCTTCGTCGTTTTGATTCATTTAGTAAATCATCGTCTTCACTGCTCTCCAATACACACAATTCCAAAAATCGCCATCTCAGCATCATATTTTCTCGAAATTTTTGCGTAAATTTAATTTTTATTTACTTAAACTGTAAATTGTTAAATACTTAATTGTTGTCGTTGATAAAAGCATCAAATGGTAATAGCTGGCATTGCTATGCGGTTTGACTAATGGTTTTTGTTTCGCAAAAAATAATATTGAATTCACTTTTCCCCATTTAAAAAAAAAAATGCAAGAGCTTGTATGTTCTGAACAGCTGTTAAAAGCAAATTAAATGACGGAACTTGCTCAAACTTTGACAGTAGTGTTGCAGTGTTGCATTTCATATAACTACGAGGGAAGTTCTTGTATGTTGTATGTTTTGAACAGCTGTTAAAAGCAAATTAAATGGCGGAACTTGCTCAAACTTTGACAGTAGTGTTGCGCACTGTTGCATTTCATATAACTACGAGGGAAGTTCGAAAAGTTACGGACTAATTGGTCCGCCCTCGTATGAAACATTAGTAAAGATTTTATATAATTTCCCTTGCGGGAGTTTGTTAGTCGGATTTTCAAAAAATTTAGGAAAAGATTTCACTAAAATGAAATATTAGGCTGATGATCTAAATTACAAACTATGATGAGCATTACTAATTCCTTTAAGAGTTTATAACGCGTAATGTATGCCGAGCTTGACATAAACTTCAATTGATAGCAAAATCCGGATGATTGTTTACAAACAACTCTGTCTTAATTATTAAAAAAAAGCAACATATCATTTTCGTATTAACAATATGGTTAAGCGCAGCATTTCTACACCAATTGTGCAGCTCTAAATATAAATTTTGTTGATTAGTGTGTTTAGAAAAGTTATCAAGAAATTTGTAATTTTTGAAGGCAGCTACCGCAATTTATTTACCTTTAGGGAAGAAATGTCAAAACATATAAAATATGTGCAATTTTTCATGACGTTTCGCGAAATAATCGATTAAAAGTGAACTTTTCATTAGAAATATATTAGAGGGAATACTGAAATGGGAAAATAGATAGAATATTGTCAAAGGTTGTAATGCAATATTTCGAGCTGTTTAGGATTTATTGAAGTAAAATCGGAAATAGGGCCCTGACCCATCTCCAAAATTTTTTTCTGCTTGTAAAAAAAATTTGTTACGTATAGCGGCAAAACCGAGGGGGTTTTATGATGCTACGTCCAAGTACTTTCACAATTTTTTGGTTTGGTTGAGGCCCGAAACACACTGTTGCACAGTGTTATAAGTAGTTTTTAGTTAAAATCTATTCATCAGTACATTACAAACATATTCGATATCTTTTACTATTCGTGTATTTTTCTATTATTGTATTCCTCTCTGCTGCTAATTGAAGGCTAAATATGTGTCCTCTGAAATTCTTCTCAAACTTTAATGTTTCCCCTAACGCATACGCATGAACTCGTTCTTGTTTCCTTTTCAATTTATTATTAAAGACTATTTTGCCACCCAGCTATAATAGGCTTAAATTTTGTCTCTACCCATCCAAGCGGAAAACAGAATTTTCTTTTGAAAATTTCATAAAGTTGAACATATGTCACGCTCTACAGTGGTGCTAAATTGGATTTTTCTGATTAAATTATACCGAGGGTAATAATTCTGATCATGATTAATTTAATGGTTTACAGCTTGAAAGTTTCACATAGAGTCACATAGCCCAATGTTTTTCTTTATATATTTTTCTAGAAGTATTTAGCTGTAAAATGTGGTGATCAGATATATTGTTCCTGGGGGGGGGGGGGGGGGGGGGATTCCTAGTGCCAAAAATATGTTTAAAAATAAAAGACTAAATTGGTGTTTGATGCATATATGAACCCCTTGACGCTTCTTCATTACTTTGTGTTTATTATTAATGAAGGTCACAAAAAAAATAATAAAGTCAGTACAGAAATTTCACTCGGGTGAACTCACTTAAACATACCCTCACCGTAAGCCCGTCAATGGTACGAGTTGTATTTACTTAAAAGGCAAATTTGAAATTATTTAGTAGATGAATATATATTTGAATACCCTAAAACTTAGAATTAGGTTATATGTATATTAGGGCGGGTCAAATTGTATGGAACGATTTTTTTTGATGAAGCGTATAGCAAATACGTAATCTATAGGTGATTCTGAGAAACTTTGCTCAAGAGACCACAGCTCTAAGTCATATTTGGAGCCCCCCAAAAAGGTATATTTATCACCTTTCAGAATCTGTATTGATACCTGTAGAATAAGTTAATTTAAGGCTATTTTTCGTGAAAAAATTCCCAATATCTCTACTAAAAATAAAAAATCAATACAGGTTCAGAAAGGTGATAAAAATACCTTTCACACAAGCCTACATTGAGAAATCTACTATAATTCTGTCGGATTGTATGACGAATTTAATTAAATTATTCTATGTATATATGGAAAAATAACTATTATGAAATTTTGGGGGGTCCAAATCCGACTTAGGGCTATGGTTTCTTGAGCAAAATTTCTCAAGATCATCTATAGATTACGTTTTTGCTACACGCTTCATCAAAAAAAAATCGTTCCATAAAATTTGACACGCCCTAATATACATATAATTAACCCGCCCTAATGTATATATAGTTGTTATTCATCCAAATAATAGGCAGAGACAATATAAAGTAAATATCTGCTGGATCTTCGTGAATTGTCAAGACGATTTAGAAATGTCAGTGTGACAGTATGTCGGTCTATTTTGTTTTTGAACTGATAAATATATTTTGTTTAAGTTTTAACATTTCTGTTTCTATATTCTAGATTTCTATATTTTCTATAAAAAAAGAAAACAGACAAACGACTTTCAGAAAAGTATGTACAGAAGTCTAGCAAAATTTTTCACGTTGTTAGTAAATTAATCAAGTCCTGAAATCGGCAAAGAATTGCTAACAGTGGTCTCTATAATTTACTTTAAAAATCCACTTTGAGCCACTATGCGCTTTGCCATTCCCTTAAATATTCATAATATTGTGCTTATAAATATGAAGAAGACTGTAGAAATTTATTTACATGTGCAGATGTTTAACATAAGTATGAATTAAATATGCAACGAAAGTAAAACAGATGACAGTATTAAATAAATGAGCCATACTCGTATTTGGGGCACAGTTTTAGTGTCAGATAATGTTACATGATATTTGCTTGAAAAATATATTTCATGATAAAAATCACTGAAGCAACAGGAATTTCATTAGGCCATTCCTAAATATTTCTTGACATTACCTCGGATTTTGTTTACAAATTAGTAAGACATGAAATTTTTCTTTGAAGAAAACTTTTGTCCTCTTGTGTTTAATGTATTTAGTCTTCAGACAGTTATTTAAGATATTTATTTATCGTTCATAAAAAGTGATGCTACGCAAAGGTTCAAATTTCCGAAGGTTTTCCTAAAATGCCTGTATATAAGTCTAACTGTTTTTAAAAATTTCAAAGATAACAATCTCTTCGTCCTTATAAAATCGATTCAAATCATAAAGTAGGTTAGATCTTTATTATTATCACATACAATTTTGCGTTATACAGGGTGTCACAGTAAGCTTGTACTTATGAAATTTGTTATATGTTAACATCTATAGGGGCGGGTAGGGACTAAACTCACAAAGTGAACACATCCAAACATGGGTTGTCCGACTGCGATCACAGATTGTTTGGCGTTAAACTCCTCCGAAACGGCTGGACCGATTTGTATGCAATTTTGTATGCATATCGGGAAGGTCTCAGAATTGGCCAACATCTATTTTTCATACCCCAAAATGATAAGGATTGTCAGACTGCGAAAACCCACTGATGTAGCGGCAGCGAATAGTTGTCGTGTGTGGGTGTGGGTGGGTGTGGGTGTGTGTCAGAGCAAAGAGAATAATGACGTGGTTATTAGAGTGCCCAAAAAACCGGCATTTTTTAGAAACCGGGTTTCGGTTTGTTCGAGAAATCAATTTTTAAAAAACCGGTTTTCGGTTTGCTCGAAAAATCAATTTTACAAGAAAACGGTTTCCGGTTTTTAATTTTGGTTTTTTTGCTTTAAATTAAATTACACCTATTGAACTTACAATAAATACATTTGTTTAGGCCTTTTCATATAATTATACGTGTTGAAAACTCAAAATTTCATAACTGTTTTTAATTAATTACATTAATACAATAATTTTAAATGAAAATAATATAGTTAAAATTAAAATTTTCAAGTGTTAGGTCTACGAGTATTTGAAATTGTTTTACTCTTCAATATTTCGCTAACCATTAGGTAGCATCGTCGGCAAGATAAGCACAATTATTAATTAAAAATTAAGTGGAAAAAGTAATGAAATTTTTAATTAATAATTGTGCTTATCTTCCCGACGATGCTACCCAATGGTGAGCGAAATATTGAAGAATAAAATAATTTAAAATAGACCTAACGCTCGAACATTTTAATTTTAAATATTATACGAAAGGTCGAATAAATGATCACATTTTAACAAATATACATTAATCATATTCCAATTTGGAATGAGTGTTTAATATAAAATTTAAAATTTTTTGTTTAAATTCGCACTAAACTGTTTTAAAATCGAAAATCATATTCAAATTTGAAAAAGATATTCATGTATGAAAAAACATTTAGTTATCAAATAATTTTAATTTTGAAATTTGATGAAAAAAATGCTTGAAAAGCTTAACTAATTCTAATTCAAATCATAAAATCATTTTGAAAAAAAAAATTCTTTGGCTATGTCATTTAGATCATATTTCAAAATGGAAATCATGTTTCTTAATTCAGAAATTTCATTAAAATTCGAAAATCATATCATTTATTATTAATCTTTTAATGATATTACACAAATTTCGTAAAATCCGATTAACCGGTTTACCGACGTCAAATAACCGGCATCCGGTTGGTTGGAAAATTATGTTTTTTAAAAAGCCGTCACACGGTTAAGAGCAAAAAAACTGTTAACCAGTTTACCCGGGTTTTCGGTTTTGGACACTCTAGTGGTTATACGTATATAAAAAGAGCAACGAAAATTGTGTGAACTTGTGTAGCGAATGTACGACCATAGCAATTTATGTATGTAACGGGTTTTTCAATAACAGCGCTACAAAAGCTTTTTAAATAAAACAAAACCGGTTATAGATACCATTGAAATTCTTTATTCCCGTGAAAGTACGTTCGATGCCATTATGTATGGAACTCGATTTATTTTGCATGGCCACCACGGGCACGCTTGCAGAAGTCCAGACGCTGAACCCAATTTTCGACGGGTTTCAAGCATAAACCGGCCGATACTGCTGCAATTTCACGTTCGATATTCGTACGAAGTTCATCAATCGTCGCTGGCTTGTTGGCATAGACCATAGACTTGAGGTAGACCCACAGGAAATAATCTAACGGAGTGAAATCGCACGACCGAGGCGGCCAGTCGACTGGGCCATTTCGTGAGATAACACGTTCACCAAACTTGGTTTCCAATAAATTGATTGTGGGATTCGCTGTGTGGCTTGTGGCGCCGTCCTGTTGGAACCACATGTCCTCCAAGTCCATATTATCCAATTGGGGCCAAAAATATTCGGTTATCATTAAACGGTAGCAATTCGCATTCACAGTAATATGCCGGTCTTGATCATCACGGGAGAAGTACGGCCCAATGACGCCGCCGGCCCGGCCCATAAACCGCACCAAACCGTAATTTTTTCGGGATGCAATGATGACTCATGGATTACGTGTGGATTGCTGTCTGCCCAATAACGCATATTTTCCTTCTTGACGAAGCCATTCAGCCAGAAATGAGCCTCATCGCTGATGAAAATCCGAATCATTTTCAAGTTGTTGTTCAGCTCAATTCACGAACATACGACGCTTATGGTGGTCAAGCGGCTTCAGTTCTTGCGTCAATTAGATCTTGTAAGGTTGTTGACTGAGATCTTTTCGCAAAATTCGCCACAACGACGTCACAGAGATGCCCAACGCTTGAGAACGACGTGTGAGAGACACATTTGGGCTTTCTTGAACTGAAGCCTCAGCGGCAGCAATATTCTCGACACTACGGGCACTTCTTTGTCTCACTGGCACGGGAACATTTTGTACTGTGCCTGTGGATTCAAATTTTTCCACTAGACGCTCAAGTGTTGATCTGGCAGGACGATTATGACGACCATAAATTGGACGTAGCGCTCTTAAAGTTGAGGCCACAGACTCCAAATTTCGGTAGTAAATTTTAATAATTTCGACTCGTTGTTGGCTTGTATATCTTTCTATGATGACATGGCAATCTTTACTGAAGAGAAATGTCAAAAGAGCGGGAAAAAATATGGCGTCGTTTGCTGTCCCTACCGATTTACTTTTGTAGCGTTTCTGTTGAAAAACCCTTTACATGTGTCGGCTGCTTTCCATTCTCTTTGTTTTTGTGGGAATAGACCAAAATGTAGTAAGCAACAAAATAATGACACATGTGCTCGCACTGGTCTTTAAATAATTTTAAATATTAATATTATTTAAATGTAACGTCATCATATGATTGAACGCTGTTTTTTTCTTTTTCAATGTAACATTAACTAATGTGTTCATAGAAATCGAACAGGTACCGTGTAACAAAAAGGTGTTAACACATTGCCCGTGAGTTCGGACACTCATAATTGTTTGTGTCAATGGCAACTCTCAAATTTGTTTATTCCGATTACAAAAAATGGAGCGCTTTACGGAAGAATAACGCGCTATAATTGCCAAAACTTTTTACAACAATTTGGATAACTATGCTGATACCACTCGCAAACTTCGAAGAATTTTCAGTAAAGAAAAGAATTGTAAGTTTCCATCTGAATAGCTTCGGCAATACACAAAATTTTAAAAGTTTCGCTTAGAAAATCCTCATGCAAGGCATGAGAAACAAACTGTCTGGTAGCGATTTTGGTCAGGCGGCGTGATTGGGCCTTAATTTTTTGAAAATGAGGCTGAAATTACAGTGATTGTGGACGGCATTCGTTACAGGAACATTGAAACGGAATTTTTGTGGCCTCAACTGCACGGCATGAATCTGGATGACATGTGGTTTCACCAAGACGGCGCCATCTGCCACATCGCGCATGAAACAATCGTTTTAATTCAAGAACAATTTCCAAAACACAATTTTCTCAAGAAATTCTGATGTCAAGTGGCAACCAACATCAACGCCGTGCTGTTTCTTTCTTTGGAGTTTTATGAAATCTAGGTTTTATGCGAATATACCAGAAAAAATTCCAGAGCTCAAATCCGAGATCCAACACGTCATCGGTGAAAAGTCATGGAAAATTTCATGAAAAGAGTAATGACCTGTCGTCGGAGCAGTGGTAAGTCATTTGATGGATGTTTTATTCCATACCTAATCAGAACATCTCTTATCTACAATTCAATAAAAAAATCATAACTATCTCAAAAAATACGAATTTTTATTTTAGAAGAAAAAGTGCCTTCTTACTGAGACACCCTTTACCTACTTAAGCTCAGTTCATGCTATCAAATGACAGCAAATGTCAGCTGACTGTGTCTGTATTTTTTTAAGAATTTATGAAAACTTTTAACTATTAATTAACAACATATACACATCATAGTTCTCCCCCAATCCATCCATGGGATGGAATGGGTAACCATTTCTATTTCATATCCATCACGACAAAATACACCAAAATCGATATCGAAACTGGTTGTCAGACCTGCCTAACATTTTCAATCACGTCATTGATGCAAAATAAAAGTCAAAAGCGACGATTTTTATCTGGTGACTGGACAACACGCAACGTTCATAATGCCCAAAATTTTGTTATGGGCCTTAAGTCCTCTCTAAATCCGGTCAGATACTTAGGCTCAATTTTTGACTGGTCAATCATCTTTGATCAACGATCAAACATTATTCAAACTATGAATTCATTTTTTGGGTTAATAATTGATTGGTGTTTAAACAGCTAAAGTTGACATTTAAACTATGATCAAGTGACCATATAATATTGATAGAATACGAAAAGAACAACAAACACAAAGTTTAATCAATTGTTAATGTGACCAATTATAATCACCATCCTAATTGAAATAACAATAAAAAAGTATAATTTAACTCGTATTGCAGTTAGAACTTAATTTCTGCTCAAATACTGTCCAATTTCATTAAATATTTTGTATTTTATCACTTCACTTTTCTTCTGCAAATGGCTTCAGTTTGATGCATTGTAACGATTAGCCGTTAGATGTATGCATACCGGGTATTTTTCGTGACATTTACCACTGTTGCCACATTGTTGTAAGATTATTTGACAAAGCGTTGAAAAACTCTTTTCGTATTTAAAGTCAAATCAAACATAAATCAAAATCAACTGATTACCAATTAACATAACCTGTCAAAAATTGGGCCTAAGGGTCTAATATATGGATAAGTATATGGATATTCCAAACATATAGAGGGCGGTCGCAAAACTAGCCGAACTGGCGTATAGATGGTGCATGTAGTTTAGTTTGGTATTTTCGTGAAAAGTGGCAACCTTAAAAAACACATGTTTCAAGTTTCAAGATGCCACATTGTTTAGTATTTTTATTTGACCCATCAAAAGTTAACGATATCAGTGAATTTGTAAACAAGGAAAAAAATTGGTCAGCATTATGTAATTTAATTTTTCTATTTGAAAGGTCTCAGTCTAAAGACTATTAAAGCCGAGCTAGATTCTGCTCTGGGGGAGTTTGCCCTTTCGTTTACGCTTGTAAAATATTGGGTTGCAGAGGTTAAACGAGGCCGTAGGAGCTGCCAAGACGAGCATCGTAGTGGTCGACCAATTGAGGTGTCCACGCCAGACACGGTTTAAAAATATTAACAAAATATTATTGGATGATCTTCGGCTGAAGGTGCGTGAACTATTTGAAATGGTAGGCATTTCAAAAACCGCTATACATAGTATGTTGACCATAGTATATTGACCGATATTTGAAGAAGAGAAAGCTGTTCGCAAGATGAGTGCCGCGCTTGATTTCAATAGAGCAAAACAGGGCCGTGAAAATGTTTCGGTAGAGTGTTTGGCCTAGTTTCACTGTAATAAAGCTGCATTTATGCATCGATTTATAACCATGGCTGAGACATGGGTCCACCACTTCACACCTTAGATAAAGGAACAGTCAAAGGAGTGGAATGGAATGGGAGAATCGTGGGAAAAAAAGGCGAAGACGGTTCCATATGTAGGTAGGGTCATGGCGTCTGTTTTTTGGGATGAAGAAATGAAGAACTATCAAAGGCGAATATTATGCTAATTTATTGCAGCGTTTATGTGATGAAATTTGGGGAAAAATTCACCATTTGGCGGAAAAGAGAGTGTTGTTTTATCAAGACAATGCTCCAGTTCACACATCCGAAAGCCAAATTTAATTAATTAAAGTTTGAATTCCTTCACCACGCACCCTATTCGCCAGATTTGGATCCCTCGGACTATTTACTATTTACATACTTGAAAAAATGGCCCGATGGTAAAAGATTTGCCAACTATGAAGAAGTGGAGTCTGCGGTTGATGGCTGTTTTAAGGAGTTTGACAGTTCTTACTATAAACAGGGTATCGAAGCTATTGAATATTCCTGGGAAAAGGGTATCGAGCTGAAAGGAAATTATGTCGAAAAATTAAGAAAATGTTTCCCAACTTTTTTCAGTCTTCTTTGTATGGACGATTAGTTTTGGGACCGCTTCGTACATGGTTAAACGGGACCGTTTTTTTCAGCGAGTTGTATTGTACTACTTTCAGAATTGTACAGTCTGCAATTTTTTCAGTACGTTAGGGAACAATGGGAAAGCTCTATTCGTTGAAAAGTACAAAATCATAATCCGAAAGCGCTAATATATTTTTTTCTTTGAACGAAGTTCCTTACCGGATGTTGCGGGATGGGGGCAAAATTAAAAAGCATTAAACAACTTTTGTTTTAACACTATTATGCTACAACCCACTATTATCCACTACAATGATTATTTGGTTTGTGTCTAGACTAACGGCTTGGATCATAGAGAAGGAAATTATCTAGATCCCTCACATATGTTGGGAAAATTCTTGTTTAATGAAATGTTGTCTAGGTGGAGCCTGTAGCCAATATTTCGCATATGTTGCAGTTTTGAACCCAATGAAAAGTACATTTAGAAAAGCCAAATAGGAGAAGATTAATAAAGAACATTTTCCTAAATAAGTGAATCTTCATAAAAAAAGGAAATTTTCTCAAAAGAAATACTTATTCATATTCATTAACAAACTACCTTTTCTTGAAAAAAAAAATACCTAATCTTAAAGAAGTACCTTTGCTTCAAAAAAAAGCACCTTTGCTTAAAAGTGAAAAAAGTACCTTTTCCTAAAAAAATTTTTTTTTTTTAAATAAGTAAATTTTTTCTTAAAAAAGTAAATTTTTTTACAACAAAATGCCTTGTCTTAAAATACTACTTTTACTTTAAAGAGTACCTTTTTTGTGAAACAAAATATGGACCTACTCTTAAAATTGCACCTATTCTTGAAAAAAGGACCAATTCAAAAATATCCCATTTATAAAAAAGATACTTTTTTGGAACGAAGTTCTTTATCGCACGTTGCTGGATGGGGGTTAAATGAAAAAATTTTAACTTTTAATTTTTTTTAAACCACATTATGCTATAACCCAGTACACAACCCAGTATTACTCTGCATACTTTTAGGATTTCGTGATTTGGTGTTTGAAAATTGTACCAATTCGTTTTATTTTATTTTATTGCATACCTTTAGACACAATAGGTAATTATTAATAGATTTGTACAGTCAGGGACGTATATGAGGGTTGTTTTCTTTCATGTTGGCTTTGTGATAGTAATGTAAGTGTGCTGGCTTCAATGGAGGGTATTATGACATAATTACGGCTAAGGAAAGCGGGCTTCTCTGAACATGTTGGAAGTGTAGGGATTTCAGTGTTGACTTTCATAATTTAAATTCTAATCTTGTCTCTATTAGTTCGAAACTTAAATCGTTGGAGGATATGTTTGATACTTTTAAATGGCCTAAGGACATCTCGTCCTCCCCAATATGGAATAAAAGCTTCTAGTGATCGTAATTTAATTGTACCAGTAACTTCTATCTTGGATAATTTTGACAGTCTTTTCTTATCCCCGAAACAGTCGTCGCCTGTTGTTCCTTCGTCCACAGAAGTCATGGACGGTAATCATTATATGTTTTATTACAAAACTGGTATACTAATGATTATATTATTAGTTTTATTCCAGAAAAGCTCCAATTGCATCATGCATTTCCTCTTGGTCAAGTACTACTTGGTTGTCCGTATTATCCTTTTCTAGAACCTTCGTGTTTATTCCAGCGTTTCTTAGCATATTCCTGTCAGATACGAGCACAACTATTTTAGTTAAATTGAGGGGTTTAATTTACGTTGAATACATGCCCATTTTTTATTTTACAAAAAGTATCTTCTCTTAAAGATCCATTTAAATTATCGTGTTTTTCAACGGGCGCCCTAGGAGTGTTGGAACTAAGTAGTACATAATATATAGCGAAAGGAACTTCGGTCCAACCAGGTATCCCCTGGCACCTCATGTGATTTTTTTATATACATTTTGTTTGTTTTTAATTGTTTTCCCTTTTCTACCACTTTCCTTTTAGCACTTTTTCTAATTTTCAAAATTAAAGTTTTTTTTAGTATTTCCTCTTTTAGCACTTTTCCCAATTACTCGTAACTAGATGTCGTTATATTTACCAAGTTGTGAATTATGTAGTTAAATGAAGCATATCCTTGGAATTCTCTTATACAGTAATAAAAATCTCTTAATCTTTTTAGAGTTAAATATTATAATATCTCTCTCCCTCTCATTTTATCTACTCAAAGGCAACACGCAGGTTTTAACTCTCTGTCTACTTCTTCAGAAATGAAGAATAATGTAAGGACATTATAGCAAGTGTTAATGTAGGTCAGGTTTGTTTTTAAACAAACTTAGTGCCGGTATAGTGTGTTACATATACAGGATAACATTATAATACATGTGTTGCGAGAGTAAAGAGTGCTCTCATACTTATTTAAATTGACGCATGTACTCTCTTTTTAACGAAACCAATGTACAGGTCTCTAATGCAGCGGTCGGCAAAAATAAAAATTAGTGTGTGTTGGTGAGAGAAAATATTGTGCACTGAAAAAAATTATACAAACATACGAGTTCTTGTTTTTTGCCGCACGCAAGACAAACAACTACACAACCAGCGCACATGATGTTGTTTCATCGCTGTCTTGCGGACGACTAAACGAAAGAAAAATTTTGTTCTGTGCACATTCAAAAAAACGAAGCAAAAGAGCGTGGTTTTCTAAAGAGCGTAAGTGTCGGTGTGAATTCAATGTCCACACAAGTGGTATGGAGTGCCGATGGCTGCTCTAATGTATGGCTCTGACTTAATGTAGTCGTCGTCAGTTCTTTGCCGACACAAGTTGACCCAAGAGGTTCAATTATGTGACACAGGTTCAATACGTTTGTAGGAACTTAAAAACCACAATGCTTGTAATTTTTCAGATTGATGCGATTAAAATGTTTTAGTCAATTTTATTTATGACAAAGGATATTAAATAACAAATGCATAAATTTCATCATATAACTGCTACACTGAAAGAAACAAGTGAATAATATTCATTAGTTTGCACTGACTTAAGAAAAATTTATTCATTTCTCAATCTACACATTCCATGTATAAGATCTAAAATGGCCTAATGTCGCCATCAGGTTTAAGTTAATTTTGTATTTCCATCATTGATCTAATGAAATCTAGTCATCAGATCTATGAAAATAATCAGTAATCCGATAATTAAATGATTGAAACACTATATAAGCTTCTGTTTTTAAAGTAGTTTATATGTAGAGGATTGTGGCTTCGATAGGTATTGCCTCGTAGTACTTTCAACTTCATAAACCTGTGTTTGATAAAACATTTGAAAACCAAAATTGCCAGATATGAAGCAAATGCTTTGAAAGTAAGCACAATTGCCAATGGTTTTTAAATTTTGTCGAATTTGCATTTGTAAAGGTAATTCAAAATAAACAACAAAGCATAATTGTGATATAATTAATTTGCCCCATGTAGTTATGATGACTATAAACAAAACAAAAATACATGGGGTGTCAGGAGACACCCGGTTGGGACGAATTTCTTTTCTATACACTCCGTTTCACTTATTTAAAGACACTAACCATTCCATATTCAGCAGCCTGTATCTTTTGCAATTTGTTACCGATTGAAGAATTTTAAAATGGAAATGGAAGCTAGACATCTTGAGATATTTAAAAAATCATCACAATAGTGGTCTCTTAGCTAAAGAACTTTTTTTGAGCAATTTATTAAAAAAAAGTCTAACAATGTGCTATTTTCATGGTTCACTTGAATAAAGGCACTTTAACAAATTTTAATGAAAAAGATTTTTTCTCGTCTTTTTAATTTTTTTTACTTTATTTAAGAACTATTATTAACGTTTTTTAATAACTTCAAATATACGGGATTTCATTGAGAGATAAAGAGAAATTATGTAAACCAAAGAAATTTGATTGCAAGCATCCTTAATGGTCTGAACAAGTGACGGCTTGTCATCAATAACCAACACCAGACATTTTCGATAATGTTTAGATCTGGCGAATAGGGTGGCCAGTCAAAAATATTAACATTGCTTGTATTCTGGCTAATGCTGATGCTCTTTCTTAACTTAACCTACCGATGATGTAAAGAAATTTGTCTACTTTTTAGAAATAAAATACAAATTTTCAAAGCCTTTAACTTTGTATTGTCCTTGGTTAAAATCAAACCCATATTAGCTGATATGTTCTCGGTTCTTGAAAATTCGACAAGAACTTCTCGCAGATTTCGCCTAATAATAAGGCTGTTTATTTATTCGATTAAGCTATCGCCAATTACGACTTTGCAAATAAAACGATCCACACTTCATATTACGAAATGTGGTAACATTTGCTGTAATGGATGAAAAAAAAGCGATATGGCAACACGTTTGTAACCAGTGCCAACAAATACATGGTAGCAAAAGATATTGTTGTAATTAATTATAAGCAGCAACAACAAACATTTTATTTTCGTTCATTCGTTTCAGTTGGCAAACTCTACACAAATATATACCAACAATACAAGAATATAAAAAGTATAAGAACGAAATACATATGATTTCGGCAAGTAAAACGAAAAACGACATGGAAAAAATTTCAGCACCTGTTTACACGATTATACCTGATAGATTATTCTACCATAATCAGTATGTATAACATTTACAGCGCGTTGTTGTGAACAATTTAGTTCCAAAACAAGTATACGTGGTCTTCCATTAAATAAAATAATTTTAATGAAATTAAAATGTGAACCATTAATGAACCATTTTGCAAATTTCTGCTCCTTGATACCATTTTCATTCGCAAGAAATGATAACAAAATTTCTCTAAGATACTCGCAACTTTTTGTTGCCATTTCTTGAAATTGAACATTTGGCAACATTGTCATTGCTCAAGTCTGAATTTAAGTTTGAAATTGAAATGCCACTTAATATCGCTTAGCTGTCCCGTACACATCTTCTTAAAGAGTTACGCTCATCGCTGATTCACTGACTCTGTCACACTTTTTTGTCACACTTTTTGAACAATTATATATATATACAAAAAAAAAACGAAAAAAAAGCGAAAAAGCGAAAAAAAACGAAATAAAGCGAAAAAAACTAAAAAAAAAACGAAAAACGAAAAAAAAAGAAAAAAAAACGGGAAAAAACCAAAAAAAACACAAAAATGTCGTAGATTGTTGTGCCACTCTTAGATCCAATTGAGCTGCTTATTCTCTGTGCATGAATACATACATATAAGGTACAAGCTGATAAACGTGTAAATCATTTACAGGTTTGTTGTAATAACAAACAACGACTATATCTCTCTCTCTCTATGACTATGTCTCTTATTAAAAATCGATTAAAATTAAAGCATGTTTCGACGGGCGCCATAGGCGCGTTCCCATCCACTAGTTAAGCTATAATTAACTTTAGCGGGGTAAAAAAAAAAATACTTAATGTGTATATCATCAGCTTTTGATACTGGTGGTTGTTTTAGAATTGTTAGCTTATCTTACCATTAGCCGCAATAGTATTTATGCAGTGTATTCTTCTATGTGTTAAAAACTACTACAGCTTCTTTATAATAAATGATAATTTCGTCTGATTTTTACTCTGAGACAACTAATTACACCGTGAGACAATTTTACTCCTTTTTTACTGAACTTTAACAAGATCATTTATTTATTTTTATTTTGATTTATCAGGACGAAAGCTTTAACTAAAATCACTTTAAAATGTCAATCCTTTTATTTTCGTGTGTAAAAAAATGGTGTCCCATAATATACCATGAAGGGATTCTGGAGACCTTCTCACAAGCAGTGAGATGTGCCCTTTCTAGTCTTGCACTCACTGATTGTGACCTACAGTTTTACACCGGTTCCGAACGGTATATTGGCCAGTTTTTGCATGGCTAAGTTCTCGATAGTGTCGCCATCACTAAGCCTGGTGACCGTCGTTGAAAGAAATGTAATGTGTAAGGTGGTCTATATGATTCCAATAAGGACTAACATGAAGCGTATCTCGACGGTTTCATGGTGATCTGCTGGCAACCTAGTCCACCTCGCTGAAAAATTAAAATTGTTTGCCAAAAAAAATATAAGGTATCCGCTGAAGCCAGGTTTGGATTTGACAATTGATTATAATAACACCGCGTTACAAAAATGGGCTTTTGTTCTGTCCTATGAACCAAATATACGGTTTCGAAAAGAGGGGGGGGGGGAGGAAGTAACGTGTATCGTCGAGTTTCATGCACACGTCGGCATTTTTTTATGTTTAAAGTTCTCTGGTGAGGAAAAAAGAAGGACAGGTTGGAATATGATGAAATTTAGTTTAACAATAGTAACTTTCTAACACTAAACTGTTTATGACTTTTACAACACTTACAACTAGTATGACAGACGAAACATTAGCTCTGTTCGAGTACTTTCCCAGTAAAAATTTGCAAGAATCTACTTTTGAGAGCGAAACAACAATTTTACTCTGCTTATGAAAATTTGCAAATAAAGTACGCGTACGACTTCCAGTAATAATTTGCAATGAAACAGCTGATGTTTATGTGTGCAAGGAAACAGCAGATTTTTCTGTTTGCATTTCATTAAACAAAAGCTTTAATTTTTATTTGGAAGAAATGTTTATTACAAATTTACTTACAAATTCTTCCAACAAATACATTTTTGGAAGTTACCACAAGTTCCAATAGAATTGAAAGAAATTATATCCTTTGCCACATACATACATTCTGGCGTGTATTTCCATACCTTTGCTACTGCCACAGTTGTCCAATAATGACGTCGCCGGTTCACCAGAATTTCCTGAATGGCACTGCACATTATTGTTTTCCATTTTGTTTCTAAATTTCACAAATATATTGAACAAAATATTAAACCAAATAATTTGTACTTACCTCTGTCGTTGTTAATTTATTTTTGTGTTTTGTTTCTTTACATAAAACAGCTGATTTCAATCAAACAGCTGTTCTATCTTGCAATTTTATGTTGGCTAAAATTTCTCCAACCAAAATTTGCAAAATCTCTAACATCGAACTGTCAAAATTTTCGTTCTCTGGCTCTCATTTACTGGACTTTTGGAGTAAACGAACAGAGTTCATTAAAAATTTGTACAAATTTGCACAAATTTTCGAGTACTCGAACAGAGCTATTGCGTTGCACAAATGTTTTAAGTCTCGTATCAAAGTTTGATAAAAACAACTGGATTGTGAGGGTGACCTAAATTCCGACACAGTAATGTATTTGAATTTACACTGAAAAAATCAATTCTTACACAAGTAATTTATATTTAAATTTGAAATCAAAAACTAGAGCAAAGTTTAAAAAAAAAATTTTCTTCAGCAAATGGTAGTAAAGGGTAACGAAATAAAATCAGTGACTTCGGTTAGGGTCCAAAGTATTCAGAAGTGAAAATCGCGCGCTGTTCCTAGTTGGTGCTAATTTTTGGCGGTCCACAAAAGATTAAAAAATTTAATATTTTTAGTCAACTACTTTCATTGCAATTGAACTAGAAACCTTAAGTAAATTAAATTAACGTATTATACATTTTCGTAGCTCTTATAACACAAAATCAATAAAAAGAGTTTAAAACAACCAGAAACATAACCTTCATATAACACACATCTACTAAAAATAACCAAAAATTAGCCTGCATGCATGTATTGAAACAATACTCAACTTTGGGCCCCTTGCCTGATCAACAACGTGCATGGAACCTTCAAAACCGTTAATTTCCGACCTCAGTGGTTAATTGGCCACCGTTTAAGTAACTTATTTTATCTGGATTACTGCTCCGATTTTTGGAATTTTGTCCGGTCATTTTTTCAATCTGTCCCAGTGTGCACTCCTTCTTTATTCCTTCACAAATATATGGAGCCATTTCACTGTGTGGCACCAGAGCACTTTAAACATAAAACAAAAAAATTCTGACGTATACTTGAAAATCGACGGTACACCTGTATTTTTATTTTTTCTCCCTTTCCGAAAAAGTGTATTTGGTTCATACGGCAGAATGTGAGTAACGTAGTGTAGTCGGTTGTAAAAACCGGTCGCCATGAAAGCGTTGAGGGACTGTAGCGCGTTGGACCTTAGTAGAAGCATACAGACTGCTGCCAACAAACAACGGGCTTGAAAGCTTGTGAATCCAGATGCATATTTTAGGGCAAACTATAAATCCTAAGTTCTAACTTTTTCCTAAAATCGATCACTTTTTAAAATTCAGAGTTCTCACACTTTTACATCTTATATAGAGGTTAAGCTAAATCAATCTCCAAAATTTGATGTTAATCATCTAAAAAATGGCGAATTTTAGTGTGTACAAAATAATAGCTAAAATGCCAAAACCTGTAACTTTGACCCCAACGCCCCACACAAAGTTGAGTTATCAAATTTACGATTAAGACCACATTCCAAAATAATCCAGTCGGAGTTTGCCAATAATTGGAAGTTGATTTTTAATTGTCACCCTAAACTCCATCCTATTTAATATTTAATGAATTCTTAGACAGACTGGCACTAAAGTTAAAATTTGTTAGTGTTTCGTCTATTGGAATTTTAAGGCTAAATGATGATTTATTTATAGCGCTTAACTCTACGTACTATAAAGTGTTTTAAGAATTTATTGCTTGTTTGCTTTTTAAGAATTCCTATTTAATGTGCTGCAGTTTAATAAATAATCGGAAATCTATAATATCGCACAGCACAATAATTTATTTTACCCCTTAATGAGCTCCAAGGGAAGAGAAGTAAGAACTGTATTTATATTCGTGACATATACAAAGAGAGAGAGATAGTCAATACCGGTGGTGGTGAACACCCACAATAAAAAGATATTGAAGTTCAAAAGTTCCTCACATTTAAATCAAGGTATGTACTCAATTCTAGTCTTAATTTGATATGTTTCAAAAATCAATTGATGTGTTTTAAATTTCAATTGATGAGTTTTAAATTTCAATTAATGTGTTTTAGATTTCCATTGATATCTGTCAAATTTCAATTGATGTCTTTTAAATTTCAATTAATATTTTTTAAATTTCAATTTATGTATTCAAATAGAATTTTTAAATTTCAATTGATGCATTTTAAATTTCAAATATAAATATTATTTTCCAATTTCAATTAATATTTTTCAAAATGAAATTGATATTTTTCAAATTTTAATTGGAAATGGTGTAGATGGAGTGATAGAATCTATCGAGCACTTGTTTGGATTATTCAAAGCAATAAGGGAGGATATCATCATGAAAACATTTTTGGCGTAGAATACGTCTTACCTTACGGTATAGGGAGTCATGTCAGATTGTTATTGTTGTAATCTTTATTTCATTGATTATGAAGAAACGGCGAAATAACTTTTTTAAAAATTTTTTTGTAGGTAAATGAAGATGTTATCTTTCGTTGGATATACATTTCATATTGGTTGATATCTTCCTAATATTTAAATTTCTCAACTGAAAATTGTTTAAACACATACACTCAAACATATGTGTGGTGTTTGGTTGAGTGTTTGAGTTTGTAGCGTGAACACAAACTATGCTGCTGTTTCAGTGTGGACACAAACCTTCGCCTGTTGTTTTGATTGATGAAATATTGAAATTTCGTATATTTACTTATGTATTTAAGTGAAACAAAATGTTTAATGTGAATTTGAATTTAACATGGATATATAATTATAAAAAATATATGAAAAAATTAATTCACACATTTTTATGTTAAATGAAAGTGCTGCCAAGAAGTGGTTTTATACCAATGATGTGGTTAATTTAAAAACATATTTATCCTATTTTTCCTACCATAAGCTTATGTATTTTATCTAAAGTAACTATCAAATAAATAAATTCATTTGCTTATGTTATTTATCATTTATTGTTATATATGTTTTCTGTCTTATCGGATGGCGTATTCTATGTTAAACTTAATGGCCGTGTCTCTGACACAGCCTGCAGGGACAGTCCGTGGACGAAGGCCTCGGACAAATGTCTGCTGTTTTTTTTTCTGGTGTATTTTTCTCTGGATAAGTTCCACTCCGGCATCCTGATTTATTAAAAACCCGTCTCTGAATATTCAGTATTTGGCGGAGCTTACGGGGTTTCTAGTTTTGATAAATGCATTGCCTTGAAATCGGTTTTGTGATACAGACAAAAATTTTCATTTGGATTTTAATTGTCGCTGAACTATCTCATTTGTCACAATTACTATCTCATTTGTTTACTTTTTTGGGTAAATATTTCCCACAGTGTTAAATAACACTGTGTATAATTCTGTAAGTCATGGAAATATAACCATATACGGACACTACTACGTGCTAAAAGCCAAATGACCCGTGTCTCCCAGTTTTGCCCAAAGTCATGCACTTTTTGTTCTATGGGCCCCATAGTTTTGTGACCTCGGTGCCATTTTTGCAAAAAAGTGATGATTTTGTCAGGCTCATATCTTGCAAATCGTTCGGAATTTTGATTTACTCTCTGAAGGAAAGTTGTAGCTCTTGTCATAAAGAATAAAAATTGTCAACATATAAAATCAAAACACTTCATCTTCAAGGTCAAAATCGGAAAAATCTTTAAAATATTAGATTTTTTTACATTTTCCCCTGTTCAGGTCCAAACCGTTCAAAAATACAAGTAAACAATCAACTACAAGAATGTACCTAAGATCTCAGTAAACAACTTTCTAGAACATACGAACTTCCTAGGAATGAAAAGTTCGGGAAGATCCTTATCAACTTTCACTGCGGATTTGGTGTTGATCAAAGTCATCCTGCAAAGGCGTATGAGATTTGCAAGAATTCCAAGCTCAGACATTACTTCGTAGGGTTTCTTCCGTATCGGGCTATCGAAAGCCGCCTTATAATCGACAGATAGATGATATCTCTCCATTTCTTGTTCGTGAGTTTTCCCCTGGATTGCCGTAGAGTCAAAATCTGGCCAGTTGTCGATTTTGCAGGCCTAAAGCCCCACTGATGTAGTCCAATCAGGCCAGCGATAATTGGTTTTAGTCTTTCGCAGATCAAAGGCTTATTCCACGGTAGTTGGCACAGAGCATCGGGTCACCTTTTTTTTAAATATGGGGCATAGTACACTGAGACTATAATCGCTGTTCGTGTATTCATCTAACCATATTTTGTTAATGAGTTGATGCATGCACCTCATTGCCGACAGCGTTAAACAGCTCCGCCAGTTATCCATCGGTTCCGGCGGTTTTGTTGTTCTTAAGCCGGGCAATAGCTGTTCTGACCTCGTCTTCGTTAGGAGGATGGAAATCGACGTCGTCATTCGTTCTTAATAGGACTCAGAAATAATCTTGATTTCAGCAAAAAATGGAGTGGTTTGACGAATAACAACATTCATAGAAAGAGTTCCTCGTTTTAAGAAAATATTTGTTGTACGCAATTTGAGGAAACTTGAACTTTATTTAGTGAAATTTTTTCGCATTTAAAGTACATGTGATTTCATAAATATAAGGAAAAATTAACTTAATTTCAGTTCAAAAATCTTTGTTTCCATTCATAGTTTTGGTCTATACCCGAAACAAACTATATTATGTAATTGTCATATAAACCTTTAGTTGTGGTGTTTCAAATGCCTACTGGGAGTAGAAACGTAATAGTTATGTAAATTTTAAATCGCTTTTATAAATTTAAATACCTTCTCGTACTAAATTATGAAATCATAAATATCTTCCGCCTATACCTCAAACTAACACACACATCTCAGAAGGATATTATTTAAATATTAACTTGTATATCTATGATGACCACAGGACCCAAGAGTATTTGCGTAACTGTTTTAAATTTTGTTTCAAAACACATTGACTTTAGTTTTGGTCTAGTCCCTTGTGGTTTTCATAACTAATATTTAATGAATAATTATGTTGGAGTGTGTATATTGTAGGGGTTCCTTCAGCATTTCGTTTAAGGTTAAGGACATTTGTGGGTAATTTTAAGTTATTCTAACTTTTTATTAAATATAAGTTTAAAATCACATTAAGGTCATATTTCTTCGACCAAATAGGTTTTGAATAAAATACGGAAGTGATTTTAAATAGAGATTACACGTAAATAATAATTATTTGCCCATCACCTCATAACCGAGATATAAATAAGCAGATATACATTAACTATTCACAATTTATAACTACTAGGGATATATGCGAACTTATACGGTGGCCGGTACAAAAATGCTATTTGATATTTTTGATAAACCATTTAGTTGAAAGTTAACCACCATGTAGCTGATGTGTTAATGAAATTACGTTTTCACTAAGAGTCACTTTAACTACCTCATTTATGGTTCCTATATCTATGACATTGAAGTACAGGGTGGAGCGCGGTAATTTGCTTATTTGGGAATTAAATAAAAAAATTATGAATGTTAGAAAAATTTACTTTCTATTTAAACCATATTGGTCAGTAAGGGAATTTGTAAATTACATGGTTTTAAATAGTGTATCTGGCAAATGTCGACCTTCGCTATCCGCACACTGCTGCATACGTTTTCTGAAGTTTTTATGAACTCTAAGGGCTAATGATGCCTACTCGTTATATGGTGCACCACACAGTGCGTACCCATGACACATTCCCTGCTGTTCTTCATGAAGTTACCCAATTTACAATTGATTGCCGTCCAGGAACACTTCCGCCTGGGGGAACAGCGAATCGTACACGAAAAGCACGCTGCACTGCAATGATCGAGTGCGCATTTGAAAAATACGCTAAACGGAAAACATCCCAAAAATAATTGGTGTGTGGGGGAGCAATCAAAATTTTTGTAATGACTTGGAACTTACTGGGTCGTGTAAGCGAATGATTTATTAAAATCTGCTGATAAATTCCTAATATAAAAAAAGAAAAACAAAATATCATAATACTTTCAAGCTTTATTAATGTTCATCCACCGGTTACAAATTTTGCATAATGAGAAAAATTAAGAAGACTCCGTACACTTAGGAGATAATTCCAGTATAGAGTGCAAGCTCGTTAATCAAACCATTAATTTTGTTTTGTCCTCTTTTACTTTCAGACCCACTTTTGCTGATTCCTTCTCAATTCTCGAAAACGCCGCAGTAACTTCTCTAATTGCGCGCCAAATGATATCGATATCATCAGCATACCCGAGCAGCATGTGACTCTTGCTGCATATTCATATTGACCGCAGCTTTTCTCATAATGATCTCCATTAAGATGTTAAAGAGATCGCACGATAGAGTATCGCCTTGCCTGAGGCCTCGTTTGGTTTCGAAAGTTTCGGTAAGATCCTTACCTACTTTCACTGCGGATTTGGTGTTCGTCAAGGTCATCTTGCAAAGGCGTAAGAGTTTTGCAAGAATACCAAGCTCAGATATTGCTTCGGAGAGTTTCTCCCGTATCGGACTATCGAAGGCCGCCTTATCATCGACAAATACATATATGATAAGTGTCGATTTGTTTTTCGTGGGTCCTCTCCATGATTTAGCGTAGCGTGAAAATCTGGTCAGTTGTCGATTTTCCGGGCCTAAACCACACTGTTATAGAGCAATCAGGTCAGCGATAATTGGTTTAAGTCATTCGCACATTTTGTTTAATAGAACCTTATATGCTATGGATAAAAGGGTTATTCCGCGGTAGTTGGCACAGAGTCTCGGGTCCCCTTTTTTAAATATGGATGGCAAATCGTACACTGAAACTCTAATCGATGGGCATGGATTCATCTAGCCAAATTTTGCTACTGAGCTGATGCATGCACCTTATCAGCTCATCGCCGCCAGCCTTAAACAGCTCCGCCGGTAATCCATCGTCTCCTGCGGCTTTGTTGTTCTTAATCCCGGCAATAGCTGTTCTGACCCCGTCTTAGTTAGAAGGGGGGCAGTCGACACCGTCGTCCAAGTATTGATCGATTGTCTCGTAATTGGATATCTCAGGTATCAAATGATATCTCCAAATTCCCAACATACTCTGCACATCTGCGATGAGATTTCCGTCCTTGTCTTTACAGAAGGCGCGCCATGAATCATATCTATTAGTTCTGTTTTGGACTTTTTGGTAGAATTTTAGGGCTTCGTTCTGTATGACTCAATTTTCGCACCCTCGCGCTTTCTCCATTGCCGCTTCTTATGCCTAAAGAGACGGTTTACCTCTTTTCTGTTCTCCCTATACCGTTCAGTCGCAGCTCGCGTTGCAATTGACTGAAGCATTGCCATGTGTGCAGAGTTGCTTTTCATAATTTGCAATGCGACACTCTTCATCGTACCATGGTTTGCTGCGAAGCGGTTTTTCAAACCCAAGTACGGTTGTTGCGGCAGTTTTTGTAGAGTCGGAAATGGGTTTCCACTGTGCTTCATGATCGTCATCGGCAGTGGTGGGTTCTATGCCAAAAACTGCGAGAGCTTCTATGACTAGGCTGTGACAACCTCTAGTAATTGTAGGTTTCCAGGTAGTGATCAGAATCAATGTTAGCTCCTCTGATCACTCGTACGCCCATTACACTGGATGAGTGCCTTCCATCAATTACCACGTGATCAATTTGGTTCTTCGTTCTTTGATTAGGGGATATCCATGTAGCCTTGTGGATGTCTTTATGTTGGAATCTTGTACCACTAATGACCATGTTTTTGCATGGGACTGTCCGTGGAGGTGAAAAGTTTCTGATAGCCATTCACTTGCGAGTGGCCAGAAATGATGCATTCATTGGGCAGTCCTAGCAGCTCACTACTTCCACGCAGTATGTCCTGAGCAATGGCTTTTTCGGAAATCTTCGTTAGCTAGCTAAAGTTAAAAGGCGAAGTGAATGAGCAGCCTGATTTGGTACTGCGATCACTGATAAGTCTCAGATTTAGTAGGTGACTGAAGCCAAAAGAAGAAAACCCAGGTTCGACATCTTGCATCCTGGTCAGCGTCTGATCCACAATGGGCGGCTGCAATCAAATATCCTGGAAGTAGGTAAAAGGCAAAAACCCGGTGGAATAGGTTGGCCGTTCATAATGGCAGTGAATATACAACAACGAAAGAATGGTATATTTACACAAGAATTTTAACGCATTAAACGAAATGCCGTAGCTGATTTATTGTTGGTTGGTGTTAACCATTGCCTCAATCTAGTTTTATTAAAGCAATACTTTCCAGCATCCGCCTGCCCATCTGCACCGCACCAAATGCCATCAATTTATTGAGAGAGTTGGCTACTCTCTAGTCTACTGTTTATTACTTAACGTTTTTAATTCTAAAAATCAGAATAAAGGTTCATACATTTCGAATGTTTTATCCGAACAATTGGAGCAGTATTGTGGATTTTGTTTTCACCCTTTGTTGGTAAATTTCACGAGAATTCAATTATATAAATAGCCTACTGGTTATTAAGAGAAACATTCATCAATTTCATACAAATTTTCCGGCGAAAAAGATCACTATTGTAAATAGGGTTTTGCCAAATCCGTGGCATAAAATGCACGTGTGTTCCTATGTACTGCATTTTCAGTCTGATATTTGGTACATAACATGGGGGGAAAGTTTTTTAAATTGATTGAACTCAAATAAAAACATAAACTACTCTGTATTATGGACCCGAAACAAAAAAAGAAAAGAGAGAACAAATTTTTGCAATTTTGAGGTACTAGATTTAGTTGTTTGGGGTTACTTTTATCCATACTTTTTTATCCTAGTCTATAGCTGTAATTGTACTGTTTTGAGAGTTACTTTGTTTTATACTTTTTTCCCCTAGTCTATAGCTACAATTGAGCTGAAGACGGGAAAACAAAATTCCAATTGGTTTCCGAGATATGGCGGTTAAAAAAGTTGCATGATTTCGGAAAATTTTCGGAAAAATATATGAGGCCACAAAATCCGAACAGCAGCTAAACTAGCAAACCCCAAATAGGCGTTTGATACTTTCGGTAAGTACTTCGAAAAATTTCACACGAGAAGGAGTTTCCACTCGATGCCTTCGAAAATGTTGCATAGTGTATCGTTGCTTAAATGTACACATTTTAATCCTATGTCACGATAATTTTTTTAACCTTTCACATACTATTCATAATTATTCAATGCCACCATCACCAGTGTGGTCATAAAATATGTAAATTTCGAATTTCGCATTTATTTTGTTAAAATATTTGAAACGTTTTTATTTCACATAAGCATTCACCTAATTGATTTGCTTCTATATAAGCGTGATCGTCTAACGTGTGCACCAAAAATTTTGCGTTTCCATTATGTGGCTTTACTTTTGTGTTCATTATATGCAAATCGATGCTGTGAAACATATCAGCATGTGGGTAATGACCATCGACATTATTATATTGGTCTAGGGCAAGCTGTCTGCATCCACATCCACATGCCAACGACATAATGGCTCCCAATGTATATTACGTTTTCGATGGTAGTTCGTTGGTGTAGAATACACTGTTGTTGTTAAGGAGAGGCATGTGCTTATGATGGAGCTGTTGAATGCGCTGTTTGAAGCAGATGTTAAACTGGATGTAGGTAATTGGAAGGTAACGGATATTTTGCACAAATTGCAGCAATAAGCCATGATATTTCCGGAATTTAACTTTTCCATTTTGTTGGATATCGCACACTACTTTCACCAGCACTCACACTATCATTAGTTTGGCGCTTTATTTGTTCTATGTTGTTGTTTAGGAGATATAAAACGTCAAAATTCATATTACGGAGCTTTGTATTTACAATGTTAGGAAGACGCACTGGCAAATATACCAGACATGCTACAAAGAACGGAAAAGCATCGTTACAGGGATGAAAGTATTCATCACCACAACAACTTTTGTCATCGAAAGTGAGCTAACGTACAGTTTGTCTCATTGCTGCAATGAATTTGTTTCATTGCTGCTATGAATTTGTTTCATTGCTGATATGAATTTGCTTCATTGCTGCAATGAATGTTTTGAAGTGTGATTGAAATTATTTATTGACAGTTATACATAAATACACTAATAGTATTACATTGCAAGTGTTTGGATAACAATTTTTTGAATGTTTGTTTCGAAAATGGTCCCAATTATGTATATAAATTTATTAAATCCTTTCCATGTTGAAACACGCATCTGTAGGAGATTGTGGTAGTAGAGGGGTTGAGTCCGTCGAATTCAGCTTCAGGAATTAACAACAAATATGAGGAATTTATTATTAAGATTTCTATTTAAGATATGTACATATCTATATCTGTACTTAACATGAAGATAAGCTCTACTCTTTTAAAATAGAACCGCATCATTGTTTTCTGAAATCATGAAATTGTTGTTGTGTTGAGGGTACTGCCATACAATTGTAGCGCCAAATCTCCCCGTCTTTAAGCCAGTGGTCCGGCTCCTCAAGCATTTTCTTCAATTGCTTTTTTATTTATTTTAAACAAATTTGTTAAAATTTCGATTCGATTCATTTGATTGTTCGCTAAATAGTTATTTTTAATGATCGTCTTACTAGAAACACTTTGTTCATTTCACTTCTTCGTTTTCATTGGCTTCGACTGCCCGCACAAATGTATGTCTTTCGTTTATTTATGAATCCAAATACCAACTCAATGAAACAGGCGCGACCGAATTGTGGTTAAAACACCAAAACACGAACATTTTGTTGCGGTTTGGACCGCCACGCGTCTACACACACACACACAAATGTTCAGTTCCATATTTCGGGGTAGTTTTTCTGCTATCGATGCGTCACCTTTTTTGCTGTTGTATTGCTCCTTGCATTCTGTTTATTTATCCATGTGATTTATAAATAACCATTTTATACAAACGATCACAGCAAATTCACAAAAATTATTTTTCACAATAAAAGATTATTACCAAGCATAAATAATTGGTCTTTTTAACAAATTTATTGAAATTATTCCGTCGGAGAAATATGTCTACCATTTTCGGTTGTTGCATAGAAACTGATTTAATTTGTGTACGTGACCCACCCACCACTCACGCTCACCATTTTCTCTTGCTGGACTCTTTTTTACGCTCGCTCATTTTTTCGACTTCTTTCTTTACCTTCGTAAAAAGTAGTTTCGTTACAATAACGAAATTGTTTCTCAACTAAAACGTTGGTAAACCTCCAAAATACATAAATAATAAATATAAACTATGAAAAGTAACACATAAACCATATATCAGTAGTTTTTGGTAATTTGTAATCCATTTTTCTACAAAATTCCAATTAAATAAAATTGTTGCAGCGACGAAAAGTAAATTGTTGCAGCAACGAAATGAAACATTTTCAAAGAAATCATGTATTAAATTTTTCGTTACAGCGACTACCAAATTGTTGGATATACGACACTTTTCACTATAGCAACGTAAAAACATTTACGAAAATGTTTCATCCATGCGACGAAGTTTTTTTCTTTCAGTGTACTGTATCGCACGCAAAGGGATACCATTACGTTGTGCCCACTTCGGAGGCAATTTGTAGGACACATTGAGGAAATAAACATTTAAAACACAAATGTGCATTCTGGTCAACTGAAAAATATTTTTTAGCGGGGGTATCCAAAGTTGTGTAGTGAAGATCTGATTACGGGACCAATAAAACTTTTTTATACGAAGCTAGTTATATGTCTCTACCGGCTGTTAAAGTTTCGATTCCTAGTGTATTTTAATAAAATAAAATATAATTTTGTTGGTCAATATAGGGGTCAAACACGTGTTGTGACGAACCTAAGCAGAAAAATGTGTTTTAAAATTTTGGATATTTAGTACTTTTTTACGGCAAAATTTTAAAATTTCGATCAGTTATTCATTTTCTTCCCAATTTTTCAATTAACTTCATTTTATACTTTACATAAAGAAATTTCCATAATTAGAATCTGGTTTGGATCAAAGTAATATTTTTACGCTGATAACACTGTGCAACAGTGGGTCTCGGGCCTCAACCAAACCAACAAATTCTGAAAGTACTTGGACGTCGTATCACAAAACCCTCCTCGGTTTTGCTCCTATACGTAACAATTCTTTTACAGGCAGAAGAAAATTTTGGAGGAATATTGCATTACAACCTTTGACAATATTGTAGCTATTATCCTATTTCATAATACCCTCTAATATATTTCTGAGGAAAAGTACACTGTTAATCGATTTTTTTCACGAAACGTCATGAAAAATTACACACATTTTGTATGTTTTGATATTTCTTGAATAACGGTAAATAAATTGCGGTAGCTGTCTTCAAAAGAATTGTAGCTTATAAATTTCTTGATACATTTTCTAAACACACTAATCAATAAATATTATATTTAGAGCTCCATAATTGGTGTAGAAATGCTGCGTTTCAATATTAAACAAATAACAAATTACAGCAATCTAAAACTGAAAACCGGGTAGAGGATATAATTTTATGCTAAAAATGTTAAATATAAAAGTTCTATATTAGGAGTTATGGGCCTCCAAAGTTCGGATATACGGGGGGCAGCGTCTTTGGACAATATAAGGCAAAATATACAAACGCAATTAAATAAAAATTTTCGATAACTCGCTTTGTTATCGAAATATCGCCCGTTAAAGTATGTAAAAATTATCGAAAATAGATTTTAATTTTTCCAAAATCCAAAAAATGCAAATTAAGGAACAAAGGTATTTCTCTTCCTGGTCGGACGACTCGAAATAAAACATAAACGCCGGACAAAAAAATCGTGCGAAAAAAATCCCCATTTATATGGACTTTGGAGGCCTATAACTCGTAAAATAGGGATTTGCCCCAACTTTTGCAGTTAACATTTTGTGCTGACAATCGCTGCCCATAAAATTTTTGATACGACAATAAGACATAAAGTCGAACTGTTCCTTATTACTATTAAATGCAAATATATGTATGTGCAATTTTAAAAATAAAATAATAAAAAAAAAATCATGAATTAACATAATTTATGTCTTTTCTGTAACAATTTTTTTTATTTTTTATCTTAAAAACAACCGTTGCCACAAGTGTTTAAAAAATTGAAATTTTCGACACAACTGAAAACCCGGTTTTTGGGATAGACGGGTTCCAGAATACTCTTCGCACAATCAGCTGATTTTGACAATTTAATTAATTAGAAGCCGTCCAACAACATCGAGTGCAAAGTGTATTTATATCAAGTGGAAGCATTAGCACAGCTGAGTTTTAGTATTTTCATGACGTTGAACCTAGAAACTGTCAAATTCATGAGTATTTTCTTTTTGTACATACTTGTTTACTTTTATTGTTGGTATACTCGTACATACATGCATAGTTTGATACAACGTCGGTACGAAATAAAAACCGAATGCCTGTTGTTTTTGCCTACAATTACAACAACGCATAATGCTTCCACTTGATATAAATACACTTTGATCTAGTGCCACCACCGTTTTCAATACGTCTTCGATTGTAGTATATGCATTTAAGACAGGGTGTTCACATACGTGCTATTGGGGATCTTGTATTTTCTTACAACCTACAACCTTCCCAGCGGCGGAAGTCATGACTGGAAGGCTTGAAATCATGACCAAACAGGGCTTCTTTACAATACGGAAAGCCTTGCCTACACATTACCTCATCCTTTCTTTTTAACATTGGGTGAGATTGGGAGGCAAGGCCTTTCTTGCTCATTCCCTAAATAAGGTTTTAGAAGGCATGCAAAGAGGAAGGCCTTAGAAGACATTTACTTTAATTTATTTTTATCAAACAAAAATAAATTTAAAATTATTTATTTTATCACAAAATCACTATCCACTTCTACATATTTATTTATAAGCATGTATGTATCTACCGTAGAAAGTTGTACCACGCCCAACTTCAAATTGAAAATTTTAAAAATACATTGAAAAATATTAAACAAAAAATATAATTTTAAAATTTGTATGAAATTTTTCAATTAAATTACGGTTAAAAAGAATCGGAAAGAAATTTCTCAAAATTTTAAAAATCTTCTTCTTGGTTATATTTGATGAAAAAATTCATGCATTCCGCAGGACTTATTTTAGGAAGGCATTACAAAAGAACCATTCCACATGCCTTCTTTGTGGAAGGCCTTGCGACTTCCGCCGCTGGGTTAGTACACCTTGTGAATTCCCTAATTAGTTAGTAAAAAACTGTGGCAAATCAATTCAGAAGTTCACAAAGTCACACTCAACAAGTCAGTATTTTAAATTGCCGAAATCGACAAGATACATTTTGATGTTCACCTTCTAAACACAGTTTTCTAAGGATCCAAACATATGTGTCATCTATTTAGTTTTAAGCCAATACAAGTTTGAAAATATTATTATATTAAACAAGTTGAGAAATATCATTCCCCTGTCTATAATTTCATGAAAAGTATATCTGATTAATATTAACTTGTATGCCTATTACTGTAACTCTATGTTTGAAAATGCTGTTGACTTCGTGATTTTCATGAAACTGAAGCAACAAAATTTTGGAAACAACAGTTAAAAATTTCTAAGTACAAACGCTTTAAAAAAAGCTCCAACAAACTTTTGTGTGATGTCGAGTTTCTACAAACTACCTCAAAGTCAAACACCACAAACACACAAGATATTACCAATGGAGAGACATTCCGTTTTATAGCCACTTCCTCTTGCATAGTGCAAGCAAGATTTTTAACAACAATTTGCTTAATAATATTGGAAACGTGAATCTTTTAAAGGTTTCTACAAATTTGATGTGCACTGAGTGAATGCGGCTTTAGCTCCTGGAAGTACCCTTATAGTTTATATTGCAGTGCAGTTGTTCCCCTGCCTACTTACGATTATTGTATTACACTGTGTGTAATTTTTTAAGTTATGGAAATACAGACACCACTACGTGATAAAAGAACAAACATTGTGAACATATAAGATAAACAAAACCTCATCTTCAAATTGGAAAAAACTTTAAAAAAATTCGATTTTTTACCTTTTTTCCCCGGTTCAGGTCCATAGGTAGCAAATCGTTCAAAATTTAAGGAAATAGTCAAGTACAGAAATGTACCTAAAATCTCGATAAACAACTTTCTAAAGCATATGAACTTCCTAGGAATGTTTCTTAACACAGTTTAGGTAGCGCTTAAGTAGCGTTTACGTAGCCGCAAAAGTGAAAAATTTCCCGAAAATTTTTTAATTTCATTGTGTGTAAATTTTTAAGTCATGGAAATATAACCATATACGCACACCTCTAGGTGATAAAATACCAAAAAAAAGACCCGTGTCTCCTAGTTTTTCCCAAAGTCATGGACTTTTTTATGGCACCCCAAAGATTTGGGGCCTCGGTGTCATTCTTGCAAAAAAGTGATCATTTTGTCAGACTCATATCTTGCTAACCGCTCGGAATTTTGATTTGCTCTCTGAGGGAAAGTTGTAGCTCTTGTCATAGAGAACTAAAATTGTTAACATATAAAATCAAAAAACTTCAAAGTCAAAATCGCAAAAAACTTTAAAAAATTAAATTATTTTTACCTTTTTCCCCCTGTTTAGTTCCATAGGTAGCAAATCGTTCAAAATTCAAGGAAACAATCAACTACAAGGATGTACCTAAGATCTCAGTAAACAACTTTCTAGAACATATGAACTTCCTAGGAATGATTCTTAACCGTTTAGGTTGTGATTAGGTAGCGTTTAGGTAGCCACTATTTGATAAAAGACCAAAAAAAAAGACGCGTGTCTCTCAGTTTTGCCCAAAGTCATGGACTTTTTTTGTATAGCCCCCAAAGTGTTTGGGGATTCGTATTATGTCGTATTTAAAATTAAAATGTTCGAGCGTTAGGTCTATTTTAAATTATTGTATTTTTCAATATTTCGCTACCCAGTGGGTAGCATCGTCAGTAAATTATGCACAATTATTAATTAAAAATTTCATTTTAATTTTTAAATTCACTATTTTTTTTTATTTAATTTTTAATTAATAATTGAGTTTATCTTCCCGACGATGTGACCTAATGGTGAGCGAAATATTGAAGAATAAAATAGTTTAAAATAGACCCAACGCCCGAACATTTTAATTTTAAATACGATATAATACGAAACGTCGAATAAATCATCACATTTTAAAAAATGTACATACACTCCGGTTCACATATTTAAAGACACTAAAAATTCCATATTCAGCAGCCTGTATCTTTTGCAATTTGTAAGAATTTTAAAATGGAAATGGAAGCTAGACAGCTTGAGATATAAAAAAATCATGAAAAAAGTGTTTTTTTAACTAAAGAATTTTTTTTGAGGAATTTATAGAAAAAGTCCAAAAATGTGCTAATTTTTTGGTTCACTGGAATAAAGGCACTTTAACTAATTTTAATGAAAAACTGTTTTTCTTGTTTTTTTTAAATTTAATTTACTATATTAAGGAACTATTAGAATGGGTACAACCCACTTTGGTTTTAATAACTTCAAAAATACTGGTTTTCATTGAGATATAAAGATAATTTATGTAATGGCCTGAATTAGTGACTGCTTGTCATCAAATTTGTTACCTCCTTCATAGACCTTACGAGATAACCAACCCCAGATATTTTCGATAATGTTTAGATCTGGCGAATATTAACATTTTGGCTTGGAATGAACTCTTTTAATACTCTGGCGTTGTGTATAGGGGCATTATGCTGTTGCAAAATCCAAGAAATGGGACCAAATTGTTCACTAAACTTGGGAAAAGCCGATTCCCATAACGTTTTATAGCTTGCACGTTTCATATTTGCACTGTAAAATTCAAGATAGATGGTGCCATAGTACGTAATAGCACCCCACACCATAACGCCGCCCTCTCGGCTGTGATGTCGGTTCAAAAAACGCTTTTCTTTCGGTTCAAAAAACGCTTTCTATTTCTATTTCTATTATATTTCTCTTTCTTTGTTTAGGCAGCACATCCTATTGCGGGTTCGACAAATGTTAACCAGGAAGCATAATGGATTTAATAAACATTTTACAATTAATATTACTATAGTATTGTGAAGCCCGAATTTAATGTGTTTATGTATTTCACAGTTTCAACATTCAGTGGAAGCTTGAATATTATCAACTTTGGAATTGTTCCATAGGTACTGAGGAAAACAATTTTTAAAATCAAACTACTTGGAATATTACTAACTAACTAATTATGTTTATCAGTACTTTAGTTTACTACATCCGTGTTGTGCTCATGTGGTACAATAGTACAGCTTCGTATTATTTAAGATCTAGTCTGTTGGAGGTGACAATATAATTCGATTTTTCTTTGGCAATGACTTTGTGTGCAAAGTGATAAACTATCACCATTATGAAGTAGCGAAGCGAATTATGTTTGTGATAGGGTTATAATTTTCGTGCCAAGAATTTAACTTACTGTTTTCCACAAAAATTTTGGTGTCAAAATAAATTTCAATTTAAGCTGAGTCAATATTATTTATTATATTATTATATTATATTATATTATTATTATATTATATATTATTATATTATTTCTTTCACTGTCACGATCTCTCATGGATACCACGGCAAGGAATTTGAAAAAATCGTAAAACTTGAAAATACGAGAAAAATCTTTTGGAAAGGATAGGAATGCGCAAAAATAGTTAATGTGTATCAGAAGGGTAAAAATGGGGCAAAATGGGTAAAACTTGAAATGCGAGAAAAATCTTTTGGAGAGGTTGGGAATGTGCAAACACATTGAATGATGGTAAAGAGGGTAAAATGGGGGGGCGGAAACGGTAAAAATTAAAAATGCGAGACAAATCGTTTAGATAGATTAGGATTGAGGCAAAAATTGTGTATGTGGATAAAAAGTAATCAATAGTGCTAACAATTAGAGAAAAATCGATTGAAAATGTTAGGAATGTGGATAAAATTGTGAATGTGGTTAAAACCGGTCAAAATAGTGGCAAAAGGGGTAACATTTGAAAATGCGATCGTTTGGAAAATTGTGAATGAAACAAGTGTATTATTAGGTAAAATGCCCGTTAATAGATTTTGTGCCCACGTACACTATATTTAATATATTCCAAATCATTCATCCTGCTGTATCCGTTTGTGCTTCATCTGTTCCTGTGACATCTATTCTTACTTTATCTGTTTTTAATTCATCTGTCTCAACAGATCCTGCTTCGTTTGTCCTTATTTATCTCTTCCTGCTTAATGTCTTTCTGCGTCATCTGTTCTTGCATCATCAGTTCCTGTGACACTTGTTCTTACTGTATCTGCTCCTAATTTACCTGTTTCAACAGATCCTGCTTCATCTGCCCTTATTTGCCTGTTTCTGTTTCATCTGTTTCTGTGTTTTCTGTTGTTGCTTCATCTGTTACTGTTCCACCTAAATCATCAGTTTCTCCTTCATATGTCCTGCTGCATCAGTGCCTGATTCATTCTCATACTGCTGTATCTGTTCCTACTGCATCTGTTCCTGTGAGACCTGTTCTTGCTTTACCTGTTGCTCCTTCACCTGTTTCAACAGTTCCTGCTTCTTCTGTCCTTATTCATCTGTTCCCGTTTATTCTGTTTCCGTGTCACCAGTCCTCGCTTCATCTGATCCTGTTTCATCAGTTCCTACTTCATCTGTCATGTTACATCTGTTCCTGCTCCATCTGTTCCCGCTTTATCTGTTCCGGTATCATCTGTTGTTGCTTCGTCTGTTCCTGCTCCACCTAAATCATCATCTGCCCTTCTTCATCTGTTCCTGCTTCATTCGCTTCGTGCTGCATCTGTTCCTGTTTCATCTATTCCTGCTCCATCTATTCTTGCTTTATCTGTCCCTGTGTCATCTGTTCTTGTTTCACCTGTTCCTGCTTCTCCTGCATCATCAGTTCCTGCTTCATATATTCTTACTTTATCTATTCCACCTTCATATGTTACCGGTTCATCAGTTGCTGCCTCATCTGTCCTTCTTCATCTGTTCCTGCTTAATCAGTTTCCCTGTCATCTGTCCTTGCTTCATCTGTTCCTGCCTCATCAGTTCCTGCTTTCTCAGTCCTGGTACATATGTTGCTGCTCCATATGTTCCTGCTCCGTTTGTTCCCGCTTTATCTGTTCCTGTGTCATCTGTTCTTGCTTCATCTGTTCCTGCCCCACACATACTTCGCCTGTTCCTGCTTTATCTATCCTGCTGCATATGTTGCAGCTTCATTTGTTTCTGTTTTATCAATCCTATTCCATTAATATCATTCATATCTTCATATTAGTCTGTATATACTTATATTATAAATCCATGTCCATGTTCAATATATTAACTCCTGCATGAATTTACTACTATTTGTTGTTTTAGTTTCTTCGTGACTACTGTTTTACCACTGTTCCTGTTCTTTCAGTTTAATTATGGTAAATACTTTAAATTTGTATTTAGTTTGTAACTGAAGATATGTAAAATTATATTTCCAACTGTTTTTAGCTGAGTAAATAAATAAATAAATTGCAAATGATTTTCCTGCATTTTGAAGTTGTACCCTTTTATGACCCTTCTACATCTTTTTACCTATACGCATTATTTTTAATAAATTTCTAATCATTTCTAAATATTTTAGCTGTTATTGCAAGTTGTACCATTTATTCCACTTTTTACCCACATAAACTATTTTTAAACATTCCAAATAATTTTTATTGCATTTTGAAGTGTAACTCTTTTTCGCCAATTTTTACCCCTTTTTAACCTCGTACACTACGAGTATAATTAATATATCTCCAGTCACTGTCTAAAAGAAACTGTGTTCTGCCTTTAGTAGCATTATTTAAACTTACATTCCAATTATTAGTCGACCTCTAGACCCAATCATTCCATACTAATGGTCTTGTTATTTGTGGTTTGTCACCACATACACTATTTACTTAATATAGGTACATTCCTCATTGTTCCATCCGATTTTTGATGTGTTAGGGCGCGGCTACTGCCTACATTCACAAAGTGAATACAGTTTGTCCGACAGCGATCACACAGATTGGCCGACTGCGATCACACATTGTTTGCCGTTACACTCCACTGAAAAGGCTGGACCGATTTGTATGGAATTTTGTGTGCATATCGGGTAGGTCTCAGAATCGACCACCATCTATGTTTCATACCCCTAAATAATAAGGGTGACCCACCTCTATATAGAACACAGATTTGTCCGACTGCGAAACACAGAACGTCAGACTGCGAAAAAAAACACACACTGATGTAGCGGCAGCAAATATTTGCCTTGTGTGGTTGCGGAGCACTCTCAGAGCAAAGAGAATAATGTCGTGGTTATACGTATATAAAAATGAGATAGCACGAGAGCAACGAAAATTGTGCGAACTGTGCAGCGTATGGACGGACATAACAATGTATGCATGTCATGTGTCTGTTGCTTTTCATTCTCTTTGTTTTTTGTGGGAATAAAACAAACAGTATTAAGCAAGAAAATAATGACACATGGGCTTGCACTGGTATTTAAATAATACGACTGAACGTTGTTTTTTATTTTCCAATGTAATATTTACTAATGTGTTCATAGAAATCGAACAGCTACCGTGTAACAGAAAGCTGTTAGTACATCGCCCGTGAGTTCGAACACTCATTGGATTTGTTTTTAATCCTTTTCAAATTCTGCCCTTTCTGATAGACGTTTATTATTTTCTGCACCTTCCACAACATTCCAATCGATTTTTGTAGCAGTTGCCTCTTATGAATATCTAAATTAAAACAATTTTCACTCGCGAGTCGAAAAATTCGGGTCCTCTTCATTATAAAGCTCTCACTGCCAGTAATATAAAAATTAAACTCCGAATCGAATCTTTTCTTGGAACGAAGTTCCTCATCGCACAATTTTTTTTTCAACTCTATTATGCTACAACTAGAGTGTTCAAAATACTGGTTTATCGTTTTTTATCGAATATATACTTTTCTTGTTGCAAAACAACGCGTAAATTAATTTCCCTTTCTAATATATATATATTTAATTAATACCGATAAACCATCACTTTGAATTAACGCTGAATGTGTTTTTTGTTTGCAAAGTATATTTTCCAAAAACCCGATAAAGCAGTATTGTGGACACTCTAGCTACTACCCAGCATTATCAACTACACTGCGTACCTTTGCTTTGGTTTGTGTCTAGTCTAACATATGTTGGGAAATTTATTTTTTAATGGGAAGTTTCCTAGGTGCAGTCCGTAACCAATATTTAGTATATGCCATTGTTTTCAACCCAATAAAAAGTAAATTTAAAAAAGCCAAAGTAACAGAAGTTAGAAAAAGAATATTTTGCCAAAGAAGTGAATTTAAAAAAAAAAAGTAAATTAAAAAAAAAATACCTGTTCGTATTCTACGTATACCTTATTTTAAAGAAGTACCATTGCCTAAAAAATTTAAATTTTCTTACAAAAAGTACCTCTTATTTACAATAGTTTTTTTTGAAGTAAGTACCTTTTCTTAGAAAGTACATTTCCTTACAACTATTTGCCTTTTCTTTAAAAACTAAATTTTCTTGAGACAAGTATCTACGCTTTAAAATGTACCTATTCTCGAAAAAATACCTTTTCTAAAAAATTCCCTTCCTTAAAAAAACCGTTTCTTCAAAAAAATACATTCTCTTAAAAAAAATTAATTTTCTTTCAAAAATCCCTTTTCTTTAAAGTACATTTTCTTCAAAATAAAATAATATCATTTCTTTTCTTGAGATACGTAGTCTTTCTGAAAATAAGTACATTTTCTTAAAAAATAACCTTTTCCTAAAAACCGTGTACCACTTCTTTAAAAAGTACCTGTTCTAAAAAAAAAGTACTACTTTATAAAAATAATTCTTACTCTCATGGCTTTTTCTTACAGAAAGTACTTCTTCTTAAAAATAGTACGTCTTCTTTAAAAAAATATTAGCTTTTAATAAAAGAAGTGCCTTTCTTTAAACAATGACCTTTTCGGAAAAATAATATATATATTACAAAAAGGACCTAAAAATATAAATTAAAAAAACTACATTCTATAAAAAAAAAGTTTCTTAAAAATTCGAGAGCGATTCAAATAAACAATAAATTTAAAAGTTAAATTTGCCCAAGATTTTAATTTGTTTAAACTCGGAGTCAGAGTTTTATATTGAGGTGGAGCTGAATTTTTAGGCTCGCGAGCGGAATTTTAACTTACAATGTTTTTTTCTGCCAAATTCACGAATCAAAATTAGGACTTGACCAGTCATTTTCCAAGCTCATATAAAAGTGAACATCTTAGTATACACCAAATTATTGCTAGTGATTAATACTATAAACTATCAGTTTTTTCATTGGTCAAAGCACACGATTTTTCATCCAAAATGCAAACAGTGTCAAAATACCACCTTCAATTTGTAACGGCCAACAAAATTGTACTGGTTGACTGTTCGTCATTTTTTATTGTAGAGGTCTGTTGCACTAAGTGTAATCTGTATCTTTTCCGATGACCACTTTTCTGTAGGACGAGTGACGCGACGCGTATGCAAATGAAAGAAGATCATTAAAAATATATATTTATATTTTCAAAATTTTAATTTTGAGAGGATGAAAATATGGGAAGTTATAAAAATATCGTCAAAATCTGAATGCACTTTAATTTCTGTAAGTGTGTAGGACGCAAATTTAATAATCACACAATCACATTCATAAATTTTAAAATTAAATTGTTTTTTTTTTAATTTTTTTTTGTTAACATTTTTTGGCGTTGCCCTTTACATGTATATAATGCTAGCCCATCGGCGGTCATTACACTTGTTTGAAATCCAATCAAAATATTTTAAGATAAAATATGTACTCAAATATTAATTTTGCATCAATTTTTCTTTCACTGCATTTGTATGAATTTGAATTTTTTACGCCGTTTTAGTCGTTGAAACTCCGTGACCTATTCATCCACATCCACGTTATAGATTTTTGGCACAAACGTAACAATTTTTTGGGCATTTACTAACAAAGCCAATTGAGTGAAGAGAAATTTAAATTTCAGCAATGCATGTAAATGGCTGCTGTAGGATTTATGGTGAAATATAACCATATTTTCAATCATTTCGCTTTGGAAATATTTAAAGAAATATAAATACAGTCACACACTAAAGTATGACCTTTTGTTGAGAGTCACCATCTACAGTGCACACGCAAATCAGTGGAAGCTTTTCGGTGCATTCCAAAAAGGAGGTATTAGAAGCTAATTATGTCTGTTATTGTTTGAAATTGCCTGTAGATATACAATTTAAGTTGTTACAAACGGGAACTTATAGTTAGCAATATGTCAAAAACGACTTTTTGCGAAAAAGAACCTTTTTATTGCTGAATATGAATCTTTGGGGACTCAGAAACAATATTTATTCCACGAGTTTTTTTTTTTTTAATTAGTTGTATTTCAAAATATAACACAGTTTAACCATTTTCGTGGGCTTAAAAATTACAAAATTAAATTAAAAAAAAAAAAAAATGGAATTTTTTAATTTTTTACAATAAACTGGGTTAGTAGTCTTTCATTTAAGATGAATATTTCATTCGTACACTGAGAGAAAAAAAATTATTATAATAATAAGTGGTAAAGGTAGATTTACGACTTTTTCATTTAAAATGGCACAAAAACGGCTAAAGATTTTTGGCCAAAATTTTCTATTTCTCGTTTAGAACCTTAAAATCTTAAATTCTACCAAGGCGCTTCGCAGTCCAATGTTTCGTTTGGAAAAAAAATTGAAAAAACATCAAGAAAAATGGAAAAAATCCAAAATTTTTAGCTTTTTTACCTTCCTCAACTCATAACGTCCAAACTAAGCTTTGTGACGTGAAGCGACTTTGTAGAATTTAAGATTTTAAGGTTCTAAACGAGAAATAGAAAATTTTGGCCAAAAATCTTTAGCCGTTTTTGTGCCATTTTAAATGAAAAAGTCGTAAATCTACCTTTACCACTTATTATTATAATAATTTTTTTTCTCTCAGTCTACGAATGAAATATTCATCTTAAATGAAAGGCTAGTAACCCAGTTTATTGTAAAAAATTAAAAAATTCCAGTTTTTCGGATATTAATAAAATTACAGGAAAAAATTCATAATCAGTTGAAAAATCAATGACAACAAGAACACCCTATAATTCACATATCATGTAATTGAGGGCCACCCTAATGAGCATTTCAGATAGCCGAATGTATCCCCAAATCAGTACATATAATTTGGTACATATATCTTTAAATTGGAAAAACCACTTTTTTTGACATATTGCTACTTATAGTACCAACATATTACGACTTCCCAAATTAGTTCTATTCATCGTACAAATCCTCCTGGCAAAATGGACATAAGTATTAATATGTTTCCCTATAACTTTTTACATTTCTGTCGTCATGCCTAGGGTGTCCCATCAATAAATTTTATTTTTTTGCTCAAGCTTTAGTTCAAAGCTTATAGGGTGAAATATTTTTGAGATTTTTTTCAGATTTTTCGGAAGAGGTTTAGACGTCGCGCATGTCGAATTTCCCCTAAAAATGGGCTATTCCGGAAGTTTTATGAATTTTACTTAACACTCGGTCAATGAACACGATTTTCTTACTTCGAAAGTCACCACTTTTAAAGCAAACCGTCCAAACATTCATTGTGTATGCATAAACCACCAGTTTTGGCAATGATTTTGCTCAATATTAAATTAAATTTAAATGTATTAAATTTTTTATTAAATTTTGGATAAATTTTGTAAATAAGGCTTTATATCTTTCAAAATTCCTATGAAAATTTAAAAAAACTAATGATGCACTTTAAAAGACGTATAAATTCAAAGCAATTTTGTAAAAAGAAATTTTAATTGCAAGCAATCATATATATGGTTCCTGCAATATGTTGCCGTGGCCGTTTTTTGCTGTGTACAATTCTTTGTCATTATGTAGCGCGTGTAGATCTTTTCAATAATACAATTTTTAAAGCAAATCCGATGAAAAATGGCAAACTGCTTATAATATTATTTGGTTCATAAAATGGGTAAAGAGTTTTAAAGTGGCATAACTCTGGAACAGAAACTGCAAATTCAAATTTTTTTTTTTTACAAAATTGTTCAAAATCTATCCGTCTTTTAAAGTGCATTGTTAGTATTTTAAATTTTCATAGAAATTTCAAGCAAATCCGATGGAAAGGGGGAAACAGTTCATAAAATTATTAGTTTCATACAATGGGTAAAATGTTTTAAAGTGGCATAACTCTAAAACAGAAACAGAAAAATTAAAAATTTTTTCTACAAAATTGCTTGAAATTTATCCGTCTTTTAAAGTACATTGTTAGTATTTTAAATTTTCATAGAAATTTCAAGCAAATCCGATGGAAAGGGGGAAACAGTTCATAATATTATTAGTTTCATACAATGGGTAAAATGCTTTAAAATGGTATAACTCTGGAACAGTAACCGCAAATTCAAAATTTTTGTTTACAAAATTGCTTGGAATGTATCCCTCTTTTAAAGACCATCATTAAAATTTTAAATTTTCATAGAAATTTAAATCAATTCCGATGCAAAATTGGTAAACAGTTTATAATATTATTAGTTTCATACAATGGGTAAAAGGCTTTAAAATGGTATAACTCTGGAACAGTAACAGCAAATTCAAATTTTTTTTACAAAATTGGTTTCAATTTATACATGTTTTAAAGTGCATCATTAGTTTTTTAAATCTTCATACGAATTTTGAAAGATATGAAGCGTTAGTTACAAAATTTATCCAAAATTTACGAAAAAATTTAATACATGGAACCTTATTGAGCAAAATCATTGCCAAAGCAGGTGGTTTATGCATCCAAATTAAACGTTTGGACGTTTTGCTTTAAAAGTGTTGACTTACAAACTAAGAACATCGTGTGCATTGACCGAGTTATAGGTAAAATTCAAAAAACGTCTGGAATACCCGATTTTTTGGGGAAATTCGACTTGCGCGACCACTAAACCTCTTCGGAAAAATCTGAAAAGAATCTCAAAAATATTTTACCCTTTAAGCTTTCCAATTAAGCTTGAGCAACCATGAAAATGGAAATAGAAAAAATTTTTTGGGACACCCTAGTCATGCTGTCAACAAAGATTTGCAGGCTTTCGAGTTAGATTATACCTTCAACCTTCGTATCGAAAATAAGGAGAAAGAAGACGGCATTTTCTTGATTTGTATGCGTATTATTCTTCTCATGTTTTACGTCGTGTTAGCCGCATTATAGCAGAAAATCATCAAGAACTTTCATTTTGGTAACATTATTTACTTACGTTATGTTACAATGTTTGCATGAATATTAAGGAACAAAGTTGGCTAATTGCCGGAACAGGTGAAAACGAATTTTGTTAGTATCCTAAAGAAAATGATTTCCGCAAAGAAAACATATTTATATCTAATACATATATATAAATTATACTGAATATAAAATTTCAAGGACGACCATATAGTTGATGTTTTAAAAGTCGTACCTAAACAATACCGTAGCTAATTTTATTTATTTCTAGTCTAAGGATTACAATCCTTGCAGGCAAGCATATTGTATTTCTCAAGGATTTGGCGAAATATGTACATCTGGTCATTTGTGGACTTTCCAGGCCCAAAGCCATACTGCTAAAGTTCGATTAGGTCTGTAACAATAATTGACTTTTCTGGTATTTCGTGGTTCTTCGGAGGGTTCGATTGATGCTAATTCTCATATGTATATCTAAGCAACCTAAGCAAGCACTTTAGAGATAAAGCCCTCTCTCGAGTAACAAAAGCCCAACTATACCAGACTCTCATACAACCTGTCGTGTTTTATGGCGCAGAATCCTGGGTCTTATCGCAAGCAGACGAAATATCTGTAGGAGTCTTCGAGAGAAAAATACTCCGAAAAATGTATGGCCCTATAGTGCACAACGGCGAGTATCAGGCACTGTGGACTTTATTTGTGTTTTAGTACATTTTGTGGCCGTCGCGATGCGTCGGTGGTGCAATGGTTAGTGTGCGCGCCTCTTGTACAGGAGATCCCGGGTTCGATCCCTGCTCCGACCACCTTAAAATTTCTTTCGACGACGGTCACCTCGCTTAGTGACGGCGACACTATCGAGTACTTAGCCATGAAAAAGCTTCTCAAAATACCGTTCGGAACCGGTGAAAAACTGTAGGTCACAATCAGTGAGTATAAAACTATAAAGCGCACAGCTCATTTGGTTGTGAAAAGCTCTCCCCGATTCCTTCATGGGATATAATGGGAAACCATTTATTTTTTTTACATTTTGGTAAAATCCTCGGGATCCATTCCTCGTTGTGTAAGTTAACATTTTTTGACTATCAAGATTTATCCAATGCCGTTTTTCGTACACAGTTTACCAATCTGTTATTCGCATTACACCTATCTGTCGCTGCTGTCGTTGCGACTGACTGAAGCAATGCCATATGTGCAACGTTTTATCATCAGTTGCTATGTGATACTCGTCGTCGTACCTTGGTTTGTCTTGAACAATGGGTTTATAGACGCGGAAATGTGCTTCAGAGTCATCGGCAGTGGGTACCGTCAGCGCTGGTAAATGACTGAATTTTTTGTGTAGGCTGTGTCTACTTCTGGTTATTGCAGCTTGTCGATGCTTTCTTCGGTTAGTGAAAAAAATGTAAAGATCGCGGGTGGGATTCGAACTCACATTCGCTGGACGATGGTTACGATGTTTGTGAGCATCATCTTCAGCAGCGCCTAGCCCGTTAAGACACTACAGTGGGTATTCACACATGTCACTAACCGACGTCTTTTATCGTCTCGAGTGTTTATTTGGCACTACGCACACGCTGAAAAAAACGGCCTCTGTAACATATTATCCCAACCATATTCTGCAGGAATCATCACTTCAAACATTTATATGTTTGCAAGTCCCAAACTCAGGTATATTTAAATGCAAACATTGGCATGTTTACTGACAAAGATGTATGCTTTAACGTGGAAACATATGCGTGCTTCATCCCAAATATCCATATACTTACGTGGAAGCATACGCGGGGTTTCCCCCAAAACTCCATAAACTTTTTTGGAAACATACGCGTATTTTGTCCCAAACATAATAATATTTAGAAACGAATTATTCTTTCTTTATAATTAATTAATTAGTTATTATAATTATTTATAATTCTTTATTATAATTAATGATATCAATCTATATCCTCATTTATTTATACGCTGAAAAATATCGGACCCAGTAAAATATTGCAGGAAATATGTACATGTTTTCAAGCACTGTTTTCACGAATTGAAGATCTGCTACTTTTTTGTTTCTTTGTCGTCTATGTGGTATTTGCTTATATATACAAATATATATATACATATAGCAAACACAATGTGTTTGGGCACAAGCATAGTATATTTGCGACAAGCTACAAACACGTTATAGTTGCATCCCAACTACAAAGAGAAACAGATTTTTCAGCGTGTATATAAATAATTATTACAACAAGTTAAAAGATTTAAATGATTTTTACATTTACTTGCATTGAATGCATTATTTGTTTTGTTTTGAATCTGCTGCTGTGTTGTTTTTCGTTTCTTTGTTGTCTCTCACGTTTTTGTCTACAGAAGGTTTCAACTATGCGTTGGTACACAAACAATATACTTATATACAAATTTAGTTTATGCAAGACAAGCGTGCATTAATTACTTGTGTTTTTTTTTATTATTTTTCATAAATGATCCGCCATTCCGATTTTTTCAGTAGAGGTTCTCCAGTTACTCTCCTTAAAATCGTTTCTCACTTTGGTAGCACATATAAATATATGCGAAACACATAACCCAAAGCGACATCACAAACCATTAAACCATCCGATTGATTATTATTTTTTCACTGATCAAGCGCTTGTGGTAGCCTCTGTCTGTCTGAATACATGAAATTAAACGCAATACACCCACCAGCTCAAATAAGAAACACTGACTTCGCTTGCAATTTGCAAGCTCATTCAGGAATAGTATTTATGAATCACTCACTGAGAGAATAATGCAAAAATACAAAAACACACTTACAAAATATACACACTCGTTGTCCCTATTTTATTCTCTTGCTCTCGAGAGAGCATAAACAGTGCAACAAACACGGCTGTATTTATATCACAAACACAAATATATTTGGGTAACAAACACATATGTTATAACATATTGATCATTGTGTCTCAAACATGTAATATTGAATAGCAAACACAATGCCTTTGGTAACAAGTAAATTATAGTTGCGACAAGCTCCAAACTCATGTTTTATTTGCATCCAAACAACAAAAAACCATAGATTTTTCTGCGTGCACACGTTGCTTTCCTACTTACACGCACTGATTGTAGTTCTCGTTCTTTTTTGTTTAGCCCTACCATATGCTTCAAGTTTAGTTGTCTTAGATCCGAGTTATTTTAAATTTTGCAATTTCCTTTAAGGCTAAGAGATCATGTTTAATTCTTTTTGCATATGGCCGTATAAAATAAACAAACATACATATATTTAAACTTCCCTGAATTTAATTTTTTTCTACAATACGTGTATGTAAAGCTTCTTGTCAACTACGACAGTTTACACATCGCTAAGAATCCTTAACAGAACTTTGCACCCCATTTTCTCTCTGAGCAAAAAATGAAACAAACAAACACCGATTCGCAACATCATCATGTGTCAAATGGAAGACAAATGCTTGGTTAAGTCAATTAAATTGCGGTTATCAGATACAATTTATAAGGTTGTGATTTGGGAGGACGCGCGTTAATTTATTGGTCTATGGGCTCAACGCCACATATCTTCTGGTACGGAAATGTATCTAATTTAAGGGTAGTAAGGTTTAAAGTTTGCTGAACATAATACGTTGCTCTCGGCGTGGGAATCACTATGTATTGTTCATACTGTCGCATTTAGGCCGAAGTTTATCACGGTCAGGTTAGCGTCAAACTAATTCTCTGATCTTTGCCGTTTACACCACTAAAATTGAGATTAAATTGACATTTCAGGTGGAATTTCCGTGCTTCGGCCAACTCCACACCGAGACAAAATTATTAAAAATGACAGCACAACAAAAAAATTAAATTGATTTTTATTGATGTTGGCAGTTTTATACAAATTTTGGATGTTTTTGAAATATAAAAATGGTCTCCCATTACATCCCACGAAGGGATTAGGGAGAGGTTATCACAACCAGTGAGCTGTGCTCGTTCTAGTTTTACACTCACTGATTGGGACCTACAGTTTTACCCCGGCTCCGAACTGTATTTTGAGAATATTTTTCATGGCTAAATAGTCGCTAGAGTCGCCGTCACTAAGCGAGGTGACCACCGTCGAAAGAAATTTAAGGTGGTCAGAGCAGTGATCGATCCCATGTTTTCATGCACAGGAGCCGCGCGCACTACTATTGCACCACCGACGGCCTATAACTTTAAACCTTTAAAATTGGATCAGTCGGTCGAATCGGGTGAATCGATAAAATCGGCTCACTAAAAGAGCCAATTATATCGGCGGTAGCAGGAGCTACAAAAAATTGTCGGTGGCGGCGACAAGTCGGAAAATGTTGGACCGGCTTGCGTCTGTCAAACAGTTGATTTTGTATGTATGTTTTTATTATGGTTGAATGTTTATAGTAATTAACAGTGTTGCATCAAAATGTACACCAAATTTAAAATTTAACTTCAGGTTTTTTAGATTAAAATTGTGTGAGTAGCCTTTTGGGTTAGCGTTGGTTAACGGAGTTAACCTTCGAAATGCTTTATTCGTGGTCGATGTAAATGCCGTATAAGACCTCTAATTCCCCAAAATATGGTTTGTCAAAAAATTTTTTTCTTAACAATTTGGATGATTAGAACCAAGGAGAAAGGAGATTTACAAAGGTTTAAATATAATTCGAATCCCACTGCCTGAAGTTTTGGTACTATGACACGATGGCAGCAGTGCAATAAATATTTCTATAAACGTTGATCTTCTACATCAAAAGAATAAATCTAGTATTCCAGTCGATATTTTAATCGCTAAACAGAACCTCATGAACATGCAACGTTTTCAGTTTATCGAAATCGCTAAGGAACATCGGAAATCTGTTACTGTTACCTTGTATTCTTTTATTTAGATCCCCCAAAATTTGATTTTTTATAGTTTTCAATTTGTTTTGTCATGTGAATTTATTCAGTGTTACCAAAATATTCATCAATCGTGGAAAGCAAATTTTGGTCAGGTTTTAGTCGTCCTTATTTAACGTCCTTTGTTCGTCGTGAATCTTTTATTTATACCCTGTATTGTAATACGTGGCCGTCGGTGGTGCAATGGTTAGTGTGCGCGGCTCTTGTACATGAGATCCTGGGTTCGAACCCGGCTCTGACCACCTTCAAAAAAAAAAAAAAAAAAAAAAATTCTTTCGGCGGCGGTCACCTCGCATAGTGACGGCGACACTATCGAGTATCTAGCCATGAAAAATCTTTTCAAATTACCGTTCGGAATCGGTGTAAAACTGTAGGTCCCCATCAGTGAGTGAAAACTGGAAAGCGCACAGCTCAGTGATTGTGAGAAGTTCTCCCCAGTCCCTTCATGGGATGTAATGGGAAACCAGAAGAATTGTAATATTGTGTTATATTTTTGTTAAATAAATAAAGAACATGTATATAGCCATATATAACGGGTGGGCTAAAATTCACCATGGGGTTTAAAAATTTAATATATTTTCTGTCATATATATTTTTTTATTTTTTTTTCATATTATGCAAATGGAACCTGGAGAGTAAATAATGGAGAGATTAACAAAGAACCAGAATAATAGAATTTTATTATTTAATTCAGCGATCAGTTATTTTGACGCATAGAGCATATCGTTGACATTTTAACGTCAGAATTTCGCCCTCTGGAGCAATGATTCGTTGCTTAGTTCATCGTCACCATCGTTGCCTCGAACTAGTAGACCACGTTTAATTCGCACTACAGAAAATATTGAACGTTTAGAGCAAATCCTTAGCGAAATCTCGCACGTCACTACGGGGCGTTTAAGAAAAGATTTACTGTTATGCCCATATAAGGTGCAATTAGTGCAAAAATTACAACCCGCGTATCATCGGCAACGTCTAAATTTTGCAGTTTAATTTCAAAAGTTGGCCAGAAATGAAATCAACTTTATTGAAAATCTGAATATGAGTGATGAAGCTCATTTTCATTTGAATGGGTTTTTAATAAGCAGAAGTATAGGTTCTGGAACAAAACAGACCTGAGATGTGTGCCCACAGTGCCCAAGACACAATGCCACTTTTAAATCAAATTTTTGGAGTGTGAATAATTTCCAGAAATTCGGAAATTAATTGTCTAGCGCGATTGCCAGATTTGTCAGCACCCGACTATTTTCGTTGGGGTTATTTGAAGGAGCGACTATATGTGAATAAGACAATCCTTGAACTTAAGATAAACATTGTGGCAGAAATTCGAACACTACAGCCGCAAATTTTTCAACATTTTATGATAAATTCTCTAAGACGATCCCATCATTACGAAGTTGAAAACGGGGGCCATTTAAGTGACATTATTTTCCATACTTAGTGTAACAAAATTAATATTTTCAGTCTTTTTATAATCTGAAAATAAAAATAAATTAATATGTAAACAAAAAAGTTATTAAATTAAATTTAATTAAAAGTGTCCACCCTATACAAATTTATAATCGAATTATTAGTCAAACTCTGTGCCACTTCTATAAAATCTTGTTATAGTTCAGAAATGTATGTCAAAAAAAAGAATACTGGAGAAAGTCATATGCAGCAAATAATTATCCAGTCCTAAACTCAGTTTGGCTTGAGCTCCTAAAATGAAAATACCAGCGAATTCGACTGTTTTTCAAGATTTATTAAATATTCCCAATATTTCTATTGGGTTACTGACACTAGCCCGGTCATTCGAAAAGTGTATCACACAGAAATGTAACTGTGTGTTCTAAATAAACTAACTTCAAAACAACTGTAACCCTGTGAGAATGTCATTGCTGGAATAATGGATTTTCAGAATGGGAATTCACATATGGGAATTGCAAATAAACTTAATATACATATATACGATTGATGATCTATCCAATGGTATTAATTCTGACACAGTGAGTACAGTGAAAGCAAATCTTTACATCAAATCGATGATAAATGTTCAATTGTTCTTCATTGAAGTGATGCCAAATTTCATCAATTCAATGAAAAAGTTCTTAAATTTGAAGATTGCGCGTTTCTTCAACTTTTCCAGTGTCATTGAATTGATGATATTTTTTACATCAATATTTATCATTGGAATTTGGAATTAATTAGTGGGATCGATTCAAAATATGGACGTAGTGTTGAAAAATAAAGAGAAAGAGAAAAAAGTAGTAGAAAATTTAAAATAAGTACACAATAGGAAATAGTGCAATAGACGAAAAACATTATCCACGCATTATGATCACTGTTTATGAGGTCTTGTACCCTGTCATTTCATCGTTATCGCGCCATCGATTATTTTTCGCCTGAATTGGAAAACATGGACTTGGGCGACGTGTAGTGACAACAGGACGGTGCCACAAGCCACAGAGCACATGTTACCATCGATTTATTGAAGGGTAAGTTTGGTGAGTGTGTTATCGCAAGAAATGGACCAGTCAATTGGCCGCCCCGTTCGTGCGATTTAACGCCTCTCTACTTTTTTCTTAGGGGCTACGTCAAATCATTGGTCTATGCCCACAAGCCAACGACTTTGGAAGAACTCAGAGCCAATATTGAACGCGAAATAGCGGCCGTTACGGCCGAAATGTGTTACCGAGACATCGAAAATTGGGAACAACGAATCGACCGCTTTACACCAAGATTTAGCCTGGCTTCGAAAGAATTTTCCAGCTTTTATATGCTCTGAAGAATGGCCCTCTGGTAGCCCTGATCTGAACCCTCTGGATTACAAATTGTGGACCGTTTTAGAGAACATGGTCTGCCACAAAAGATACCCCAACATTAGTTCTCTTAAGACAACTCGGGTTCGTGCTGTAACCAATTTTCCAATGGATGAGGTACGTGCAGCTACTGATGATTGGCCAATGCGACTTATAGCGTTCGTGAAGGCCAAGGGCAGACATTTGGAATGAAACTTAGCTTTTTGTCTACAATACATATCAATAAATATACCAAAAAAAATGTGGTCCAAAAACGTTCATTAGTTTTTGTTTTATAGCCCAAAATATAAGTAAAAGTATTTATGACCCTTCTAAGTACATACATACATGTATGTAGTTTAGCGCCATCTAATTATAAATGAAGCGTTTGCGCCCCCTAGTATCAGCATTTGTACTTACAGTGTTACATGTGAAATATTTATAAAAATAAATAAATATATATATATATAATATTCTAATGAATGCAAGAATGCAATTGATAATGCATCAATAAATGTAAGAGCTAAGACAATCATCATCCTAAAAAAGTATTAAAATCGGAATTTAAGTTGTTTGAAGCAACTGGTTCAAATTTAGAACATTTATATACTGCAGTTTTGACTACAAAACCAACTTCTGTGATCGTTTTCTGTCGCAGGTAACTTTGCAACCCAAATAAGAAACAAACTTTCTCTAAATGCGCTTTGTGTATTAAAACATTCTTATAAGGAGCTTGAGACAAATAAATAGGTTTCAAAAACCTAAGAGTAATATTCTGTCGTAATAATTATTTGACTTAATTAATTTAACCTATGTACATTAGGGTGTCCCATCAATAAAAATTTTTTTGCTCAAGCTTTATTTCAAAAAATTAATAGCGTAAAGTATTTTTGAAATTTTTTGCAGATTTTTCGAAAGAGGTTTAGAGGTTGCACAAGTCGACTTTCTCCCAAAAATCGGGTACCCCGGACGTTTTGTGAATTTTACTTCAAACTCGGTCAATAACCACGATTTTGTTAGTTTGTAACTCAACACTTATACAGTAAATAGTCAAAACTTTAATTGTATATTCACAAACCACCAGATTCGGCAATGATTGTGCTCAATAAGGTAATTTTTTTTCGTAAATTTAGGGTAAGTTTTGTAAATAATGCTTTATATCTTTTAAAATTCCTACGAAAATGTAAAACACTAATGATGCGCATTAAACGACGTATAAATTCCAAGTAATTTAGTAAAAAAAATTTGAGTTTGCGGTTACTGTTCCAGAGTTACACCATTTTAAAGCCTTTCACCCATTGTGTGAAACTAATAATATTATAATCCGTTTGCTGTTTTTGCATCGGATTTGGTTTGAACATTGTATTATTGAAAAAATCTACATGTGGCGCTAATTAACGACAAAGAATTACTCGTGGCAGAAAATGGCCCCGGCATCATATTGTAGGAACCATATTTATGATGGCTTGCAAACATATATATATTTCCTGTAATATGTTGCTGGGACCGTTTTTTTCTGCGTGTACCCCTTTGTCGTTACTTAGCTCATGTAGATTTTTTCATGAATATAGTGGTTAGAGCAAATCCGATAAAATATTGGCAAAGAGTTTATAGTATTACTAGCAAACCCGGCAGACTTCGTCCTGCCAAAAAAGATACTTAATTAAAAGACGTATTTAAAAAAGCAAGCAAATTAAATAAAATTCTAATTAAATGGATTTTTTGTGAAAAATGTATTTATAATGAAAATACTTAATTTATTGTAATTCACAGTATTTCGTAAAAAACTGGATTTTTGGTTGTGAAGTCTCCATTATCTAGCATATATTGTTCATTGGAACTGTCGATAAATATCTTGACACCAGTATCAGACGTACAACGGCTAAGTGCTACATAAATTTGACCATGAGTGAAAACTGGCTTCGGTAAATGTAGAGCAACCTTTTTCAGAGACTGCCCTTGGCTCTTGTTAATCGTCATTGCAAACGCTAAGCACAATGGGAACTGAAAACGTTGAATTTTGAACGGTAACACGCTGTCTGAGGAAGTAAGTTTGATCCGAGGAATGAGTACTCTATTCCCACGACTTGAACCTGTTAAAACCTCGCAGTCCACTGAGTTGTTGTGCATTGCAATCACTCTTAATGGTGTTCCATTGATCAAACCTTTTGAGGTGTGCAAATTTCTCATTAATTGGACTACAGCACCAACCTTTAATTTCAAATTGTGACGCGGGAGTCCACTCAGTTCTATACTGTTCAAATATTCTGTTGGGAAATGCAGAGCATCATTTTCATCATCAGATACTATTTCGTCCATGCTAATATAGTTTCTCTCTGGGAAATAATCACTATTCATTCTAGATAACACCATGTTATTTATGATGTTACAGTCTTCGATCCGCGGAGCAAGAACTGCATAGTCAGCAATGTCACTTGAATTTAGAATTGATTCCAAGTCTCCGTATACATAGTCAACAGATGATCCTGTACCAAGTAACTTATTCGGAAAAATATAATTACCACCTATTGTTTGGTGTTTCGGCAGCGTTCCATTTCCAACAGTAAGTAAGTATCTTGCAAACTCATCTTGTCCTTCATTAACACGCATATTTTGAGTCAAGTATAACTTACGAACAAAACGCCACAGAGGGTTTAATTTTAAACAATTTTCAACCGTTGTTGATCGGCTTCCATGTGGTACTACAGGGAGGGTTTGACGGAAGTCTCCGCAAAGCAGCACAAATTTTCCTCCAAATGGTAGTGAAGACTGGTTTGTTATAGTATTTGCCAAATCGTGAAACAGACGATTGATGACTGTGAATGAAGCAGATGACATCATACTTGCTTCGTCTATTATTACCATTTTTGCAGACAACAGTTTTTGTCCATGTGGTGAGTTTGGTGTTACCGAAGAAACAGAAGTGTCAAAAATTGGAATAGGTAGTTTAAACTGATTGTGCAACGTCCTTCCTCCTTCAACTAAACTTGCTGCGATTCCTACGAATGCAACAGGTAAAACAACCTGATTTTTCCACTGGAACTCTATGGTGTAAATTCGACTTTGCCAAAAATTTCCTTCTTTCTGATGTCGTTGATCAGGCCGCTCGTTTGATGACTGCTTATGTTAGAGATTCTCTTTTATCTCAGGCCAGGTTGGATTACATGTAAAAGTGATGAAGAGATCTGGCTTGCCAAATTCGCGAACAATCGCCATTGCATCCTGGTATTTTTCTTGCATGTTTCTTGGGCTTCCGATGAATGAAGATGGCAAAATTACCATTTGACCGAACCTTTGCTCTCCATTACTCTCACGTTGGTGAATATAATCCATTACATTCATGTAACATTCTGCTCTAAGCAGAATTTGTTGTGATCTAATAAATGCTAAGCGTTCACCTTCGATACGCACATACAAATCAACAATCCACTGCAAGAAAAGTTTTTCCTGAAGAATGTATTATAGAGAATCCGTCCCTTATAGCAAGTCGATAGCTGACGAACTGAAGCATTGTGAGCTTGTTCCTTGATACTGTTGCATTTGCTTGGAAATGCTGCAAATTTCTGGTCCAACCTCTATCACCGGTGGGAAATAATAATGGATACGCCATGGGGTCTAAATTCGGACTGTGTGATGGTATTGTTTGCGCTTGACCTATTTTTGGATGAACTACAATATCGCGTTCAGATTCCGGAATTCCTTCTGGAGAATTCTTGAAGTTTGCTGCAACATCAGAAACAGTAGCGTCATTGTATCTCTGAGCGAAAGGATTCGTTTGTGACAAATCTGAGGAAAGCTGGTCCATAAGAGCAGGATCACAGCCATTGTTTGCTTCTGAATTCATTCGTTGAGCAGCAGCAACGTCTACATCGTAATAATATGTTTGTGCATACCTTGCTGTTTGATTTGCTTCTGGTACAAAAGAGCCTAAGCGATGAAGAACTTGGCCATGAATCTTATAGAAGAATGGACCACTTGATGCTGTTTATACGTTAGCGCTTGTGCTAATCATGGATAGAGCAGCGTTGAAAGACCTGATCTTGGCTCTATAATTCTTGCACTTTGAATCGTTACAACAGTCTTTCAATCAAGTTGTCTCTTCTTAAAGCTGTTATTTTCACTTTGCCTTTGTGACAACACGTTGAACCTTTACTGCCATCAATTTCATTCGAGAAATGCATAGCTTGACATTCAACACATTTCTTGTTCAGAGGACCTAAACTATGTTGAGGAACTGTTGAGAAATCTCTTAATCGACGTCTAGTTTGTTGTCGACTGGTTCTGGTGGATCTTAAGAATCTACCTGTTGGACGTGACCGCACTTGTCGGGGCATTGTTATGAATTGTAGTTTAATTGAATTATATACATAAATAAACAGAGAACATTGAAAATCTTTGCGCTAAACCTGTCACTCACTAAACCTGTCACTCACTGAAACTCCCCACAAAGTATATGCCTGTTTTTAGTGAGTTGAAATTATATTTAGTTGGGACAGAAACCGATGACAAATTTGCCATTTCACCACCAATGTAAATTCACCAGTTCAAATGATGCCACTACCGCCGGTAGATGGAGGGATTAAGGATTAATTAAATCCGGTTTAAATCACTGTTGGAATTAACTTTTGCTAAATTTTAATGCTTAGTGCACCCCTTCAGACCACTACCTTTCCAACGGTGTATCGCACTTGACTGTGCGACCTTTAGTTTAGGAGGAGAAGCGGTTACAATAATTACACTATAAACACCTTAGCGTAATATATATATAGATTAGTTTCATGCAATAGGTAAAGAATTTTAAAAAGTGCATATATACAAAAGTAGTATTTTAAATAAAGCTTTTATAATATTTTTTTTCTCTCAATTCCCAGAGTAACAAATTCCCGTGAACAAAAAACCAAAAGCAATTCCAAAAGCAACAATTAATATTCAACTTTATTTCAACTGATCCTTGGTCCAGTAAAAAAATTCACGTTTCTCCGCTGCATACAACTTTACCCAATTACGCTCTCCCCCCAAATACTCGTATGCTTCCACTGTTATAAACCACATCGTCGCTTCGTCCTTCCTATCTGATAAAGAACCTTACCTTACCACATCTCATTCATTCTTATTTGTGATAAATACACTTGGACTACAAGTGAAGATACTCACGACAAAGGCTCATGCAATGGGAAAAATGTCGACAGTACTTAACATAACAAATTAAGTGCATTTACGTTTTCGCATGTCTATGTGTCTTTAATCATTGGGCGGTAAAAGAAAATATATATATTTTTTTAATACACACGAATGTTGTATGTATTACTCATGTCGACAAAATTCAAGATATATTGTAAAATACATCCTTTATTTATTATATCTTAAGTAAAGTTTTTATAGGGATTTAATGCGCTGAACAAAAGTAATATAATAATATAATTTTAATAATGTAATATAATATTAATAATATATAATATTAGTAATATAATATAATTTAACAATAAAAACATCACATGAGGTGTAAGGAGACACTCGGTTGGAACGAAGTTCCTTTCGCCATATATTATGTATTAGTTAGTTTCAACACGCCTAAGGCGCCCGTTGAAAAATGCGATTATTTAAATGGTTCTTTAAGAAAATATACTTTTTGTAAAATGATAAACTTTTTTAAAAAAAATTTTTTTTATAAAATGTATTTTTACAAAAAAAAAATATATTATTAGGTCCTTTTTGTAAGAGTATGTATTATATTTTCCCGAAAAGGTAATTTTTTTAAGTGAGGTACTTCTCTCATTAAAAACGATTTTTTTAAGAAAATGTACTATTTTTAAGAACATGTACTTTCTGTAAGAAAAAGCCATAAGAGTATGAACTTTTTTACAAAGAAGTACTTTTTTGAAAACAGGTACTTTTTAAAGAAGTGGTACTTCTTTTAGGAAAGGGTTATTTTTTAAGAAAATGTACTTATTTTCAAAAAGGGCACTTATCTCAAGAAACGAAAACAAAAGGTATTATTTTATTTTTAAAAAATGGTAATTTTAAGAAAATGAATTTTTGTAAGAAAATTTATTGTTGTAGGAGAAGGTATTTTTTTAAAGAAAAGGTTATTATTAAGAAATGTTAATTTTTTTTAGAATTGGTCCTTTTTTTAAGAATAGGTACATTTTTAAGAGTAAGTACTTATCACACGAAAAGTTATTTTGTTTCACAAAAAAGGTACTCTTTAAAGAAAATTTAGTGTTTTAAGAAAATGCAATTAGTTTTAAGAAAATATACTTTTTTAAGAAAAGGCCCTTATTTAAAAAATAAATATTATTTAAAAAAAAGGTACTTTTTGTAAGAAAATTTACTTTTTTTGAGCAAAGGTATGTCTTTAAGATAATATATTGTTGATGTGTTAACATCTGTATGGACGGGTAGGGCAATCTATAAAAGTGAGCACATGCAAACAACACACAGCGTTAGCATCACATACCTGGTTGTGTAACAATTGTCTCTGCCTGAAAATATGTAAGTATGATGGTATAGATGTTGCGGCAGTGAGCAAACAAGCAGGTCGTCGCTGCCAAAGGATATTGAATAAAATAGTATAGAAAAGAAACATTGATGCATATTGTTTTATGTAATAACATTGTCGAAATGTTGCATTTATATAGAAATATTACATAAAGAGAATAAGACTCGTTTATGATCTTTTACTCAGACTCTCTACATGAGAGCGGAAAAAGAGTGCAATAAGTTCTCTATACTATTCATTGTAGAAATATAATAGTAGATGCAGTACGACAATAAATCCAACAAGCCAAAACCAACAGGCATTTTGTTTTTGCTCAGTGCCTGTATTGTGTCAACTCAGCTGATTGAAAAATTAAAACTATTCTTTTTTTTTATTTGCCAGTGTAACATTTACTAATGTGTTCATATAAATCGAACAGTTACCGAAATTTGGTGGTGGTCGCAAAAGACGTACGATCCCGACAATGAATATGGGGAAGAAGAATATACAATGGGAGTCTCCTCCGAGGGTAAGTCAACAAATTGAAGTTAAGATGAAGATGAAGACATACCCTCAGCGATAAAGACTCAGAACCAGAAGGCGAACCACCACGCAAGAAAGTAAATGGGGAAAACGAAATGGAATAAATTAATGCGTTCATCGACCTTTATGACCTATGTCTTATTTTGTTCATAGGTTATGTGACTTGACACGAAAGTAATAAGACTTGACACTTTTTCCCGTTTTGGATTTTTAAAAAATAATTAATAAATATAAATTTTTTGGGCAAAAAATTATTTTTCTCTTAATAAATTTATTTATAACTGCAATACTGTTGATTATGTGGAGAAACAGTATATCAGCTGATTAAAGGAATTGTAGTTCTCAATTTTTCCAAGTTTTTGCAGCAAAGTAGCACCAGTCGTTCTCGAGTTATGTCAAACAAAAGAGCCGCAAACGTGACAAATTCTCTATATGATACTTATTAACTTCAAATCGCTATTTCTGGATTCCTAGGCACGTACAACTTTTATTTTACCGACATGACTTTTCTCGGTAGTCAGAACCCCCGCTGATTTTGGCTCGCACAGTGTAATGAATAACATTGTCCTACACTATTACTGTCGCTTATTACTTTTCTATACTACGATATAACAACGTTGCATTAAATTCAAATTTATTTATTCTGTAAGAACATCCATGTAAGTGTAAGAACATCCATGAAGCAAATGTCAAGGTACATAGATTAACTTAGTACATATATTAACTAACTATTTCACATTTATTTTATTTTTTGAAAGCAGATGCGAACTACCGAGGCGGGGGCTTAATTGTAACCGCTCAAAAGGTGCTTATTGAAGAGCTGCTTACACAAAAAACTGCCTCTGTAGCATATTGTCCCAAACATATTCTGCAGGAACCCTGTATTTGTTTGGAACACACGTCAAACATTTATATGTTTGCAAGTCCCAAACTCAGTTGGATTCATATGCAAACATTAGCATGTTTGCTGACAAATATGTATGTGTTTACGTGGAAACATAAGCGTGCTTCATCCCAAACATCCATATACTTACGTGGAAGCATTCGCGTGTTTCCCCCAAACCACCATATAACTAATTACGTGGAAACATATGCGTATTTTCATCCAAACATACTAGTAGTTAGAAACGAATTATTCTTCCTTTCTTTATTTATTATAATTACTTTTAACAATATATATCCACATTTATAAATAATTAATAAAAAAATTTTAATATTTACATTCTACATTTACTTGCATTGAATGCATTACTTTTTGATGAAATGAGAATCGGCTACTCTTTTGCTTCTACTTTCTTTGTTGCCTCTCAAGTTTTTCTTTTCAGATGGTTTCAACTATGCGTTGGTTGTCATTATGCGTTGGTACACAAACAATAATCTTGTTCATGCAAGACAAGAGTGTATTAATTACTTGTTTTTTTTTTTATTATATTTCACAAATGGTCCGGCATTCCGAATTTTTCAGTAGAGGCTTGGGCAGAAAAAGGGATTCATGTTGTTGCCCTCTGCAGTTTCTTTCTTGTAAATAGTTTCTCACTTTGATAACACATATAAATATATGCGAAACACTTACACTTACAAAATCCAAAGCTTCATCACAAACCATTTAACCGTCCAAGCCCTCGTTTATTCGTTTTTGACTAATCAAGCGCTTTTGATGTCCTCTGTCCGATGAACCATTGATGACTGAATACAAGAAACTAATGCCCCTATTACGGTTCTCAACTTTTGTGTGAGTTTGGTCGTAATCGATGAATTGGCATTGCCGTTCTCAAGTCAACGGCCGACTCAACTCAACTGAACAACAGCTGATTTTTTGGTTGTGTTCACCTACTTTTATCGAATTGCCTTTGACAACTCTGTGCCAGTTTGGTCGACAAATGCGCTAAATTTACACCACTGCTTGAGAGCAGTTGAGTTTATAGTTGTGGGTGTTTTTAAGTTGATAAGAATGGAGAGATCGTAAGAAGATATTATTTTGGCTTCAAATTATAATTTTCATTTATCATTTAAACATTTTAATTTAACTATAATATATTATATATTCAGAAGTATCAAAATCACAAAGAATGCTAAGTTTGAGAAACTTGTCCAGCTAATGGAAAGTAATCCAGCCGTTGCCCTTGGAAAACCACAATTTAGCACCGCGCAGAAAAAAGTGCGAGAAATATGGGAAGGATTTGCTGTGGAGTTAAATAGTTTAGGACCACCGTCCAGAACATGAATGAATGACAACGTGTACGTGCAAATACATACCTTGCACTGGGCAGCTCAAGAAGGTTGTATTCAGCACGAATATTTCATCTATATTCGCGTTTTCGACTCCATCTTCATAAAAAAAATTTATGCTACTTATGTCCATTTCGATTTTGAAAGCACAACACAATTGTTAACTTCTTTTATTTTAAAATAAATCAGCTGTTTTACTTGTCAAAATTGATATTTCGAGCTGGTAACACCATACCAATTGCAACCAAAAACAGTTGTGAAAGATAGATAAGTTTGGTAAAAGATAAGTTTGGTAGTGTTGAAGTTGTGTCGTCTCTACGGCGGCCAATCTAAGTTGAAGGGTGAACGGTAATAGGGGCATAAAACGCAATACATCCGGTAAAATAAGAAAAACATCATCATCAGAAATTTACCCAAACATTCAGGAATAAATATGACTCACTCACTGAGAGAAGAATGCAAAACTACAGATTCACACTTACTAGAAGACACTCGTTGCCCCTTGTTTATTCTCTTGCTCTCGAGAGAGCATAAACAATGCAAGAAACATGGCTGTATTTGTATCACAAACAGCGACATATTTGGGTCGCAGACACATATTTTATAACATTTTAATCATTTTGTCTCAAACATGTAATATTGAATCGCAAATACAATGCGATTAGAGCACAAGTATATTATATTTCCGACAAAATCCAAACGCATGTTATATTTGCATCCAAACAACAAAAAACGACAAATTTTTCTACGTGCAGGATCAGGATTTAATAATTTTTTCGGTTATAAATTTTTTTAATTTTTTTTTTTCAAATTATAAAATATACACAATGGAATGGATTATAAAATATACAAATTATCTTTTTGATATTCGGTAGCAAATTCTTCGTTACAATAAGGAGATTTTAAATATAATATTCTGAAATCCTAAATACTCCCCTTAATACATTCATAACTATTATGCATTCGTCAAATATCCGGTCAGAAGTTTATAATTTCTGTCATTATTATCATTTGTTTTGTAATCCGCCGAACTGTGCATCGTCATTAATTTTTAGGCACTTAGTATCGCACGCTTCTTCATCTCATTTCTATAAACAAATATATTGCATTATTGTGTTTTATTTTAGGAAATCAGCAATCAGTGTTTTACAACGTTACAAGAAGTTTCACAAACATAATATATCTCCTCTTCCTCTTAGTAATCACACACAAATTACCAATATTTTGCATTTTAGTATATTTTTTCACATTTTTCATTTAATGCCTGGCGAAATAATGACATTTACAATAGCAAGCCAACAAAAAAGAATATCCTTATTTTTGTTGTTTTGTTTTTGTAGTTCTCTGTTTTTGCAATGAGTTAAAATTAATTTGCATGGCATTTTAATTAAAATAGTTCTGCGTACAGCAGATGGTATTGCCAACTTCTTTTTTTGTGCATAATTGCTTTTAAGTAGGTACATTGTTAATAAATTAAGTGGATGGGGAAGGTATGACAATCAAGCCCAAATGGAAGTTTACAATAGAAGCTATAGCTATATGTTTTTTAAGACAACTGTTTGCAAAATACTACATACTCATGAGGACAAAGGAAACAGAATATATATGTCTATTCGTAGAAAATATATAATTTTCGTTCTCAACACAGAACTAAAGGGTTTTTGAACAGAGACGCTACAAAAGTAAATCGATAGGGACAGCAAACGACGCCATATTTTTTCCCGCTCTTTTGACACTTGTCTTCAGTAAGGTTTGCCATTTCATCATGGAAAGATATACGAGCCAACAACGAGTCGAAATTATTAAAATTTACTACCGAAATTTGGAGTCAGTGGCCTCAACTTTAAGAGCGCTACGTCCAATTTATGGTCGTCATAATCGTCCTACCAGATCAACAATTGAGCGTCTAGTGGAAAAATTTGAATCCACAGGCACAGTACAAAATGTTCCCGTGCCAGTGAGACAAAGAAGTGCCCGTAGTGTCGAGAATATTGCTGCCGCTGAGGCTTCAGTTCAAGAAAGCCCAAATGTGTCTCGTCGTTCTCAAGCGTTGGGCATCTCTGTGATGTCGTTACGGCGAATTTTGCGAAAAGATCTTGGCCTACATCCTTACAAGATCATATTGACGCAAGAACTGAAGCCGCTTGACCACCATACGCGTCGTATGTTCGTGAATTGGGCTGAGCAACAACTTGAAAATGATTCGGATTTGCATCGGAAAATCATCTTCAGCGATGAGGCTCATTTCTGGCTGAATGGCTTCGTCAATAAGCAAAATATGCGTTATTGGTCAGACAGCAATCCACACGTAATCCATGAGTCATCATTTCATCCCGAAAAAATTACGGTTTGGTGCGGTTTATGGGCCGGCGGCGTCATTGGGCCGTACTTCTTCGGTGATGATCAAGACCGGCACATTACTGTGAATGCGAATGGCTACCGTTCAATGATAACCGAATAGTTTTGGCTCCAATTGGATAATGTGGACTTGGAGGACATGTGGTTCCAACAGGACGGCGCCACAAGCCACACAGCGAATGCCACAATCAATTTATTGGAAAACAAGTTTGGTGAACGTGTTATCTCACGAAATGGCCCAGTCGATTGGCCACCTCGGTCGTGCGATTTGACGCCGTTGGATAATTTCCTGTGGGGTCAAGTCTATGGTCTATGCCAACAAGCCAGCGACGATTGATGAACTTCGTACTAATATCGAACGTGAAATTGCAGCAGTATCGGCCGATTTATGCTTGATAACCGTCGAAAATTGGGTCCAGCGTCTGGATTTCTGCCAGCGTGCCCGTGGTGGCAATGCAAAAGAAATCGAGTTCCATACATAATGGCATCGAACGTACTTTCACAGGTATAAAGAATTTCATTTGTATCTAAAACCGGTTTTGTTTTATTTAAAAAAAACTTTGGTAGCGCTCTTATTGAAAAACCCGTTATGTTCAACATTGTGTTGGTTCTTTTCCGATGAACCACAGTGTAACACCGTAGAGCTAATAGGTGTGGCTTAATATGATATGCCTTTTACTTCTGGAACCCGCCTATTTTAGGTCCCCAATGCGGAAAAAAATTTTTATGGGAGGGGGTAAAACACACGATTATAAGCACAAAATGTAAAAGACAAATATTAGGGGATAATCCTATTTTAGTCGTTATGGTCCTCCGAAATTCAGATATATTACGGGTTACTATGTATTAAATATCTCGCTTAGTTATCGAAATATCGGCCATTGAAATGTTTAAAAGTTGTTAGATATTTTTTATTTAATTTTTTAAGCTTAAGACCATCTATATCTCTATAAATAGAGATATAGTTTGTTAAAAAAGAAGATGTTTTGCAAATGCATCCTCATGATTCCTGGCAAACCGTATAGCTATTTCAGATCTAGCTACAGATCTTCATCAGCAGTTGTTTAAAAAACTGTATCTCTATTTATAGAGATATAGATGGTCTTAAGATTGAATAATGAAATAAAATGTACCCATAAAAAAGGTCGAATAAATAAAAAAAAGCAATTGTTTTTTCATTTTTTATTTTATATATATTTATATTATTATATTATATTATGTATTATATTATATATTATATTATATATTATATTACATATATTTTTTCCGCAAAGCAATAATTTTTTCTGATAGTAAGTCAGAAGGGAAACGTGTAAAATTAAATAAATTTTTTTTCGATAACTAGCTTAGGTTTTCGAATGTTGATTATTTAAAAAAAATATATCAAAAATTTTAAAAGTGATCCCAAAACATAAGTTTATGACAGGTGATCAGAATATTATCGAAAAAGTAAAAAAAATCGATAAGTCGCATAGTTATCGACATGTGGAATGTTGAATTTAATAAATGTGGTTTTTAAATTTTTCACTCAAAATGTAGTGTATGTAAAATCAAAAAATTAATTGAAACAAATGCAAATTTCGATAACTTTTTTAGTCATCGAAATATTTGAGGTGAAACTTCACTTTTAACATATCGTCGGCTTAACCTGCAAACCTGCTAACTCGCTTTCAGCATATTATATTATATTATGTAAAGGGTCCGCCATCTAACGTTTTTTTTCAACTGGTGCTTATTTCGTGAATGGTAACACTTAGCTCATGTCTGATTTGACAGATAACACTGTGATAGTTTTTGACCCGAAAAAAATGAACTTTGATGAATCCTTTTCGAACTATTAGGGGGGAGTCCCCTGAGTGCGAAAGTACATTTGGAAGTGTCAGATTGGCTCCAGTTTTTGAGAAATCGGTATATATGGATATAGCTAAGTCTGCGCTATTTAAACAAATTTTACCGGCCATAGGCCAATTTTTTTTTTGGCCTAAAAGGGCTTAAAAAGCTTATTAAAATAGAAAAAACAAATGTTTGCGCCCGCTCCAACTTCTTGAGATATGCGCCTTTAAAGCTTTAGTATATAATTGGCCATATCTCACATATTTGTGGTCCGATCTGGTTCCGGTGAATATCATTAGAAAGACCATTAAAAACTCTTTAGACCTGCATATAAATATATTACATTTTATTAACCCATTGGGGACAAATTAAAAAATACGATTATTTAACCTCACTTTTTTGCTAAAAATCTGATTTCTACCGAGATTCAGGTTGTAGGCAAGACTTCAGGCTTTGTTTTAACGTATAATACTTCGCATTAACCCTTCTAAGACCGGAGTTGGATGATGAAGATTAGCATTATATTTATGTAACGGTTATTTTTAAAAATTTTTCATTTCTTTGAATTAATTAACTTAAAAAAAAAAACGAAAAAAATATATAAAAGTCCAATATTTTGATTTTGAAGCGTAACTTGAGGCCTATGCTAGGAAAATAAATAAAATTTTGGAAAAAAGTAAAAAAACTTTAATTTTTTCTTGTATTTCAAACTTTGAACATAAATATCTCCGGTCTTCGAAGGGTTAATGCGAAGTATTATACCTTAAAACAAAGTTTACTAGGGCTGTTTTTTGAGAAAATCAGATTTTTAGCAAAAAAGTGAGGTCAAAAAATCGTATTTTTTAAATTTGTCCCTAATGGGTTAATAAAATGTAATATATTTATATGCAGATTTAAACAGTTTTTAAAGGTCTTTGTAATGATATTCACCGGAACCAGATCGGACCATAAATATGTGAGATATGGCCAATTATATACTCAAGCTTTAAAGGCCCATATCTCAAGAAGTTGGACCGAGCGCAAACATTTGTTTTTTCTATTTTAATAAGCTTTTTAAGCCCTTTTAGGTCAAAAAAAAATTGGCCTACGGCCGGTAAAATTTGTTTAAATAGCGCAGACTTAGCTATATCCATATATACCGATTACTCAAAAACTGGAGCCAATCTGACACTTCCAAATGTACTTTCGCACTCAGGGGACTCCCCCCTAATAGTTCGAAAAGGATTCATCGAAGTTAATTTTTTCGACTATCACAGTGTAATTAGTTTTATCCTTCCGCTGAACGAATATGGTTGTGTATACGCTTGAACAACGCTGGGAAAATTGGGGACAATGGGCCTGCGATCGATTTACAGAAGATACCGATTTTGCCAAAAAAAATCATCTTTTCAGATGAAGCTCATTTTGATCTTGGCGGGTATGTAAACAAGCAAAATTGTCGCATTTGGGGCACAGAAAACCCGCACGCATACATTGAAAAGCCGATGCACCCAAATCGAGTCACTGTTTGGTGCGGATTTTGGTCCAGAAGCATAATTGGGCTATTTTTCTTCGAAAATGAGCAAGGAGTGGTCAATTCCGATCGTTATCGGGCCATGTTGAACGAATTTTTGTTCACAAAAATTGAAGAGGAGGATATTGGCCACATTTGGTTTCAACAGGACGGCGCTACGTGCCGCACAGCCGAAGCTACACTCGATGTTTTGCGCCCTGTTTTTGAAGATCGCATTATCAGCCGCAGAGCTGATGTCGTTTGGCCACCCCGAAGCTGCGATTTGACACCGTTAGACTAGTATTTGTGGGGTGCCCTCAAAGATAAGTGTTAGGCCGACAAGCCAGAGACAATTGACGCTTTAAAGGACAATATTCGTGAAGCCATTGGTGAAATACAGCTGCACACAATCGATAGTGTGCTTAAAAATTGGACCGATCGTGTAGGCTACTGCATGGCCAGCCGAGGCAGCCATTTGAATGAAATTATTTTCCATTATTAACCGAAAGGATTGTACTTTCAAATAAAAAAAGATCTTTGAGAAAATATTCAGTAGTTTTTTTTATAGCATTTTCAAAATAAAAAGTTATTTGGCGGACCCGTTATATTATTATATTATATTATTTATATATTATATATATATTATCAAACCTTTTTACCCACTTCAAGACTCAAATTAAAGAAAAAGTACATGCTGGTCAACGAGGCGTATTTTTTTCTACCATACGGCATCAAAATCTCAATTTACTTAAAAAGTTGATTTAGCAGGTTTGCAGATTAAGCCGGCGGTATCGATATTTTTGATACGAAATTTTCTCCGACAATAATGTGAAAGTTTATTTATTTATTTATTAGTTTTTTGAACATTATTTGTTCAGTCAATATGACAACGTATGAACCCAATGGCATTTCTTTAAATTTTTAGAAAATAATTTTTTTAAAATAATTTTTTATTTTCTTCTCAGTTATCGATAACTCAGTTATCGACCAAAACACAAAAATCGCCCCAAACAATAATTTTGTATGATAATCTCCCAAATATTTTTATTTAACAATTTGTGATTAGAATAGTGAGTTCTACCTCCACTTGAGCTTGATAGTGCCACTTTCATCCTTTACAAATACTTATAATAATAGTTTGACTATATTTTAACAGTTGGCTTAATATTTTGATCATATTTACAGCATTAAATATTTTCTACTTAATTGAACAATATTTAAATTAAACCAATATCTAATCATTGGTTGACTACGAAATTGGTAAATAATCAACAGTTAAATACATTAAGCGGTGTCATTTCAACATTTACTCTGGCAGTTTGTGGTTAACAGTAGGCTGATATAGAAATTATCATTGTAATAAATATACATCATCGTAAATATAATGCGTCGCAAAATAAATGACAAACTCACATGTCATGTACATACTAAATACTCTCATACTTGATTAAGACCAATCACAATTGTTTAATGGTAGTTTTATTTGATGCTGCCATTGTAGATAATATCTATAATAATTTGTTCTTAAGGGCCACCAAGATCCAATAACAAAAGTTACATTCATTTAATGCTATTATCTATCTCAAGAGTATAGTGAGTTATATGGAGGGGTTGTCCAATGGTTCCTCCTTTAGCTGGCTTATCATGTGAACACCCCCACTTGTAATTTGTGCTTCTTATGTGTTAGTTACGAGTATTGTTATCTTAGAAGCTGCAGGAGGACACTTGAAGGACTCATGTTTGCGAAGGCAAACACAAAAATGCTCGATAGTTGTAGATATAAATTGTTTTATTATAATTTATGTTGTTATTGAGAATACCTTATTGTTACGCTGGCCCCTTGAGATTTTGATAATGTTTACTTTAACCAATATCCAAGGATTATTTCTAACCCCTTTAAAAGTCTGCCATTGTTTTCTCTTTCCTTTCGCCAGGAAAGGAACCCGTATGAAAGAGAGTAGTTTCAAAAAAATTTGAATTTAACAAAACTGGTGTTTTGCGTGTACTGAAAATTAAATTGAATTTAATATTAATTTATTTGGAAGGAAGTCTCTGGGAATAATTCTCGACAGAAAACTGTCTTGGAAACCGAATCTGGAGGAGAGGGAGGCACACAAGTATATTATATTTGCAACCAGTTTCAAACGCAAGTTATATTTGCATCCAAATAGCAAAAAAATACAGATTGTTGTGTTTGTATATATATTTGGATCACAAATACATATATTATAACACATTAATCATTGTGTCTCAAACATGTAATATTGAACAGCAAACACAATGTGTTTGCACACAAGTATATTATATTTGCAACGAGTTTCAAACACATGTTATATTTGCATCCAAACAGCAAAAAACGACAGATTTTTCTGCATGTGGTTCTGCAACTGTGGTCACTTCATTAGATCACTCTGTCCAGTAAGACGACAGTGCAAGCATCGTATTAAAGTGCACGTAATATGTATTTATAATGGGAAATATTGAATATTAATTCTTGTGTGGCAAAAAATAATAATATATTCCTGACGATGCTACCCAATGGGTAGCGAAATATTGAAGAATAAAATAATTTGAAATATACCTAGCGCTCGAATTTAATTTTATATATAATCATTACATTTTAAATTAAAATATGTTATATATAAAAAATTAAAAACAATTTTAAAAATTATAATCCAAGAGTGGAAATAAGAACTAGTACTATACATACTACTATAAATCGTGTAAGTTGCGAATTGAGCTTTTAGTGTCGAGTAATGTCTGTATAAATCCAAACAACTTTTACAGATCATGATCACCAAAATCAGGCTCTGGGTTTCTCTAAAACAAAATATTAAAAATTATTCGGAAAAAATGCGAGATTTTGGAGAAATTATTCTGCGCCTTGCTTCAATACAATATGATCATCAGCTAAAACAAAATATATACAATTATTTTGAAAAAATCGGCCTATTGTTTCACTGCGGCGCACACTGCTCCGTTTCATGGACAAAACTCAGATATCTGATTTGGTTGGAATTGAATTTTTTGGTATCGTTTTAAAGGTAATAGCGTATCTAAAAAAATCAGCAAAGATTTTTTCACGGAAATAAATTTTTTGTCTTCCAGAGCAATTCAAAGTGAGCGATTTTTAGGGTAAAATAGATGAATGTAAATATTGTTCAAAAATATATTTATGGAAGAACTTAAATTATGTTCTATTTTTCTTTTGTATATGTAAGAAGCGGTACAAATTTTGTTTTTGTTTTTATTTCGTATAAATATTAAAAAAAAATTTTAATTGATTTTTAAAAATTTACTTTTTCAAGATGAATATTTGAAAAATTCTCATTTTTGATGGCAAAAAAAAACAAAACATCATAAAATTCGGTGAAATATTTTTTCATGATAAACTAGTTTAAACTTTAATCTATTGCAAAAATGCAAAATCGTCTCCGCTTTGTTCCGCTTCTTTTTATGTTTCAGCTTTTTAAAAAGTGCTTAAAATTACTTTTTTACTTGTTAGTCAAATACGAATTATTTTGTAGGAGATTATTTTTACTTTACTTAGTTAATAAATTAGTTAATAGTTAGTTTATAAATATTTGCAAATATCAAGCGCTTTTGATATCCACTGTCCGATGAACCATTGACGACTGAAACTGAAACGTAATACATCAGCCAAAATAAGAATCATTAACTTCTTCAATTTACACGCACATTCAGGAATATTTATGATGCAAAAGTACTGATGCGAAAGTAATGCAAAAGTACTGATACACACTTACGAGATAGACTCTCTCGTTGTCCCTCTTTAACTCTCTTGCTCTCATGAGGTCATAAAGAGTGCAACAATAGATATATTTGGTACGCAAACACATATGTTATAACATATTAATCATTGTGTCTCAAACATGTAATATTGAATAGCAAACAAAATGTGTTTGGACACAAGTATATTATATTTGCGGCAAGCTCCAAACAGACGTTATATTTGCATCCAAACAACAAAAAACGATAAATTTTCGAGATTTTTACAATTTGTATGGGAGGTACCAGAATTCGTTATCCGATTTACTTCAAATTAGGCATACAATTTTCTGCATTGAAAATCATTGCCAAATTTTAGTTAAAATCTTTTTATCCGATAGGGTGTTACGCCAGACTATACATCATCGATCCAACAAATAACGAAAAAATTTTTTTTTTTAAAGTTTTTTTTCGTGATTTAACAAAGTCTTGTTTCGATTAGTTTCACGAAAAAATTACAAAACTTAATTTTTACCTGAATTGACTAAAGTTTCGTCGTTTTTATTATTGGTTTTGTATATACATAGTAAATAAAAAATATTATTTAAAAAAAATATATAAAATCATACTGTTCTGCGGCTCCAAAAAGCAAACATTTCTCATTTGATACGCAAAAATTATAAAAGTTTCATGAAATAAAAAATAAAAATACGAAATATCAAGTTTTTTTTTTGTTTTTTACAGTTTATACATTTATCTACCAGGGAAAAATACGAACAAGTCCCTATCTGCTGCTATTGGAGAAGTGTTTTTGAAAACACCTTTGGTTTCTGCTTAGAATAATAATAATAATAATAATTTCGGTTTTTATGGGCGGTGGGCGATGGGCATGGTCAATTTTGTGGATACTTGAAATTTTCTTTATTCTATTATATTAGGGACTCGTGCCAAATTTTATTACCCTAGGACGACTCCTTCTATTTTTGTCCCATCGATGTACTGGGACTAAGCACTGTGCGGCGCTTACTTAAATACAACATAAAATTATTTTCAAGAAGAATAGCATCATATTTGAAAGTGACTTTAATTTAGTGGAGCTCCCTAAAACAAAATATGAAAATTTTTTTCGAAAAAATTTTTCGATTTTAGAGAAATAATTTTTCGCCTGCTGCGCTTGCTTTAATACAATATGAAACAATTATTGAGAAACAATTGCGCGAGTTTTTGACTGCGGCGCTTGCTTAAACACAATCTAACATTATTTTGAAGAAAATTTGCAAGATATTTTAAAAGTGAATTTACTTTAACGGCGTTGATTGAATCAAAATATGAATAATTTTTTCGAAATAATCGCGTGATTTTGGAGGAATAATTTTTCAACCGCGACATTTACAAAAAGCTAGATATTAAAAAAGATCTCACCTTTTTTCGGCAGTACTTGTTCGAAATAATTTTTCACATTTTATTAATATAAACTCAACAAGTTTCACTCACGTCTGGACTTCATGAAGATCTATCTAGTGGTGTCAATTGCAGCTAAGTCTGACTATAAATGGCTGAAGTTTAATCTTTTTCAAACATTGATGCTTTGTAGTTTTTATTTCTCACTATGATTTTGGGGTATTTTTTTTAGTTCAAATAGCAGAAAAACCTCAAAATTTTTAACATTCTTTTTGTTGGTCTTGCAGGATAGTGAATTGTTTAGTGATGTCACATCCAATTGAACATGCCACAGCGTCACCACTCTCAACGTGAGTATTGAAACACGTGTGTTTCTAAAAATTTATATTGAATAGAAAGGCATAACAAAGGAACTGAATGGGCTGCAAATACAAAATAACTTCGAAGTACATTTCGGATTTTAAGATACAGGTAGGCAATCAGAAATGTAATGCAATTTCATTCATATTGAATGATTTTATTTAAATGGATGAAGGATATATGTATAATTTACATCAGTTAAATACTAATTATAATTTAAACTATAATTAACTATTATTTGTATAATGTTTGACTGTTGAAATATTGCACTGGTTGTAATTTATCTTAAAGTTATAAATAAATGGTTTCCCATTACATTCCATGCAGGAATCGGGGAGAGCTTCTCACAACCACAGAGCTGTTCGCTTTCTGGTTTTATACTCATTGATTGGGACCTACAGTTTTATGGCTAAATACTCGAAAGTGTCGCCGTCAGAGGTGACCGCCGTCGAAAGAAATTTAAGCTGGTCAGAGCAGGGATAGAACAGAACCCGAGATCTCAAGTACCGTTATGGTTATAACCCTGCTGACTTGTCGATCCGCTATTATACACAAAACTTCACAACACCCCTTGACATTTTCATAAAGTTGGTAAAAAAATCAGCAGGAACTTTCTGCAGTTTGTCAATACCTTATGACATGTTGACAAGCCGGCCTTAAGTCACAATTCATCAGTTGGCCAAGACGTCTCCAAATGTGGTGACGTTGTGTAATTTACGATATAGTTGTTATATTTGAGTCACTGAAATGGATGACCTCTAAATATTGTCATGTTAATAAGAAATGGGCACATGCAGGTACAATGTAACGGGTTTTTCAATAAGAGCGCTACAAAAGTTTTTTTTAAATAAAACAAAACCGGTTTTAGGTACCAATGAAATTCTTTATTCCTGTGAAAGTACGTTCGATGCCATTATGTATGGAACTCGATTTCTTTTGCATGGCCACCACGGGCACGCTTGCATTAGTCCAGACGCTGAACCCAATTTTCGACAGTTTTCAAGCATAAATCGGCCGATACTGCTGCAATTTCACGTTCGATATTCGTACGAAGTTCATCAATCGTCGCTGGCTTGTTGGCATAGACCATAGACTTGAAGTAGCCCCACAGGAAATAATCTAACGGCGTCAAATCGCACGACCGAGGCGGCCAATCGACTGGGCCAATTCGTGAGATAACACGTTCACCAAACTTGGTTTCCAATAAATTGATTGTGGCATTCGCTGTGTGGCTTGTGGTGCCGTCCTATTGGAACCACATGTCCTCCAAGTCCATATTATCCAATTGGGGCCAAAAATATTCGGTTATCATTGAACGGTAGCGATTCGCATTCACAGTAATGTGCCGGTCTTGATCATCACAGAAGAAGTACGGCCCAATGACGCCGCCGGCCCTTAAACCGCACCAAACCGTAATTTTTTCGGGATGCAATGATGACTCATGGATTACGTGTGGATTGCTGTCTGACCAATAACGCATATTTTGCTTATTGACGAAGCCATTCAGCCAGAAATGAGATGAGCCTCATCGCTGAAGATGATTGAGGCCACTGAAGTTGATGCCACTGACTCCAAATTTCGGTAGTAAATTTTAATAATTTCGACTCGTTGTTGGCTCGTACACCTTTCCACGATAAAATGGCAAATCTTACTGAAGAGAAATGTCAAAGGAGCGGAAAAAAATATGGCGTCGTTTGCTGTCCCTATCGATTTACTTTTGTAGCGTCTCTGTTGAAAAACCCTTTATATTGTAGTATATGCGTACATACACACAGCGGGGACTTGGGTACATTGGGCAGTCGAAGTACCTCACTACTTCGACCTTGGCAATGGCTTTTTCGGAAACCTCCGTTAGCTTGCTAGAGTGAGAAGGCTAAACGAATGTGCCGGCTGATTGATTATGCGATCACTGGTATGTCAAAGGTTTAGTAGGTGACTGATGCCACTGAAGCTTATCAAACTATTCTTTAGTGTTTAGAAGCCGGATGATCCAAATATATGGGACAACGGCGAATAGAACCAAAATAATAAAATACAGGTTCGACATATTGCATCCTGGTCATCGTTTGATCCTCAATGTGTGGCTGCAATCAAATATCTTGGAAGTAGGTAAAATGCAGAAACCGGGTGGACTGGGTTTGCCCTCCCGCCACCGTGCATAATAGCAGTGAATATACGAAAACGAAAAAAAGAACATAAAAAACCCCTATTTGTTGACGACCCCCGCAGACGTTATAATGACCACAATTTACGGATATGCACTTGGAATGTAAGAACTCTATATCGATCCGGTGCAAGTATCCAATTGTGAGATGTCCTTGAAAGTTATAAGGCTGACATTACCGCTCTCCAGGAAATGCGATGGACAGGGACATGGACAAAAGAATCTGCGACATATACTACAGTTGCCATGAGAAAAAACATGAATTTGGTTGCGGATTTGTAGTTGGCAAAAGACCGAGTCACCTGGCCTCAAGGTTCAACCCCGTGAGTGAACTTATAGCCACCATCCTCATAAAAGCGAAATATTTTTATATTTATCCCTAAAGATAAAGATGATGGTGCTAAGGATATATTTTATGGGCGCCTAGTGGAAACGTATGACCGCTGCCCTGGCCATGACATTAAGATTATACTAGGAGATTTTAATGTTAATGTTAATATGTTTCATCCAACTAGTGGCAATTTCAGTCTACATGCTGACACCTCCGACAACGGTATGAGACTGATTGACTTTGCCGAGGCAAAAAACATGGTCATTCGTGGTACAAGATTCCAGCAAAAAGACATGCACGAGGCTACATGGGTATCTCATGATCAAAGGTGAAGAACCAAATTGATGGAAGGCACTCATTCAGTGTAATGGACGTACGAGTGATCAGAGGAGCTCACATCGACGCTGATGACCACCTGGTAGCAGGAAAGGTTCGTCCAAGATTAAGTAGAGCGAAAATTGAACGAAATGAAACGAGGACATCTTAAAGCTGATATTACCAGAGGTATCCACAGCCTACTCAAGGAGCTGTCGCAACTTTTGGCACACAACCCACCCCGTCCCGATGACGATCTTGAAGCGTCCAGCTGTACCAGACTCTCATAAAACCTGTCTTGCTTTATGGCGCAGAATCCTGGGTCTTATCGCAAGCAGACGAAACAGAGAGAATCGTATTCCGAAAAATGTATGCCGAAATGTATGAGCTTTATCCCAACATTGACATAGTTAACCGGATCAAAATAACGCGATTGCACTGGCTAGGCCATTTCGGTAGAGGGGATGCAGACGAACCAGCGCGAAGGGTTTTTGAAACCGAACTCGAAGGAAGACGAAAAATAGTAAGACCAAGTCTCCGCTTGAGCGATCAAGTTGACAAATCCCTGCGTATACTTGGTGTTACCAACTGAAGAGGTAAGGCAAATGATCAACCTGGTTGGTGAAATATGTTATCTTTGTTTTGTAAGGTCCCAGCCTCCCGGGGTTAATTGAGCCCCGATAAGTAAGTAAGTTAGTGATAATCAGCACTTATATTTGTCATACATAATTCTGATAGTTCATGTGATAATTTAGTCCAGGATGTGTTATATGTGATACAGTGATCCAGGCGACTGCTTCCACGTTTTATGTGATAAAAAAATTCGAAAGGATTGTCAATGTGATAATTAACAATTTCGTTAAGAATGCAAATCAATCAAATTGAAAGTGAGTTCGGTTGAAAAAAACTTAATACTTGAGACGAGTTTCGCCTTCATACAAATTATATTGTGGGCCTGATTTAAAGAGAATGAGTTATGTAAAATTAATGAAGTTATCATAAATTGACCTGCTTATGTGTAATAATGAATTCGTAATCAGCTTACGGTGTTACCAGTTCTTGTAAATGAATATCCGCAGAAGTCCGTCCGAGTTTGTTATAAATGTAGCAGACTTTTTTTAATCGATATATAGTTAATAATTTTTATAGATCAAAACATTTGTTGTTAAACTGAATTGATGCAACCGGTTTAAATAATAATTATTAAAATTTTTTTCATTATGCTATTTTCATTCAATATTTTTTACGGACATATTAAATGTTTTATACAAAAACAAATTACTGTGATAGAAAATGGAGCGGAAGCCAACATTAAAAAAAATCTATTAATTATGTTTGTAGTTAAGTTTTTATTACTGTCATTAATTACTGCACAAAAAAATTAAACCGTAGTATAATAAACGTGTAAATCAAAGAATTTATTTTAAATTTTGTGTTATGATTTTTTTCAGATTTATTAAAAAATATCTAATTATTATAGAGGTATGTGGTTATGACTGCAGTTAGACAACTGCAGGTATCAAAGTATATATTAATTAAGTAATTAATTGAGTTTCCCAGGGGTCAATTGATCCAGGAAGTACGGAATTTGTTCTCATGCCAATGTAATACGAGACCTATAAATACTTCGTGATTATACCTTCATTTTAATGCTAATAAGTGAGGAGATTTGAAACATGACAAAATTAGAAAGTGCAACTTTTATTTGTCGACTGAATAGCTCAATTTGCTAAACATTTCGTGCGACTGAGACTATTCTCAGTACAAAAAATATTAAGAATTTTTTGTTAGCTATTATTATCCTGTAACTAGTTACAAGGCTTAGAAAATTTTCTTAGAATTTCACATTTTGGCGGTTCTCTGTCAACCAGAACTGTTGTAATATATTCCTAGGTGATAAATTTGTTACGAAGACATTGCCAGTAGAATTCTCTTAAGACAATGGAAGTAGTTGCTGACATTTGATATGAGACATATTCTTGACATATCACGAGTCTTGGCTTGGACAACATAAATTGTGAGAGGGCGGCATTACACTAAAAAACAGATCCGTGTCTCCCAGTTTTGTCCAAAGTCATGCACTTTTTTTATGGGTCCCCAAAGATTTGGGACCTCGGTGTCATTTTTGCAAAAAAAGTGATCATTTTGTCAGGCTCATACCTGGCAAACTGTTCGGTATTATGATTTACTCTCCGACGGAAAGTTGTAGCTCAAATCGAAATCAAACTTCATCTTTTAGGTTTGAATCGCAAAAAACCTTAAAATATTCGATTTTTTGTAAATTTTTTCCCTTGTTCAGGTCCTTAGGTAGCAAACCGTTCAAAATTCTAGTAAACAATCAACAACAAAAATGTACCAAAGATCTCAATAAACAACTTTCTAGAACATATGAAATGATTCTTAACACCGTTTAGGTAGCGCTATATGACTAGAGCTACAACTTTCCCTCCGAGAGTAAATCAAAATTCCGAATGGTTTGCAAGATATGAGCCTGACAAAATGATCACTTTTTTGCAAAACTGACACCGAGGCCACAAATCCTTAGGGGCGAATAAAACAGTGCATGACTTTGGGCAAAACTGGGAGAAACGGGTACTTTTTTTGGTCTTTTATCACGTAGTGCTGTCCGTATATGGTTATGTTTCCACGACTTAAAAAATTACACACAGTGCTATTAATATTTGCAACGACGAGTTATGCGCGTAGGATTTCAAGTTATTCAGAAAATATATAATTGAAAAATTTATATTTGAATTGTACGTCATCAATTTTCAGAATTAATTTCAAAAATATTCGAAAATTAATACAATAATATGCACATTTTCAGCGAATTATACGTACTCATAACGCATTAAACCGCGATTTCTCAAAACCCCAAAGAAAGAAACTGCACAACGTTAATTCGCATGATCTTGGTGGCCAGTTGACATCCGGAGTTTCTTTAATTAATTTGTTCTGAAAATCGTTGCTGCAATAAATCGATTCATTGGCGGCGTATTGCAGAAACCTAATGCCCACAACTTGTGACCACAAGTTGAGGCCACAAGAACCCCTTCATCATGTTCATACCGTTCACAGTCACTGCAATTACTGCCTCATCTTCAAAAGTAAGGCCAATGCACGCCGCCTGACCAAAATCCGCACCAGAGAGTTGCTCGTTGTTGGTGCATTTATTACTCATGGATTTCAAGAGGATTTTCTGAGCCCCAAGTTCGCAATTTTGTGTATTCACGAAGCCGGTCCGATTGAAAGGTGCTCCATCACAGAACATGACTTTTTTGAAACCTTGGCGTTGACTTCATGTTGCTCCAGTACCCTTTGAACAAATTGCCGAAATTGGTTTGAGCTCCTGAGTAATCTGAATTTTGTACGCATGAAGGTGGAGGTCTTTTATCAAAAATCGCTGCATAGTGCTTCATGAAATTTGAAATTGTTGAGACGATTCCAAATTGATGCTTTCGGGGTTTCGGCGACAATGTTTTCAAGAGATCGACCGGTATGCTGACGCACAGGAGTCTTGCTGTCTATAACTGATACAGTTTTTTACAATTTTTGACCACTCTTCGAAGGGTTGACACAATATGTGCACTTTCTCGACGGAAAATTCGTCAAAGTTTGCGAGCGGTCTCAGGATAACTTTCCAAATTATTGTAATAAGTTTTCACAATTATATCGCGTTGTTCTTTCGAAAGCGCTGCATTTTTAATAATCGCAATAACCATATGTGACAGGTGACAAATTTCAGAGGTGCCACTTGCACAAAAAACAAACTACGCTAAAGTTAATAAGTGCAGTATTACTGAGACACCCTTTATATACATATGTATGGACATGTGGCCGTCGGTTGTACAATGGTTAATGTGCGCGCTTCTTGTACATGAGATCCTGGGTACCACTCCTGCTCTGACCACCTTACATTTCTTTCGACGGGGGTCACCTCGAATAGTGACGGCGACACTATCCAGTATTTAGCCAAGAAAAAGCTTCTCAAAATACCCTCGGAATCGGTGTAAAACTGTAGGTCCCAATCAGTGAGTGAAAAACTAGAAAGCGCACAGCTCACTGGTTGTGAGAAGCTCTCCCCAATTCCATTATGGGTTGTAATGGGAAAGCACTTTTTTTTATGGGCATGCATGAGACCGTTTCTTATTATCTTAACAAAATTTATTTAAAGTGTTTCTAAATTAGACGTCATTCCTCTCAAAGACTCAAATATTATAATATTTTTTTTAGCTGCATGATAAATATGGATATCGATAACTATGTTTTTGCAGCTGAGAATATCAAACTTTGTTAACATTTCTGTTCAGACAGATTTGGCAAGTCATCATGAATTCTTTAACGCTGCAATAACCCTTCCAAATTGTGGAAATTTACTTTAAAAATATAAATCTGTTCGGGAAATTCAAACAGCACTTCGGCCATTTTACGGTCAACAATGTCGACCTAGTGAGCAAGCAAGTCGTGTAGTTATCGATCGTTTGCAGCGAAGGCAATCCTCAAGCCGTTAACGAATCATCATTACATCCATTAAAATTTAATGTTTTGCGCGATTTACATGCTGGCGGCATCATCGGCCGTTATGGTGAACGGTGAGCGTAATCGAGCCTTGCTGACTGAATTTTTGTTTCAAAAAATTAATCAGGTAAACATCAACGGCATTTGGTCCCTACAAGACGGCACAACTTAGCCTATAGCGCGCTTAACAATCGATTTATTGCAAAATCAATTTGTTAACAATTTTACTTCCAGAAGTGGGCCTGTTCCCTGGCCCCCTCCTACGTACGATCTCACACCTCTGGATTAGATTTCATGGGGCTCTGTTAAGGCATTCGTTTGAGCCGTAAACAACCAACTCTTCAAGAATTGGAAGCCAACATTCAAGCCACCATTAATGCCATAAGGCCAGATTTATTGGAAAATTTAGTCAAATATTGGACTGATCCAATCAAACGTGTAACTTCTTGCCGCGGCAGACATATGCCGGAACTCATATTTACGAAATAAATGTCATGTAATTATGTACCACATTATAGTAATAAAAATTTCATTCCAACAATATTTCTGTCTTGTATTATCGTTTTAAGTTGTCGTGCAGCTAAAATAACACCCGTTACTTGTAACGGGTTTTTCAATAAGAGCGCTACAAATAAAACAAAACCGGTTTTAGATACCAATGAAATTCTTTATTCCTGTGAAAGTACGTTCGATGCCATTACGTATGGAACTCGATTTCTTTTGCATGGCCACCACGGGCACGCTTGCAGAAGTTCCGACGCTGAACCCAATTTTCGACGGTTTTCAAGCAAAAATCGGCCGATACTGCTGCAATTTCACGTTCTATATTCGTACGAAGTTCATCAATCGTCGCTGGCTTATTGGCATAGACTTGACGTAGACCCACAGGAAATAATCTAACGGCGTCAAATCGCACGACCGAGGCGGCCAATCGACTGGGCCATTTCGTGAGATAACACGTTCACCAAACTTGGTTTCCAATAAATTGATTGTGGCATTCGCTGTGTGGCTTGTGGCGCCGTCCTGTTGGAACCACATGTCCTCCAAGTCCATATTATCCAATTGGGGCCAAAAATAGGCGGTTATCGTTGAACGGAAGCGATTCGCATTCACAGTAATGTGCCGGTCTTGAGCATCACGGAAGAAGTACGGCCCAATGACGCCGCCGGCCCATAAACCGCACCAAACCGTAATTTTTTCGGGATGCAATGATGACTCATGCATTACGTGTGGATTGCTGTCTGACCTATAACGCATATTTTGCTTATTGACGAAGCCATTCAGCCAGAAATTTGCCTCATCGCTGAAGATGATTTTCCGATGAAAATTCGAATCATTTTCAAGATGTTGCTCAGCCCAATTCACGAACATACGACGCTTATGGTGGTCAAGCGACTTCAGTTCTTGCGTCAATTTGATCTTGTAAGGATGTAGGTCAAGATCTTTTTGCAAAATTCGCCACAACGACGTCACAGAGATGCCCAACGCTTGAGAACGGCCTGTGAGAGACACATTTGGGCTTTCTTGAACTGAAGCCTCAGCGGCAGCAATATTCTGGACACTACGGGCACTTCTTTGTCTCACTGGCACGGGAATATTTTGTACTGTGCCTGTGGATTCAAATTTTTCCACTAGACGCTCAATTGTTGATCTGGTAGGACGATTATGACGACCATATATTGGACGTAGCGCTCTTAAAGTTGAGGCCACTGACTCCAAATTTCGGTAGAAAATTTTAATAATTTCGACTCGTTGTTGGCTCGTATATCTTTCCATGATGAAATGGCAAACCTTACTGAAGAGAAATGTCAAAAGACCGGGAAAAAATATGGCGTCGTTTGCTGTCCCTATCGATTTACTTTTGTAACGTTTCTGTTGAAACCCCGTTAGTACACTGAAAGAAAAATGCTTCGTCACATGGATGAAATACATTCGTTAATGTTTTACGAGTCTGTAGTGAAAAATTTCGTACATCCGACAATTAGGTTTTTGCTTTTCTTCCTACACGAATTCTGTGACAATTTCTAGTTTCGTTGACGTAGCAATTAATTTTTCGTTAATACAATTGCAGCAATGAATTAAATTCATTGCAGTAATGAAACTTATTAATAGGAGCAATGAATCAAATTCGTTGCCGCAATGAAACACATTAATATCTGAAACGACCACGGTATTGATGAACAGATTTTCGTAGCGGGAACGAAACTGTTCGCTAGCTCACCGTCGATGACAAAAGTTGTTGGGGCGACGATTATCTTCATTCTTGTAATGAAGCGATTCCTGTCATTGTATGGTAACAGAAATGCATAAAACATTAAACAGTGTTCAGCATCCTTGTATATACAGCCATTTCCACCTAACCTAACCTAATCAGGGTTGAATAAATTATGTAATGTCATCTATACAACTAACCCTACGTTTACATTCAGAAAAATTGTATTTTAAATTTCAGCTGACGTTAAAATAAACAAAGAAATCGTCCAACTACAAAGCACGTAAATTGTGTAACAGTGAAATATTATCTTTTTTATGAAACTTGTGTAGTCTTTTATAATAGTGTCAATCTCAAATATCAAAAGACTGAATTAAAAATAACTGATATAGCGTTAGTTTTCTACTTCGACATAAAAACAGAAACCGGTTAATTACCGAGTTTAACCCCTCGGTTTAACCGAACATCGGTTTCGCTAAAATGGGAATATTCGAATAAATCGAATCCTAAATTTTTGTAAAACCGGGTATTTGAATACACTAGTTCCGAGCAATAAATAACTTATCAAATTGAATGTTATTTAGGTTTGTGAAAGCAGCATGTGCAGAGTCTACAATGTATGGCATTACAAATGACATCAAATCTACAATAAAACTCATTTCCAGAGAAGTAAATATTGTTGCTTTGTTGCTATTGTTGCAATTTATACAGGTGGGTGGGTATAAATTGCTAATTACACTTCAGGATTAAGGGTCTGTTTTCGAGTTGTTTCCATTACATCATCCCAATCAAGCCTACCAGCCTAATTGTGTACATCAAGCCTAATTGTTAGTTTTAAGGATTGTTTAATAAAAACAAGTCCGTGCAAAGAAGTCTGTTGGTAAGAATCTTAAAATATCAACAACGTGTAAAACTGAGATATAAATGTAGTTTTACCAAAGTTTATGCTTAAATGATAACAACAAAATATTTTAGATGTAAACAATTTAAATATAACATTGGGAGATTTAGTTTCAAAATATATAGACAACATTGCGAATCTTTTTTGTTATTTGCTATCAAGTAGTATGTATATATTGAATATTTTGTCTAATTTGTTTAATATTGCATAATTTGCCTGAAGCTAAGAATTTATACCCGAAGAAGATAAAATAATTCTTCATAAAATTTGTATGTTTAATTCGATCGAAGGTAGATTTTTCAAAATTACTTCATACTTACATTTCATAATCTAAAGTAAATGAAGGTTAAGGAGGGAATTTTGTGTAACCATAATGACTTGCTTTATCCTCGGAGAATATGTGTGAAATATTTCTTTGCAAAACTAATATGCTACAATTTTCGAGGTATCTGATGACATTCAGTGAGACAAATATTAGCGTGTGGGACTCTTTCGGATACGGACAGCTCCCAAATGGTGACACTTTTAGTCACGAAAAGATTTTTAAAACCCATCAGGAATCCCAGTGAAAGTGTAGGTCCCAAAGAGTGAACGTACAGTTGAAAACCCACATCCCTCTTGTTGTGAGAATCTGCCCGTGGGATATAACGGGAAAATATGTTAAGATGTGGTTGCTCTCATAATCGCACAGTATCTTATTATCTAGAGCAAATGTGCTACTTGAGGTAATAATAAATGTGCTGTAAAATACTTACTTATGTTGAGAAAGAGGCAAATTAGTTGTGCGCTTTTCGCGTTTGTGGCAAGTTTTCCGGCAGTTTTCTCGTGCTGCTTCTTAAAAATTTCAACAATTTTCGCTAATTCGATCGCATTAGTTCCTATATATGTATTGTATAGCCTCACAGATGTTGGTATCTCAACCCGTCTGCACTCCTTGGATCAATTTGGCTTTCAAATACAATTTTTTTAAAGTTTTGTTCAAACCAATTTTAAAATCCCCATATCTCGATCTAAAGATCGAAAAACAGATTCCTAATCATCGTACCAAACTTAACAAAGAACAGCCACACTAAAAATTTAAAACGAAATTTCTTTTTTCAAATTTTAAAAATCACATAAAAATAAAACTCAGAAAATCTGCTTTGAGTAAAAGTAATTGCATTTGGGGTGGAAGGTTTCTTTGCAATATCAAAAAAGTAAAGACGTAGTTCTTTATATTTTTATATGCCTTATATCATATTGCGAGAGCATTGTGATATTCGAAAAAAGTTAAAAATTACACCAGACAGTTGTCCGAGGCCTTCGGCCACGGACTGTCCCTGCAGGCTGTGTCAGAGACACGGCCATTAAGTTTAACGTAGAATACGCCATCCGATAAGACAGAAAACATATATAACAATAAATTCATTTGCTTATATTATTTATCATTTATTGTTATATATGTTTTCTGTCTTATCGGATGGCGTATTCTACGTTAAACTTAATGGCCGTGTCTCTGACACAGCCGGCAGGGACAGTCCGTGGCCGAAGGCCTCGGACAACTGTCTGCTGTAATTTTTATATTTACCAACGGCATTTGATTCAAGTCCGTTTAAAAAAAAATATTATGTTCAATTTTTTTAAGCTTAATTTAATTTATGTATTTTAATTAATATTTTTATTGAAATAAGTTCTGCGAATGTTGAGAGGGCCGTCCTAATATTAAAAAAGGTTTACCTTATCGAGTCTTCGCATTAGCATTCGAGCATTGTGTGAAAGCTTTACGCTTTACAATTCAAAATTAATGTTACAACAGCTTTATTGACGCTTTCGCAAAAAAGCTTTATTACGTTAGCTTACTGCTTGTTTCACTTTTTACTAGATACATGTTGCCAAGCAACATTAGCTTTCTGTTCGTTTCACTTTTTACTAGATACATGTTCCTAAGCAATGTTGAGCAACCAAAAACACTCAACCAAACACCACACATATGTTTGAGTGTATGTGTTTAAACAATTTTCATTTGAGAAATTAAAATACTAGAAATATATCAACCAATATGAAATGTATATCAAACGAAAGATAACATCTTCATTTACCTACAAAAAAATTTTAAAGAAATTCATCTAGCCGTTTCCTCAAATTCAATGAAATAAAGATTACAACAATAAAAACCTGACATGACTCCTCATACCGTAAGGTAAGACGTATTCTACGTCAAAAAGTAACTAACCCTAATATACGTCTATTGTCCTTCGGGTCAATTTAAGCCAATGGGAATTACGATAAGTTATGCTATATTTAAATATTTTTTATTATCAATTTGAATGAGTTTACATTCAACCACCTCTTACACAAACTATGATGCCTACGTTCCATTATTGTCATTTCAATATGGAAACCTAAGAAATATTTGAACACCTTCTCGCTAATTCTATACTTGGGGAACACCCCGCCAAATGTCATACCAATGATTGCTATAGTTGGACTTTCTCATTCAACCACCTTCTTTCCTCAGTGTGCCCCAAACAACCCAGAGGGGTCAGGGGACTTTCAAAATGAGGATAACATGTTTCAGCAACCGACTCGATCTTCAACCTCCTGCTTCATTTAGATTTCTTCATAAGCAGTATAATACATTATTGGTTCGTGTGACCGTTGGTGGTGGTGCAACAGTGTGAGTACGACTCTTGTACATGGGTTCGTGGGTACGATTCCTGCGCTGAACATTTTACATTTCATTCGACTACGGTGTGTTTGCTTAGTGACGGCGACATTATCAGGTATTTAGCCATGCAAAGTCTTCTCAGAATACCGTTTAAAAACTGTAGATCCCAATCAATGAATGTGATAAGCTCTCCTCTATCCCTTCATAAGATGTAATGGGAATATTCATATTAAATATCTAAATTTATTTTGATAAATCTTTTATAATGCTCAACGAGTATGCGAGTATAACTAGAGTGATTTTTACGCTTAGGCCGCCGTTAACCAGGTATTGCTTCAAACAATTTTCCATCTGCTGTCTAACTCTAATATGAACATGTCTGTTTTCACAAAATGCAACTCTGATGATTGTTCTAGCTAACTGGTCGTCAAAACTTAGCAACAGTTCAGTTGAAGTTAGATGTAATGACAACGAAATTTTAACGGCAGATGATGGTGATGATGATGATCAAAATGACCAATATTGACCTTCAAGTGAAGGTATTGAAAGAGTGATTCTAGAAGATCAAATTGGCAGAGAACGTTGCAACCAAATTTCGTATTTATCAGAATATCAAAATGCTCTTTGGCAAGAGGTATTGGTTGTCAGTCAGTCAACTAATATGTATGTATATTAGGGTGGGCCGATTTTTAAGGACAAAAATTTGTCGATATTGTGCCATAAAGTTTTCGATAGCTTTTGGCATGAGGAAAAAAGTTCCACTACGACATATGCTAAATACGATGGTGATAGCAGTTTTTCCAAAAAAAATGTTTTTCTTGAGGTTTTGGACGAGCTTTTGTCGAAAAATCGATGTTTTTACCCGTTAATTTTTAATGTTTTTTTAGTAGGTACCGTATGTTAAAACCAGTTCATAAGTTTCAGTCACCTGAACCGACTTAATCACACCTTTGCCCTAAGTCATCCATTGCGTGGGATTTCTGTTAAATAAAAAACGCCCATACTCAAAAGTGACCATATTCAATTGCAGATTGACATTGTGCTAAATATTATTGAATACCCGAATATTTGTATACGAGGTACAAATATGGGCATGGAAAGTTGTTGGCAAAATTTTGATCAGTACCAAATTTTGTTACGGTCGGTTATGATTTATTGGAGATATCGAGTCGGCAAACCGCAAATACGCCCAACTTTTGTATGGGAGGTACAAAACTGGGCGTGGCACAATAGTCAGTTATTAATTACATAGCAGGTTTAAGCAAAATATTGCCTAGTACCGACTTTTATTAAGATCGGTTGTAGTTTACGAGAGTTCTCGTGTCGAACAACCGGTCATCCGGCCAATTTTAAAATGGGAGGTACCACAATGGGTGTGGTAAAACAGTCCGTTTTCCATAGGAGAGTTTTAGTTGACTAAATATTGACTAGTGCAAATTTTCATAAAGATTGGTTCGGGTTTGCGGGACTTCTCGTGCCGAACAATCAGACGACCAAACAACTTTTGTATGACAAAATTTATTATTAACCCTTAGAAGGCAGTTAGCTTATGCTTATTATCTAGCACTTCGGCTAAGATTTGTGTTTTGTTGTGTTCGGACACATGTAGGAAAATTTTATGGCGATAATTGTTGTAGAACATTTTGACCGCGCCCCCGCCATTTTGGAGCAGATTTTTGCGAGTTTTTAAAAAGAAAGTAAAAATTGTAGTTATACGTGACAGTTAGAGGGTTAATTTGTTTTTGTTCCACAAAAATGCTTACCTGAGTATTTTCTATAAAACTTGTGAACATATTTTGTACCTCAGAAGTAAGGAACACATAATTTTGCATGCCTATATATTGCAGGAAAGTTCCGAGGGGCGGAAACTTTGACCCGCCCTAAAAAAAATTTTGATCAGATCTAGCAAAACGCGAATACACGTATATTTTTTTAGACCTTTCCACCAGAATCCGTTGACAGAACCCCATAATTTTTTTTGTTGTCGCATGAAAACAATTAGAAATATATGCATATACATTAGGATGGGTCGATTTATCAATCGATATTGTCCCATTGATTTGTTGATAGCTTTTGGCATGAGGAAAAAAAGTTCCACTACGACATATCAAAAAAATCATTTTCGAGGCGGCCAAATTAAAATTTTTTGATTATCAACTTTTCCCTATTTTTCATTTATGTATATTTTTATATTGTTTTGTTGTAGAAAAAAATAGAATAATGAATTTTCTCCTAAAAATGTGGAATTTTTTAGCAAATCATGAAATTGGGTCAAATTGACTCAAGGATCATAGGAAGTGTACATTTTCAAGGAATTCAGAAGGGTTATTCTGTCAAAAGCGAGGCAATGATAGACAAAGTGTTCCATCATTTCGATGTCCTCCGCCATTCATTTGTGTCGACCCTGTCATATTTATATATTGGTTGTTTTATTTCTGTCAAGCTGCATATTTTTGAAGTTAATTTTAAATAACTCATTTTTTACACTGGTCCAGCCAATGTTAAATTTACATTTTCATACGAACTGCTGTAATGGCAGTCACATGAAGCTTTTATTGTTTAAGAGGGTGCAAATGCCAGCAGTATGTTAAAAATCTAAAATAGAAAATATTTATATATATTAAATCCATTAAAACACACTGCAAAGAATATTAATAACAAAAGCGTACGTATGTATGTGGTGAACATTATATTTGGACATATAGATATACATTGATTTTATTAGGTTTATATTAATAAACCTACCAAGTAACAATACCAATGTTGACAATACAGAAAAATATTTTTTGAAATTTTGTGAGCCAGCAAGTAAAAAATAAAGGAAAAGGATGTTAGATATTTAAAATGGTTACACCATTTCTGTTTTAAAATATAAGTAATTAAATGTGAAAAAATTTAGATCACTCATACCTTTGTCTAGTTTAAGAAATTGTTGCAAAAATTATATTTTAAACAATATTATTTTTTTAAATGACGGATTTTCAATCAATCTTTACTAAGGGCTTTGTTTAGCTGTTTTGAGACCACACCCTTGTTATGCATCTCTTACCTTTACGTACTTACCCGGTCTCGAACAACCCCGAGGGGTCATGGATCTTACAATACGAAGATAACATATTTCGCCAACCAGTTCGATCTTTTGACTTATCCGTCCAGATGGCAATACCAAGTGTTCGCTGGGATTCGTCAACCTGATCCCTCCAGTGGAGTCTTAGTCTTCCTATTTTTCGTCTTCCTTCGAGTTCGGTTTCGAAAACCCATCGTGCTGATTGGTCTTCATCCATTCTACTGACATGGCCTAGCAAGCACAGTCGCGTTATTTTGACCCGCTTAACTATGGCAATATCGGGATATAGCTCATACAGCTCATGGTTCATTCGTCGCCGATACTCGCCTTTGTGCATCAATTTTACGGAGTATTTTCCTCTCGAAGACCCTTACAGATATTTCGTCTGCTTGCGATAAGACCCAGGATTCTGCGCCATAAAGCAACACAAGTTGTATGAGAGTCTGATACAGCTGGACTTTTGTTAGTCGAGAGAGGGCTTTATCTCTAAAGTGCTTGCTTAGCCCAAAATAACATCTATTCGCAAGCACAATTCTCCGCTTGATCTTAAGGCTGACGTTGCTGTTTTTGTTTAGGGCAGATCCGAGGTATATAAATTCGTCCACCACCTCGAAATTATAACGGTTATCAACGTTCACCCTTTGATATAATCTCGTGGATGCCCTGATCGTTGAAACAATTAATTTTGTCTTGTCTTCATTTACCGTCAAACCCACTTTTTCTGTCTCCTTCTCAATTCTCGAAAACCTCCTTATTCACCCCAACAATAGATAATTACTTCAGCTTTCCACTACAGTATCATAATTTTGGCCTTTTAAAAGGGTGCACAAGCGATTTGAAAAAACCATAAAAATTCCATATCGACAAAAATTTTGCCGTTTTAACACTATATATAGGGTGTCTCAGTAAGATCGCACTTTTAAATTTAGTGTATTTTTTTTTGGGTACGTGCCAACTCTGAAGTTTGGCAGCTGTTACATATGTTTATACCAATTATTACAAATGGAGCGCTTTACGAAAGAACAACGAGGTATAATTGGGAAAACTTACTGCAACAATTTGGAAAGTTATGCTGAGACCGCTCGCAAATTTCGAAGAATTTTCAGTCGAGAAAGTGCAACTAATGTGCCAACCATTCGAAGAGAGGTCAAACAATTTTACGAAACTGGGTCGGTTATGGACAGTAAGACTCCGGTATGTCAACGTACTGGTCGGTCTCTGGAAAATATTGCTACTGTAGTGCCGTCGAAAACCCGTGACCGTCAATTCATGTAAGTTTACGCCGTGCGATTTCTTTCTTTGGGGTTTTGTGAAATCTCGGGTTAATGCGAATAAACCAGAAATAAATACTCATCTCAAATCCGAGGTCGAACGCGTCATCGATAAGATACAATCTCATCTCTGTGAAAAAGTCATGCAACATTTAACGGGAAGAGAAATGGCCTGTCATCAGAGCGGTGGGGGTCATTTAACGGATATTTTATTCCATGCTGAATCGGAACATGTCTTCTTTACAATCCAATAAAAAAAATCACAACTATATCAAAAATATGTGTTTTGATTTTAAAATGGAAAAATACATTCTTACTGAGACACCCTATTTCTACCTATTGACGGTACACTAAGCGAATGAATCAGGGGTATTCTTGTGGAAGTGTTGATATTTGAAACTAGCGTAGTGGTTACTTAAACGCTAAAAGACGTAAGCACAAAATCCAACAAATTAGAAACGACCTGGTTTGCTTCAAGACAGTTTTTCTCAATTTTCAAATTTAGTCGACCGTAGCCATTGAGCGAAAGGCTAGAACTGTGCATTTGGGTTTTTTCCTTTGTGTCTTTGATTTGAATTAATAAACATTTACAATTTTGGTACAAAAACAAATTGTTGCAATGCCCATACAATTTTCTGTACAATTCTGACCATTTAATTATCTTCCATGCGTCTTCACCGTTTTTCTATCCATGTTATTTTTAATATCCTATCACAAACCGGAAGTGAAATACGTTTTTTATGAAACGAATACTTTGATTACTTCCTAAAATAGCATATATACTTAAAAACTTTTACATTCTTGTCTATATTTTCCTCATTTCACGAGCTACAATAAATAAAATTCAGCGGAAAACCACAATGGGTGTCAACACTACCAACATGAAGATTTGCGTTGGCTTTAGATATTAACACGTACTATCGCTTCATTGTTTAATTATTCTTAACAAATGCAAAAGTTGTATAAAGTTAAAAATTTCTAAGAGGATATTTTGTTAGGCAATGAATCGGTCGAAGACGCTTGTGAACACAAGAAATATTTTTCTCCTTCAACTTTTATACTAACAAATTATGTAAATTACGTCATGATTTCAACTCGCAACAATACTAGGAAGAAAAGTTTCTGCTTGCTCGAATGGTCTCGAAGCTTAAACATTTAGTTTCAATCCATTAAAAGGGAGTATAAACACGGATATTATGCCGACTCAAATCAACACAGAAGATACATGATTTAGTTAACAGAAAGTATAATTACAAGCAGTGTGTGCTCAAAATGTGGAGATACCACTTTTCAGCACTACTCCACTCAGATTCTTCCACTGAAGATCAGGAGGCAATGATAGTGGAAGATAGTATAGATTGTACCCAACCCCCCCCCCCCCCCCTCCCAACCCAATAAACCTAGTCGAGATTAGAATAATTAGGAATAATAAAGCCGCTGGTGCGGATGGCCTACCCACGGAACTTTTTAAGGCAGGTGGCGAAGGACTGATAACCCACACGCATCAACTAATATACGGTATATGGCTGGGGGAATCTATGCCCGACGATTGGAGTCTCAGTGCATTATGTCCTGTATTCGAAAAGGGTGATCCGTTTGTCTGTTCCAACTATCGCGGTATCAGTTTTTTATCCATCGCGTATAAGGTCTGGTCGAGCGTATTATGTGAAAGACTAAAACCAATTATTGAAAACCTGATTGGACCTTATCAGTGTTGTTTTAGACCAGGCAAGTCCACAACTGACCAAATATGCACGCTACGCCAAATCCTGGAAAAGACCCACGAAAGGAAAATCGATACATACCACCTTTTCGACGATTACAAAGCTGCTTTCGATAGACCCATACAGGGAAAACTGTACGAAGCTATGCCTGAACTTAGTATTCTGGCAAATCTGATTCGCCTCTGTTGAATGACGCTGACCAACACCAAATCAGCAGTGAAAGTGGGGAAGACCTCACTGAACCATTCCGCACCAAGCGAGGACTTAGACAAGGCGACACACTTTCGTGCAATTTCTTCAACATCTTAATGGAGATAATAATGAGAAAGGCTGCAGTAAATACGAACAAGACCATTAACACGAAAAGCCATATGTTGCTGGCGTATGCTGACGACATAGACATAATTGGGCGAAATTGGCGAGAGGATACTGCAGTATTTTCAAGAATCGAAAAGGAATCAGCAAAGGTGGGTCTTGCTGTTAATGAGGGCAAGACAAAATTGATGGTGTCAACGACTAGCGAAACCTCTCGACTTGGTCCGCACGTGAACGTTGACAACCGAGTTAATTTTGAAGTGGTAGATGAATTAGTCTACCTTGGATCCGCCGTGAACAAGGACAGCAACGTCAGCCTGGAGATAGATAGGAGAATTGTGCTTGCAAATAGATGTTATTTTGGGCTCAGCAAGCAGTTTAGGAACAAAGCCCTCTCTCGACGGACAAAAGTCCAGCTATATCCGACTCTCATTTTACCTGTCTTGACATATGGCTCCGAAACTTGGGTCATATCGCAAGCGGATGAAAAACACCTGGGAGTTTTCGAGAGAAAAATTCTCCGTAAAATATATGGTCCTGTTAGGGAAATCGGCGAGTACCGACGTCGCTGGAACGCAGACCTATATAACCTCTATTCTGACGTGGACATAGCTAGACGAATCAAAGTGGGCCAATTGCGTTGGCTAGGCCATGTTATCAGAATGGATGAAGATGGGCCGGCGCGAAAGGTTTTTTATAACGTACCCGATGGATGCAGAAAAAGTGGACGACCGAGACTCCGCTGGAAAGATCTGGCAGAAGAATCCCTCCGTATCCTTGGTGTTACCAACTGGCGAGAAAAGGCGAAGGATAGAGCCAGTTGGAAGAATATGTTGAAATTTGTTTGTTTAATTAATATGTGTTAGACGTCTGACCTCATGAGGTTGTAATGTAGTCAATAAAAGTAAAGTAAGTAAGTATAGTTACATGGGCAGAGAAGGATGTGCACATAACATCTCAGAGCAAATGCATTTGAAATAATATTTTTTGCAATTTTGCAGTTCCAAAATTCTATGCATAATAATGAATTTTAGAAAAAAGCATTTAAAGGTTGCAATAAGTACGATAAAATTTTAATTATGGAAAAAGTACAATTTTCACTATATAAAATTGCCGACATACAATTTTTAGAACTTAACAGAAATTGATTATACACGCTGAAAAATCCGTCCTTTTTTGCTGTCTGGATGCAAATATAACGTGTGTTTGGAGCCTGTCGCAAATATCATATACTTGTGCCCAAACACATTGTGTTTGCTATTCAATATTACATGTTTGAGACACAATGATTAATAAGTTACAATATATGTATTTGCGACCCAAATATATCTGTGTTTGTGATACAAATACAGCTGTGTTTGTGGCACTGTTTAGGCTATCTCGAGAGCAAGAGAATAAAAGAGGGGCAACGAGAGAGTTTATCTTGTAAGTGTGAATCTGTATTTTTGCACTATTCTCTGACTCAGGGATTTATAAATATTCCTGCATTTGCGTGTAATTTGCAGATGAAGTTCTTCTTATTTTGCTGATGTATGGTTTTTTAATTGAACGTATTCAGTCGTCAATGTTCCATCGGGCAGAGGATATCAAAAGCGCTTGATCAGTGAAAAAGAACAAACAAAGGCTCGGAGGTTTGCGGGAAACAGGCGAATGCTTCCACGTATGTATATGGATGTTTTAGGATGAAAAATGCATATCTGTTCACTTAAAAGCATACATGTTTGCCAGCAAACATGCTACTGTTTGCATTCAAATTCAAGTGAGTTTGGGACTTGCAAACATATGAATGTTTGAAGTGTCTTACAAATATATACGTGGTTCCTGCAGAATATGTTTGGGACACTATATTACATAGGCAGTGTTTTTTCAGCATGTACAGTAGATGTAATTACCGACGCAGAGCATTAATCTCAAGAAATCTATAATATAAATGTTCAAACAGCGCTACAATTTAAATCCCGATCATTTAGTAATTATTTGTATAGTGACAGTCAGTGTAATAAATTAATTTCTTCAACAGCGCAAAGTGGATTCAGAATAAATATCTATCGTTTAAAAGTCTGTACCTTTTGACCTACTAAACATTTTGAAGTTCTGTAAAAAACTGACTTCTTGCGGTTTGACTTTTCCACAAGGTTTGTGAACGAGGAGGGCAATTCGATGATAAGGCATCACTAATTCAAGACATAAAGGATACTTGGAACGAAATTTCTTTGGATTATTTAACAGCACTTTATGAATCAATAAAAATCCATATATTTGAAGTTATTTTAATCAATGGAAGTAGCACCCACTATGAAAAAGTCTACAAAACTATGAATAAACTAAATATTAATGGTTCTTATTATTAAATTATATAATAATGAATTTTTAATTAAAATTAGTTAAATGGTTCTAATCATATAAACGAAACAAGTTTATTATTTGTTGTCTTTTTTTGGAAAAGGACCTTTATAATGCTGTTGCATTAAACTTTAATGCTGCTATTATTATTTATGTAATCTTAAGAAAATTCCGTAGCAGATGGTAGTAACATATTAGCTGCTGACAACAAATTTAAAAGATATGTCTTACTAAATCCAGAAATTTAAATGGCTTTAATCATCAGATCGACAGTCTATCGGCCTTATTCATAAAAACTTGTGATAGGTTTGAGATACGTTTTAAGAATGATAAATCGTCTCTCAAACCTTTCATAACCTTTTATGAATAAAGCCGTATGTGTTTTTATTTTCTCTTCTAAGTTATTCCTGAAATAGTTGCATCCGAAAGCTGATATTTGGCATCACATGCCTCTGAATTTCCTTACGTTGGTTACAGATGTTATATACTTCAAAAACAATCAAATTTTGACTAAAACATAAATTTTTTCATGCCTTAAGATTTATAGGCACGAGTAGGGCAATCCATCAAAGTGAACACTTGCAAACAACACTGAGCGTTAACATCACATACGTGGTTGTTGTACAACAATAGTCTCTGCCTGAAAATAAGTCTGATGGAATTGTTGTAGCGGCAGCGAACAAACAAGCAGGTCTTCGTCGCCAAAGAGTATTGAATAATATAGAGAACTCGTGGAACGAATTGTATGACTCAAAAGCACTGGCGACGTATTACTCTCTGTTTGTCATAACTTGGTTTATTCATAATTCAGACGTATTACTCTCTTTTTGTCATAACTTGGTTTATTCATAATTCAGACGTATTACTCTCTTTTTGTCATAACTTGGTTTATTCATAATTTTGATGCAAAACATTAATATCTTATGCTTTTTGTATTGTTCTATGTAATAATATTGTCGAAGCGGTGTATTTATATTGAAATATTCGATAAAGAGAATAAGACTGGCTTATTCTCTTATACTCAGACTCTCTACATGAGAGCGGAAAAAGAGTGTAATAGGTTCTCTATACAATTCATGGTAGAAATATAATAGTAGATGCAGCAGTACAACAACAAATACAATAAGCCAAACAATACAAACAATAGGCATTTTGTTTTTGCTCAGTGCCTGTATTGTGTAAACTTGAAAAATAATGAAAATGTATACAAAATTGGACAAAGTGTCATTTACAAAATGAATGTGTTTTATTTTGAAAGTGTTTATTTATTAAAATTAAAACGTTTCTATGTGATTTTTATGGATAAAAGATTTCAAAAACAGCAATTATAGGCGAAAAATAAGTAAAGTAACCGCAGTAGGAATCATAGTAATTTTAGGCAACAAAAACAGGCATTTTGTTTTTGTATGGTGTCCATAATCTGTCAAATTGTCTACATGTGTGTATCTACTGTAAAGGTAAGCAAAAACATTTGCATCAACTTTTTCCAGATGAAGTAGTGACTGCTTCCAGTTCGAGAAAAATGGCATCCACATGTCTCCTCGGCGGTGTTGTAATGGCCAGTGTGCAACCTTGCATTTCATTCACCTCGTGATGGCGACACAATCGAGTACTTAGCCATTAAAAAGATTCTCAAAATACCGATCGGAACCGGTGTAAAACTGAACATCCCATTCAGTGAGTGACAAGTTGGAAATCGCACAGTTCACTGGTTGTGAGAAGCCCTCCCCAATGCCTATATGGGTTTTTGATGTGTTAACATCTATAGGCTTGTAATAAACATAGGATAGCCTCACATACAATAGTCTGCCTGAAAAAAGTATGATGGTATTGATATAGCGGCAGCGAACAAAGAAGCAGTTCGTCGTCGCAAATGGAACAAATTGTATGACTCAAAAACACTGGGGACATCTGGCGAATGATTCAAAACGTATTACCCTCTTTTCGTCATAACTTGGTTCACCCATAATTTTGATGTGAAACATTGATGCCTTTTGAAACATTTATGCTTTTTGTATTTTTTTCCTGTAATAACATTGTCCATATGGTGCATTTATATTGCAATATTCTATAAAGAGAAAAGATTCGTTTATGCTCTTTTACTCAGACTCTCTACAGGAGAGTGGAAAAAGAGTGTTCTCTATACTATTTAATATTTTGTGTCGAGGCTCTGTTTATTACAAAACAAAAACCATTATTTGAGTGAGTTAAATAATGCTTTATTGATGTGTTATAGGCACGGGTAGGGTATAATCTTGAAAATAATATGTGGTTGTTGTACAACGATAGTTTCTGCCTGACACGGGTAGGGTATAATCTTGAAAATAATATGTGATTGTTGTACAACGATAGTTTCTGCCTGAAAAATGAGTATGATGGTATTAATGTAGCGGCAGCGAACAAAAAAGCAGTACGTCGTCGCGAAAGAGTACTGAATAGTATAGACAACACATGGAACGAAATGTATGACTCAAAAGCACTGGAAAAATCTGACGAAAGCTTCAAAACGTATTACCCTCGTTTCGTTTTAACTTGATTCATACATAATTTTGATGTGAAACATTGATGCCTTTTGAAACATTTATGCTTTTTGTATTGTTCTATGTAATAATATTGTCGAAGCGGTGTATTTATATTGAAATATTCGATAAAGAGAATAAGACTGGCTTATTCTCTTATACTCAGACTCTCTACATGAGAGCGGAAAAAGAGTGTAATAGGTTCTCTATACAATTCATGGTAGAAATATAATAGTAGATGCAGCAGTACAACAACAAATACAATAAGCCAAACAATACAAACAATAGGCATTTTGTTTTTGCTCAGTGCCTGTATTGTGTAAACTTGAAAAATAATGAAAATGTATACAAAATTGGACAAAGTGTCATTTACAAAATGAATGTGTTTTATTTTGAAAGTGTTTATTTATTAAAATTAAAACGTTTCTATGTGATTTTTATGGATAAAAGATTTCAAAAACAGCAATTATAGGCGAAAAATAAGTAAAGTAACCGCAGTAGGAATCATAGTAATTTTAGGCAACAAAAACAGGCATTTTGTTTTTGTATGGTGTCCATAATCTGTCAAATTGTCTACATGTGTGTATCTACTGTAAAGGTAAGCAAAAAGATACAAAAACAATATACATATGAATTTGACATAAGAGAAACACGTAAGTAAGAAAAAACTTCAAATCAACTGTTCTAACGAGTTTACATTACTTATTTTACCATGGGTGATTGTATACAAACAAAAGTAAATAAACTTTGACATAACAGAAAAACGTACTCTAGCAAAAAGTTCAAATCAGCTGGGCTAGTGCTTCTACCATTTGTTTGTAACATGATACTATTCAATACTTTTTGTCGTCGCTCTGCTTATGACAAAAAAAAACAATTATTTCACTGAGCTAACTACTCCTTTTTATTCAGTTGTATGCCAGCATTCGAACAAGTAGGTCATCGTCGCTCTGTTTATGACGAAACAAAAACTATTATTTCAGTGAGCTAAATATTGTTTTATTTATTTTAATAATATTACAATCTAATCTTAAAGCAGATGTAAGAAAAAAGAAAGTGCAATAGCAAAAGAGCCTTCAGCACAAAAACTATTCCTTTTTTTATTTTCCAATGTAAGATTTACTAATGTGTTCATAGAAATCGAACAGGTTCTGTGTAACAAAGAGGTGCCAATAAATCGCACGTGAGTTCGAATACTCACTGATTTTGTTTAGAAAGAAACAAATTTGATCTTCAAATTAAATTTTGGATAACACTCTGTGTAATTTTTTAAGTCATGGAAATATAACCATATACGGACACCACTACGTGATAAAAGACCAAAAAAATAAAGACACGTGTCTCCCAGTTTTGGCCAAAGTCATGCACACTTTTATGGGCCCCCAAAGATTTGGAGCCTCTGTGTAATTTTTGCAAAAAAGTGATAATTTTGTCCAGCCTTCAGAATCATTAAGATCATTAAATGGTCATAACTTTGGAACGGTGAGACCTCTGGGCTTGGTTTATGTCATTTTGGAAAGGTAAGAGGTATAACTATCTTTCGACAGAAAAATAAGACATAAGTTACCTGCCATCTGGCTGAGCAAATTGAGGTTATGTGAATTTTTTTCCCATTTTTTCCCGAAAGCTCTGTATCGCGGCGATTTGACTTTTTTCTACTTTCCGACCACTGGCTCAGAAGTTAGCAACTTTACTCTACTACCCTAAGACCGCCAATCCGAAAATTTTGAACCCGCTGCCATTTCGCACCCTTGCATTTTCGGACTTGGTCCTAGTGGACTTTTCTTCATGAAATGAGCCAAGGGATACGATAGAGAAATTTGTCCGGAACTTTCTGAATCACCCTGTACAACAGAGTTGTATTTTTCCGCGGTATAGCTTTTTGGATGACCGATATAGTGTCGGTTACGTTTATTTGAATTTTAAGTTGAATTTATGGCCGATTTTGTTAGTTTCAGTTGGTTGGTTGAAAAGGCTGCAAGACAGCACGCTGTGTAGCACACTTAGGTTAAAGAAGCCCATTGTGATACCTGCAGTTTCCTCCATAGCAACTATTGACCAGTCGCCCAGCCAATTTGCCCCTTCAATAACTTTGTCTATAAGACCTACTGGAGTATCCTGTAGGGCTACGGTGCTAAGTATATGTGTTCCGAATATCCTACTTCTCAGTCCTGCCAGAGCAGGGCAATCCAAGAGAAGGTGTTTCGTCGTCTCCTCGTCCTCTTCCATGCAGCATCTACAGACAATGGAGTATCTATGTCCCAATCTTAGGGCGTGTTAGGGCGCGTAAGTGTTCCTACAATTGTGGATAACCTGCCTCTCGGCAAGTTACGTAGTTGCCTAGTCCTCTTCCTGTCCGTCTGTGGACAGAGGACTCTGGCTTGTTTGCAAGTTGAAGTAAGACTCCACTTGCCCTTAAACATATTATCGGCCCACTGCCTGATCTGCAAACGGAAGGTAGAGATTGGCATACTAACACCTTCTTTTGCCGGAAGAACTTGTGCCGTAGTGCCCTGTCTAACTAATTGCCTGGAATGTCGCTGTGTCCCGGTACCCAGATGAACCTGATGTCAAAAAACTCTGCCTTCACCCTAAGTGATGACTGGCATTCTTTCACCGTCAGGGACGTAGCAAACATGGCTTCCAGGGATTTTATGGCAGCCTGGCTGTGTGTGTAGATACATATTCTCCGGAGGGTTACGACACTACTTTTCAGTAGTTCAGCAACCTCCAGTATGGTGGTAATTTCCGCCTGAAATACTCTACAGTGATCAGGCAGCTTGAAGGATATACTTATATTTAAGTCCGGTGAATGGAGCCCATAGCATACTTGCTCGTCCAACTTTGATCCATCCGTGTAAAATCTGATACTACTGTTATCCCCTTCCATTGACTTTTCCCAGGTATTCCTGTTCGGAATAGAAGTCCTTACATTTGTCGGTGGTGGAAGGTAGGGGATACAGTAGTCGGGAATAGACTTGATCCGGTGTAGTAATTCAGTGTTTCCGGAATGCCCCGATATCAAAACGCCACAATCTCTGATTCTCACCAGGGATGTAGCGGCTGCCGACTCGGCCATAGTATCAGGAGTACAGATGTTCAGGTTAGCACTAAGTGCAGTACCTGACGTCGGGACCATTGCCCCACTAAAGCTAATCAGTGCTCATCTTTGAATTTTCATCAGCGAATTCAGAATATATTTCTTTTGGAGAGTCCTCTACCAAACTACGATGGGATAGAGAAGTATTGGTCTGACTATTGCCGTATAAATCCACATGGTGAGCTTAGGAGACAGTCCCCAACGCTTTCCTATCGCCTCTTTACAGCAGTAAAGAGTAACAGACGCCTTTTTTACCCTCTCCTCTACATTCGGTTTACAAGACAGTTTCCTGTCGAGAATTATCCCCAGATACTTGACCGTTTCCGTCAATTGTAATTGCACCCCATTAACCGACTTCACTTCAAATGCGGGTATTTTATATTTCCGAGAGAATAAGGTGAGCTCGGTTTTAAGTGGGTTAAGTGATCGTCCGTTGTTAGCGGCCAGTTTGAAATTGGACTAAGTAGGCTGGTTTTACGAATGCTAAGTAAATTGAGGTTTCTACCCGTACAGATGATAGCATTTTCATCGGCAAAGGCAACGACCTGGCATTCGGCCCTGCCCAATTCAAGAAGCACTTCATTGACAGAAGTTAACCATAATAGTGGAGACAGAACTCCTCCCTGCGGTGTCCCCCTATTACCGTTCCTATCAATTGTAACACTACCCCATTCAGCTTTGACGAATCTATCCATCAGAAGCTTCCCAGTTAGATGTGTCACTAAGCTGTCGACTCCTAGATTCTGTAGCGACCTAAGAATCGCCGAAGGTTGAATGTTATTGAAGGCTACTTCGATTTACAGGAAGGTCCCTAGAGCGAAGACCTTATTCTCAAGAGAGTTCTCTTTTAGCCTGACTATAGAGTGGAGAGCCGTTTCAGTTGACCTGCCCTTGATATAGGCATGCTCAGAACTCGATAGTAGATTCTGTGGAATATTACTTCGAACGTGAATGTCCAGTAACCTTTCAAATGTCTTAAGAACAAAGGATGGTAGACTGATTGGTCTAAAGTCCTTTGGTTTGACATGAGAGTTTACAGTTAACGTATGACAAATTCATGCTACAAGCTTACAAGGGCAGGACCATTTTTCTAATTGAAAAATGGTTGGTTTTTGTGGGAAATAATAGACAATTCATTTAAGCACACTCACTGGAATGACTAGTTTCGAACTCCGTATCAAGTTCAAAGTTCACCAAAAAAATTTTCTAGTTGGGCACCCGGAACGAAAACTCGTGCGTACTTGCCTGATTACAGCTGTTGCATAAAGTTAAACCTAAACATAAACTGCTGATCAAAACCCGTCTAACATTTGAACTCGTACCAAAAGAGAATCAAGAAAATATGACAAATTATCCAAATATTGTTATTTTATGCATTAACAAGAGAACAATACAACTCTCTCAAACACAAATTTTTTCAAACTCATTTGGAAAACAAACCAAATCTGGAATAAACTACTTTAGCTCACTTAAAACCACCGAAGTAAATTTAAACAACTATTATTTGTATGTAATGGAAACTTCCCATCATTTATTAAGTAACAGCATTTGGTTTTCTAGTTGCTTTCGAAAACAATGGAAGTATAAGGTTTCAAATCGTCTGACAGGCACAATTTCCAAATCCACAAATACGTTTAACTAGAACTGAATTTACATCACAAACTTACAATAAGTCCTCTCTAGTTTTTCGGGGAAAACAAGTTGTAGGGGGTTTATAATGCTTTGGAAAACAAATGTAGATTAAGATTAAGTTGTGTGTATAAATTCACATTTATACGTAAATATGTATGTTTTTGCATAAGACATGAATGTTAAGGGTTTGAATTAAAGTTTTTCTCAGTTTGTCTTACATTAAATCTAAACGGCTGTTTCAGATGCTCGTTCTAGAGTGTTTGATAACAAAATTTTGGATGTATTGTAGTTTGAAAAGCTAATAAATATTTAACTGACAAAATGTACAACGCAGAAATCTAAGTAGTTTTTTGAAGTTTATGAAGGACTCACTACAAAATGTGGTTAATGAAATAAACAGCTCACCCTGCTAAATTAGAATGAACATTACATGTAAACAACTTAAATGTCTTATGTGGCACTTCATAAATGTGTATATTTTCATTTATTAGCAGGTAAGTAACTACGGGTGGCGCGCGAATCGTGCTACAAAAACAAAATGTAATAACTTCTTCTCTGTTTGAGTAAACGGCATATTTTTTTAATTTCCAGGTTACTAGATTTGTTAAAATTAAATAATTTGTTTAAAAAATAATATTTGAATGGTTCAGTGGTACCACGCATTGCAGTCCTTTGTTACCGTCCAAAGGGATTTTACGCGGGAGTTTGCCGGCACTCCCCCATGTAGATGGACCACTATGAGGTGGGCAAACAGGTTTGCCGAATCTGGAAGCATTACACGAAGGCCGTACCATCGAGATCCCTATGTTGCTCTAGCATCGTCAATTCAGGCAAATCTAAGCGTTTCGTTTCGAAACTTATCGGCACAAATTGGAGTTAGCAGACGGTCATTGTGGTGCATTTCTTTCGACGACGGTCATCTCGCTTAGTGATGGTGACACTATCGAGTACTTAGCCATGAAAAAGTTTCACAAAATACCGTACGGAATCGGTGTAAAACTGTAGGTCCCAATTAGTGAGTGCAAAAACTGGAAAGCGCACATCCACTGATTGTGAGAAGCTCTCCTAAATCCCTTCATGGGGTTGTAGGGGATATAATTTTGTTTTTTGGAACGAATATCCTTATCGCACATTGCGGGAAATGAAAAAAATTAAAAAATTAAATTTTAACACTATTATGCTACAGCCCTGTATTATCAACTATATGGTTTACTTTTGCTTTGGTTTGTGTCCAGACTAGAGATGAAAATGACCAATCTGACCGAAAATGACTTTCAGTCAGATTGGTCAGAATCGGTCAGAAACGGTCATTTTCCGGTCAGATTCAGTCAGATTCAGTCACTTTCAAAATATAATAAAAAAAAATTTGTGAATGTATTTGGGCCTATTTTGATGTTTATTTGGCAAAAAAAACTGAATTTTCGATTCCTGAAATTTATTTAATTTCATTTGATATATTCTACGCATAGTCTAATAACAAAGTCACCGTGTAAGCTACAGCTGTTCAAACTTTTTTTATCGGTGTTTGTTTTAGTCCCTGCACATTAGTGTCAAACTGTTTCCATTTCTTCTTTGCCTCTATGCTTTGTCTCTCTCTTTTGTATGCTTTGTTTTGTATTTCAGTTGAAGCCAGTACAGTTCGCAATTCAGTGAAATTCAGTTCTATTTCAGAAACACACAAGAAAAACAATTTCACACGAATATTTTAAAAGTTAGTTTCGCGTAAAAAATGCCACGTCTTACATCCGAAGTGTGGAAACACTTTCTGATAACTTCGGAATGCGAAGGGAAAAAATCCGTGTCATGCATTTACTGCAATCAGCAGTATAAAAATGGCACATCTACAAGGATGAAGCTGCACATCGTCAAATGCAGAATTGCCCGGATCGTGCGAGGCAACAAATGAATGGTAAGAAAAACTAAACTCATAACAAAGTAACCGTCGCTATCATAGTATATATCTGCTTCATAACATCCAGCAGATGTATCACCTCTAGCATTTCCATTGCCTGTAATAAATCAAGCGCTCCACGTAGATACATCGGGACAATCGCCATTAGGAGCTCTATCGCTACTAGCAAATACATCACATATAGCAAATCGATCACCTTTAGCAGTTTCTTCGCCTCAAGTAACTCCACTGCCTCTATCGTCGCCGTCAGTCCCATCGTCTTCATCTGATTTATTATTTCCTTCGACATCAATGGGAAATACTCCATTTCAGAGTCAAAACGGAACTGACGATGATATGCTGATTGCAGGCTCTCAGAAAGAAATTGACGTTGCCATTTCAAGAGCAATTTACGCCTCTGGAGTGCCGTTATCCGTGCTAGATTCAAAATACTGGCAAGATGCTTTTCGTCTAATGAGACCAGACTACAATATTCCTTCTCGATATTCTATAAGTGGTCCTAATCTTGAAGCTGAATATTCAACAGTAAAAGATAATGTCGAAACTAAGCTTCAAAATGCAAAAGCGCTAGGCCTCATTACAGGTGGATGGACTAGCGTTACCGGTAAAACAATAATAAATTTCGTTATAACCACGCCAAAGCCAACATTTTATAAGTGCGTATACCCGGAAACTGAAAAGGAAACAGGAAATTTTATTGGGGAGGAATTAAATAAAATAATATCAGAAGTTGGCAGCTCAAAATTCGTGGCAGTAATAACTGATAATGCTGCAAATATGAAATCTGCGTGGACATATATTTCGGAACGCCATCCACATATTTCTTGCGTTGGTTGCATCTCGCACACTCTTAATTTGTTATCAGTCATAAAATTCGTAAAGAGGAAAACAAACTCCTTGCAGTATTCGAAAAAATCCAAATCGAAAAATACGGTAAGGTAGTTTGTACATTAAAATTGCCTAGCAAAACAAGATGGAACGGTAATGTTATTGCATTGCAATCGTATGTTTTAAACCGGGAAGCATTAGAACTCTTGGCTATATCGCACAACATAAATATAGAACAAGATGTAAAGAGCATAATATTGGACGAATCGATCTGGATTTTAGTAGGAGAAATTTTAAAAATACTAGAGCCCATTAGTCGACAGTTGGAAACCTCTGAATCTGACAAATGTCTTATGTCTGATGTCCCGGAAATATTTAGCAAACTTTATGATACACTATCGCAAGAAATCGAGTCAAATTTGGCTGTTGGAAGCGCAGAACGAGAAAAAATCGTTACAGCAGTGAAGAAGCGTCGAGAGTTCTGCATCAAGCCCATTCATTTAGCAGCAAATATTTTGGATCCACGTTACCGAGGCAAAGGGCTTCTTGGCAGTGAGGTGCCATCTACAATGGAATTCATATATCAGGCAGCAACATACATGAACATTCCCGGTGAAGCGGTTATGGCAAATATCGCTCAATTTAAAAGTAAAACTGGCTACTATGGTGAGTCAGATTCCATATGGACTGCCATCAAATTAATTGAACCCCGAATTTGGTGGCAAACGTTTGCGCCTTCGCAGGACGTAGCACCTATCGCTGCACGTCTCCTTAGTGTTCCACCGTCGTCCGCATCAAGTGAACGTAACTGGAGCCTCTTCAGTAACACGCATACGCTACGGCGCAACCGCCTTCAGAAGCAAAGGATTGAGAAGCTTGTGTTTATTAAATCAAATCTTTGCCTTTCGGAAACTCAAATTTCTGGAAACGAATCGACCTCTGAATCAGAGCCAGAAACTTCCAATTTAGAAGTTAATAACAGTATCGTTCTAAACTAACTTTATATTTATTTTTGTATAATTTTCTTATGTACCTTTAGATTGTTTTTATTAATAAAAAACAAAAATAAACTATTTAAAATTTTTTTTTGGCCGATTTGTCATTGGGCAATATTTCCTAGAGCCAAAAAACAAATAAAATCGTTTTAGGAATTTTATTTTATTTTATTTTGAAAATGACTGAATCTGACTGAATCTGACCGGTCATTTTCAGTCATCTATTATAAAAGACCAATCTGACCGGTCATTTTCGGTCATTTTACATCTCTAGTCCAGACCAAAAGGTTTGTGTCATAGACAAAGGAATTAACTAGATGTCTCACACTTATTGGGAAATTTCTTATTTAACGGCAAGTTTTCTAGGTGGAGCCTGTAACTAATATTTACTATATATACACCCAGCGAAACAAATATAAATGCAACACCATTTTTTTTCCCAAATGTTGTGAGGAATTTTCAAGTTTTTATTTTATTTTATATTAGTCCTTTCAAAATTAAATACTTTTCAGCAAAAATATTATGAATACGACTTCTTCATGGTGAATCAACAAAAATAAACTAATTACTAGTGCGAAATATTAATAAAGGCAAGAGGTTTATTCGAATATTCTAAAAAAAAAAAATACAGCAGACAGTTGTCCGAGGCCTTCGGCCACGGACTGTCCCTGCAGGCTGTGTCAGAGACACGGCCATTAAGTTTAACGTAGAATACGCCATCCGATAAGACAGAAAACATATATAACAATAAATTCATTTGCTTATATTATTTATCATTTATTGTTATATATGTTTTCTGTCTTACCGGATGGCGTATTCTACGTTAAACTTAATGGCCGTGTCTCTGACACAGCCTGCAGGGACAGTCCGTGGCCGAAGGCCTCGGACAACTGTCTGCTGTAATTTTTATATTTACCAACGGCATTTGATTCAAGTCCGTTTAAAAAAAAATATTATGTTCAATTTTTTTAAACTTAATTTAATTTATGTATTTTAATTAATATTTTTATTGAAATAAGTTCTGCGAATGTTGAGAGGGCCGCCCTAATATTAAAAAAGGTTAACCTTGTGTGTATGTGTTTAAACAATTTTCATTTGAGAAATTAAAATACTAGAAATATATCAACCAATATGAAATGTATATCAAACGAAAGAAAACATCTTCATTTACCTACAAAAAAAATTTTAAAAAAATTCATCTGGCCGTTTCCTCAAATCTCTGGAACGCCAATATTCGTCCGAGCCATCAGGTACATCCAAATTAATTTTTGTATCGGAAAATATCACCGCTCATCAAAAAATGTGTATATTTCAGCGAATTTAAATCTGTCTAATGCGTGTCTTGGTATGATGCCAAGTTTTGCATACTTTTTACCATATGACAGTTGCAAGTCACGTTTCATTATTTGTTGAACACAACGCAACCCTGCTCCTAAGCTCAATTCAGCAATAATTTCCTTATCGCCGTAGTTTTCTTTAACAGCAACTGTTGTGATCTCTCTTTTGGCGCTGCCACTGATCAGTGGTGTCCTTCCTGGTCGCTTTGTGTTTCCATATTGGCCACCCTAATTTATAAACTTGTCAATGACACAGCTAGATTATTTCAATCGCCTCGAACAGCCCGATTGGACAGCCCTTCATCATGATAATCTTAAATTTTTCCCTTTTCATCTTTACTTAGGTACCTTCCCCCAGGTATTCTTTATAAATTTTTTTTTTTTAATTTTAACTACGTTAATTTTACAACAATAAAATAACAATCAAATAAAACTCACTTCTGTTAAAGTTACTATTTACTACTTTTCGAATTCGGTTTCTTTTTCATGTTGCCTTTATAACGGGACCGCTAAATAACTTTTTTGTTTTTGAAAATGCTATAAAAAAAACTACTGAATATTTTCTCAAATTTCTATTTTTATTTGAAAGTACAATCCTTCCGGTTAATAATGGAAAATAATTTCATTAAAATGGCTGCCTGGGCTGGCCATGCAGTAGCCTACACGATCGGTCCAATTTTTAAGCACATTATCGATTGAGTGCAGCTGTATTTCACCAATGGCTTCACGAATATTGTCCTTTAAAGCGTCAATTGTCTCTGGCTTGTCGGCGTAACACTTATCTTTGAGAGCACCCCACAAATATTAGTCCAACGGTGTCAAATCGAAGCTCCGAGGTGGCCAAACGATATCAGCTCTGCGGCTGATAATGCGATCTTCAAAAACAGGGCGCAAAACATCGAGTGTAGCTTCGGCTGTGTGGCACGTAGCGCCGTCCTGTTGAAACCAAATGTTGCCAATATCCTCCTCTTCAATTTTTATGAACAAAAATTCATTCAACATGGCCCGATAACGATCGCCATTGACTGTAACGGCCACTCCTTGCTCAAACAGTGACTCGTTTTGGGTGCATCGGCTTTTCAATGTATGCGTGCGGGTTTTCTGTGTCCCAAATGCGACAATTTTACTTGTTTACATACCCGCCAAGATCAAAATGAGCTTCATCTGAAAATATGATTTTTTTGGCAAAACCGGCATCTTCTGTAAGTCGATCGCAGGCCCACTTAGCGAAGCGAAAACGCATTGGTTGGTCGGTTGGCTTCAACTCCTGAACCAATTGGACTTTGTATGGCGTCATACCAAGGGCTTTATGCAAAATTCGTCTCAATGATGTCTCCGAAATGTTCAATTGTTGAGACCGACGGTGAATTGATGTTGATGGCGCTTCACGCACACTTTCTGCCACAGCAGCAATATTGTCGCGTGGACACACTATTTTTGGCTTTTTTGACGATTTGGTTTATCGATGGGGATGCCAGTTTCTTTCATTTTTTTCACAAGATAATGAACATACGGAGCTGAAGGTGCTTCTCTTCTTCCAAAATCCGTACGCAATTTTCGCACACATTCTGCAACATTACCATGATTTTCAAAGTAATGCCGCAATATTTTCCAGCGTCGTTCAAGCGTATACGCAACCATATTCGTTCAGCGGAAGGATAAAACTAATTATGTGTCAAATCACACATGAGCCAAGTGTTACCATTCACGAAATAAGCACTAGTTGAAAAAAAAACGTTAGATGGCGGACCCGTTATATATTTCGCACCAGTAAAAGGAAAAACAAAGTCACTTTTCATTTAACTTGTAAAAGAGTTCGAATGGTTACATTCTCTGACATAATATACCTAATGACACATATATGAATTAGAATTATACACCAAAAACCCAGTGCACTGAGAGTACCGAGAAAAATATATTGCCTTTATAAGCGACATGATAGAAAAGAGTTGTGCGTTAAAGTGTTCCAATGTAGTGCTTGGTAATCGTGAACCAAATTTATAATATTTTTATGTAATATTATTTATTTTTGATTTTTTTTTCTAAAGTAGGTTTCGTCATTTTTTTATTTATTTTTTTTTTTAAATTTTATAAATAAATGCTTTTACTAGGCTTTGGGCTGAATCTATAGGGTTTCTGCTGGGACCATCTTTGGAAAAATTTTCGTCGAAAATGCGGTAACAGTTAATGGCGCTCTGACGCGCCACATGATAATGTAGGTTAGTTATTTTTAAATACAATAAAATGGATGTGGCCGACATGTGGACTAAAACTAATCGAAACACGGAAGATTTCTTGAACCCATGTTCGGGTTCAAGACTCAATCGCGGCTGTATTATCAATTCAGGAAAATCCAAGCTTGTCGACTCGAAACTTATCGGTGCAAATTGAAGTTAGCAGACAGTCAATACAGCGGATTATTCATGATGACTTAGAATTGTTTCCGTACTAAGTCCAAATTACAAGCAAGTTAAACGCTTTGCATTTGCCTATAATTTTGAGAAAAAATTATTTAAATGACCGAAGAAGACAATAGCGTGATAAATAGCTTGTTTATATCTGGTGAGCCCCATTTTAGTCTAAAGGGACGCTGAAGACATAGACATCATTGAACGAAATTTGCGAGAGGTTACTGCAGTATTTTCAAGAATAAAAAAAATAAGCGAAAGTGGAAAGCGAAATTTATGGTGTCAACGACTAGAATAACCTCTTGACTAGGTCTGCACTTGAGCGACGACATCCGATTTAATTTGGAGTGGTATACGGTATGTGGTATACGGTTCTTGAATTTGTCTACCTTGGATCCGCCGTGAACAAAGACAAAAACGTCAGCCAGGAAATAAATAGTATAATTGCGGAAGCAAATTGATGCCATTTTGGGCTCAGCAAGCAGTCTAAGAACAAATCCTTCTCTCGGCATATAAACGTTCAGCTATGCCCGACTCTCATTTTACCTGTTCTGACATTTCATTTTACCTGTTCTGACATTCTCACACTTCTTACACTTACTAATTGGGATCTAAAGTTATACAACGGTTCCAAACGGTATTTTGTGAAGCTTTTTCATGGCTAAGTACTCGATAGTGTCGCCGTCACTAAGCGAGGTGACCACCGTCGAAGGAAATGTAAGGTGGTCTGAACAGGGATCGTATCCAACTTCTCATGCACAAGAGCTGCACCCAGTAACCATTGCACCAACGACGGCCACACCTATCCTGACTTATGCCTCCGAAAATTACGTCATATCGCAAGCGGATGAAAAACACCTAGGAGAATGCGAGAGAAAAATTCTCCGTAAAATATATGGTCCTATTAAAGAAATCGGCGATGTCATCTGTAGTCTGACGTGGACATTGCGAGGCTAATCAATTTTGGTCAATTGCGTTGGCTAGGCCATGTTATGAGAATGGATGAAGATGAGCCACAGCGAAAAGTTTTCGATAAAGTACCTGATGGAAGCAGGAAAAGAGGACAAACAAGACTCCGCTTGAAAGACCAGGTTGAAGAATCCCTCCATATCCTTGGTGTTAGCAACTGGCGCGAAAAGGGGAAGGATAGAACCAGTTGGAGATATTTGTTGAAATTTGCCTAATTTGTTTATTTGCTTGTTTAATTAATATGTGTACGATATCTCACGTCATCAGGTTGTAAAATAGGCACTAATGTAAAGCCGGTAATCGAGCTATTTTGTAAGAAGCAACCAATGCATTAGCATTATTATGTTCGGAGCAAGCAAGCTGATGAAACATATTCAAGAGGAGGCGCTCTTCATTTATATTTAGGTTTTCCTAATTCAAATCTCGAAGTCTTAATCATTGACGTTTCTACGTTTATTTGTTATACTATTCTACTTACTGAGTATAAATTTGTATTTTTGTGACTACAAATCGTCTTTGTTGGCGGATCTTTAAACCAAACGTATTTGTTTATGACATCAAACTATCCTCGCTTTAAAACCCTCGATTTAAACATTTCGGCGATATTTTTCTATGTAGTACAGTAGTTTTAAATCTGATGCACTTACACAGCTGCTGTTTTTTCTTTATACATTTTTAACAATTTAGTGAATTGTAAATTTGAACATTTGAACAAAGCTTTTCGCACTGGCCAATATTATTATGCATTTGAGCTTATTGTAGAATGGTACTGTAATCCTCTATTGTGATTGCATGATGGGGATTTTGCAAAAATGTTCAAGATTTTATTTTGGAAATAAAAAGAGATATATATTTTTATTGTATCAAACGTTTCCATGTGTTGAGTTGTATCTCCATTTAATCTCTTGCTTGTAATTGCTTCGACTATTGTAATACTATTGGCATTTTCGTTCTGTTTTCTTTCTGTTATGTAAATAATGCAGTAGTAGGAAAAAACGTTTTAGGTTTTTTTTTTCCAAACAACTACTGGTATCCTTGCAAACAGGGTGTTAAGAGTCCTCCATGTAAAATACTCTACCTCACTTCCGATAAAGAATGAAAGTAAAAAAAAATACAACAATACAAAACGAGCAAGGTCAGGGGGAAGCAAATATTTTGCAAGGCTATAAAAGCGCATTACAAGTGTTGGTAGAAATATTCGGGATATACAATAGTTCTCTTCTTTTCTTTCTCTGCAAATCTAGCATTTAAATTTACGTCTTTAAAGCATATGGTTGAAAATCTTTTAAATGTGTATTTGTTTAAGAAAATATGGTACTCAAAAACAGGAATAAGGAAAAAATTACATGAGGTGTCAGGAGACACCCGGTTGGAACGAAGTTCCTTTCGCTATATATTATGTACACACAGAGAAGAGATTCGGTGTCACAACTATATTTACAGCCATCCAAAATTTGGCGATTCCTTGGACTATCACATTATTCAGTTGTAAATACCAATAATTATGTTCAGTATCGCCAAATGTTGTGCATATCAATTGATTTGTAATTCAGCTTTGGTTGCAAGAATTGAAAGTTCAAGCCACAGCAACAAGAAATAAATGTGATCTGTCAATCAAGTTTTAGTTCTAGCAATCAAATTATCCTGTAGTGGTGAATATTCTTTTAGTTGGATGAACGAAAAATGTAAAAACTAATTCGGTTGTACCAAACAATATATTGGAATGCTCAACTAATTATTCACTTGAATTTAATGTCTGTCACAAACATTTGTTGATGCTTGAACTCATTATGAAGTTAATAGAAAAACAGTAAAAACACAATATTTTTCGTTAAATTTGTGTATTGTAACGGGTCCGCCATCTAACTTTTCTTTTTCAACTAGTGCTTATTTCGTGAATGGTAACACTTAACTCATGTCTGATTTGACAGATAATTAGTGTTATCCTTCCGCTGAACGAATATGGTTGTGTATTCGCTTGAACAACGCTGGGAAATATTGCGATATTACTTTGAAAATCATGGTAATATTGCAGAATGACAAATGATGTTGCAGACTTACAGAAGATGCCAAGTTTGCCAAAAAAAAAAATCATCTTTTCAGATGAAGCTCATTTTGATCTTGGGGGGTATGTAAACAAGCAAAATTGTCGAATTTGGGGCACAGAAAACCCGCACGCATACATTGAAAATCCGATGCACCCAAAACGAGTCACTGTTTGGTGCGGATTGTGGTCCAGAGGCATATTTGGGCCATTTTTCTTCGAAAATGAGCAAGGAGTGGCCGTTAGAGTCAATGGCGATCATTATCGGGCCATGTTGAACGAATTTTTGTTCACAAATATTTAAGAGGAGGATATTGGCAACATTTGGTTTCAACAGGACGGCGCTACGTGCCACACAGCCGAAGCTACACTCGATAATTTGCGCCCTGTTTTTGAAGATCGCATTATCAGCCGAAGAGCTGATGTCGTTTGGCCACCTCGGAGCTGCGATTTGACACCGTTGGACTATTATTTGTAGGGTGCCCTCAAAGATAAGTGTTACGCCGACAAGCCAGAGACAATTGACGCTTTAAAGGACAATATTCGTGAAGTCATTGGTGAAATACAGCTGCACACAATCGATAATGTGCTTAAATATTGGACCGATCGTGTAGGCTACTGCATGGCCAACCGAGGCAGCCATTTGAATGGAATTATTTTCCATTATTAACCGGAAGGATTGTACTTTCAAATAAAAAAAGAAATTTGAGAAAATATTCAGTATTTTTTTGATAGCATTTTCAAAAAAAAAAAAAGTTATTTGGCGGACCTTTTATATTTAAATATAAACAAACTTATTATTATTTATAACCAGGGTTCGTATATCGTGCCCATTTTTGATCGAAAATATGAAAAAATTTCTATATCTCGAAAACGGAGGGTCCAATCGAGAAAATAAGAAATTTTTACGGTTTTCTAAAGTGTTCCCATTCACATGAAATATTTTTTCGAGAAAATAAGAACATCGCTAAAATAAAAAAAAATTACTATAACTCGGAAACGGTGCGTCCAATCGCAAAAATAATAACTATTATATCTCCAAAGGAGGCTGTAATCTATGGATGTCATTACCACGGCATCACTTAGGATCCGTTAAACTAACATTTTTCAAATAAAAAATCGCTAAAACTCACATATGTATGTATGCATGTCCGAGTTATACCCATTTTATATTTTAGCGTGTTTTACATTTTGATGGATTTTTGAACAAAATATCTTCCATACGACCACTTTATGAAAAATCCTTCGAAACTCGTAAAAAATAGTTTGGACTTCCATTGAACGCTCCGATTCCGGGATATTGGCATAGGGGCGTTTTAGCGATTTTTGATGCCAGAAATTTTAGTTTTAGCGATTTAAAAAAAAAAAAAAAGTGATGCCGTATTGGAGACATCAATAGGTGAAAGTCTCAAATGGAGGTAAACATTTTATTATTTTTGCGATTGGACACACCGTTTCCGAGATATATCCATTTTTTTTATATTAGCGATTTTTTTATTTTGGCGATTTTTTGAAAAAAAATTATTTCATGCGAATTGGAACACTTTTTATTTTTTCCATTGGCCGCTTAGTTTTCCAGATACAGACAGTTTTTCTAAAGAGGATGAGTTACCCTGGGTAACATATGTATGTTTAAATTAATTTGAGTCATCCAGAATAATAGTTCCTCCAGCCAAGTGTCATCAATTGTTTGCTTGTGTTTGTAAAGGCGTCAATAGTGGCGTCATATTCAATGGTTATGTTTAAAAGTCTCACTTCACCACTATTTACGATAATATGTATTCTTCGCTAGCTGATATCTATTTCTAAGTATACAGTTTATTGTTTTTTCACAACTTTGATTATCACTTTCTGTTTAAAATAGTAGTTTTTCGGTAAAGTCCTCGTGTAACATTCCAATATACGTAGTTTCTCTTTAACAACAGAGCCTATTGTGAAAAATGGAATACATAACTTCGTAACAGAAACTAAATTATGGTTACAGTGACTAATATTTGAACACGAATTCTAGTATTGTACTTTTTATGAGTTGCATATTCTTCCATTTCAGATGAATGAGGTTTTTGAAATACTCAAATTGGTTAATACAACTTAATTTCTGTAGTACCAACTTGTATTTAGTAAGACCGATTTTTAATATATCAATAACATCGACAAATAATTCTGATGTTTGACAATTACGAATTCTGATCAAAATTTAGACTTCATCGTGGAATTTCCAATGCTTGAATTGATTTCCAAATAATCTTTTTTTGTATGTGAGAAAAGGTACCTTTTGTAAAATGATTTTTTTTACATTGAATGTATTTTAAAAAAATATATATATATTTTAGGTCCCTGTTGCGGGAATCCGCCCAAGCGCCCAGTTTCACAAGATTGTAAACAACAAATACAAAGTTCATAAAATTCCGTTTATTAATACACTTGTATGTATTCAACTGTATTTGTATGTTGAAATTCCTAATTATGAAACAATTATAAATTAGAAGTCTATATATATATATTACGGCGGGCCAAATTTTTTGTTGATTAGAGCCGCCCCCTAGGATGATTGTATGGACAAGCAACTTTGGTGAAGGAACCATAGGTCTATCTCGATTTTCGAGTCTCCCACTTTTCAAAAAATTATTTTTTCCCTATAACATCATTTTGATTCAGAATTCGATTTTTTATTCATCGTTATAGTATCTTTTTTATGTGTATATGAGTGTTTTTGGGGTCGAGAAATTAATTTCTGATCTTTATTTTTACCTATGACCACCACCAGAGGGCGTTTCATGCTTATTTTAACTAGTTTTCGCTTATTTTCCGAGAAAAATTACAAGTTTTTCGGTAAAATTGATTTTTATTTTATTTTTTTCAACAGAAATTCAACCTAAAAAATAAGAACATGTGCAAAAAAAAAAGAAAAGCGAACTAAGTTATTTTTGAAGGTCTTTCTTCTTTCAAGTCTGGGGTATTTTGCACGGCTTTCTGATGTAACTGCCATAACACTGTGTCGACTTTTTTCTAAAACACGTTTAGAAACGCTAGCCAGCAATTGAACATGTCTTTCCGTTGCTTGTATGTGTACCGGAATTCTTGGATCAGGCAATGGTGGATCATCGTATTCTAAACATTGTTCCAAATGATCATACGGAATAGTATGCGTAAACGGTGGTTCGAATAAGACATCATATTTAGTTAAATCAACCATATTCGTATAATCTATACAATTGAAGTTTATCAAAGGTTTTTGATAAACTCTAAGATGTGCCGGGTCGTACAGATTTCTTCGGTAGTGTGAAAGTTTCTTGATTGCGATGTCTCGTGTCTCTTTTTTAACATCAAAGAACATCGCTAACATTGTAATAATGTCTTTAATGACATAATTCACAACTCCGCGGAGATTTGTATCCAAATATTGTGTCCAACGAATGAATTTGTAAAATAATACACTACCGAACATCACCGAATTATAGTACTTGATGTTGAAGTGCATCGGCACATACACTTTCATTATGTATGTTGACAGAATTTTCAATTTCCTTGATGCATTTTCAGTTGAGACATACAACCGCAACAATCTATTCGCCTTGGTGAGCCAACGTGAATATGCTTTTGGTCCTGGTTTAATGTGAGACAAATCCGCAGGAACAACACCATTCGAAATTGCATTGGCCATTTTGTATAGGTACTTTGAATCGGTGGATAATTCAAGTGGATCTAAATCAGGTGGCATGTTCTCTAGCACGATTATCTCGAATTCATCTACAAGCTGAAAAAAATAAATTAGATGAATTAAATGCAATTTTACCATTTAGTAATGGAAAAAATCGATGAGAAAAATGACAAACGATACATACCGGAAGATTTTCACACGTTTCAATTCGTTTGCCCAACGTGCCGGTTGTTGTTCGTGGTCCAGTGGTCGATGATCTGTCCAAAGTGTTAAACAAATGACGAAATGGCAGCTCGTTGAAGTGCAGAAGGCACACAAACCGATGTAGCGGTCTATTCAAATGCAATTCAAATCGACTCAAAATCCAATTTCTTACGCCAGTATTTGTTGGCTCACCATCACAGCATATGCCGATTAATGCATCGAGAGCAATTTCTTTTTCGACGAAGAATGCATTCAATGCCATCAATTTCTGTTCAGCATCTTCATTTTCGACTTTTGTGTAGCCTGTCAATTGAGAATTTGGTTCCTTCAAAACAACTAGATGTGGTTCTTTCACCATCCTTGGATGCAACTTCTCATCGATTTTTCCATTGTTAAAGCATCATTTTTTCGGCCGTCGAATGAAAATGCTATCAAATTGGATGCATCATACTGCTTACGAAACAATTCTTCTCTGCATTTGGCTTTTTCTCGACGCACTTTATTTTTATCCATGATGACAGGAGTGCTATGTGCATCTTTTACGTCAATGTCTTGCATAAGAGATGTTGCGAGTGCTGCTGCTTTTCTATCAGACACACCAAATCGATCACACATCGCAGCGAAGATCGAAGCATCGTATCTGGGAGTATACGGTCCTCGTATCATTGGCGGAACATCTTGTGTATTTGGACTTGGCTCATCTGTATCAGTACTTGGTTCATATGCTAAATGTGTCTCTTCAACGCTTGTTGGTATTATTGTTGACGTTGGTGCTGGCTCTTCAACTTCTAGCACGAATTCCGGTATCGTCAATCTTATGACATTATTTTGATCTCGCATAAACTCTTTCAAATGATCTCAATCAATGTACCCAATTTTCTAACAACACATTTTTTGGTAAAAATTTCAACATTAATTTGAATCCAAATTTGAATCAATTTGTCTGTTACGTGCGGTACGGATGATTTATACGAAAACATTTTGTTTTGGAGTTTAGCACGTTCGCCCAAGAAAAAGAAACATCTTAAAATATCCTGTTTCGTTGGCAGATTGAGTCCACTCAAATCACAAGATGCACCAAAAACAGCAACATCGTGCGAAGGAAAATGCTTCAAATGATTTTCGATACTCGTCGATGTTGTTGCGGTTTGCGATGTAGACGGCAATGCATTTCTACTTTTACTAAAAGAATTAAAAAATAACTGAAATTAGTATATTTTAAAACATTTGGTTCGAATATATTTTTTCCACCTACAAATTGGTAAATACACAGTGTTAAAAATGTTGAGAATTTTATTTATATTCAAATATCAAATTTTGATTTGAAACGAAAAACGAAAAATAAATGTTTTTAATTGAATTACTTAAAATTAACAACAATAAATATCAGAGATAAAAAGTCCGCAAAGCAGCAGACACAATTTTGGTTGAAATTAAAATATGCATGAAACGCCCTCTGGCGGTGGTCATAGGTAAAAATAAAGATCAGAAATGAATTTCTCGACCCCCAAAAACCCCCCATATATACATAAAAAACATAATATAACGATGAATAAAAAATTGAATTTTGAATCAAAATGATGTTATAGGGAAAAAATAATTTTTTGAAAAGTGGGAGACTCGAAAATCGAGATAGACCTATGGTTCCTTCACCAAAGTTGCTTAGAATTGTCCATAGAATCATCCTAGGGGGCGGCTCTCATCGAATTTTTCGACTCCATACAAATTGGCCCGCCCTAATATATATAAATGCATATTATTTTAAGTTTGTCATTACTTTTTAGTATGAAACAAAGCGCGAAAATTCTTATTTTTACAGATGTAGCTCGACAAGTTAAATTAATCTTGATTCTACAACTACGAATCACTTTGTCTTATGACCTCAAAATGACTTTACTTTTACTAATACAAAATATGTTGTGCAAGGCTTGGGAGTTGTTTTACATATGTTTTGACAGCTTGAGGTAACAATAAGTCGATAACTACGATAAATAGTAGGTAACCGATCATCAATTGCTCGACAGTGGCGTTAACAGCCCCTTATGTAAGAATATGTATTATATTTTCCAAGAACAGGTCATATATTTGATGAGAGTTACTTCTTTTATTAAAAGCCAATTTTTTTATTTAAGAAAAAGCCTAATGCTCAGATTCACAGTTGAAAATTATCCATTTAAACGGATTTTAAATGGTCGATGTTTGTCATTTATTATGAAAATTTTCTGTGAGATTTCAAATTGTGAAAATCATCCTACGAGTATGAATTTTTTTTACAAAGAAATACATTTTATAAGAACAGGTACTTTTTAAAGAAGTGGTATTCTTTTTAGGAAAAGGTTATTTTTTTTAAGAAAATTTACTTATTTTCAGAACGGCAACATATTTCAAGGAAAGAAAAGAAAACGTATTATTTTATTTTTCAGAAAGGGTACTTTTAAGACAAGGAATTTTTGAAAGTAAAGGTATTTATTGTAAGAGAAGGTATTTTTTTTTTGACGAATCTTTTTTTTTACGAAAGAACAGGTACAATTTTAAGATTAGGTACTTATTCTCAAGAAAAGTTATTTTCAATTCAATTCAATTTATTATTTCATTAACATACAATATTACAAAACAAATTTTATACCACTTGGAGTTTAAGAGTTGTCTCTTCTTCTTCCTTATAATTAATTACAAATTTATGAAAATTAATAACTTAAATCTAATATACTGTACATGGAGGCAAAAATTCAAAAAAAAACCTGTATGAATCAGTTAAAACTTAAATACTACTTAATCTAACTATGAATACAGTTCATTGATATGATGGTAATTAGATGATATGCACCTCACATTAAAATTATGGGTTAGTTTATCTATCCTATCATGAATTAGTTCCACATTTGCGAGTTCGTGAAGTCGTTTCGTAGAAAAGAAAAACGGGAGATTATAGATTAATTTAAGCAACTTATTTTGGGCAACTTGCAGCTTTTTCAAGTGGCATTTGGCACTGTTGGCCCATAACGGGGCTCCATAATATAGAGTAGGGTGAAATATGGTTTTCAAAATTAACATTTTATTACTTAAACTTAGGCAGGATTTCCGATTTATAAATGGGTAGAGTGATTTGATGAGAATATTTATTTTGTGAATGACATAGGGAAAGTGATCTTTGAATTTCATTTTGGGGTCCAGGATAATACCCAAGTATTTGACTTTCTGCTCCCAATGGACTGCTCTGTTATGTATGACAATGTTACTTTGAGGAATAAAGCATTCCTTGCGCTTCCTACTGAAATATATTGCCTGGCATTTATCACCGTTCACTAATATTTTCCACTTGCGGAAATATGCCAGAAGCTCGGTCATTCCTCTTTGTAAGTTTGAGATGACAGCCGAAGCCAAAATATCAGAGCTGAGCACTGCAGTGTCATCTGCAAAAATGGACGTCACACAGTTGTCCAGTTCTGGGAAATCTGAAGTGTATCAAACATGTAATATTGAATAGCAAACAAAATGTGTTTGGACACAAGTATATTATATTTGCGGCAAGCTCCAAATACACGTTATATTTGACGAAATTTTTTGAGATTTTTACAATTTGTATGGGAGGTACCAGAATTTGTTATCCGATTTCCTTCAAATTAGGCATACAATTTTCTGCATTGAAATTCTTTGCCAAATTTTAGTTAAAATCTATTTATCCGATAGGGTGTTACGGCAGTCTATACATCTGTCTTATAGATGAAAAAAGAATCACATGAGGTGTCAGGGGACACCCGGTTGGAATGAAGTTCCTTTCGCTATATATGATGTACTAGTTGGTTCCAACACGCCTAAGGCGTCTTTTGGAAAATACTGTAATTTAAATGGATCTTTAAGAAAATATACTTTTTGTAAAATGATAAACTTTTTTAACGAACTTTTTTATTTATTGAATGTATTTTTTAAAAAAAAAAGTATATTTTTAGGCCCCTTTTGTAAGAATATGTACAGGGTGGCCCAAAATGAACGAAAGGGTTTGAATTCGTTATAACTTTTTATTTAATACATATTTATTATTTTTTTTTTAATACAGTATATAAATGGGGAATATTTTTAGGTTATGTATGAAAAATAATATCTCGCAAGTGGTGTTATGTTGTTTATTTCGTCGCGTATATTGCTTTTTAATTGCTGGATGGTTCTAGGCTTATTTATGTAGACTTTTCCTTACAAATAACCCCAAAGAAAACAGTCTGGAGCGGTTAAATCCGGTGAACGCGGAGGCCAATTGAAATCACTTGTACGCGAAATAATTCGTTCAGTCCCTTGCAGTGTGGGCTGTGGCTCCATCTTGCTGGAACCATACTTGCGGATGGTTTTCCACGGCTGGACTTAACAAATTGTCCAACATTGTCCGATATCTGACACCATTGACGGAAACGGCGACCCCGTGTTCATTTTCAAAAAAATAACTACCAATTATCCTTTCCGATGAAACACCGCACCAAATAGTACACTTACGTGGGTGTAATTCTCGCTGTTGACGAACACACTTGATTGGAAATGGGCTTCGGCGCTCATAATTAAATTATGAACAAAATTATGATTTTCTTCTGCTTTTTGCCGGAAAGAAACTGCATAATCAAGTCGTTGCTGGTAATCTGTCGGTTTCAATTCTTGGACAAGCTGAATCTTGTATGGACACATTCCTATTGTATGCAGAATTCTCTGCAGCGACGCTCGCGAGAGGCCAAGTTGTGTCGAACGTCTCCTGGTTGATGTTTCTCCATCTTCCCGAATACTCCTCTGTACCAGTTCAATATTTTCATCCGTGTGCACCGTTCGTCGTCTGCCAGCACCAGGAAGGTTCCTTACTGCCGCTTGTTGCCGAAAATTTGCAACCAGACGGTTTATTGTTGACTCTGAGGGTCCAACCCGCACATTAAAATAACGACGATATGCACGCTTAGTCAAAACAATGGATCGTTGATTTGAAAAATAAAGCTCAACAATTTGGGCACGTTGTTCAATTGAGTACTGCTCCATTTTAAATTCCCCAAGTGGTCTTTACGAAATACTGAAAAGAAAAGAAAAAATAAATTATAATAAAAAAGTTATAAGCAATTCAAACCCCTTCGTTAATTTTGGGCCACCCTGTATTATATTTCCCGAAAAAGTCCTTTCATTAATTAGAGGTACTTTTTGTATTAAAAGCTAATGTTTTTAAGAAACGCTACTATTTTTAATAAGAAGTGCGTTCTGTAAGAAAAAGCCTAAGAGAATGAATTTTTTTTACAAAGAAGTACTTTTTTTAAGAACAGGTACTTTTTAAAGAAGTTGTATTCCTTTTGGGAAAAGGTTATTTTTTTTTAAAAAAATTTACTTATTTTCAGAAACTTACTTACATACTTATTTATTTTTTCAAGAAAAGAAAACGTATTATTTTATTTTTCAGAAAGGGTACTTTTAAGACAAGGAATTTTTGAAAGTAAAGGTATTTATTGTAAGAGAAGGTTTTTTTTTTGAAGAAACTTTTTTTACGAAAGAACAGGTACAATTTTAAGATTAGGTACTTATTCTCAAGAAAATTTATTTTGTTTTATCAAAAATTTACTTTTTAAAGAAAAGGAAGTTTTTTAAGAAAAGGCAATTTGTTGTAAGATACTGTACTTTTTTAAGAAAAGGTACTTATTTTTAAAACATTGTTTTTAAGAAAAGTTACTTTTTATAAGAAAAGGAAATTTTGCAAGAAAATTTACTTTTGTAGGCAAAGGTACTTCTTTAAGATAATGTATTTTTTAAAGAAAAAGTACTCTGTTTAAGAATAGTATTTTTTTTGACAACACTTACTTTTTTTAATAACACGCACTTATTTAAGAAAACTTTATTTTTTTAAATTTCTTTCACTTTGCCTTTTCTAAATTTATGTTTTATTCGGTTCATACTGCAATATGTAATAAACAGGTTCCACCTAGAAAATTTCTCATTAAACAAGATATATCCCCCCATATGTTAGTCTAGACACAAAACACACCAAAAGTTCGAGTTTAGGACTAAGTGTGCTGCCGAAAGTAATTCCATGCTCAGGGTTGTACTTCATGGATTTGCCAGTCTGGCACTTTGGCTTTCTAAATTTACTTTTTATTGGGTTGAAACTACAATATGTAATAAACAAGCTCCACCTAGAAAACTTCCCTTTAAACCAAACCAAACCAAAATTACCCAATGTAAATAACTAGTTGATAATAATGGGTTGTAATAAAGTAGGTAAAAAAATTTGTTCAACATTTTTTCTTTTAGCCCCCATCTCGCAACGTGCGATACCGACTTTTGTTCCAAAACTAAATACAACTCTCCAAAAAATTTCCAGTACATCCATAGATAAATAAAAAACCATAGATGGTGAAAGATAAGTGGGGGATTTGAAAGTAAAGGGGAATTTTCTAGATGGCGTCGGAGTGGTGGATATGGGCAAACTTCCCTGGAAACAAATCTATTGAAAACTTATACAGGGTGATTCAGAAAGTTCCGGACAAATTTCTCCAGGAAGTTCCGGACAAATTTCTCCAGCGAATTCCTTTTCTCATTTCATGAAGAAAAGTTCACTAGGACCATGTCCGAAACTCGCTGCCATTTCGCACGTTTGCATTTTCGGACATGGTCCTAGTGGAATGTTCTTCATGAAATGAGCCAAGGAATACGCTGCAGAAATTTGTCCGGAACTTCTTGAATCACCCTGTATAACCATACTTTTTTTGCCTTTAATATTGTGAACAAATATCGAATGCGATATTCTTTTCTATTATTTATTTTCAATTCCATCTAATTCTTCATTTAATCAATTCTTCTAATCAATTCATTTATCTAAGATATTTTTTTGTTGCCATTTATTGAAATTTAACATGTGGCAACATTGTCATTGCACAAATCGGAATTTAAGTGGGAAATTGAAATGCCACTTAATATCGCTTAGTTGTCCCGTACAAATTAAGCTATAATTAACTTTAGCGGGGTAAAAAAACACACTTATTATTGAGAAAACCGAGAACATTTACATCAACTTTTTCCAGATGAAGTAGTGACTGGTTCCAGTTCGAGAAAAATGGCATCCACATGTCTCCTCGGCGGTGATGTAATGACCAGTGTGCAACCTTACATTTCATTCACCATACTTAGCCATTAAAAAGATTCTCAAAATACCGATCGGAACCGGTGTAAAACTGAACATCCCATTCAGTGAGTGACAAATTGGAAATCGCACAGTTCACTGGTTGTGAGAAGCCCTCCCCAATCCCTATATGGGTTTTTGATGTGTTAACATCTATAGGCTTGTTGTACAATAGTCTGCCTGAAAAAAGTATGATGGTATTGATATAGCGGCAGTGAACAAAGAAGCAGTTCGTCGTCGCCAAAGAGTATTGAATAGTATAGAGAACTCATGGAACAAATTGTATGACTCAAAAACACTGGGGACATCTGGCGATTGATTCAAAACGTATTACCCTCTTTTCGTCATAACTTGGTTCACCCATAATTTTGATGTGAAACATTGATGCCTTTTGAAACATTTATGCTTTTTGTATTTTTTTCCTGTAATATAATTCCTGTAATTTATATTGAAATATTCTATAAAGAGAATAAGATTCGTTTATGCTCTTTTACTCAGACTCTCTACAGGAGAGTGGAAAAAGAGTGTTCTCTATACTATTTAATACTTTGTGTCGAGGCTCTGTTTATTACAAAACAAAAACCATTATTTGAGTGAGTTAAATAATGCTTTATTGATGTGTTAACATGTATAGGCACGGGTAGGGTATAATCTTGAAAATAACATGTGGTTGTTGTACAACGATAGTTTCTACCTGAAAATAAGTATGATGGTATTAATGTAGCGGCAGCGAACAAACAAGCAGTACGTCGTCGCGAAAGAGTACTGAATAGTATAGACAACACATGGAACGAAATGTATGACTCAAAAGCACTGGAAAAATCTGACGAAAGCTTCAAAACGTATTACCCTCGATTCGTCTTGACTTGATTCATACATAATTTTGATGTGAAACATTGATGCCTTTTGAAACATTTATGCTTTTTGTATTGTTTTATGTAATAACATTGTCGAAATGGTGCATTTATATTGAAATATTTTATAAAGAGAATAGGACTCATTTATGCTCTTTTACTCAGACTCTCTACATGAGAGCGGAAAAGAGTGCAATAAGTTCTCTATTCTATTCAATACTTTGTGTCGTCGCTCTGTTTATGATGAAACAAAAACCATTATTTCAGAGAGCTAAATATAGATTTTTATTCAGTTGTATGTTATCATTCAAATTAGCAGGTTGTCGTCGCCCTGTTTATGGCAAAAGAAGCACAATTATTTCAGTGAACTGAATATTGCTTTATTTATTTTAACAATATTACATCTAAGGTTAAAGCAGACGTAAGAAAAAAAAATTGTTGCCTGTAAAGTCGGTTTTACGGGCGAAGATTTTACGTGACAACGTCTTTTTCTCGGTAGAATATTTATTGATATGAATATAATTAAATTGCACAATAGGAGTGCAATGAACTCACTTGCCCAATGAGTGTTAGAACTCACGGGCGATGTTTTAACATTTATTGAAACTTATGGTTTAGGAAAGTAGAAGTAATTTCAACTCCATCTAGGTACCTGTGCGATTTCTATGAACACATTATCAAATGTGACATTATAAACAATAAACATATCCTTTATTATAAAATATAAACATTTCTTTTATTATAAAAAATAAACATTTCTTTTATTAAAAACAAAAGAAAATAATTTACTAACCAAAAAGTATTTCAATTCATCATATTCGCATATCGTTTTTAAAGCCGACCGCAGCTCTCTGTTTCGTTTTGGCTACCTAATTCATATGAAAATTTCTACACACAAACATACACTACACATATCATAAAGCCAAAAAACAAAAAACAAAAAAAAACAAAAAATAATACCTTATCCAATGCAGACTGATCTAAATCAATATTCATACACACGCACATATATACGCACATACATACTTGCTCAGTCGTCATATATATGATGTGCCAAAAAACAAAAACACTCACACCACCGACCAACAGCCACTAGAAGCCAGCAAAGCAAATCGTTTCTGGCACACAAGTAAACACATTGCGTTTACTTGTGTTCGGTGACTCATCGTAACGTTACCGGGCGTTACACTTTTTCATAAGTGACTCCCAGCCGCAACCTAATTTAAGACGTTGTCACGTCAAAAATCAAAGTGCAATAGCAAAAAGTCCTTCAGCACAAAAACTATTCTTTTATTTATTTTCCAATGTAACATTTACTAATGTCTTCTTAGAAATCGAGCAGGTACCGTGTAACAATGATGATAAGTTCGAACACTCATTGATTTTTTTAATATTGTACGAGTATGTATGCAGAATGTTAGAATATTTGGTATCTATTAATAAGTTGCCATTAGGCTATTTCCTATATGTTTCTATATTGTTACAGCAGAAAACGAGTGAACGGTTATTTTAGCAAAAAAACACATTTTACGTAATAGACGAATATTTGGTTTGGCATTTAAAAACAAGTTAAATTGATTAAATGACATTTGCAGTCAATGCAAAGAATGTCAATTGATGAAGCATTGTTATTTCCATTGATGTTAATGCTCTCCCCAATCACGTCATAATACACTCCGTAAACATAGGATAGCCTCACATAAAATTTTAAAGAAATGTAAAAATTTTGTTGTTTCCTTAATAAGTAGCAAATATGTATTAATGTCGTTGGTTTGTTATGTTGACAAAAATTCCAAGTGGGTCATTAAAAGTGAACGGTACTTTCATAATTGTTTTCGTAAGAAGCAGCAATAATTTGATTATTTCAGTGTTAACTTAGATTAGCCTCAGGGCAGAACTGTAAATTATTCTTTGATTGTTACTCGACTTTGAATTAAATTACGTTTAATTGCGGCAGACAAAAGTGCTCTTGTTAAAAAAATAAAGTATGGGGAAAAAACCGTCGCTTAGTTCCACGGAAATCGCAAAAATTGACGCGTATCACGTTCAATGGCTTTCTAACCGCGCTATTGCTAGAAAAATTGGTCGAAGCCCAAAAGTTGTAAACAACTATTTCAAAACCCCATCAGAATATGGAACACGGTACAAAGGCAAGACCTTCAAAAAGGTTTCACCTCACGGTCAGTAAAACAACGATTCACAATATAATAAAATCCTCGGAGTACCTAAAGCGTCGAAAACTTCAAAAAAAACGCCTTTGAAAGCCGCACATAAGCAGCAGAGATTGCAATTTGCAAAAGACCATATGACGTGGATAGTTCAAGAAGGTGTTCAAACGAACGATTGGAAACGAGTAATTTTTTCCGACGAGAAACGTTTTTATATCGATGGACCCGATGGGTACAATTAGTATTTCCTACGATATCAGGAAGGAGGAACAATTTTTTAGTCGCCACCATAGCAGAGAGGGTGGCGTAATGGTATGGGGCGCTATAACGTATTATGGTGCAACCAGTTTAGTTTTCGTAAATGATCGAATGACGGGAACGAATTACAAAAACTTACTCCAAACTGCGTTTGTGGAGTTTGTGGACATTTTTGGTCCCCTTCCTTTTATTTTCCAACACGACAACGCCCCCATCCATACCGCTCGTGTAGCAAAGAGCTGGATTCAGGATCAAGGCGTTGAAATATTATCGTGGCCACCATATTCTCCGGACCTGAACATTATGGAAAACGTTTGGGGATGGCTAACACGCAAAGTATATGAAGGGGGAAGGCAGTTCTCTACAAAGGAGGAGCTAATGGATGCAATAAAATCGGCCTGGTCTGAAATTTCGTTAAATTACATAAAGTCTCTCTACGATTCTATGAAAACACGAATTTACGACGTTATTTTAAACAAAGGGGGGAATACAAAATATTAAATACTGTGAAACAATACTAGAATTTAAATAAAAAAGAAATTAGTTAAAACAACAAATCAAATTTATGTTTTATTTGTTTTAAATGGTGTGAGGCTAATCTAAGTTAACGTTAAAAACCACTCTTTTTGATACCGTTTGCGCAAACACTTGTAAAAGTGCTATTAAGTTAAACTTATGCAAATGGTAATTTCGTCAATTAATAAATACAGTACAGACTTGATGGCATCGTTTTTATATTTTGAAAAAAAACTCGTGGTATGCTGAAAATTTCTACAATTATATCCAATATGTATATGAGGCTATCATATGTTAACGGAGTGTATGTAATGGTAATATATATTCTTGTATTTATTTCATGTTTTTGTTTCTTCTCTTCCAGCTATTGTCGACATGTAAAAAAAATAATACATTCTTTATACCTTGTGCTTGTTCAAACTCTTTTTACATCTCTTTTAATAAATATTTAAAAAGTACAGCTTACAATTTCCGTCCAACGAAGACACAAGGAATTTCATATTCTTTATAAAAATTCTGTATACAATTCGCCTGTTATTGTACGTTCGCAGAATGTTAAGTGCATTTTATGCATTTCGTCCTATTCGTTCTGTTGCAGAAAATTGTCAGTGACATTTAGTAATGAAGCGTAATCTAAGGTGACATCTGCTGATATTATTTGCGGAATCTGACAGCAAAATGTTTCTCTATTCTTTCTTTTCTTATAGCTAGAGACATTAGAAAAAAAGTGGTGGAATATAATATAAAGTGTGTTGGCAGAAAAAGAGTCCTGAACGACATCGATTTAGCAAAAATATGAAATTTAAACCAAATATTTGCATGTCTTGAGAATATATTGGGATTAGATTGGAAAATGTCAAACATGTATTCACCGCAGTGGTCTATAAAACAGACGCTAGTTCAGATATCTGTTTGCAAATTTATTATATTTAGGGAAACAATCAATCAAATTGGTTAAATTTATTTATTTATTTATTTATTTATGTCTATGGATTACAATCCTTACAGACTAGCTTAACTAAAAGTAATATAAATCCAAAATATTTTTAAATTTATTAAGTGAAAACGAAAAATCAATTGAACAATTCATATTAATAGTATTATATTCCTTAAGACACCTCAATATAAGCTCAAAAGAAGAGTAATTATTTCTATGAACAGATATATTAAAAAATTCATTATTTCTAAGACACCGTAAGGGAGTATTAATATTTATCCAGCTAAGAAGCGGAGGACAATCTACAAATCCACAAATTAATTTGTATAAAAACAATACAGAACACTTGGATCTGTGACTAGCTAGGGTTTCCAAGTGAATTAATATGCATCTAGCTTCATAAGATGGAATTGGACTATGAAAGTTTACTTCAAACAATGCGAATTTAATAAATTTCTTTTGCAATGACTCAATACGATTAATGCGTACATTATGGTAGGGATTCCAAATAATGGCACCATAATCTAATTTAGATCTAACAAAAGCGGGGTATAGTAATTTTCGTGTGTAAGGGTTCCGAAAGTCTTTACTATTTCGTTTCATAAAACCAAGGGTGGAGTTCGCTTTAGGCATTATAATGCAAGTTAAATACCAGTTTTGGATCGAAAACAATGCCCAAATCTAATATTTTACTAACTTTAGGTATTAAATAAGTCCCCATGAAATAGATGGAGTTAACTAAATTTATACGCCTTGCAAAAGGAAGATGGAATCATTTAGCAGTATGTAGTTTTAAATGATTACATTCACTCCAAATGACTAGTCGATTGATGTCTTCCTGAAGTAAAATAGAGTCTTGTAGACAATAAATTTTAGTAAAAAGTTTTAAATCGTCAGCATACATGAGAAATTTAGAATGTTTGAAACATGATTCAATATCATTAACAAATAATATAAAAAGAAGAGGTCCTAAAATACTACCTTGCGGTATACCAGAGGTTACTGAATACCTATTAGAGTTAACATTATCAACACACACACGACACACTCTATTACTTAAATACGATTCAAACGACTGTAAAAGACACAAATATAATCCAATTTTAGCCAATTTCATTAAAAGTAAACTGTGCGATACCATATCAAAGGCTTTGCAAAAGTCAGAATAGAGTGTATCAACTTGAAATCCTGACTCAAAAGACTTGATACAGAAATTAGTAAAGACTAATAGGTTAGTAATTGTTGAACGATGTTTTATGAAACCGTGCTGCAATTCAGATAAAAATTGGGAAATAGAATGATAAATTTTATCATAAACTAAATGTTCCAAGAGTTTTGATACGTTAGATAATTTAGATATCGGTCTATAATTGCTAATGTCATTTTTTGATCCTGATTTATGAATAGGCATTATAGTGGAAACTTTCCATTGGTTTAAGAACGTACCAGCTTTAAGGGAATTATTAAAAATCAATTTTAGCGGGCCGCAATTAGATAAACTACATTTCCTAAGAAAAAACGTAGGAAGCCCATCTATATCAGGTTTAAGTGAATCCTTGACATCAGATAAGGCAGCGAGTATATCAGATTCATCAAACTGAAAGAAAGATAAATTTGTGATTGAGTTAACACCATCCAAAAAACTTGAAGCAATACTTGGTACCCCAAATTCAAAGTTGGATTTGAAGAAATCGGCAAATAAGTTTGCTTGTTCAACTGGGGAATTTGCAAATTTATCTTCCCAGAATATCGATGGCGGAAAATCGCTGCTTCTACGTTTAGCTTTTGTGAAGTGCCAAAATGACTGTGGATTAGTAACTATTTTATTTTCAAATTGCACAATGTAATTGCTGTACAGAAATTTATTTAGAAAATGAAATTCCCTAGAATAATGCTCAAACATCCTCTTACTTTCAGCACAATTTGTGCATTTGTAGACGTTGTGAAACTTAGTTCTCAAACTTTTAAGTTTTTTTAAACCAGGGGTATACCAAGGGAATTTATAACAATCTGGCTTAACCTTAGGCACCTCCGAATGATGTATTTCATTAATCTTACAAACAAATTCATAATAACAATCATCGATGGTTTTGTTTTTAAAAGCATCCAAATTACGTCTACTAAAATCGTAACGTAAATAATCAATATTAGAGCAGGGAAACTTATAAAAATCAACATTTACATTTAATGGCACGTGATGCATGTCTGGAGTACTGAAGGGCTTATCACATTTTTCAATAGAAAATTTAATATTATTGGAAATAAACACAAGATCTAATAATCGACCAAGACAATTAAAAAATGAATTAATTTGGACTAAAGATAAACCAAGAATTGTATCAATACAATTGATTTCATGCGTTAAATTAACATTGCCGGGATACAAGGTATTACAATTAGGCAGTAAAGACCAAACTATATTACATAAATGGAAGTCACCCAGAACCAAATAACCATCTTTCAGGAGCCATTTCAGAGATATTATGCATATGCGAAAAATATAAGCTTTGACTGCTATTTGGCGGTATGTAGGACACAATAACAAACAATCTATTCAATCCTTCCAAACGTACGCAAATTTGATCAAGCAACGTGTCACTATTAGGCAACACTAAAGACGTAGACTTCAAAGACTTCTTTACAGCAACCAAAACACCTCATCCACGGGAACAGCAAGTTTTCGCAGAATCCCTGTCCTTACGGAAAACAGCATACTTTTTAGTATCATCATGGAAATCAATATTAAGCCAGCTTTCAACAAAATCAATGATATCGTAATCACATTGCTATGTCTCCAAAAAAATAGAACTATGCTTAGTACTGATGCCAGCCATATTTTGATAATAAATTTGATATGATGTGAATATTCCCAGTATCGACAAAATACAATAACATGCATAAAAAACACTAATGGTTTTCCATAACATCCTATGAAGCTTCACTGAGCGGTGCGCTTTATAGTTTTCACTGACTGCTTGGGACCTACAGTCTTACAGCGGATCTCAACGGTTTTTCGAGAAGCTATTTCATGTCTTACTACTCGATAGTGTCGCTCTCACTAAGCGAAGTGGCCGTCTTCGAAAGAAGTGTAAGGTGGTCAGAGCAGGGATCGAATCCCCGCTCTCTCGCACAACAACCACATCCACTAACTGCTGTATAACCGACGCCCAGATTTGTAACTCAATATACTAATGAAAACCCATAAAAAAAATATGAAGCCTGTGTTAGATAACACAGGCGCATAGGTCAGACGTAGAATACGTTAGTCATTTTGCAATTAAAATATATGAATTAAATATAATTTTTGATAACTGATTTAAATCTATCAAATTTATCTGTAATTTTTATGTTAAAAATTTAGGATAGTTTTTAACAAAATTTGGGTACACTTTATACTTTTGAAAACATAAATACTGCATGTGGCAACACTGGTTCTGTAATGTTCACATAAAACATGCATTGTCATTATACTTCTTCTCTTTCTCACACTGGTTCTGTGATGAACACACAGATAATCGTACTGCTCTTACACATGATGTTATAATACATAAAATACAAAGCATATGCAAATTAATACAAAATTTGAAGGAGTTAAATTTTGATTTACTTATAGAATCAAAAAAATTATATGTAGCAATATGATTATTTAAATACAAATCAAAAGAAGGCATATTAAATATGTTACGACCATACTTGAATTTTCTTCAATGCATGCATAAAGTATTAAAAACTTATAATGAAAGTGACAAACATTTTCTCAAAATTTTGTGCTCCAGATCAACACCCCTACCTTACCGTGTAACGTATTCTACGTTAAAATTAGTATTAGAAAATACAAATTTTGATAAAATTCAAGTTACTCAAACCTGACTGATTATTGATTTAAAACACAAACGTCGACGAAATATACTAGTGTAATAAAGAGTTATCTATTTTGCGGTTTCAAAAGTAAACGTAAATAAAAGACATATAAAATGTCTTTTTTCATGATATTTCTCTTTTATTATAAAGTTTGAACGTTGACATTATGTGTGAAACACTACATCATTTAAATGACCACCACGCGAAGTGTTGCAAGCACTGATTCTTTTGAGGTAATTTTCGACCACGTTTTGACACGTTTTGGGCGGTATCTCAGCCATAACTTGACGAATGTTCGTTCTTAAGTGCTCACGAGTTAAAGTTTTATCTGCATAAACATGGTCTTTCGCGTAGCCCCACAAAAAAAGTCTAATGGTGTCAAATCGCATGATCTTGATGGCCAGTTGATATGGCCACGACGAGAAATTACGCGGCCAGGAAATGTCTCTTGCAATCAAGCCATAGTCGCTCGAGTTGTGTGGCATGTGGCACCGTCTTGTTGAAACCACATATTCTCCAAGTCGTATTCTTCAATAGCAGGCAAAAAAAAATTGGTTAGCATATGACCATAACGCTCCGAAATGACGGTCGTTCCATCGTCGTTTTCGAATGCAATGGTTAGTGTGCGCAGCGCTCTTGTACATGAGATCCTGGGTTCGAACCCGGCTCTGACCACCTTCAAATTTTCTTTCGGCGGCGGCCACCTCGCATAGTGACGGCGACACTATCGAGTATCTAGCCATGAAAAAGCTTGTCAAATCGGTGTAAACCTGTAGGTCCAAATCAGTGAGTGAAAACTGGAAAGCGCACAGGTCAGTGATTGTGAGAAGTTCTCCCCAGTCCCTTCATGGGATGTAATGGGAAACCATTTATTTTATTTATTTAAGGTCCAATCACAACTTCGGACCAAAGAGTGCACCAAACACTGACTTACTTGAGGATTCTCAGAACCCCAAATACGACAATTTTGTTTACTAACATACCCACCGAGTGAGAAATGTGTTTCATCGCTGAAGCAAATTTTGTTCGAAAAATCGCCGTCCACCGCCTGTTGTTCAAGCACCAATTCCACGTATCTACGACGTTGTGAATGGTCAGCTGGCGTCAGTTGTTGTGTTAGCTATACTTTATATGGATGTACGTGTAGATCCAAATGCAAAATATGCCATAATGTGCTGTAAGACATTCATAATTCCTGAGAACGACGTGGAATCGACACATTCGGGGCTTCTGCAACACTTTCACTTACAGCAGCGATATTTTCAGAGGAAAGAGCGAAACGATGATGCACAGGCCTTACAATATCTGTAACCGCTCCACTCTCATCAAATTTCTTCACAATTTTGCCAATTGCTTGCGTAGTTGGACGATTATGTAAACCATAATCTCCTCTTAAAGCACGATATGTGGCTGTGCCAGAATCACCATTTTTGTAGTAGGTTTTAGTTAGTTTAAGTAGTAGTTTAGTTAAGCGATCCATTTTCGTCAATGTCAGACTTTCAACTGAAAATAAAAAAATTGGTTTAACAACTTAGTTTGACAGATGTCGAATTCCAGGCCTATACTTTTGAAACCTCGAAATGGATAACCCTTATAATAAAGTACTGAGGGAATTATAGCACGATAATATAATTCTACACCGGAAAAAATTTATAGAAGTTCGAATTATTTGAGAAACTCCTTCCAACCCTTCGATTAATTCTCTCTCGATTAATTCTCGATTAATTCGATTATTTTTGTTGATGTGCAATAAGAAGTTTTACAAGTGGCTTTTTTGACTTAATGGTTACTGAAACTTTACACGAGTTGCATCAACCTATCCTATATTCCAATTAGATGCACGCTGAAAAATCGGTGTTTTTTTTTTGTTGTTTGGACGCAAAATATAACGTGTTTGTAGTTTACCGGAATTATACTATACTTGTACCCAAACACATTGTGTTGGCTATTCAATACAACACGTTTGAGACCCAAATGTGGTTTTGTTTGTTGAAAATCGATAAAAACAAAAACGAAACAGACAACAAGAAACAAAAAGGCAGCAGATTTGCTACATTGACTTCGCTTTGCTCCATTACCTAATGAACGAATTGCCGGCACTTTCCATGGTCTGCTGGTTTCGTCTCCTGAGTAAGCTGAAATTTGTTCGCAATTTGTTCGCAAATTTGAAGTTGTTGAGACGAATTGATATTCTCGGGTTTTCAGCGACACTCTATTTTACGATAGAAATGTTTTCAAATACGTTGACATACAGGGGTCTTACTGTCCATTACCGACCCAGTTTCTTTAAATTTTTTGACAACTCTTCGAATGGTTAAAACATTAGGTGCATTTTCTCGACTGAAAATTAGTCGAAGTTTGCCAGCGGTCTCAGCATAACTTTCCAAATATTTATAAAAAGTTTTCACAATTATAACGCGTTGTTCTTTCGAAAAGCGCTACATTTTTAATAATCGGAATAAATATAAGTGACAGCTGCCAAATTTCTGAGTTGCCACTTGCACTAAAAAAAGTGACACTAAATTTAAAAAGTGAAATCTTAATGAGACACCCATTATTTGTAAATAGTTTTGGTATAAACAGATTGTAGATAACACTGTAAGAATTTGACATAAGACAAAAATATAACGTTAATGAAAGCGACAACAAATAAGAAATTGGAAAAAAATTTTAATTTGAATTCATTGAAAAATATTATTATAAAATACCTTTAATGCGAAGATAAAAAAAACAATTTTGATCTTAGTAAAAACAAAGTTCTGGCATTGACGAAAGTTAATTATCCATATCAAAGAGTCATATTTTTGTCGCTAAATAGCATCTTTTTCTAAATGGTCTCAACATCATTATCAGTGGGCTTATAAACATGTTGATTCTCTCAAATTATTTAGAAGTTCATAGATAGTTATTATTAATGAATATTATTTTTCTCTTTTTTGAACGGAAGCTCTCTTAAATTCTCTTAACGCTTGAATACGCTTACTATTCTCTGTTCTGACTTTTACTCACACACGAAACTTCGTGTAAAAGCAGCAAAACTTCGGCCCAACAATGTCAGATACTGAAATATGTTACAAAGTTGCATAGGATACACCCGACATTCGTCTGATACAACATTTAGTTATGAACTGTTGTTTAAGGGAAACGGATGTATAAAGCGGTATAACTTGAATTTTTTCGGAATTTGGGAAGTCTCATACATTATTACGAAAACTCGAAATATTCGAGTCTATTCGTTTGTAAAATCTGGCAAAAAATAATAATAATAATCCAAAATAATAAACTTCACCCTAAACAAATGTGCATAATACATTTTGAATTTATCTATGTATTATTTTTCTATGTATTTATTATATCTACATACTATATAGTATAGTTAATGACATAAGGATTAATGAAGTCCACTAAACTGCTGACAATTATGATAGGGTTTACGCAGAGAGATGACACAGCAGTGTATATCCTTTCGAAAGTTATCTCGAGTTAAAAAACACTAATTATATTTAATAAGCACAGGGTTTGTGGTAGCAGATTTATATTTTCAAACTTAAATAAAAACATAATAATTGGGACAAAGTTTTATTAACAGGATTCTACGATATAATGGAAATTTTATTTGTATTTATTTATTTTTTATAGAGCATGTCATCCAGATGACCGTTGACATTTGTCGCCTGGCTTCGAGAATTATCGAAAAAAAATGGTCTAATTATCTCATGCGTAGATAGGGCCCACCAAACAGTTACCCTTGGGCAATGCAATGGCTTTTGATGTTTCAATCGAGGTTGCGGGTTCTTGGAGACCAGTACCGGCAGTGTTGCTTGTTGACATTCCCAGAATGGTATCCTCAACCGTTTCAAACTATTCTTAGAAGTGTATTCTCAACGTGTGGATAAATTGTGGTTGATTCTTTAAATACAATTATTTTATATCATAAGAAAACCAATAAAGAATCTGAATTCAAACCCCAGAGAAGTGTAAACTATTCTGTTCCTACTTCGGAAGGTTTAGTGGATCGTAACGAAAGACCCTGGACATGACTGAGCGTATCTCAGCCTTTGACAGAACCACATTACAAGTATTATGAAAAAATAACAATTTTTATCAATCCAGCAAAATGATTTACAAGTGACTATAGAAAAAACTGATCTTGCTGATGATAGAGTGATTTTTCAGCTTGATATCGACCCAGAATATTCGGCCAAAATCGTTAAAAACTGGTTAAACAGTCAACAATTTACAACACTGAAATAACCAGCACTGTTACCGGACTTAAACCTCATCGTGAACATTTGGAGATACATAACATTTCAGGTCGTCAAGTACCCAGATGGTCCAAAAAACGTGAACGAGCTGTGGGATAGAGCAAAGTAAACTTGGATGCGACAGCATGCCTCGCCGTCGGTGGTGCAATGATAGTATACGCGGCTCTTGTGCATGACAATGTGGGTTTGATCCCTGCTCAGAATATCTAAAAATTTATTTCGAAGGCGGTAACCTCGCTTAGTGACGGCGACACTATCGAGTACATAACCATGAAAAATCTTCTCAAAGTACCGTTCAGTGAGAATAAAACTAGAACGCCCATAGCTCACTGGTTGTGAGAAGCTCTCCCTAATCCCTACATGGGATGTTACGGGAAACCATTTTATGATTTTTTTTAAGCCCCACCGTATACAAAAAAATATATGAAAAAAATAAAATATTGAACCATAAAACAAATAAATATCATAAAACCAAAGTGCAAAATTGTAACATTTGTATAACTTTATAAAATCTACTGTTCACTTTGTATATATCAACATAGAATTAAAATGGTTTTTGTTTTTATTCACCAGAGAGCAATAAATTGATTTGTTGAAGTTGCTTCTGAATAGACTAAAATGTATTGATTGTGTTCAAGTTGCCAACGGCTGATGCGGTGTCAGTTTTTCAATGTAAGCAACTGTTTAAAATTTTTCCCGACGTTTCATCGCTTATTTGGCCTCTTCTTCAGGGGATATTTTATTCAATCTAAAAATCACAATGTTTTCATTTTACAGAAAGAAACAATTTTAATTTCTTTTGTAAAATTAAAACATTGAGATTTTTTATTTATTTGAATTTGAATTTTATTAACTGAATTTTTTTAACTTTTTGATTAATATATAAGAAACTCATAGTCATGAACATTTTTCTAATTGAAAAATGGTTAGAAATGGTTTTTTTTAGTTATTTTTTTTGTTGTTTTCAATAAAATATTTAAGATATACAAATTTAGTTTCAAACTGTGTCAACCCTGTTACAATTTTGCTCGTCACTGTAAATATCGACTGTCATTACATGAGAAACAACCGTTCTAGTACTTTACCCAAAATTATATACAATATTCACGGAATACATCTAAGGGTGTTGTATGGCCAAGCCACTTTTCAATAGCAATTCACTTATGAAGAGTTCAAGTTAACTAATGAACACTATCAACTCTTTATTCACAAGAAATCGCACAACTTTCCCATATTTTTGAATTTCCCACCCATTGAGTTGTAACGATGCGGATTCATTATGTAAACATTGCAATACGGTTGAGTGTTATACGCAACGTAAATATATGTCAGTGTACAGATTGCTGTACGTGCAATGGTGTTTGTGTAATGACACATATTGTTTGCATATCCTTATGTTGCGAAGTGTTTGTTTTTGCATCCTATCAACGTATTTCTGTTTTGGATTGGCAGACACTTGTAGCAATCATTTGAGAGAATGTTTTGCATTTTAGAACTTGTGTGAACAGATAAGTGGTATATTTTCACCGCCAAAACGTAGATACATCTTAAGAAAGTTTCATAAAATGTACTGAATTGTTGTATCATATTTACGTAAAATTACTGTGGGATCCTCTTTAGTTTCAATTATGATTAGTACTACTAGTATACAATTTTGTTTTGTAAAATTCCTTTCAGCAATATGAGACGTCGTTCGTGGTCAATGGTCATAATTTACCTTATGTATTCACTTTAAGTGTCTCGAATGCGTAACCGTATTTTTGTAAATTGTAAACAGATAAATCCACCCCTTGTATAGTGCATTGGGAATAGTGTACTAACGATATTATGCATAGGAAAATAAAGGGTTTTTCAATAAGATATACATATGTATGTTTCTCAACAATCAACTCGTGGGGTTTATGAAGTCTAAATATGACAGATTTGACGACTAACGAACCCTTGGAGATGAAATTGAGCCTATTAGCAGGAGCTGATGAATTACGAACTATAGCTGTCAAATCTTTATACATAATTTTAAAAATATTGCACAAAAATAAAAACGAATTGTTTTTTTTTTTGTGTAACTCTTCATTAGGGTGTCCTATCAAAAAACATTGTTGCTGCTCAAGCTTTATTTGGAAGCTTATAGTGTAACGTATTTTTGAGATTTTTTCAGATTTTTTGGAAGAGGTTTGGAGGTCAAACAAGTCAAGTTTCTCCTAAAAATCGGGGTTTGTGGACGTGTTTTGAATTTTATTTAAAAGTTAGTTGATAACCACAATTTTCTTTGATTGTGAGTCAAAATTTGAAAAGAAAAACGTCCGAATTTTTTTTGTATAGACATAAACCACAAGTTCTGGCTATAGCATTTGTCAACAAGTAACATCTATTAAATTTTTGCAATGCAAAAACTTGAGCAAAACTGAAATTTGTTAAGACACCCAACACTTCTTCTATGGAACCCTGAACTGTTATCTTTAACGCTGTCTTTTTGTTATATACAAGGACACTTTACCACACTGGTAGAGCGAAATTCAAACCTTTTGTGAATTTTGGAACACCCTTTATTTATTCGAGTATGATATTGGATGTGTGTTATCGTTCACAAATGTTTGGCGTATGGCGTCAACTTTATCAAAAACAGTCATGTATTAGAAATTGTGAAATTGTTTGTTGGGAAAAAATATTTTGTAAACTCCAGATTTTCTCATCAGCTCACATTTCATTTAGTTTTTCATAAAGTTGTGTTACATGGATCAAAACGTACTGATGAACTCTGTATATTTCATGTTTAATATATACGTATGGAAGTATTTGAAAAAGGAAATCTCTTGCAAAAAATATATAATTAATCCTTATTATTCGCTGCACCACTCTGTGGTGTGTGTGTACTATGAGTTAATGTTGACGTTTGTAATACACATGAATAGTCGTGTAGTAACGGGTTTTTCAATAAGAGCGCTACAAAAGTTTTTTTTAAATAAAACAAACCTGGTTTTAGATACCAATGAAATTCTTTATTCGATGCCATTATGCATGAAACTCGATTTCTTTTGCATGGCCACCACGGGCACGCTTGCAGAAGTCGAGACGCTGAACCCAATTTTCGACGGTTTTCAAGCATAAATCGGCCGATACTGCTGCAATTTCACGTTCGATATTCGTACGAAGTTCATCAATCGTCGCCGGATTGTTGGCATAAATCATAGACTTGACGCAGCCGCACAGGAAATAATCTAACGGTGTCAAATTGCACGACCGAGTCGGCCAATCGACTGGGCCATTTCGTGAGATAACACGTTCACCAAACTTGGTTTCCAATAAATTGATTGTGGCTTTCGCTGTGTGGCTTGTGGCGCCGTCCTGGTGGAACCACATGTCCTCCAAGTCCATATTCTCCAATTGGGGCCAAAAATATTCGGTTGTCATTGAACGCTAGCGATTCGCATCCACAGTAATGTGCCGGTCTTGATCATCACGGAAGAAGTACGGCCCAATGACGGCGCCGGCCCATAAACCGCACCAACCCGTAATTGTTTCGGGACATGGATTACGTGTGGATTGCTGTCTGACCAATAATGCATATTTTGCTTATTGAAGAAGCCATTCCGCCAGAAATGAGCCTCATCGCTGATTGTTGAGGCCTCTTAAAGTTGAGGCCACTAACTCCAAATTTCGGTAGTAAATTTTAATAATTTCGACTCATTGGTGGCTCGTATATCTTTCCAAGATGAAATGGCAAACCTTACTGAAGATAAATGTCAAAAGAGCGGGAAAAAATATGGTGTCGTTTGCTGTCCCTATCGATTTACTTTTGTAGCGTCTCTGTTGAAAAACCCTTTAGAATCGGAATTTTGTGAATAAAATTGCCACTTTGGATGGTAGATCTCTAAAAGATTGTGGTTTTTACAATTTTTCTTGACTAATTATCCAAGCTTAAGGTCACTTCTGATTATTTAAAACTTTTTGTTTTTCTCTTTTCTCTCTCGATATTTCGATTTCCTTTGGAAATCTTCTTCAGGATAGTTTTTAATATTAATAATAGATAACAAACAAACATCAATACAAATTAAAATTAAAATTTTTGACAAATTGTGAAAAGTAGTACTATTTATACATATTATAATACAGTAATAGTAATGTTCACAAAAAGTAGAAATATTAAATCGAACAAAATTTTAAAATATTTTAAGACCATTTAATTTTTTTATTATTAACCTATTTGTTTTTATTAATTAAGATTCTAACATTTTTAGTGAAGTTGTACGTATCTAATTTCTTATTAAATTGCGAAAACTGATAAAAACTTGCGAAAATTAGCGAAAAATTACAACATTTTAAACAAGCTACAAAATTACCTAATAATCAGTAAAACCAAAAGGAATGGCAAAAACTCGGTTAAAAAAAAAAAAAACAAAGCATCAAATTTACTATTGAAAAAGAAGAGAATTCTTCAATTTCATATTTGGACACATTGGTGATAAGGAAGGGAAATGAATTATTAATAGATTGGTATCAAAAACCAACTTCCTCAGGTAGAATTATAAATTATTTTTCAAAACACCCAAAGAGAATTATTATTAACACAGCCAAAAATCTAATAGATAGAGTATTAAAAATAAGTGATAATGGATTTCATAAGAAAAATAAATAAAGAAATAATTAGAAATATAACTAATAACTTTGTTTAGCAAGAATAATAATTACTAAATTCATTTTTATTTTGTCTTCTAGGACACTGTGTTCCTATTGCCTTAATTAAACTTTCCTTTATTGCACTAAACGCAACGCTTCAAATTAGTTTTCTTTATATCCTGTAATTGCTAGATACTTAAATGACGTCAATAGACTAAACTTTACGCAAACTGTCAGCACCATTAATTAAAAACCTAATTTACGAAGGCAGGAAGAAAAATAATAAAGGTCATAAGATAGAAAAGTGCTCGGTTAAAATGAGGATGAATAGGAGATAAATAGATATCATAAGTTTTTGCTGACGCTGCATTTTACATCAAGATTTTTTTTTCGTTTTATCAATGACAAAAGAATTATAAAGTCGAAACCTATTTGTAACTATAATGCAAAATAATTAACTACACGCTAAACAAAAACCGACCCAAGCCACATATTACAGGAAATATGTATGTATATAATTTCAAGCATTGTTTTCATAAATATCTGCTGCGTGTTTGTCTCTTTGTTGTCTGTCACATTTTGACTTTCAGCAGTTACGAACATGGATAACCACATTTGGGAAATAAAAACATATATTTTAAGCTATTAGTCATAATATTTAGCATCTAATACTGAAGAGCAATCACAATATATTTGGACACAAGGATACTATATTTGCGAAAAGCTATAAACACGTTACACAGGGTGGAGCGCAGAAATTTGCTTATTTGGGAGTGAAATAAAAAAATTATGAACCTTAGAAAAATTTATTTTATATTTGTTTTTTTTTTTGATTTGAATTTGAATTTTTATGACCCGCTTTTGTTAGTTTTTTTTTTTGTTAATGTATGAGAAATTCATACTACAAGCTTACAAGTCATGAACATTTTTCGAATTGAAAAATTGTTGGTTTTTGTTGGAAATAATAGACAATTCAGTTTCAACACACACTCACTGGCATGACTAGTTTCGAACTCCGTGACAAGTTCATCATCAGATGCCTAACTACTGTGCCTGAATTGATACCATCGGTTGATCATAAATCGTACATATACAAACTCAATTCTGGAAATCACATTTGCAAAATTAGTATCGATCGAAGATCCCTAAGTATCAACATCACTGAAAGGCCTATAATTCCAACAACAAGAACAGACAGAATTTTTCCATCATGTTCTTCGTTTCCTCATGCATTCTCGCATTGTTTCAGTGCTTTGAGGTGAGTTTTAATCAATATCACAGAGTTGTATTTTTCCGTGGTATAGCATTTTTGAAGACCGTGCTAGTGTCAGTTACATTTATTTGAATTTGAATTTTTATGACCGATTTTGTTAGTTTTTTTTTTTTGGTTAATGTATGATAAATTCATACTACAAGCTTACAAGTCAAGAACATTTTTCGAATTGAATTTTATATTTTAATTATATTGAACAATAAGGGAATTTTTAAATTACATGGTTTTAAATAGTGTATCTAGCAAATGTCGACCTTCGCTATCCACACACTGCTGCATACGTTTTCTAAAGTTTTCACGAACTCCGAATGCAGAGGTCTCTGGTGAAGTTCTCTGGGATCTGTTTCACTCCAGTACCATATGTTTTGTTTGTTTATACACCCACTAAGGTGAAAATGTGCCTCATCACAACGTAATCGAAATTGTAAACGAAAAGCACGCTGCACTGCAATGATCGAGTGCGCATTTGAAAAATACGCTTCAACACAAAATAAACTCTCCTCACGTGTCCAATGCATGCGGGCAACTGAGAGGCAGACAAATCTCCCATCAGCCACTATAAACCACGCACACTCATCACTCTCTTCGACAAACAGTTCCGCAACAGCCTGCAATTCAAGTGCCGCAACAGCCTGCGAGGATTAGATTGTGTTTAAGGGTTCAATTAGACGTGACTTAACATAAACTTTTACGCCTAACATAGCAAAAACCGTAACTTAGCCTTTTGTCATCGATTAGTGGTGCCATAACAATAAACAGCTGGTATGTATGTTGTCGTTGTTTATTTACTTCAAAGTGCTTAACAAACAAATACAAAATAAAGAAATATGAGCACTTCACTTCTGACCTCTTTGCTGAAACGCTCCCTCAGGGCTGCCCAGCGCTTCATAGCTATAGTTTCTGTTGAGAATATAACGACATTATATTATTATAATGACATAATACCATAAACACACTTCATACTTACCATCTACTCCCAAATTTTTGGCAACATCTATCCATGCGCGCCTTTTTTTCGCGATCCTTAAAATCGGGATGGCTTTTGTCGTAAAGGCACGAAGAGCTCCTAACACTCTCTATTAAAATTTCGTCATCCATTGTCTAAAAATTATAAAATATTATGTATTATAAACCAATAAAAGAAGCCAAAACAATAAATTAAAACTTACCAATATTTTACGTTCGTACTCAAGCAAATCAAAACACAAAAGAAAACACCAAAAAAATGAAAACACCAATCAGCGGTCTCGCTATGCTATGTCAAAATACCAAAAACCAATTGGTTTCTACGTTTTACCCTGTGTCGCTGGCATTATGTTAAGTCACCACTAATCAATTACATTGTTGCCCATACGTTTGGTTCGATCAGCTGTTTCGTTTATGTTATGTTTTCTTATGTTAAGCCACGTCTAATTGTACCTTAAGACAGTCACCAAACTTAGTTAATCGGTGACATCATAAATATTTAATAGTACACCTAGAGGTCGCTAGAACTAGACGTAAAGAACCTCTTACTGCCAGAAGGTTATGATATTATTCCGGCTAACCCTGAACAACAAGCCATGGTACGATGAAGAGTGTCGCACTCTAAATGATGCAAAAAACGCTGCACGTATGGCAATGCTTTAGGCAATTGCAACGCGAGCTGCGACAGAGCAGTGTAGGGAAAAAATAAAGGAGGTAAACAGTCTCTTTAGGCGTAAGAAACGGCAGTGGAGAAAGTGCCAGAGTGAGAAAATTGTGGCATACAGAAGGAAGAACAAAGCCCGAAAATTTTACCAAAAAATCAAAAGCGGAACTAATGGACATGGCTCAGGGCCCCCCTTCTGTAAAGGCAACGACGGAAATCTTATCGCAGATGTGCAGAGCATGTTGGAAATATGAAGAGATCATTTCTCCGCGCTACTAGTACCTGAGATATCCAAGGACGACTGGACGATCGATTACAATTTAGACGACGACGTCGATTGCCCCCGTCCTAAACAATCGTCTTAAGAACAACAAAGCCGCAGGAGCCGATGGATTACCGGCGGTGCTGTTAAGGATGGCGGCGATGACCTGATAATGTGCATGCATCAGTTCATTAGCAAAACTTGGTTAGATGAATGCATGCCCGGCGATTGGAGTCCCACTGTACTATGTCCCATATTTCACGCTACCCAGAATCCTGGAAAAGACCCACGAAAAACAAATCCACACCTTTCATATATTTGTCGATTATAAGACGGCCTTCGATAGCCCGATACGGGAGAAACTCTACGAAGAGATGTCTGAGCTTGGTATTCCTGCAAAACTCATGCGCCTTTGCAGGATGACCTTGACGAACACCAAATCAGCAGTGAAAGTTGTTAAGGATCTTAGCGAGCCTTGTGGAACTAAGTGAGACAATGTGACACCCTATCGTGCGATCTCTTTAAAATCTTAATGGAGATCATTATGAGAAAAGCTGCAGTCAACATGAACAAAACTATCATCAGCAAAAGTCACCAGCAGCTTACGTATGGTGATGATGTTGATATCATTGGGCGCACAATGAGAGAAGTTGCTTCGGTGTTTTCGGGAAATTAATGGTTTCACCTAGCAGGGCCTCCACGTGATTAAACCAAAGTGTGAACCCTGATATCCGTTATAATTTAGGGGTGGTGGGCGAATTTATATACCTCGGTTCTGGAGTAAACAAAACTACAACGTCAGCTTGAGATCAAGCGGTGAATTCTGCATGCGAAAAGATATTATTTTAGGATAAGCAAGCATTTTAGAGATACAGTCCTCTCTCGAGTAACAGAAGTGTAGCTATACCAGACTCTCATACAACCTGTCTTGCTTTGTGGTGCAGAATCCTGGGTCTTATCGCAAGTAGACGAAACATCTGTAGCAGTCTTCGAGAGAAAAATACTCCGAAAAATGTATGGCCCTGTAGTGCACTACGGCGAGTATCGGCGACGTATGACACTTGCGCTGTATGAGCTACATTCCGGCATTGCCATAGTTAAGCGGATCAGAATAATGCGATTGCGCTGGCTAGGCCATGTCAGTAGAATGAATGAAGGCGAAACAGCAGGAAAGGTTTTCGAAACCGAACTCGAAGGAAGACGAAAAATAGGAAGACCAAAACTCCGCTGGAGGCAAAAGTTTGACCTGGTTGGCGAAATATGGTACCTTTGTTTTGTAAGATCCCTGACCCTCCAGGGTTGTTCGAGACCGGATAAGTAAGTAAGTAACATTTCCAAAATAGTCCCCATAATATAAGTTGTGCTTAGAGTGCCCAATAAACCGGCATTTTTTAAATATCGGTTTTCGGTTTGTTCGAAAAATCAGTTTTTCAAGAAACCGGTTTTTGCTTCTAAATTTTGGCAAAAACCGGTAGAATAATTTTTTCCATTTTTTTGGCTTTAAATTAAATTACACATGTAGCACTTACAATACATCTATGTAGCAACCAGTTCATATATTTATTCCTGGTTAAAACTGAAAAATGTACAACCCTTTTTAAATTTGACAATCACGTTGTAATTTTAAATTTAAATCATATTTTTTTTAACATTTAGTCAAATTCATATTACATTGATTTAAATTCAATATTCAATTCTAATTTTGAAACAGATTTGCATTTATAAAAATTGTATTATTTATTTAAAAAATTAAAATTCTTATTCAAATCATAAAATCATTTTGAAATTTGCATAAAAATAATGTTTGGAAATGTTATTTAGAACTTACTGAAGCATAAAATCATATTTGGAAATGGAAATCAAGTTTCTGAATCCAAAATTTCATTAAAATTCCAAAAATCGTGTTATATATTATTATTTTTTTAAGGATATGTACACAAATTGAACCGACGTTAAATAACCTATTTTGGTTTGTTCAAAACTACGTTTTTAAACTCGGTTAAACGGTTTCATCGGTTTTTCAGTTTTGGGCACTCTAGAGGGTGGTGAAACTATAATGCACGATGTTAATTGCGAGTCACATCTTAACTTTCAGTTTGTTGCCCAACTTAATTTCACATTTCTTTGTTCCAGCGTTTGACAAATTCAACCATGGAGAGGTAGACAATTCAGCAGCGCGTTAAGATTGTTGAAGCCTTTTACGTATTTTGGCGTTCAAATCCAAATGCATTTCGTGATTTTTTTGGTCAGCATGATAACAGATTTCTTGTGGCAAGAAATTGAGGATATGGACCTGGACGATGTATGGTTCCAACAGGATGGTGCCACTTGCCACACAGCCAACGAAACAATGCGATAATTCGGAAAGGATGAGATAATTGGGCACATTAAAGACACTGAACCTCAATTATGACTCAAAGTCATTGAAAATTTGGGCCATCGGATATAGGTATGCCGCCGAAGCTGGGAATAGCATTTGGTCTACATTTTGTTTCAAACATAATAATAGATAATTCTCTGAAAACTTTTTGTTTTATTTACAATTAACAACGTGCGTTTTGGTTGGACCACCCTTTAGATACGCTTTGGAACCTTTTGAATAATATCTTTCTACGATAGCTCAAGCCCATAAGTTCCCTTCTGGACCACGGAGGTCTCAACAATAACAAAGCCTGCACCAATTTTCAAAAACCAATAAAAGAAACCAGAACCAAAAATTAAACACTAATTCTTGTCGACTGTTCTTAATTGTTTGGGTAACACATGCGCAATGAATTTGCACAACTTCAAAGGCAAACACAATTAATCAAATTTTCGGCAACAGATATGTAAATAAACAGCCGCGCGTATTTGAAATTATCGACAGTTGCATTGAACTGAATTTCACTCTCAATCACAATCACAAGTCTTTCGTTCAATATACATACTCGGTATTATTTGAGTTTCAAAATGCTTCGCTCGCCATTGGGGTTCTCAGTTTAAATAAACTAAATTAATTTTCAATGTTTATACTATAAAGAGAAGGACAATTTTAGAATTTCGTATATGCCTTGAACATGAACTATTCTACTGCAATTCCAATTATTATAGAAAACATTGAATTGAATTGGAACATTATTGAACAAATAATAATAGAAATGTAATATTGTGGAAATGTAATATATGAAATATATTTCAGTTTAGAATTCCCCATTTAAATGAACTTTAAATGTGCTATGCTTGTCATTTAAATGTTATTTAATGTGAAAATTTCTGTGAGCTTTTTAATGACGAGTATGAAACTCGCCCTAAAAATTATAATATAGGAAATTTAAACATTTTGAATTAGATATCAATAGGTCTGCGGGAGCGGAAGATATAATTTGTTTTTGTAACATATATTTGACTGTCCAACAAATGTACACGCAACAATTTTATATTCGATACATTGACATTTATTTTCATTCTTTTACTTTAGCTAGGAAAATTTCAAGGTAATAGTTTCTTTTTAATTTTGAAAAGGAACCAAACTTTATTTATTTAAATTTATTATAAATGTTTAAGCGTAATATTCTGTACGTGGGTATCACTATGTGTAATTTTTTAAGTCATGGAAATATAACCATATACGGACACCACTACGTGATAAAAGACAAAAAAAGACCCGTGTCTCCTAGTTTTTCCCAAAGTCATGCATATGTTTTATGGGCCGCTAAAGATTTGGCTCATATCTTGCAAACCGTTCAGAATTTTGATTTACTCTCTGAGGGAAAGTTGTAGCTCTTATTATAAAGAACAAAAACGTATAAAATCATAATAACATCATCTTCAAGGTCAAAATCGCAAAAAAAAACTTTAAAAAATGCAATTATTTTTTATCTTTGGAACCGTGGTGTCATTTTTGCAAAAAAGTGATCATTTTGTCAGGCTCATATCTTGCAAACCGTTCAGAATTTTGATTTACTCTCTGAGGGAAAGTTGTAGCTCTTATCATAAAGAACAAAAAAGTATAAAATCATAATAACTTCATCTTCAAAATCAAAAATTGAGCGGTTTGCTACCTGAACGGTTTCCTACCTTTAAACGGTTGGTACCTATGGACCTGAGCAGGCGAAAAAAGGTAACAAAATCGATTTTTTTAAATGTTTTCCGATTTTTGCCTTGAAGATGAAGTTTTTTGATTTCATATGTTCACAATTTTTGTTCCTTATGATAAGAGATCCCAGAGTAATTGAAAATTCTGAACGATTTGTAATATATGAGCCTGACAAAATGATCACTTTTTTGCAAAAATGACACCATAAAAAATGGACCCAAAAAAAAAGTGCATGACTTTGGTCAAAACTGGAAGACAAGGGTCTGTTTTTTGTCTTCTATCACGTAGTGGTGTTCGTATATGTCTATATTTTTTTCGTGTTACACTGTATCAAAACATAAGCAAGTAGAACATGAACCCAGATAGAGGAGGATACAACAATATTAATAATTTGTGATGCAACTATGTATGAATGCTTCGTAAAGTTCAAAGTGGGGAGCTAAATTTGTAGCAAAAAATCACATGAGGTGGCAGGGGACACCCGGTTGGAATGAAATTCCTTTCGCTATGTATTATGTACTAGTTTGTTCGAACACGCCGAAGATGCCCATTGAAAAATACAATAATTCAAATGGATCTTTAAGAAAAGATACTTTCTGTAAAATGATAAACTTTTTTTAAGAATTTTTTTTATAGAATGCATTTAAAAAAAAAATTAAATTTTTAGGTCTTTTTTGTAAGATTGTGTTTCCCGAAAAGGTGCCTTTAAAAAAGAGGTACTTCTTTTATTAAAAGCTAATGTTTTTTAAAGAAGGGGACTATTTTTATGAAGACGTACTTTCTGTTACAAAATACCAAAAGGGATATGCATTTTTTTTTACAAAGAAGTACTTTTTTGTAAGAAAAGGTACTTTTTTAAAGATGTGGTACTCTTATTAGGAAAGGTTATATTTTTAAGAAAATCTACTTTTTTTTGAGAAAGGCTACTTATCTCAAGAAAATGTATTCTTCTGTTTTTAAGCAAATGTACTTTTAGGAAATGTACTTGTAAGAAAATGTATTTTTTTAGGATAATGTATATTTTTGAAGGAACTTTTTCTTTAAGAAATGAGAATTTTTTTAGAACTGATCCTTTTTAAGAATAGGTACATTTTTAAAGGTATGTACTTATCTCAAGAAAGTTATTTCGTTTCACAAAAAGCTACTCTTAGAAAACATTTGGTTTTAAAGACAAGGCAATTTGTTGTGACAGAATGTACTTTTTTAATTATTTAAAAAAATAATACTTTTTTATGGAAAGATACTACATTGGGTAAGAAAATTTACTATTATAAGCAAATGCACTTCCTTAAAATAATGTATATTTTTTTAAGAAACTGTACTTTGTTTCAGAATATGAATAGGTATTTTTTGAGAAAATTTGATTTGTTTTAGAAAAGGCACTTCTATAAAAAAAATTTCTTGTTTTCAATTCTATCACTTTGGCTTTTCTAAATTTAGTTTTTATTGGGTTTAAAACTACTATATAAAGGGTGGTTTAGGCACGACTCGACAGATTTAACCACCGTATTCCTGGGTTCATTTCATGAAGAAAAGTCCACTAAGACCATCCCCGAAAATGCAAGGGGTCGAAATGGCAGCGGTTTGAAAATTTTCGGATTGGTGGTCGGAGGGTGCTGGGGTAAAATTGCTAAGTTTTGAATCAGTTGTCGGTTTTTGGGCTTGTTGGAAAGGCCTTTAAGAGACCTTTTGGAATCATTAAAAAGATTTTTTAAAAAAGTGAAATCGTCGAGATACGAAATTTAAAAAAAAAATTTGGAAAAAACGACATAAGATCGTGCACATAACCTCAATTTTCTCGTCAAGACGGCAGGCAACTTATGTTTTTTTTCTCTTAAAAAATAGCCGTACTGCCTATCTTTCCCAAATGCTCTAAACGAAGCCCCGAGGTTTTACCGTTGGACATATTTTCATGAAATGATCCAAGAAATACACTGGTGAAGTTTGTTCAGTAGTGACTGAACCACACTATATACTAAATATTGGTTACAGGCTCCACCTATAAAACTTCCCATTTCACAAAAAATTTCCCAACATATATTAGTCTAGACAAAAACCAAAGTAAAAGTACCCAATATAAGTAGTTGACAATAATGGGTTGTAGCATAATACTGGTAATTTTTTTTTTAATTTCATTCAAAGCTACTTGTATTGGGACCACCCGTTATAAGAAACTGTAATATGCTATTTCATAATTTTCTGACAAAATAGAGTGAAATTTTTATTGTGTCGACAATACAAAAATTACCTCTGTTATCAAGTGTTGTCTTTTAAATCAATTCAGTTTAAAATCATTCCCAGTTTGCGGTGGAAGTTTCTATTAAATTTTCATGACATTAAACTTTATTCCATTCATTCAAATACATTCAAATTCCTTATTGGAAATTAGTCTAAAAATCCGAAACGAGAAAATCGATCATTAAAAATTTTCACCAGAGTGCTTTAATTAATTCTTTAGTATGCAGTAAAATCATTCGAATATGTGGATAACAGCTACTCCAACAAAGATTGCCTCCACTTTTGAATCAGTTTTCGCTGCAGGTGCTAAGATGTATGTTTAATTACCGTTTTCTATTTTGCTGGTAGCGATAAATCTTTGAGGTTTTGCAGCTGCTTTTACTCTGTTTCTTTTTGTGTTTGTTTAAACAAATCGATACCTAATGAGAATTTTCCACACCGTAGTTCTACCAGGGACTCCAATAGTTGGATGAGGAATCGAAATTGAAACAAGAAAAGATATCGGATGTGATTGGAAATGTATGAAGTAGTAACGGCGCAACACATTAGATGGGAAAAGAGGGAAACATGTTTAATTTTGTGGAAAATTTAAATCAAGCGGTGAAGCATTTGTTAAGCAGCAGTGAGTACTACAAAGAAAGGAACATTTCTTGGCTTAAGCAAAATTTTCGTACTCGTATGTCAGATATACTTCACAAAAAATAAGACTTTTGAATTGATAAAGGGTACCACAATTAGAAGAATGTGTTTACCCACATCACTGGAGCCTTTTAAAATGACTGCTTTATAAATAATAAAAATCACATGAGATCTCAGGGGACCCCCGGTTTGTTGAAAAATACTGTAATTTAAATGGATCTTTAAGAAAATATACTTTTTGTAAAACGATAAAGTTTTTTTAAGAAAATATTTTTTTATAAAATGTACTTTTTTTTTAAAAAAAGTATATTTTAGGTCCTTTTTTTAAGAATATGTATTATATTTTCCCGAAAAAGTCAGGTTTTTAAAGAGGGGTACTTCTTTGATTAAAAGCGAATGTTTTTTTTAAAGAAAAGGTACTATTTTTAAGAAGAAGTACTTTCCTTAAGAAAAACAGATAAGAGTATGAACTTTTTTTTACAAAGAAGTTTTTTTTTAAGAACAGGTACTTTTTAAAGAAGTGGTACTCTTTTTAGGAAAATGTAATTTTTTTAAGAAAATACAGGGTGATTCAGGAAGTTCCTGACAAATTTCCCCAGCGTATTCCTTGGCTCATTTCATGAAGAAAAGTTCACTCGGACTATGTCCGAAAATGCAAGGGTGCGAAATGGCAGCGGGTTCATAATTTTCCGATTGGTGGTCGGAGGGTAGTAGGGTAAAGTTGCTAACTTCTGAGCCATGTTTTTTTGTTTTTAGACTTGCTGAAAAGGTCTTTGAGAGGCCTTTCAGAAAAAAGTAGTAAAAATTCAAATCGCAGAGACACACAGCTTTCGGACAAAAAAATGGAAAAAATTCACATAGCCTCAATTTGCTCAGCCAGATGGCAAGCAACTTATGTTTTGTTCCGTTGAAAGATAGCCATACCTCTTATCTTTCCAAAATGACCTAAGCGAAGCCCAGAGGTCTTACCGTTCCAAAGTTATGACCATTTTATCTTAATCTTAAACGTGTTAGTTTACAATAACAAATAAATGTGTGCTGTTATTTCGCTTCCAAAAACAAAAACAAACATTTTTGCATTTCAGTAAAATAGTCATAACTTTGGAACAGTAAGACCTCTGGGCTTCGTTAAGGTCATTTTGGAAAGGTAAGAGGTATGGCCATATGGCTGAGCAAATTGAGGTTATGTGAATTTTTTCCCATTTTTTTTCCCGAAAGCTCTGTATCTCGGCGATTTGACATTTTTATACTTTTTTACTGATTCTGAGAGACCTCTTAAAGACCTTTCCAAAAAAATCTGACCACTGGCTCAGAAATCCGACCATTGGCTCAGAAGTTAGCGACTTTACCCTACTACCCTCCGACCCCAAATCCGAAAATTTTGAAGCCGCTGCCATTTCGCACCCTTTCATTTTCGGACTTTTCTTCATGAAATGAGCCAAGGAATACGCTGGAGAAATTTGTCCGGAACTTCCTGAATCACCCTGTATACTTATTTTCAGAAAGGCTACTTTCTCAAGAAAATAAAAGAAAAGGTATTATTTTATTTTTTAAAAAGGTATATTTTAAGAATAGGAATTTTTGAAAGAAAATATATTTTTTTAAAGTGAAGGTATTTTTTTTTGAAGAAAAGGTTATTTTTAAGAAATTGGAATTTTTTTAGAATTGGTCTTTTTTCAAGAATAGGTACATTTTTAAGAGTAGGTACTTATCTCAAGAAAAGTTATTTGGTTTCACAAAAAATTTACTCTTTAAAGAAAAGGTAGATTATTAAGAAAAGGGAATTTGTTGTAACAAAATGTGGTTCTATAAGAAAAGGTGCTTATTTAAAAAAAATAATTTTTTTAAGAAAGATTCTTTTTATAAACTTCTTTCATGTTGCTTTTGTAAATTTACTTTCATTGGGTTCAAAACTACAATATATACTACATATTGGTTACAGGCTCCACCTAGAAAACTCTCCTTTAAACAAGAAATTTCCCAACATATGTTTGTTTAGACACAAACCCAAGCAAAAGTACCCCATATAGTTGATAATACTGGATTGTAGCATAATAGTGTTAAAAAAGTTGTTGAATTTTTTTGCCGCAACGCGGGATAAGGAACTTCGTTCCAAAACTTACTTGGTTGGAACTTTGCGCAAGAACCGAAGAGGACATCTCCTGGTGTTCTACAAGCAAAATTGAGGAGAGCACAGAAAGCTCAGATAAACCAACTATAAAATTTTGAACTGTTGAAACAAATTTTCGGAAGCAGATGACATAATTACTGCTTGGGTTTGGATATATACAGGTCTAACAAATAGTTTAGCGGGGTTTACAAAATATGCTTACAATGCAGAAATGAGAAGATATCTGCAAATTTAACATTTCTATATTATTGTTCCTACACAAAAAATTTTAAACTTTGAAAGTGTGATGACAAACATTTTTAAATGATGCCTCTACAAGAGAAACATTATTTTTCAGAATCGAAATCTGTTGCGAAATGAACAACAATTTCTAAATTTTTTTGTCAGTGTATCGCACAATACAACTCTGTTGTATTGTACACACAGAACTCAGCTATGCATATATACTTTAATTCACGACTTTTCTTCTATTTCGCCCTTGTACAAATTCAAATACTTTTAGTCTCAATAAAGAACTCATTACAATAAAATTACCATTACTCTTTCCACCTTTATCCTACTTTGCCGGATGTCTTAAGTTTGTACAAATTTATAAATTTGTTCAACATTTTATAAATAAATCAAAATAAAGAACACTACATGGCAGCTACAAAGAAACACGCAGATAATAACAATGATTTCTACAATAAAATTTTCCAGATTCACGCAATTACAATATTATTAAATAGATGGCACTAAAAGTTTTGGTGGTATTCTGCACAAGGATTGTAACTAGTTTGTTTCTTTCTAGCTTGATGTTAATTATACCAAATGCATTATTCATACATTTTCCATTTTGGATTTTTTTTACATTTTTAAATTTTAGCGTTGCGTGTTCCAGTGCTCAGTGGTATAAGTAAATTAGCAATACAAAATGCACATGTTACTAAAACGCTACAGGAGCTAAATTGCGGTAACACGGATGAGGATGTACCCAAGTTCGTGTTAATTTACCCACATGGATGTATAACAAAAAAATATCCACCAATATAACGTAAAGGGTTACAATGGTTGTTGAGCAAAAACAAATTCAAATTCAATACATTATTTTGAGACGTGGCACACTGCTCCGTTTCATGGACAAAAATCGGAAATCTGACTTGGTTGGAATTGAATTTTTTTTGGTACTCGTATCGTTTTAAAGCAATAGCGTAGCTAAAAAAATCGGCAACGAATTTTCATAGAAATAGATTTTTTGTCCTCCAGAGCAATTCAAAGTGAGCGATTTGTATGCTAAATAATTTGATTTTTTAGTTTCGTTCATTAGTAGTTGCAGGAAAATATTGTTCATAAACACATTTGTGGAAGAAATTAAATTATGTTCTATTTTTTGGATAGGTAAGAAGCGGTACAAATTTTGTTTTTTTTTTTGTAGTGCGTATTCATCTTTAAAAAAAAATTAATTTTTTAATTTACTTTTTCAAGATGATTATTTGAAAAATTCTCATTTTTTGATGGCAAAAAGAAAAAAACATCATAAAATTCGGTGAAATATTGTTTCATGATAAATTAATCTAAACTTTAATCTATTAGAAAAATGCAAATTCTTCTGTGCTTTGTTCCGCTTCTTTTATATTTAAGCTTTTTAAAAAATGCTTAAAATTACTTTTTTACTTGTTAGTCAAATATGAATTACTTTGTAGGAGATTATTTTTACTTTCATTACTTAATAAATTAGTTAATAAATATTTGCAAATATCAAGCGCTTTTGATATCCTCTGTCCGATGAGCCATTGCCGTCTGAAACTGAAACGTAGTAAATCAGTCAAAATAAGAATCATTGACTTCTTCAATTTACACGCGCATTCAGGAATAATTTATGAATCACTGACGGAGAGAATAATACAAAAGTACTGATTCACTCTTACGAGATAGACTCTCTCGTTGTTCCTCTTTATTTTTCTTGCTCTCAAGAGAGCATAAAGAGTGCACCAAACTCGGCAAACAAACATAGATATATTTGGTACGCAAACACATCTGTTTTAACATATTAATAATTATGTCTGAAACATGTAATATTGAATAGCAAACAAAATGTGTTTGGACACAAGTATATTATATTTGCAGCAAGCTCCAAATACACGTTATATTTGCATCCAAACAATTAAAAACGAAAATTTTTTGAGATTTTTACAATTTGTATGGGAGGTACCAGAATTCGTTATTTTTACTTTCATTACTTAATAAATTAGTTAATAAATATTTGCAAATATCAAGCGCTTTTGATATCCTCTGTCCGATGAACCATTGCCGACTGAAACTAAATCAGTCAAAATAAGAATCATTGACTTCTTCAATTTACACGCGCATTCAGGAATATTTATGAATCACTGACGGAGAGAATAATGCAAAAGTACTGATTCACTCTAACGAGATAGACTCTCTCGTTGTTCCTCTTTATTTTTCTTGCTCTCAGGAGAGCATAAAGAGTGCACCAAACTCGGCAAACAAACATAGATATATTTGGTACGCAAACACATCTGTTTTAACATATTAATCATTATGTCTCAAACATGTAATATTGAATAGCAAACAAAATGTGTTTGGACACAAGTATATTATATTTGCGGCAAGCTCCAAATACACGTTATATTTGCATCCAAATTATTAAAAACCAAAAATTTTTGAGATTTTTACAATTTGTATGGGAGGTACCAGAATTCGTTATCCGATTTCTTTCAAATTAGGCATAAAATTTTCTGCACTGAAAATCTTTGCCAAATTTTAGTTAAAATCTATTTATCCGATAGGGTGTTACGGCAGTCTATACATCTGTCTTACAGATGAAAAAAAAGAATGGGTCCACATCGATCCAACAAATAACGAAAAAAAATCACATGAGGTGTCAGGGGACAGCCGGTTGGAATGAAGTTCCTTTCGCTATATGTGATGTACTAGTTAGTCCCAACACGGCTAAGGCGTCTGTTGTAAAATACTGTAATTTAAATGGATCTTTAAGGAAATATACTCTTTGTAAAATGATAAACTTTTTTTACGAATTTTTTTATTTATTGAATGTATTTTTTAAAAAAAAATATATTTTTAGGTCCCTTTTGTAAGAATGTGTATTATATTTTCCCGAAAAAGTCCTTTCATTAATTACAGGTACTTCTTGTATTAAAAGTTAATGTTTTTTTGAGAAACGCTACTATTTTTAATAAGAAGTGCTTTCTGTAAAAAAAGCCTAAAAGAATGATTTTTTTTACAAAGAAGTGCTTTTTTTAAGAACTGGTACTTTTTAAAGAAGTCGTATTCTTTTTAGGAAAAGTTTAATTTTTTTAAAAAAATGTACTTATTTTCAGAAACTTACATACTTATTTATTTTCCCAATAAAAGAAAAGGTATTATCTTATTTTTAAGAAAAGGTACTTTTAAGAAAAGGATTTTTTTAAGAGAAGGTATTTTTTTTGAAGAAAAGCTTTTTTAACGGAAGAACATGTACAATTTTAAGAGTATGTACTTATCTCAAGAAAAGATATTTTGTTTTACAGAAAAGGTACTCTTTAAAGAAATACGTTTTTCGAGAAAAGGTACTTTTTGTAAGAAAATTTACTTTTTTAAGCAAATGTACTTTCTTAAGATAAGGTATTTATTTTAAGAAAAGGCAGATTGTTTAAGAATATCAATACGTATTTTTTTTGAGAAAATTTAATTTTTTTAAGAAAATGCACTATAGAAAATTTTATTTTTTTAAATTTCTTTCACTTTGGATTTTCTAAATTTACTTTTTATTCGGTTCAAACTACAATATGTAATAAACAGACTCCACCTAGAAATTTTCCCACTAAACAAAAAATATCGCCTGATATGTTAGTCTAGACACAAACCAAAAGTACGAGTGTAGGAGTAAGTGTGCTGCCAAATGTAATTCCGTTGCCAGTCTTTCACTTTCTAAATTAACTTTTTATTGGGTACAAAACTACAATATGTAATACACATGCTCCACCTCCCTTTAAACCAAAACAATCCAAAACTGCCCAATATAGTTGATAATAATGGGTGGTAATAAAGCAGTCACAAAAAAGTTGTTCAAAATTTTTTCTTTTAGCCCCATCCCCCAACGTGCGATAAGGAACTTCGTTCCAATAAATTTTCTTTTCAAAAGCTTTTTCATGATTTAACAAAATCTTGTTTCGAATAGTTTCACGAAAAAATTTCAAAAATTCATTTTTATATGAATTGACACCACCACGAGCACGCTTGCAGAAGTCCAGACGCTGAACTCATTTTTCGACAGTTTTCAACCATAAATCGGCCGATACTGCTGCAATTTCACGTTCGATATTCGTACGAAGTTCATCAAATGTCGCTGGCTTGTTGGCATAGAAAATAGACTTGAGGTAGCCCCACAGGAAATAATCTAACGACGCCAAATCGCCCGACCGAGGCGGCCAATCGACTGGGCCATTTCGTGAGATAACACGTTCACCAAACTTGGTTTCCAATAAATTGATTGTGGCATTCGCTGTGTGGCTTGTGGCGCCTTCCTGTTGGAACCACAAGTTCTCCAAGTCCATATTATCCAATTGGGGCCAAAAATATTCGGTTATCATTGAACGGTAGCGATTCGCATTCACAGTATTGTGCCGGTCTTGATCATCACGGTAGAGGTACGGCCCAATGACGCTGCCGGCCCATAAACCGCACCAACCCGTAATTTTTTCGGGATGAAATGATGACTCATGGATCATGTGTGGATTGCTGTCTGACCAATAACGCATATTTTGCTTATTTGCGAAGCCATTCAGCCAGAAATGAGCCTCATTGCTGATTGTTGAGGCCTCTTAAAGTTGAGGCCACTGGCTCCAAATTTCGGTAGTAAATTTTAATAATTTCGACTCATTGTTGGCTCGTATATCTTTCCATGATGAAATGGCAAACCTTACTGAAGAGAAATGTCAAAAGAGCGGGTAAAAATATGGCGTCGTTTGCTGTCCCTATCGATTTACATTTGTAGCGTCTCTGTTGAAAAACCCGCTAATAATAACTTCGGTCTTTATGGACGATGGCCGTGGTCAATGTTGATGAAATGCTATTGTTTGCTATTTTGATATAAATATATTTTCTTCACGCAATTTTCATGAAATTTGTCGCAATAATTAAATTTTTACAGCCAATAATAATTTCGGTTTGTATGGGCGGCGGGCGATGGGCGTGGTCAATGTTGTCGATACTTTGAAATTTTCTTAATTCTATTATATTAGGGACTCGTTCCAAACTTTATTACCCTAGGACGACTCCTTTGTTTTTGTCCCATCGATGGACTGGGAAAAAGCACTGTGCGTGGGTAACTAAAAGCAAAAATAAAATAAAACCCCAATTTAAATGCAACACAAGATTTTCAAGTAAATCGTATAAATGTGTGCATATTTTATACTTTTGTTCTTTAGTACTTGAAGGTTCTGTGCAGTGTGTTAACCCTTTGACGACCATAGGCAAGTATGCTTGCCCAGGGGTTTTTGCCACTTATAAGACTTTAGGTAAGATATAGAGTAAATGTGGTTAGAAGTAGTTTGTAGAGGGGGGTTGGGGCAACAAAAATATGTTTGGGGGTAAGTCCCTATATATCGCCCCCTGGCCGCTAGGAATTCTCAAAGTTGGTCGAAAAATTGTCTCTATTTACGAAGTGGCTACGGGGAAAGGCAGGGCAGTTCCTGGCTAAGTCTTAGGTATGTTTTGTATTCATCCCTTACCTTTCGAAAGATGTAGGGGTAGAGTTTGTGTGAATTTCAGCTTGCCCCTAGGAGCCCCACAATTGCTTGGCAAGTATGTTTGCCTATGGGTTGAAACGGAATAAAACGCACACAAAAAAAAACTTAGTAGGTTGTGGCTTTTATCGTGTTATATGTATCAAGATGTATATATATATAGAGGTGACAGCAGGAGCACAGCTGTGTACTACTTTGCTGCGTTTTTCGATAGTTTTTTTTTTTTTTGTATTTCATAATTACAAAATATTTTTATATATATTATATTTACATTATTAGAATAAACTACTTATATAGTTTGTAATATAAGTTAGAGCAAAACAATTGTTTGTTTTTTATGTGCTTATTCTTGTCACCATGTGCCTATGCCAACAACACCTCCTGCTATCACCTTCCATTAAATACATCTTGGCAGGTTTGTTTACATTGTTTTGGCGCAACTTTTGGCGCAACTTTTGGCGCATTTTTTGTATTGTTTCTTTGTTTATCTTATCTACTGTTTGCATTCAGCTAAACTAGACGTACTTCGCTGTAATAATTACAATTTGTAAGTTTTTTTTTAGTGATATTTTAAATAAATTGTGTATTTTAACGTTGTTTTTTCATATTATTAGTGATTCTTAAAAGAAAAGACTTAAAATGAGTGATTCAACCCGTGAACGCTTTTTTTTCCTTCGGCCAGAGGAAATCGAACAACTTTTGCTTTGCGAGTCCAGTGACAACGAAGAAGAGGCGGTTACAAACGTGGATGAGGAAGACGTGATTTTTCTCGAAAATGACGTTTTGCAAAATCAAGATGATTTGCAGAATCAAGATGATGAGCCAATTGAAGTCGTCATTGGGGATGCCAAGCCTGCGAACAAAAAGGCTCGAAGAGGCCGTTCACCGGTCCCAGCCCCAGGAGCGCCAATTCCATCGACGTCAAAAGTTGTACTAGAGCAAGAAAAGTCATCATTGTTCATACCACCAGAAACGACTTTCCGATTTAGAGAGGTGCTTGCCTACAAAAAATGAACATTCAAAAGTGCTAAAGCCAATTGTACATATGCATCAGGAAATGGCCCCAGTGTATAATGTGTTTGATACTGTATGTAATTTTGAATTTAAGTGTTTAACTCGAGTTTAGCTAAAATATCGTGATGTTTTCCACAACTAGTATCTTTCTTTCTGGTTTTGTTTTGTGGCAGAGTTATGCATCATGATAGTGGAGCAGTCCAATTTATATGCCCTGCAAAAAGGGCGCATTTTTACTCTCTCTGTGACTGAGTTTAAGGCTTTTATGGGTATAATCATACGCATGAGCCTAGTGCAACTACCCACAATTCGTCTATATTGGTCTACAGATCCGACGTTTCACCAAGCCCAAATCGCAGATATCATGCCCCGGCTTCGATTTGAGGAAATCATGGCAATTCTTCACTTTTGCGACAACGACCAGGCTGATGTCAGCGATCGTGGATACAAAATCAGGCAAATTATAAGCCATATAAACAAGGCTATGCCGGCAGCGTATACCTATTCAAAAAAGCTGTCAATCGATGAACATATGGTCAAGTTCAAGGGACATAATGCTATGAAGCAGTATATGAAGAACAAGCCTGTGTCATGGGGCTTCAAACTTTGGTGCTTATGTGAGTCGGAAACTGGCTATTTATACAACGTTGACATCTATACCGGAAAAAAACAGTTTGTTGAATATGGTCTGGGTGAGTCTGTTGTTTTGCAGTTATGTGAACCGTTGGCAAAAAAGGGGTTGAAGTGTATTTTGACAACTTTTTTACGAGCCTGGACCTTATGTACATACTTCAACAGAATGACATTATGGCTTGCGGAACAATTCGGAGCAACCGGAAACATATGCCTAAGCAATTCCCTGGCGATAAAGAAATGAAGCGTGGTGACGTCAGTTACTACATATCGGGTAGCATTTCTGTGCTGAAGTGGATGGACAATCGTGGTGTGTATCTGGCCTCCAACTTCATCGATCCAACTGGGGTGTTCAAGGTTAAGCGGCGTGTAGTTGGAAAAGCTGACAAAATATATGTCAATTGCCCTTTGGTTATCCAGCATTACAACAAGGGCATGGGCGGTGTGGACCTGATGGACCAAAAAAAGGTTTATTACGAGTATGATCGTAGGAGCAAATGGCGATTTTATATTCGTTTGTTCTTCGATCTTTTCGAAATATGCGTCCATAACAGCTACATAATTTACAGCAAGCTGATGTTAGCCAACTGCTCCTCGACTAAAGTAACATCAATAGAATATCGGGCAGCTTTGGCTAAGGAACTGATAAATGATTTTAGTTCAAGGACGCGCGCATTTCCAGGGGTCACCAAAACTGGTAGTCGCTTTCTGAGCAAACCCAAATCGTTGCACAAAATGGAAAAGCAGGAAAATTGGAAGCGCTGCGCTCATTGTGCCGCAAATGGCAAGTATAATCGTACAAATGTATTTTGCATTCAATGTAATGTCTATCTTTGCTTTACTACATCCCGTGACTGCTTCGGCATCTACCACGCACTACAATGAATATATTTTTTTGCTTAAATTCATAATATTTTACTTTTTAAGTAAATCAAATACATAAATTACATTTAAAAAATGGTATTTTTCAATTTAAAATTTTAGGGTAAAAAGTTCCCTTTCAACCCACAGGCAACTATATTTGCCAAGCGAAATGGGGGGCAAGGAGGGGGTCTAGAGGGCCAATTTTTTGTGACATAACTATTATTAGATCACAGATTACGAAAATCAAAAAAAAATTAAAATCGCTTCGGCCGAAAATGTATGGTCGTCAAAGGGTTAAGAGACTAGAAAAACAGAACCAGCATTTAAACAAAATTTTGTTATACCACTAAACACGTGCATTTATTAAAAAACTTTTTCTTCCCATACGTACATGCATTTTGTTTTGGAAATATTGTTTGTTATTGTAATTACTTACGTACGTAAATAGGCGGCCTCAAACAACCCCAAGGGGTTAAGGGCCTTCAAAATATGTTGTATATCGTTACCTTAATTTAGAAAGGACGTAACTAAGATTTCTAAAATTGTACAGGAGGAGGACAAAACTTAAGAAATGTCATAATTTCACAATTTTTAAAAATGTTCTAATGCAGTTTGAATTATAAAGGGAAGTTAAATTTTGCGTACACAGCACAGAAATTTTTTCAGTAACGATGTATTTTATGATTTCCTATCGCTATTTCAAACAATAGTTAGATACGTTCTTTCTAAATTAAGGTAATGATATATAATATGTTTCTCCAACTGCTCGTTCTTCAAATTTTCTTCTCCAGTTGGTACCACTAAGCTCTCGCAGGCAATATTCCACGTGGTCTTTCCAGCGAAGTCTTGGTCGTCCTTTTTTTCTATATCCTTCAAGTACGACTTCGAATACCTATCGCACTGGTTCATTCTGTTCCATTCTACAGGCACGGTCAAGCCCACGTAAACGCCTTATATTGGTACGCACAACTACGTCGATGTCGGGATAAAGATACTACAGCTGGTGGTTCATCTGTTGTTACTCGCCGTGTTCTATTAATATATTCATATATTTTTCGAATCAGTTTTCTGTCGAAGGCGACATGACCCAGGATTCTGCGCCATAAAGCAAGACAAGTCTGATGAAAGTCTGATAAAGTTGGATCTTCGTTTCTCGACGAGGGTCTTCTCTCTGAAGTGCTTGCTTATTACAAAATAGCACTTGTTTGCAATCAAAATTCTCTGTTTTATTTCTTGGCTGACGTTATTGCTTCTGTTCACGAAAGATCTGAGGTAAATAAATTCGTCCACCTCGAAAGTATAACGGTTATCAATTAGGTGGATGTTCTCCTAGTTGAATCCATTAATTTTATATTGTCCTGCTTTTCTGCTAAACCCACTTTTGCTGATTCCTTCTCAATCCTCGAAAAAACTGCAGTAACTTCTCGTAGAGCTCGCTTAAAAATAAAATAAGTGGTTTCCCATTACATCCCAAGAAGGAATTGGGGAGCTCTGCGTTTTCTAGTTTTAATACTCACCGATTGGCACCTACAGATTTACCCCGTTGCCGAACGGTATTTTGAGAATCTTTTTCATGGCTAAATACTCTATAGTGTCGTCGTCACTATGCGCGGTGTCCGCCGCCAAAAGAAATTTAAGGTTGTCAGAGCAATGATCGATGCCAGGACCTCATGTACAAGTGGCGCGCACAGTAACCATTGCACCACCGACGGCCACGTCTATGTCTAAATCATCAGCATACGCAAGCATAAGGTGACTTTTGCTGCTCATCGTTTTATTCGTGCTGACTGCAGCTTATCTCTCAATAATCTTGATTAATATGTTGAAGAGATCGCGTGATAGGGTGATAGGGTATTGCCTGAGGCTTCGCGTCGTACTAAATGGTTCTGTGAGATGTTTACCCATTTTTACTGAGGAGTTAGTGTCGGTCAGTATCACTTCTCACAATTACTGAGATGTATGCTTTCCAGGTTCCACTCACTGATTGGGACCTACAGTTTCACACCGGTTCCGAACGGTTTTTTAGAATCTATTTCATGGCTTAGTACTCGATAGTGGCGCCGTCAGTAAGCGAGTTGGGCGTCGTCGAAAGAAGTGTAAGGTGGTCAGAGCAGGGATCTAAACCACGCTCTCTCGCACAACAGCCGCGCACACTAACCTTTGCACCACCGACGGCGCCGACACTACGATCGGCCACTCAGACACTACGAGGACTACTTTATAATCTACAAAGAGGTGGTAGGTGTCGATTTGATTTTTGTGGGTTTCATCCAGGATTTGTTGAAATGTGAATATCTGGTCGATAGTTGGCATTCCAGGCCTAAAGCCATACTGATAAGGACCCATCACCTCTGCAACAAACAGCCTTTGTCTTTCACATATTACGCTTGAGAGGTCCATGTTTGTGGTGGATAAAAGGCTAATTCAACGATAGTTTGTGCATACACTCGGGTCGCCTCTTCTGAACAGGACAGAGTATGCTTTGACTCCAATCGTCGGACATGCATTCGTCTAGCCAGATTTTGCATAAGAGCTGATGCATTCAGTTTTCCTACTCATAGCCGGCAGTCGTAAACAGGTCGGAAAATTAATGTTCCAATTTCGCGTTGGCTCGACGCCATCGTCCTGTATCTGATCCCCATCCTCACCTATATTGAAGTCTCATGGGACAAGTAATGCCGAGAAGTAATGTCTCCATATTCCCAATATACTCTCCACACATCTATGGCAAGATTCACGACCTTGCCTCTACATAAGAGGGGCCCTGACCCATTTCTGATTGCTTGGTATTATCGGTAAAATTTACGGACCTTATCTATATTTCTGTAAGATGAAATTTTCACACAATCGCGCTTTCTCCAGAACCGCCTTTTCTTTCTAAACAAACGGGGTTTCTCTATACTCTTCTCCTTTAACCACTATGTTGCGGCTCGGATTGCAACTGACAGAACCATTGCCACACGTGCAGCGTTCTTTTCAGTACTTGCCATTTGACACTCTTCATCGTACCATGGTTTGTCTCTAAGCGCCTTTTCATAAACAAGAACAGTCTCTACAGCAGTTTTCATAGATTGGGAAATTTATTTAAACAGCGATTCAAGATCATGAGGCGGGGGAGAATTCTGCACCAGTATCTGAGTGAGCTTCTCTGCATAGGCCGTGACTATATTTGGTAATTGCAGCTTTTCGATGTCCACCTTTCTACATGTCTGGTTTCGAACGACTTTCACTCTGCTTATTCATGTGCGAACCTTTGCCAGGTAGTGATTCAAGTCGATATTAGCTCCTCGAATCACACGTCCATTTATTACACTAGTAGAGTGCCTTCTAGCAATAAAAAGACGGATTCCGTTAAATCCAATGAAGGGATTGAGGAGAGCTTCTCGCAACCAGTGAACTGTGTGCTTTCTAATTTTGCACTCACTGATTGGGACCTACAGTTCTACGTCGGTTCCGAAAGGTATTTTGAGAACGGATTTTCCATGGCTAATTACTCGATATTGTCGCCGTCACTACGCAACATGACTGTCGTCGAAAGAAATTTAAGGTGGTGTGAGCAGGGATCCCACAATTACCAGGTGATTAATCTGGTTCTTCTCCTGTTGATCAGGGGATATCTAAGTAGCCTTACGGATGTCGTTATGTTCGAATCACGTACTACTGACACCCTTGTTTTTCCCCGCGGCAAAATCGAACAGTGTCATTCCGTTATCGAAAGTGTTAGCGTGCATACTGAATTTACCGATGGTTGGTTTAAAGACCGTTTCCCTGTCGAGTTTAGCATTAAAATCACCTAGACCGTCTAAATATAATGCTCGTATGGTCCCTCTAGGCGCATGAACATGTCCTTGTTGTAATCATCTTTTTATTTCGTCGACGTACGAATGTACACAAATTAGCGATATGTTAAAATATTACCCTTTTATGCCAGGTGACGCAATCTTTTGCCAACTACAAATCCGCAACCAAATTCATGTGTTTGCTCATGGCCACTGTAGTATATGTCACATTTCTTTTTCCTTGTACAGCCATGTCCTGTCCAGTGTATTTCCGAGATAACAGTAATTTCAGCTTTATAATCCCCGAGGACATCTGCGAGTTGTACAGTGCCACCGGATCTGTTTAAGTGTTCTAAAATTCCAAGTGCATATCCGTAAATCGTGGCTCTTACAAAGATTGCGGGAGTCGTCAAGAAATAGGGGTCGTCAAGCAGTAGTTTTTAATATTTGAATTCTGTATTTTCATTGTCAATATAACGGTGGCGGAAGGAAAGCCTAGTCCCACACTGATTTTGGATTTTATGTTCTACCAGGATGATTATGTTTCAGCTGCCTATTACGAATTGCACGCTGACCAGAATGCAGTGTGTCGGATCTGGATTTTTTCCTTACTTTTAGTACGCCGTTGGCCATTAATTTCGGCTCATCCGCCTTCAAAAGACAAAAGGATATGTGCGTTAGTTCGAAGAGCTTCGGTGACTAGTTCACCCATTTAACCTGAGACGCATCATTGATCGTATATCCAACTAGAATGTTTCTTCCTTTCGCCTTTTCACTTGTGTTAACTAACGGAGAGTTTCAGTGCAGCCATTGCTTGGGACATAAATAAACAAATGACTTCCCATTACACCCCATGAAGGAATTGGTGAGAGCTTCTTACAACCAGTGAGCTGTGCGCTTTCTAGTTTTCTATGTTCACTGATTGGGACATACAATTTTACACCAGTTCCGAACGATATTTTGAGAAGCTTTCTCGTGGCTAAGTACTAGATCGTGTCGCCATCACTAAGCGAGGTGACCGCCGCCGAAAGAAATTTAAGGTGGTCCGAGCAGGGATCGAAACCTGGTTCTCATTTACAAGAGGCACGCACACTAACCATTGCACCACCAACGGCCCGGGACAGACTTCTAGAAGTAGTGAGCTGCTTGGACTGCCCTATGAAAGAATCATTTCTTATTAGTATTGTAAGTAGTAACCTCTAAACCAAACTCAATCTGATTTAGGAAATTCCCATTCAGTTCTTACCGATTCAAGTTTTTCCCTAATATTAAGTGTTTCTTTTCAGAACGAACGAAACTCTGCGCACTTGGTCCAAATTTATACCTGTTTATCTTAGTATAATATATCATGTTCCTATGGTAGACATATTCTTCTCAGTCGAAGACCCTTTTATACTCAGCTATTTGTTTGCTTTTATTTCAATAATACACAAGTTATATTTAAACTTTCATTTAATGTTTGCCGTGTCAGCGAAGCACAATACCCGGGCAAAAACAGCAGTTTAAATATTTTCCAAATTGCCTTCATTCTCTTTTTGTTTTTTTTCCTTTTTGTCATAGATAAGATAGATAATACGAAGAATGTAATTTATGCTGACACCTATTATTCTCCAAATATTAATGGTCGTAACGAGATAGAATGTGTTGTGCGTGTAAGAAGTAGCAGGAAAAATTTAACTTAATAGAAAAATTATCCAAGTTGCTTTGCTTACGTTGCAGAGAAGTGATAGGGACCAATAGCGTTTCCATAACAAATGCCTGAAAACTTTGGCACACAAACTTACACGCTGAAAAATAACGGCCCCAGCAACATATTGCAGGAGTCATTACATGTTTGCAAGTATTGTGTTCGTGAATTGAAGATTTGCTACTTTTTGTTTCTTTATTATGACAGACTCCAATGGTTTTAGAAGTTTTCAACAAAAAAATCCACATTTGGGTCATAAATAAATGTATATAATCTATAAATCATTGTGTCCCAAACATGTTCTATTGAATAGCAAACACAATGTGTTTGTATGCAAGTATACTATATTTACGGCTAGCTACAAACACTTTATATTTGCATCCAAACAATAAAAATAGACAAATTTTTCAGCGTGTACAATTATTTACTACAATTGTAATAGAATTATATGATAATGCATAGTGACTGAAATTATAATTGCCTTTTAACTAATATTGTGTTTTAATGTTAAAACCATAAAGAATTTATGTTTAGGGATTTTAGTAGAATATATATCACTTAGAATTTTGCAAAATTTCTGGAATTAATTTAAATTCCTGGTAGTATTTTTTTTGATGTGTTAACACCTATAGGCGTGGGAGGCACTAAATTCACAAAGTGAATACATCCAAACACAGTTTGTCCGACTGCGATCACACAGATTGTCAGACTGCGATCACACAGTTTGTCCGACTGCGAACACACAGATTGTCAGACTGCGATCAGAGTGTCCGACTGCGATCACAGATTGTTTGGTGTTAAATTGCTTCGAAGCGGCTGGACCGATTTGTATGAAATTTTGTGTGCATATCGGGTAGGTGTCAGAATCGGCCAACATCTATTTTTCATACCCTAGAACACAGATTTGTCCGACAGCGAACACAGGTTTATCCGACTGCGAAACATAGATTGTCAAACTGCAAAAAAAAAACACACACTGATGTAGCGGCAGCGAATAGTTGTCTTGAGTGGGTGCGGATCACTCTCAGAGCAAAGAGAATAATGACGTGGTCATACGTATATAAAAATGAGATAGCCAGAGAGCAACGTAAATTGTGTGAACTTGTGTAGGGTATGTACGAATATAACAATGTATGTATGTATATAAAAGTGTCTGTTGCTTTGCAGTCTTTGTTTTTTATGGGAATAAAACTAGAAGTATTAAGCAAGAAAATAATGACTCATGTGGTTGCACTGGTGGTTAAATAATTTAAAGTATTAATATTATTTAAATGTAACGTCATCATATGATTGAATGCTATTTTTTATTTTCCAATGTAACATTTACTAATGCGTTCATAGAAATCGAACAAGTACCGCGTAACAAAAAGGCGTTAACACATCGTCAGTGAGTTCGCATACTCATTGGATTTTTTTGATACTCGTATGACCACCTTTAAGCAATCCTATTAAGCTAGTAACTTTTCTTGTTCCCCAATTCTTTCGTTTTTCTCACAATTTTCCTTGGCTTTGTCTTTTCTACATTGGTAGGTAGGAATTACCAACAGACGTCACCGTAAGGAATACTATTTATAACAAACGACTTCAGCATTGTTTTTCTTTCCTGGGAAGTGAAATATTTAAAGAGAGTTTAGTAGAATAATATCCTCCAAATTTAATACCATATGGTGAAACAGAAATTTGCATCCAGTCCGTGTGCATTACAACAGCAAAAAAAAGGGAAAAAGTTGCTTTAAATTTGGTTCGGTATATCGAGAAAAAATTCAGGTAAAACAAAAATATAAATGATAAAATAAGAGTCGAAATAAAATACCGATAGCAGCAAAATATTAGTTATGGAACGAAGTTCCTTATCGAACGATGCGGGATGGGGTGTAAATGCAAAAAAATTATCAACTTTTGTTTTAACACTATTATGCTAATACCCACTCTTATCAATAATATTGGTTACATTTGCTTTGGCTTGTTTCTATGCTAACTATTTTTCTAGGTGGAGCCTGTAACCAATATTAAAAATATACATATTGTAGTTTTGAACCCAATAAAAAGTAAATTTAGAAAAGACAAAGTGAAAGAACTTTAGAAAAGAAAATTTTCTTAAATAAGTGCCTTTTTTAAAAAATTTAATTTTCTGAAAAAAAAAAACACCTATTCATATTCTTAAACAAAGTACGTTTTCTTAAAAAAACCTTATCTTAAAGAAGCACCTTTACTTAAAAAAAGTAAATTTTCTTACAAAAAGTGCCTTTTATTTTCTTTTTTTAAATAAGTACATTGTCTTAAAAAAGTAAATTTTCTTAAAACAAATTTCCTTTTCTTAATAATATATATTTTCTTTAAAGAGTACTTTTTCGTGAAACAAAATAACTTTTCTTGAGATCAGTACCTTCTATTTATTAAAAATGTACCTATTCTTGACAAAAGGACCAAGTCTAAAAAAAATTCCCATTTGTTAAAAAAAAAACTTCTCAAAAAAATACATTCTCTTAAAAAACAAGTAACTGTGCTAAATTCGGCTGTGCCGAATCTTTGATACCCTCCACCTTGGTGTTAACCAGCAAAATATTAAATTTTAAACAGGAGCTTTTTTAAGAAAATGTACTTTTAAAAAAAAAAAAATAAGCTTAAAAATAAAACAGCATTTTTTGAAGAACTGTTAAAAAAAAACAAGCTTGGACGAGAGTTGAACCAACAACCCTCAGACTCCTACGCGCAACACATGAAAGTACATCTAAACATTCTAAAGTACTTACCTATTATAAAGAACAACAAAGATTTTCAACCATTTTTAAGAAAATTTACTTTTTTAAAAAAAATAAAAATAAGCTTCAAAATAAAAAAGCATATTTTGAAGAACTGTTAAAAAAAAAAAACAAACTGGGACGAGAGTTGAACCAACAACCCTCAGACTCCAACGCGCAACCCTTTAGCCATCAGGCCACAGCGACCTTGGATGAAGTCTGACAAAATTCATATAAAAGTATGAACACATGAAAGTAGATCCAAACATTCTAAAGTACTTACCTATTATAAAGAACAACAAAGATTTTCAACTTGGGAATTCATCACACGGCAAAAGGAGTATAAAACTAGAAAAATTAATGTGAACATTTTATGAGTATTTTTACGTTTCCAATCATAAAATTTTTTCCAATGGAACAATTTCGCTGATTTTCAATACCAAACTGCTCAGGAATACGAGGAACATTCTGGCCAAAAACCAAACCGCGTTATCGCCGATTTAAGTCGTGAGAATGTTTTCAACAGACGGACAGACGGACGTGGCTATATCGACTCCGGTTGTTATAAGGATCAAGAACATAGTTACTTTATGGGGTCGCAAAGCCTTATTTCTATATGTTACAATCAGAACGACAAACTGATATATACCCTCTATCACTTACAGTGGAGGGTATAAAAATACAATGAGTGTTCGAACGCATGGGCGATGTGTTAACGCCCTTTTGTTACGCGGTACCTGTTCGATTTCTATGAACACATTAGTAACTGTTACATTGGAAAATAAAAAATAGCATTCAATCATATGATGACGTTACATTTAAATAACATTAATACTTTAAATTATTTAAAGACCAGTGCAAGCTCATGTGTCATTATTTTCTTGCTTAATACTTTTTGTTTTATTCCCACAAAAAACAAAGAGAATGCAAACCAACAGACACATGTACATTAGGGTGGGTAAAATCCCATACAAAAAAAATCACTTTTAGGTCACTACCTAAAAATGAAGCTCAGAGTTTTTAATGACTATTTGCAAAATATTGAGGTTCTGGGTTCAGCAAATGGTGAGCTATTTTGCTTTAAAAACACCTATAAGTATCAGGTTTTTTGGGTGTAACTTTTAAGATGTTGCAGATATTTGGAAAATTTACTACGGATACGTAGGCCTTTAGGAGTTCTTGCATTGCACATATTGTTTTTATTTGTATTTTTGAAGGTGATTGAGTTGTAGAAGTTTAAATGCTGTTTTTTCATGGAGCGCTAAGAAATAATCAAAATAACTCCGCAATTTTTACTCGTATATCAACACATCTTTTGCGATCAATGTAGTTTTAAATGATAACTTTCGAAAAATTTTGAACTAATACCGACAAAAACAAAAATAAGCTGTATAGTTTAACATTATGTTCCACAGAATCATACCAATCTACGAAGCTAAGTTTATAACCTTCACAATGACATTTTCAGTATTAATATACGAGTAAAATGACGGAGTTATTTCGATTTTTTCTTAGGACTCCACGAAAATCCACTAAAAAACGGCATTAAAACTTCTACAACTCAATCAACTTCAAAAATACAAATAAAAACAATATGTGCAATGCAACAACTCATAAAGGTCTGCGTATCCATTATAAATTTTCCAAATATCTGCAACATCTTTAAAGTTACCCCCAAAAAACCTTATTATTATAGGTGTTTTTAAAGCAAAATAGCTCACAATTTGCTGAACCCAGAATTGGAATATTTTGCAAATAGTCATTAAACACTCTGAACTTCATTTTTAAGTGGTGACAGCAGAAATTTTTTTTACCCACCCTAATTTACATACATACATTGTTATGTTCATACATACGCTACACAAGTTCACAAAATTTTCGTTGCTCTCTTGCTATCTCATTTGTATATACGTATAACCACGTCATCATTTTCTTTGCTCTGAGAGTGCTCCGCACCCACACAAAACAACTATTCGCTGCCGCTACATCAGCGTGTCTTTTTTCGCAGTTTGACTATCTGTGTTTCGCAGTCGGACAAATCTGTTTTTTATATAGGGGTGGGTCACCCTTGTTGGGCGATTCTGAGACCTACCCGATATGCACACAAAATTTCATCCAGCCATTTCCGAGGAGATTAACACCAATCAATGTGTGATCGCAGTTGGACAAACTGTGTTTGGATGTATTCACTTTGTGAATTTAGTGCCTACCCGTGCCTATAGACGTTAACACATCAAACAGCTTAGTAATATAAAAAAGAGTCGACAGGGTTGCAAACGAACGGCAGGGAAATCAACCATGATTTGCTGAGCAGCTTTGGCTTTGTACGAGTATTTAAAACAAGTTGTACATCATGATTGGATACCGTTGGCCAGATTGCGGTCAGATAGAATCCAGAATCGTCTGGTGGAATAGGCCTGCATTTGGATGAAACCCTGTGTAATGTTTTCAGATGTGAATCGGTAAAGACTAAAAGAGAGAGAGAGGATTATGGGTTGCGACAATAACACGGTGTTTATAAACATAATTAAAGTTAGATTTTTTTAATCGGCCTCGATCACGAAGCACGCCATTTCCGTCCAGGAAAAGACAAAGTTGAGCGATTTTACTGCTATGGCGAACACACTGTAGTTGTTCCAGTTCCTCTGCAAAATCGACTGTTTGAGACATAAGTACAAGTGATTACAGAAATTGATTTAGTTCATTCATGGCGACACAGCCAACATATCGCTGCTTTGGATCAGCTTGTTCAAAGTTATTGGAAATCCATAGAATATATGTATGATCGTTCACGGATCTTTTTTTTAACCAACACTCAGAGGTTGTCCTCTATAAATGCAGTGTATTGTGATGGCGAAGGGAAACTGAGGTAGTGGAGGGAGTAGTGTCTGTTGACGTTTGCTTTAAATGTTTGTATGTCACCATTGGTATGAAATAAACTAGACGGAAGTTTATTCCCCATATGGACTTTAGGTATGAAGAACGTATTTTCTCTATAGTATGTAGTGCGATCAACTAGCTACGCGACAAAAAACGGATGAGAGTTCCTGGAAAGCTGGGTACTTCTGCTAAATATCCTCACGTCTGGCATAAGTTGATGGATGTCAGGTTAACACATACCATGGAAGTATAGTTAGATCAGAGACACTCAACCCACATATCGATGATGTTCAAGGGAGGCAATGGAGTTGGATACCCTAATGTGCCTTTCAACACGGTCGCTCTCCTTTGGAGACGGTCGAGAAGCTCCAAAGATGTCCTAGGAGTACCTGCCCATATACGGGAGTTATATTCCATCTTTGGCCTAAAGTAGGTGGCGCAGATATTAAGAAGACCAGACTGAGCGATTTACTTCTTGCACCGCGTAAAAAAGCCTAGATACTTGAAGGCATCTTTCGACACATCAAATACATGTTTTGTCCAACGGACATCACATTGTCTGATTCATCAATGTCCACACCGTTCATAGACAATGACGACATACCTGGATCAGCAATCCGATTATGCGACAACAAACCACACTGGGTCTTACTCGCATTAAAATCTGTTCTATTCATTCAACCCCATTCAACAATGGACACCAGATCTCGGTCGAGTGTTTCATCCACCGTCAAGCGTTTGGCTTCAATCTCTTGAATAATTGGCCTGCGGTCGAATATATAAGAACGACAAAGAGTACTGTCATCCGCAAAGAGTGGATTGGTTTCACATTCTGAACCAGGAGATAGAATAAGAAAAAGAGAAGGAAATAGAACAGAGCTCTGTTGTTTACCTGCAGTCAATTTATGCTCGTCGGATGAAAACCCATCTACAACAACTCGTTTAGTACGATCTCTGAGAAAACTCGATATAAATCTAGTGAAGTTATCACCAACACCAAAGCAGCGAGCTTTGACAAGAGTCCATCGGGTCATATTCTATTAAAAGTCCTGGAAATTTCAAGAGCCACTACCTTACTCTTACCAAGCCGGTGGAGAGATCGACTCCACTGCTCCCAAAAGGAGCGCCATCAAGTCTCCAGTAGATCTCATTCTACGGAAGCCTTACTGTCGATCATTAAAAAGGTCATTGGACTCAAGATATTTCAGACGATGGTGGTTAACCATGATCTCCCTCGCCTTCGAGAGCGCAGAACAAACTGCAATTGAACTTTGATAAAATCTCGGTATATTCGGATGCAGTTCCTACGTTTACGGCAATTTTAGACCTCCATATTTCAAAATGCGTATCATAGGGCACTTCCGCCTGTGCAGGCCACAGTTGTGGAGACAGAGACTACAAGTCAAGAACAGACCACCAGAATTAGTGCTTAAGAAGTTATACATACCATGGGATGCACTGCCAGCAGGGATATCTTTTGTCCAAATATCATTGAGAGACATTGGAGTGCCTCAATTGAGTCAATTTTTAAGATTCCAATTTTGAGTCCAGTACAAGATATTAGAGACATTTCAGATTCACAAAAGTCAATCACGTTGATTTGGGAGAGTTTGAAATGTACGCAGATTGAAGCCACCAGCTGCCAAGGGCGTTATCAATTCTTCTTGACAAATTTTCTGCGTCAGTTTCCAAAATGTGATGCCACCACTCCAAAATCCACGTCAACTTGCCACTCCCTGCAGATGCATTGGCTTCTTGACAATGACGTGCGGGTATTACGATGCCCAGGTGCCAAATTTTGTTCGTTAGCAAAGCCACCGAGATGAAAATGCACCTCGGCAGAAAATAAAATTTTTCGGGAAATTCAATGTGTGTTGGAACGTTTTGCAAACGTAGTGCGACTTATATTAGTCTCCTGCGCTATGATGGTGACTGATAGCCAAAATTTCGAACAGAAGAAATCTAACAGAGTCGAAATAATATATGATTTAAGAGATGCCCTTATATGTGCCATCCGTTATAGTACGTTTTTCTAGCCGGTTCAATTACACTGCGTATAATTTTTGAAGTCATGGAAATATAATCATATACGAACACCACTTCGTGATAAAAGGCAAAAAAAAAGACTCGTGTCTCCCAGTTTTGCCCAAAGTCATGCACTTTATTTTATGGGCCCCCAAAGATTTGGGCCTCGGTGTAATTTTTGCAAAAAATTTATCATTTTGTCGGGCTCATATCTTGCAAACCGTTGGAAATTTTGATTTACTTTATTTCTTAGGTTGTAGCTCTTGTCATAAAGAACAAAAATTGTGAACATATAAAATCAGAAAAGCTTCATATTCAAGGTTAAAATCGCAAAAGAAAAACTTTAAAAATTTCGATTTTTTTTTATAATTTTTCCCCTGTTCATGTCCATTGGTAGCAGACCGTTTAAACTTAAAGGAAACAATCTACAACACAAATGTACCTAAGATCTCAATAAACAACTTTCTACAACATATCGTCGGTATCCGGCAAAAAGGTCTCAAGTCACATAATTGTGTTTCTGAGTTATTGAAGATTTAAAGTTTATAGGGCCTGGAAAAATCATAAAGTAGTTTTGATTTGAAAATCGATATTAAAATCTCATAGTTAAAGCATTTATAATTAAGATGAAGTCAAAAAATGTAATCCAATGTTTTTAATTTAACTTATTTTATACAAAAATAAAATCCAACTTTGGAAAAAATACATTTTTATGGACATGGTTTTTTATGAAAATGTGTTGTTTTTATTTAAAATTTGCTAATCGTCATTTTTGATTACGAATCGTCATTTATATTGGGTTTTGGGGCCTTATTTCCAAACCCATGGCCTCTTCTTCATCATCATTATCGCTTGATTCTATATATATAATCCAGGTCGTCGTCGTCGCCCATTCTTTTTGAATGTTTTGTTGACTGCATCCAGGAATTGATTCTTGAATATCTAAACATAAAATACAAACTCAACTTTAAGGTTTGCATCTTCATATGTAAAAGTCAGGAAATACCATTTGATTCTCTGGAGTTTGCTGTTGATGTACTGGGATTGCACAAATATATTTCACCATTTTTATTGGAATTCATATTTTTTTGGGCAAAGGTTAAAGCTCAACCTTTACACATTAACAACTTTCAATAATATTCATTTCCCTAAATGCAATTTCAAAGCAATTCATACCAAATATGTTGGAACATCCCCTTATAACAAATGAAATACTTGTTTTTTCTGCTGGGTTTATTATGAAATACTTGTTTTCTATGAAATACTTGTTTTTTCTGCGGGGTTTATTATCTTTGAATTTGAGGATATGACATTTTTTGCAGGAAAATAGAGAAAAATATTTGTGGACATGGGTCTGTATTTGTGTGTTTTGGACATAGAAAGATTTGTTTTGATACCATGAGGTGTCAAGGGACACCCGGTTATTATTACATATTATGTACTAGTTAGTTCCAACAGGCATGCGCCCGTTGAAAAATACTATAATTTAAATGGATCTTTAAGAAAAGATACTTTTTGTAAAATGATAAACTTTTTTTAAGAAATTTTTTATTTATTGAATGTATTTTTTAAAAAAAGTATATCTTTTAGAATATGTATTAAATTTCCCGAAAAGGTCCTTTCTTAGGCAGGTCTTTTATTAAAAGCTAATGTTTTTTTTTAAGAAAAGGTAAAATTTTTAATACGAAGCACTTTCTGTAAGAAAAAGCCTAAGAGTATGAATTTTTTTTACAAAGAAATACCTTTTTTAAGAACAGGTACTTTTTAAATAAGTGGTACCCTTTTAAAAATAAGGTAATTTTTACAAGAAAATTTACTTATTTTCAGGAAGGCTTTTACTTTATTATTTTATATTTAAGAAATGGTCCTTTTCAGAAAAGGAATTTCTGTTAGAAAATGTATTTTTTCTAACAGAAGGCTTTTTTTGAAGAAAAGCTTTTTTTACGAAAGAACAGGTACAATTGTAAGAGTAGGGACTTATCTCAAGAAAAGTTATTTTGTTTTACATAAAAGGTGCTCTTTAAAGAAAAGGTGGTTTTTAAGAAACTGCAATTTGTTGTAAGATAATGTACTTTTTTAAGAAAAGGTATTTATTTAAAAAATTACTTTTTTTTAATAAAAGGTAATTTTTTTTGCCAAAGAAGTACGTTTTTTGAGAACAGGTACTCTTACTCTTTTTAGGAAAACGTTATTTTTTAAAAAAAATTACTTATTTTCAGAAAGTCCACTTATTTCAAGAAAAGCAAAAAAGGTTTTATTTTATTTTTTAGTAAAGGTACTTTTATGAACTTGAATTTTTGTCAGAAAACGTATTCTTTTTAAAAGAGAAGGTTTTTTTTGAAGAAAAGGTTTTTTTAAAACATTGGGAATTTTTTTACGATTGGTACTTTTTTCGAGAACAGGTACAATTTTAAGAGTAGAAAAGGAGGTACTTATCTCAAGAAAAGTTATTTTGTTTTACATAAAAGATACTCTTTAAAGAAAATATTGTTTTTTCAGAAAAGACAATTTTTTGTAAGATAATATAATGTTTTAAGAAAATGCTTATTTAAAAAAAATTACTTTTTGGTAAAAAATGTAAATTTTAGGCAAAGGTACGTCTTTAATATAACGTATTTATATAACGTAAAAGTACTCTCTTTAAGAATATGAATAGGTATTTTTTTGAAAAAATTTACTTTTTTAAGAAAGCGCACTTATTTAGGAAAATGTTATTTTCTAAACTTTTCTAAATTTACATTTTATTGGGTTCAAAACTTTAATATGTAATAAACAGGCTCCACTTCGAAAACTTTCCAATAAACGAAACCAAACCAAAAGTATCCAATATAGTTGATAATAATGGGTTGTAATAGAGTATTTGAAAAAAGTTATTTAAATTTTTTTCACTTAGCCCACATCCCTCAACGTGCGATAAGGGACTTCGTTCCAACCACAAAACTACTCTAAATATGACTATGACTTTGGGGACACTTTTGCATCATTAACTCCATTTCACAAAATAGTGGACTTGAGATCTTCTTGCAGGATATCGACGATATGAACTTCTTAGGAGTGATTCTTAACACCGTTTACTTCAACAAAGCAGTAAGGTCAGCACACGCAACAAAGGACGCAGCACACAATATAAGAATCATTCCTAGGAAGCTCAGATGTTCTAGAGAGTTGTTTATTGAGAACTTGGGTACATTTTAGTGGTGGATTTTGAACGGTTAGCTACCTATGGACCTGAACAGGGGAAAAAGGTAAAAAAATCGAATTTTTTAAAGTTTTTTGCTATTTTTACCTTGAAGATGAAGTTTTTTTGATTTTATATGTGCACAATTTTTCTTGTCCATGACAAGAGCTATAACTTTCCCTCAGAGAACAATTAAAAATTCCGAACAGTTTGCAAGATATGAGCCAGACAAAATGATCACTTTTTTGCAAGAATGACACCGAGGACCCAAATTTTAGGGGGCCCATAAAAAAAGTCCATGACTTTGGGCAAAATTGGAAGACACGGGTCTTTTTTCTGGTCTTTTATGACGTAGTTGTGTCCGTATATGATTATATTTCCACGACTTGAAAAATTACACACAGTGAACTTAAAAAATGTTCGGGAAATTTTTCACTTTTGTGGCTACCTAAACGCTATTTAAGCTCTGCCTAAAGGGGTTAAGAATCATTCCTAGGAAGTTCATATGTTTTAGAAAGTTGTTTACTGAGATCTTAGGTACATTCTTGTAGCTGATTGTTTCCTTGAATTTTGAACGGTTTGCTACCTATGGACCTGAACAGGGTAAATTTAAAAAAAATCGAATTTTTTATAGTTTTTGAGATATCGACTTTGAAGATGAACTTTTTTTTTTTGATTTTATATGTTCAAAATTTTTGTTCTTTAACGTAAGAACTCAGAGAGTAAATCAAAATTCTGAACGGTTTGCAAGATATGAGCGTGACAAAATGATCACTTTTTTGCAAAAATGACACCGAGGCCCCAAAACTTTTGGGGGTCCATAAAAAAGAAGTGCATGACTTTGGGCAAAACTGGCAGATACGGGTCTTTTTTTTTTTGTCTTTTATACCGTAGTGGTGTCCGTATATGGTTATATTTGTTCGCGATGCACTGTGATATTAGCGTATTCTCTCCAGTTTGTTACATCAAGCCTTCGCAAAGCACTATTTCACCTGTTTCATCCAGCGGAGTCTTGGGCGACTCATTCTGAATTTTTTACTATATAAAAAATTATTAATCAATGTCTAAATACTAACAAGTTAAATTAACAAATGTATGTTGCAAAGACTTTATTTTATCGGGCAGACAATTTTACGCAAAATAATTTGAAGAAATTTATGAGGCGTAATGTTCCAAAAGACGGCTTATTGCCAAAAGCGGCAAATTGTTAAATTTTTTAATAAATTCGTTTGGGTATCGTAGAAACTAGAACGGAACATGATATCTATAAAGTTTTTATCATAATACATTGGATTTTGCTCCAAATGCTATTCAAGTTATGATTAGAATTTGTAAAATTTATTAGTACGTGACAACTATTAACTGGCGCGGCGTAAGAAGGCCGTTGGAACATTAAGCCTAAGATATTTGCCAAAGTTTACATCATAAATCATATTTCTCTGACTTGGTTTGCGACTGACATGATTTATATGACACTGTCCAAAAAAATAACACATTAACAAAGTGATGATGATGATACACATAAACATGGCTCGTATCGTATGAGCAACATGAATATTGAATTTATGTAGCAAACAAAATAATCGTGTTAATAAAACTATGGAATGTGATGATGTGGTGCGATATGTATGAATAACTAAATTATGTGCTATGAATGGTAATTCCACATAAATGTTTGTTATGCTACAAAACATTTTATTAAAGAATTTTACTGTTTTTATGGTTTTTGCATAAATCTACTGTTGTTTGATGGCAGGTTTGATTTTTATCCAGAGGATTTGGAATTTTGCATTTATTCTGTGTCCATTTTAAATTTTGTTAACAGTTTTGTTATGACCAAGTCAATAATTTACTTTTCAGTGTGATTTGACACTTACAGATATTTCATTTATACTCATTCGAATATGTAAAATTGTGTGCAAGAGTTTGTTTGTATTCGAGGAATGATCTACCGGTGGTATCAATTCACACACAGCAGTTAGACCTCTGATATTGAACTTACCACGGTTTTCGAAATTAGTCATGGCAGTGAGTGAGCATGCTTTACTGATTAGTCTATACGAGTATATCCAACAGAAACCATTTTTCACTTAGAAATATTTTTATGACTTTGGAGGCTCTTAGTGTGAACTTCTTATATATTAACATGTAAACTAGTGGAATATAGCGGAACATGGCAATGTCCGTGGAGGTGCAAAGTTTCTGACAGCCAGAAATGATTCCTTCATTGGGCAACTTGCACGTAGTAAAGTGTTTTCCAATAAGGAATTAACAACTTTTTTTGAAAATAAACCACTTGAGATATTTCCAAAACTTTATGATCGACTTGAAACACAATCAAAACATTTATGAATGGAACTCGACTTGGTTCATATGGCCACGGCGGGCACGTCGGCAGCACTCGATTCGTTGGACTCAATTTTCGATGATTCGGTCACACATTTCGGCCGTAACGGCCGCTACTTTGCGTTCAATGTTGGCTCTGCGTTCTTCCAACGTCGTCGGCTTGTCGTCACAGACCAATGATTTGACGTAGCTCTAAAGAAAAAAGTCTAAAGGCGTTAAATTGCACGAACGGGGCGGCCACTTGACTGGTCCTTTTCTTGAGATAACACGCTCACCAAACTTACTCTTCAATAAATTGATTGTAACGTGTGCTGTGTGGCTTGTGGCACCGTCCTGTTGAAACCACATGTCGTCCAAGTCCATGATTTCCAATTTAATCGGTAATCATGGCACGATAACGATCGCCATTCACATTAACGTGACGATCGTTATTTTCTATGAAAAAATGGGGCCCAATAACGACGCGGGTATGCAAACCGCACCAAACAGATATTTTTTGTGGATGAAGTGGTGATTCATGAAGCACATGGGGATTGTCACCAAACCTATAACACATATTTTGTTTATTGACGAACCCATTGAGCCAAAAATCAGCTTCGTCACTGAAGATGATTTTGCAATGAAATTCATCATCTTGGCGCATCTTCTCCAGAGCCCAATCGGAGAACGTACGTCGCGTCAAATCATCCATCGGCTTCAATTCTTGAGTCAGCTTGATCTTATATGGGTGTAAACCAAGATCTTTACGCAAAATTCGCCACAAAGCGGTCTTGGCGATGGCCAGTTCTTGAGAACGCCGCGGAATCGACTGATTTGGATCGTTTGCTACGAATGCCTGAACGGCAGCGATAATTTAGTCACTTTTTTGTGGCCGTCGCACAGTGGACTAAATGCTTAATCTAGCGTGCAAGAGAGAATAATCCGACTTTGGGAGCACCTAGAAACGTGAAATTTGAAATACAAATGGAAAATGTAATGAGCCACCATATCGTGAAAATGTGGGCGGTAATTTTAGGGGGCGTGGCACTTATTGCAACTTTGTTAAAATAAAATATATGTAAACGATTTGTTTTTTATTTATTTTTTTATTAAAAAAAAAAAACGCTTTACAATACATTATCCATGGTTTTAATGACTAAAATCTAGCATATATATATTTCCAATGCAATTCTAATCACTGCTTCCATCACTTAAATAATCCGCGACAACCATATTTTCCATTTCTTGCAAGATTGGTTCGGAAAGCAAAGAAATTACATCAGCACAAAGAGGTTCGGAATTTCGATGTTTAAATGATTTTTTTGAGATAGATGATATGACGGGATCCGATGACACTATTAATGATTGAAATAAATCTTGCATCGTTTTTTCACGCGATATCTTGCGTGTATGGAATTCCCGTACATTTCTCATATCTTTATTTCTGGACTCTAAGGCCTCTTCTGATATCATGCCAATTGGTAATGAAAACTGTTGAATTATATCCGCCCCATGTATTAATATTTTATGGAGGCTGGACGGCATATAGTACCAGGAATAGAGTTCAACATATAGTTTCGCAGTCTCTCTAAAATAATTTGTAGTCTTTTTATTAAGACTTCACTTACTCCAGTTACACTAGACGCTAAGGATGTTTGACTAAAAAAACGTCTAGCCGTATTTCCGTCATTCGTTGAACCCATTCCAGGTTTTGGGGCATCGACCAGTAAATGCATTTGGGATTTAAAATTTTCTTTGATAGTTTTTTTTGAGTTTCGACTTTATCCTTTTCCTCGGCATTACGTGGCTTCCATCTTTTAATAACAAGCTTATACGAAATATGTAAAACACATTCAAAACAACGTATCAGGCATGTAAAATAGAAATCCCGAACTTTTATAAAGTTTGATTGAATGAGAGTTTTGCAATAGCCCCTAAATCGTTCATTATACTCGGTGTCGCTCCACATATTCCACATGTTTGGGATGACGAGTCTGAAATAGTGCTGAAAACCTTTCCATCTATCATAGTTAACAGGAAATTATGATGCACCATAACTTCTTCACTTCCAATTATAATTTTTGTTGGCAGAATTTCAGCAATCTGGTTTTCAACAATTGAAATTTCTTGCTTTATTAAAGCTTTGCTTTCTTTTTCAAAAATAATTTTAATAGGCCTGCAGAATCGTGTTGATGAAGGGCTTGAATTTTGCCATAAAAGAACATTATTAGATTTAAGTTGTAAAGGCACCAGACATACTGCAAAAAGATGTTGGTCGGAATTGTCAGCCTTAGTATCAGTAAACTTTTGCTTATAGTTTGAATGACCACTACTTCCATCACATCCCCATTTGTATGTCATATACATTTCATTTGGTTTAGTTTGTTCCAGTAAGCCAATTTGAAGTTCTCCTAACCTTTCAACTGTCTTATCGACTAAACATTGCAAAGAAACCTGTGCTGAAACATCCGAAAACGTCATATTACTGGGATAGCACTTTTCTTTCGCAAGATTTTACAACATGGTACGTTGGATAAATGTTTGCGTTTCGGTTCTTTGCACCTGCTTGCATTAACTGATATGAGTGTTTACTATAGTCTCCGTCTATAAATAGAGCCAAGACCTCTTCAGGAGCATACGGAATAGGCATATTGGGTGGGCAGAAAATTGCTTTTTTAATTTTAGTTGCTCTCGTTGGTGATGCATTTAATTCTTTTAACATTTTCGCAGCATCTCTTTTTCTAGATTTGTATAAACTGACTTTTTCTGCTAACACCAATTCATCACATGACTTAGCTTTTACAAGTGAAGAAACATTTAAAAGTTGGGTCCTCTTACTTTTTTCAGCAAAATCTTTGGTTGCTCCATAATTAACAGAGGCAGAGGGACCTGCAACTTCAGAACCCGTTTCAGCAATCTCAAAAACTAAGGCACCGTTTAGCCACTTTTCATATTTAGCTTCAAATTGTATTCTTGTCCTTTTCGCATTTTTCCATTTCTCGCGAAGTTCATAAACAAACATGTGTACATTCTGCTTTGCTTTTTTGTATTTTTCATTGTTGTCTTCTTCTGTGTATCCAATTTTACTCATTACATATTCAATAACGGTACCCGATTTATTTTTAATGTCTTGAGCGTTTATCCAAATATTAAACAATTCTCGTCTCAAAATTGACATTTCGACTGAAAATAAAAGAAAAGGCAAAAACAGGCAGCCACTTTTTTTTATTATTTTGAAGCGTAATAGCTATTCTTTCTAATGCATATGGAATATCTATAGAAGTCAGCGGTATTAGTAGCTAAATTCTTTATCAAAATTCAAGTTTTCTTGAAAAAAATTTCACTATAGACACTTATTTCAATCTACGTTTTTTAGCGAAAAAACACACAAATATGCTTGAAATTTAAATAGTTATTAATACATACCTTGAAGTTAAAATAAATTAATTTTAATCACAATAAATAATAATAAATAATTTTAATCACAAACTTACTGCAATCGCAATAAAAACACTTCAAACAATCAACACGTCTATACTGAATTTGAAGAAATTTTCTGTAAAAACTAATTACTCATATTTAAACGCCTACTACGATGTTGTTTTAGCAATAAACAAAAAAAAATTATTAGCGTTAAGCAAGGTAGGAATATGGCAAGCATAATTGCGATATTAAATCTTTGTTGCTAACACTACATTTTTGGACCAATTGCGCACCAGATTCAACATTTGGCCCACTGTGCGTCGGTGGTGCAATGACTAGCGTGCATGTGAATGGGAATTCGATAACGGCTCTGACCACCTTATATTTCCTTCGACGACCGCCACCTCGCTTACTGATGGTGACACTATCGAGTACTTAGGCATGAAAGCTTCTCAAAGTACCGTTCGGAACCGGTGTAACACTGTAGGTCCCAATCAGTGAGTGAACAATTAGACAGCGCACATCTCACTGGGTGTGAGAAGCTCCCCACAATCCGTTCAAGGGATGTAATGGGAAACGGTTTTTTTGTATCATTTGTCCAAGGTTAGTGTGGGATTGAAAATGGGCGTTTTGACCACGTTCCTTCTGGTACCCCCCACACAAATCGACATCTTTAGGACGAAATCATATTTTTTCTAAAAACCTTTTTCTTGTTGATGTGATTAACTTCAACTGAAATAATAATATGTTAATAATCTGTAAATTTCTACTTAATTGTAGGAATTGGGCGAAGTCGCCGACCGTTCTGGTACCTCACATGCAAAAGCTTGGTAGTCTGTGTTTTGGTAGTCTGTGTTGTCAATGCGATATGTCGCGCGAATCATTTCCGATCTTAATGAAATTAGGTTATAGGCTTCATGCTATCAAACGCGAGTAACCACGTAAGACAAGAGTGATTTTGCCACGCCCATGTTGGTGCCTCCCAAACATAAGTTGTTCGGCCAGATAACTCCCGTAAATCTTTGCCGATCACAATGATATCTTGTTAGTGGCCATAATTTGTCCAAACTTAGATTGGGATTGAAAATGGGTGTTTTGCCCACGCCCCTTCTGGTACCTCCCATACAAACGGACACATTTAGTACAAAATCGTGTTTCTTGTAAAATTTTTTCTGGTCTATGTGATTAGCTTCAACTCACACATTGGCTAATAATAGTGTCAGAGAAATGTTAACTTTCGAAATGAAACAGAAAAACACTGAGACAACCCAACTTTATTTTGGGCCGTAGAACACAGTGGTATACTCCGTTTTAAAAGATTACGTCAAAATCAAGAGTTATTCAATTTTTAAATTAGTGTTTTCTCTCAAGCGATTTGTTGGTGTTTTAAGAAAAATACAGCAAAATGTCTTTCGAAATGACTTTAGGTTTTGTTGTTTCTTTTGAATCAAGTCATATGATGTTGGCCTTCCACCGTCCGACAAGCATAATTCTTTTATTTTTAATGTGTGGTACTATTTAATCTAATTTCCTTAAATGTTATGAATTTTTTGTAATATCTTTCGAATTAAATCAATGTTTTTGGGATGGAATCTTTTGGAAAATTATTCTAATAAAATTTGAAATTTCGAACCCTATGACATTGAACTAACAGTATTTCCCTCTTTATACGATGACATTTCTCGCTGTCAGTTTTATCAGTTCTATTTTCTGCGTAAATATTCTTGGGTTTACACGTTGAAAGTTCATGATATTAGTGTCTGAATTTTTTTCACATTTTCTGTGAAAAAATCTATGAAACATCAAAGATTAAAGTCATAAGGATATCGGAAAGAGCGCAACAAGAAATGACAAAAACTGTAATGAAACCAATTGCGAGGGCATCGCATGACTTTTTTTGCTTCACACTTGCTACTCTACACCTCTTGTCCACAAACGTTATTTTCCGGGGGTAAAAATTTCATCGTATAAGTTAACTACTCTGAAATTTCGAAACATGCAACGCTGAACTAACAGTATATTATAATGAAGATGATTGTCGATGACGGTCAAACTATTGAAATAAAATAAACTATGGTAAAGAATATAAATTGAACATTTTCTATTTTTTATTTATGTGGACCTTGAGCCGGAAAAATTAGAAATACAATAACCAGGAAAATAAGGTAGAAAACAACATCTATAAATTACACTAAATAGTGACACAAACTGAAAATAATTGAATTGTAGCCACCTGAAAATAGACGATTATCATCGTTAGAGTTAAGTATCGACAAATGAACAAAAAATAATATTATTTCGAAACAGTTTTCTAAGCCTTTTTCAGTATACAGGGTGTTTCTTTTAAACTGAGACGATCAAATATCTCGAAAAATAGCCACTCTACGGAAAAAATGTCCATAATCAAAATTTAATCATATCGCGGGGGAAATACATTAGTGCAAAACAAATAGTCCCCCACCCCTGGCTTTGTAGGTGGGGCGGGGTAACTTTTAAACTAAGATAGGAAGCCATATTTTTTTATTGCAGATACGGATTCTACGACTAAATGTACGTATGATTTGAATGAAATTTTTTGTTCGGTTCATGATAGATGGCGTTGTAATCGACGAAATTCAATTTTTTAAAATCCTCCTTCTTAGAACACACGTATTCGATTGTGCAATACGTTTGAAATAAAAAACATCACGTAATCATTGGAAATACTCGAAATTCGTCATCAAAACAATTTATTAATGTAAATGGTAGGTGAATGCAATAATTTTAGCTTAAAATAAGTGTTCAAAATGATGGCCTGCGACTTCAATGCACTTATTAAGCCGCATTTCAAATGATTGTACACAACTGAGAACTGTGTCTGGTTAAATTTCAGCACACGCGTTTCTGATTCGCGTATTTTCAATGATTACGTGATGTTTTTTATTTCAAACGTATTGCACAATCGAATGCGTGTGTTCTAAGAAGGAGAAATTGAAAAAATTGAATTTCGTCGATTACAACGCCATCTATCATGAACTGAACAAAATATTTCATTCAAATCATACGTACATTTAGTCGTAGAATCCCTATCTGCAATAAAAAATATGGCTTCCTATCTTAGTTTAAAAGTTACCCCCGCCCCACCTACAAAGCCGGGGGTGGGGGACTATTTTTTTGCACTAATGTATTTCCCCCGCGGTATGATTAAATTTTGATTATGGACATTTTTTCCGTAGAGTGGCTATTTTTCGAGATATTTGATCGTCTCAGTTTAAAAGAAAAACCCTGTATAGTATAAAAATAGCTTGCGACACAGTACAAATTTGAAAATGGAGTATCTCTTGATTTTGAGCTCAACATTTAAAACGGAGTATGCCATTGTGTTATACGGCCCAAAATTAAGTTCGGGTGTCTCGGTGTTGTTCTGTATCATTTTGACGTACTTGCAGTGTAATCTGTAAATTTCTACTTAACTGGAGAAAATTGGCGAGGTTGCCACTCCCATTCTGGTACAATAAAAAAGTCACGCCACTTTAATTCTTGTTTAAATTTGTTCAACAGATTTATACATTTCAGGTTCGTTAAAACAAAAACTAGAAAATAAAATGGCATAATACGGGTAATGAATATTCATTAAAATTCTTTTTATTTCGGCATTTTACAATCTCAGCAGTGTCAAAATGTTACCACTACCTGCAACAAATAAACCAATGTGCTTAATAACACGATTTGCTATGTGCATTCAATAAAATGTTAGCCTTCATCACTTCATCACCAGAATGAATAGAAAGAAACAAGGTAGAATTTTATGGGCTTTTATTTGGTTAAATTTAAGCGAAAGTTTTGGAATAGTGATACTATTTAACATTTTTTCAGAGGATGAGAGGAATATGGTGAGAGAAATACACCACCCGAACACACTTCGAAATTGAAGTAATTTAGGCTTAAAACTTCAAGTATATATATATATTTGTCATAAAGTAAAGCGGCGCACAGTGTTGCGAAACCGGAATTTTTTGGAAATCATATTGCCTAAACTGTAATTTTAATTGTATCGATGAGAAACTTGGTCAGATTGGTCAGAATGAAATCCCAAACAGAATGAGTGAAAAAAAAAATTTACACCGAAAAAAATTGTTGGGTCAAATTTTCAACAAAAGTCAAAAAAAAACAAAATTGTTCGCAAAATTTACAAAAAAAATTTATTTTAATTGTTCTTTTATTTCTGATAAATACCCTATGATTAGTTTTTTAAATAAGCTATAGGGTGGTCCGAACAAGAATTAAAAACGTCAAATTTTCATGATTTTTCGATATTTGTTGAAAAACTCTGAAATTTTATATAAAACCAAAATCTATTTCATTTCTTATTTGAAAGGTGGCAATAAAAGCTTTAATTTGATACCGGTTTGAAGTCAATAGCTTCAGTTTTAAGAGAGTTATGCTCATTTTTGTGGATGTAGAAAAAAAAAAAATTTGAAGATACTATTTTATAACACAGGCATATTTTATTGCATTCTACAGAAAAATTACAAATTATCAGTCATCTACCAATAAGTTCATTGCTTCCTCTGATAATTCCAGGTGTTTCTTCTCCTTCAGTATTCTCCTACTTGTGATTGCGGGATCAGAAAAGTAATTGTATTTTTCATGATATTCTTTTAACTTTTGCCACTGATAAACGCTGAGTTTCATGTCCATGAAGAAAGCCAAAGCAGCCTTTATATCCCCTTCTTCCTCTTTTCTCAATTCTTCAGCTGTGTATTTAATTAAATCTGCAGAAACCTCTTCTGTTTCCATTAGTTCCATACTTCTTTTCTTCTTTGTTTTCTCACAGCATAATGTAAATTCCTTAGGTTCGGGTTTTCATTTTGAAGTAGTTGGATGATTTCCAACTACAATATAGCCCTCTTGAATCCAGTCCGTAGCTCCAAGCCGTTCATACATCCTGTTAAACTCTTGAAGACGTGTATTGTACTTATTGACAAACTTTTTCAATTTATCTTTTATGTTTGGAAATATTAAACTACTTTTCACTCCATGCTCATGATCAAGCAATTCCAAAACATCCTCCACGTTTCTAGTTTTACTCTGTTGCATCAACTCATGCAGTTCCTGATAGGAAATGTATATGAAAGTGTATATGAAAGCAAATCACATATAATTTGCTTTTATTTCACGAATGTTTAATATTTTATTATATTTTATTTTATTTCACGTAAAATATTTATTTCACAGCAAATTATCGATTTTTCAAGACGCAGTACAAACAAAACTAATCCGTTGGCTGTTAACGCAAGCTCTTTGTAGAAGCTGCACAGCAAATTAATTGCTAACCGATTTAATGGCACAAAACACATTAAGCTGGAGCCAAACATTCAATACCTATTCACGAATTTTGAATTTATTTAGTAATGACTCGTACAGTTGCTGCTATAATTACTCTCAATAAAAAAAAACCAACACAAAAACTACACGTGCTAGATACTTTATGTTCTCTTTGACTCCGTGAAATTTTGGACAAGCTATCAGTGAGATTTTAAAATGTGATTTTAATGGAAACCCCATATATTCCATCCTGAGAATCACATACAGCTCATAAATATTTTTAAATTTAGCCCGATTTCTGTTTGTTTCTAAAATTCATTTCAACCTCCTAATTGTCAGTCTGTTACACATCTAAATAAAGAATATGCCGGGGAAAAACATACATAAAAAACAACTAGTCAAACCAAAAATTAAAATGTTCCTTTTTTCATCGTTGTTTTTGTTTCGATTCCATAGATTGGTGTGCTAATTAGACTGTTATTTCCATTCGTCCAAAAACACGAACAAACCTAAGAGGGATTCTTGATAACATTGAATACAAATGCTTTATTTGCCAGACACAGGCATTAAGTAATACATTATGTTGCATGCATTTCGGTTTGGCAGTGAGCAGACGTTAAATATCGTAGATTTTATCATTTAAATTTAACGTTGGTATTAAAACAACTTTTGTACAATTTCAGTTTATTCATGTGCACAAGAGGTATAGAGTAATCATACCCCTAGAGGAGCGACTTCTCTCAGTAAACTTACGAAGTTTGGTGTGGTTGCATATGGACATTGAATTTTAAATAGTATTGCTTTAATAATATCAGATAGAGGCACAGTCTCAAATCAGCGCATTTCATTTTGTGTTAAAAATTTAGAGTAAATACTAGGGTACAGGTTGAATTTTATGTTTCGGGATTAGAGAACAAAATCAAATATTAATCATCAAAAATCACTTTATTGTTTTTCAAAATATTCCCCATGAAGATTTATACACTTTTGCTTGCGTTTGAAGCAATTGTCGAAACACTTTTGCCAGTCTGATTGAGGTATCTCCAAAACATGCATTCTGAATGCAGCAACCGTTTCTTCAGGTGTCGAAAAACGTTCACGTCTCAGTTTGCTTTTTACGTACGGGAATAAAAAGAAGTCATTCGGTGGGAAGTCAGGACTATACGGCGGATATCCCATCAAATCGATGTTTTGGGTGCTCAGAAATGCAGTTGTTTCAGCCGATGTGTGAGAGCTCGCATTGTCGTGGTGAAGAGTGATCCGTCTTCGGCGGTTGGTTTTCCTGATTTCTTGGAAGACAACTGGCAAACAAATGGTTGTGTACCACTCAGAATTCACTGTTCTGCGTTGTTCTAGTGGTACGGTTGCGACATGTCTGGTTTTTCCGAAAAAACAGGCTACCAATTGCTTGGAAGAGCTTCGGGCGCGAACAACTTTTGTTGGATTTGGCTCATCTTGAAACACCCATACAGTTGACTGCTGTTTACTTTCGTTCTCATACGCGTAAATCCAGGATTCGTCACCTGTCAAGATGTCATAGACGTGTTTCGAACCACCGCGATCGTACTTTTGGAGCATTTCTTTCGACCAATCGACACGAGCCTTTTTTTTTTAGCGATTGACAAATTGTGTGGGCTCCAACGCGAACAAATTTTTTTTAAGTATGCTGGTCCCACTAATGCCTAAGGTTGTCTCAATCTCTCGATAGGTCACATGACGATCTTGGTCACATAAAGATCTTGCAAAATCAGTTCGGTTTTCGGAACAACAGCCGATTTTGGACGACGTTCACGAAATTCGTCTTGGAGTGAACTACGACCACGATTGAATTCACCATGCCATCGATAAACATTGGTCCTTGATGGAGCTTCAACGCCAAAAATTGAATTAAGTTCATCCATGCACTGTTCGTGAGTTAATCCACGTCGAAAGTTGTAAAAAATAATCCCACGAAAATGTTCACGATTTAATTCCATTTTTGGGCCGAGATGAATCTATTAAGTTACAGTAAACAACACAAACAGCCCGAAACATAAAATTCTATCGTATTCAAAAAACCGGTTTTTCAAAAATGTCGGTTTTCGGTGTCTTCGAATATTTCGATTTTGGCGAAACCGGTTTTCGGTTAAATCGAGGTGTAGAACCCGGTTATAACCGGTTTCGGGTTTTATGACAAAATGGACAACTATGCGTTTTATAAACATCGTTTATTTTTAATTCGTCTCTCTGAATTTTGATATAGACTTAAAATAGATTTAAAAAAAATAAATTATTTCCCATTACATCCCGTAAAGGAATTGGGTAGTGCTTCTTCCAACAAGTGTGCTGTGCGCTTTCTAGTTTTAGACTCACTGAATGGGACCTACAGTTTTACACCGATGCCGAAGTGTATTTTCAGAAGCTTTTTCATGGCTAAATGCTTGATAGTGTCGCCGTCACTATGCGAGGTTACCGCCGCCGTAAGAAATTTAAGGTAGTCAGAGCAGGGATCGAACCCAGAATCTCATGTACAAGAGTCGCGCACCGACGGCCACAATTCATAATGGATTAAATGTACATACATCTGTAACAGGTTGTCTGTAGAAGAAAGAGACGAACATTACCTCAATTTGATAACACCTACAGTCGACAACGATGCAGAGGAATCTGACGCATTGTGTATCGAGGATATCGTATTGAAGATATGGATTGCGGTTCTAATACTGCAGTAGCCGTTTCTGTTACAGAAATGGAGAAGTTCGATATTGAAGATAACGAGGGAAGTGACGGGGATAAAAATGAGGAATTAGCCAATGAAGCTTCCGAATCGTAGGCTGACTGTAGTTCATTTTGTCTACTAAATATGGTGTAAAAAGACTAAAGCGACCACCAGACGCCTTAGGGCCAGCAATATATTTCGCGGCAGACATTTTTTGGGACCAAATCGAATTACAAAAAATATGTAAAAATTTGACACATGCAATTGCATTATATGTCCAGCTGCTAGAGATTTGATAAGGAGATTTTCAAACAAGAAAGCAGAATCGGAGTATGTAAAATGGAATGATGAAAATCCAACACGACACGTCGTGAATGGAATTCTATAATAGGTGGAGAGCTATCTGCAATTTTCGGAATTTTGCTTATTACGGGCTGTCATATGTCCAATCAAGAGTCACTGGCTGAAGAGCAGTCGTTAACAGCCAGATAAGAGACGTTACAGACGTTATTGATATGGTGATTGCAAACTTGAGAGCTAATAATTATCGGCCACACGAATCAATTACAGTAGATGAACAGGGTAAAAGGTTCGAACTTGATTCACCCAATATATGCCATCTAAGCCGGCTAAATATGGGATATAAATATGGTGGGTCGGTGATTGCTCTACAATTTAATCCACTACAAGCTCAGCTGTATAAGTACACAGGAAAAGTAAATAACGTAAGAGATGTTAGCCAAGCTGAGGGTGTTGTAAAGATTTAGTCTCAGAGTATAAAAATTATGGAAGAAAGGTAACTACGGACAACTTTTTACAACACTGACTTTAGCCAAGGAACTAAGTAACTGGAAGTTATCAGTTGTGGGTATTGTAAAGAAAAACAAAAGATATGTTCCTAATGAATTCAAGTCATCACCAAGTCGGGGAACCAAATGAAGTTTATTCGTATTTTCTGCAAATGTGACATTATGTTCTTATGTCCCACATGCTGAAAAATAAAAGGCCCCAGCAACATATTGCAGGAACCATGCATATGTTTGTAAGCATTGTTTTAGTGAATTGAAGATTTTCGGCTTTTTGTTTCTTTATTGTATGTCACGGTTTTGTTTTCAGCAGTTTTCAATAAACAAAGCCACACTTGGGTCACAAATATATATATTAGAAACTATTAATCACTGTCTTTCCAACATGTTACTTTGAGTAGCAAACACAATATTTTTGGACACAAGTATACTATATTTGCGACAAGCTACAAACACGTAGTATATTCGTAAAAAGGTATGAGAGGTGTGAGAGACAAATCTTGTATGGTAAATCATCACTCAAACCTCTCCTAACTTTTTATGAATGCCCGTAAGTCTGTAGTTTTGCTTAAGAGAGTGCGATTTGCAAGTCCACGGCCATCAGCATTATAAACATAATATGAATATTTTTTTTTATCTCAATTTTTGTTCTTTATGACAAAAGCTACAAATTTTCTTCTTGCAAGTTATGCGCCTAAAAACATGACCACTTTTTTGCAAAAATTACACCGAGGCCCCAAATCTTTGTGGGCCCATAAAAAAAGTGTATGACTTTGAGCAAAACTGAGAGACGCGTCTTTTTTTTTTGATCTCCTATCACGTAGTGGTGTCCGTATATGGTTTTATTTCCATGACTTAAAAAAACTACACACAGTGTAATTTACAATTTTACCAGATATGTCTACATTCTCGATCAGATGATTAGAACCACTTACATTTCTGGTTTTAGTAGGATATGTCCTTTTAAATATTTTGTAAACAGTTAAAACGTTACTAGCATCAGAAAGGGAATTTTCTGGAGATTAAAAAGAATAGCAACAACAATATTAAAGTTTAATGCAACAGTATAGGTCCTTTTCCAAAAAAAAGACAAAAATAGTAAACATATTTCCATACATATGAGTCGACTAATTTTTTTAAAACTTTTTTCAAACAAATTTTAATTAAAAATGCTTTACTTTATAATTTAATAATGAGAATCATTAATATTACAGTGCGACAGGAGTTCTGCAAACCATGCACCACTATGACGATTCGTTAGTGTATCCAAAATTATGACGATTACCTAAGCATTTTCTCCCTGAGGTACCCTTTTTGTAAATATCGCTGTTGTCATTTTCAAATTCTAAGGTGTTGAGTGGATATTTGTGAGAGTCAATATTTCAGAAACGGTTGCAAATTTCATAATACTGTTTTTGGCTGAAATGTAGCTGATGAATCGAAGAAAAATTGCGCTACTATTACAAAGGGAAAAAATATTTTCGTCTATTGTTTGTGGTACATGATTTGCAGAGATTCACCCGTAATTTGTTTTACTTTTTATTAGAAATATATTAGAGAGAATTGTTAAATAGGAAAATAGCTACAATATTGTCACAAATTTGTAATCCAATATTTCAAACTGTTTGGGATTTATTGAAGTAATATTTGAAATAGGGTCCTGAAATTTTCTTCGGCATGTAAAAAAAATTGTTACGTAGAGGAGAAAACCGAACGGGGTTGTGTGATACTACGTCTAAGTAGTTTCACAATTTTTTGGTTTGGTTGAGGCCCGAGACCCACTGTTGCACAGTGTTATCTAAAAAAATTTCATTCCAGTATTTCAAAATGGCTTGAATTAGTAATTCCATATGGTCTTCGTCATTAACTTTCCGGGAAAGCCAACCCCAAACGTTTTCAATCATGTTTAGGTGGGGTGTAGGTGGTGGCCAATTAAGAAGACGAACATTTTGGTTTGAAATTAATTCTTTTACAACTCGGCATTATGAATAGGAGCATTATCTTGCTGCAGAATCCATGGAATCGGTCTAAAAATATTATTTACTTTAGGGAAAGCTGATTCGCATGTAAGTTTTGTAATTTTCTCCAGCCATTTTTTCAATTTAGAATACTAAATCGATTGTGTCGTAATACGCTACTAGACCACAGACCATAATAGCTCCTTTTTTCTTGTATAGTGAAGATATTAATTGTAGACATCTAAAAAATAACCCATGAATGGATTAGGGAGAGGTTCACACAACCAGTGAGCTGTGCGCGTTCTAGTTTTATACTCATTGATAGGAACCTACAGTTTTACACCGGTTCCGAACGGTATTTTGAGAAGCTTCGAAAGAAATGTAAAGTAGTCATAGCAGTGATTGAACCCACCAGCACCTTCTAACTGCTTTATATTTATTGAAATCAAATTAGAAATAATGCCCCAATGCTTATCAAAAATTTTCGTTGGCCAGGGGAAAAAAATTGTGATGAGTGGAGGCAAATTCGGGCGTTACTTTGTGGCACCACATCCAGGTATTTTACAATTTGTGGGTGGTTTGTGGCTCTCAATCCACTGTCATACAGTGTAATTTCAAATGTGTTTCTCTTTGAAAACATCACACGTTGAGGTCTCTGGAAGCAATTAACCTGCTGTGATTGATACAATGAATTTTTTGCAGTTTTCGATTTGTTTTATTTCTTTTTTTGCTCCCCAACCATTTTCGTGTGTTGGGTATTTACAACGCTAAATGTAGCCGTTGCCTTTGAAAAGCGAAACCTAAAAAGTTTTCGTTTTTCGCTTTGATATTGGAATTTTTTTTTTTTACAAGCAAACAAAAAAATATTTAGGAGTTTAGGAATTTAAATTCCCTTTTAAAGAAATTTGCTTAATAAATTGTAATTTTTGTTTAAAATGAAAATAGTGAAAGATTGAAAATAAAAGAATTTTAAATATTGAACTAACGCTCGAATATTTTCAATAAATAAAATACAATAAGGTCGAATGAATTATCACATTTTTAGTTTTTGGTATCAATTTAAAACAAATTTCTTTTTCTATAAATAAAAATCAGGTTCTCTTAATTGTTCGATAAAGTTTTGTGGTATATAATATTTGCAGGATTTCTTTTGTGAGACTTCTGACTCTGATTTCGGAAACATTTGGATATTGATCGGTAATAGTTAAAGTTGAATACTATAGTTCTTAGGTTTTTTTAAATTACTTATTTTATTTGAACTTTGTATTGTGATATTGTTTTATATTGTTATTTTGTTTTTGGGCTAAATGAAAAACAATTAAAAACTTTTGTTTTAACACTATTATGCTACAACCCACTATTATCAACTATATTGTTTAATTTTGCCTTGGTTCGTGTCTAGACTAACGTCTTGGATTATATTGAAAGAAACTAACTCGTTGTCTCACATATATTGAGAAATTTCTTGTTTAATCGGAAGTTTTCTAGGTGGAGCCTTTAACCAATATAATAATAATCTATATATATAAAATACAATGTTTGTATGTTTGTCCTGTATTGACTCTAAAACTATCCAACCGATTTCATTTGAAAGGTTATAGTCCAAATTAAGTTTTCGGCTATATATCTTTTTGATATTTCAAGTGGGCGTGGCCCCTCCCACATAAATTGAATAACATCATACATCTTGACCGCTTTGGCCCAAACCGGTTTATTTGAAAGGTTATAGTCCAAATTAAGTTTTCGGCTATATATCTTTTTGATATTTCAAGTGGGCGTGGCCCCTCCCACATAAATTGAATAACATCATATATCTTGACCGATTTGGCCCAAACCGGTTTCATTTGAAAGGTTATAGTCCAAGTTAAGTTTTCGGCTATATATCTTTTTGATATTTCAAGTGGGCGTGGCCCCTCCCCCCATAAATTGAATAATATCATACATCTTAACCGATTTGGCCCAAACTGGTTTCATTTGAAAGGTAATAGTCCAAATTAGGTTTTCGGATATATATCTTTTTGATATTTCAAGTGGGCGTGGCCCCTCCCACATAAATTGAATAACATCATATATCTTGACTACACTCACAGAAAAATCCGGTTGCGACAGCCGAATTAGCCATAACCGAATTAAGAGGTTTTCACAACCGAATTAGAGGTTGGCACAACCTCATTAGAGGTTGACACAACATCATTAGAGGTTGACACAACATCATTAGAGGTTGACACAACATCATTAGCGGTTGACGGAACCTAATTGGAGGTTGACACAACCTCATTAGAGGTTGACGCAACCTATTTGGAGATTGACACAACCTCATTAGAGGTTGTCACAGCCGAATGAGAGGGTGGCGCAACCCCTTTAGGGGTTGACTCAACCTCATTAGAGGTTGTCACAGCCGAATTAGAGGTTGGCACAATCTCATTAGAGGTTGTCACAGCCAAATTAGAGGTTGTCACAGCCGAATTAGAGGTTGTTACAACCGAATTTAGATACTGTCATAAATGAATTATTAAAGTTTTTTTATTATTAAGTGATGATTTATTTTCTTGTATTTTTATAAATGAATTAAAAAGCGAGAAAATAAAGTCATATATATAGGGTAATCTATATAAGTAGATTAATACATTTAATTTACATGCGTCTTCCAAGCTTTATTGAAGTCCCGGCCATAATGGGACACCGCACTAATTCTGACGTGTTGTATTGGTTGCTCTAGGTCCAAAGACTTTTTGTATCCAGACTACCGAATATATATATGCTGTTGATATCTGCTTAAATAACATCTGCAAAATAAGACAGTTTAATACAAAATATATTTTACTTACCTTTTTATAATAATATTTGATTATAAAACTTTAAACGTCAGATTTTAAATACATAGAATTATGTTGTGGTAACCGAATTGAAAATGAGTTCGGTTGTACCTACAGAATTCATGAGAACTCCGGTTACAGCAACCGAATTGACGCCAAATTCGGTCGTTGCTACCGAATTAAGGCTAGATTCGGTTATTGCGACCGAATTGAACCAAATTCGATAGTTACAACCAACGAATTGAGGTTGGTTAAGACCAGATTCGGTTACCCCAACCGAATTAGGTACTAATTTTGGTTGTTGCATCCGAACTAATTTGAAATTCGGTTGTTTCAACCGAAATTTTAAAAAATTTAGTTGACTGAGCGAATATAATTTGAAGATTCAGTTGTCACAACCGAATCAATTATGAAACGAGGTTGCTTCAACCGAATTTCGGTTGTGGAGACTAAATTCCGTCGTAACAACCTCAATCCGGTTGAGGCAACCTCAAGTCGGTGGTAGCAGCCGAATTTACGGTTGCTACGACCTCTTTTCAAACAATTAGTTCTCTGAGTGTATTGTGATAGCAAGAGTTTTGAAACATTGCAGTATCCCATATGATACTGATTTGAATAATCAGGAAAAAAATGGACGGGGTCGGACCAGTGGGAGTGGCAGCTCCCATACAAAGTAAATATTTAATATCATATATCTACAGTTCTGTAATAGCCAGAGTCTTAGAAATTTGTACATGTTGATTATTTGTTAATGTGAATAGTCATGGGAAAAATGGGCGTGACCGGGCCATCAATTACAAATATTAACAGCCGAACTGAAAATGGGCGGAATGGGATAAATGGGCGTGTTACCAAAAGCAAAAGAAATAAGCATTAAAATAAATTATCACGTTCAAGACTTTTTGCGAGGTTATTTAATAATGTAATGAATAAATAAAAAAGGTGAAGAAGTAAACAATAAATGTTACGATATTGTTTTAAGTAACAATTCATGTTTAACAGGTACAATGTAATTAGTTTAATCAAAAAAATATTTTGGGCAAAACGAAGTTTGCACCGGGTCAGCTATTACTTTAATAAATTTAGAGAAGCCAAACTGCAAGACTGAAAAAAAACTAAATTTTCTTACAAAAAGAACAATTTCTTAAAAAAAAGTAATTTTTTTTTAAATAAGTACCTTTCCTAAAAAAGGTAAATTTCCTTACGAAAAATTGACTTTTTTAAAAAACTTCGTTTTCTTTAAAGATTACCTTTTTGTGAAACAAAATAACTTTTCATGATATAAGTACCTACTCTGAAAAATGTATCTATTCTTGAAAAAAGACAAATTCTACAAAAATTACCATTAAAAAAAACATTACTTCAATAAAAATACCTTCTCTTAACATAAATACCTTTTTTTAAAAAAATCCCTACTCTTAAGAGTACCTTTGCTTAAAAATAAAATAATACCTTTTCTTTTCTTGAGATAAGTAGCCTTTCTGAAAATAAGTACCTTTCCTTGGAAAATTAACTTTTTCCTAAAAACAGTACAACTTCTCTAAAAAGTACCTGTTCTTAAAGAAAGTACTTCTTTGTAAAAAAAATTCAAACTCTTATGGCTTTTCTTACAGAAAGTACTTCTTCTTAGAAATAGTACCTTTTAATATATTAAGTTTTGCACGATCTTCGATTGAAATTCTTCTTATTATTTAAACGAGCTTAAGATCAATTATAAGCATTGCTTATTTTTTCCCACTATTTCGTGGAGACGAAATAAGCAATACTTATAATTGATCTTAAGTTCGTTTAAATAATAAGAAGAATTGTAATTTCTCTTAAAAAAATATTAGCTCTTAATAAAAGAAGTAAGTCTCTTTAAAAAATTACCTTTTCGGGAAAACATAATACATATTCTTACATAAAAGACCTAAAAATGTACTTGTCTGTTAAAAAATATATTCTATAAAAAAACAATTTCTTAAAAAAAGTTTATCATTTTACATAAACTAGCTTTCCTTATAGGTCCATTTAAATTATCGTAATTTTCAACGGGCTCGTTAGGCGTGTTGGAACTAACTAGTACATAATATTTAGAGAAAGGAATGTCGTTCCAACCGAGTGTCCCCTAACACCTCATGTGATGTTTTGTTTTATATATTGTTACGCTTAAGTAAAGTATTTAAAATTTTTCAATCATTATCCGGTACAAGCTAATTTTTTTCCATTTAAATAATTTTTAATACAAAAAGATTATAGAGAAAAAGTGACATTGATTATTTCGGAGGATGGTTGGGAATATAGCTACTTTGATGAACACTAAAGAATCTCATCAGTATCCTTCTACACAAGTGTTTAGGTATATCATCACAAATTTTAGGGATAAACAATTCTCAAATTAACGAGAATCGTTTCAGCAACACATACTAGTGCGAAAAGTCCCAAAAACATACTCTACCGATATCATCAATATTCACAACTTCTTGTCTATGCAGGATTTCGTTGAAAACCAACGCATAGATATTGTTCTTTATACCCGTACCCATAGGATCAGTTATCAGTTAATACGCAAGAAATTTAACGCAGATCGTAGAATTTAGATATTAGACCCACAGTATCTTTGGACGAAATTCATTTTGCGACTTTTTAAGACGATTGAGCCATGTCTCTCTATCTGTCTTGTTGGCTGGTTAGTCAACACCATAACTGCCGTAAATCTTTCTGGATCACAGCGAAATTTTATCAGTGACTATTATTTGGCCAAGGTTAGTTTGGGATTGAAAACGAGCATTTTGGTCAAGCCCCTTCCGGTACCTTCCATACAAGTCGACATTTAGTACGGAATCATGTTTCTTCTAAAATTATTTTCTGGTAGATGTGATTAGTTTGAACTCAAACGTTGGTTAATAATCTGTAAATATCTACTTAATTGACGAAAATGGGCGAAGCCGCCAGGCCCATTCTGGTATCTCCCGTATAAAGCTTGGGGGTCGTCCGTGTTGTCAATGCGATAATTCGTGTGAAACACTTCCGATGTTAATAAACTAGGTTGTAGGCTTGATGTCATCAAACGCGAATCACCGACTTAGACAAGGGTGATTTTGCCGCGAATTTGTTGGTGCCTCCCATACATATATTTTTCGGGCAGATGGTTGTTGGGAAAGGTAACATCCGCAATACCGAACCAATCTTTACGAAATTTCGTACTGAGAAAATTTAGTAAAATGCAACTCTTCTATGGAATGTGAGCCGTAATTATAAGCTTTTCTACTTTTTTTAAGCAAGATAAGGTATATAAAAAAAAAACCTGCTGTGTTTAAGAATAGGTATTTTTTTTTTAGAAAATTAACCTTTTTTAAGGAAAGGCACTTTAAAAATATTTTTTCTTTAAATGTCCTTCACTTTGGCTTTTCTAAATTTACGTTTTATTGGCTTGAAAACTACACTATATTCTAAATATTGGTTACAGGCTCCACCTAGAAAACTTCACGTTGAACAAGAAATTTCCCAACATATGTTAGTCCAGACACAAACCAAACAAAATACCCAATATAATTGATAATTCTAGGTTGTAGTATCCTACCTACCTACATTTCCCACTACATCCCATGAAGGCATCTGGGAGAGCTTCTCACAACCACTGAGCTGTGGGCTTTCTAGTTTTATACTCACTGATTGGGACCTACAGTTTTACACCGGTTCCGAACGGTATTCTTGAGAAGCATTTTCATGGCTAAATACTCGATAGTGTCGCCGGCACAATGCGAGGTGTCCGCCGTCGAAAGAAATTTGAATGTGGTCAGAGCAGGGATCGAACCCAGGATCTCAAGTACAAAAGGGGCGCACACTACCCATTACACCACCAACGGCCTATAAGCATAATATTGTTCAAAAAAAGTTATTTACTTTTTTTCATTTAGCCTCCATCCCGCAACGTGCGATAAGGAATGTCGTACCACAAATACACTCTTAAAATATTTAAGTTATCTTAAGGCGTTTGGAAATGCTGGCGCGGATTCCCGAAATGGTACCATGATTCATTCAATATTTTCTTTAGTTTTTTCCACAAACCTATACAATTCTCTAAATGTTTCTGAAAGACATGACTTTGGTAAATATATGTACTTAAAGTAAAACTGTGATCATTTAGAAATGTTCCCCACACTCAGCATTCTCTGAATATGGGCATTTCCACAGAAAGGTCAACCTTTTGTCACATCAGGTCACCCTCGATAATTACTTATATTTTAGGACCAGTTAGTTTGATTGCATTTTTTTCTTTTACTAAATATGCAGTTACTTACATTCTGTATTTAGGAAAAGAATAGAAAACAATCGAACCACATGGTCCTAAAATATGAGCAATTAACGAGTGTGACGTGATGTGACATATGCTGGCACTTTCTCGGGAAGTGCCCATATGTGAAATTTTTGAACAAATTTTTCAATTTCAATGCTTAGAAAAAATTTCGCTCGGGGGTTTTTATAAATTTTTTATTTTTGTTGTAGATGAAAATGCTGTTATATAGACGCTAAACAAGAAATATATCCTATGCGTAAACGTACATTTTTAGAGTGTATTTTTATTGAAGTGTTCCCAATTTAGTGCTGTTCTCAGAAACATTCTTTTCTGTCAAATGACCGAGTTATTACCAAAAATACTGAAAAAATTGGCAATATTGTGATATTATTACCGTAATTTTTCCAATTCCAATTGGCGTCTATATTCGGTGCCACATGCCATAATGCATGCGATACCATAAGCCAATAAAGATACCAGTTTTGGGAAAAAGTAATCTCAAGATGTGGCGCTGTCTTTTTTTTTGTAGCTTGATTTGTGTGATTTGACCGCACTAGACTATATTTTGTGGCAACACGTGAAGTCTCTCATGTATAGTGGCAAACCAAATACGACTGCTGCCTTGAGAGAAAATATTACACGTATCATTTGAGATACCGGCGGAACTGTCGGAAAAAATGTGCCAAGTTTAAGTTTCAGTATGGGCAACATTTACATGAAATACTCTTCAAAACATAACTGACAGGCATTGTTATATCGCTCCAAATAATATGGTCTTCAATTGTAAAATTGTCTTTGTTTTCTAAAATATTTAAAAACCAAATAGCAAAAAAAGTACCCATTGCATCTACTCGTATCTACTCCTATACACTCCGGTTCACTTAATTGAAGGCACTAAAAATTCCATATTCAGCAGCCTGTATCTTTTGCAATTTGTAACCAATTGCAGAACTTTAAAATGGAAATGGAAGCCAGACATCTTGAGATATAAAAAAAATCATGACGATAGTCGTTTCATAACTAAAGAACTTTTTTGGAGCAATTTATTAAAAAAAGTCCAAAAATGTGCTATTATTTTTTTTTTGGTTCACTTGAATAAAGGCACTTTAACTAATTTGAATGAAAAACTATTTTTCTTCTTTTTTTAATTTATTTTACTTTATTTAAGAACTAGTAGTAATGGGTACAACCCCCTTTATTTTAAATAACTTAAAATATACCGGTTTTCATTGAGAGATAATGAGAATTTATGTAATCGAACGAAATTTGAATCCACGCATCGTTAATGGCCTGAATTAGGGACTGCTTGTCATCAAATTGTCTACCTCCTTCATAGGCCTTACGAGATAACCAACCCCAGATATTTTCGATAATGTTTAGATCTGGCGAATTTTAACATTATGGCTTGCAATGAACTCCTTTACTACTCTGGCGTTGTGTATAGGGGCATTAGCCTTTTGCAATATCCAAGATATGGGACCAAATAGTTCACTGAACTTCGGAAAAACCGATTCCAATAACGTTTTGTAGCTTGCATCAGTCATTTTTGCACTTTGAAATTCAAGATCGACGGTGCCATAGTACGTAATAGCACCCCACACCATAACGCCGCCCTAACGGCTGTAATGTCGGTTCAAAAAACGCTTTTCTTTGCGCAGATCATGGAAATAATAGTTGTAGCCATCAGGCCCATCCAAATTAAACATCTTCTCCCCCGTAAATACAACGGTTCTCCAGTCATTTACATGACCTCTTGGCTGCACATCCCATACCATGTAGTCTCTTGGGAATTAAAGCCGCTTTTCCTTACGAGGAGCATTAAGTGGCGGCTTTTTTGTAATTTCAGGTATTTAAGATACTCACAGCTCTTAACTACTCTGCGTACTGATGACTTGCTCGCTTCCACTCCAGCTTTTTTTTTTTTTTTGACAAGGATAAAGCAGAAGTTGAAGCAATTCTTATGATTTTTCTTTTCTCATGCGTAGATAAAGGCAATGAAACCCTTCCTTTAATATTTGTTCCATACCCCTCGGGGTCCTTGATGTAATTGTCGACAACTGTTAGGCTCCGTCTAATTTTTTTAGCTATTGCGCGGTTAGAATATCCTTCAGAACGGTAAACCTCGATTTTAGTTTTTTCCGATAGATTTAAAATTTTTTGTTTTGCCATTTTGTCTCGTAAAAGGATTAAGATGTAATAAATTGTAATAAGCAAACGCTCTCTACAAAAAATCATCGGTTACTTTAAAAATAATAAAAAATAATAAAGTACCTTTATTCAAGTGAACAAAAAAAATAGCAAATTTTTATAAATTGCTCAAAAAAAGTTCTTTAGTTATGAAACCACTATTGTCATGATTTTTTTTATAGCTCTAGCTTGAATCTCCATTTTAAGATTCTGCAATCACTTACAAATTGCAAAAGATTCAGGCTGCTGAATATGGAAATTTTAGTGCCTTTAAATAAGTGAACCGGAGTGCATGTATACCTGACAGCATATTACGAGAAGTGGCTGCCCTGCGTTGGGTTTAAGTTTTTATCTACCTTAAGATATTCTTTTATTTTCATTCTATGGTATTTGTTTCGCCCATTTAATTGCGTAAAATCTTAGTATATCTACAGTAGAGACAAACTCATTCATAGCAAGAACTAATAGAATAGCGACATGCTAACATTTCTGGCAAGTGTCACACGACACGAATGAAATGTCACCGGGTGGCAGAAAAATCTTTACAAAATCTAGGTGTGCAATTTATAAATTGGTTTTCAAAAAACAAAGACATTTCAACATACAACTGGGTAAATACTAATAAAACAATCTGAGGAATCCATGTGGAAATTAATGAGCATGAAACATGAATATTTAATAGAACAAAAGACAAGGAAGTTAATTAAATTGTATATTTTGATGTTATTTATTTAAGGCCGTTAACACAAGATTTGAACCAAACGATAATCTAGGTGCCAAAACATTGGAAAACAATGTTCATGTTAGCGGAAGTCTAAGATACGTTAATGGCAAATATACCTAAATACAATAAAATGTTTAATGGAACATGTATTGCTAATGGCTAATATCGTTACAATATTAGAACAAGTAACTAGCCTGTACACTTTTTAGAAACAGTCATATTAGCGCTACAGAAAGTGGAAAATTAACCTTAGGTAGTGCAAAGTATCTTAAATAATTTTCAGAATGAATGTCTTAACTGATAGCTTAACTTTGCTTCTGCTACTCCCCGCAGGCAATATAATGTTGATATTATTGTTTACTGCGGCAATTATATCGTGAATAATAAATGCCAACACAAATAAAGCAACTTCAACGCTTAAAGACAACAACAGGCAGTATCAGACGTAGAAAGCTTGTGGTATCAACCTTTTACACATTAAAATTCAAAACCGTAATGAATATAAGGTCATTATTATTACACTGTGCGAAACCAAAAAAATTTGTGTTTTGGAGAGTTCGGACACATATTGTGAAATTTTATGGCGATCATATTTGTAGAATATTTTGACAACGCCCCCCGTCATTTTGGAGCAGTTTTTTGCGAGTTTTCAACTACTAAACTAAAAATTATGGTTAGACGTGGCAGTTAGAGGGTTAATTTGTTCCTCAAAAATGTTTACTGTAGGTCCTAATCTTTTCTATAAAACTTCTGCACATATTTTGTACCTCAGAAGTAAGGAACACACAATTCTGCATGCCGATATGTTGCAGGAAAGTTCCGAGGGGCGGAAATTTTGACCCGCTCTAAAAAAAAATTCTGATCAGATCTGGCAAAACGCCGATACACGTATATTTTTTTATGACCTTTCTAATGGAATCCATTGACAGAACCCCATCATTTTAAAAAAATATAATTTTGTCTCACACTGTTATTAAAGGTATAGTTTGATGATAATTATCGGTTTCATCCATTCGCAGTTTGCTTAGATTTTGGTGGAGGTTTATTAAACCTTCTTTGGTTCTATCTTGTGGCCGTTGATGGTGCAATAGTTAGTGTGCGCGGCTCTTGTACGCTCTGACTACCTAACATTTCTTTCGACAGCGATCACCTCGCTTAGTGATGGCGACGCTATCTACAATTTAGCCATGAAAGATCTTCCCAAATAAAAAAACCGGTTTAAAACTGTAGGTCCTAATGAGTGAGTGGAAAACTAGTAATCGCAAGGTTATGAGAAGCTCTATCTTTAATTCCCTCAAAGGATGTAATGGGCAACTACTCCTCCCTGATTTCTATCAGCTACATAAAGTTGGTAATTGGGATTGTTACCTTTCTGCGAATTCACCGATTGTTGGCCGAAAAAATCCGAGCACAAATAGTTCGACCAATATTCGTTTTTGAACTGGTATCTGTTTGTTGATGTTGAAGTGGAAACATTGGATCTCTGCAGGTGATTTGCCTGTTGTAGGGTTTGGCGGTGATCTCTATGTCACGAGATACTTGTAATGGGCTTGCTCATGCTTATGCTTCTCCTGAAGTTTGTTATCGAACGACGATTTAAATATTCACGAGAAACGCTCAGCTAGTCCTTTTGAAGGGGGGTGAAATGGAGTTTTCGTTAAGTAATCGTTGGAATTATAATGACAAAGACGTTTGAATTCGGCAAATATAAATTAAGGCCCGTTCTCGCTCACTACGGTTTGAGGACGATCTTCTTGGTGTCGTGGATTTGAACCAGTCTCTAAACAGATAGAGCACGATATTTCTTCAACAATTTTGGTAACCATACTCGTATACTCCGGAGAACGAGTTGTTTCAATCTGCACGTTTCCTTGTAACGTTCTGTAGAATTTTCATTATTCAAATTTCCATATAACTGCGTCAAGGTTTGCATTTATTATAACTGTTTGAAATTTGTTTATACCAAACAGATACGAACAAATTGTGTGCAAATTTAATCACTACCCAAGTGCTTCTTCTTCTTTAAATTATATAAACAAATAATATTTTTTAAAAACCTAAAAAACCTAAACTAAAAACCTAACTTGTTGTCTAAAAACGTTTCAGCTAAAATTGTGGTATTTCTGATCATTAAAATAGTGAGTTTTTCAATTTACAATAGCATAAGACCAACAATCTAAAACACGTTTAATTAACATGTCCTAAAGTCACAATTTTATTGGATACACGGATGATAGGTACTTACTTTACTTTTATTAAATATTTTACAATCTGATGAGGTCAGACGATTTGCACATAATAATTATACACAGAAATCTCAACATATTCTTCCAACTGGCTCTATCCTTCGCCTTATCTCACCAGTTGGTAACACCAAGGAAACGGAGGGATACTTCTGCCTGGTCTTTCCAACGGATTTTTATTTTCCTGCTTCCATAGGGTACGTTATCGAAAACCTTTCGCGCTGGCTTATCTAACATGGCCTAGCCAACACAATGGGCCCAATATGGTTCGTCTAGCTATGCCCACGTCAGAATATCGATTATGCAGGGTGATTCAGGAAGTTCCGGACAAATTTCTCCAGCGTATTCCTTGGCTCATTTCATGAAGAAAAGTCCACTAGGACCATGTCCGAAAATGCAAGGGTGCGAAATGGCAGCTGGTTTAAAATTTTCGGATTGTTGGTCGGAGGGTAGTAGGGTAAAGTTGCTAACTTCTGAGCCTGAATCAACCTGTATAGCTCTGCGTTCCAGCGACATCGGTACTTGCCGTTTTCCCTAACAGGACCATATATTTTACGGACAATTTTTGTCTCGAAAACTACCAGGTGTTTTTCATCCGCTTGGGATACGACCCAAGTTTCGGAACCATATGTCAAGACAGGTAAAATGAGAGTCTGATATAGCTGGACTTTTGTCCGTCGAGAGGGGGCTTTGTTCCTAAACTGCTTGATGGACCCAAAATAGCATCTATTTGCAACAACAATTCTCCTATCTATCTCCAGGCTGAAGTTGTTCTCCTTGTTCACGGCGGATCCAAGGTAGACAAATTCATCTACCACTTCAACATTAAATCAGTTGTCGACGTTCAAGTGCGGACCAAGTCGAGAGGTTTCTCTAGTCGTGGACACCATCAGTTTGTCTTGCCCTCATTAACAGCAAGACCCACCTTCGCTGATTTCCTTTCGCGTCTTGAAAATACTGCAGTAACCTCTCGCAAATTTCAGCCAATGATGTCTATGTCGTCAGCATACGCCAGCAACATATGGATTTTCGTGTTAATGGTCTTGTTCGTATTTACTGCAGCCTTTCTCATTATTATCTCTATTAAGATGTTGAAGAGATTGCATGAAAGTGTGTCGCCTTGTCTAAGTACTCGCTTGGTATAGAATGGTTCGGTGAGGTATTTCCCCATTTTCAGTACGGATTTGGTGTTGGTCAGCGTCATTCTACAGAGGCGAATCAGTTTTGCCGGAATACCATGTTCAGACATATGTTTGTACAGTTTTCCCCGTATGGGGCTATCGAAAGCCGCTTTGTCATCGGTAAAAAGGTGGTATGTATCGCTTTGCTTTTCATGGGTCTTTCCAGGATTTGGCGTATCGTGAATATTTGGTCAGTCGTGGACTAAAACCTGTTCTAAAACCACATTGATAAGGCCCAACCAAATTTGTATCAACGGGCTTTAGTCTTTCACATAATATGCTCGACAATATCTTATATGCGATGGATAAAAGACTGACACCGCGATAGTTGGAACAGACACACGGATCACCCTTTTTGAATACAGGACATAATACACTCAAACTCTAATTGTCGGGCATAGATTCCCCGAGCCATATTCCGAATATAGGTTGATGCATGTGGGCCACCTGCCTTAAAAAGTTCAGCGGGTAGGGCATCCGCACCAGCGGCTTTATTAGATTGCCGTTCTACTCTCATCTTGGCGGTTGGGTGAGGGAGGGCTAATGAACAATCTACACTATCTTCCACTATCATTACCTCCTGATCTTCAGTGGAAGAATATGAGTGTAGTAGTGCTGAAAAGTGGTCTCTCTACATTTTGAGCATACACTGCTTCTCAGTCACCAGATTCCCATTCTCGTCCTTGCAGGAGGGCAGCCCATTATTAGGCCCCTTACTCGATCTTCTTACCCTCTGCAAAGCTTTCGGGCTTCACTATTCATCCTGCACCTTTCCTTTTTTTTCGCTCTCTCTCTGCTCCCACTGCCATTCTTTCCGCCTAAATAGTTGGTTTTCCCCTTTTTAGCTTCTTGTACCGCTCACTCGCAGCACTCGTTGTAACTGGCTGTTTCTTTGCCATAAGTGCAGCGTCTTTTACATCAGTTGCAATTCGACATTCTTCGTCGTACAATGGCTTATCCTTCTGCGGTTTTTGATAGCCAAGTTCAGTTCTTGCAGCGGTTTCGAAAGAATGGGAGATGTGCTTCCACTGTGCATCTGGGTCTTCGGGAGGGGGGTATTCTGATCTAGCAGGAGAGAGAGTTTCTGTCGTTAGGACATTGACATCTCCGGTATTTGTAGCTTGTCAATATTCAGCTTTTTCTGTGTTCGGCTTCGTACGTTTTTCGCCCTGCTCCATCTCGTGCGAACTTTCGCAGCCACGAGGTAGTGATTCGAGTCGATATTGGCACCTCGAATCACACGTACATCCATTACACTAGAAGAGTGCCTGCCATCTATTACCAAGCGATCAATCTGGTTCTTCGTCCGCTGATCAGGAGATATGCAGGTCGCCTTATGAATGTCCTTATGCTGGAATCGTGTGCTACTAACTAGTTCTTAGCAGCGGAGAAGTCTATCAGTCTCATACCATTATCATGTAGACTGTGATTACCGATGGTTGGTCGAAAGATACTTTATTTTCCTAATTTTTCATTAAAATCGCGAAGGTACTGCTTTAAGATAACGTTTTTTTTTTAAAGAAAATATATTTTGTTTCAGAATACGAATAGGTATTTTTTTTTTGTTTTTGAGAAAATTTAGTTGTGCCTAGATATTTGGAGTAACATTGATCTTAATAATTACTAATTTGTGATATATTGATTTTGTTTGTTTAATATAGCAAATCTGTTTCATATTCTATTTCATAGTAAATATAGTGTGTTCATAGTATATAGTTTTTCATAGTAAATATTTATACAAATTGAAATACTACAATTAGTTCACACCACAAAAGGATCCGAGGTAAATTGAAAATTGTGCGCTGAAAAACCTGTCTTTTTTGTTGTTTGGACGCAAATATAAAGTGTGTTTGGAGCTTGTCGCAAATATAATATACTTGTGTCCAAACATATTGTGTTTGCTATTCAATATTACACGTTTGAGACACAATGATTAATATGCTGTAATATATGTGTTTGCGACCCAAATATATCTGTGTTTATGCTACAAATACAACTGTGTTTGCTGCTCTGTTTATGCTCTCTCGATACCAAGAGTATAAAAGGCGGACCACGAAAGAGTCTATCTTGTAAGTGTGTATCTGTATTTTTTGCATTAATCTCTCAGTCAGTGAGTCAGCAATATTCAAGAATGTGCTTATTTATTCCTGATGAAGATAGAGTTTTTTATTTTGGCTGATGTATTCATGTATTCAGTCGTTAGTGGTTCATCGAACAGAGGATATTAATACCGCTTGATAAGTCAAAAAAAATAATCGAAGGCACGGAGTGTTAAATGGTTTATCATATTACTTTGGGTTTTGTATATGCTTACATGTTTCGTATATATGTGTCTCTGCAATGAAAGTGAGAAACTTTTTTGAGGAAAGAACCTGGAAAGGGCAACAAGTTAAAGCCCTTTGTCTGTCCCAACTTTTATTGAGGAAAGCGGAAGGGCAGATCCTTTGCGAAATAAGTACAATAAAGAAAACACAAGTAATTAATCCACACTTGGCTCGCATGAACTAGATTTTTGTGTAAGTATGTTACTTGTGTAGCTTTACCTTTCTGCAGTGCTTGCATATGCAACCCTCCGATGAGCCTTGGGTCAATTTGACCCAACATCATAATTTGTTAAAAAACACAACATTTGTGGGATAAATCTATTATTCTAGTTTTTTACCACATCAAAAAAATACATAGATAAAAAACAGAAAATCACTTGACAGCTAATTCACTATCTACTCGTATCACTGTATATACGTAAATCTAATAATTATCATTTCGCTTCATGGCAAAAATTAGAAACATAGGTATATGTTAGTTATTTTTGTTGCAGTTTGAAAACAAACTGACTTACATAACTGGCGTACAGATTTTGAGTTTTTAGGGTTTATTTTCTTTTATTTGGTAGGATGGACACTCGGCGGAACTGTTCTGAGAATGTGCGAATATGAATTTACAATGTTTTACAACTAGAGTATGTTTTACAACTTTAATGGGCGATTAACAATTTCACAACATCTGTACACATCTTCCAGAATCACGCCCTCAATACTTTCGCTTGACGTTGAGTATTGATAATTTCCATCATCATCATTTGCCAACAAAATTTCGTTATCAGCACACACAACTTCAACTAAACTGTGTCTATCTAGTGGCTACGCCGTTGACGAATGCATTCTAGCTTTTAATGACCAGCTGTCGTTTTACTAAGGACAATAATGTCTAACAGGGTTGCAATTTGTTAAAACAGACACATCTTACAGTTAGAGACACATCTTACAGTTAGAGAGAAGAACCAACACTTGACTAACCAATGACTAAGCCTAAAAAATGTGGCCGTCGGTGGTGCAATGGTTAGTCTGCGCGCCTCTTGAACATGAGATCCTGAGTTCGGTCCCTGGTCAGACCACTTTTTATTCAGCTGCGGTCACCACGCATAGTGACGGAGACATTGTCGAGTATTTAGCCTTGAAAAAACTCATCAAAATAGCTCTGACCACCTTCAAAAACATTTCTTTCAACTGCAGTCACCTCGCATAGTGACGGCGACACTATCGAGTATTTAGCCATGAAGAAGATTCTCAAAATACCGTTCGGAATCGGTGTAAAAACTGTAGGTTGCAATCAGTGAGTGAAAACTGGAAAGCGCACAGCTCACTGGTTGTGAGAAGGTCTCCCCTGTCCCTTCATGGGATGTAATGGGAAACCATTTACTTATTTTATTTATAAGCCCAATAAATACTCTAGTTCGACACTCGTCGAGCATTATAAAAAAAGCCAGGTGGCGGTCGTCGAAAGAAATGGAAGGTGGGCAACGCTGGGATCGAACCCATGTACTCTAGCCATAAGTACCAATTATCTATCATACTGATCATAAAGAAATCCAAATGAAGCAGATGGTTGAAGATCGAGTCCGTTGCGGAAATATGTTAGCCTCATTTATCCTCAGAGAAGAGATTCGTTGTCACAACTATATATATATATCAGTTGTGATTACCAATAATATTGTTCAGTATCACCAAATGTTTTGCATCCCATTTGATTTGTAATCCAGTTTTGGTTGCAAGCACTGAAATATTTAGTTGAAGCCACAGCAACAAGAAATAAATGTGATCTGTCAATCGAGTTTCAGTTCTACCAATCGAAAACTATTATAACTAATTCGGCTGTACCAAATAATAAACTGGTATGCTTAACTTTTTATGTACTTGAATTTGATGGCTGTCACAACCATCTAGTGATGATTTAATCCCTTATGAATTTTGTAGAAAAAAAGGCAAAAACAATATTTTTTTTATTAAAATTGTGTATTTTATATTTAAATATAAGCAAAATTATTGTTATTTATGACCAGGGTTAGTATTTCGTGGCCATTTCTTTTTTATCGAAAATATGAAAAATTTCTATGTCTCAACAACGGAGCGTCCAATCGAAAAACAAATATAGACAGTCTTTCTAAATTTTTCATATTTTCGATCAAAAATGGGGATGGGTTACCCTGGGTATCATATGTATGTTTAAGTTAATTTGTGTCATCCAAAATAATAGTTCCTCCAGCCAATTATTTGCATGTGTTTGTGAAGGTGTCAATAGATGCGTCAGATACAACGATTGTGTTTAAGTCTCACTTCACCTCAATTTATGATAATATGGATTCTTCGCTGGCTGATATCTATACTGTATCTATATCTTTATTGTTTTTTTCACAAATTTGCTTCTCACTTTCTGTTTAAAATAATAGTGTTTCTGTAAAGTCCTCATATAACATTCAACTATAGGTAGTTTCTCTTTTACAGCAAAGCCTCTTATGAAAAATCGAATACATAACTTCGTAACGAGTGTTTTTGTAACAGAAACTAATTTATGATTACAGTGACTAATATTTGAACACGAATTCGAATATTGTAATTTTTATTAGTTGTATCTTCCATTTCAGATGAATGAGGTTTTAGAACTACTCAAATTGGTTAATACAACTAAAGTTCGGTTCAATAACACCGACATCTAATTCCGATGTTTAACAATTATGAATTCTAATCAAAATTTAGACTTTATCATGGAATTTCCAATGCCTGAATTGATTTCCAACTAATCTTTTCCCTGTGTGTGGGTTGTTTGATTTCCCATAAGCAAGGAAAGTGGTTGTATGGAAAACGTCATCTGTAACAATGGTTGATACGACATTAGGCAGGGTGTTCCCGAATTATAGAATTAGCGATAAGGAGTTCAAATGTTTCCTATTACCCGAACGCAAACTCATTCAAATTGGTAAGAAAAATATTCAAATATAGCATAACTAATCGTAATTACCTTTGGCTCAAAATGACCCACAGGACAATAGATGTATATATTTTACATATTTGAATGCAGAGAAACCCCAAAAATAACTAACTACATCCTTTTCTTGCCAAACCATAGTTTACCACGCCGCTGAGGATATCGTAAAGTTTCAGCTTGATAACCTGTAGTTTAGAGAAAAAAATTGCATTTGAAATATAAAATTGGGTCAATTTGACCGAAGGAGTGCGGAAGCGTTAAATTATTCGGAACCCGGTTTGTTTTTTCTTTCCAAACAATAGTCTCTTAGATCCTTTGGCGTATGAGTACTTTCTTTACTTAAGGTTTAAAGTTTCCACCACTCATACGCTAGCGTGGGCCACAAAACCATTTCCTTTAAAACTATAATAATTAAAATGTCATGCAAATTTGTGAGAAAGAAGAAAAGGCAAATAGGATGCACAAACCTAACTAGTATACAAAATTAAGTTTGTGAAAGGATTTGAATATATCCTCACTCTTAGCGGTATATATGACAGTCATTTCACGCATTTTTTCGTAAAACGGTATTCTGTTGTAATTAGCAGTTCTTGAAGAGAAGTGAGTAATACTTACTCTATTTTGAAGAAAATATAAAGTTATATTGACATTCAGTCTCTTCCACAATGAAGAAGGTTTTTATATCGCTGCGGATAGCTGCATGTATTGTTTTCAACATTGTTTTTTGTGACTTGGAAATCAACATGGATCTAAATATTTTTTTTTTGTTGTGAAATGAAAAGATTAGTACAGTTCCCTTACGTAACATTTTAACAAAGACGAACCTTTGATAGTTGTTGATGTAAGTTATGTAATACCGTACAATTATTACAAAATAATTTATAAATAACTGCATCCTGTAAGAGTGAGGTTATGACAAACTGTATTAATAAATGTGTTTGTTCTTGCTTCGTTTTCGTAGTTTAATTATTTTGCTAAGATTTGACAAGACAAATGCAAACTTATGTGTGCTGAGTGAAAGCGAAAGGATTCCAACATCTTTTTTCTTAAAGGTTCCTCTCATTTGAATACGAAGACAATACACATTAAAAGAATAACCAGAGAAAGGAATAAAACAAGTGTATGTGTACACATCTACCAGACACATTTTATGCAATAAACTTGCCAAAACAAAGATACGTTAAAATAAGTTGTTCAGTTACGCGAACAATTTATAGTTTTATTTTAATGTTCAGTCCTTTAAGTTCCTTGTGAAGGTATCGTAGAATACTCGTGAGTTATTAAAGGATCTGATAGAAAATGATAATTTCTATTTATTTATGTACAATCTTGTTGCCTATACTAGCACCAAAGAAGCACACAAACGAAATGATATTAAAGGCACTAACAATTCCATATTCAGTACCCTGTATCTTTTGCAACTTGTAACCGATAGCAGAATTTTAAAATGAAAAAGGAAGCGAGACATCTTGGTACGTAAAAAAATTTTTGACAACAGTGGTTTCTTAACTAAAGAACTTTCTTTGACAAATTTATAAAAAAGTCAAAACTGTGATATTTTTTTTGGTTCACTTGAATAAAAGCACTTTAATTAATTTTAATTTAAAACACTTTATCTTTGTAATTTAAATTTATTTTAATTTATTTAAGAACTATTAGTAATGGGTACAACCCCCTTTATTTTAAATAACTTTAAATATACGGGTTTTCATTGAGAGATAATGAGAATTTATGTAATCCAACGAAATTTGATTCCACGCATCCTTAGTGGCCTGAATTAGTGACTACTTGTCGTCAAGTTGTCTACCTCCTTCATAGACCTTACGAGATAATCAACCCCAGACATTTTCGATAATGTTTAGATCTGGCGGATAGGGTGGCCAGTCAAGAATATTAACACTTTGGCTTGCAATGAACTCGTTTACTACTCTGGCGTTGTATATAGGGGCGTTATCCTGTCGCAATATCCAAGATATGGGACCAAGTAGTTCACTGAACTTTGAGCAAGCCGATTCCAATAACGTTTCATAGCTTGAACCATTAATTTTTGCACTTTGAAATTCATGACCGATGATGCCATTGTACGTAATAGCACCCCACAACATAACGCCGCCCTCTCGTCTGTGATTTCGGTCCGTCCAACAAACGCTTTTCTTTGCGCAGATCATGGAAATAATAGTTGTAGCCATCAGGCCCATCCAAACTAAACATCTTCTCCCCCGTAAATACAACGGTTCTCCAGGCATTTACATGACCTCTTGGCTGCACATGCCATACCATGTAGTCTCTTGGGAATTAAAGCCGCTTTGCCTAACGAGGAGCATTAAGTGGCGCCTTTTTTTGTAATTTCAGGTATTTAAGATACTCACAGCTCTTAATTACTCTGCGTACTGATGACTTGCTCGCTTCCACTCCAGCTTGAGCTCTTATTTTTGACAAGGATAAGGCAGAATTAGAAGCAATTCTGATGATTTTTCTTTTCTCATACGTAGATAAAGGCAAAGAAACCCTTCCTTTAAAATTTTTTCCATACCCCTCGGGGTCCTTGATGTAATTGTAGACAACTGTTTAGCTATTGCGCGGTTAGAATATCCTTCAGAACGGTAACCATCGATTTTTGTTTTTTCCGATAAATTTAAAAATTCTTAAAGTTATAATTTCCTTTAAGATCGAACGATCGTTTCGATGTTTGTGAAGCATCATCTTCAGCAGCGTCTAGCCCCTTAAGCCACTGCGGTGTTTATTTACACAAGTCTTGTTTTGCCCTTTTGACTCGTAAAATTATGCAAATGTAATGAATTGTAATAAACAAACGCTCCCTTCAAAAAATTATCGCTTACTTTAAAAATAATAAACAAAATAATAAAGTTCCATTATCCAAGTGAACCAAAAAAAAAAAAATAGCACACTTTTTGGACTTTTGTCCATTTTGTCCAAAACCCACATTCGTTACGAAGTCATAACGAATTCCCCTCGAAACCACGAATCGTTTTTTGTACTTTTCCGGATCCGTCGCGAATCCATTTTATTTATAAAAAAACGAATACGAGACGGAGTCGAATATGAAGTTCGTTACGAGATCGACAAATCGCAGTTTCACTGTTTCGCTTTTGTGTGATTTTACGGACTCGTAACGGGTTCGAGACGTCTCCAGCAAATCACAATGTCACTGATTCGCTTTTTATGTTTTTGCGGACTCGTAACGAGTTCGAGACCGCTCCGTCAAATCACAATGTCACTGATGCGCTTTTTATGTTTTTACGGTCTCGTAACGAGTTCGAGATGGATCCGCCAAATAATAATTTTACTGATACGCTTTTCATTGTGTTTACGAACTCGTACGGGTTCGAAACGTATTCGGGAACATTTCGCCTTTTTTCGCCTCATAACGAGTTCGAAACGGATCCGCATCCGTTTTTGTGCACATTGGGTATTGACGCCTGCACAAAAGCATGCAAACAATTGTGGACACTTGGCTGGAGGAACTACTATTCTGGATGTCACAAATTAACTTAAACCTACATATGATACCCAGGGTAACTAACCCATCCCCATTTTTGGTCGAAAATATGAAAACTTTAGAAAAATTGTCTGTATCTGGAAAACGTAGGGTCCAATGGAAAAAATAACAATTTTTCACAAGTGTCTAAGGATTTCTCACAAAGTGTTCTAATTCGCATAAAATTATTTTTTTTTCCAAAAATCGCCAAAATAAGAAAATCGCTAAAATAAATAAATGGTTATATCTCGGAACGGGTGCGTCCAATCGCAAAAATAATATATTTTTTAACTCCTTAGAAGACTTTCACCTATTAGTGTCTTCAATACGGCATCACTTTTTTTCTAAATCGTTAAAACTAAAATTTTTGCCATCAAAAATCGCTAAAACGCTCCTACGCCAATATCTCGGAAACGGAGCGTCCAATCGAAAACAAAATTATTTTTTTACACAGTTTCTAAGGATTTTTCATAAAGTGTTCCATTGTATGCAAGATATTCTGTTCAAAAAATCATCAAAATATGTAAAACGCTGAAATGAAAAATGGCTATAACTCGGGCATACATACATATGGGCATTTCCAGAGAAAGTGCCACCCTATGTCACATCACGTCACCCTCGTTAATTACTTATATTTTAGGACCATTTGGTTCGATTGTTTTCTATTCTTTTCCTAACTACAGAATGTAAGTAACTGCATATTTAGTAAAAGAAAAAAATGCAATCAAACTAACTGGTCCTAAAATATAAGTAATTATCGAGGGTGACGTGATGTGACAAAAGGTTGACCTTTCTGTGGAAATGCCCATATGTTAGTTTTAGCGATTTTTTATTTGAAAAATGTTAGTTTAACGGATTTTAAGTGATGCCGCATGAGGTTAAAGACTCTTGTAGAGGTAAACAATTTATTTCTTTTGCGGTTGGACGCACCGTTTCCGAGTTACAACTATTGTTTTATTTTAGCCATTTACTTATTTTGGCGATTTTTAGAAAAAAAAATCCATACGAATTGGACCACTTTATAAAAACCCCTTAGAAAGCCGAAAAACTTAGTTATATTTTGACTGAACGCTCCGTTTGCGAATTATATACATAATGGCGGTTTATCGATTTTTTTTATTTTTTCGATTCGATGCTCCGTTTCCGAGACATTGCAATTTTTTCTAATTATTTCATATTTTCGATCAAAAATGGGTACCCTGGGTGGGTACGAACCCTGGTTGCAAATAATAATAGTTTTGTTTAGACTTAAATATAAGATACATAATTTTAATAAACAATTACTTGTTTCAGTTTTTCTCAATAAAAATCATAATGGAATATGTCATCAACAAATGGTTGTGACAGCCATTAAATTCAAGTAATTAGTTGAACATACCAATATATTATTTGGTGCAACCGAATTAGTTGTTAAGTTGTTCGTTGATCCAACTATAGAATATTCACCACTACATGATAGCCTGATTGCTAGAAGTAAAAGTCGATTGACAGATCACATTTATTTCCGGTTGCTATGACTTCAGCTAAATATTTCAGTTCTTGCCACCAAAACTGAATTCCAAATCAATTGATATGCCCAACATTTGGTGATACGGACTAGTGCCCTGCATGAACAGTCTCTGATTAGAATACATTCATTTACTCGCTGTTCGGTACAAACGGGCCGAAATATGTTAACAATGAGACGAGATGAGAAGTTCTCATGTGCGCTTTGAATGAATGTTGTCTGAGTCTGTCCTCTGTTAACTACTCTCTTCGTCTCAATTCTGTTACGATAACAGCCTGCTGTGTTTAAAAAATGTTCGGGAATGTAAACAGCATTTGAGATCATAAGAAGGAATCGAGACACAAACGGGAATTTATTGTCTCGTTTGTTTTTTCCTTTGTTTTCTTCTCAATCAATAGATCAACAACATTGAGCGAAGACGTTGAGTGAAGGTGTATTTTATTTTAGAAGTGCATATTAAAAAAGAATAAAAGTTAAATATTAAAAAATGAACATTGACGATGTAAGTAAATGAAAATAAAACAAATTATTAATATTATTAAAAATTAAAAATATTTTAGTCCACAAGTCAAACGTCTGCTGTAACTGCAGAGAACAGAATATGTTCGCAAATTTCAAATGGCGAACTTATTTTGCAGGAGAAAAAAGGCCGCAGCAAAGTGTGGGAAGTTTTTTCCATAATTGTGGATCAAGACGGCAAAGACGTACACTATGTAAGTTGCAACATCTGCAAAAAAATATTAAAACAGACCAGTTCGACTTCAAACCTAGTGAAGCATAAGTGCTACATTTCTAAATTACAAAATGAAAGCGGTTCAAAATTAGAATTGGATGAGTCATCCAAGAAAATCATAACAAAGCTGTTAACAAAATGGGTCGTAAGAAATTGCAGACCCTACAATATTGTAGCCGATACTGGGTTGGAAGAAGTTTTAGAACATTTTGCATTAATCGGCTCTAAATATGGAAGCAATGTCGACGTGAAAAAAACGCTTCCACATCCAACCACAGTGTCCAGAAATGTAGCAAATTTATACAGTCAATGTTTTCAAAGTGTTCGGGAGGAAATATCTTCCATAAAAGATAACGGATTTAGCATTACTTCCGACCTTTGGACCGATGACTATATGAAGAAAACTTACATTGCTGCAACCATCCATTTCATAAAAGATGGTGTTTTGAAAACCAAACTGTTAGGATTTAAGTCAATGGAAGGCGAAAGGTGCACAAGTAAGTAAACATTTTTATTGCAAGTAGTAATAGTATATGATGCTTTTAATTAAAACTTTTTATTAAGACTGATGATTGACAAATTTATAGCACTTATGTAGTTTAGGCGTTTTCTGTGAACTTTTTTATTATATACTATTTGTTTTCAATATTCGTTTTTGCAGGCCAAAAAGTATTTGAAAAAGTCCATAAATTGGTTTCGGATTTCGGTTGTGAGCTAACTAACAAAACAATCATAGTAACTGATAGAGGTGCTAACATGAAAAAAGCTTTTGAAAACCACCAACATATTGCCTGCATTTGCCATCTTCTCAACAACGTCGTACAAAAGTCACTTGAAGAAGTATCAGAAGTTGCAGAACTTAAAAATCGTTGTATAAAGTTAGTGAAATATTTCAAAAAATCAGGTCTTAATGCCAATTTAAACACCTCCTTACAAAGTGTGTGTCCAACTCGTTGGAACACAATTTATGACATGCTGAAATCAATTGAGGTCAATTGGGGCGAAATTATAACAATTCTGCAAAACAAAAATGAACTTGGAAAAATTGACAACATCAATATAACAAGCATAAAAGCTGTAGGTAAGCTTCTGCGTCCATTTGAAGAGGCTTCTAAAGAATTGGAAGGAGATAAGTATGCGACAATGCATTTGGTTTTGGTTTATATGCACGAGCTGAAAACGGAATGCGAATCCGAAAATGAAGATTTAGATTTAGTTTTGAATTTAAAACAAAAATTACATTATTATTTAGATACAATAGTTTATGAGAATGTTGGTATTTTCCACAAATTAGCTCTATTTCTTTTTCCGCCAACTAATAAGTTGGTGCAATTTTCAGACACTGAAAAACAATTTGTAGAAGAAGAGTGCCGGAGAATTTTGGAAAGCCTTCAAAGTCAATCGCCAGCCACTCAAGAAGACTTAATTCCACAATCGCCCGTTGGAAAAAAAAAATAATTATTTACAGCTTTTATTGACCAAGGCTTGCAAAACAACTCATACGGAGCTGTGAGACGCGAACTAGAAGGTTATAAAAATACTAGAGTAGCTTATGAGGACGATTTTAATATTTTTAGTTGGTGGAGCTTTCACAAAGGCAGTTTTCCACTCCTTTATAAACTAAGTTGCATTATTTTTGCAACTCCCGCTAGTAGTGCCTCTTCAGAACGGGTGTTTTCTGTTGCGAGAAACTTAATATGCGAAAAAAGGACCGCGTTGACTTTAAATGAAATTGGTATAAGCCAACTCATTTTTTCGCACATTAATATTGATAATGTTCAATTCGATATGTAATTACATATACATATTATATATTAATTTTAAGATATTTCACTGAATTTGATCTCATTTTAATTTATTTTAGTTTATATTTTTCTTTTTTTTTTGCTTAGAAAAAGGTTTTTGGTTTTGAATTTACATATATTTATTTTGCTTTATTTTAATATGTTATAACTTGGTCTTTTTTTTACCTAGAAAACGAACGGTTTTTGATTTGAATGTAAATATGTATTAATAAATATAGTCTGATATATATAAAGCTAAATCTGAGACGTTTGTTTTATTTACAACTAGCAGACCCGGCGAACTTCGTTTCGCCCAACAGTCAACTTAAATTCACTTTATTGTCACCTTAATTATCTTAATTCCAAAGAAATAAAAGCTTTAAATAGTGCTAAAAAAAACAACCTTATCGCATTTGTTTTTTTTTTTTCAAATTGTCTCAGAGAACATCTCATTATTCGAGTAGTTGTGCTCGTCTCTAAAGACCTTTTACTCTATCCACTGCCTACCCGTTTATTCCCAAACTCTCTCGTCTCAGTTTCATTCTGTCTCATTCCCGATGCTACTTGCTAAGAGGAGTGGTTGTGTGTATAATGCCCTTATCGCTAGAATGAGAAGAGAATGAGAATGAAAAACAAATGAATGTGTTCGAATGTGTGAAAACGATGTTCATGCAGGGCACTAATACGGACCATAATTATTGGTACTTACAACTGAATAATGTGATAGTCCAAGGTACCGCCTAATTTTAGTTGGCTGTAAATATAGTTGTGACAACGAATCTCTTCTCTGTGTGTATACATTTCGACCGTTTTATTTAACTACTTCACGTTCGCATTTACTTAGCGTTGCATACTCTTCGGAGTTTAGCCACAGACTAACTCTGTCGTAGCAGAGTGCTGCATTTTTTTATCGGCTAATAATTTCGCCGAACGAGCTCTTGAGGCGAGTAGAAGATTCCAATTATTTCTACCCGTTTCCAGAACCAGCTAAATAGTTCTTTTTATGATCATTTCGTGTGAAACATTAAGAATCCACCACACTATTGGAATCTTAACAATACAAAGGAATTTGGTTGCATAAAAGAAATACAAAGGAAAGATTGAAAATAAAATAATATAATTATTAATATTTGCGCATCGAACTGGAGAGCCGCATATTGACATGGAATGGGCCACACGGCCCTCGCGAGCCTCATGTATGGAATTCAAATTGAGGGTTTGGCCGACTCTAATGTTAGTACTCTCAATGTTAGTACTTCACTTCTCGATTTTTTTTCAATTTAGATTATAAAACTCAATCCAAAATGTGTCTCAAATTGGTTTAATATCTATTAAAAAAATTATTATAATCTCAATTCTTACTGATATTTAAAATTTTGTTTGTGTTTTTCTTTTGTAAGTAAAAAATCATATTCTGCATATAAAATCTCGTTATAATAGGAAATCATTAGTATCAACACTTTTCTCCCAAGTCTGCCCGAAAATTTATGCAAACCCATGTATAACCCAAAAAAAAGTGTAATAGTCCTTCGCAGAACACATAATATTGATGACACGAATCAAAAAGGATTAGATTTTGAAGTGGGGTCTACATTTGTTTATTTTTTCCCTCTAATCAAACAGTATTGAGTATGTTAGGCCTTTAAAATATATGTGTATTTAAATACTTTAGTAACACGTGTCAGTGGTCCGTGTCAAGTAAATTATTTTCTGGTGAATTGAATAAACATAAACAACGAAATCGCATTATGATGCTATCTATGGCATTTTGTTGTTGTTGTGTTATTGGCTGGAAACTGTTTATCGTCATTTATCATTTACGTGTTCATTTTGAAGGCAAATAAATTCCTAGTATTGTCGCAAAAACGTGGCATATCTGTGCCTTGGTTTGTGTCGAATTTGACTGGTGGTATTATGCAAACCCTTTCACTTGAGATTACACACTAAACCCAGGATAAAACGATATGACGAATTTGGATTTGGATTTGGAAATTTCGGTTTCAAAATTCGTATGCATTTTCCAGAAATATTTAAATTTTAATTTTAATATATGCCACGTGCTGAAGTCCATGTCGTTGGTGCACAGAATTTCATCCATTAAACCACTTGTCCGTTTATTATTTTGTGTGACTTTCTCTAGTGTTTCGTTACCACTTCACATTTTAATATTTAACATCGACGATGCCGCGAATGACGTTGATTTTCATGTAACTGTTGGCGTTTTTGTGTCATATGCACCGAGTTCTTTTTATTCGTTGCATGCGTGCATTATAAATACGCCCTTAAACACATAACAGCATCAAATTGAATAAAAAGTAATGAAATTAAATATTTCTTTGCCAATATTTTTCTTTTTTGTCCTCAACGAAATTGCGACGCATATATGTGACCCAAAATGCTCTACTGTTTCATCATGTTAGTCAGTTAACGATACAATTTAGGGCGGCACAATATCGGTGAGGGGATTTTAAATAATATTTTTCATACTGTGGACAGGACAAATTGTCCCATATTTATGATTAATGAGATATTCGAACAAAGAAAAAAATATTTTATTAAAATAAAATACAAACTGAGTAAGCAAAAAACATAGGTTAGGGAAACGGATTGTCCTGATATCTTGAAAACGTATTGGTGATAAAAGTGAACACCTACTGCGGTGGCTTAGCGAGCTAAACGCTGCTGAAGATGATGCTTAAAAAACATCAAAATAATCGTCAACCGAATATTAGTTCAAATCCCACCCACGGCTGTTTAAATGTTTTCTCTAAGCACAAAAATCTGATCTGTTCGCTTTTGTTAAACTTTATTAGTAATGTATTTTTAAATGCCAATGTAATTTTTAAATTTTACATTATGTTTTCGATTTACTACTGCCATCTTGTGCAAAGACTGAAATGAAATGAAACCAGTACAGAAATTTAAAAATTAAATTGTTTGAGCGTTTGGTCGTGTTTATTAATTAATTATATTTTTCGATATTTCGCTACCCATTGGATAGCATCGTCAGGACGATATACAGGGTGATTCAGGAATTTCCGGACAAATTTCTCCAGTGTATCCGTTGGCTCATTTCATGAAGAAAAGTCCACTAGGACCATGTCCGAAAATGCAAGGGTGCGAAATGGCAGCGGTTTCAAAATTTTCGGATTGGTGGTTGGAGGGTAGTAGGGTAAAGTTGCTAACTTCTGAGCTAGTGGTCCGATTTATTTGTTTTTGGGCTTGTTGGAAAGGTCTTTAAGAGGCCTTTCAGAATCAATAAAAAAAAGGAGAAAATGTCAAATCGCCGAGAGACAGAGCTTTCGGAAACAAAAATGGAAAAAAATTCACATAACCTCAATTTTCTCAGCCAGATGGCAGGTAACTTAAGTTCTGGAGCAGTGTAGCAGTGTTTATTAATGTGTATTTCGCATGTGTTTACTACACAAATGTCAAAACAGAACTGACATTAGGAGCCAATCGCAAAATTTATAGCATTTTCTGATAGGAGGATTACTTTTGCGCCACCTTGTACATAGTAGACATAACAAAGAATACTTAATTAAATTAAAATACATTTAACATAAGAAAAAGAGTAGAGTAAAATTAAAATAATATGAAGAAAATTTTTAAAATTTAAAAATTAAAAAATAAAATAAAGAAAAATATTACCACAAAATAATTAAAATGAAACAAAATAGTTAAAAAAAATTATAATTAACTTATACTGGTACGTTAGTTATAATAATACAAAGTACAAAAATAAAAATAACTTATAATTTAAAACAGCAACAATGCAGGAGCTGGGACAGGAACATCTGGAACATGAGGAACATCAGCTGGATGACAATAACAGGGGGATGAGCAGGAGCAAGAGAAATGGTAAACAGACTCCACAAATTTGATTAGAATGATTCACAGGAACTTGGGATAAAATCATAGGAGATGACATAGGCAGTCACATCTGGAGCAGGAACGTTGCAACAGTATGTGTGGAACGATAAACAGGAACATAAAAATAGCATAATGGGAGATAAACAGGAAGAGTAGGGAGTTGAAGATCTGGAACATGAAGATGAGGGACAGGAATGTCAGCATCTGGCGTCAACCGCTAATGATCCATCCATCTATTCAGCGTCAGCTACAATTCATTGTAGAATTCAGGATTTATAATAAGATTGATTTAGAAGCAGGACTGGTTTATCGTAGGAAAATGGTTGGCAACACAAGCTGGATAATAGTTCCCGATTAATTACGAATTAAATGTTGCTTAATTATATTCAAAGAATCTGAAGCGGCTAAGGAATTAAAGATCTCATTGTAAATGAGGCAAACGCGTCGAAAAGGATTGTAGCAATCGTAATTATAACGGACAGTCGGTAGTTTTATAGGATAGAAATATCGGGTTTGTCTACAGGGAACATTAAAATTTATTAGACTCACGAGGAAATTTGAATCTATACAACCCCTAATGAGTTTTACAATAAACATAGCGTTTAGCATATACCTGCGTTTTTCAAGTGTAGGAAGATCAATAAGCATCAGTCGATTTTTATAAGGTGGCAAATCATGAATATTCCAAGCGAGACCACGTAAAGCAAAAAGTAAAAATTTTCATTGAATCGATTCGATGCGGTCTATGTAACAGGCATTATCCGGATGTAACTTGTTGAACTTACCATTATGTACATATTTCTATCAACCAAATTATTATTCTGGCTCTAATTAGAGAAACTATTTCTACACAAAAATTTTTCTGGCTGTAATTTAAAACATTTTTCATATGACAAGAAAAAATTTCTTCAATTGTTTAATTTTTTGTTATTGTTGTTTTTTCAAATGACATGAAAAAATTGTATTTATCAATTGTTTTTCATTTCTAATTAATAATATACGTATCTTCCTGACGATGCTATCCACAGGGTAGCGAAATATCGAAAAATATAATTAATTAATAAACACGACCAAACGCTCGAACAATTTAATTTTTGAATACAATACGAAAGGTCGGATAAATCATCACTTATCCAGTACAGAACTTTTAGTCGGGTGAACTGACTTTAGCATACCCTCACCCTAAGTCATTCATTTCGACCGTGTTCTATTAAAAACCACATATATTCACCCTCACGTTGAACGAATGAGGGTGGCAGATGTGCCAATATTCAATAGCAGGGTGGCAGTGCGCTCAATATTATTTAATACCTAAGTGATTTTGGGGATTTATCGTGACTACCAGTCAATTGTCCGCCAAATATTTAATCGTTTTATTTGTGCCGAAGCCTGTTTTGCTGTTGCACTTTATTTTTTCCTACATCTGCTTTAACATTAGATGTAATATTGTTAAAATAAATAAAGCAATACTTAGCTCACTCAAATAATTGTTTTTGTTTTGTCATAAACAGAGCGACGACAAAAAGTATTGAATAATATAGAGAACTTATTGCACTCTTTTTCCGCTCCGAGTCTGAGTAAAAGCGCATAAACGAGTCTTATTCTCTTTATAGAATATTTCAATATAAATGCACCATTTCGACAATGTTATTGCATAAATCAATACAAAAAGCATAAATGTTTCAAAAGGCATTAATGTTTCTTTCACATCAAAATTATGAATGTACCAAGTTACGACAAAAAAGAGTAATACTTTTTGAACCATTCGCCAGATATTGCCAGTTCGCTGCGGCTACCATCATACTTATTTTCAGGCAGAGACTACTGTTGTACAACAACCACGTATGTGATGCTAACGCTGTGTGTTGTTTGCATGTGTTCATTTGGTAAATTGCTCTACTCGTGCCTATAGATGTTAACACATCAAAAAAAGCTCGAATCGATAACAATGAAAGTCGATTAATATATTATAGTTTGCCCAACATGCAAATATGTATATATTCGCAATATGTAGTTATGAATATGCAAAATTTCGGCAAACTATAACAAATTATAGAAAATGAGAGAAATTATAAAATAAAGTAAAATAAATTGCATAATAAAATAACTATTATTTCGTAAACTTTCTTTGAAGTATCGAGGCTTGGGCGCCAAAATAAAGTAAATGACAAAAATTAAATTTTACAGGACGTTATCGAATTCATATCTAAGTATCTTTGCATTTAGTGAAGACATCTGCTTGAAAATTAAAACAGATTAACAGAAACAGTTTCTGATAGCCATTCACTTGGGAATGGCCAGAAATGATTCCTTCATTGGGCAGTCCAAGCAGCTCACTACTTCCACGCAGTATGTTCTGGGCAATGGCTTATCGGAAACCTACGTTAGCTAGCTAAAGTGAGAAGGCGAATCGAATGTGCAACCTGAGTGGTAATGCGATCACTGATACGTCTCAGGATTATTAGGTGACCCTGTCACTGAAGCTCTTCGAAGTAGAGGACATATTCTTCCGTCCTTTGAAGGCGGATGAGCCAACACCCCTGGCCAACGGCGGATAAAAGTTGAAGAAACCAAAATCCAGTTTCGACACACTGCATTCTGGTCAGCGTCTGATCCATAATGGGCGGCTGAAACATAATCATACTGGCAGTAGGTAAAATGCAAACCACGGTGGGCTGGGTTTGCCTCCCGCCACCGTTATATCGGCAATGAAAATACACAGAAAATATGATGAACAAAGAAACCCCCCAACTGTTGACGACCCTCGCAAACGTTATAAGGACCAATATTTAAGGATATGTACCTGGAATGTTCGAACGTTATACAGGACTGGTGCCACTTTCCAACTGACGGTGATCCAGGAAATGCGATGGACAGAATATGGTAGCACCAGAAAGAAAAACTGCGATATTTACTACAGCTGCCATGCGCGTAAGCACGAATTTGGGTGCGAATTTATAGAGGGAAAGAGACTTTATAGAGGGAAGAGATCTCGTTAATTTGTGTGCACGCAACGACAAAGGATAAAGATGATGAGGTCAAAGAAGCATTTTATGAGCGTCTGGAGGAAGTATATGAACGCTGTCCTGACCACGACATTAAGATTATTCTAGGCGATTTTAATGCCAAATTAGGAAAGGAAAGTATCTTTCGAAAAACCATCGGTAATCACAGTCTACATGATACCACCTCCGATAATGTAATAAGACTGATAGACTTCACCGCTGCAAAGAACATGGTAGTTAGTAGCACTCGATTCTAGCATAAGGACATTCATAAGGCGACCTGGATATCTCCTGATCAACAGACGAAGAACCAGATTGATCACTTGGTAATAGATGGCAGGCATTCTTCTAGTGTAATGGATGTACGTGTGATTCGAGGTGCCAATATCGACTCGGATCACTACCTCGTGGCTGTGAAAGTTCGCACGAGATTGAGCAGGGCGAAAAACGTACGAAGCCGAACACAGAAAAAGCTGGATATTGACAAGCTACAAATACCGGAGATATCAATGTCCTATCAATGTGTCTCTCTCCTGCTAGAGCAGAATACCCTCCCTCCCGAAGACTCAGATGCGCAGTGGAAGCACATCTTCCATTCTTTGGAAATCGCTGCAATGACTGAACTTGGCTATCAAAAACCGCAGAAGGATGGTACGACGAAAAATGTCGCATTGCAACTGATGAAAAAGACGCTGCACGTATGGCAACGAAACAGTCAGTTACACCGCGTGCTGCGAGTGAGCGGTACAAGAAGCTGAGAAGGGAGGAAAACCAACTATTTAGGCGAAAAAAATGGCAGTGTGAGCAGATAGAGAGCGAAAGAACCGAAATGTGCAGGATGAATGATGAATCCCGAAAGTTTTTCAAAGATTGTAAGAAGACCGACCAACGGGCCTAATATTGGGCTGCCCTCCTGCAAGGACGAGAATGGGAATCCGGTGACTGAGAAGCAGTGTGTGCTAAAAATGTGAAGAGACGACAGACTAAAGCCAATTATTGAAAACCTGATTGGGCCTTATCAGTGTGGTTTTAGACCAGCCAAGTCCACAACTGACCAAATATTCACCCAAATCCTGGAAAATACCCACGAAAAGCAAATCGATACATACCACCTTTTTGTCGATTACAAAGGTGCTTTCGATAGCCCCATACGGGGTAAACTGTACGAAGCTATGTCTGAACTTGGTATTCGGGAAAAACTGATTCGCCTCTGTAGAATGAGGCTGACCAACACCAAATCAGCAGTGAAAGGGGGGAAAGATCTCACTGAAAATTTTTGTACCAAGCGAGGACTTAGACAAGACGACACACTTTCGTGCAATCTCCTCAACATCTTAATGGAGATAATAATGAGAAAGGCTGCAGTAATTACGAACAAGACCATTAACACGAAAAGCCATATGTTGCTGGCGTATGCTGACGACATAGACACCATTGGGCGAAATTTGCGAGAGGTTACTGCAGTATTTTCAAGAATCGAAACGGAATCAGCGTAGGTGGGTCTTGCTGTTAATGCGGACAAGACAAAATTGATGGTGTCAACGGCCAGAGAAACCTCTCGACTTGGTTCGAACTTGAACGTTGACAACCGATTTAATTTTGAAGTGGTAGATGAATTTTTCTACCTTGGGTCCGCCGTGAACAAGGACAACAACGTCAGCCTGGAGCAAGCAGTTTAGGAACAAAGCCCTCTCTCTACCAACAAAAGTCCAGCTATATGAGACTCTCATTTTACCTGTCTTGACATATGGCTCCGAAACTTGGGTCATATCGCAAGCGGATGAAAAACACCTGGGAGTTTTCGAGAGAAAAATTCTCAGTAAAATATATGGTCCTGTTAGGGAAGACGGCGAGTACCGACGTCGCTGGAACGCAGAGCTATATCATCTCTATTCGAATGTGGACATAGCTAGACGAATCAAAGTGGGCCAATTGCGTTGGCTAGACCATGTTATCAGAATGGATAAAGATGAGCCAACGCGAAAGATTTTTGATAACGTACCCGATGGAAGCAGGAAAAGAGGACGACCAAACCTCCGCTGGAAAGACCGGGCAGAAGAATCCCTCCGTATCTTTCGTGTTACTATCTAGCAAGAAAAGGCGAAGGATAGAGCCAGTTGGAAGAATATGTTGAAATTTGTTTAATTTGTTTGTTTAATTAACAAGGTTGTAATATAGTCAATAAAAGTAAAGTAAGTTTTATGCTTTGTTAATCGGTCAAACTATATATTAGTAATATTTGAGGTCAATTGATTTCTATATTTATTGAAAAAAGAAACCGCGAGAGAATTGTGCGCACTTCCGTCGTTTTTCTGCACTTGTACCTTCGCATCAAGCACTTCACGAAATGCAAATCGTGATGTGTTCAATAGTGCGAAGTCTCCTTAAAGAATAACGTATTCTTATAAACTATTCGTTCAATAAAACGTACATATTAGAGTTTGAGACCAAGGCCCGTATATGAATCCTTAACAATATATGCACTTAATTAATCCAGCAATTACTATACTCTCGCATCAACACCCACAGCTCCCAAACTGCCGAGTGCATTTCATAATCTGCAACGTACGTTGCTTTAAACCCTACAACCACTTGCACATTGGCCTCTTTGTGTTTAGCAACAATTTGTTTGTTAATAAATATAATTATCCCTCTGAAATGTAAAACCAATTACACTTACAAGCTCTTATACCTTTGTGTACATAGTTTGATGTGGATTTTGTGTGACTGCACTCTGGTCGATTCTGCTATATATGTACGTTATGTTAGGAAATGTGATGTTGATAGAAACAGGAAACTTACTCGTTATCACCAACTATAGTTATAAGTTCGCTCGAGTTTGATGTTGTTGACAGAAGTATATGAGGCAGTATGTGTTAAAATCCTAAAATGTATCATAGTTTTATTGATGTGTGTTATTTGTCAATTGGTTTGATGAGTGCCTACATACGATTATGGTAACAATACAGATTTATGGGTTAACAGTGTAACAATTTTAATAAGGCCGAAACTTTGGTAAAGAGAAGACTTAATGGGAACAACTAATGTGGTTATACCATATACCAACCATATTATGCATAACTTCCTTAGGTGGCCTTAACGACTCAGAGGAGTCAAAAGTATTACAAAATACAGATAACAAATTTCTCCAAACGGACCGATCTTCAACTTTTTCTTCCAGTTGTAACACCAAGCCCTCGCAGGCATTCTTTTCGTCGAAGCCTTGGTCGTCCAAGTTTAGACTACTTCTTCGAAAACCTTTCGTATGGGTTCATTATGATCCACTCTACAGATATGGCCTAGCTAGGCTAAAAACGCGTTACCTTAATTTGCCTAACTACGTTGATGTCGGGATATAGGGTATGTAGCTTGTGGTTCCTTCATCATCCTCGATACTCGCCCTTCTCAGTTATAGGGTTATATATTTCAGGGATCATTTTCTCTCGAAGGCTCCTAGTGATGGTTCGTCAGCGTATGATATCAGCCAGGATTCTGTGCCATAAAGCAGGACATGTAGTATGAGAGTCTGATGAAGTTGGGTACTCGGTACTCGACAGAGGTACTTATCTATGAAGTACTTGTTAGCCCGTAATAACACCTGTTTGGAAGCACCATTCTCTGATTGATTTACAGGATGAGGTTATTTTTTCTGTAAATAATATCGTTCAGTACACCGAAATTATAATGCTTATCAATGTTCACCCTCTCATGCAATCGGGTAGATGGGTGTTCCATTAATCATTGTGTCTTGTCCTCGTTTACTGCTAAACCCACGTTTGCCGATTCCTTCGCATTTCTCGAAAATACTAACTTCTCGCCAATTTTCGCCCAATGCTGTCCAAGTCATCAGAATATGCTAGCCGAATGTGACCTTTGATGCTGATAGTTTTAATGTGATGCCTATAGCTGTTCTCACAATGATCTCTATTAGAAAGTTGAAGAGATGGCACGACAGAGTTTCGCCTTGGCTTAGGCCTTTCCCTCATACGTAATGGTTCGGTTTTCCCCGTATCCGGCTATCGAAGGCAAACTTATAATATAACAAGTAAAAGTGTTAAATTCGGCTGTGCCGAATCATTGATCCCCTTCATCTTAGTGTTAACCAGCAAAATATTAAATTTTAAAAAGGACCTTTTTTAAGAAAATGTACTTTTTTTTAAAAAAATAAAAATAAGTTACTTGTTCAGAAATGCAATTACTTGTTCACAAATGCTCACAAATGCAGTATGCTCACAAATGCTCACAATGCTCAAATGCTCACATTGAAAATGTACTTAAGAAAATGTACTTTGAAATGTACTTTGAAATGTACTTAATGTACTTTGAAATGTACTTTGAAATGTACTTAAGAAATGTACTTAAGAAATGTACATATCTTAAGTACTAAAGAAGAAATGTACTTAAGAAGAAATGTACTTAAGAAATGTACTTAAGCAGAAATGTACTTAAGAAATGTACTTAAGAAAGAAATGTACTTCAGAAATGTACTTAATGTACTTTGAAATGTACTTTGAAATGTACTTAAGAAATTTACTTTTTTTTAAGAAAATTTACTTTTTTAAAAAAATTAAAAATAAGTTACTTGTTTACAAGTAAAATAAAAAAGCATTTTTTAAAAATAAAAAAACATTTTTTGAAGAACTTTAAAAAAAAAAAAAAACAAGCTGCAAAGCATTTTTTAAAAATAAAAAAACATTTTTCGAAGAACTGTTAGAAAAAAAACAACAGGCTGGGACGAGAGTTGAACCAACAACCCTCAGACTCCAACGCGCAACCCTTTACCCATCAGGCCACAGCGACCTTAGGTGAAGTGTGACGAAATTCATATAAATGTATGAACACATGAAAGTACATCTAAACATTCTAAAGTACTTACCTATTATAAAGTACAACAAAGATTTTCAACATGGAAATTCACCACACGGCAAAAGGAGTAGTTTAGTATAAAACTACAAAAATTAATGTGAAAATTTTATGAGTTTTTTTACGTTTCCAATCATTAAATTTTTTCCAATGGACCAATTTCGCTGATTTTCAATACCAAACTGCTCGGGAATACGTGGAACATTCTGGCCAAAAACCAAACCGCGTTATCGCCGATTGAAGTCGTGAGAATGTTTTCAACAGACGGACAGACTTACATGGCTATATCGACTCCGGTTGTTATAAGGATCAAGAATATATTTACTTTATGGGGTCGCAACGCCTTATTTCTATATGTTACAATCAGAATGACAAACTGATATATACCCTCTATCACTTACAGTGGAGGGTATAAAAAGAGGCGTCGATTTATTTTCCGTCGGATTTATCCTTGATTTGTCGTAATGTGAATATCAAGTCGGTAGTTGGTTTTTGTGTCAAAACCCACAGTGATAAGGTCCGATCGGGTTTGCTTTTTGAAAACAGGACACAGTATATTAACACTCCAATCATAAGGTATACATTCTTCTAGCCTGATTTTGGATATGAGCTGTTTAATAATAAATAAGTTAACCTACTAATCATGACGTCCCACACATGATATCTTGAACAGCAAACACAATGAGTTGGGACACAAGAATTCTATATTTGCGCAAAACTACAAACACGGTATATATTTGCATTCAAAAAATAAAAATAGACAAATTTTTCAGCGTGTATACGTAAGGTCGGCTAGTTTTGGGACCGTCCTCGTAAATATCTACAGTTATCTTTCTTGGGATATATACAGACAACCTGAAGGAAAAACCTTTCATTTATTGATTCCCTCCATCTCTCTCAGGCACACTAACTTCTTGTTGGTCAGCTTTTAGAATACAAAAATGTTTTGTACAGAGATGCATCTTCATGAAAATCAAAGCACTGTTGTTTGCTACGGCTGATGATTTTATCAGTATTGCGTTTTTATTATTCATGCTGTTGTGGGTTTGCTTGTTTTTGCCTGAAATTTAATTACTGTCTGTTTGCTAAGGAGGCCAATGGAATACCATATAACTAGGTCAATGTTAGAGAAGACGAGTAACTAACATGATGACAGTTTTCGCTTGCAAGAAAATAAAATAATGAACTTCGCAATGATTAAGATTTAAGATTGAAAGTGCGGGTAAATAGTTTTATTTAGAGCATAATATTAACAAAATCTGTAATTCGCGATTGAAAATGGTTTTATTTCTTTTCAAAATATTCTCTTTTATATCGCATTCTATACACTTCTAGAGTTCGAACCTGTTGTCATACCATTTTTCCATTCCGGTTGAGACACTTCAAACACATGCGTTTTGAATGAATTAGCGGCTTCTTCTGCAGACAAACATCGTTTTCCTCGAAATTTATCTTTAATGTGCGGAAACAATCCGTTGGGTGCCAAATTAGGACTGCACGGCGGATGACTCATTATTTCGATGTTTTGAGTGCCCAAAAGTCACTTGCTTGAACCCATGTGTGAAGGATCGCATTGTCGTGGTGGGGAAATTTCCGTCGTTGTAAGTTGGGTTTACTTATTCAGAATTGATCATTCTACGTTACAGTAATTGACACATAGCCAGCTTTTCCAAAAAAAAAAAAAAACAGCCGACCATTTGCTTTGAAGGCGAGGGTGATCAATATTTACTGGATTTGGTTCATCCTGAAACACGTATATGAGGGTTGTCATTTAAATTTCTTGATCGTGACAATTTTGTAATATCGTCAGGTGCTATCTGGCGCTACCATTGTAAAGTGTTACAGTTTTTGGTGTGATAGTACTCAGAATGGGTTGACCTGCACGCACTATTTGTGTTTTTGTTTAGTGACTTGAAAAATGCATCTCAGTCAACAAATTTAATTAACGCGTGCAAATTTTCGTTTGAATATTTTTTACAACTTTTGACGTGGATTACACAGTGCAACACTAAAAAATTTAACCAGATACGGACACCCCTACGTGATAAAAGACAAAAACAAAAAAAGACCCGTGTCTCCCAGTTTTGCCCAAAGTCATGCCCCACAAAGATTTGGGGACTCGGTGTCATTTTTGGAAAAAAGTGATCATTTTGTCAGGCTCATATCTTGCAAACAGTTCGGAATTTTGATTTACTCTCTGAGGGAAATTTGATGCTCTTGTCATAAAGAAAATTGTCAATATAAAAAAATTCATCTTCAAGGTCAAAAATTCGATTTTTTTACCTTTTTTCCCCCTGATCAGGTCCATAGGTATCAAACCGTTTAAAATTCAAAGAAATAATGCACTATCAAAATGTACATAAGATCTCAGTAAAGAACTTTGTACAATATATGAACTTCCTAGGAATGATTGTTAACACCGTTTAGGAAGCGCTTAAGTAGCATTTAGCTAGCCGCAAATGTGAAAAATTTTCCGAAAACTTTTTAATTTCATTTGTATTTTCTTTACTTCAACATACGGCTTTGCCTGCAGTAGCACAGGCAAATCCACCAAGAAATATAAATCCACCAAGAAATGCTCGTGTCAGGTCTAATTATGGTGTTAGCATGTCCTCTCTTTTCCTTGTCCATTTCTACAGGTTTGTACAACATATGTATCGGTGTTTTTGTTTTCTTACAAATGTTGGGCAATAATGTGCTATTCCAGTGTAATACGATTGGATATTGCAGAGATAATGAATCCTTATCCGCTTCGGAGACGCGGATATTATATATCTTTGCCCTAGGATGCAACAAAGAACTATCTGACATAGGTGAACTTAATGCAAGAGCTACACCTCCAACCAAGTACATGGTATTTCCATTGGAAAGGTTTACGAGGCCAATGGATTTAATGAAATCATTGGAGAACACAGACTTTACTTTTATTTGTTTAGTTGGCTTTCGTGTATTGCAATACTTGACTTCGCCAAGCAATGAATCTTACTATCTATTATTCGTTTCAGTTTTCCTGTTTACTAAATGGTAAAACTTTATCATTTTAAGCATAACCACTTACAGGTTTTGACACCAAAGAATTTACGGACGGATCCAAAATGGAATGAGGAACCGGTTCGGGTGTTTTCTCCGAAGAGGCAGGCCTCAATTTATCATTCAAACTCCCAGACAAGTGCAGCGAAGAACAGAGCACATTGGAATATTTGTAGATACCCTAGCGGCTCTCCTATCACTTAAATCTTACAACACTGCATCTAAACTTGTTAGTGAATGTAGGGAAAAACTTGTCGGGCTAGGTCGGCTGGCCAATGTGGTTCTTACTTGTATACCAGGCCGCAAGGGTCTCCTAGGGAACGAAAAGGCAGACGAATTAGCTAGGGCAGGATTCTCTTTCACCGAACTCCATATGGTATCAGACGCAACGCCTATAGGGTTGGTCAAAAGAGGTATTTTCCTGCATTAACTTGAGCGAGCGAAGACCAGATGGGATAGGACGGAAACGTGACGCATATCCAGAAACACATGGCCAAAATATAATGTACACCGGACTAACTCCCTGATCAGCCACAATCGGGGAGACAGATCTAGGCTAACTGGCATGCTGGCCGGGCACTGGCCAATCGGTAATGACGCCAGACGGTTGAAGCTACAATATAATGACCACTGGCGGGCCTGCGATGACGCAGAAGAGGAGGAGACGGTAGAGCATCTCCTCTGCAGTTGTCGGGCTCTGATAAATAGACGACTGAAGACTATTGGTCGTCCCTTCCTGCATAACCTCACTGAGATAGATCTAGGGGATCTAATGAGGTATCTCCGATTAACAGGCTGGATATAGACAGGGTACTTTGGAACTTCCGGAATGATGTGGTATGCAAAACGGTGTCTCAACACACAAATTGATGCTAAATAGTATCTTTAGCAACCACGAAAACCAAGCACATCTCCATTTGGTGGAACCCTTACTGGACAAAAGCGCTCCTTATGTTTTCCAATATTATATTTATACCCTTCACCCATAGGGGTGTATATCATATAATATCGTATAATATCGTATAATATCCCTAATATCTTTGGACGAAATTCGCTTTAGGACTTTTCAGGGCGATTGAGCCATATCCGTCTATCTGTCTGTGTGTCCAGCTGCCTGATCAACACGATAACTGCCTATTTACTATTATTTGTCTAAAGTTAGTTTGGGATTGGAAGTAGGCGTTTTGACCACGACCCTTCTTGTACCTCCCATACACTTCGAAACATTTAATACAAAATAGTATTGCTTTTAAAACTTTTTCCAGGTAGATATAATTAGCTTCAATTCACCCCACTGGTTAATAATCTGAAACTTTCTAATTATCGGGAGAGAACGGGTAAGATTACCACACCCATTCTGGTACCTCCCATACAGAATTTTGGCGGATGACCGGATGATCGGCATGATAACTCTCGTAAACCTCAACCGATCTTAACGGAATTCGAAAATTCGGGACTAATAATTGACTACTGTGCCACGCCTAGTTTTGTACTTCCCATACAAAAAGTGGGTGTATATCCAGTTGGCCCACTAGATATCTCCAGAAGGCCACAACCGATCTTAATACAATTTGGTACTGGTCAATATTTTGACAAAAGATAATGTATAATCAAAAACTAACAACTTCGCCATGCCCATTTTGGTACCTCCCATATAAATATTGGGGGGACAATTGGTTGGTAGTCACAAAAATTCCCCCAACTCACTTCGGAGACTGACTAAGCTGCGTATTAAATATTATTTACCCCAATGCCAATCTGCTATTTAATATGACCACATTTGTCCCTTCAACGTAAGGGTGAATATAGGCGTTTTTCAACAGAACTCGGAGGCCAAGGATGACTTAGGTTAAGGGTATGTTTCAGTCGACTGAATTTTATGTACTTGTTTTTCTTTTTGATGCGGCGAAAATTCACCGTACTCTGGTGAAATGGATTGAATTGTTGAGTTTCCAGTACTGGACCAAATTTATCGAGGTGGAATATAGCGCCTTGGAGAAAATTCGCGGCGGACTTTGCTGAAAAGGATTTTGACTTTCCTGGCATATTTGTGCCCAGACGAGGCCGACTTTAGTACGTGTGGGTTTGATGGAGGTATTACTGTGTGGAATAAAACCGATGAAGAACATAAATTGAGGGATATTACGGCAAAGTTGAACACGAAGGTGGACATATCGTTGTTTGAGGGTGCATGTCGGCGTCAGAATTTGGAAATCTTTATATTATCGAGGGAAGTATGGACAAATGGGTAAATCTTGACCTTCTTCAGTAGGACTGTGACGAAGGTGTTGCAAACATTGGTGTTCATTTACATTTTGGGTACATTTTGATTTTACCGAAACATTAACAAAGACCACACGGCGCATATATTAGGGGAATGGTTACTCTATATTTATCCAGCGGTCATTGGAAAACCATCCAAATTACTAACTTTAAATGTTGTCGAGAAGTTGTGGCATATATATTTGGTGGCAGGGAGACCCTCAGGAATGACTAACGGGGGGGGGTTGTTCGACAATGAGAACTGGCTACCCCGAAGTGTTGTTGTGATTAAAAGGAAACGTTTGGAGGATTTAATTGGACTGAAAGGAGTGCTAACTACGTACAGAAATAATAAATGGTTGCCCATCACATCCCACGTAGTGATTGGGGAGAACTTCTCACTTCCAGTGAACCGTGTACTTCAGTGATTGGATCCTACATTTTTCTATCGGCTCTGAACGGTATTTTCAGAAGCTTTTTCATGGCTAAGTACTCGATAGTGTCGCCATCACTAAGTATGTGACCGTCGCACAGTGGCGCCATTTGAGTTTTTTCGTTGCAAATATCATATCTTTTTAACCGAATAAGATCATTGAACAATTTAAACGGCATATGATAGATAACTGTTCAGCTTTAGAAATAAGTGTTTGGAATTGGTGCTAGGCTGTATAGGTGCTTACTTCTGGGTTATCAAAGTTAAAATTTGTAGAAAACTCAATTTTATGGTAAGTAAATAAATTTTTTTTACATTTTTAGATTGTTTTTATTTTTTTTAAGCCATTTATCTTTTAAAATTATTACCCAACATATTAAATAAAAAATTTATATTTTTTTTTATATATATTTTTTCAATTTTCTTCACAACTCGTAACAGAAGGTATATCTAAAAGACTAATCATTTCTAAAGTATAATTATTTTCTAACTCTATTCGTGACTTCACATGCCGCAGGGAAGAAATAAGTGGATCGGAAGATACTGCCAACATGTTGAAGAGGTCCTCATTTTGCCTTACCCTTGATGCTTTGAATATGTTCTGCAATCTATATTTTTCATAAAATATGTTAAGAGACTCCTGTGCTTCTTCAGAAAGCTCTCCAATTGGCAAAGACTTGTACTCAATTATATCTTTGCCATGCGCCAGGGGTCAACTTCTTCTGTGGATACATTTCTGCTAAAAGAGATGCAGTTTCGATGTATATTCTCCATATTTTGTAGAAATTTCTTTGCAGTTTAAAACATTCAAGATGGTTCCCAATCTTTTCACGATTTGATTGCCAATTCCAGTGTTTCTAGATACTGCTTCAGCATTTTCAAAAAATCTCCTAGAAGTGTTTCCATCGTATGAGTTACCATATCCGCACTTGGGACAGTCTACTTTAGTCCAACTTGTTTAAAAGAAAGCATCCTATATTTGCTTCTTTCTGATCTTTTCCTTATCCTTAATTGATGTATTTTCATCGATGTTTTCATCTTGTTGTGGTAGGGTATACGCCAGTTTTAGCAATAACTCCATACACCTTATCCTTGGGTACAATTTTTATTTTATGCACGATTTGTGCCTACCTGTAGGGACCATAAGTTCTTGAATATTTGTACGCCAAAATAATTTTTAAGTCAGGTGCATACCTGCTAATTTCAATGAATAGTTTTTTGTTCATCTTTGTCTGTAACAGCATATTGGGAGCAGACTTTGCCAGAGGCTCTCAGGTAGACTTAAAATGCAATTGTCAAACTATTAGATCAAACTAACTGTCACTCAAAACATGTAAGGGATGCACGCCATACAATTTCTGCAACCAAGTCTTTTTAACCTTTTTATACCTGTAAAAACCAAACGGGCAAGTATGGGCAGATAAAACCTTTTGAATTATGTAAAGGAATAATCGAAGAACATATTTTGAAAATATGGCAGAGGTAAAAAAATTAAAATTTTTTTATTTCCCGTCAAAGTTGAAAAATGGAATAGTTTTTAAATAGTGATTTACCTAGAGAAACAGAAAGCAAACAGTGCATTTTTTTTATTATTATACATTTAATAAATACATCAATCAATTGGAAACAAATAAGATGATTCGTTACCTAGTTTTCGTGATATTACACCCGAAATCGAACCAAATTAACTAAAAATTGTGCATTTTTTGGAAACCGAAAATCGGTCAACTTTGAACTGTTATGTCTTTTAAATTAAAAATCTGATATTATTAAGAGTAGCATATTTGAGATCGCTGAAAAGTTTCCTATAAGATGTGTTTATTTAGAATTTCGTAGGCGCACATGAAAAGGTTGATTTTTGCAACCTCGTTTGCTGTACGGGTGCAACTGTGCATCGTCGAAAGAAATGCTAGGTGGTCAGAGCAGGTACACGTTCTCCTGTACAAGAGCCGCGAACACTGTGGATGGATTAATATTATTATGGATTAACATTGTTATGGATTAACATTATGGATGAATTGTTGAAGATGTATGATTTTCCTCATGATACTCAAATGTTGCATATTGTTTTCTATCAGATTTGTATTTTTGAAATGAATTCCTTTTATTTTTAATATTGATTTATTAGAAATAATAAATACTTATAATTTATAATAGTTTTAGTTGCTATACACCTTTGTAAAAATAAAGTACCAATGTCTGATTTACATTGCGACTCACGGTACACGGAAACAAAATCTACGTTCCCCTTTCCAACTATGTAGTTATAGACTGAGACATTTTGACTTCTGGCTTTACTGGCAGGCAAAAAAGAAACTGCATTTAATTGGTTTATTGGCGTAAAAAGTTTTCATCTACCTTGCAGATGTTGCTAGCGTTGTATTACGTCGTGTCCATTTCAACTTGAGATATTATTGCGCGTGCACTCCCAGTCGGCAGGACGTTATGTATGCATATATTAGGGGTTTAACTATTATTTGAGAATATTGCAACCAGAGTTGATATTGGAAGATATACTTCGTGCAACAAAAAATAGTTGATGGTAGCGATCCAGCAATCCTTCTCTACATCTCAACTAAGGACGCAATATAAAAAAAAAAATATGTGTGATATTTTGATAACCGAGGTAGACCGAGGTTATGTTTTTCATTTAAAACCAAGATATCTGAGTGGAAGTAACTGATATGTTTTTGCAAGCAGCATCATACTCCAATAAGCTTTAAAATGGTCACCAACAAATTTCCGCAAAAATGGCGCAAAGTAATACCCCTAATATACATTTACATTGGACTGCAGCATGTTAGCGAGAAACAAGTTAATTAAAAATTTTGCATGATTTCAACAACATGGGCCACCAGCTCAGGATGTCAGCTTTAACAGGGAATTATAAGAAAACATTTTATTAATTGCATGAAAGTAACAAAAATAAAACCAGTGTGAACGTAAACACGACTCACATATTAATTAAATCATTAAATACTTCCATAATATATATTGGCATTGGAAATGACACAATAACTCGCTGAAAGTGACAATAAATTTTACAGCTTCATTACGAATTTGGCATTACAAATTTGATATGACTTACAAATTTGATATGACATTTCGTAAAACTGGTCTCTGGCGATCATTTTGCACATGACAAATATATTGTTTCCCATTACTTCCCATGAAGGTACTGGGATTAGCTTCTCTCAACCTGCGAGCTGTTCGCTTTCTAGTTTTACCCTCGCCTGTTGGGACCTACAACTTTACACCAGTTCGGAAAGGAAGTTTGATAAATGTTTTCATTGAAACTAGTCGATAGTGTCGCCACAACCAGAGATGGTCCGTCGTGAACTGTGACGTATTTGACTTACATTTGCGACCTATGTGACATAAGTATAAACCAAATAGGCTAAGTTTGCGGCACAGTTAACATTGTTACAAACATAATACATACATGACAAAGAAAGAAAAAACTTTTAATTTATATTTTTTAATATTTTATATTATATTATGGACGGAATGAATAAAGTGGAACACTTGCATTTCTTTGTTTTACATTTAAGGTTACACATTTCCTTCTGAACTCGAATTTGTATCATCGACATCTTCGTAGAAATCTTTGTGTTCATTTATTTGAAGCGAAAAGTACTCGTCTAAAAGCTTGTTAGAACGCTCAACACCCAGTCGATTTCGCAAATCAGAATGCACATGTGATCAATTGGAGATAATGCCGTCTAACTGTGCTGTTGACGCAGGAATCATCAATGGTTTTTGTGAAAATGATGTCGACGATTTGTGACGATTCATAGCCAGAATCCAAAACTGTTTTGGATTCGTAGTTTTTGCAGAAAGGACCGAAAAGAATCCAGCATTTTGTTTGTATTCTGCATAGAAAACCAAGCCATCTTCGTTAAGTTGTTGTATTATAAAATCCTCAACTTTTTTGTTTTGTTCTGACGACAATTTTCCCCTCGATATAAAAAAATAAATAAATGGTTTCTGCAGATTTCTGCAGCACCAGACAGCGACGGAAAAGCTGTCGTCAACTCAGAAATCAATGAATTGCTTTTTAAAAAGGACTTTATTCAGTTCGTCAAAAAGCTTTGGACTTACTCAATCCTGTAGAAGTTTTCCTAAAAAATTTTCAAAAGTCAACATATTCAATTGCTGATGCAACTGAAGCATGGATTGATCTTCTTGCTGATGCATCACCAGATTTATATGAAATCGCAAGCGATCGGATGCCAACTTAGTAATGTATTTAATAACTACACTCTGCAAATTTTTTACATCCACTATATCGAGGGGTCCCTTCATGACCGTCGGTGGTGCAATGGTAGTGTGCGCGCCTCTTGTACATGAGATACTGGGTTCGATCCCTGCTCAGAATTAGTGAATTTTTATGGCGATAATTTTTATAGAACCTTTTGACCACGCCCCCCGTCATTTTGGAGCAGTTTTTTGCGAGTTTTCAGTTAGAGGGTTAATTTGTTCCACAAAAATTTTTATTTGAATCTTTTCTATAAAACTTCTGAACATATTTTGTACCTCAGACGTAAGGAACACACAATTTTGCATGTCAATATGTTTCAGGAAAGTTCCGAGGGGGGAAAACTTCTGGCGAAACGCCGATACACGTGTATTTTTGTCTAGACCTTTCTACCAGAATCCGTTGACAGAACCCCATAATTTTTTTTTTTTTGGTGTCGCACAGTGTTATTAAACGAGGAAGAAGAAGGAGAAAACTAAAAATTGAAAATAAATACATAAAAGGCTATTTGTTATCAAATGCACCCGGAAAGTATGACGAAGTTCTGACATTTAATTGCGATACTTCGAAATCGGTATTAACTTCTTGTAATTGTATAGCACTTCCTTCCCCCATTGAATCACTATTTTCGATGGGACGTTTTTTCTGCAGATAACCGAAAATTAAAAATATACATACATATTTCGTGCAACTGCTGTAGTACGTATGAACTGCTTGCATTTAATACATTGTGCTACATTTCTTCCTCTTTCCGACTTTTGGTGAAACCATACCAATGTGAATGATTTGATCGTCCACCAACAACACCAGAACTTTCATCAAATCCAGTTGGACCTTGTGAATCATTAGCATGTTGTAACATATTTGCAAAGTTTTTGATTCGGGCTCGCACTGTCAGAAAAACACTTGTCACAATTTGGCTCTTCAAAATTTGATTTTTCAATTCCAAAGAACAGGTAAATCAGTGGGATTCTATGGCACAGCTGATCGAAAAGGTACTAGACCGATGATGGGGAATGAGAGAGCAAAGAAGACATGAACCAATTATAAATAGTGTTTACACACAGGGAAAAGATTAGTTGGAAATCAATTCAGGCATTGGAAATTCCAGGATAAAGTCTATATTTTAATTAGAATTCATAATTGACAAACATAAGAATTGTTTGTCGATGTTATTGATAGATTAAATAAAAGTTCCTACTACCGAACTTTAGTTGTATTAACCAATTTGAGTATTTCTAGAACCTCATTCATCTGAAATAGAGGATACAACTAATAAAAAGTATAATATTAGAATTCGTGATCAAATATTAGTCACTGTAATCATAATTTAGTTTCTGTTACAAAAACACTTGTTAAAAAGTTATGTATTCGATTTTTCATAAGAGGCTTTGCTGTCAAAGAGAAACTACATTTATTGAAATGTTAAACGAGGACTTTACAGAAAAACTAATATTTTAAATCGAAAGGGATAAATAAAAGTTGGGAAAAATCAATAAAGTGTATAAATGTCAGCCAGCGAAGAATAAATATTATCATAAATTGAGGTGAAGTGACTTTTAAACACATGCAAACAATTGTGGACACTTGGCTGGAAGAACTATTATTGTCGATGACACAAATTAATTTTACCAATTTTTGATCGAAAATATGAAAAATTTAGAAATATAGAAATTATTTCATATTTTCGATAAAAAAAAAAGTGGGCACGAAATACGAACCCTGGTTATAAATAATAATAACTTAGTAATAATAATAATAATAATAATAATAATAATATTAATATAAAATACACAATTTTAATAAAAAAAATAATTTTTTTACTTTTTTCTATAAAATTCCTAAGGGGTTAAATCATCAGCAAATGGTTGTGACAGCCATCAAATTCAAGTACATAATTAGCTGAGCATATCAAAATATTATTTGGTACAACCGAATTAGTTTTCATATTTTTCGTTCATCCATCTAATAGAATATTCACCACCGATTGACCGATCACATTTATATCGTGTTGCTGTGGCTTCAACTAAATATTTCAGTACTTGCAACCAAAACTGAATTCCAAATCAATAGATATGCACAACATTTGGTGATACTGAACACAATTACTGGCATTCACAACTGAATAATGTGATCGTCCAAGGAACTGCCAAATTGTAGTTGGCTGTAAATATAGATGTGACAACGAATCTCTTCTCTGTGTGTATTGATACTAATGACAGCTAAATTATGTTTTATTTTTTTTGCATTGAACGAAAATATGCATTCCCTATGATTTCTGTACCTTTTATGTCCAAGGAAAGTGTAAAATGTAAAATTTAAATGGCCTACTACCTCGTCGTCATGAAGAGGTAACGAAGAGACTAATGGAAACTCTTAAGTATTACTCTATGGGTAGATCCAATTTTTTTGTCGACCAACACTCCGGGAATTCCCCGTATAATAAATATATGAAACAAGTAACAGCTGATTGTTTAAAAACCATTGACTGCGTAGACATGAAAAAAATTCTCTTGAGTGGATTGCCACTAAAGAAAATGGGTGCAACTTTAGCTTTTTCTCATCTCTCTCGCTCTTTTACTTTCTTCCTGGAAAATCTCAATCATAGATGGGCACACTGCAGTAATATATAGTAAGTGCCATTACAAAGCAGTAATCAGTAAATTTTTACTGATATTGAAATTTAATTTGCATTGCCAGTAAAATTTTACTGATTACTGATATTTTCGTCATTCAGTGTAAAATTTCATTTGTGTTACCAGTAAAATTTTTAATTATTTCTGAAAATGGTAGTTGTATGTATAGTTTTCCTTTGAAATTATCTGAGTTTAATTGTAGTATCGGCTTGAGGTTATAAAAATAAAAAGAAAACTATTTCTTTTCCAATATTTATTTTATTTTTTATGTTTTTATTAATTTTTTTTATTTTTTATTAAATTAAATATCATGAAAACTCGCATTGGAGTTTAACTCAAGGTTCATCCCATTCAGTTTAGATATGCAAGGTTAATATATTATCCTATGTAATGTGTATTGCAGGAAATACAAGAAAAGAAACATTTTAAGATTTAAATGTATATGAAATTCGAACAATATTTGTCCTGCATAAGTCGACAATAACACATTTTTAACTTTAATTCGACGCGCAGTGTAATCGTTTGTTTCTGCCCCTGTCATTGTTTGTATACATTTGTTTTCAAAAACATCATCACGTCCATGGAAGTAAAATATTTGAATACCATTTGTGGTGACACACAGATTTTACATTCTAGCTGAGATTCGTGACATAGAGACATGTCTCTTGGCATACGATACCAATGAACCAAATTCGGCACAAGACACTGGACTATGCCAAGAAAAGTTTTTTTTTTGTATTTGTGTAGGATTAACATAATTTAATGTTTGTGTCAAAAGTCCTTTTTAAAAGACTTGTGAAAAGTTACCACACACAGCGGCATACATACATGGTGTCGATTTGTTCCGATACATTATGTATAAGTACAAAACTTTTAATGCAGAGCGGAGAAAATAATTTTGGGATTTCATTTGCATGGGCAACAACTTTTAGAACTCATGAAGCCGACGTACACCCTACATTATTTCATAACTGGTGGTATCTGAAATAAAGTGTTTAATTCATTAATATCCTATACACTTACAGAGGTTATAAAGTAATGGGTGTTTTTGATGTGTTAGCATCTATAGGCGCGGGTAGGGGCTTAACTCACAAAGTGAATACATCCAAACACAGTTTGTCCGACTGCGATCATATATTGTTTGGCGTTAAACTCCTCTGAAACGGCTGGACCGATTTGTATGAAATTTTGTGTGCATATCGGGTAGGTCTCAGAATCGGCCAACATCTATTTTCCATACCCCTAAGTGATAAGGGTGACCCTTAGAACACAGATTTGTCCGACTGCGAAACACAGATGGTCAAACTACGAATAAACGCACACTGATGTAGCGGCAGCGAACAATTGTCTTGTGTGGGTGCGGAGCACCCTTAGAGCAAAGAGAATAACGACGTGGTTATACGTATATAAAAAAGAGATAGCAAGAGAGCAACGAAAAGTTTGTGAACTTGTGTAGCCAGTGTTGCCAGAAGTGACTATTTATCGTCATTTTGACGATATTTAGCCACAAAAACATAAAATGACGATTTGACGATTTCAGCTTCTGGAATGACGATTTTTAGTCTATTCCAAAATTGAAATTGTTGGTAATGCAAGAGCGACAGCTACATATATACTATATTTAAACATAAACTTAACCCATCAAGGGATATTGGGTAGAAAAACTCCCCACAAATGGAACCATTTATGAAATAATAGAATTATCGAGATTACATTTTTGTAGACGGGCTGGGGAAGTATAGAACTATTAAAAACTTACGATATTAATGTATAAAACATACCGTGTCAATAATATACATACATATGTATGTAAATACCCTAAATATTATCTGTGTGACGTTTAATCAAATTCACACAATTGAATCGGGGGTCAGCCAATTAGGGGTTAATGAAAATTATTCATGAAGGACAAAAACTGCATCGACTCTTCTTTTTTACCCTATAAAATATAAATTTACAATTCCTGTTCACATTTCTTTCAGAAATCTCCAGTGTTGTTTTATTTTTGTATTAAGCCGCCAACATTCTGCGTCTTGACGCCAGGGAAATAAAAAGAATTCTAATTTTTGTCGTTTACGCCAGAAGCGACGTCAAATGCCAGCTTTTGTTTTTCTTCCATAAGAATACGTGTACAAATTTGTACTGCCTACGTTATCGCTCCGATTGTGTTCGTACACATATTTGTCAACTCTGTTCGTTGGTTGTTTGACCAATAGTTGAAGAGATTTCGGAATAGAGTTTAAATAAATATATATGAATTTTAAAAATATTACTATAACATATTGATTTAATTGCTTTGTTTTACTGTTTTCCCCCCACAAAAATATTGATATTTGGTACAGCAATTGCAGTTTTTAATGTTGACGATTTTTTGACGATTTCGAAAAATTTTTTTGAAGATTTGACGATTTCTGCACCTTCAATTTGACGATTTGTGACCGACTTTATCTGGCAACACTGTGTGTAGCCTATGTACGAACATAACAATGTATGTATGGACATGTGTCTATTGCTTTGCATTCTCTTTCTTTTTTGTGGGAATAAAACAAAAAGTATTAAGCAATAAAATAATGGCACTTGTTTTTAAATATTTTTAACAGCCTGTTTCACTATCTCGAGCGAAAGTTTTCGTTCGTGTTCTATAGGAAAGAAACTTGGTTTGGGTTTCACAATCTTGTCGTTTCAAGTCGAATGAAAATATAAAATTTTTCAGTACAAATTTTGGTTTCTCTGTTTCGAATGTGCTGTCACTTAGGACGAAACATGAAGTCAGGCGAACGAAAATTTCGACTTAGATTAACCAAATTTGAGTCAAATGTGAGGGACTGGTTTTCGTTCGCTTAACTATTCGTTCGAGATAGAGAAACAGACTGTAAGTGTTATTAAGTATTAATATTATTTAAATGAAACGTCATCATATGATTTGACGCTGTTTTTTATTTACCAATGTAACATTTACTAATGTGTTCATAGAAATCGAACAGGTTCCGTGTTTTGTTAATTGTATGAAAATTTTAGATGATTATACAATATTGTTTTAATGATGATTTTTTATTATAATCTACTACATAATTTCATGAAATTTATTTTTTAACCCTAATCCTGTATTTTGGGCAACTTTTGTGCAAACGCATATTTAACTCAGCGTATCTGGCGTGTCTTTATTAATATCGGAACGAAGTTTCTTGGCAATTATTTTTTTTTTTTACGTATATTCACCAGCATTGCGAAAATTGATATCGTGGCTCCACCAGATGCACCACCATACAAAATGTAACGAATATTGTATTTTGGGCAAATATTTGCCCAATACTATTTTACATTATTTCCACAAGCAATATTTACACTTTGTGCTTTTATTTTCGTTTCCCGGGAAATCCCTGATCTCCACACATTTTTTTGTATTGCTTTAGATACATTCGCGACACTAACGGCTGCACTGTATGCTTTGTTTATATGGATTTTGGGGAATCCCCAATATACGCACATATGTTTTAGAGCTCCAAAAACATTAGAAAGTGGAAAACATTCGACAACAGGAAACAGGAAAACATTCAGCTTCAATTGGAGTCGCGGGTTGGAAAGTGTAACTCAAAATAAATCTGATTTTTCAGCACGAAAAAGAAAAAAAACTCTCTAGCAAATTTCGAAATTTCATCAGAAGAAGGATCAGTGACATATATTGCCATATACGAGGAAGAAAGTATTTGCTCCGATGCGCAGCAATTTTCTGTTCCAGCGCAAGAGGAAGACCCATCTTCCGAGTTTCTTTCTAAGGACAAAAAAAGAATTTGGTACAACAAATTTTGCAGCTCTTGGTTGGTAGGAAAAGCCATGAAAACGTTATTGCTACTACTCCAGGACTAACTCAATATTCCATTGCACGTGTTAGTGATATCAAATCTACATTTATGTTGTTTATGGCAAAGAACATGCAAACTATCATTATAACGGTGACTAATATTGAAGGGAATTTTCATCGTATTTTCGAACATAGGTACACTACGTAGGTATCAAAGTATTTGGAGCAGTTTGTAAGGAAATTAACCATGCATCCTTGAATGCATATTTACGATTACTGTTATTAGCTGGCGTTTATCGTACTTGTGGTGAACCAATGGAATGTTTATGGGACGATATGAAATGAAGGCCCATCTTCAAAGCAACAATGTCGCTGTGTAGATTCGAAAATACTAGCAGAGTTCTTCGATTCGACGATAAATCAGAGAGGACGGATCGGAGAACTCGCGATAAGCTGGTACCTATAAGAGTTATGTATGAGGGGCAAATGGCCCAATAATTTGAAGATTATCTATAACACAAACGAATGCGTGACAGTCAATGAATAGCTGGTGCCATATCGTGGCAAATGCCCATTTAGGAAATATATTCCTTGGAAGCCAGCGAAATTTGGGTACTGTGCGACTCTAATACCAACTATGTCTGGCCTATGCAAGTGTAAATCGGACGAAATCGTAATTGCGTTCCTGAAAAGAATCAAAGAAATATAACTTGCGATATCTTTTTTACCTCACACGTTCTTGCTGCTGAACTTCTGAAAAAGAAAATGACCGAAAAAATAAAGTGTTTCTTTCATGAACCTGCCTTTTACTCAGAGTTCAAACTATCAATAACTGCACGAATTGCTTGCTCACTAGACCGAATATATTGAGCGTAAAATTAACGAATTGCTCTATGACTTTCGCGAACAGATTTGTTGTTTTCAAAGAAAATTTCCACAATTTGGAATCGTTCTTGCAGCGTTAAACGATTCGTGATGACTTGCCAAACATTACTTCACAGACATGTCAACAAAGTTTGCAATTTTCAGCTGCGAAGCCATAGTTATCGATATCGATGATTCTCAAGCAGCAAAAAAACCAATCTTTATAAAGATTTTAGCTATATTTTTATTAATTCCGACGTTTTCAGACACTCAAAGCTACACGCTGAAAAATCTGTCATTTTTTTTTTGTTTGGATTCAAACATAACGTGTATTTGGAGCTCGTACTTGTGTGTAAACGCAATGTGTTTGTTATTCAATGTAACAAGTTTGAGACACAATGATTAATAGGTTACCTTATATGGGCTTGCGACCTAAATATATATATTCGTTTGTGATACAGATACAGATGTTTTTGTAGCACTTTTAATGCTCTCTCGAGAGCAAGACAACGAATTAGTCTATTTTATAAGTGTGTATCAGTATTTTTGCATTATTCTCTCAGTCAGTTATTCATAAATATTCGTGAAATTGCAGATAACGTTTCATGCATTCAGTCGTCAATGTTTCATCGGACACCGGATACAAAAGCGCTTGAAATGTTGCTTTTGTTTTTGTATGTTTTTGTTTTGTGCTAAAAAATTGAGAACCTATTTTGGGGAAACAAACTGGCAAGGGCAACAACCTGAAGCTCTTTATCTGTACGAGCCTTTACTGAGAAAATCGGAACGGCGGACGTTTTGTCAAATATAGTAAAAAATACACAAGTAATTTTTACTCGCTGGGCTTGCATGAACTAGATTTGTATGTAAGTATTTTGATTGTGTACCAACGCTTAGAGACAGCCAGCGCAAAGTAGAAGCCTTCTGAATACAAAAATGTGAGAGACAGCAAAGAAAGGAGAACCAAAATAGCAGCAAATTCTCAATTCATGAAAAAAAAAACAAATAATGCAACAAATATTTGGGGAAAATCAAGAAAAAACCTACCACTAAAAAGGACGAATCATTCCTAATGTATTTGAACGTAGATCACGACGAAACCTCATTGTCTTTTAGGCCGCAGCAAAACTCACGTCTAATGTGAACGCAGATTGAAAGATGTTTTTTGCAAATGTTTCTTGTGTGTTTTGCTTACGATATTTTTTGAACACTTGCATAGTGGGGAACTCACAAATAAATTGGGTTTTCGTTAGCATTTACTTTACTTTACTTTTATTGACTATATTACAACCTTATGGGGTCAGACGTCTTACACATATTAATTAAACAAACAAATTAAACAAATTTCAACATATTCCTCCAACTGGCTCTATCCTTCGCCTTTTCTCGCCAGTTGGTAACACCAAGGATACGGAGGGATTCTTCTGCCTGGTCTTTCCAGCAGAGTCTTGGTCGTCATCCTTTCCTGCTTCCATCGGGTACGTTATCAAAAACCTTTCACGCTGGCTCATCTCCATCCATTCTGATAACATGGCCTAGCCAACGCAATTGGCCCACTTTGATTCGCCTAGCTATGTCCATGTCAGAGTAGAGATTATACAGCTGTGCGTTCCAGCGACGTCGGTACTCGCCGTTTTCCATAACAGTACCATATATTTTACGGAGAATTTTTCGCTCGAAAACTCCCAGGTATTTTTCATCCGCTTGCGATATGACCCAAGTTTCGGAGCCATATGTCAAGACAGGTAAAATGCGAGTCTGGTATAGCTGGCCTTTTGTCCGTCGAGAGAGAGCTTTGTTCCTAAACTGTTTGCTGAGCCAAAAATAACATCTATTTGCATCGTTTGCATTTTGAATTTAGTTTGATGATATTTTCAGTAGCATTATTCCGAACAACAGCTGATGAAGTTGTGTGGCTGCATCTGTACTACCTATGCGGTTTGTCAGCACTCATGGGGATGCATTTTGCAAAACTTCTTTTTAAAAACTATATCTGTATTAATAGGGGTATGGAGTGGTCTTCAGCTTCAAGAATAATATAAAAATGGTTTAGTAAAATAAAAATAAAATAATGGTTTCCCATGACATCCCATGACGGAATTGGGGAGAGCTTTTCACAACCAGTGAGCAGTGCGCTTTCCAGTTTTATGCACACAATTGCGACCTACAGTTTTACACCTATTCCGAACGCTATTTGGAGACACTTTATCATGGCTAAATACTCGATAGTGTTGCGTTACTATGCGAGGTGACCGCCGCCGAAAGAAGTTGAAGGTAGCCAGAGCAGGGTTAGAATGCTAGACTAACTATTGGAACACTAACTATTGCACCGCTGATGCCCACAAAGAAACAGCCGATTAAATAAAAATCATAACAGATGAAATTGCGATTTGTATAAAAAAATTCAATGAGTGTTCGAACTCACGGGCGATGTGTCAACACCTTTTTGCTACACGGTACCTGTTCGATTTCTATGAACACATTCGTAAATGTTACGTTGGAAAATAAAAAACAGCGTTCAATCATATGATGACGTTACAGTTAAATAATATTAATACTTAAAATTATTTAAAGACCCAGTGCAAGCACATATGTCATTATTTTCTTGCTCTATACTTTTGTTTTATTCCCACAAAAGTCAAAGAATGCAAAGCAACAGACACTTGTACATACATACATACATTGTTATATTCGTACGATATAACCGAAGATCAACATAAAATACTTTTTTGATATTACTCCAAATTAATACTCCAAATTAAAACACTTCAATCTCGGCTCGCCGATATCGGATCGCCTTAATTTTTGGCCTAAACTCTTCGTCGAAACCCGCACTAGCTTTTTAATCCAAAAATTAATAAAATCGGCTATGAATTTCCGGAGAAAATCGCGTGGGAAAATTATATGAAAATCGTCCAATAATCACTTTCAATACAGACTGCCAAGCAACGAACAAACAAACGATGATAAGACAAATCCGAAGATCAACAAAACACTTTTTTAATATTACTCCAAATTAATACTCCAAATTAAAACACTTAAATCTCGGCTCGCCGATATCGGATCGCCTTAATTTTTGGCCTAGACTCTTCGTCGAAACCCGCACTAGCTTTTTAATCCAAAAATTAATAAAATCGGCTATGAATTTCCGGAGAAAATTATATGAAAATCGCCCAATAATCACTTTCAATACCGACTGCCAAGCAACGAACAAACAAACGATGATTTACTCTTACAAACCTAACACTTGCGTATGTATTAAATTTATAGTTTACTGCCCTAGAGGCGCGCGTATAGATGTTAACACATCAAAAATTTAACTTGACAGCATCTCTACAAGAATAATGCACAGCGGACCAATTAATTCAATAATAAATTACACTAGATCAAAAATATACAAACGTATTAAATGCTTTTTAGTTTTCATAGATTTCTTAACTTAGGCAAATATTGGCAGAAAATGTACTACCTGTTTGTACAAATTGTTCTCAAAACGGAAATTTCAATTGCTTTACAAGCATCTATATTCAAGACTTAATCCTGCCCATGAGACTTCTTTCTAGTTCACTATAACATCCTCATTCGTTTAAGACAACACAGGGACAAATGCATTGTATTGGTTCCATGTTGAACAAACTGAAATATGTTGGAAGAAATATTAAAAGAGGCAGACAGACATAAACTAAAATGAAAAATTCTCAGATTTGCATTGTTTGCCATTCTCAAGCCCGAATTGGAAACTAGAAACAAATTTTAAGTAAAATTAATTGCTGTTTACTTGGATGTAAATAAAAACATTGTTTTGGTATTAGGTTGAAACAAAAGAAAAGCTGAGATAAATGTTCCATACAAAGTCAATGTGGAGTGTTTTTCTTGAACTTTAAACAAAATATACGGATTATGAGTGAATTATCTCTAATTGCTCATTATCGGATCAATGAAACTTTTCAGTTGTTTTTCTTGCTAATTCTCACTAATTCCCACAGCATCTGGAGAACTGTGTTCAATTATGTTGTTTGTAGCACGAACTGAAAACTAAGGAAAGGAAGAAATAAGGACGTAAACGAAATACCATAAACAATAGGTCTGTGATTTTTCTTCTCTGTTTTATAGTCCATTGTGGAAGCTGAGAGATTTATTGTTCTTTACATCGATGTAAATAGAGACAAATTACACTGCCCGGCGCATTTATTTACTTATTTACTCAGCCAAAATCTGTTGGAAATATATTAATTTTTCATATCTTCAGTTAAAAACTAAACACAACATTAAACTATAATAACACAGTGCAACACGAAAAAATATAACCATATACGGACACCACTACGTGAAGTGATCATTTCGTCAGGCTCATATCTTTCAAACAGTTCGGAATTTTGATTTACTCTCTGAGGGAAGGTTGTAGCTCTTGTCATAAAGAACACAAACTGTGAACATATAAAATCAAAAAACCTTCATCTTCAATTCAATTTTTTCTTAAATTTTTTTAACCTTTTTCCCCCTGTTCAGGTCCATAGGTAGCAAACCGTTCAAAATTCAAGGAAACAATCAGCTGCAACAGTATACCTAAGTTCTCAGTAAAATGTATGTTCTAGAATGTATGAACTTTCTAGGAATGATTCTTAGCACCGTTTACGATTTGCAAGATATGAGCCTGACAAAATGATCACTTTTTTGCCAAGTGAAAAAAAGTCCATGACTTTGAGCAAAACTGGGACACAGGGGTCTTTTATCACGTAGTGGTGTTCGTATATGGTTATATTTCCAGGACTTATAAAATTACACACAGTGTAATTAAAAAGTAAGGACGGGAAAGTGATGAAACAGCAATCAGGAACAAGGTTAACAACAAATAGTAATAAACTAATGCTGGAGATAATAGATTGAATGGTGACATTAATTATATTAGACGATATTAACAGAATTATCATATATATAGACAAATTAGGAAGATAGGAATACAAGGAATTGAGTAGGATAGATAAAGATATAGCAGGATCAAATGAAGCTGCAGCAGGATAGCGAAAGCAGGAATTGATGAAGCAGAATTCTTACAAAAATAACCTTTTCTTAAAAAAAATCATTTTTTGATGTGTGGCGCGGGTAGGTACTAAATTCAGAAAGTCAATACATCCAAACACAGTTTTTCCGACTGCGATCACACAGATTGTTTGGCGTTAAACTCCTCCGAAACGGCTGGACCGATTTGTATGCATATCGGGTAGGACTCAGAATCGGCCAACATCTATTTTTCATACCCTGAAATGATATAGAACACAGATTTGTCCGACTGCGAAACTCAGATTGTCAAACTGCGACAAAAAAGCACACTGATGTAGCGGCAGCTAATTGTTGTGTTGTGTGGGTGCGGGGCACTTTCAGAGCAAAGAGAATAACGACGTGGTTACACGCATATAAAAAAGAGATAGCAAGAGAGCTATAATAAAATCGGAAAAATAAGAGAAATACAATGGTTTGGTAGTTTAATTGATTATGTTTCTTTAAAAACCACAATATTTACAAAAAATTTAAAAAAAAAAAATTTTTTTTGAAACATTTAATCCATTCATATTCAATATTAAACTCTTTTATAGACCTGAAAGCTTCAAAGTTGTTTTACAAAAATGCATATATTACGACCATTTCTTTTCGGCTATACATAATTTATATATCGTTTCAAAGGTATTAACTAGCGCTTTTAACTGAGGTTAAAAATTTGCAACATTTTTTGCGATCAATGTAGTTTTAAATGAAAACTTTCGAAAAAATTTTAAATACTACCGACAAAAATAAAAATAAGCTGTATAATTTAACGTTATGTTCCAAAGAATCATACCGAGCTCTGAAGCTGAGTTTATAACCTTCTCAATGACATCTATAGTGTTAATGAACGAGTAAAAATGACGGCGTTATTTCGATTTTTTCTTAGGACTCCACGAAAATCCACTAAAAAACGGCATTTAAACTTCTACAACTCAATCAACTTCAAAAATACAAATAAAAACAATATGTGCAATGCAAGAACACCTAAAGATCTACGTATCCATGATAAATTTTCCAAATATCAGCAACATCTTAAAAGTTACACCCAAAAAACCTGATAATTAGAGGTGTTTTTAAAGCAAAATAGCTCACAATTTGATGAACCCAGAATCGCAATATTTTGCAAATAGTCATTAAACACTCTGAGCTTCATTTTTACGTGGTGACCTAAACGTGATTTTTTTTTGTGTGGGATTTTACCCACCCTAATGTTCATGTGTCTGTTGCTTTGCATTCTCTTTGTTTTTTGTGGGAATAAACAAAAAGTGCTAAGCAAGAAAATAATGACACATGAGGTTGCACTGGTCTTTAAATAATTTTAAATATTAATATTATTTAAATGTAACGTCATCATAAGATTAAACGCTGTTTTAACATAGAATACGTTATACGGTAAGGTAGGGGTGTTGATCTGGAGCACGAAATTTTGAGAAAATGTTTGTCAACTTTCACCCACTTTTACTTAAATATTAAAACATATTTTAGCAATTTCTATGTGTTACTCAGTTTTGGTAATATGTTTTGTTTCGAATTACATTAAAAAAATTATATGTCTATATATAAAAGTTTTATGTAGTTAAGGAAATAAATATTTAAGAACATGATATTTTAGACTTTTTTTGTACATGGCGCTGTTGTTGTTCGTTGGTAAATGCCGCTGTTGTTTTTGTTGTTGTTGTTGTGAAATCAAATGATTTTGGCTTTGCTGTGCTTTGTTTATTTATCGAGCAGCGTGTAAATGTGTGTGTGTGTACATTTCGTTTTGTTGGATCGGTCGGTTATTAGTTCGTTTGGCGGGAAACATAAAATGAAGGGAGGGAGCGTGGACACTTGTGTGTCCTTGAAAGTTTACAGATGTTTGCTGTCGTTTGTTTACTTCTGCGAGCAGCGTGTAAATGTGTGTGTATGTACATTAATACAACGGATTGGCGATGTATACGCTCGCTATATCAATGGCGTTTTTCCTAAACACATTTCTGTGAATACATTGGGAAGTAGTTGGAAAGCAGTTAATCTATTGTGCTGCCATATCATAAAATGTATTGCTGTAGCTGTACTTCAAAATGAAGATGTCGCTATAATGTAATACGTTAAACTAGATATAGTTTCATCCTTAAACATATGGCATACAGTCTTCGAGCACACAAACTAAAAAATAAATTAATAAATCTTGTTCAAAACTATTCCAATCGTTTAGATCAGTGGTTTCCAAACTGAATTGGGTTATCGCCATCATTTTGGTAGTTTTGTTGTTGTCTTATTTTATTAAAAATTATATCACACATAACTTATCCTATCTAAAATTAATTAACTTTAATACATGCAAACGCCTACTTATGTTACAAAAACTTAATAACTAGCTATCAGCTGTATGCGTATATATTAGATAGATTTAAATCATCTATCAAAAATTATATTTAATTCATATATTTTAATTGCAAAATGACTAACGTATTCTACGTCTGACCTATGCGCCCGTGTTATCTAACACAGGCTTGTTATTTTTTTTTTTGTTTTCCAATTTAACATTTACTAATGTGTTCATAGAAATCGAACAGGTACTGTGTAACAGAAAGGTGTTAACACATCGCCCGTAAGTTCGAACACTTATTAGATTTTTAAATAAGTAACTTTTCTATAAAAAAAATTACATTATCTTACAACAAATTGAAATTTCTTAAAAACAACATTTTCTTTAAAAAGTACCTTTTTTATAAAACAAAATACCTTCTCTTGAGATAAGTATTTACTCTTAAAATTGTACATTTTCTTTCGTAAAAAAGGTTTTCTTCAAAAAAAATATACCTTCTCTTAAAAAATACATTTTCTTACAAAAATTCCTAATCTTAAAAGTACATTTTCTTTCTTGAGATAAGTACCCTTTCTGAAAAAATCCAGCATTTTGTTTGTATTCTGCATAGGAAACCAATCCATCTTCGTCAATTTGTTGTATTATAAAATCCTCAACTATTTTGTTTTGTTCTAACGACAAGTTTCCCCCTCCATATACATAAATAAATAAATGGTTTCCCATTACATCCCATGAAGGGACAAGGGAGAGCTTCTCACAATCACTGAGCTGTGCGCTTTCTAATTTTACACTCACTGTTTTGGACCTACAGTTTTACACCGGTTTCAAACGGTATTTTTGAGAAACTTTTTCTTGGCTAAATACTTGGTAGTGTCGCCGTGACTACGCGAGGTGACCGCCGTCGATAGCTCTATATCTGAGCAGGGATCGAACCAACGTACTCATGTACAAGAGCCGAGTACACTAACACTGCACTATTGCGACCTGGTATTCTTACATACCAGGTGCATATCCGTAAATCGTGCCCTTAAGACGTTTACTGGAATCTTCAACAATTATAGGTTTTTCATGATCTCTTACAGCCTTAAAGGAAATTACTACTTTAAAGATAACGAGGATCTAAAACAACTAAATTTGAAACATATGGTAGGACCAACCCAAAACAGAACGAGACAACTACAAATAGAATAGTGCGTTCTATAAACAGAACTTTCAAAACTTCTGCATCAGTGCGTGTAAGTAGGAAAGCAATGTGTAAGTAGCGACAAACAATCACTCTGCACAATAAAATAAATGTCTTCGGTTAGTGACTAGTGTGAATACACACCGCAGTGGCTTAACGGGCTAGACGCTGCTGAAGATGATGCTTCACAAACATCGAAACGATCGTCCAGCGAATGTGAGTTCGAATCCCACCCGCGACATTTAAATTTTTTTCACTAACCGGAGAAAACATGATCTCTTATAGCCTTAAAGGAAATTATAACTTTAAAGATAACGAAGATTTAAAACAACTAAATTTTCACCTTTATTGTTGGATTACCATTATAAAACATGGGTGGCTGGAAAGACTTATATTGCTGCCGATCAGATGCTGGTCAGATTACAGCTCTCTGTGAATATGTCGGACTTGGATTTTGTTTTATTTTGGGTTTTTCTGTATCGTCTGGTTCATTTGCTACTTTGGTCAAATGAAATGCCCTAATAGTTCAATGAGATTTGTTGACGATTGTGACTTGACAACCTGAGACGCGGTATTAAAATTCAGGTGGCTCATAAACACGCTTCTTGTGCATATTTCTGGTTCATCTCACATACTTTATGTTTGCGGAACCTGACATACTTGAAGTGCATTTCCCGATGAAGACGACCAGTAGAAGAAATAGAAAATCAAAGCTCCCCTGTTCTCTATAGAGTAATTTCAAATATTATGGGTATGAATGATGTGTAAACATATTTTTAGTCATGGCCTTTTTATCTGACAAATGTTTAATGGTAAAACTAAGTCACAACCTTGCGCTGTAATTCCCAACAATTCTGACATTTTTAAATTACCAGCTGTAATAAATTTCTACAATTTCCGCACAATGTCAGTGTTCCTTGCACGGGGTGTGCTACGTAAGCTATTACTATGTCAATATGAGCTTAACTTGTCCTACTTGCATATCTCCTGCGACAGGTGTAATGTTAAATCATCATAATCTCCTCGGTGTGAAGTAAGTAATTGCATCAATGTAAAGTAGGTATTTGTGTCATTTTCCCTTGCTGTTTCGCTAGACATAATGTCGTAAAATGAACAGATTAAACAAACTGAAGTGATTTTAAGAGGACTTTTTCATGTGTAATATTAAAGTGGATTTAAGTGAAAGCATTTTTGGCGTTTCAGCCTTCGTACTTTAATATCCAATGAAAAGAATGTAACTGAATCTTCACGAGTATTTTGTGGGAAACATCAATTATATTAATTGATGGTTAGGGACAGTTACAAATTAAGAAAATTATTCCTGATGTGGCGAGTTAAGTAACAAAATAACGGGTCCGCCATCTAACGTTTTTTTTTCAACTAGTGCTTATTTCGTGAATGGTAACACTTAGCTCATGTCTGATTTGACAGATAATTAGTTTTATCCTTTCGCTGAACGAATATGGTTGTGTATACGCTTGAACAACGCTGGGAAATATTGCGACATTACTTTGAAAATCATGGTACTGTTGCAGAATGTGTGACCTTCGATCGACTTACAGAAGATGCCGATTTTGCCAAAAAAAATCATCTTTTCAGATGAAGCTCATTTTGATCTTGGCGGGTATGTAAGCCAGCAAAATTGTCGCATTTGGGGCACAGAAAACCCGCACGCATACATTGAAAAGCCGATGCACCCAAAACTTGTCACTGTTTGGTGCGGATTTTGGTCCAGAAGCATAATTGGGCCATTTTTCTTCGAAAATGAGCAAGGAGTGGCCGTTACAGTCAATGGCGATCGCCATCGGGCCACGTTGAACGAATTTTTGTTCACAAAAATTGAATAGGAGGATATTGGCAACATTTGGTTTCAACAGGACGACGCTACGTGCCACACAGCCGAAGCTACACTCGATGTTTTGCGCCCTGTTTTTGAAGATCGCATTATCAGCCGCAGAGCTGATGTCGTTTGGCCAACTCGGAGCTGCGATTTGACACCGTTGGACTATTATTTGTAGGGTGCCCTCAAAGATAAGTGTTACGCTGACAAGCTAGAGACAACTGACGCTTTAAAGGACAATATTCGTGAAGTCATTGGTGAAATACAGCTGCACACAATCGATAATGTGCTTAAAAATTGGACCGATCGTGTAGGCTACTGCATGGCCAGCCGAGGCAGTCATTTGAATGAAATTATTTTCCATTTTTAACCCGAAAGATTGTACTTTCAAATAAAACAATTAATTTGAGAAAATATTCAGTAGTTTTTTTTTTTTTTTTTTAAAAAAAGTTATTTGGCGGACCCTTTATATATTTTCTGCCCGTATCATCGTGTGTGAATCAGCAAACCTGCAAAAAGGACGCATGACAGTGCGACGAACCGGATTTCATTATGCTCCCACAAAAAAGTTATTTTTAAAAACAGTCCCAGTATTTGCCTAGACCTCCTTAAATTTAATACGTTAAACCACGTCCACGTTTGTTACACAAATATAATTTCTCCATGGGTTTTATTCAATGACAGTATTATTATTTAAAGAACAATAATATGTGATTGTATATAAATATGTGTGTGGCCGTCAGTGGTGAAATGGGTAGTGTGCGCGCCTCTTGTACTTGAGATCCTGGCTTCGATCCCTGCTCTGATCACCTTAAAATTTCTTTCGATGGCGGTCACCTCGCATAGTGACGGCGACACTATCGATTATTTAGCCATTAAAATGCTTTTCAAAAATACCGTTCGGAACCGGTGTTAAACTGTAGGTCCCAATCAGTGCGTAGAAAACTAGAAAACGCACAGCTCACTGATTGTGAGAAGCTCTCCCCGATTCCTTCATGGGATGTAATGGGAAACCATTTATTTTTTGTGTGAATATGTTTGAAGTATCATATCCCAACTACAAAAGAGTCGTAACTCAAAATGGTCTGATTTTAATGTTTTTGCTTGTTCCACAATCCACTGAAAAAGTGGGTCTGTCCCATTTCAATAAAAGAATCCCATATGAATATGCCAATTGCCGAAAATTTGGATGAATTTTTTAACGAAGCAAAACGTTTTTAATGCCTCTACTGAAAATTTTTAAAAAGTTTAGTTAGGTTACTATATGTTTGCTGGTATTAAAACCACCAAAACATTGTGGTTTTTGATCTTCTTGACCTTGTTAGCATTCTTGTTAGCATTGTGGATCCGCCATAAATCCTTCCCAATAATAACACTGTGCGACACCAAAAAAAAAAAAATTATGGGGTTCTGTGAACGGCTTCTCGTAGAAAAGTCAAAGAAAAAATATACGTGTATCGGCGTCTTGCCAGATCTTTTCAGAATTTTTTTCAAACTTTCCGCCCCTCGGAACTTTTCTGCAACATATCGGCATGGAAAATTGTGTGTTCCTTATTTCCGAGGTACGAAATATGTTCAGAAGTTTTATACAAAATATACAGATAAACATTTTTGTGGAACAAATTAACCCTATAACTAACACGTGTAACCATAAATTTTTTTATTAAACTCGCAAAAAACTACTCCAAAATAACGGGGGGCGTGGTCAAAATGTTTTACAATAATTATCTCCATAACATTTTACTATATGTGTCCGAACACTCCAAAACACAAATCTTAGCCTAAGTGCTGGATAATAAGCAACAACTATCTGCCTTCTAAGGGTTAATAATGTATTTTGTCTTTATGCTGTTTCCATTTAAAAAAAAAAGTCCACAAAATATTATGAATTTGGTCATATTTCATCTTTTATCTAGCTTTGTTTTTTTGGAGCAGTATTTTGCGAGTTTTCAAAAAAAAAGTAAAAATTATGGTTATACGTGACAGTTAGAGGGTTAATTCGTTCCACAAAAATGTTTATTTAAATCTTTTCTATAAAACTTCTGAACATATTTTGTACATCAGAAGTAAGTAACGCACAATTTTACATGCCGATATATTGCGGGAAAGTTCCGAGGGGCGGAAACTTTGACCCGCCCTAAAAAAAATTCTGATCAGATGTGGCAAAACGCCGATACACGTGTATTTTTTTTAGACCTTTCTACCAGAATCATTTGACAGAACCCCATCATTTTGAAAAAATCTAATTTTTTCTCACAGTGTAATTACAAATACATTGTTGTCCAATCAAGACCAACATATCTCTGGCTGGCATGCCCCTAACAAACCAAATTATAGGCTGTCACGAGGGTTGAATTTTGTGTTTCGGGATTTGGCAACCCTAGTGTTGGAATCTGGCAACTGACAGCTCTATCGTAAAGTTGGACATTTTTGAGGTTATGCGTACTCAGAACACTTTGACATACGAGTGCTGTTTGTGTTGTTTACAGTAACTTAAAAGATTCATCTCGGCCCAAAAATTGAATTAAATCGTGAACATTTTCGTGCGATTATTTTTTACAACTTTCGACGTGGACTAACTCAGCAACAGTGCATGGATGAACTTAATTCAATTTCGAATTCAATTGCTCGAACTTATTTTGCAAGATCGTCATGTGACCCATCGTGAGATTGAGACAACCTCAGGCATTAGTGGGACCAGCATACATTCAATATTGCATAAACATTTAACTGTCAAAAAAATTGTTCGCGTTGGATCCCAAACAATTTGTCAATCGCTCAAAAAAAGGCTCGCGTCGATTGGTCGACAGAAATGCTCCAAAAATACGATCGCGGTGCTTCAAAACACGTCTATGACATCCTGACAGGTAATGAATCCTGGATTTACGCGTATGAGCCCGAAAGTAAACAGCTGTCAACTGTATGGGTGTTTCAAGTTGTTCGCGCCCGAAGCACTTCCAAGCAAATGGTCGCCTGCTTTTTCGGAAAGACCGGACCGGACATGCAATTATTGCATTCTTGTAGGTAATATATTCCGCAATACTTAAATGCAGTTGAAGTTAATGCTTGCAGACCGATCACTGGCTTAGCGACGGTGAGATATGGCGCTATAATTAAATGAAAGAACCCTCAAACCAACAACAATTGCATAATTTAAGAAATCAACGATGTACTTCTATGTTAAAGGAAGTTTTGGACATAGATTAATTACTGTGATGAAACCCATAGGGGAGTAGAACTTATGTTCATGGTAAGGGCAGACATACGTAGTTATGTATATATCTTAAATAGAAATCTAGCCACAGATCTTCATCAGCGGTTGTTTGTTTTCTTGTGTGTTTTGCTTGCGATATTTCTCGAACACTTGCATAGTGGAAAATTCTCAATTCAGATAAGAATTTCTCAATTCGTTTGCATTTAGTTTGGGGAATTTTTCAAAAGCAGCATTCAAAACTACCGCTGATTAAGATCTGTGGTTAGATCTGAAATATATAGCTATACGGTTTGCCATGAATCATGAGGATGTATTTGCAAAAACTTTTCCATTTCTAATAAACTATATCTCTATAACTAGAGATATAGTTTATTAAAAAAGAAAGTGTTTTTGCAAATACATCCTCATGGTTCCTATATATATCTCTATAACTAGAGATATAGTTTATTAAAAAAAGAAAGTGTTTTTGCAAATACATCCTCATGGTTCCTGGCAAACCGTATAGCTATGTATTTCAGATGTAGCCACAGATCTTAATCTGCGGTTGTTTGGAATGCTGCTTTTGAAAAATTGAATGGTCTTGGGCGTGAACAAAAAAATAATAAAATACCAATAAAACGGCCGAATAAATGAAAAAATTATCCCTTAAATAAAAATCTTAATAATGAATACCTCATATTTGGCTTCATTTGCAGGACCTTTTACAATGGCCACAATAACACTCAACCCTTCGACTACCATAATCTTTCTCCAGATGAGTGTTTCAGCAACATTACTAAGCAAGTAAAAACCAGTTTCGAGACAAAAGTCCAAATTATTTTTTTATCAAAACACCTGTAATGTAATACTAACAGTGTATTTATTTACAATTAACAATAAATAATTTCAAACACACTTCAAACAATTAATTGCCCCAATGAAACAAATTCATTGCAGCAGTGGAATAAATTCATTGCAAAAACGAAACTTATTCATTGCAGCAACGGAACGAATTCATTGCAGCAACGAAACAAATTCAAGACATCGTTTAAAAGTAAAGCAAGTAAATTATATTTTATGCTTGAAATATGTTTAAAAAAAATGTCTTCATTATGGGCTTTGACAATGAAGTGTTATTTTTTATAGTTTTTTTATTATATTTTTTTAATAACACTGGTAATAATAAGCGAAACCGGTTTTTATCCCTCGGTTTAACCGAAACCGGTTTCTCCAAAATTGGAATATTCGAAGACCACGAAAACCAACATTTTTAAAAACCTGGTCTTTTGAAAACATTACTAATTACTCGACAGTGTCACCGTCAGTAAAGGAGCCTACCGTCGTCGAAAGAAGTGTCATATCGTTAGAGAAGGGATCGAAAGCAGGTTCTCATGTACGAGAGTCGGTCACTCTAATCGTTGCACCACAGAAAATAAGGTAATGCGTCAAGTTCACCGATAATTCCATGATGTTAGATTCATACTGTTGTTCTATGGTACAAATGGTACAAATTTTGTTCCCTTTATTCGTTAGCCGGCGCCTACGGTAGAAGAGGACTGTGCACGCCAATTTGATGGGTTTCAGTTTCAATTTGATGGGTTCAGTGGTGGATCGATTTTTCTACGCATTGTTCTTTGTCTTACCCTCTAAAAGTACGAATTGATTAGAAGCAGATTCAGCCTGTAAAGCAAATGTACAATCTATTTTTATAAAAACCTGAACCAAGGCAAACCATTGTATTATACAAAATGTTGGCTGTTAATTCTGCATATAAAGGGTGTCTCAGTAAGATCTCACTTTTTCATTTTAAAATAACAACACGATTTTTATTTTTGAAATAGTTGTAATTTTTTTACTGGACTGTAGAGAATACATGTTTTGATTAAGTGTGGAATAAAATATCCGTCAAATGGTCTAATGGCTCTAATGAAAGGACGTTAACATTTTCATGAAATTTTCCATGAAATTTTCACAGAGATGTGGCTGTATCTCACCGATGACGCGCTGGATCTCCAATTTGAGCTGACGAACTGTTTCTGGTGTATTCACATAAAAAACCCAAACCCAACGCTTCACGAAACACCAAAGAAAGAAGTCACATAACGTTAAATCGCACGATTTTGGTGGCCAGTTGACATTAAAATTTTTTGAGATAATTTGTTCTGGAAATCGTTGCAGCAATAAATAAATTGTTTCATGCGCGGTGTGGCAGGTGACGCTCGTCTTGCTGAAACCACATGTCGTCTAGATCCATGCCGTTCACAGTCACTGCAATTTCGGCCTCATATATCCAAAATTAAGGCCCAATCACGCCTGACCAAAATCCGTACCAGACAGATGCTCGTTGTGGGAAGAGGATTTTCTAGGCCCCAAATTCAAAAAATTTTGTGTATTCACGAACCATTCAGATGGAAATGCGCTTCATTGGAGAATATGACTTTTTTGAAAAATTGCCATTGGCTTCACTTTGAAAGAATTGCCGGTGCTTGGCATGGTCTGCGGGTCTGAGATCCTCAGTAAGCTGAATTTTGTACGCATGAAAGTGGAGGTATTCTATCAAAATTAGCTGCGTAGTGCTTCGTGATATTTGAAGTTTGTGAGGACTATGCCGAATTGAAGATTTCGGCGATACTCTCGTTTACAGAAGCAACGTTTCCAAAAGACCGACCCACACAGGAGTCTCACAGTCTATTACCGATTTTTGATGTGTTAACATCTATAGGCGCGGGTAGGGCAATCTATAAAAGTGAACACATGCAAACAACACACAGCGTTAGCATCACATACACGGTTTTTGTAATAAGTATGATGGAATGGATGTAGCGGCAGCAAACAAAAAAGCAGATTGTCGTTCAGGTTTATTGTTAATTTCTTTTCAGGTGATTAGATATGTAAAATCATGTGGTAGTTTCGACGACACGTATGTATGCTCTAAGTGTAAATTTTCAGCTAGATATTTTTCTTCAATCTAGGGGTGACTGGGTTCTGGAGTCACATATGCATGACGAAATGTTCTGGTTTGAAGACAAATTTCTCGTTTTAATGATCTCGTTTTAATATTGTTGATGTATTAACATCTGTAGGCACGGGTAGGGCAATCTATCAAAGCGAACACATGCAAACCACACACAGCTTTAGCATCACATACGTGGTTGTTGTACAACAATAGCCTCTGCCTGAAAATATGTATAATGGTATTGATATAGCGGCAACGAACAAACAACCAGATCGTCGTCGCCAAAGAGTACTGAATAGTATAGAGAACTCATGGAACGAATTGTATGACTCAAAAGCACAGGCGTCATCTGGCGAATGATTCAAAACGTATTACTATCTTTTTGTCATAACTTGGTCCATTCATAATTGGGATGTGAAACATAGATGCCTTTTGAAATATTTATACTTTTTGTATTGTTTTATGTAATGACATTGTCGAAATAGTGCATTTATATTCAAATATACTATAACGAGAATAATGCTCGATTATGCTCTTTTACTCAGACTCTCTTAGTGAGAGCGGAAAAAGAGAGCAATAAGTTCTCTATTGCTATCCAATCCAATACTATCCAATCTCTATTGCTATCCTCGCTCTGTTTATGGCAAAACAAAAACAATTATTGCAGTGAGCTAAATATTGTTTTGTTTATTTTAACAATATTACATCTAATGTTAAAGCAGATGTAAGAAAAAAAATGCGCTAGCAAAATAGCCTTCAGCACAAAAACTATAATTTTTTTCCAATGTAACATTTAATAATGTGTTCATAAAAAACGAACAGGTACCGTGTAACAAAACGGTGTTAACATATCGCCCGTGAGTTCGAACACTCATTTATTTGTTTAACTACTTTTTGAATCGTTCACACATTAGGTGCACTTTCTCCACTTGAAATACTTCGAAGTTTGCGAGCTGTCTCACCATGACTTTCTAAATTTTTGTAATGGGTTTTCAAAATTATAACGCGCCGTTGTTTCACATAGCACTCGTTTTTAATAATCGGTATATACATATGTGACATCTTCCAAATTTTAGAGATGCCACTGGCACAAAAAAAAAAGAGAGTGTGCTTTAAGACCACACAACTGAAGTAAAACTTCTTTAGCTCCATCTACATGTTTATATATATGTTTGTATATGTCTATATGTATAATGTATACAGACATATAATAATTTTCTACAAATGTTTAAATTTAAATTCCGTTTCCATTGATAAATAAACATATTTGAGTTGAATTTTTATTTATTATTTGTTTTATTATTTTTAATCATTATTTATATTATTTTCATTATCGGATACATGAGTAGTTACTGTGGTTGATTGTAAGACTGAGACAATAGGCTTATGGTATGAAAAATATGATACATATGTTTTCGAATGAAAATTAGAAAGAAATCTAGAGAAAACTGCATCGATTGTTGTTCCATGTCGTGTGGTAGGCTCATTTCGGTTACTATTGATTTCAAGTTCTAATTTATCTCGAAGAAAGTTTATGAAGAGTTGTCCATCTTCGGATGCGAAATTAACATTGAAATCTCCTGCTAAAATGAGTGGCAACGTATGATAATTTTCTCCTAATTCTTCAGAGCCTACTCGACCGTAAATCATAAGTCTTTTATATATAAACTTTATAATGTTATTGACTGTGTTATTGGGCGAAATGTAAACAACTACCATTATGATGTTTGTTCCATCGTCCAAATCACAGTGAGCAGCAGATATATCACCAATTGATGACTGGCCAATATCGAGTTCAGTAATATGTCTTAATAAAATGTCCATGTTCGAAGTTACAATGTTTGAAGTATCATTTGATTTCTGATAAATTGCCACTCCTGCTGATCTAACATTTTTACGTTTAAATTTTGCAATACAATCAAAATTCGGGATGTCAACATTATCATCGTCATTTGACCAAGTTTCTGATAGAAACAAAATATTGCTTGAACCAATTGCGGGATCGCTCAAGTCCGCCACGTGTTTTCTGAGACTTTGGCAATTGAAAGTAACCATGGACAACTTTTTCCTGTCATGCATGAAATCAAGAATCGTTCTTCCTAATGTTGACAATGTATTCAACGATAATCGGCGAAATTCATCTTGTAAAGATATGACCGATGTATCATTTTTTCGACCATGATAAAATCTATTATCATTATCTTTTGGCACTATGTACAATCCTTCAATGCTGGTTACTCTTGATAGAGCAACATATAGTAGTGGCAGAGAATGAGTCCTTTGGTATTCATAAACCACTTCATTGAAGGTTCCACCTTGAGATTTGTGAATTGTCATGGCACATCCTGATACTAAAGGAAAATGATTTCGTTTTGCAATAACGAATATTCATGGCAATGGCAGATGTTCTGCAATGGCAGATGTTCTGCGTTCTATTGGGACGGCATGCTTATCAATACTATGTGTGGCAACGTATCCGGCAGCTTTTCGTCTAAGTTTTTTACCAATTTTTCCTGAATTGTCAAAAGTTAACCATACTCTTGTAGTTTCATTTTGTTGGTTTTGTTCGATATGTACTAGTTTACCAACTGCACCGTTTGCCAATCCATCTGATACATCGATGTTTGTGGTGATAATGTACGATTTGTATAGAACGAACACAATTTCGTACGGTAAACCGCCAGTATCGATAACTGCCATTTTGTGTAATTTCTGTTTGACAAAAGCTTCCTGTTCAGTATTTTGGCATCCCAAAAATAAATCTGTTGCTATTGATGCTATTTTACAATTTTTTGTTTTTTTGTTTTAATCGTCAAACTCTACTCTTCACCTCCCTTGTCATGATTTACGTTGCATACTTTTGGGGAACTTCGTAACAGCTTCCGCTACATTACAAACTTCCGGTTCCGTTGCATTAAAAAATGTTTACCCCTCCGTATAGAAGTTTTACTTCAAAAAAATTACACTAAATTTTAAAAGTGCTATCTTACTGAGACTTCAGTAGATTGCAATACGGTTTCAACGGATTAGAATGAAGAAAGTAGGAGTGAAGAGGGGCCCGTTTTTAGGATAAAAAGACGAATTCAAAATTATTTTTGGCATAAGAATCCAATGAACCAATCGACATGAACATAGTGTACTAATTTTTATCCATCTAACCAAGGGGACCGCAGAACAACAATTTTAGAGGTTAGAAGCAACAAAACTTCAGGCTCCGATGGAATCATCAGGCTCCGTTTAGAGCCGGCGCTCAGTGGTTCGGAAACGATTTCAGCCGTAAATCTTTACAGATGACAATGAAACTTTGTCAGTGACTATTATTTGCCAATAATGAGTTTGGGATAGAAAATGGACGTTTTGACCACGCCCCTTCAGGTACCTCCCATACAAATCGACACATTTAGCAAAAAATCATATTTCATTCAAACCTTTCTTCTGGTAGATGTGATTAGCTTCAACCCTCACACTGGTTAATAATCTGTAAATGCCTACTTAACTGGAGGAAATGGGCCAGATTGTCACGCCCATTCTGGTACCTCCCATACAAAACAGGGTGTTCGACCGGATTGTCAATCCGATAAATCGCGTGAAACACTTCAGACCTTAATGAAATTAGGTACAAGGCTTCATGTTATCAAAACCTAATCACCGATTAAAACAACGGTGATTTGGCGACGCCCATTGTGGTACCTCCCATACAAAAATTGTTTGGGCGTCTAGTTGTTCGGCATGAGAAGTCCCGCCAAGCCAAACCAATCTTTATGAAAATTTGCACTAGTCAGTATTTAGCCAAATAAAGCTCTCCTGTAGAAAATGAGCTGTTTTGCCACACTCATTCTGGTACCTCCCATAGAAAAGTTGGACGGATGACCGGTTGATCCACACGATAATTCTCATAAACAACAACCGATCTTAATAAAATTCGGTACTAGGCAATATTTTGCTGAAAGCTACTGTGTAACTAATAACTGCCTATTTTGCCATGCCCAGTTTCGTACATCCCATACAAAAGTTGGGCGTATTTGGGGTTTGCCGACTCGATATCTCCCATAAATCATAACCGATCTTAATAAAATTTGGTACTGATCAAAATGTTGGCAACAAGTTGCCGTGCCCATTTTTGTACCTCGCATATAAATATTGGGAGGAAAACTAACTAATTTGGGTATTCAATAATATTTAGCGCAATGTCGTCAATCTACTGTTGAATATGATTACTTTTGAGTATGGGCGTTTTTACCAGAACTCCCACGCAATGGATGAGGTATGGTATGGTGAGGGTATGATTAAGTCGGTTCACCCGACTTAAACTTATGTATTGGTTTGGTCTTTTATCACGTAGTGGTGTCCGCATATGGTTATATTTCCATGACTAAAAAAATTACACACAATGATGCTTTAACTCAAAGTTCAAGGTGTCTGCTGCATTTCTTCTTTTTTACTTCTATAGGGGGGAGATCGTTGAGAACAATTCGTTTTGGTAACTTAAGAGCTGTTCATAGATATAGTCTGCTTAGTCAAAAGTACATAAACATAATATATTTTAATTTGACAAGCTCGGATCACAACATAGCAAATTCAATCAGTTTTCATGCAATCATCTGGAGAATATACATCTTGGACGCAATTAACGGTTCAACCAGAAAGGAAAGTCTGTGGAAATTCGAGCCGTGGGCCGCCTCCGCCTACCCTTTTTTCCTGGCAGCGCAGTTGTCGATTGGCAAGCTCCGGAGAACAATGAATAAAGTGCGTCAAACAAATCTTTAATATAATTTAGACGAGATGTTCAGCGTGTTTTTGTTACACCGCTTATAAATCGCTTGTTCTGTATGAAGCACTAAGCGAAGACTTAGCAGTACGAATAATTTTCGCTAAGTGTATAATTTTTTTAAGACATCTTTTACCATATTCAACCCTTTTGCAGTTTTTTGAATAATACCAATGATGGCTAAATAGCCGTTTTGTTTAAAACTTCGCAAGCGATAAGCGCTTGTGTGGAACCAAAACACGACGGTTGTGCAGAAATAGGATGCTATCGACCTAATTGTATAGAAAATTAAAAAAAAAAATTGTTGCCTGTAAAGTCGGTTTTACGGGCGAAGAATTTACGTGACAACGTCTTTTTCTCGGTAGAATATTTATTGATATGAATATAATTAAATTGCACAATAGGAGTGCAATGAACTCACTTGCCCAATGAGTGTTAGAACTCACGGGCGATGTTTTAACATTTATTGAAACTTATGGTTTAGGAAAATAGAAGTAATTTCAACACCATCTAGGTACCTGTGCGATTTCTATGAACACATTATCAAATGTGACATTATAAACAATAAACATATCCTTTATTATAAAATATAAACATTTCTTTTATTATAAAAAATAAACATTTCTTTTATTAAAAACAAAAGAAAATAATTTACTAACCAAAAAGTATTTCAATTCATCATATTCGCATATCGTTTTTAAAGCCGACCGCAGCTCTCTGTTTCGTTTTGGCTACCTAATTCATATGAAAATTTCTACACACAAACATACACTACACATATCATAAAGCCAAAAAACAAAAAACAAAAAAAAACAAAAAATAATACCTTATCCAATGCAGACTGATCTAAATCAATATTCATACACACGCACATATATACGCACATACATACTTGCTCAGTCGTCATATATATGATGTGCCAAAAAACAAAAACACTCACACCACCGACCAACAGCCACTAGAAGCCAGCAAAGCAAATCGTTTCTGGCACACAAGTAAACACATTGCGTTTACTTGTGTTCGGTGACTCATCGTAACGTTACCGGGCGTTACACTTTTTCATAAGTGACTCCCAGCCGCAACCTAATTTAAGACGTTGTCACGTCAAAATAACCATTGCGGTTTCCAAAAATTCATCAAAATAATGTAAAAAAATCGTGAATTCAATGATGACGAACAAATTACAAAAATTCAATGAGTGTTCGAACTCACGGGCGATGTGTTAACACCTTTTTGTTACACGGTACCTGTTCGATTTCTATGAACACATTAGTAAATGTTACATGGGAAAATAAAAAACAACGTTCAATCATATAATGACGTTACATTTAAATAATATTAATACTTACAATTATTTAAAGACAAGTGCAAGCACATGTATCATTATTTTCATGCTTAATACTTTTCGTTTTATTTCCACAATAAAACAAAGAGAATGGAAAGCAACAGACACATGAACATACATACATTGTTATGTTCGTACCAGGGTAAAATAAGTAAGGTAAGCGCAGTAGGAATTGTTACAACAATCACAGGCATTTTGTTTTTGTTTGTTGTCCATAATCTCTCAAATTTTCTACATGTATCTACTGCTAAACTAAACAAAAAGGTTCAAAACAAAATACATGTGCATTTGACGTAAGAGAAACACCTAAGCAAGAAAAATGTTCAAATCAGCTGTTCTAACGAGTTTACCTTACTTATTTTACCATTGTTCGTACATACGTTACACAAGTTCACAAAATGTTCGCTGCTCTCTTACTATCTCATTTTTATATCACCACGTCATTATTCTCTTTGCTCTGAGAGTCCTCCGCACCCACACAACAAAACAATTCGCTGCTGCTACATCAGTGTGTGTTTTTTTTCCGCAGTCTGACAATCTGTGTTTTGCAGTCGGACAAATCTGTGTTCTATACACTATATAGGGTTATCCATTGTGCGGTTTCAAAAGTAAACGGAAATAAAAGACATATACAATATTTTTGTTCATGATGTTTCTTCTTTAGTATAAAGTTTGAACGTTGACATTATATGTGAAACACTACATCATTTAAATGACCACCACGCGAAGTGTTGCAAGCATTGATTTTTTGAGGTAATTTTCGACCACTTTTTGACACATATTGGGCGGTATCTCAGCCATAACTTGACGAATGATGGTTCTTAAGTGCTCAAGAGTTAAAGGTTTATCTGCATAAACACGGTCTTTCGCGTAGCACCACAAAAAAAAGTCTAATGGTGTCAAATCGCATGATCTTGGTGGCCAGTTGATATCGCCACGGCGAGAAATTACGCGGCCAGGAAATGTCTCTTGCAATACAGCCATATTCCCTAGAGTTGTGTGGCATATGGCACCGTCTTGTTGAAACCTCATATTCTCCAAGTAGTATTCTTCAATAGCAGGCAATAAAAGTCGGTTTTCATATGACCATAACGCTCCGAAATGACGGTCGTTCCATCGTCGTTTTCGAAGAAGTAAGGTCCAATCACACCTTCGGACCAAAGAGCTCACCAAACAGTGACTTTTTCTGGATGTATTTGCTTCTCTTCAATTATTTGAGGATTCTCAGAAACCCAAATACGACTATTTTGTTTATTAACATACCCACCGAGTGAGAAATGTGCTTCATCGCTGAAGAAAATTTTGTTCGAAAAATCGCCGTCCACCGCCTGTTGTTCAAGCACCCATTCCACGTATCTACGACGTTGTGAATGGTCAGCTGACTTCAGTTGTTGTGTGAGCTGGATTTTATATGGATGTAGGTGTAGATCCAAATGAAAAATATGCCATAATGTGCTGTAAGACAGTCCTAATTCCTGAGAACGACGAGGAATCGACACATTCGGGTCTTCGGCAACACTTTCACTTATAGCAGCGATATTTTCAGCGGAACGAGCAAAACGATGATGCACAGGCTCTTCAGATTTCTGCACAATTTTGCCAATTGCTTGCGTAGTTGGACGATTATGTAACCCATAATCTCCTCTTAAAGCACGATATGCGGTTTTAATAATTTTTATGCGTTGTGTGATAGTTAAGCGATCCATTTCCGTCAATGTCAGACTTTCAACTGAAAAGCAAAAAAAAAAATTGGTTTAACAACTTAGTTTGACAGATGTCGAATTCCAGCCCTATACTTTCGAAACCACGAAATGGGTAACCCTTTATCATTTAGGGGTATGAAAAATAGATTTTGGCCGATTCTGAGACCTACCCGATAGCCGTTTCGGAGGAGTTTAATGGCAAACAATGTATGATCGCTGTCGGACAATCTGTGCGATCGCAGTCTGACAATCTGTGTGACCGCAGTCGGACACATTCACTTTGTGAATATAGGCTGTACCCGCGTGTAAAGATGTTAGCACATCAAAAAAAAAAAAAAAACGATAATCTAAGGAAACCATCATTGCATCAATGGAATTTTACTAATTGAAGAATGGTTGGTTTTTTGTTGGAAATACCAGACAATTCAGTTAAGAACACACGGCGCTATGAATATGGGCCCCAGGAAAATGCACCCCAAAGTAAAAAATGAAAATGGGCCCCAAATTTGTAACATGGTTTTGTCGTGGGCTGAGGTAGGCTCAGTCATGTCCAGAGTTCTTCGTTAGGAACCACCAAACCTTTCGAAATAAGAACAGAATAATTTGCCCTATTCGGGGGTTCAAATTCAGATTCTTTATTGATCTTTAACTTACAATATAATTCAAATTTACAGAAATAACATCAACTGCTTCATTCAGTGGGAACACTCCCGTTAGCTTGAAATCACACGTCTTGATTGATAACAGTCTTCCGGGGGCCACTTATCTTGGCTTAGCACTCTTCTGGGACAGGCTGGTTCATTCGCTGCGTAGCTCGGTATCGGATATGCGGAATGCTGGCTCGGTCTGTGCTTCGAATGTCCGGTGGAAACGGTTCGGTATCGGTTATCGTTGGGTGAGTTACATCGGAACAGTGAGCCGAAGCCCCTGTGGGAACAGTGAGCCGAAGCCCCTGTGTAGGAACAGTGAGCCGAAGCCCCTGTGTAGGAACAGTGAGCCGAAGCCCCTGTGTAGGAACAGTGAGCCGAAGCCCCTGTGTAGGAACAGTGAGCCGAAGCCCCTGTGTAGGAACAGTGAGCCGAAGCCCCTGTGTAGGAACAGTGAGCCGAAACTCCTGTGTAGGAACAGTGAGCCGAAGCTCCTGTGTAGGAATAGTGAGCCGAAACTCCTGTGTAGGAACAGTGAGCCGAAGCCCCTGTGTAGGAACAGTGAGCCGGAGCCCCTGTGTAGGAACAGTGAGCCAAAGCCCCTGTGTAGGAACAGTGAGCCGAAACTCCTGTGTAGGAACAGTGAGCCGGAGCCCCTGTGTAGGAACAGTGAGCCAAAGCCCCTGTGTAGGAACAGTGAGCCGAAACTCCTGTGTAGGAACAGTGAGCCGAAACTCCTGTGTAGGAACAGTGAGGCGAAACTCCTGTGTAGGAACAGTGAGCCGAAACTCCTGTGTAGGAACAGTGGGCCGAAACTCCTGTGTAGGAACAGTGAGCCGAGACTCCTGTGTAGGAACAGTGAGCCGAAGCCCCTGTGTAGGAACAGTGAGCCGAAGCCCCTGTGTAGGAACAGTGAGCCGAAGCCCCTGTGTAGGAACAGTGAGCCGAAGCCCCTGTGTAGGAACAGTGAGCCGAAACTCCTGTGTAGGAACAGTGAGCCGAAGCTCCTGTGTAGGAATAGTGAGCCGAAACTCCTGTGTAGGAACAGTGAGCCGAAGCCCCTGTGTAGGAACAGTGAGCCGGAGCCCCTGTGTAGGAACAGTGAGCCAAAGCCCCTGTGTAGGAACAGTGAGCCGAGACTCCTGTGTAGGAACAGTGAGCCAAAACTCCTGTGTAGGAACAGTGAGCCGAAGCCCCTGTGTAGGAACAGTGAGCCGAAACTCCTGTGTAGGAACAGTGAGCCGAAACTCCTGTGTAGGAACAGTGAGGCGAAACTCCTGTGTAGGAACAGTGAGCCGAAGCCCCGGTGTAGGAACAGTGGGCCGAAACTCCTGTGTAGGAACAGTGAGCCGAGACTCCTGTGTAGGAACAGTGAGCCGAAACTCCTGTGTAGGAACAGTGAGCCGAAACTCCTGTGTAGGAACAGTGGGCCGAAACTCCTGTGTAGGAACAGTGAGCCGAGACTCCTGTGTAGGAACAGTGAGCCAAAACTCCTGTGTAGGAACAGTGAGCCGAAGCCCCTGTGTAGGAACAGTGAGCCGAAACTCCTGTGTAGGAACAGTGAGCCGAAGCTCCTGTGTAGGAACAGTGAGCCGAAGCTCCTGTGTAGGAACAGTGAGCCGAAACTCCTGTGTAGGAACAGTGAGCCGAAACTCCTGTGTAGGAACAGTGAGCCGAAACTCCTGTGTAGCAAATGTATTATCACCGTCTTTACTAAAGAACGGATCCCAAAATGTGCTCCTGTCCTTTGCAGAACTAGAGCCCCAGGCAAAATGCTATAATCTTGTCTGGTTGTTCGCTCGGAGGCGACCTCGAGTCTAGTTTACCTTAAAACTAAGTACCCTCGTTGTAATGACCCCATTTATAGAAGTGAAAATGAGCCCCAAAAAATTAACCAGGGCCCCAAACTAAAAATGAAAACGAGCCCCAAACTATTTTGGGGCTCATATTCATTTTAAGGTTGCGATACGATGAAGTGTATGAAAGTGGGCCCCAAAATGTGAAAACGGGCCCCAATTTTTTTTTTGTTTGTTTTGTTGATGAACTTGTTTTGTCTGAAGAATTATTGAAGAATTAGGTCGGCTCACTTAAATATAAAAGAATTGAATTTTTTTTAATTTTTTTTATATGCTTGGAAGTAGTATTGAAATTGAAAATAAAGATTTGTATAAGGACAAACAAACTCACACACCGTTGAAGAAGAGAGCCCAGATGAAGAGCATTTACCTGAAATTGGAAATGATCATTTTTGTGTTATTTGTAAAGTTCGATATCCGAACATTGTATTGCTTCCATGCAAGCATTTGATATTATGTGACGAGTGTCACCTTAAAGTGCAAGCTGGTGCTGTCGCTGACAACTTAAATGCCTACAACTGTCCCTGCTGCCGTGCAAAGGTTGTAGATACACTTCAAATATATTCTTAAATACATATGTACAAATACATTTCAAAATATGAAAGCAAACTGAATTTGATAAATGAATAATAATAAATACTAACCAACTAACAGGTAAATAAAACTGAATTCAAAAAAGAAAATATTCGATTTTTTTAGATCATGCAAGTTTATAAAAGTTTATCAAAAAAAATTAAAATGAACCCCAAAATGTGAAGTAAGGCCCCACCAATATATGATAATGGGCCCCAAAAATTATTTGGGGCCCTTTTTCATTTTCTTGTGAAAAAACGAAACACGACCCCAAAATGGGAAAATAGGCCCCAAAATTTCGTGTTGTTGTTTTCCATACATTTTTTTGGGGCCCAATTTCATTTTTTTTTGGTTCCCATTTTCCTGGGGCCCATATTCATACCACCAGCACACACACTGGCTTGACTAGTTTCGAACTCCGTGACAAGTTCATCAACAGATGCCTAACTACTGTGCATGAATTGATACCATCGGATGATCATCAATCGTATATATGCAAACTCAATTATGCAGTTAAAAATAAATGGTTTCCCATTACATCGCACGAAGGGACAGGGGAGGGTTTCTCACAATCACTGAGCTGTGCGCCTTTCAGTTTTCACTCACTGATTGGGACCTACAGTTTTACACCGACTCCGAACAGTATTTAGAGAAGCTTTTTCATGGCTAAATACTCGATAGTGTCGCCGTCATTATGCGAGGTGACCGACGCCGAGAGAAATTTTAAGGTGGTCAGAGCAGGGTTCGAACCCAGGATCTCATTTACAGACACTCATTCCAGTGAGTGTGCTTAACTGAACTGTCTATTATTTCCAACAAAAACCAACCATTTTTCAATTAAGATAATGTTCCTGACTTGTAAGCTTGTAGTATGAATTTCTCAAACATTAACAAGAAATTTTACATCAATTTAATATGGAACTATTGAGGAATCTTTGCATTGTGTGGATGATTAATTATTTTCTCAGTGCACTAAGCAGTGAATAACATGAAATCACTCAAGGCATAGTAATAGTATCATTAGTGAGAACGTCAGCAGCAGTAGAGAAGTAAAGGGGGTTTCAACAGAGACGCTACAAAAGTAAATCGATAGGGACAGCAAACGATGCCATATTTTTTCCCGCTCTTTTGACATTTCTCTTCAGTAAGGTTTGCCATTTCATCAGATACATATACGCGACAACAACAAGTCGAAATTATTAAAATTTACTACCGAAATTTAGAGTCAGTGGCTTCAACTTTAAGAGGTCAACTTTAAGAGGCCTCAACAATCAGCGATGAGGCTCATTTCTGGCTGAATGGCTTCGTCAATAAGCAAAATATGCGTTATTGGTCAGACAGCAATCCACACGTAATCCATAAGTCATCATTGCATCCCGAAAAAATTACGGTTTGGTGCGGTTTATCGGCCGGCGGCGTCATTGGGTACTTCTTCCGTGATGATCAAGACCGGCACATTACTGTGAATGCGAATCGCTACCGTTCAATAATAACCGAATATTTTTGGCCCCAATTTGATAATATGGACTTGGAGGACATTTGTTTCCAACAGGGCGGCGCCACAAGCCACACAGCGAATGCCACAATCAATTTATTGGAAACCAAGTTTGGTGAACGTGTTATCTCTCGATTCGCCGCCTCGGTCGTGCGATTTGACGCCGTTAGATTATTTCCTGTGGGCTTACGTCAAGTCTATGGTCTATGCCAACAATCCAGCGACGATTGATGAACTTCGTACGAATATCGAACGTGAAATTGCAGCAGTATCGGCCGATGATTGCTTGAAAACCGTCGAAAATTGGGTTCAGCGTCTGGACTTCTGCAAGCGTGCCCGTGGTAGCCATGCAAAAGAAGTCGAGTTCCAGACATAATGGCATCGAACGAACTTTCACAGGAATAAAGAATTTCATTGGTATCTAAAACCGGTTTTGTTTTATTTAAAAAAATCTTTTGCAGCGCTCTTATTGAAAACCCCTTTATTTATTTCATATTTCTAGATAGGAGATATATTAGTGCAGTCGTATTTTAAATGGATTTCATTAAAACCACTTTTTCCAATTTATTATTTTAAGTGGATATAACGAATACTTTTCTGCTGTAAAAATATTTACAGAACAGAGCTTTCAAGCCACCCTAATGTGTATGCTATGTCAACTATAGAACTTTGCACAGTCTTGTGTGAATATTTTAACATATTTTTGAGAATCTCTTGAAACTTGCATATGTTACAGTGTTATACTTTATTTGCATTTCTATGGTTTTGGCAGAGAGGACACTAAGACCATTCATATTTGCAGGTGCTACAAAAGCGTTTATAAGAGTTTGGGTAAAGAATATTTTCGACTTCAAAATTGTGCTAATTATTCAAATCTTATTTTGTACATTGTAACAATATGAAATCCAGTATGATGACAGTGCAATAATGTCAAGAGGAGGAAGCATTAATACACAATAATTTGCTACTAAATGTAGTATAAAGGCACACATACGTATATGTATGGTGTCGTACTTTATATGGATTTTCAGCTGCTGGATTTTCATCGTTTTATCTCTAGCTGTTCAACAAAAGAAGTTAGTTATCAATTACGGTCATTAATTCGTAGAAGAATATTTTTCGATTTCCTTTGAGCTACACAGGTAAGCGTTTTTTGTGCAGTTAGAAAAAATGTAAACAATCGGCACCAGAATTCGAACTCACGATGACAGGCCATCGTTTCGAAGTTTGTGAGACTTCTCATCAGCGCATTAGCACCCTGGGCCGGTGACCGTCTTTTTCACATTGTAACTAATTGCAGTTGTCGTAGTCGGGCTTTCGCTCCTCTTCCTATATCTCGTGTGAACGGCTTTATTCCATTACAAACACGTTTTTCTTTCTTACTTACAGGCACTTGTGCTGTGTTTCTTTTTTTTTCTTTTGAATGTAATCTATTTATGGAACTTAAAAAAAAAAAGATGTCCCATAACATCCCATGAAGGGATTGGGGAGAGCTTCTCACAATCAGTGAGATCTGCGCTTTCTAGTTTTTACACTCACTGATTGTGACCTAGAGTTTTACACCGGTTCCGAACGGAATTTTGAAAAGCATTTTCATTGCTAAATACTCGATAGTGTCGACATCACTAAGCGAGGTGACCGTCGTCGAAAGAAATGTAAGGTGGTCTGAGCAGGGATCAAACCCACGTTCTCATGTACAAGAGCCGCGCACACTAACCATTGCACCACCGATGGAACATAACTATTTATATTTTTGTTACGACCAATTTCACCAAACTAAGCTAAAGCTAACTGATAGTTGAAAATTATAAATTCCATTCAAACTGACAGCTAACCTTATTCGTTAGCTCTAACTGAAGGATAACTCGACATATTGAAATCGGCCGTTAGTGTTCTACGTTTTATGGTCGCACTCAACCACATGATTTGTATTACTTATACATGTAATTCGATCTGAAATTATTTCTTAGATGAATATCTCCGAGGAAAAATCGGCCGATTTCAATGACACTTGGCCAAAACCCTAGGGATGTCCGAAAGATAATGCTACCTTAGAACCGAACGGAAAATCATAATTTCGACATACTGTTCGGAATTTTCGCTAAAATCAGCGCTTCTAACCCCCCGTAACTTTTCCAATTAAGTGACCCTATTGTCACAAATCCTCACTTGGAGTTTCCAAGAGGTTCCGAAAATCTTCCGTCCCATTTGCACAAACATTTATTTCAAGGAAAAGCATTTTCCGAGCCATTTTCCATGTACTCGGAAATCAATAACCCAAATGAACTACTTTTTGTCTACAATTCCCTAAAAAATAATGAAAAGATCATCTTTTCTTTTTAAAATATGTCCTAGGATAGCAAGACGCGGAACTATTGCATTGACTCTGTTGTGTGTTGAACATTTACCCTTAACTGTGCTGCCCTATCGAGCCATTTTTCACGGAAATTAAGGGGAGTTTTTACAAATGCTTTGTTTTTCTGACATCAGTGGATATTCCCCTACTCATCTGAGGTAAATACAAACTTTTTGACATAGTCGCTTTTCGGTTTCATGCTCGCGTTTTTCACAATCTGCAACACTGTGCGACGTGTCAGGATGAGCATATATATTAAAATTTTGACAACGCTTTTCTTCACGACGGCTATATAAATACTTTATCAAGCATATTTTTTCCTCCCAATTTTTTGACTTCATTATACCCTCATCATAGTATGGGTGTATATAACAATGTAACACATAGAAGGAACCAAATTATACCCTTAGTATCTTTGGACGAAATTCATTCATTCATTCACTGTCTGTCCTGGCTGACTTCCTGGTCAACACGATAACTGCTGTAAATCTTTACAGATGACAATGAAACTTTGTCAGTGATTATTATTTGCCAATATTGAGTTTGGGATTGAAAATTAACGTTTTGACCACGCCCCTTCAGGTACCTCCCATAAAAATCGACACATTTAGCACAAAATCATATTTCTTTCAAACCTTTCTTCTGGTAGATGTGATTAGCTTCAATTCTCAAACTGGTTAATAATCTGTAAATGCCTACTTAACTGGAGAAAATGGGCCAGATTGTCTCGCCCATTCTGGTACCTCCCATACAAAACAGGGTGTTCGACCGGATTGTCAATCCGATTAATCGCCTGAAACACTTCCAATCTTAATGAAATTAGGTATAAGGCTTCACGTTATCAAAAGCTAATCACCGATTAAAACAAAGGTGATTTTGCCACGCCCATTGTGGTACCTCCAATACAAAAGTTGTTTGGGCGTCTGGTTGTTCGACATGAGAAGTCCCGCAAAGCCAAACCAATATTTATGAAAATTTGTACAAGTCAGTATTTAGCCAAATAAAGCCCTCCTATAGAAACTGAGCTGTTTTGCAACACCCATTCTGGTACCTCCCATATAAAAGTTGGACGGATGACCGGTTGATCCACACGATAATTCTCATAAACAACAACCGATCTTAATAAAATTCGGTACTAGGCAATATTTTGCTGAAAGCTACTGTGTAACTAATAACTGCCTATTCTGCCATGCCCAGTTTCGTACATCCCATACAAAAGTTGGGCGTATTTGGGGTTTGCCGACTCGATATCTCCCATAAATCATAACCGATCTTAATAAAATTTGGTACTGATCAAAATGTTGGCAACAGGTTGCCGTGCCCATTTTTGTACCTCGCATATAAATATTGGGAGGGAAACTAACTAATTTCGGTATTCAATAATATTTAGCGCAATGTCGTCAATCTGCTGTTGAATATGGCCACTTATGAGTATGGGCGTTTGTTACCAGAACTGCCACGCAATTGATGAGGTACGGTATGGTGAGGGTATGATTAAGTCGGTTCACCCGACTGAAACTTATGTACTGGTTTTTAATTGTAATTAACATATTCTCTAGCAACCATGTATATACTAGAATCACACTTCAAACATTCATATGCTTGCAGGTCCCAAACACACTTGTATTTAAATGCAAACAGTAGAATGTTTACTGGCAAAGATGTGTGTTTTTAAGTCGATACATATGCGTTCTTCTTCCCAAACATTCACATTCTTACGTAGAAGCATTAGCGTGGTTCCCCCAAACCTCCATATACTTACGTGGAAGCATGTGTGTATTTCCTCCTAAACATAATAATATTTGGAAACGAATTATTCTTTAAATGCAATATATATATTAATTGTATCTATATAAACCGACAATTATAAATAATTAATACAAAAAATTAAAAGATTTAAAACGGACCTTTTGACCGTTACTTGCATTGAATGCATTATTTGTTTTTTTTATGAAATGGCAATCTGCTGCTCTTTTGGTTCTCCTTTCTTTGTTTTCTCTCACGGTTTTGTTTCAACCATTCGTTGGTTATCACTATACGTTAGTATGCAAACAATATGCTTAGTTCATGCAAGCAGTCGTGATTTATTTACTATTTACAAAATGTCCGTTGTTCCGATTATCTCAGTAAAGGCTCCACGCCAACATCAGGAACCATTTAACCGTCCGAGCCTTCGATTATTCTTTTTCCACTGATCAAGTCCTTTTTATATCCTCTGTCCCATGAACCATTGACGACGGAATACATGAAACTAAAACGCAATACATCAGCTAAAATAAGAAACACTGACTTCATCTAAAATGAACACGCACAGTCAGGAATAATTATGAATCACCCGACTGCGAGGATGATGCAAAAATATAGATACACACTTACAAGATATAGACTCTCAATGTCCCGCTTTTATTCTCTTGCTCTCAAGAGAGCATAAACAGTACAACAAACACAGTAGTATTTGTATCACAAACACATATATGTTGTGGTCTCAAACACATATCTTATAACATATTAGTCATTGAGTCTCAAACATGTAATATTAGGGCGTGTCGATTTTTATTTTTTTTCGATTTTTGTAAATGAGGGGGTCCAAAAGTATGCCTTTGGATGTGCTTTATTCTAATTTGAAAGGTTTTTGCTTTTTCATTAATATTAAGCTTGGTAAATTTGCGTTTGAAAAATAGGATATTGAAATTTCTGGAAAAAGTAAGAATTTGTATAACAACACAAAAAAAATTTTCTCAAATGAACTTAAACCATTTTATTTATATTTAGTTGTTTTTAGATCCTCGTCATATTCAAAGTTGTAATTTCGTTTTAAGGCTAAGAGATCATATTTTCTCCGGTTAGTGAAAAAAATGTAAATGCCGCGGGTGGGATTCGAACTCACATTCGCTGGACGATCGTTTCGATGTTTGTGAAGCATCATCTTCAGCAGCGTCTAGCCCGTTAAGCCACTGCGGTGTGTATTTACATCACCAACCGAAGACATATATTGATTGTGTGCAGAGCGATTGTTGTCGCTACTTACACACATTGCTTTCCTACTTACACGCATTTACATTTTTTTCACTAACCGGAGAAAATATGATCTCTTAGCCTTAAAAGGAAATTACAACTTTGAATATGACGAGGATTTGAAAACAACTAAATTTGGAACATATGGTAGGGCCAAACTAAAACAGAATGAGACAACTACAATTAGAATAGTTCGTTCTATAAATAGAACTTTCAAAACTTCTGCATCAGTGCGTGACAAAGTGTACACTCATGAGAAACGGGATGGATTCATCAGAGCTCAAGAAGCAAGCAGAACAATGATGTCTAGGAATGAATCGAAGCAAGATTTGATGAATATTGTCAGTTAAAGCTTTTAAAATTTGTTTAATGTCTTTTTGTATGTGTTTGTTATAAATAAAATGGTTTAAGTTCATTTGAGAATTTTTTTTGTGTTATTATATAAATTCTTACTTTTTCCAGAAATTTCAATATCCTTTTTTTCAAACGCAAATTTACCAAGCTTAATATTAATGAAAAAGCAAAAACCTTTCAAATTAGAATAAAGCACATCCAAAGGCATACTTTTGGACCCCCTCATTTACAAAAATGGGAAAAAAAATAAAAATCGACACGCCCTAATGTAATATTGAATAGCGAACACAATATGTTTGCACACAAGTATATTATATTTGCGACAAGCTTCAAACACAAGTTATATTTGCATCCAAACAACAAAAAACGACAGATTTTTGAGCGTGTATAAGTAACCTTGTAGTCGTTTAAAAAACGCAATCAGCTCTTCAATTCGACTATTTTCAAACCGGAAGGTTAGTTGCACCTGTAATGTTTTGATTTTATATATTATCTATGTTAACAAAAGTTTATTGCAGTTAATGCATTTTAATTTAAGAATTATGAAAGCGCTTGGATTTGGATTGACACGTATTTTAGAAATAATTTTGTATTATAAATTTTCACAATTCCGAAAATTTATACAAAATTGTCTAAGATTTATTGAAATTTATTTTCGTTTGAGTTTATATTATTCGATCTTTTGAGTTGTCATGTTCTTAATAATTGTTCGGTTCAAGATCAATAACTATTAGAAAGTACTTTTTCTATGAAAAAGTACATTTTAATAGAAATATTAAAAAGAAATATGTGAAATTGATCATTATGGTGGATGGTTCGGAATATAGCTATTTCAATGCCCACCAAGGCATATCATCAGCTCCCTTCTCCCCATAATGTGTGATGATATACCAAAATACTTGTGGAGAAGGGAGCTGAAGATATGCCTTTGTGAGTAAATGCCTTACTATTAAGGGCAACCTCGAATTACTATTAAGGGCAACCTCGAATGGGGTTTTGCGATACCACTTTCATGTACTTTCATAATATTTTTGTTTGGCTGCAGCTGGAAACTCACTCAGACACAGTGCAATTTTTCGGTGTATGAATACAGCTTTTAGGAATATCCTTATTAAACATCCAATAAACCTGCAACACTTTTGAGTCATCCTTAAATTTTCCGCACTTCGCATAAAACCGCCTACAATTGTTTTTTTTTACGGAGTAGGAATATTTTTTTGTTCAATTGACTTTTCACTCCATAATTTTCTACTGGCTTCTTAGCGCCACCTAATATACTTTATCTACCGTAACCAACACCCTTTTAACCTCAATCCACTCCAATAACAAACTTGACTAAAAACGTTTCGTGCTTCCACAGACAGCAGATAATTTTTTACCAATTTCCCCCTTACCTTGTTCTGCTTGGGGAATATCGTGCAATTTTGTTGCTTCGCAGATAGGCGCTGGATTTTGGTGTCATCCTTAGAAGAAAGGAGCCGTGAAAAAAGTGAAAATTGGCTGTGATATTGTTTACCTAATTAGCATAATTGGTTAAGCTCAAATGCTTTGGTGCTCACTTTTTATGGTTTGGAAGGGTGGAATGAATTTCTCATAATATACATTATTTATAAAGATATATTGCAGGGTAATACAAAAGTGGTTAGTCATTATAATATGTTCATTTATTTGAGGTAGTGTATTCAAAAAACCGGTTTTTCACAAACGTCTGTTTCCGCATTCTTCGAATCTTGCGATTTTGGGAAACCGGTGGTTATTCTGGCAAAATGGAAGACTAGGCGTTATATAAAAACCGTTTATTTATAATTTAGACTTTGCTTTTTGAGATCTGCTATCCTGTATATTGCCAAGAAAAAGTTTGTCAAACTACCATTCGCAACCGGTGTAAAACTGCTGGTCCCAATCAGAGTGTGGGATCCCCTGTGTGGGAAAGGCTCCCACTTTGCCTTCATGGGATGTAATGGGAAACTAAAGGGTGGGCCATGGAGATTTGGTATTTAATTTCGCTTTTAAAAAATATAATAGATAAAAGTCTAACGGTACGAGGGGGCCAATGGACTTCCGAGTTTCGGCTGATTAGTCGGTTTTCGAATAAAGTGATCAAAAGATCAATTGCAACGGTGGCTGTGTGGCTCATATCGCCGTCCCGTTGAAACCATACGTCGTCCATGTCATTCTTCTCAACTTTTGGGAGCAAAAATGAGCGTGGCCAGTAAGGCCGACCCAAATCATCGAAACGTACTGTTTCAAATTGGATTCAGCTCAAAATGTTCCTTTTGGTCCAAAAACATGAAAACTACCGGTCTTTGCTCTGTGAAAATGGAATTGGCCGTGCCTTGGACGGCCAATCGTTGTAGATATGCTATTATATGGGGAAAATATGGGTTTTCTTGAGAAAAAAATTCAATTGACACAATTAAAATTATTTGTCGTCTTCAATCATTGTGAAATCGAATTCTACGTGAAATAACATTTGCAGCAAGCTATTGCGGTCAAAAATCGAATGATAAATATGCAAAGTTGCAATCTTCGCTTAGAGCGCATGCATTTTTTCTCACATTTCGAAATATCGGTTGGTTTGCAGTTCTCTTGTGTATGTTTCTCTTTCACTCATAGCCCGTACATTCTCCGAGTTAGCGAAGTAAATGAGAGCGTTTGACGTTTGCGCTCTACGCTGGACATCTACGAGTGAAAGCTATTGGGTGAAACATACACGACAGAACTGTCATGTGGGAGAGAGAATCATTTGTTTTCATTCTTTTGTGTTCGTTTCGATTCGTTTATCAATCATTTGATTCATCTAGTACTGCGCCGCCCCTTGGTCATTGAGCAACCGTTGTGTTCTTTGTTAAATGCGTCGGCTGATAACACTGTGTGTAATTTTTTAAGTCATGGCAAAATAACCATATACGGACACCACTACGTGATAACAGACTAAAAAAAAAAGACCCGTGTTTCCCAATTTTTCCCAAAGTCATGCACTTTTTTTTATGGGCCGCCAAAGATTTGGGGCCTCGGTATCATTTTCGTAAAAATGTGATCATTTTCTCAGGCTCATATCTTGCAAACCGTTCAGAATTTCGATTTTCTCTCTGAGGCAAAGTTGTAGCTTGCGAACATATAAAATCAAAAAAACTTCACCTTCCAGATCAAAATCGCAAAAAACTTAAAAAAATTCGATTTTTTTTTTACCTTTTTTCCCGTGTTCAGGTCCATAGGTAGCAAACCGTTCAAAATTCAAGGAAACAATCAACTATTTACCTAAGATCTCAATAAACAAATTTCTAGAACATATAAACTTCCTAGAGATGATTCTTAGCACTGTTTAGGTAGCACGCAAAAGTGAAAAATTTGCCGAAAATTTTTTAATTTAATTTTTTTACCTTTTTCTCCTGTTCAGGTCCATAGGTAGCAAAAAATGAAATATGCCTGGCCAGAACCATGTGCATTCTTCAGTCTATGTTGTTGTATTTGTTCATCCACACTTCCTCTTGGCCTCCACGAGTTACATTGGAATTGATTCAGAGGTGAGCGTGAATCCCAATTACAAAGAAAACAAAAGAATTTTGGGAAGCCGCCCTTATCGATGATCCCTTGCAAAATGTTGATGACCTTCAAATCACAGCAAATCTTCCATTTATTTTCGTAATATTAGATTTTTTCCATTATATCTTTCAATGTTTCATAGCTTTCTTTCATGTTGATACCCATTGCTAGCAACAAGACTGCTTTCAAGCTTGAAACAGAACCATCAATAAATAATCTCCACTCACTAGCGATGTAGTTCATTCCCATTTTTACCACCAAAGCTTTTATATCGTTGCAGTAAGCGAACGAATTGTCATCATTTAGAGTGTAGAGCATCTGAAATTCAGCTTGTCGTTTGCGGTACGCCGTAGAGTTAACATTAGCATGTGTGAGTTTTCTTTGCTTTAAAAAAGCTGTCAAAAATATTGCAAGTCGCTGCGATAATCCCAATATGGCCACAATGAAATCCATTTCCATTTGTGTTATTAGTTGTGGTCCATCTCTTCCCTGTTGGGGCTCATAATCGGTATCAAATGGATCTTCATAAGTAACACCACTTGCTGTACTCATTGCTGTAAATTCTGTAGTACGATCTGGAGTTGGCGGTCTTGGTGATACAAAATTTTCAGGCGCAAGCACTGGTAGTGTGGCTGTTGCAGTTGCTTTATAAATTTTGTTCTTCTCAGAATGTCGATTTAGACGACATGTGTAATTTACGCATGCATAGCAACTGGTTGCATCATGATCACCTGGGCGATTAATCCAGTTTACCGGCTTACAATACTTCATAGTACCTCTGCCTCCACTCAACCATGAGATGCCATGAGATTGTTATAACATTGGCGACACACTGTATTAGGTGTGTAATTTTCACCGGTCAAGTCCACTTCGTCGAAAAACAATGTATATGCTCTTTTGAATTCACTAGTTAAAAGATTCTTTTCCTTCTAAAATCTTGTAGATGTTTTTTTTCTGGTTTGATGACCGCAAACGTAGCAAAACAAATCAATATTTTCACACTGCATATTGAAATTGTCGGTTGCCAATGTTGTGTGCGAATTATACTGTAGCACTTTCACTTTTTTTACTTTCACTTTCACTTTATAACTATCACCGCTGAGCTCTCGTTGACGTGGCGCTGTGTAATGCCTCGATGTGAGCGTCGTGTCGCTTTTATATTGTGTGCTGCGTCCCTTGTTGCGTGTGCTGAGCTTACTGCATTGCCTGTGCTGCTGCTGTCGGTGCATGATCGCGTGATACCTAAGCGCTACCTAAACGGTGTTAACCCTTGGACAAACACATGGTTCTGGCCATGCATATTTCATTTTTTGCTACCTATGGACCTGAACAGGAGAAAAAGGTAAAAAAAAATTAAATTAAAAAATTTTCGGCAAATTTTTCACTTTTGCGTGCTACCTAAACAGTGTTAAGAATCATCTCTAGGAAGTTTATATGTTCTAGAAATTTATTTATTGAGATCTTAGGTAAATAGTTGATTGTTTCCTTGAATTTTGAACGGTTTGCTACCTATGGACCTGAACACGGGAAAAAAGGTAAAAAAAAATCGAATTTTTTTTTAAGTTTTTTGCGATTTTGATCTGGAAGGTGAAGTTTTTTTGATTTTATATGTTCGCAATTTATGTTCTCTATGACAAGAGCTACAACTTTGCCTCAGAGAGTAAATCGAAATTCTGAACGGTTTGCAAGATATGAGCCTGAGAAAATGATCACATTTTTACGAAAATGATACCGAGGCCCCAAATCTTTGGCGGCCCATAAAAAAAAAAGTGCATGACTTTGGGAAAAATTGGGAGACACGGGTCTTTTTTTTTTAGTCTTTTATCACGTAGTGGTGTCCGTATATGGTTATTTTTTTTCGTGTTGCACTGTGTAATCAAACTAAAAATAAAATCACAAAGTCGACTGGAGCAACTCAAACACGTGCCGCCGAGGAAAATATACCACTTGTTGGGAGGATTTAAAATCAAATCGTTGGAGCAAAATTACCATCAAATCGACAAGTTCTCCAACTTTTCTTCTTTCATACGCGCATGTGTGGCTTGGCAACCAGAGAAAGTGGTGCGGGAATGGTTGTGAAAGAAGTGTCGATGTTTTGGGAAAAGGCTCGTCTACCAATAGATATGAAGCCCGCTGCATTGATGCCGTTGAAGCATTGTATGAAAAGTATAGAAACCTTCGCAAAAATCCAACGAGTACGTCGAAGAACCAAGTCGAGAGCGAAAAGAAATTCACTGAGGAATTGGAAAATTTGTTTGATAATGCCTCCGTAAACGCACCAATAAAAAATCAAGAAGATAGAGATTTTTTAATGATGCAACGGAAAGAGGGAGGCAAGGTTGCATGATCGCCGTCGATTCGAGATTGGTAGCGCAAGAACAACGGATGGCCGACCGCATCAAAAAAATCGAAGCAAGCAAAAGAAAACACGATGAAATGTCAAAACAAAGCGGTAAGAATTTGTATTTCATTTGAACGATCATAATAGCCGATTCAGATTATACTATTGATGTCTTCTTCTTCCTAAGGAAAATAAAAACTCATCTTTGGTACTTTTCTGCGGATTGCATGGGATTGGCCTTCTTTGAGCAAGAGATTTCGCTTGAAGACAAACGCAAAATGGTAAACCAACTTGCCGTCGACAGACCAGTCGTGAACTTTATCGATGGAAGAAAAGTGGCCGATCCACAAGAGTTGCTGTTATACAGCTAGAGCGACCTTGTGTCGAGTAATACGAAGAAATTGTTCAGTCGTATCGAAATACCGTTGGATTTTACGGAATCTGATCCATCGGAATGGTCAGACAATGAAGATTTTTCATGTAATCTTCGATTATTGCAAGAGCTTAATGGTTACGAACGATACAGACGAACGTGGAGTAAAATGTATGCAAGACTACAATAGAGTTTTGACGCTCGGTTCACAAAAGAATCAATTTCTCCTACAGGTAGTGGATGAGTACCGGAAGAAGTATCCGAAGTACACGATATCTTCTCTGATGAAATAAACCAACCGATATTTCGAAATGTGAGAAAAAAAATGCCTGTGCTCTAAGCGACATAAGTATTGCAGTTTGCGTATTTATCATTCAATAGCAATAGCTGACTGGAAAGGTTATTTCACGTAGAATTCGATTTCACAATGATTGAACACGACAAAATAATTTTAATTGTGTCAATTGCTTTTTTTTCAATAAAAGCCATATTTACCGCATATAATAGCATATCTACAAAGATCGGCCCTCCAAGGCACGGTCAATTTCATTTTGACAGACCAAAGACCGGTTGTTTTTATGTTTTTGGGCCAAAGGAACATTTTGAGCTGAATCCGTCTCAAAAAATGTGGTTTTTCAAGATCGTCCTACAGCTAGCGTCAGCCTTAATAGCTAGTGGGGCTCGCCATTCACGGTAACGGCGGTTCCTTGCTCATTTTCTAAGAAACATTGGCCTAAGATGCCGCCACGCCAAAACCCGCACGGGTAGTGGATTCATCGGCTTATCTTCGATGACATGTGGACTTTCCGACCCCCAAATGCCACAATTTTGTTTGTTAACGTAGCCCCCGAGATAATTTTTCGGTAAAAGTTCGCATCTTCAGCCAAGCGATCTCAAGCCCATTCAGCGAAACGAAAATGCATCGAGGCTTTAGTTCTTGGACGAATTGCACTCTATAAGCCTTCATACCGGGGTCGTTGTGCAAAATTCTTATCAAAGAATTGCGAGAAATCATCAATTGCTGCGAACGGAAGCGAGTTGATGTTGCTGCCCGTTCAAGCACACTTTCACCTGTAGCGGCAATATTTTTCACTGAACGCACTGGACGAGCACGTAGGAAGGACCCGTATTGACGAATTCGCTTCACAAATTGTTCCATACACTGCATTGATCGCACCCTATTTCTATCGAATTTATTTCGTAAATTTCATACACTTTAAGTTGAAGGCACACAACTTTGTAAGAAAGTTGTAATGTTTTCCAATTTTTATAAACTTCTAACCTTCAACTAATGAGCTGCCACTTCTTAAATGTCAAATTGGACATCTGCTTCAAAATAAGGGGGGGGGGGGGGGATTCGAATTCCAAAATTTTCATGGCCCACCCTTTATTTAATTATTATTTTATTCGACCTAGCTGTTCTCATATTTGACTCAAACAATTAAGCAAAATCAATGTTTGATAAATATTCCTTTGGACGTTTTGTACTCGTCGAAAAATCTGTCTGTTTTGTCTAACTAATCTAACTCGGTATTGGCAGATATTACTTCTAGTGTCTTGGACAACTTATTTCAGTAAATTTTTAGCGATATAATTCGTTGGCAAAACCTTTGTGTATGTCTGATGGGGTCAGAAATCTGTGTTTTAGGATCTGTGTTTTATATCAGTTGTGTAAAAACCGAAATAACTGGTTAATCGAATGAAATTAACCGGCGAATCTGGTTCTATGAAAGTAAAAATTTCTATATAACCGATTTTCTGGTAACCGGCTCAAATTCGGTTAACCGGTTTTGGATTTGAATACTCTAAATTGAAGACAAATAAACACAATATACTTTTTTTAGTAAATGGTGATTTATTCATATCTTGTATCAGCGATGTGCCTTTATATTGTCAACTCCAGTTTTCGGGAAAAAAGGGTCCTCATCAAAGAAATATATATTTACCCATTACATTACCCATGACCGTCGGTGGTGCAATGGGTAGTGTGCGCGCCTCGTGTACTTGAGATCCTGGGTTCGATCCCAGCTCTGACCACCTTAAAATTTCTTTCAAATGCGGTCACCTCGCATAGTGACGGCGACACTATCTAGTATTTAGCCATGAAAATGCTTCTCAAAAATACCGTCCGGAACCAGTGTAAAAGTGTTGGTCCCAATCAGTGAGTATAAACTAGAAAGCGCACAGCTCACTGGTTGTGAGAAGCTCTCCCCGATTCCTTCTAGGGATGTAATGGGAAACCATTTTTTTTAACCATTAAGCGATAGAGGACAGTCTCTCGCAGTCAGCGTTTTCAAGCTTCTACACTCACTGACTAGGAGCTAAAGTTATACTCCGGTTTTTTAGAATGTTTTTTATAAGTATTTTCGTGGATACCACCCTGAGGATTGTCTGAAGTAGCAAAGTTAATACACTTCATCGTTGGATATATTAAACAGTCAGTTGCTGAGATAAAGTTTCAAAACAAATCGAAACTGATAAAATAAATCATATTCGCTCTAATTAATATAGGAGTAATCTATACGTGAACTACTCCAAGGCATTGGTTGGTTGAAAAGGATGCAGGACGGCACGCTGTCTAGCCACTTAGGCTAAAGAAGCCCATTGTGATACCTGCAGTTTCGTATACAGCAACTATTGACTAGTCATCTACCCAATTTGCCCTTTCAATGAATTTGTCTATCAGACCTACAGGAATATCCTGTAGGGCTACGGTGCTAACTAAATGTGTTCCGAATATCCTACTCCTCAGTCCTGCCAGAGCAGGGCAATCCAAGGGAAGGTGTTTCGTCGTTTCCTCGTCCTCTTCCATGCAACATCTACAAAGAGTCCCGTAAGTGTCCCTATCAATGTTGATAACCTGCCTCTCGGCAAGTTAAGTAGTTGCCTAGTCCTCTTCCTGTCCACCTGTGGCCAGAGGACCCTGGTTTGTTTGCAAGTTGAAGAAAGTGTCCATTTGTCCTTGAACATAGTATGGGCCCACTGCCTGATCTGAAAACGGCAGGTAGAGATTGGCATAGTAACACCTTCTTTTGCCGGAAGAACCTGTGCCGTAGTACCCTCTCTACCTAACGCATCCGCTACGCAATTGCCCGGAATGTCGCTGTGTCCCGTTATGCAGATGAGCCTGATGTCGAAATACTCTGCCATCACCCTAAGTGATGAGTGGCATTCTTTCACCGTCAGGGACGTAGCAAACATGGCTTCCAGAGATTTTATGGCAGCTTGGCTGTCTGTGTAGATACATATTCTCGGGAGGGTTGTGACACTACTTTTCAGTAGTTCAGCAACCTCCAGTATGGCGGTAATTTTCGCCTGAAATTCATTACTGTGATCAGGCAGCTTGAAAGAGATATTTACACTTAGGTCCGGTGAATGGACCCCATAGCCTACTTGCTCGTCCAACTTTTATCCATCTGTGTAAAATCTGATACTACTGGTGTCTCCTTCCAGTGACTTTTCCCAGGTATTCCTGTTCGGAATAGAATCCCTTAGATTTGTCGCTGGTAGAAGGTAGGGGATACAGTAGTCCGTTTTTACGGGAATAGAGTTGATCCGGTGCAGCAATTCAGCGTGTCCGGAATGCACCGATATCATGACGCCACAATGTCTGATTCACACCCTTGATGTAGCGGCTGCCGATTCGGCCATGATATCAGGAGTACAGATGTTCAGTATAGCACTAAGTGCAGTACCGACGTCGTGCCCATGGCCCCACTAACGCTAATCAGTGCTGATCTTTGAATTTTCATCAAGGAATTCAGAATATATAGCTTCTGGAGGGACCTCCACCAAACTACGATGCCATAGAGAAGTATTGGTCTGACTATTTCCGTATAAATCCATATGGTGATCCTAGGCGACAGTCCCCAGCGCTTTCCTATCGCCCCTTTACAGCAGTCGGTTTCGAGACAGTTTTCTGTCGAGAATTATTCCCAGATACTTGACCTTTTCCGTCAACTTATACTGCACCCCATTAACTGACGGCAGTTCAAATGCGTGTATTTTATATATCCGGTAGATGCGGGCAGTACAAATATTAAAATATTTTGCATCAACCTGATATCCTGAATCAATCCTATTGACACAATAGTTGGTAAAAATAAGTAGATTAGTAACCATTTACCTATCACGACCATCACGACTCTTCCAATAACGCTGCTTAAGAATATCAAAATTTGCCATGACTTTCTGTCATAGTTCGGGCTGTAGATAATTGGTACATTACTCTGGAATCGGCTCGGGCTTATTAGCATATACCATACTTGTCACGTAGCCCCAGAAAAGGAAGTCCAATGGTATCAAATCGGATGATCTCGGCGGCCGTTGCACCGCGTTGTTTGGTGGGTAATACGTGCTGGGAAATTCGTTCGCAATGTGTGGGAAGCGGAACAGCCCAGTTGAAACCACATACTGTCCAAGTCAAAGTCATCTTCTTAGGTCATTAAAAGATTGTTTTCGTGTCACGATAACGATCACCGTAACAGCGTTACCGGGATAATTTTCAAAGAGCGCGGTGCAATGATTCCGCCAGCCCAAAAACCACATCAAACATTGACTCGTTGTGGGTGAATAGTTTGTTCTTGAATGACATGAGGTTATGCTGCAGTTGTGCTTCCTAACATGTAAATGTTCCTCAACGCTTATTATGACTTTTTTGGCAAATCAACATCAACTGCTTGCTGTTGAGGCTTCCAATTGGTAAATATATGACGAATCAAATAATCTCTAGGCTTCAGTTCCGGTGTCAATTGAATTTTGTAGGCATTTAAAAGAGCTATTTTTAGACAATTTTTAAACAAAAATTCTAATTATTTGTTATAAAAACACCTGCAATGTAATACTAACAGTGTATTTATGTACAATTGGCAATAAATAATTTCAAACACACTTCAAAACATTAATTGCACCAATGAACAAAGTTATTGTTGTAATGAAACAAATTCATCGCAACAATGACCCAAATTCGTTGCACCAACGTAACAAATTCAATGCTGTAATGAAACAATTCATTGCAGCAATGAAATAATTTCATTGCATGAACGATACTTGTTCATTGCAATAACGAACCCATTCATTGCAGTAATGAAACAGATTCAGTGCAGCATCGAAACAAATTCGTTGCGCTAACGACCCAAATTCATTACAGCAAGAACCTTACTTTCATCACAGTGACGAACAATTTGCTGTGGGAGAACACATTTCCATAGCGGGAATGAAACTATACCTCAGCTCACTTCGGAGGACAAATGTGGATAGGGTGATGAAGGTTTTCATTCCTGTGACGATGCTTTTTGTTCAGTGTAAGGTATGTAGACTTCCCTTATTTAACCAGGTCGATTAGTGGAAGACAGAATGAATGCTCAGATGCATGCACCTGTGGCCACGCCAGCTAAGGTAATGGAGGAGAAATAACATTGTTCGTGAAAACTTGTCTTCCCACATATTTACAATCCATTATAGCATCATCGTAACATGCGGTATCAGAGAAGATCGCACGTTGGACTGTAATTTCAGAGGCTATAAAGCTAAGAAAATAAATATGAGAATAGTTCACATATGAATATGTGGGCCAAGAATTCTAAAAACTCGTTTTAGCGGCCTTACAGTTTTAGCGAGCCTTCTTTTACAGTTCTCTTTGGAAGCCTCCGTTGTCACGGCTGCCAGAATGACTGCAAGAGCCAATTTGAAATAACAATAGAATTTGTAGGGTGGCCCCTGTGAATGTTTTATATGTCTGCTTAACGACCGGTATTCTACCTATTTTTACTGCTAGAAAACATGGACAACCCACAGCTTCAAATTTAATTATTTGTTTATTTGTTAACCCGTACAACAAGATCTAATGTCTTATAACTAAAGTACAGGGATGTATAAATCAAATTTTAAATTGTATATTAAATTATACTTAAAAAAAATAAAAAAGAAAAAAAAATTAAACAAAAATTAACAAAAAAAAAAAAAGTAAACATAAAAATAAAAATTTTGAAGGCAATTGGCGCACAAATTGACAAGAGCAATAATATTAGCAGTAGACGACAGAGGATGCCCACTCAAATAATGGGAGTTCGCTGCAGACGCATATGAGAGATAAGAGAGATTGGGATTTGCAAAACTCAGACAACGAATCAGATATAACTGCAGCAGCGACAATACACGCTGAAAAATAAGGGCTTTTCTGACATATTGTCCCAAACATGTTCTTCATTAACCATGTATATGTTTGGAAGACACTCGAAACAGTTATATGTTTGCAATACCCAAACTCACTTGTATTTAAATGTAAACAGTATCATGTTTACTGGCAAACGTGTATGCTTTTACGTGGAAACATATGCGTTCTTCATCCCAAACATCCATGTACTTACTTGGACTAAGTTGCCTGTTTCCCTGCATATTCTTACGTAGAAACATATGGGTATTTCCTTTCAAACATAATAATATTTAAAAAAGGAATTATTCTTTGATTTCAGTATATATGTATTATTTATTACAATTAATATTATAAATATAAATTCACATTTATAAGAATTAATTCCAAAAATTAAAATTTACAAATTTAATTTTTTTACGTTTACTTCTTACATAGAATGCATTATTGTCCTTTTCTTCATGAAATGGGAATCTGCTGTTATTTTGCTTCTCCTTCCTTTGCTGTCTCTCACGTTTTCGTTTTCAGAAGGTTTCAGATATGCGTTGATATAATATACAAATCTGGTCCATGTAAGCCAAGCGTGGCGTAATTACTTGTGTTTTTTTTATTACACTTATTTCACAAATAGTCCGCCGTTCCGATTTCCTCAGTAGAGGCTCGGACAGACGTTGTTTCCCTTTCCAATTTCTTTCCTCAAAATTGTTTCTCACTTTAGTAGCACACATACATATATACGAAACAAATACACAAAAACCAAAGCAACATTAAAAACTCTATAACCGCCTGAGCTTTCCCTAATTCTTATTTCGAGAGAGCATAAACAGTGCAACAAACACAGCTGTATTTGTGTCACAACCACAGACATATTTGGTTCGCAAAAACATATATTATATCACATTAATCATTGTGTCTCAAATATGTAGTAATATTAAATAGCAAACGCAATGTGTTTGGACACAAGTATGCTGTATTTGCGATAACCTCCAAACACTCTTTATGTTTGCATCCAAACAACAAAAAAAATTCAGATGTTTCAGCTTGTAGACGGTGCAGAATCTGCAGTATTTTTAACTATTTTTAGTTTTGTAGTCTGCTTACAAATAAATCTACTAATTTGCGGAAATTACCTTAGCTGTTTTAAACGTTAATAAAAATCTAGGGTGCTTAGTTAGTATTTTACGCGAAAGTCTAACTTATAGACACATCATTATTATCAAACTAAAGAGCAACGGAGATTATGTTCTTGAAGAAATAATTAATGTTGTATATTTACAGCAGTTCATGTTACTCTGGCAAATATGTGGAATACATTTCTAGTAAAAATGCTAAACACATATGTGTTATATACACAAGTGTCTGTTCTAAGAACCCGCCTTAATAATATGTTTTGTTTGTCATATTTATTTCACTTTGTATAGAAAATGTTATCATTGAGATCATAAATCATACTTGAACTTAATACAGAAGTAATTCCAAATGTTATTAAATAAAAGGTCATACAATATTGCGTGCGTCAAAAATACTAAACTTCTTCAAAATCAGTCTCACTACAATTCGTTGCATGTGATTGTGTATACGACTATACTGAACCTGAAATAAAGTCTTAATAAATAACAAGTGAATTATAAGTTTTGGTGCTTTAAGGAATATATATATATTAGCCTCAGTGTTAGGCAAAGCTAAAGAGTTTTTCAACAGAGACGCTACAAAAGTATATCGATAGGGACAGCAAACGACGCCATATTTTTTCCCGCTCTTTTGACATTTTTCTTCAGTAAGGTCTGCCATTTCATCATGGAAAGATATACGAGCCAACAACGAGTCGAAATTATTAAAATTTACTACCGAAATTTGGAGTCAGTGGCCTCAACTTCAGTGGCCTCAATCATCTTCAGCGATAAGGCTCATTTCTGGCTGAATGGCTTCGTCAATAAGCAAAATATGCGTTATTGGTCAGACGGCAATCCACTCGTAATCCGTGAGTCATCATTGCATCCCGAAAAAATTGCGGTTTGGTGCGGTTTATGGGCCGGCGGCGTCATTGGGCCGTACTTCTTCCGTGATGATCAAGACCGGCACATTACTGTGAATGCGAATCGCTACCGTTCAATGATAACCGAATATTTTTGGCCCCAATTGGATAATATGGACTTTGAGGACATGTGGTTCCAACAGGACGGCGCCAGAAGCCACGCAGTGAATGCCACAATCAATTTATTGGAAACGAAGTTTGGTGAACGTGTTATCTCACGAAATGGCCTAGGCGATTGGCCGCCTCGGTCGTGCCGTTAGATTATTTCCTGTGGGTCTACGTCAAGGCTATGGTCTATGCCAACAAGCCAGCGACGATTGATGAACTTCGTACGAATATCGAACGTGAAATTGCAGCAGTATCGGCCGATTTATGCTTGAAAACCGTCGAAAATTGGGTTCAGCGTTTGAACGTCTGCAAGCGTGCCCGTGGTGGCCATCCAAAAGAAATCGAGTTCCATACATAATGGCATCGAACGTACTTTCACAGGAATAAAGAATTTCTTTGGTGTCTAAAACCGGTTTTGTTTTATTTAAAAAAACTTTTGTAGCGCTCTTATTGAAAAACACGTTATTTGAAACAGTTGCTATAATTGTAAATTATAACTACAAACTGTGTTAATATAAACCAACTGGCCGTCTACGTTGTTCTCAAACCATCTTATGCTTTAACCTCTTACGCATTCCAGCCAACAGTCAGTGCCATTAAAATTATTATATACTTTTTAACAATGTATCGTCATGTTGGAAATAATTCATTAAAATGTTATGCACCAGTTCATATTTGTCTCGCATTATTTTTTATTATTTTGGTTGAAGAGCCAAAAGAAGTTTTAATGAATCTGCAAATTAAAATATTCGTCAGCTGGATTTTTTAATTTGTATATTATTGAAACACCTGTTGGTTGCCAGCAGCAATTTCCAATTAGTATATGTTTTGCCAAATATTGGAAAAAGGACGCACACATGCCAGAAATTCAGATGCGGCTTACAACTCAAACAACCAAATTAACAATTAAATTTAAAGTTGCATGCACCAAGTTGAAGTACCAAAACATTTTTGTATGTAGGTGCACAAATATCCACCGACTAAATTTTCATCAAAAACAAAAAATGCATCAATGCCTAATACAAATGAATTAGTTGTAATTTTAAAATTTCTAGTTTTTAATGCGAAAACAAATGTTTTACGAGGCGACGTTGCAAAATATAATTAACTAAAATAGAAACTAAAAGGTTCCAGAACATATATTTTTTCCGGCCAAACACTATTTTTAGAAATAAATAAATTCCTTAACCCTGCTGTTAGATTAGGACCATTTGGTCCAAATTTTTTCTGTTTTCCCTTGTAACTTTGGAACGGTGATATATACTGACTAAATTTTTCTGCTAATGGGGTCTTTTAATAAAACAATGTTATGTGCGAAAATTAAATTTTCTAACTTTATTCAGGACTGAGAAAAATACAAAATGACGAATCTTAGATTAGAGGACCATTTGGTCAATAGTACATTTTTTCATTACCAAGCGAATGTAAATTCATGTCAAATATTTAGAAGATGTTTTTGATATGTCAAATACTTACATTAGAAATTTTTGAACCAAAATAGTTACAAAGAATAAGATAAAATTATTATTTTGGATGAAAATTGCAGTATGGACCAAATGGTCCCTCAATCTAAGATTCGTAAGTTTTTTCTAATCTAACAGCAGGGTTAACATAAATTGCTGCTGGCTTGAATGCACAATTTGCATTAACTGCGTTTTCCAGCAGTAATTCTGTGGTCACAAACAATAACAGCCTAAATCGAGTTAGGACAAAATTTAAAAAAAAAATTTGAGAAGTCACCGTGCTCAAATAAGCAACTCTTTTTTGTTAAGAAGTAAGTAAAACAATTCGTTTCCTTGTTATCTGTAACAAAGTTATCACAAAAACTCCGACTCCTGATTTCCAGTAAAGATATTAAACTTTAAACTGCTCTCCCTGAAAAATTTTAGAATCGACTTAGGCTGTTATTGTTTGTGACCACAGAATTGTTGTTCTACTGTGTTTGTACAGAATGCAACACATGCTGAGTTAAACAGTAAATTCCCTGTACCTTCATAATATTATTAATATGAATGTGTTCATTCATCTTTATTAAGCTCCGTGGCTGCAGTGGAAGTAATAAAATACTAAAAGCAACATCCGAAATTTAATTATGGGATTAAAGAAATGGAAAGGAAAATATAAATTAACCAAGATAAATACTAGGGTAGGTCGATTTAGTAATCGACATTGTGCCATCGATTTTTCGACAGATTTTGTCATGAAGAAAAAAAAGTTCCACTCAGACATATCAAAAAAAAATCATTTACGATGCTCCCAAATTACAATTTTTTAACTTTTTCTCAACTTTTATTTTTAAGGTTTTTTTTTAGTAGGTAATAATAAATGCCGTCGGTGGTGCAATGGTTAGTGTGCGCGGCTCTTGTACATGAGATCCTGGGTTCGAACACTGCTCTGACCACCTTCAAAAAAAAAAAAAAATAAATAAAAAAATTTTCTTTTGGCGGCGGTCACCTCGCATAGTGACGGCGACACTATCGAGTATATAGCCATGAAACAGCTTCTCAAAATACCGTTCGGAATCGGTGTAAAACTGTAGGTCCCAATCAGTGAGTGAAAACTGAAAAGCGCACAGCGCAGTGATTGGGAGAAATTCTCCCCGGTCCCTTCATGGGATGTAATGGGAAACCATGTATGTATGTATGTATGTAATAACAAAAATCGCCTGATTTATTTATTTTTTAAATATTACCTTTCCAAGGTGAAATTCTGGAAAACTGGAAAGAGCACAGCTCAGTGATTGTGAGAAGTTCTCCCTGGTCCCTTCATGGGATGTAATGGAAAACCATTTATTTATTTTTATGGTGAAATTTTTCGGTATAAACGCTGGCGATAGCAGTTTCAAAAAATGTTTTTCTTGAGGTTTTGGACGTGTTTTTGTCGAAAAATCGATCTTTTTTAGGGGTAAAATTTTAAGGTTTTTTTAGGTGTGTTAAAATAATTCGCCGGTTTCAAATTTTTTAAATACAGGGAGTCATATGATTTCTATGTGACTTTTCGCCCTTTTGTAGTATATCATGATCTGTAATTTTTATTTCATTGTATTCAGTAATGTTTACCATTTCATCGTGGAGAGTATTGAAGCCATTGGACTAACGTAAACGTGATGAAGTTGCTGAATTTGCTTTGGAAAAACTTGAAACCGATAACGATTTTTTTTAAGAAAATCAACTTCTCCGAAGAGGCTCACTTGCGAAGAAAATCCACAAATTATTCATGAATAACCATTACATTCACCTAAATTGACATTTTGGTGTGTGTTTTTTTGGTCTGGTGGAATCATCGGTCTGCACTTCTTTCGAAAAAAAAGCTGGTAACACCATTACTGTCAATGGAGAGCGGTATAGATCGATTAGAACCAACTTTTTATGCCCGAAATGGGAGGAAGCTGATTTTGACAACATCTGGTTCCAACAAGACGGAGTTAAGTACCGCACAGCACCAGCAGCAGCCGAATTAATGCGAGATAAGTTTGGAGATTCGATTATTTCAATAAATTTTGATATTGATTGGCCTCCAAGTAGTTGTGATTTAACACCATTAGACTATTTCGTGTGAGATTATTTGAAGTCACTGGTCTTTAGCAATAAAGCAAGTCAAGATTGAATTGCGGTATTCGGGACAAACAACTTGATTTAGTGGAAAAAGTGCTCGAAAATTGGGTTCAACGAATTCGTTCCTGCAAAAAAGAACGTGGAGGTCATTTAAAAGACGTGTTAATCAGGACTTAATTGTATCCACTGTACTTCACACCAAATATAAAACATTTGAATTTCCTTAACAATTAGTGTGTTTTTTTAAGAAATCATATCAGCCTTTATATCCTATCCAAGGTAAAATTGTACGCTTAAAACGAAGGCGATATCATTTTTTCGAAAAACAAAAAATTTTTCTTTTTGGTTTTTACACCACGCTAAACGCGATGGCGATGATAGCAGTTTTCAAAAAAAATAATTTTCAAGTGGTTTTGGTCGAAAAATTGACTTCTTTCGGTTTTTCATAAGCGAAACTCAATTCCAGCATTTATTTAGGAAATAAAAAGCATTTTCAATATTGCATCTTTCCTAAGTCGGAATCATGATAAGCGTCAGTCAAAATTATTTCCATCATGTAACAGCTGTTAGCGTAAAATTTATGTAAATATGTAAAAACACCATGAATACTCAATGCAATTTTTGAAAAACAAATGGGTTTGGAGCCTTAAAAATAACAAAAGGAGTAAAAAATTTAAAACAAAAACATTTTTCGGAAAATGGTCGACTAAAAATCCAAGAAAATTATTTTTTTAAGCGAACAATTTTACCTTGGATAGGAAATATTAAAAAAATTAAATATGCCCATTTTTTTATTACCAACTAACAAAACCTTAAAAATAAATGTTGAGAAAAGTTCAACAAATTTAAATTTTGTGCGCCTCGAAAATGATTTTTTTGACATGTCGCATTGACCCCTTTCACACTCGGCAAGTTACTTGCGCAAGTCAGTTTTTCAACTTTCCGAGTACAAGCAAGTGTGTACACAAAATTTATTCCCCTATCCCGACCTTACCTCTGTCATCAACAAACCAAGACTTGGTCAAGAGACTTGCGCAAGTAACTTGCCGAGTGTGAAAGGGGTCATTGGAACTTTTTTTCCTCATGGCTCAAGCTATCGAAAAATCGATAGCACAATATCGACAAATTTTCTTTGCAAATCGGCTCACTCTAATAAACGCAATTAAGATACCACTAAACTGCAGAGAGAGAGAGAGAAAAAGAGATTGATCTACTTAGAAAACGTATTACGTTTTTGGAAAACTATTTGCGAATTATTAGTGTTGATAAATAAACAAAACTATGCAACAAAATCAAAAACAAAAATCTTTACATATACATAACCACTATTTTTTAATATATGGGGGGAATCAATCCATTTTTAACAAATTCGGCTAAAATAAGTAAAAGAGTGAAATTGAAAATAATGCTTACAAGGGTGATCACTTGTTTACCGACACACAAATGAAAATTTTCATGAGCGCCTACGACTTTTTGAATAGAACCATCTTACAGGAAATTTTACAACGATTTCAAATATGCTATCCTTAATATTAACAGATAGTTTAGAAGATATAACCGTTCAAAGTTGACCGATTTTCGGTTTCAAAAAAACATACCATTTTTAGGTAATTTGGGCCGATTTCAGGAGTAATATCACGAAAACTAAGTAACGAATCGTTTTGTTTTTTTTCTATTGATTGCTCTGTTTATTAAATGAGCATCTTAATGGGGATAATGATGGGAAAGGCTGCACTAAATACGAACAAGACCATTAACACGAAAATCCTTATGCTGCTGGCGTATGCTGACGACATAGATATCATTGGCTGAAATTTCCGAGAGGTTAGTGCAGTATTTTCAAGAATCGAAAAGGAACCAGCAAAGGTGGGTCTTGCTGTTTATGAGGGCAAGACAAAACTGATGGTGTCCACGACTAGAGAAACCTCTCGACTTGGTGCGCACTTGAACGTTGACAACCGATTTAATTTTGAAGTGGTGGATGAATTTTTCTACCTTGGATCCGCCGTGAACAAGGACAACAACGTCAGCCTGGAGATGGATTGAACAATTGTGCTTGCAAATAGAAGCTATTTTGGCCTCAGCAAACAGTTTGGGAACAAAGCCCTCTGTCGACCGACAAAATTCCAGCTATATCAGACTCTCATTTTACCTGTCATGACATATGTTTTCGAGAGAAAAATTCTCCGTATAATATATGGTCCTGTTAGGGAAAACGGCGAGTAGCGACGTCGATGAAACGCAGAGCTATACAGGGTGATTCAGAAAGTTCCGGACAAATTTCTCCAGCGTATTCCTTGGCTCATTTCAGGAAGAAAAGTCCACTAGGACCATGTCCGAAAATGCAAGGGTGCGAAATGGCAGCTGGTTCAAAATTTTCGGATTGCCGGTCGGAGGGTAGTAGGGTAAAGTTGCGAACTTCTGAGCCAGTGGTTTTTGGGCTTGTTGGAAAGGTCCTTAAGAGGTCTGTTAGGATCAATAAAAAAAAAGTAGAAAAAAGTCAAATCGCCGAGATACAGAGCTTTCGAATAAAAATGAAAAAAAAATGCACATAACCTCAATTTGCGCAGCCAGATGGCAGGTAACTTATGTTATTTTTCTGTCGAAAGATAGCCATACCTCTTACCTTTCCAAAATAACCTAAACGAAGCCCACAGGTCTTACCGTTCCAAAGTTATGGACTTTTTATATTTTTCTTTTGATTCTGAAAATTTCAATAAAATAAAATCCGACCACTGGCTCAGAAGTTAGCAACTTTACCCTACTACCCTCCGACCACCAATCCGAAAATTATGAACCCGCTGCCATTTCGCACCCTTGCATTTTCGGACATGGTCCTAGTGAACTTTTCTTCATGAAATGAAAGAAACTTTGTACGGAACTTCCTGCATCACCCTGTATAGTCTATATTCTGACGTTGATATAGCTACGCGAATCAAATTAGGACAATTGCGATGGCTAGGCCATGTTGTCAGAATGAATGAGGATGAGCCAGCGCGAAAGGTTATCGATAACGTACCCGATGTAAGCAGGAAAAGAGGACGACAAAGACTCCGCTGGAAAGACCAGGCAGAAGAATCCCTCCGTATCCTTGGTGTTACCAACTGACGAGAAAAGGCGAAGGATAGAGCCAGTTGGAAGAATATGTTGAAATTGGTTTAATTTGTTTGTTTAATTAATATGTGTAAGACGTCTGACCGCATGAGGTTGTAAAATAGTCAATAAAAGTAAAGTAAAGTATAAAAATAAAAAAAAAAAATACTGTGTGCTGTATGTTTCTCCAGGTAAACCACAATTTAAAACTATCCATTTTTTCACTATTTTTCTGTCTTTCTAACTTTCAACTATATAAATATTTTGGCATATTTTCAAAATATGATTTTTGATTACTCCTTTACGCAATTCAAAAGGTTTTATCTGCCTCTAGGCGCCACGTTGGCTTCTAGAGGTAAACAGGTTAAAAAAGACATGGTTCCAGAAATTGTATGGCGTGCATCCCTCGCATATTCAAGACATCTGTCTGTGGAAACCCATTGCTACGGTATTGTTTTTTTAAGGTATCTGATTTATAGTTTTCATTCTGCAATCTTTTGACTGACAAATAGTTTGATCTAATAGTTTGTCAATTCCATTTTAAGTCGGTTGTTTACCTGAGGGCCTCTGCCAAAGTCTGCGCCAAATATTCTGTTACAGACACAGGATGCACAAAAAACTGCTCACTGAAATTAGCACGTATGCACCTCACTTAAAAATTACTTTAGTGTACAAATAGTCAGGCATCCATTCACAGAACAATATTGAGTTATGTTCCCTACAGGTAGGCACAAAACTTATTCGGCTACGTGTATAATGTAAAAATTGCAGAAATCAACCTAAATCCGTATGTATGCAGGTAACAGGTATATTTTTAGGCATGGTAGCATAACACCTTTTTTTAAACGCTTAATCCAAACAGTACCCATCAGGTAATAGATTAGACTATAAGGTTAGTTATAGTGTAGTTATGAGTTCCACCTGACCATGGTTTAAGGAAAAGTCGTAAACGAACAGACAGGAACAACCTCAACATTGTCATGCCCGATTTGCAAAACGAGACAGAGAAACTGCGGTAATTTGAACGATTCTACAAACGAGGAGAATTACAAATACGGAATGTAACCATTGCACGCAAGGAAAAGGTGTATGAAGTTCTTTCAAGAGGACGAAATCTTCGACGAAAATACATCGATTAAGGATAAGGAAATGATCAGAAAGAAATAAATATAGGATGCGTTTTTTTAAAAGTTGGGCTAAAAGTAGGCTGTCCCAAGTACGTATACGGAAACACAAATGATGGAAACACTTCTAGGAGATTTTTTGAAAATGATGAGGCACTAACTGGATTCACTAGAATTGACAATTAAATCGTGATAAGATTGGGAACGATCTTGAGTGTTTTAAACTGCAAAGGAAATGTCAATTCTACAAAATATCATCGCTTCGACAACTGCATCACTTCTAGTGGAAATGCATCCACAGAAGAAGTTGTCCCCGACAGTCCATAAAATATTGCCATATGGCAAAGATATAATTGAATACCAGTCTTTGCCAATTGGAGAGCATTCTCAAGATGCCCAGGAGCCTCTTAACAAATTGTGTAAAAAATTTAGATTGCAGTACACGTTCAAAGCATCAAGGGTGAAGCAAAATGAGGCCCAATTCAACATGATGTCATCATCTTCCGATTCACTTATTTCTTCCCTGTCGCATGTGAAGTCACGAATAGAGTTAGACAATAATTATAGGTTAGAAATTATTAGTCGTTCAGATATAACTTCTCTTACGAATTGTGATGAATACTTTAGAGAAAATTTAAAAAAAATAATTTAAAAAAAAATTAATTTATTTTTAATTTGTAGGGTAAGAATTTTAAAACATAAAATCCTTAAAAAAGAACTAAAACTAATCTAAAATTGGTAAAAAATAATTTTTTTTAATTAACCTTAAAATAGATTTTTCTACAAATTTTAAATTTGATAACCCATAAATAAGGTGTAGCACTCTTTCGAAACACCCTTGTCATAGGATGTACACTTATCTATCATACCCCATTATTCGGTTCAAAGATATGATTTTCGTAACGAAAAAACTCAAACGGCGCCACTGTGCGACGGGGAGATTTGGCGCCACAATTGAACGAGAGAACCCTCAACACAACAGCAATTGCATGATTTAAATAAACAACGTAGTGGTTTTATGCTAAATATTCAATGATACAAATTCATTGCAACAATGAAATAAATTCATTTTAAGAATGAAACTTATTCATTGCAACAATGAAAAAATTGCATTGAAGCAGTGAAACAAATTCATTGTAGCAACAACCATACTTGCGTCACAGTGACGAATAATTTGCAGTTGATGAACAGATTTTCGTAGCGTGAGTGAAACTGTACGTTAGCTTACTTGCGATGACAAGAGTTGTAGGGATGATGAACATTTTCAGCCGTGTGACGAAGCGTACGATGTGGCGGTACTTCTTACGAGAAAATACTCGAATATTATTTTCAGAAATGTCCCAATGGTGCAATATCGTAAATCTTTAAAGATTATATAGCTGACTAAGAGGTTCAAATATTTTTTTGTGATACGAGATCGGAAACTACTTCGGTTAGAAGATATCGAGGTTTGAATGCCAAAACATCGTGAGCGACAATATTTCCGATTTTTGTTTTTTAATCAAAGTCAAAAAGTAAAATATTAGGAAATGTGACCAAAAACAAAAAAAAAATTGTTTCCCATTACATCCCATGAAGGAATTGGGGAGAACGAGAACTTCTCACAACCAGTGCGCTGTGTGCTTTCCAGTTTTATGCTCACTGATTGGGACCTTCAGATTTACACCGGTCCGAACAGTACTTTGAGAAGACTTTTCATGGCTAAATACTCGATAGTGCCGCCGTCACTATGCGAGTTGATCCCCGCCGAAAGAAATTTAAGGTGGTCAGAGCAGGGATCGAACCTAGGATCTTATGTACAATTGGCGTGCACACTAACCATTGCACCATCGACCGTGGTGTGTGGAAGGAAGGACTTTTTACCTAACCAAATGCTGTAGTTTCAACGTTTTTGTATTCGCTTCGACCTAGTCTGTAGTCGGTTGCAAGACACACATACGTCGACTCAGTTTGAGTTTGTCCAGATTTATGTCCCCTTTGGTCGTGTTCCAATGATCAGTCACGTTTTCACTGCAACTGCCACACCAAACAGGCACTTTGAGGGGATGCAGTGGCTGTTATCTCATTTCAAGTGGGTTCACTGTACCCCAGAAACGCATACTTGATTGCTAACATAACCACTTAAATAGAAATTAGATTTGTCACTCATTCTGATTTTGGTCACGAAATCATCCTCTTTCTGCACCATGTTTCTTTACCGTTCTGTTTCCGTCCAATGCATTTCAAATCCTTATATGGGTTATTCTGTCTCATTGTCGACATTTGGTATTTACGACTTCGAATGGTTTGGCATTTTTCGATATCACCGTTCGTAGTTTTTGATCCATCCAAGCCAGTTGATTTTCTCTTTCATTTCCCCAAATTCAGCTCAAATTCAACCGCTCTTAACCACGCTGGAGTATCAACGAATATCTTAAATTTTTGGTGTCCACATTCATCGCTCAACCATCATTACATTTCCTATCCTCTAGCAAATAAATGCAGAACAACTTGCTGAAATTGTAGAAATTTTATTTGATAAATTAAATATAATTGAAAATTTAAGCCAGTAGGTAGCATTTCGTGCTCCCGAGAGAAACTTCAAAGTGTCTACAGCTACTTCGTGCTCCGTAGAAATCTGTTCTCGTTTGTTCCTATAAAGTAGACAGTCTATTGCATGATAATTTTTGGAGTCTTAATCTTGACAAAATTGGTAAATGTCAAAGAAAGTAATCCTTCGCTTCGAAGTCCTACCCACACACTTATTTCTCATCGGTCGTCTAAGTTCTTGTTTGTCCGTTCTGCAACTATCTAACGTTTTGCATAATATTATGTGGATTATCATGCCCATTGTTGACGTTCGACTGATATGGCTTGGAAAGATTTTGTGTTATCCACATCCAAAGTTCGTAGGTTGGGTTCCCTCAAGATACAGCTGTTCGCTGGGGTCTATATGATCTCAGCCTACTTTGCAATTACATAGCATTGATTAGCTCTTGTCTACCTGCAAATTTCATACAATTTGTATGCCCACCTTTACCAGATTGTGTATTGTCATCGGGAGGGCGAAAGTACTTCCCCTAAAATTCTAAATTCATGATCAGAATCTATTCGTCAGTTGTCTACGTAATATAACTTTGATTAAAAATTTAGCTTCTGGCTGTGATAAAAAATTGTAAAAAACATATGTGCGTCATTATAGACCATATACCAAGGGATTAATTATTGGCACCAACAACACCAAAGTGTTATTCCGACCAGTAAATACTATGACTACCTTTTACCAAAATAAATAACTGCCAAATAATTCTCCTTATCCTAACACAAAATCACAGCTTATACCAACCTAATTCAAAATTAGAAGTGTTTTTCATTTTCACAGTTACAGCTTAGAAAACATTTTGAATTTCACCCACGACACAATCCACCAGCACTTCTCATTCCTTTATTCTTCTCATTCCCATCACAGGATTTTACAAATAATATCATTGAAAGCTCGTCCGTGTTAAATGTTACTTGTTAATGACCATTGGATTATTTTTTTCTGTACAACGTGCTGACATTAAAATACCTAATTGTGACATTAATGATGATTATTAGTGGCCAGAACTGAACCAACTCGATTTGTTGTTTGTGCTACAATTTTTGTTGGACTCAATTATACATTTATATGGGAATTTCCACAAAAAATTCACCTTTTTGTAACCTAACGTCAGTCTCGTACATTGCTTATTTTGTAGGACCCGGCAGGTCGATAGTTTTGGAACGAAGTTCTTTATCGCACATAGCAGGATGGAGGGTAAATAAAGAAAACCTAAACAACTTTTTTTTAACAATATTATGCTACAACCCAGTATTATCAAATATATTGGGTACTTTTGCTTTGGTTTGTGTCTAGACTAACATATGTAAAAAAATTTATTGTTCAATGGGAAGTTTTCTAGGTGGAGCCTGTAACCAATATTTAGTGTGTAATGTAGTTTTGAACCCAATAACAAGTAAATTTAAAAAAGCCAAAGTGAAAGAAGTTTAAAAAAAATAAAATTTTCTTAAATAAGTGCCACTCTTCAAAAAGAGTAAATTTTCTCAAAAAAAAAAAATTCAAAGTACCTTTTCTTAAAAAAGTACATTTGCTTAAAAAATTAAAATTTTCTTACAAAAAGTACCTTTTCTTAAAAAAGTATTTTTTTAAAGTACCTTTTCTTGAGAAAATATATTTTTACATTTTCTTTAAAAACTTCCTTTTCTTTAATGAGTACCTTTTATGTGAAACAAACTAACTTTCCTTGAGATAAGTACCTACTCTTAAAAATGTACATATTCTCATAAAAAGAACCAATTCTAAAAACCCCATTTCTTAAAATAACACTTTTTCATCAAACAAATACCTTCTCTTAAAAAACAAATTCCTTTCAAAAATTCCTTTGCTTGAAAGTGCATTTTCTTAAACTATAATCATACCTTTTCTTTTCTTGAGATAATAGTCTTTCTGAAAACAAATAAATTTTCCTAAAAAATAACCGTTTCCTAAAATAAAAAATAACCGTTTTCCTACTTCTTTAAAAAGTACCTGTTCTTAAAAAAAGTACTTCTATGTTAGAAAAAATCATAAAATTCCCATTTCTTAAACTGAAACATTTTCTTCAACAAAATACAAAAAAAACTTTCTTACAAAAATTCCTCGTCTTAAAACTACCTTTTCTTAGAAATAAAATAATACCTTTTCTTTCCTTTTCTGGAGATAAGTAGCCTTTCTGAAAATAAGTAAATCTTCTTAAACAAATAACAGTTTCCTAAAAAGAATATCACTTCTTTAAGAAGTACCTGTTCTTAAAAAAAGTAGTTCTTTGTAAAAAAAAATGCATACTCTTATGGGTACCTATCTTTAAAAAATGAATTTGTTGGGAAAATGCAGTACATATTCTTACAAAAAGGACCCAAAAATAAAGGTTTTTTTTTTAAAAATTCATTCTGTAAAAAAAAATTTCTTAAAAAAAGTTTATTATTTTACAAAAAGTATCTTTTGGAGCTTTAAGACTTCATTTAAATTATTGTATTTTTCAACGGGCGCTTTAGGCGTATTTTACATGAACTAGACTGAAGTTACGTGGCAAAAAGTTAACTTTTCTGTGGAAATACCCATATGGCTTTGGAAATATTTGTGGTAAATTACAAACGTTGTAGAGAACAATTGATTAAAACTAAGGGTACGAGATGTTAGACGTAACGGCAACGTGAATGAAGCAAGTGCTAGGGGTAAATTATTTTAAGTGGTTATAAACCAAGGGTGTTAAGCAGGGGAAATAACAGCAGATGCACGGAAGGAAACAGACTGTAACAGTATTTATTTGAAGCAGATTTCAAGAGTATGCATTTGATTAAATTTAGTTAATAATAATGTTTTAGTTCTAAGTTAATTTAAATCATGTGGCAGGGCCAGACCAGAAAAGAACGAGGCAACTACAATCAGAATGGTGCGTTCTATAAATAGATCTTTCAAAACTTCGGCATTAGTGCGTGTAAGTAGGAAATCAATGTGTAAGGAGCGACAAACAATCACTCTGCACAATTAAATAAATATCTTCGGTTAGTGACTAGTGTGAATACACACCGCAGTGGCTGAACGGGCTAGACGTTGCTGAAAATGATGCTTCACAAACATCGAAACGATCGTCCAGCGAATGTGAGTTCGAATCCCACACGAGGCATTTACATTTTTTTCACTAACCGGAGGGAATATGATCTCTTAACCTAAAGGAATATGATCTATTAAGGTCCAATTAGTCAATTCTAGTTGTCTCTCTTTAACACATGCAAAATGCAACCCCAATTCAATCCGCTGATCGCTTACAGTCAACCGTCTACCGTCAACCGTCAAGACTAATTGGACCTTTAGCTTAAAAGAAATTACATCTTTAAAAATAACGAGGATCTAAGACAACTTAATTTAAATCATATGTAAGACCAGAACCGAACGAGGCAACTACAATCAGAATGGTGCGTTCTATAAATAGAACTTTCAAAAGTTCGGCATCAGTGCGTGTAAGTAGGAAAGCAATGTGTAAGTAGCGACAAACAATCACTCTGCACAATCAAATAAATATCTTCGGTTAGTGACTAGTGTGAATACACACCGCAGTGGCTTAACGGGCTAGACGGTGCTGAAGATGATGCTTCACAAACATCGAAACGATCGTCCAGCGAATGTGAGTTCGAATCCCACACGAGGCATTTACATTTTTTTCACTAACCGGAGAGAATGTGATCTCTTAACCTAAAGGAAATTACATCTTTAAAAATAACGAGGATCTGAGACATCTTAATCTAATTTGATATTGTTATATCAAAATTCAATAACTGACCATTTACCAAGGGTCTTGGTTGTAGTTTAAAAGGCATTGATAATATACTCATATAAAGTAGTACTCTGCATGAATTCACTCTCTTTTAGAATACATTCCTTATCTCACTGTACTAATACCAACGGTCCGAATAGTATAAACAACGAAATGAAACGATACGTTCCTGTGTGCTCTTGGAATGAATGTAGTACGAATCTCTGCTCTGTTAACTACTGTGTTCGTCTCAATTCTGTTACGACAACACAACGTTTTACCCAATAAATGTTCGTGAATGTAAAAACCATTCGAATGCATTAGAACTATTCGAATAAAAAAACGGTAAATTATGGGTGGTTATGGGTCTCATTTGCTTTCTCATCAATGAAAAGATCAGCAACGTTGTGTGAAGACTAAAGAAAGAAATATTCGTTTTCTGTGAGTTTAACTGCAAAAACTTATATTAGAAAATGGAAATTGATGAAGTAAATTATTTTAAATAAAATTTATTAAACATTAAAAATATGTAGTCCTCAACTCAATTGGCCGCTGTGGGTGAAGAAAATAGTACTGTTTTGCGAATTAAAAGCAAAATTTGGGAAGTTTTTTCCTTAATTGGAGACGGCAAGAAATAAAATATGTCAGTTGCAATAACTGCAAACAAATTTTGAAACATTCAACAACGACATCAAACCATTTCTAAAATTGACTTAGTTTTAATCATATTGTTTATTCCAAAGAAACTAGAACTTCAAATCATACCAAAACAGCATTTGCTTTAGTTACGTTTTTTTTTAATGTCTCATGTATACATCTCAATATTCGAATAGTTCTGCTTGTCTCTAAAGACCTTTTACTCAATCTAATTAATACTCCTTCATACAAGAACTCTCTATGCTCGGTTTCATTGTGTTTCGTATCCAATGCAACACGCTGAGAAGAATGGTTGTATGTGTCGTATTCTAATCGCTAGAATGAGAACATTAACGCATTCAAAAAACATGAATGTATTTGAATGCGTGAAAATGTATACTCATGCAGGTGTCTAATATAAAGAGGATAGATACCATGTAAATATCGAAACAAAAGTACCGATACTCAGAGTAGTAGTACCAAGACACCCAAAATAGTGTCATTATTTGTTAGAGGTGTCATTATTTGTTATGAAGAAAATCAAAGGTATAATACCTGATTTATAATCAAATATAAGATGTTGGAAATTTATAATATCCATACCTCTTTCGCTGATAAACTAATATTTTATCCAGCCTGGTTCCAAATAAGTTATACAAATACATATATCCGAAGTATTCATACTTTCTCCTAACGATAACGGACAATGCGATGGTAGGGAGTTTTCATGAAAGTTCAAACCAGCATATGGATGAAACTCCTCAATGTGCACGAAAAGTATAAAATCTGTGTTCTTTAGAGTTTGCGAGGAACAAATGCTTCCAAGCCGCAATGTGTTGTGTGCCCGTAAATTTTGTGGTGACTGCATGAAAAGGATGATGCTCCGTTTTCTATCTCTCGCAGTATTTGCTCTTAACACTGAGTTTTTAAATATTTTATTTAAAATATTACTGAATTGTAGAAAGAAAATGAAAAGCAATAACTTGGAGTGGCATTCAAAAATAATGGGGAACGGTTGAAGTCATAATTGGAGAACTGTGGCAGTAGATATGTAATGTAACTAAAAACCACGGTTGAGAGAATCATAGATTACGCCTTGCGCAGGTTCGTTATTCGTATTGTGACAAATGCGTCACAGTTTCAAATTTTTTTGTTCTAAAATAAATAAAAAAAAATTTAAGATAAGCAACGGCTCGTACACAAAACTGAAACTGTGACGACTAAATTTTCCATTTAGCATTTGGCATTTTTTTTAGCATTGTTGAATTATACATTTATCATTTTCTACCCTTTTTAATCTAATAAATCTCAAATATTTTAATTGTATTTTTCTTTTATTCTCGTGAATAAAACCGTCTCATTTTGAAATTGCTGCAATGACAGGATCATGCCATCAGTAAATATTTTAAAAAATGTATACATCGATACGAATTTATTATATTTAAAGTTTTTGAAACCTTTGCTGTCTGATGTACAAAGAGTAAATAACGTTCTTGGAAGTGATGATGCTGACCCCACGCTCTTGTTATTAGAACCATAGAGAAAGTAAACAAATAGATGAAGCACAAGTGTTGGGAAAATTTTGGTGTAATGGGCAATTTTCTATATGTTTTTGAAAGCAATAAATGGGATTTTCAAAAAATATAACAATAAAAATATAAAATTTCACAACACGATACTTAAAGCAGAATATCTGATGGCCATCGAATTGCAAAGCCATGTCGCCACCGTATATGTCCTAATAAATTGGTTCTTCCTCCGGTTCAGCTACCACTCCTTTTTGAGAGTCCTCAGACACTCTAAAGGTTTTGGCACCTGCAACCACAGAAGTTGCTACAGTTTTTGACCGGGGATTTTTTTAGATTAAAAAGGCGTTCGGGATGTTCATCTTTGGGCGGTCTTACGGGGTTTCTCCTATTGATATCCCAACACCGGCCTCTTGGCTCTGAAATAGTTTTTTAATATGAAACAAATGCATTTTTTAAAATGACATAAATTTTGTCACTTTTTACATTGTTTAAATTACTTTTGTAAAAATTTCCCACAATTTTGAATAAACGTCAATAAGAGTTATGGGAAACTTCAGTGAAAGTGACAGTAGTACAGGACAGCACCTAGTGAACAAAGTTGACAATGGTCGCGCTATATCTATTATTTCTTTTATCTATGATAAGAACTATACGATCTTTGGAAAGAGCTCTGCTACCAAATAGTTTTCAAATCTGATAATTTTGATCCTATACATTAATTTTTGGAAGACTTTTGTTTGTTCCAAAGCCGTATTTCAATTACAATTTTGAAACATTTTTAAAATCCAAAAAAGATATAACTAGTTCTGAAATAGTTGTGTTCCTTAATACTTATAGTTTACTATTGAATAAAATATTTGTTGTTGTTTATGTAATCGATTGTTTTTATTCAAATGAATTAAAACGTATCAAGCACAAGAGACGGATTATGACAAATAAACACGTTATAAATGATATAGAACTAAAAAAAGAAATTTGTATATTTTAGCATTAATTTCTAGCATTAAAGAAAAAATCTAGCATTTTTTAGCATTATTTTGGAACTGATTTAGCTGCAACAATTTTTTAAATATAGTCTTTGCGTAACCTTTATTTTCACAACCGTGACTACAAACCAAAATCTATGTAGCAAAGAATATAACTACATCAGCTGTCTCCTTGCAGATTTTTACTTGAACTCATTCGCCTACTTTCTGTGCAAATTTTCATAAAGAGGGGAATCGTTATTTCTCTCTCAAAAGTAGATTAATGCAAGTTTTTACTGGGTAGGTAAACGAACAGAGTTATTTTGTATGTTGTCGTTATGGTTACAGTGTCTCAGTGAGATTGTACCTTTTAAATTTAGTGTAATTCTGAAAATTGGCAGGTGTCACATATGTTTACTCCCATTACACTGTGCGACACTAAAAAAAATTATGGGGTTTTGTCAACGGATTCTGGTAGAAAGGTCTAAAAAAATATACGTGTATCGGCTTTTTGCCACATCTGATCAGAATTTTTTTTAGGACGGGTCAAAGTTTCCGCCCCTCGAAACTTTCCTGCAACATATCGGCATGCAAACTTGTGTGTTCCTTACTTCTGAGGTACAAAGTATGTTCAGAAGTTTTATAGAAAAGATTCAGATAAACATTTAACCCTCTACAATCACGTAATTTTCACCACAGTGTAACTAAAATCTCAAGTGAATTAGTAACAGAGTTTGAGTCCGAATCCGCCATTGGGCTGTTATTTTATTTCGGACTCCTCCAACAGCTCCTGTGAAAATTTCCAAGTCCTCCCACAGCTGCTGTGAATATTTTCAGATAATGAATATCAACGACAAATTATAAACAAATTAAATTTCGTAATGCATTGCACCTTTCGTCTAACTGTTCTGAAAAAGAAGATTCCAATGAGGCATAAAAGCATTAGTGTTTATGACTTAATCTTGTCCATTAGGATTATTTCTAGTTTGCTTTACTTTTACAACTTTCTTCGTTTAAAACAACAGCTGGACAATTGAATTTTATTCACTTGATGTTGCAAACAAAAATCTCGAAAGAGGCAAACAAAAAAAAACATTACAAATTATAAAAAGCAACAAATTTTACTTGGTTTCCATTCTAAAGCCGATTTACACCGATGGAAGCAAAAAATTTTCTATTTTGCTAAATTTCGGTATATGCTCAACCAAAAAAAAAGGGGGTATACCATACAAAATCAGTGCTTAATGAGTATTTTACCTAAAGGATGAACAAAGTATTAAGGATTTTGAACCCAATTATACAGCAAGAGGTAAAAATCAAGTAAAATTCCTTGACTGACCTATTAGCGTATAGCACTAATGGATTTTAATTATTTTATATAAAGGTAAGAAACGTTTTTGTAAATTTTCTACATCATTTGGATTATTATGTCCAACTAATAGTGTTAAGGATTTGGTGCCTTTAACGTTTGCACGAAAACATTTCACAGAACATGGCCTCTAATTCCAAGGATGGTTTTATAGATGTACACAGCTGTTATAAGGCCTATTCTGACCTATGGATTATATAGAGAAAAATATAAAGCTATCAGCAGTTCAGCGAACAGAATGCCTTGTCGTGGTTGGGGCATTACAATAGTGCCCGTCTACAACAATAAGTTTCTAAGACTGTAGCGACCAAAAATGCTCGGCGGCTTAGAAATTAGAAATGTTGGACCCAACGAAACTATGCACGCTGAATAAAACGGCCTCTGTACCATATTATCCCAAACATATTCTGCAGGAACCACATGCATACTTGGAAATCACTTCATACATAGATATATTTGCAAGTCCCAAGCTCACTTGAATTTGAAAACAAACAGCATCATGTTTGCTGGAAAACATGTATGATTTTACGTGGATACAAGTGGGGATTCATCCCAAACCTCTATGAGACACATGCGTATTTCCCCCCAAACATAATAATATTTAGAAACGAATTATCCTTTGATTTCAATATATATGTGTTATTTATTATAAATAGTTTTATCAATATTAATCCCCGTTTATAAATTATTAACACAAAAAATTAAAAGATTTAAAACGGCCCTTATTACATTTAATGGGTTTTTCAATAAAGTTTTTTTTAATTAAAACAAAACCGGTTTTAAATACCAATGAAATTCTTTATTCCTGTGAAAGTACGTTCGATGCCATTATGTATGGAACTCGATTTCTTTTGCATGGCCACCACGGGGACGCTTGCAGAAATCCAGACGCTGAACCCAATTTTCGACGGTTTTCAAGCATAAATCGGCCGATACTGCTGCAATTTCACGTTCGATATTCGTACGAAGTTCATCAATCGTCGCTGGCTTGTTGGCATGGACCATAGACTTGACGTAGCCCCACAGGAAATAATCTAACGGCGTCAAATCGCACGACCAAGGCGGCCAAAATATTCGGTTATCATTGAACGGTAGCGATTCGCATTCACAGTAATGTGCCGGTCTTGATCATCACGGAAGAAGTACGGCCCAATGACGCCGCCGGCCCATAAACCGCACCAAACCGTAATTTTTTCGGGATGCAATGATGACTCATGGATTACGTGTGGATTGCTGTCTGACCAATAACGCATATTTTGCTTATTGACGAAGCCATTCAGCCAGAAATGAAATTCAGAATTCAGAAATTGGACGTAGCGCTCTTAAAGTTGAGGCCACTGACTCAAAATTTCGGTAGTAAATTTTAATAATTTCGACTCGTTGTTGGCTCGTATATCTTTCCATGATGAAATGGCAAATCTTACTGAAGAGAAATGTTAAAAGGGCGGGAAAAAATATGGCGTCGTTTGCTGTCCCTGTCGATTTACTTTTGTATCGTCTCTGTTGAAAACCCCTTTACGTAGTCAAAAAGAAAAATGGTATCCCATAACATCCCATGAAGGGGTTGAGGAGAGCTTCTCACAATCAGTGAGATGTGCGCTTACCCTCACTGATTGGGACCTACAGTTTTACACCGGTTCCGAACGGTATTTTGAGAAGCTTTTTCATGGCTAAGTACTCGATAGTGTCGCCAACACTAAGCGAGGTGGCCGTCGTCGAAAGGAATGTAAGGCGGTCTGAGCAGGGATCGAACCCACGTTCTCATGTACAAGAGCCGCGTACACTAACCATTGCACCACCGACGGCCACATAGTCACTACTTGAAAAATAGAAACTAAAACAGCAAAACTCGAATAGTCTTTACCAAACCTTATGTATCTATTGATCCCATTAGGAAATTTGGTTATGATGAAGAGAAAAATATGGAATTTCTTTTTGGCGCGGGAATCAAAAATTAAAGATACCTTATGCCAGGATATTCATGGATAAAGGATACTTTGAAGTTTACACTATCATTGAACCACAACGACATGACTAGTTGTATGGAGTATTATTAACGCGGTTTTTGCAAGCTTTAAAATGATATGCAACATTTTGGAATCCGCATTCCAAAGTTATACCATTTTTAAGTCAAGTCATTGGAGGTCATGGCCATCGGTGGTACAATGGTAGTGTGCGCACCTCTTGTACATGAGATCCAGGGTTCGATCCCTGCTCTGACCACCTTAAATTTCTTTCGGCGGCGGTCACCTCGCATGGTGAGGGCGACATTATCGAGTATTAAGCCATGAAAAAGCTTCTCAAAAATACCGTTCGGAACCGGTGTAAAACTGTAGGTCCCAATCAGTGAGTACAAAACTAGAAAGCGCACATTACTGGTTGTGAGAAACTCTGCTCAGTTCCTTCATGGGATGTAATGGGAAACCATTTTTTATTTTTTTTTTGCCTTTTTGTATCAAGTTCCATTGTATGAAGTTCCATACTTCAACGAGCCATAAAACAAACCCTACTTCAAAAACCCCAATACTGGTGTAATTGAATTCGCATGGACGAGAAGAGACTTCTGTGTAAATTTCATACAATTCAATATTGGTCAGGTCGTTGTCTGTGTCGAAATATTTTGGAATTACCCAAGTGTATTTATTTTGAATTATTATATAATAACCATATATGTATAACGTTTAGTTATATTTTGTAAAGGTAGCTCATCTATAACGTACAATTTCATTCCCGTGCTTAAAATTTCAGTCCCGTACTATGATTTACTCTGTCCCGTGCTAATTAGATCAGTCCCGTGGAAAATAAAGCTCTTAAAAACTACTAAAATTCAATGAACATTCGCCAATAGCATCTAAGTGGTTAATATAATAAATCCCAATTTTTTTTTATTTTCTTATTTGATTATAAAACTGTCCCCTTTTTCGCAACGAAAATGAGTCATTTAAGATTATTCACCCATAAACGTCATCCAAGTGTATAAATGTATTTTGCATTATAATTTATATATTATTTATATGAATTGAGATTTGCTTATGTCGGTTGCTCTGCTGCTTTTTGTTTAAATGCATTCAGTCGTCAATCGTTCGTATATGGAGGTATATGGAATGCTGCTGTTGAAAAATTCATCAAAGTAAATGCAATCTAAAACTCATATCAATTGAGAATTTGCCACTATGCAAGAGTTCGAAAAATATCGCAATGAAAACACACAAGAAAACAATTAAAAAACAAAACTTATTTTCATCTCCAGAGAACCATCGGTCCCCATTTGAAATGATTTTTGTTGTTGCCTAAAATCATGTATATGCTGCTCCGACATCATTAGATTTCGAATGAAAGCATCAACCGAGATCTAAGCCGTTTATACTGGCACATTTTGACATTTGGCTAGATTTCAATAAATTTAAGTGCAAATAAACAAAAACATTTGTATATTGAGTAAACATACTCAGTACTATACATACTCAGCCTCATATACATTAAATAATAACCCCCTTCCAGTCTAAGTGGTTAAGATCGTCGTCATACCAAACTGCCCAGTCAGTGCATATACCACCTCGGATATTTGAGCAAGATAACCAAGTCAGTGGCAGCCGCTTCCCAGTACAACTGTAGCAGATTTAAAATAATGCAACATCCTCGGTGTAATAACGTCCTAGTATAAGCCCCCAGTCAGTGGCAGCTGTGCTGTGATGGCTTTTCTGCGTTCGCTGGAGATATCGCACAAATCACAATATGGTCTATAGTGGGATGTTCTATGTTTATTTTATTTTTATTTACACTCTTTATAATAAAATCCTTTCATTAAAGTCTATATCTTCATTTACCTTAATACCCTTTTCGCACTAACAATAAGCGTTTACACCACAATAACATACCACCAGAAATTCTGGGGGTGATATGAAACTTTCAATATAAATGTTGATCAGTTAATTTCATTGTACGTATTTCAACCGTGATACCACAGGGTGACAGTGCATCAATTGTAGCCTGGGTGAATGCTGTTGGTCACAGCGGGGGTATCACTCAAATGTCGTGCTAATTTTTGTGACTTGGTCTCTTGTCTCAGCATCAACATCCAAAGAATCGTAGAGTTCATATTTTGGAATTAGATTTCGATTTTACTTATGATTATTTGCGTTGAAATGCCATCTGTCAACTATTTATCTATTTATAGAGATGTAGAAAGGTTTTTAACATGAGTAATAAATAATATTCCTTGAGTGTTAAAATTTGGTTCCTTGAGTTTTAAAATTTGTTAAGCGATCTGCATGGCACACAAATGGCGGCAGGAAGTTAGGCCCACAAAAATACACCCAATCAGTCCAAACTAAAAAATAAATAAACACGTCCACCACCTCGAAATGATACCGATAAACAACACTCACGCGTTGGTCTAATCGCTAGGACGCCCTGGTCGTTGAAACCTTTAATTTTGTTATGTCCTCATTTACCGTCAGACTCACTTTTCCTGACTCCTTGTCAGTTCTCGAAAACACCGCATTAACTTCTCTAGCTGTGCGTCCAATGATATCTATATCATCAGCATACGCAAGCAGCATTTGACTTTTGCTGCTGATGGTTTTATTCATGTTGACTGCATCTTTTCTCATAATGATCTTCATTAAGATGTTAAAGAGATCGCACGCTAGGGTGTCACAATACCTGAGGTATCAGTTAGTTTCGAACGGTACGGTAAGATTCTAACCAACATTTGGTGGCCGTCAAAGTCATCCTGCAAAGGCGTATGAGTTTTGGTGGAATACAAAACTCAGACAGTGCTTCGTAGAGTTTTTCCCGTATCGTATCCCGTATGGCAACGAAACAGTCAGTTACAACGCGTGCTGCGAGTGATCGGTACACGCGGCTAAGAAGAGGGGAAGCCAACTATTTAGGCGGAAAAAATGGCAGTAGGAGCAGAGAGAGAGTGAAAAAACCGAAATGTGCAGGATGAATGGTGGATCCCGAAAGTTTCTAAAGATTGTAAGAAGATCGAATAACGGGCCTAATAATGGGCTACGCCCTGCAAGGGCGAGAATGGGGATCTGGTGACTGATAATCAGTATATGTTCAAAATGTGCAGAGACCACTTTTCAGCACTACTCCACTCAGATTCTTCCACTGAAGATAAGGAGGTAATGATAGTGGAACATAGTGTAGATTGTACATAGTGTAGTTTAAAAAAGGGTGATCGGTGTGTCTGTTCCAACTATCGCGGTATCAGTCATTTATCCATCGCGTATAAAGTCTTGTCGAGCGTATTATGTGAAAGACTAAAGCCAATTATTGAAAACCTGAGTGGACCTTATCAGTGTGGTTTTAGACCAGGCAAGTCCACGACCGACCAAATATTCACGCAACGCCAAATCCTGGAAAAGACCCACGAAAAGCATATAGATACATACCACCTTTATGTCGATTAGAAAGCTGCTTTCGATAGCTCCATACGAGAAAAACTGAAATTGGGATTCCGGCAAAACTGATCCGTCTCTATAGAATGACGCTGACCAACACCAAATCAGCAGTGAAAGTGGGGAAGACCTCACTGAACCATTCTGTACCAAGCGAGGTCTGAGACAAGACGACACACTTTCGTGCAATCTCTTCAATATCTTAATGGAGATAATAATGAGAAAAGCTGCAGTAAATACGAACAGGACCATTACCACGAAAATCCATATATTGCTGGCGAATGCTGACGACATAGACATCATGGGGCGAAATTTGCGAGAGGTTGCTGCAGTATTTTCAAGAATCGAAAAGGAATCAGTGGAGGTGGGTCTTGCTGTTAATGCGGGCAATATAAAATTTATGGTGTCAACGACTAGAGAAACCTCTCCACTTGGTCCGCACTTGAACGTCGACAACTGATTTAATGTTGAAATGGTAGACGAATTTGTCTACCTTGGATCCGCCGTGAACAAGGAGAACAACTGCAGCCTGGAGGTAGATAGGAGAATTGTGCTTGCAAATATATGCTATTTTGGGCTCAGCAAGCAGTTTAGGTACAAAGCCCTCCCTCGACGGACAAAAGTCCAGCTATATCAGACTCTCATTTGATATGTCTTTTTACATATGGCTCCGAAACTTGGGTCATATCGCAAGCGGATGAAAAACACCTGGGAGTATACGAGACAAAAATTCTCCGTAAAATATATGGTCCTGTTAGAGAAAACGGCGAGTACCGACATCGCTGGAACCCAGAGCTATATAATCTATATTTTGATGTGGACATAGCTAGGTGAATCAAATTAGGCCAATTGCGTTGGCTAGGCCGTGTTATCAGAATGGATGACGATGAGCCAGCGCGAAAGGTTTTCGATAACGTACCCGATGGAAGCAGGAAAAGAGGACGACCAAGATTCCGCTGGAAAGACCAGACAGAAGAATCCCTTCGTATTATTGGTGCTACCAACTGGCGAGAAAAGGCGAAGGATAGAGCCATTTGGAAGAATATGTTGAAATTTGATTAATTTGCTTGTTTAATTAATAGGTGTAAGACGTCTGACCTCATGAGGGTGTAAAATGGTCAATAAAAGTAAAGTAAGGTTTACAAGACAAAATTAAACGTCAAGTGGCAATAGTGGCATATATGTTGTTTATTTGTGTCAACCAAGTTGGAGACGAGTTTAGTCATAGAAGCCAAATAAGGTGATATCGAACATTCTCCCATCCTTGCGGAACTGTATGCAATTTCCAGCTACAGCGTCGATTAGCTTTTTCAGTGAAAGGGACTGAATTAAAACCGGATTCATATTAGCTTCACTAATACCATTACCATATGTCCCAATACACGTTTGTTGCTGCCTTGGCATGTTTGGACAACAAAAGAAGAAATTCTATCCGACTGTAACCAGTTGACACTCGAAATACTACTTAAGCGGCCCATACACGACACCAGCATGCTGGCGCATTCAAGTGATTGTGCCATGAAGCTCGAAGCATACAACACACCAGCATGCTGGTACAATATTCATTTATTTACAAATAGTGTGCTAAAAAGGTCTTAATGAATAATGGAAAAGTTTGTGCTGCGTGATAGGAAAAAATCATATTTGGATGAAGAAATGGTTAAAAAACAAAGAATTTATAAATAATTTTCATAATTATAATAACAAATAAATTTATAAAAATAAAATAAATTTATAATACATAATAAAAAAATTATTTATCTCTCGAATTCATAGTTGCGCGATGTTTTCTGCTTGACAACTTCTTCTAACTGAGCTAATTTCGCAATACACGACACCAGCATGCTGGTACAATCATTAAAATATCAAACCATTTTTGATTTAGCACCAGCAGCTGGTGCAATCACACCACAAGCACATACACTGCCAATCGGCTAGCACAATCACTTGATTGCGCCAGCATGCTGGTGTCGTGTATGGGCCCTATTAGTTTAAAAAGTACTTAGTTTTAAAGAGATTTCTAATAGCTAATGATACTATTTAAACTAATGTAACGAAAAGTATTCCTATTCTATTGGTGTTTAATTTAAATCTAAAATATGTTTATCATTTTAGACTTATTTGAATGACAAATCAATGCTTTTGTATGAAAGTTATTAGCAAAGGACATCCCGCTTCTACTAATGATGACAATTGTTATATCAGAATTTTGTACAGCCATTTGGTTTATCTATTTCGTTAAACTTCACCACAATGGACCACAAAACAAATAAATTACTTTTTAGTATGTTAATTAAATTATCTTCTACAAAGTAATTAGTAGACCACAAATTTAAATTTAATATGTTTGCATTAAAGCAAATTAAAATACCCCAAAAAGGAATACAAAACTGTTTTAACTTTTAATTTGATTCATACCATATTCCGATATAGATAAACAAACGATTTTACAAAAAGATCGACATCAATGGTCGTTGTTTGTATGAACCAAAATAAAAATAAATAGTCCTGCGTATTTTCCATAAAGTAATTGTTATACCACTAAATACAATTTAGTATATTTGAATTTAAACCAAAGAAATAACCGCAAAAAAGAGACCAAAATTTAATACAACTTTCAGTTTGTTTGATACCAGTTGATGATATAAAAAACAAAAGGGATTTGCAATAAAATCTACATTAATGTAAGTTATTGGTATGACAAAAGAACTGATTAGTACTTCTTTGTAATCGTCACATCATGGTACAGCCTTTCGTCTGTTAATGTACTGTAACGACGAGTTTTCCTTTAATTCACACAAAATATAAGTTTTATTTCACTGGGGTAACTTTCGCAGTCTATAACCCTTGCGGGACTCTCGGAGGGCTATTATGTAGTTAACCCTACTGTTAGATTGGAAACAACTTACGAATGTTAGGTTAAAGGACAATTTGGTCCATACTGCAATTTTCATAAAAAATATTAATTTAATCTTATTCTTCGTATCTAAAGGGTGATTTTTTAAGATCTTGATAACTTTTTTTTTAAAAAAAACGCATAAAATTTGCAAAATCTCATCGGTTCTTTATTCGAAACGTTAGATTGGTCCATGACATTTACTTTTTGAAGATAATTTCATTTAAATGTTGACCGCGGCTGCGTCTTAGGTGGTCCATTCGGAAAGTCCAATTTTGGGCAACTTTTTCGAGCATTTCGGCCGGAATAGCCCGAATTTCTTCGGAAATGTTGTCTTCCAAAGCTGGAATAGTTGCTGGCTTATTTCTGTAGACTTTAGACTTGACGTAGCCCCACAAAAAATAGTCTAAAGGCGTCAAATCGCATGATCTTGGTGGCCAACTTACCGGTCCATTTCTTGAGATGAATTGTTCTCCGAAGTTTTCCCTCAAAATGGCCATAGAATCGCGGGCTGTGTGGCATGTAGCGCCATCTTGTTGAAACCACATGTCAACCAAGTTCAGTTCTTCCATTTTTGGCAACAAAAAGTTTGTTAGCATCGAACGATAGCGATCGCCATTCACCGTAACGTTGCGTCCAACAGCATCTTTGAAAAAATACGGTCCAATGATTCCACCAGCGTACAAACCACACCAAACAGTGCATTTTTCGGGATGCATGGGCAGTTCTTGAACGGCTTCTGGTTGCTCTTCACTCCAAATGCGGCAATTTTGCTTATTTACGTAGCCATTCAACCAGAAATGAGCCTCATCGCTGAACAAAATTTGTCGATAAAAAAGCGCGAAACACATTTCGAACCGAACACTGATTTTGGTAATAAAATTCAATGATTTGCAAGCGTTGCTCGTTAGTAAGTCTATTCATGATGAAATGTCAAAGCATACTGAGCATCTTTCTCTTTGACACCATGTCTGAAATCCCACGTGATCTGTCAAATACTAATGCATGAAAATCCTAACCTCAAAAAAATCACCCGTTATTTTGGTTCAGTACTTCCTAAATATTGTTAATATTTTTATTATTATTTATAAATGTACTATGGGCCAAAATGGACGGTGAACCTAAAATTCGTTTTTTCACGAATGTTAGGATGAGGGACCATTTGGTCCATACTTCAATTTTTGTACAAAATAACTTAAGTTTTCGTCAAAAATAACAAGTTGATCTTATTCTTTGTATGTATTTTGTTTCAATACTCCCCAACTATTATTATTATTATTATTTTTCTCCGTGAAAATATTATTATTTTTCTTCTTGAAAATAAAAATTCAAAGAAAGTATACTTGGACCGAATGGTCCCTTAATTTGAAATTCGTAATTTCTTATTTTTCTCAGTCCTATTTTAAGTTAGAAAATTGAATTTGAAAATTATGTCAGTAGATATCACCGTTCAAAACTTACAAAGAAATTCTTCCAATATTGGGACCAAAAGGGTTTAATCTAACAGCAGGGCCAAACGTTGTCTATGCAGGAATTTATAACGGTGACATTAGATCTAGCGGCGTTTCTTGAAAAGCCTCATTCTCACGGCAATTTGATGGATACACAGGACAGACGAAGGGTACAAGGAAGTCGGTATCGGTGGATAGAAATATTATAGGACTGTTAGGATGGTATCCATGAGAAGACGTTGGCTTCAGCTGTAAAACGGTGGTATGTCAAGGAGGTAACGGAGGACTGTTCAAATAGGTTGGAATAAAACAGAATTCTTTTGAAAATAGGCTTCCAAGTGCGTGGATAATTACACGGCAAGGCATCGTCAGTATACCAAATCGAATTCGCTCGAGTATGGATCGGTATCCCCGATCGAGTATGGAGGACTTATCGCTGTCTAGGCAGTAATTCGGATTCCCACAGGCAGGGTGTCCCCGCACGAGTAAACAGACAGGATCACTACAGGCCTAAATTCAAGGATAATGAGGACTTGAACTACAGGGCAAAGCATCGTCAGTATACCAAATCAGATTTCCACAGGCAGAGTATCTCCGATCGAGTATACAGGATTCATCGCTGTCTAGGTACTAGTTCGGCTTCCCGCAGGCAGGGTGTCCCCGAACGAATATTCGAAAGAGGATAACTACAGGACTAATTGTTAGGATAACGAGGGAAAAAAATTACAAGGCAAAGTATCGTCAGGATACCAAATCGGTTTCACACAGGCACGGTGTTCCACATCGAGTTTACAGGAATTATCGTTGTCTGGGCACTAGTTCGGATTCCCCAAATGCAGGGTGTTAACGATCGACAACACAAACAGGGTAACCACAAGACTAACACTACCATTGTACTATTTTACAAGCTACTAAATATGACTACAACTAGCTACGATGTGTTAGGGTCGTCAGGTATCCAACGACTGAACCGTTTGATCTGTGCCTGTCGTCTGCCTCGTACAGTCATTTGTGTGTGTGTATGGTTGTCTGAAGAACACATGTACAGAAGCTCAGTGGCAATTATGGCCCCGCTGTTCTCGCTCATCTGTTGGCTGCATCAAAAGAGGCATTTAAAAAAAAATTAATTTTATATCCAAAGCAACATAATTCCATATATAACTACTAATTATAATTCAAAGTGATGTGGCTGGAAACAAGTTGATGCCTTCCATCCTCACAATATATTTGAGTGAATGACCTAGTCATTGGAAAAATTAAAAATAAACGTGCCTTGGATAAAACTGCAAATATAATGTTTGTTAATAGCTTGTAGCAAGTATAGTATGCTTGTGTCCAAACACAACGTGTTTTTCTCATCCAGACGGCAGATAACTTATGTTTTTATGCTACTTACATGTAAGACTTTGTAACGTGATGTCATAACGTCCGTACATAATAAAAAACACTCACCGCCATTCCCACCCGTATACTTACCTGGTCTACCCATCACCTAAGCATACACAACATCCATCAGTCGCACCAACCACCGCGAACAATCACAATCACTGACAACACACAAGCTCTGTCGTCGTTGTGTACATATTAGCAGCGAACTAGTTTAATGGCCACACGAGAATGAGTGATTGGATACAATTCTCATTTGCGTCACTACAGCAATGGTACTTAATGTTAAGGTTGAGTAGACTCAAGCCGTCGCCTCCGAGCGAACAACCAGACAAGATTATAGCATTTTGCCTGGGGCTCTAGTTCTGCAAAGGACAGGAGCACATTTTGGGATCCGTTCTTTAGTAAAGACGGCGTAAATACATTTGCTACACAGGAGTTTCGGCTCACTGTTCCTACACAGGAGTTTCGGCTCACTGGTCCTATACAGGGACTTCGGCTCACTGTTCGTCCATTTGTGACGTGGTTTTAGTCTAGGGCTGAGGTAAGCTCAGCCATGTCCAGAGTCTTTCGTTAGGATCCACCAAACCTTTCGAAATAAGAACAGAATAGTTTACCCTTTCTGGGGGCTTAGAATTTGATATTTAATTTACAAAGTAATTTGATTTATAGGAATAACATCAACTGCTTCACTCGGTGAGAACACTCCTCTTAGCTTGAGAACACTAGTCTTGGTTGTCAACACTCTTCTGGGGGCACTTGTTTTGGCTTGACAACAATCTTCTGGTGGCACTTGTCTCGGCTTGACAACACCCTTCCGGGAATACTAACTTTGGCTTGAGAAATCGTCTGGGGCAGATTGCGGACTGGTAGATTCTAAGGTGATCGATCGGCTGGTTTACATAGGAACAGTGAGCCGAAGCCCCTGTGTAGGAACAGTGAGCCGAAACTCCGGTGTAGGAACAGTGAGCCGAAACTCTTGTGTAGGAACAGTGAGCCGAAACTCCTGTGTAGCAATTTTATTTACACCGTCTTTACTAAAAACGGATCCCAAAATGTGCTCCTGTCCTTTGCAGAACTAAAGCCCCAGGAAAAATGCTATAATCTTGTCTGGTTGTTCGCTCGGAGGCGACGACTTGAGTCTAGTCAACCTTAACATTAAGTACCATTGCTGTAGTGACGCAAATGAGAATTGCATCCAATCACTCATTCTCGTGTGACCATTAAAACTAGTTCGCTGCTAATATGTACACAACGTCGACAGAGCTTGTGGATTGTCAGTGAGTGTGATTGTTCGTGGTGGTTGGTGCGACTGATGGATGTTAGTATGCTTAGGTGACGGGTAGACCAGGGAAGTATACGGGTGGGAATGGCGGTGAGTGTTTTTTATTATGTACGGACGTCATGACGTCACGTTACATCTATCCAGACAATCTGTCTTTGTCTATCAATTATTCTCTTGCTCTCGAGAGAGCATAAACAGTGCAACAAACACAGCTGTGTTTGTATCATAAACACGGTCATATTTAGATCAAAAACACAAACATATATAATATAACAAATATTAATTAGCTATCAAAGACAGATTTTTTAGCGTCTAATATAAATATTTTACACAGCATGTTTACTTAATCAACCCTGTGCATTTGCTATCCTCTGACCGATTGACGACTGAATTCATGAAACTAAAACGCAACAGATGTTAGAACTTTTCAATGATGCTATGCATTTGTTTCATTGCTGCTATGAACACATTGTTGCTATTATTTTGTTTCATTGCTGCAATGAATGTTTTGAAGAGCGTTTGAAACTATTTAATGATAATTGGGCATAAATACACTGTCAATATTACACATTGCAGGTGTTTTAATAACAAAATTTTTCAATTTTTGTTTCGAAAATGATCTTAATTTGCTATTAAACTATATTTAATACGCTGGTCTGGGTTCAGTGTTATTGTAGCCGTTTTATTCAGGTCCTGCAATTTAAAACAGATATGAGGAATTTATTACAACGATTTCTATATGTCGATTTCTATATGATTTTACATATGTCTGTACGTACCATGATCTATATTCAAATATATTTAATTAATTATATTCTTCGATATTTCGCTACCCTGTGGATAGCATCGTCACGAAGATATACACAATTATTAATTAGAAATGAAAACAATTGATTAATACTTGTGTATAGTTTCCTGACGATGCTATCTAAAGGGAAGCGAAATATCGAATAATTTTATTAATTAAAAAATACGACCAAACGCCCGAACAATTTAATTTTAGAATAAAATTTACTTTTTGTAAGAAAACTTACTTTTAAGCAGACGTACTTCTCTCAGATAAGGTATTTTTTAAGAAAAGGTACACTGTTTGAGAATATGAATACGCACTTATTTAAGAAAATTTTATTTTTTTAAATTTCTTTCACTCTGGTTTTTCTAAATTTACTTTTTATTCGGTTCAAAACCACAATATATAATAAACAGGCTCCATCTAAAAAATTTCCCACTAAACGAGAAACATCCCCCCATATGTTAGTCTAGACACAAACCAAACCAAAAGTACGAGTGTAAGAAGAAGTGTGCCTCCAAAAGTAATTCCATGCTGAGGATAGTAATTCATGGATTTGCCAGTCTTGCACTTTGGCTTTTCTAAATATACTTTTTATTGAGTTCAAAACTATAATATATAATACACAGGCTCCACCTAGAAAATTGCCCTTTAAACCAAACGAAAAGTACCCAATATAGTTGATAATAATGGGTTGTATGTAATAAAGTAGTTAAAAAAAAGTTTTTTAAAATATTTTCATTTAGCCCCCTTCCCGCAACGTGCGATAAGGTACTTCGTTCCAATACTTTAGAAACAGAATTGCCAGCAGTCAAACAAATTCAAAATAATTAAAACAATTCCCATATTTCATTTCGTTCCACAACCTGCATTGCCTGAGTAAATTGAAAATGTTGTAATTGTCATTGCGAACAATGGTAATTCTTTTGCATATGCATTGGATAAAGTAATGCAAATTAAAATCTAATACAAAATAAAACAAATCCTTGTGTGAAATAGATACATAATATATATATAAAATTATTGCTGAAATCAAGTTGGTTTCATTAGAAATTTTAAATTTACTTTTATTTGTTTTTAAATTGTATGCCAATTCAATGCCAACTGTTAGTTATGTTTGCATCTGAATTTTAAAACATACGGATTTATACTTGAAAGGTGCCCACAGTGCCTTCGCTGTATTTTGTTACGAGCAACGTATGATTATATGCATACGAATTTAAATTTCGGTCCCGCATAAACTATATTTACAAGCAATTATTGGTGATAGCTCAATAGTATTGATTTTGAACAGGGTTTTGGGGGAATGTATTTTATAAAGTTTGAAATTTTCATTTTGTATAGCAATTTGCAGCTCTTTAAAATACTTGTGTCCAGGAAATTGGCTAAACGTAAAGTCTGGAACCCTGCCAGATGTTACTGTATTGTTTAGAAAATTGTTTGTTTCAGTGTCAGTCAAAATTAACTTCAATATATCTATCACTGTCCATGCTATGGCAACACATAAAACATCCCCTAGTTAATATGTTAGTGGCCACGGCCTTCAGTGGTAAAACGGTAGTATGTGCGCCTCTTCTACATGAGATCTTAGGTTGGATCCATGCTCTGACTACATATATTAAAATTCCTTTCAATGGCTGTCACCTCGCGTATTGACGGCAACACCATCAAGTATTTTGCCATGAAAAAGGTTCTCAAAATACCGTTCGGAACCGGTGAAAAACTGTAGGTCCCCATCAGTGAGTATGAAACTAGAATACTCACAGCTCACTGGTTGTAAGAAGCTCTTCCTAATTCCTTCATGGGAAACCAATTAGTTATTATAATTAATATATTATACTTTACTCATCATCATAACAACGTGTATAGCATTTAAATCGTTACGAGCACATATCATATTGTAGTTCTATAAAGATAGAAGGCGTAATGTTGTGACATGAGAAGGTGATTTTACAAGCCTAAAAAATACTCATATGTATTTCAATCGTTCAAATTTACTTTTTTCCAAAGCAAGTATTACCTATATATTATAACTAACCTAGTGTTGTTTGAATGCCATTTTGTCTCCTAATATATATCCATTTTATATTAATTTAAATATTAATTTTATTATCCTCGTACAGCATACTATGTTTCATGACAACATGTGACATGTTATAAATAGATAATAGGATTTCTATAAATCCCCGCAAACTTTTATAGACAAATAACAAATGTTTTTACTAATCGCCGCCAATCACACGGTCCATGGTGTTGCAGTCCAATTAAATAACACCATGACATCGTTAGTGTATTAAAAATGTACGCACCAATGCAAACATGTCTAGCTTTATTTTATTTACTCATTTTATTAATCAACTGGTTGTATTTTATTAAATCTGTCACAATTGGAGTCAATTTGTCAACACAATTTTTTTGATTTCACTATAGTGACTTTTGTCTGGTTGCCAACAGTGATTTTCAATTAGTGTCACGTTAGGAAAATATGGGTAAAACAAGAGATGAAGCGTTAAGTTGAATTAAACCGAATGTGTAGACACGCTGCAATATAGTTTGGAATGTTAAAGTCAAATATATTGTTACGAATTGGTGCTTTAGGGTTGTTTTACTCAGAATTATGAAAGTACGATTAGGAAAATAGGTAGTCGCTGTATTTACGAGATATTCACTCCGGTTCACTTATTTAAAGGCACTAGAAATTCCATATTCAGCAGCCTGTATCTTTTGCAATTTGCAACCGATTGCAGAATTTTAGAATGAAAATGGAAGCTAGACATCTTGAGATATAAACAAAAATCATGACAATAGTGGTTTCTTAACTAAATACCTTTTTTGAGCAATTTATAAAAAAAAGTCCAAAAATGTGCTATTTTTTTTAGTTCTCTTGAATAATGGCACTTTAATCAGTGTTGCCAGTTTAGCACTTTAAGTGCAATTCTAGCTTCTTTTATTTTGCTTCTGCACGTTTTTTCTGGAAAAACATGCTAAATACTTTTTAGCACTTTTTTGGGCAATTTTTGCTAACTTTTGACGTTTCTTGCTGTATTTTTAGTATTTTTGTTTTCGATAAATTGCATTATTTCTTTAATGTATGGCTGTGTTTCGGAACTGAACTCTGAGCTAATGCTTATTTTCATCCAGGAATTATAACACATATGGATGTGTCAAATATGGATGTAAGTTGGAATTTAAAAAATCCTTTACTGCAAAAATATATTGGTTAAAACTTTTTATTCGCAATTTCATTAAATTTGATGTACAGAGAACATGACCCTAAAAAACAAAAAATAAATTTGTATTTGCCTCTAAGTGTATTACTGGTCAAAATCGAATAGACGGTTCAACCACATAGCAATACTAAAGAGCCTCCATTACTCTCTTCATGACGACGAGGTTGTTGACCATTTCATCAAGTTCAAGTTGCTTTGGTAATTTACTATTTGGTTGGCATAATACGGACAGATATTAAAGGGAATGCGTATTTTCGTTCGATGAAAACATAATTTAGCTGTCATTAGTATCAATCAAACACTTTTAAACTTAGTTTGCTGCATGGTCTATAATATATATGTCTTCTTTGGTCTCTCATTCTACATCATTTCCCTAGTACCTTTCCCTGGTTCAACCGTCTAACTAATTTAATAAATTTGAAAAACGGAAACAGCTTTCATTAGAGAGATTAACTTAGTTAATCGCCCAGCTTTTGTATGGGAGGGGGTAGTGAATATGCCAATTTTCTCGAGTTAAGTACAAATTTGCTGATTAATCAATTTCAGTCTACATGCTGATAGTTCGGACTACGGTTTGAAACAGATTGACTTTGGCGCGGCAAAAAACATTGTCGTTAGTGGTACAAGATTCCAGCATAAAGAGAAGGCTACTTGGGTATCCCCTGATTAAAGACCGAAGAACCAAATTGATCCAGTGGTAATTGATGGAAGGCACTCAACTAGTGTATTGGATGTACGAGTGACCAGAGGAGCCAACAGCGATTCTGGATTCTGATCACTACCTGGTAGTATAAAAGATTCGCAGAAGATTAAGCAGCAGGAAAATCGTACGAAACCGGACGCAGAGAAAGTTATACATCGGAAAGCTGCAATTACCAGATGTAGCCAGAGCCTACTCCAGGAAACTCTCGCAACTATTGGCACAGAACCCACCCCCCCTTGGCGATCCTGAAGCGCATTTCCGACTCTACAAAAACTGCCGCAACAACCGTAGTAGGTTTTGAAAAACAGCTTCACAACAAACCTTGATACGATGAAGACTGTGTCATAGCGAATGATGAAAAGAACTCTGCACGTATGGCAATGCTTCAATCAATTGTATAGGGAAAAAGAAAGGAGGTAAACCGTCTCTTTGGGCGTAAGTACAGAAAGTGCGAGAGTGGGAAAATTGAGACACACAGAAGGAAGAACAAAGCCCGAAAATTCTACCAAAAAGTCAAAAGCCACTTTCTGTAAAGACAAGGACGGAAATCTCCTTGCAGATATTCAGAGAATGTTGGGAAGATGGAGAAATCAATTCCCCGGGTTACTGGTGCCTGACATATCCAATTACGATGAGACAATCCATCACAATTTTGACAACGACGTCGATTGCCCCCTCCAAACCAAGTCGCAGACGTTGCAGACAAAATCATTCTTTGTGTGTGCGGTTTCATGCCGGTTTGTTTGGATCATTTACGCAGTCACAGTCAGTAAATCAGTGAAAATCCGCCAGGAATTTTAAAGCTTGATCAGAACACCCATTTTCAATCCCAAACAAAGTTTGGTTAAATAATAGGCAATGACAAAATGTAATTGTGGTCGCTAAAGTCTTACACCAGTTACCCTGTTGACCAGCCAGCCAGTTATACATACAGACGGGCACGGTGTAAAATACCCAAAACTCCTTCTATGCGTTACAATTTTTTATGTATCAACTAATATATGTATACCCCATCCCTATGGGTGAGGGTTTTCAAATATGGTTTGCGAAATTGTGTTTTTTATCGAATATAGGCTGTAAAGTGCCGCAGTACTACAGTTTTTGATTGTTTAAGTTTTAACACTTTTTTTGTTGCAAATTTCACTTCTTTTTCGAATGTTTATTTTGACATCCTCTGGCAACACTGACTTTAATTAATTTTATTGCAAAACAGTTTTTCTTATTTTTTAATTTATTGAGCTCTTATTTTTGACAGGGGTAAGGCAGAATTGGAAGCAATTCTGATGATTTTTCTTTTCTCATACGTATTTAGAGACTATGAAACGCTTCCTTTAACATTTTTTCCATACCCATCGGGGTCCTTGATGTAATTGTCGACAACTGTTGGGCTCTGTCCAATTTTTTTAGCTATTGCGCGGTTAGAATATCCTTCAGAACGGTAAACATCGATTTTAGTTTTTTCCGATAGAGTTAAAATTTTTGTTTTGCCATTGTGACTCGTAAAATGATTAAGATGTAATAAATAGTAATAAAAATTATTAAGATGTAATAAATTGTAATAAACAAACGCTCTCTACAAAAAATCATCGCTTACTTTAAAAATAATAAAAAATAATAAAGTGCCTTTCTTCATGTGAACCAAATAAAATAACACATTTTCTGATTAAAATAACACATTTCTTTAGTTATGAAACCACTATGGTCATGATTTGTTTTATATCTCAAGATGTCTAGCTTCCATTTCCATTTACAAATTCTGCAATCGGTTACAAATTGCAAAAGATATAGGCTGCTGAATATGGAATTTTTAGTGCCTTTTGAGAAGTGAATTCACATGTATTCGATATCCAATAACTAAATCCATCAGCTACAACATTTTCAGCATAACCCGATGATGTACAGTTTCGAAATTTCGAAACAGATTGACTTGAAATCCGCCATAACTATGCCACTTACACAATTATTTCGTATCTTCCAAAATGTTCCCGTGGAGAGAGTCATACCGCTATCTAGATTCTTTTCAACAATATCCAAACATTAATACCGGAATAATTTAATGTTCTGACAAAAGGTAATTCCACGTGGTGAATTGGTTGTACTCATGATATTGGGCCACATGTATCTAGCCGGCTCTATCTCTTGTCTTTTTCCCCCACTTGGTAAAGAAATCCAAGGGGGGATAAATCCATCTGATTCTTGCATCATATTCCGTCCTATTTAGAATGACGCTGATCAACACCACATCAGCAGTGAAGGTGGGAGAGACCACACCGATCGATTTTTTACCAAGCGAGGACTGAGAAAAGGCGATACACTTTCGTGTAATCTGTTCAACAACTTAATGAAGACAATAGTGAGAAAAACTGCAGTAAATACGCACAAGACCGCTAACACGAAAAGCCATATGTTGCTGGCGTCTGCTGACGACACAGATATCATTGGGCGAAATTTACGAGAGGTTACTGCAGTAGTTTCAAGAATCGAAAAGGAATCAGTGAAGGTGGGTCTTGCTGTTAATGCGGGCAATATAAAATTTATGGTGTCAACGACTAGAGAAACCTCTCGACTTGGTCCGCACTTGAACGTCGCCAACTGATTTAATGTTGAATTGGTAGATGAATTTGTCTACCTTGGATCCGCCGTGAACAAGGACAACAACGTCGGCCTGGAGATAGATAGGAGAATTGTGCTTGCAAATATATGCTGTTTTGGGCTTAGCAAGCAGTTTAGAAATAAAGTGCTCTCTCGACAGACAAAAGTCCAGCTATACCAGACTCTCATTTTACTTGTCTTGATATAGGGCTCCGAAACTTGGGTCGTATCGTAAGCGAATGAAAAACACCTGGGAGTATTCAAAAGAAAAATTCTCCGTAAAATATATGGTACTGTAAAAGAAACCGGCGAGCACCGACGTCATTGGAACCATGTGCTATATCACTTGCATTCTGACGTGGACATAGCTAGGTGATTCAAACTAGGTCAATTGTGTTCGCTAGGTCATGTTATCAGAATGGATGAAAATGAGCCAGCGCGAAAGGTTTTGGATAATGTACTCGATGGAAGCAGAAAAACAGGACCGCCAAGAGGCCGCTGGAAAGACCAGGCAGAAGTACGCTTGGGGCGAGAAAAGGCGAAGGATAGAACCAGTTGGAGGAATATGTAGAAATTTGTTTAACTTGTTTGGTTAATTAATACTATGTGTACGATATCTGACCTCATGAGATTGTAAAATAGTCAATAAAAGTAAGTAAAGTACGTTTTATCACTTGTATTCAAAAATTAAATTGTTCGAGCGTTTGGTCGTATTTCTAATTAATTTTATTCTTCGATATTTCGCTACCCTTTGGGTAGCATCGTCGGGATGGTAAATACGAAACGTCGGATAAAACATCACTTATTTTATCACTTGTGTTCCACTTTTATTTGGCGCCATATGATGTATAAACTCATCGCTATGGCAGAAGTTATAAAATCGCTAATAGTCCCCGACCGCGATGCAATGATAGTGTGCGCGGATCTTGTACATGGTCCCTGCTCAGACCACCTTATGTTTCTTTCGACGGCGGTCAGCTCACATAGTGATTGCGACACTATCGAGTATTATTCAGCTGTGAAATAGTTTCTCAAAAATACCTTTCGGATCACTGAGTATAAAACTAGAACCCGCACATCTCATTGGTTGTGAGAAACTCTACGGAAATCAGTGTTTTTTTTTAATAGTTCAGTGTGTAATTCCACTTCAAGCAATAGTAAGTGAGTTCTGTTGAAATTTTGAAGCAAAACCATATGCCTGCCGTTTTTGTAAAACCGCAAGGTAGTTGGACATTTTGGCTTTCAGATTGTGCTTGTTGATATGTTCAGTGCTCTTGGCATTGTGGTTAAACAATAAGTCTTTCCAACATGAGAATGGAAATATAAACCCATAGTAATCAGCATGAAGTCCAACGAATCCCGTGCTTTCGTGTATGTTTGATGTAAAACGGAAATTTACTTCCACCAATTAGCAAACTAAAGGCTGTTCCTATTACAAGCGCAAACATTTTGTTGAATATTATTCCTCTATTATCGCTGTAATGCAATCAGTTGAAGTTGTAATACAAATTCATGCAATGTAAATTTGTGAAAATAGAGTTTGGAATTTAACCAAATATGTTACTATGAATATCATTTTTTTCTACATCGTTTTTGTATTTTTGATTCAATAAACTCTTTCAAAAATAGTCTAATTCCCTTAGGTCATTGTATTGTAATAGGTTCATCCCTTCCACAATTTTTAAATTTTAAAGGTTAATAAATGTAATATCCTACCCAACATAACTATGGAACTTAAAGATATGAACGAAAAAAGTTTAGTTATGTTAAGAGCAAAACTCTGTAATAAATGATTGTGTTATAAAATATTGGTTGCGCCATTGCTGCTGAGGTCACTTTGGGTGGGAAACACGGTCAACCTTTTATTGTTAAAGTTTTTTTATCAAACCACCATAAATGCAGTGCATTGTGTTGGCGAAGGAAAATTGAGGAAGTGGGGGGTGGAAAGAGGGAGTAGTGTCTCTCGACATTTCCAAAGATGTCCTAGGAGCACCTGCCCATATATGGGAGTTATATGCCATCTTTGGCCTGATGTAGGTGGTGTATATATTGAGAAGATCAGATGGAATCAAGTATTTCTTGCACCGCTTTAAAAAGCCCAGACACTTGAATGCATCTTTCGACACTTCAAATACATGTTTTGCCCAACGGACATCACATTGTATTTTCATGCCCCGAACATCAAGAGCGTCTGATTCATGAATATCCACACCATAAATAGACAATGACGATACACCTGGGTCAGCAATCCGCTTATGCGACAACAAACAACACTGAGTCGTACCCGCATTAAAATCTAATCTATTCATTCGACCCCATTTAAGAATGGACACCAGATCCCGGCCGAGTGTTTCATTTATCGCGCGGCGTTTGACTTCAATCTCTTGAAGACGTGGCCTACGGTCGAATGAATAAGAATTACAGAGATTACTGTCATCCGTAAAAGAGTAGTTTAGATTCACAGTCTAACCCAGGAGATCGTCAATGAAAATAAGAAAAAGAGAAGGAGAAAGAACAGAGCTCTGTGGTGCACCTGCAGTCAATTTATGGTCGTCGGATGAAACCCCATCTACAACAACTCGTATAGTGCGATCTCTGAGAAAACTCGATATAAATCGAGTGAAGTTATCACCGACACCAAAAGCAGCGAGCTTTGACAAGAGTGTATCGTGCCATACTCTGTCAAAGGCCTTGGAAATATCAAGAGCCACTACCTTACTCTCACCAAGCCGGTGGATGGATCGACTCCACTGTTTCGAAAGCAACGCCATCAGGTCTGCAGTAGATCTCATTCTACGGAAACTTTGTTTTTGGTTGTAACCTAGGGCGGTATTGTGCTAGAGTTCATCGTACACTTTAAATATGGGGCATAAGTTACTCTAAAGGCACGAAAGATTGCGCAGTGAATCAGAAGAAAAAGGCTTTAAACCAACAGTATTGAAAATATAGAGCTTTGACGGTAGTAAAAATTGCATTTATGCATTTTTTTGGACAAATGTTAAAGTTTCTGTTGCGGCACGGGTTAAGATGAGTCGGCTTGCAATAAAAACACACTAACTTAACTGTTCGTCTTGTGCAAATGTAATATTAATTTATTACAACTTTAATTTTTACACTTGAGAGCGGTTATAAACTAAATTTGAGTTTAGCCCGTGCCTCGAAATCTTAAATTTACTTTACTTTTAGTGGTCATCATTTGTGATTTGCCTACGTAACGCATAACAGCGGACCGTTAGTGTTTCTTGAGGAAACCAGGACAACAACAAAATACTGGGGCCTAATTACCACTTTCGCGATAGTGTTAAACAACAACTTGTTGAAGAAGATACCAATCTTGTTGAATATTTATTGTTGTTGAATATTGAAAAGGTGGCTCTACATAATTTAGAATAATTTAAACACAATTTGCTGATGAGTAAATTAAAGGATTTAAAATTAAACTTTCTACAAATTACACAGTAAAAAATTAAAGATTTATATTTTAATGTAACGTAACGAATATCCTCTATGAAACATACTAAAATCTCTGTCTAAGACTCTATGAACAAAGACATTTTAACAAATACTTTAATAGAAAGGTTCGACGTTGGAAATGCTTACATTTTATAACTCATGTTAGTTGTATTTAAACGGATTGATGGAAACCCTTTTCCGAATCAATATTTGGTAATCCTACATTATTTGTACCATTTTGCGAAAAAATATTTTGATTGTTATATACGTAACGGTTAATTTGGTTTGCCACTCGGCATTGAAATTATTCTAATTATATTTCAATTTGATAACATTTTAGATGATTTTGTATGTTCAAGATTTTACAGAACAGAATCATTTGCGAAAAAAGGTTTGTGATAATATGCAACAATTTTTGGATAAAACACCTACTTTTTGAGTTCACACTATAGCCAGACTTAACACAAGAGGGATTTACACAAACAAAAAGAAAAAATTAATGTCAGTCCGATCACAGGGGAGATGTGTAAACATCTAGTAATGAACAATTTTTTTTAAGTTAGAAGTACTTATGCTTTTAGTATATTTTTTTAATTAATCAATTAAAAGAATCAAAACTGTCAGTATTGTAAATACATAGGAATTTGCTGGTTTTTGTTTGTTTTATTTAACTTATTTGGTTAGTAAATGGGCACACTGCAGTATATATGTACTGCATTAAAAATTACAGTAAGCAGTAAATTTACTGATTACTGAAAAAATTCAGTAAATTTTTACTGATAATGAAATTTAATTTGCATTACTAGTCAAATCATAGGCCGTATTCATAATAATCAGTAATCGGGCATTACTGATTACTGAAAATTCAATGCACCTCATCATAATCATGTAGGCACTTTATAAAAATTGCTGAAAATAATTTTAGTAATCAGTAAAAATTTACTAGTTAAAGAATTATTTTTACTGAAATTTTAGTAGTACTGCAAAGTGCCCATCTATGGTAAATGCCTTAAGTACAAATAGTTAATATTGGCTTATGGTAACTAAAATAAGATACATATTTAAATTTTTGATTCGATTGTATTTAAAAATCTATGGAAAACTGCATCTATAGTAGTGGAATTGTTAGAGAATTGCTCTTATGCAAGTGGAAAACGTCAAATAAAAATTTTGATAAAGCTTGCGACTGTGGGTTTGCAAAATTTGTATTAAAATCTCCACCCATAATAATTGGCATGAGATGGAGATTGTTACCCAATTGTCGTGCACCCAATTGTCGTGCACCAGCTTCAGTGTAAGGCAACAGTACGTAATGAAGATATGTTATAATCTTAATTTATATTGGAATCTATTAGAAATTTTATTAGAATTAACATTACCTCCATTCAGCTTTGATACACTCTGTGTTGTTTTATGTTCTGAGTTATAATTTTTTTGGTGTTTTGTAAAATATTTTATTATTTTGTATTTGTTGCGGTTGACAAGTTATTAATCAGCTGTTTACTGAAATCTAATATTATTTTACAGCAATGGTTTTCGAAAATTAGTAGCTACTATTGCACACTAGATGGTGCTTATATGCAGCTGTTAAGTATGAATGACAATCTCAAAGACGAAGAAGACTTATAGTGTGACAAGTTTAGTTTTTAGTTTTCCTTATTTTGCTTTGTTTTAGTAAATTTCTTATTAAAAGTCCAAAAAATCTGTTTAAAAGTTATTAAAATTAAATGTTTTTGTATTCATTTTATTTATTTGTTTTCATTTGCCTACGATAACATAATGTACGACAATTAGTGAAAATTAGTAACTACTATTGCACACTAGATGGTGTTGAGTATATTGTATGCAGCGTATGATTACACTAATACACTCATACATAGCTCACATCGATTTGATAACGCTTTACGATTGCGTAACGATTACATCGCACATCTTACTCTAAATTTGTGATTGTATTGTGAAAAAGATTTTTACCCCCAGCGTATAGATGTTTACACATCAAAAGTAAATATACTAAATATAAAAAATTACATAAGGTAACAGGGGATTTCTGGTTGGAACGACGTTCCTTTCACCATATATTACATACTAGTTAGTTCCCACACGCCTAAGGCGCCCGTTGAAAAATACGAGAATTTAACAATAAAAGATAGTTTTTGTAAAATGATTAACCTTTTTTATGAATTTTTTTTAAATGTATTTTTTTTAAAGTTAATTTTTAGGCCCTTTTTGTAAAAGTATGACTAGAATTCAAACAATTTTTTCTTAAATTGTAGCGCGTTGCTGGTTTCCCTAATTGTTGGAGGAATAATATTCCAAAGACGTATTGCAGTTACAAAAAATTGCCGTTCAGATATTAAAGAATAATGTCTAATTGGTATTAGGTTTCTATTTCTTCGGAGTCGACTAAATTGTAAACGATCAAAAAGATGACATGACCCATAGGTAATTATAATTTTGTGGAGAAATATAAGAGTTCGTATTTTCAGTAAATCTAAGAACTGAACACAATTTCTGAGTCCATAGAAGTACCTTGCAATGTTGTTATATGTAACGATTAATTTTGTTTTGCTAGTGCTATCACAGCTTGTGAAAATCTCACATCCGTAGATTAAATTTGGTATCAGACAAGTTTTAGCAAGTAATAGCCTTATATTTATTGGCGTGCAATATTGTCTATGCCATAGAGTTCTGAGCATAGAGTATGTTTTGCCACAAGCGGCTATTACGTGATCTGACCAGGTTAGAGTATTACTAAAAATTACACCAAGATTTTTCGCTTTGATTGTTAATAAAAACATTAGGATTATCACTAATTTTTTGCGGTCTCTTACGCATTACAATACATTTAGATTTTATAGGATTTAAACTTAATCCATTCACATCTGCCCAAAGAGAGCGTGTTTCATCATCATCATTGAGTTTCGCAGTACATCGCTCAATGTGTCCTTGTTTATCGCTTATATACAATTGCACGTCGCACATTGGGGTATTTGATCATCAAAGCGGAGATTAATTGAAAAATGAAAATTGGGATATCCGATTAATGTTTTATACCCGATTATTGTAGACAAAATTCTCCATCACTAGGCAAAAGAATCGATAACATATGTTGCTTAATTCAATTTTTGCTTTTTCTCAAAGTTCGTAATTTTTTTCGATTTTTTCACGTCTTTACAAAAGTGAATTTTTTGTATTTTCAAGTGCCAGTTTTTCTATTTTTGCCATTAAAAAAGCCTAATATTATTATGGATCCTTCAAGTTCAGGTAATTTCGAACAAAAAAGCAGTTGCCGGTCGACATTTACCTGTTAGAAGTAATTTTAATAATTTATGGAAAAAAGGTCTAAATTTTAGCCATTCTTGAGAAGTATGTAGAGTTTTAAAGTGGTACCGGTCAAATTCGTGTTCTGAAATTTATATATTTTTAAAGCTTAGGAACTGTACTAATAATAAACAAAAACATCTTGTGCGTTTTTGCGCCAATTCGATTTTTAACAAATTTTGTAAAAAAAAAACTCGTGTCGTCCAAAGTTATAGAAGAACCGTGGCTGTAGTTTTTGTTTTGTTTTCGCTTTCGTTATCATCATCATATATTGTTGCTATTCTTATTTATGTTTGTATATTGAAATATTTTTATGTACTCTACACAAAAATAAAATGTGTGTTCTGTTCATTGTGTTGTTTGGTTTATTTAATGGGTTGGGTAAGTTTAATTTGTCTTCGCGGTGGTGTTCTTAGACAATTTTGTATAACTTAATTTAAATAACAGATAATATGTGTTAAATAAGTATGTGGTGTTACTTAACATTAACTATTATATCTATTTAATATGAATAAAATTCCATGTGAGTGATCGTGGTGGTATATTTCCGATTACAGCAATAACAACGGCAATGATGTGCTGTTATATTTTTATTAAGTGTTTATATATAGAACGTGTTGTTCGTCCTCGTTATTTTGGTAATTAATACAAGAAATATCACGCGAAGTTTCTGAATACAGTCTTTATATTTTAGGAATAAACTCAAAAAGATTCATTTCTCGGCGTAGTCTTTACAGTAATATTAAGAATGCTGAGGCTTCGCCATTAATGGAGAAGCTGAATATATTAAAGCAAGAATTGATAAAGCAAATGAATCCAGAGGATATGCAAGACTTCAAGTTGTATTTTGCTCGTTTTGTCTGCGATTTTAAGGATCGATGGGCAAAATCAAGTAGACATAAGGAGCGATTTTTGAGAGAAAAACAAAATTGGTTAGATTCTTCAATAGCCTTTGTGACTACAACAACTAAAAGAGGTCGCAAAGAAATTGATTTCGAGGAGTGTTCCGAAAAAACAAAAATGAAAAAATGTAAGAATTTAAGACAAAATGTTCCCTTGCCTGTTTTGAATTATGCTACCCAAATAAGTCTGCGAGCAAGTGGTCAAACAGAAGCAGCAAAAATTGTCAAGGAAATAACTGCATCACCTTCCAGAGCAGCTAAATTTAGAAAAAATTTAACTTGTGTAAAAGAAAAACAGTTGACTGCTGAAGAAGCGCTTGTGGTTTTGGTTGAAGCAAAGCTTTCACGTGAACAATATAATGTTATACGAAAAGCTGCTCCTGATAAATTCCCTGCGTACCCGTTGGTTCAAAAAGAAATGTTATCCTAAGGTTGAAACTATGCAAATTTCCGAATCATCAGCTAAGGTATCATTGCAGGGCCTTCTGGACCATACGATTGAACGCCTTGTGCTGCTTAAAAAAAATGTTATTGACACCCTGGATAATGGAGAAATATCAAATTTAACTTTAATTACTAAGTGGATGTTCGATGGAAGCTCTGGGCATAGCTCATATAAGCAAGCTTTTCATGGCCCAGGCGCTAGCGACTCTTCTGTTTTAATAACGTCCATTGTTCCACTCAGATTAGTATGTAATGATAAAATTGTTTGGCAAACCCCTAGGCCGTCATCAACCCGATTTTGCAGGCTATTAAATATTGAATTCACCATAGAGACTGCAAGTATATTGGTAAGAGAAAAAGAACGAGTTGATGAGGAAGCAAACGATCTGGAAATGTCTGTTATGCCAGTACGAGAAAAGCTCGTAAAAGTAAGCCATAAACTAATCTTAGTAATGATTGACGGAAAAGTTTGCAATGCAATCACAGAAACGACATCATCCCAAAGGTGTTATATTTGCAATTCCACTTCTAAAGAGTTTCACTCTATTGACGAAATGATAGCAAAACCTGTTAAGACAGAAACCTTAGAATTTGGTTTGTCTATATTACATGGATGGATTAGAATTTTCGAATGTATCATACACCTCTCTTACAAATTGCCTATAAAAAAGTGGAAAGCTGCATCGGCTGATGATAAAAAAAATTATAGATTCTACTAAAGCACGCATTCAAAATGAATTTAGAGTCAAAACCGGATTGATTATTGACCAACCAAAGCCTGGCTTCGGAAATTCTAACGATGGTAATACAGCCAGAAGATTTTTTGAAAACGCTGAAGTTTCTGCAGATATTACTAAAATCGATTTAGAACTAATCAAGAAAATGCACGTGATACTAATAACTGTTTCTTCGGATCATGAAATACATTCTGAAAAATTCAAACATTTTTGTCACAACACTGCCAGACATTTTGTTAAAATGTATCCATGGTATAAAATGCCTACCACTTTACACAAATATTTAATTCATGGCCCTGAAATTGTATCGCACGCACTTCTTCCAATCGGACAACTTTCAGAGGAAGCCCAAGAAGCTAGAAACAAGGACTTCAAATGCTATAGGGAACACTTTTCACGTAAATGTAACCGTGAGAAATCGAATGAAGACATTTTAAATAGGTTGCTACTGAGCTCCGATCCGATCATTAGCAGCAAAATTAAGTTACCAAAAAAAAATTTCAAGCCCTACCAAAATCAGTAGTAGAATTGCTTATTCCGCCAACTATTTCAGTAAGTGCTGTTCGATCTGATGATAGTGATGATGAAACTGCAGATGCACATGTTGAGGAACTAGAGGATTGTAGCTCCGATTACACTGACTAAACTAAATAACACTTGAATGGAAAATCAGGTCATATTATTTTATATGGGTTTTAAAAATATATATAACAATGTCTATTTTTTTCAGATGATACAACCATTTACTTTTGATGAAATTGTTTATAAATATAAATGAAGAATTAAAATTTCAAATTTTACTTAAATTTTTTTATAGTCTTCATTAGGTAAATTTGTTTGTAACAAAGGGGGCGTGGCACCACCCTATTCCACCTTGGCTGTAATTCATACAGTACGATCAACATATATACCAAATCTCATCTTCCTACCTCTGATAGTTCATGAGATATAATCGTTCTAATTTTTTGGTTATATGGGCGGTGCCACGCCCCTTTATCCAGTCACAACCAAGTATAGCCAAGTACTATTACACTGTCAACATTACCACATTGGGAATGTTTCATGACAATCGGTCTATTATTATGGCCTGCAGAGCGATTTTTAATATGGGGGAGTGGCACCGCCCACTTTTCCAAAAAATTTGTATCATATGTCACTCAGGGATAACGTATCATTCTTATAGTGAAAGAATTTTTCAAATCGGATAAGTAGTTTAATTGATCTCCGTTTTGGGGGTCCAATACCCCACTGTGCGTCGTCTGCATACATTCTTATGTTGCAATGGAGCAATTGTTCAGGAAGATCATTGACGTAGATAGAGAAGAGGAGAGGTCCTAGTATGGAGCCTTGTTGAACACCTCTGATAACATAATAAGGTTTATTTTCTTTGTACATTTTTTTTTAAGTCTATAAATATTTTCAACTTTAAGGTTGAAATATTTACATTATGACAAATAGTGTGGTTTTATAAAGATTTTCATCATCATAATAGGGTATACCACGCATTTGTATTTTTTTATTAAAAGCTAATGTTATTTCAGAAAAGGTGATATTTTTAAGATGAAGTACTTTTTGTAAGAAAAAGCTATAAAAGTATGCATTTTTTTTACAAAGAAGTACTTTTTTAAGCGCAGGTACTTTTAAACGAAGTGGTACTATATTTAGGAAAAGGTTATTTTTTTAAGAAAATGTACTTATATTCGGAAAAGCTAGTCATCTCAAGAAAACCAAAGAAAGTGTATTATTTTATTTTTAAGATAGATACTTTTAAGAAAAGGAAATTTTTCTAAGAATGGAAATTTTTTTCTAAGAGAATGTATTTTTTTAAAAAATTGGGGAAAGCTTCTCACAATCAGTGAGCTGTGCGCTTTCTAGTTTTATACTCACAGATTGGAACTTACAGTTTTAAACCCATTCCGAATGGTACCTTTTCCCAATTCCTTCATAGGATGTAATGGGAAACCAATTATTATGATTATAAGTATTTTTTTTGAAGAAAATTTTTTTTTAAGAAGTGCGATTTTTTTTTAGAATTGGTCCTTTTTTCAAGAATACGTATATTTTTTAGAATATACACTTATCTCAAGAAAAGTTTTTTTTCACAACAAAGGTACTCTTTAAAGAAAATGTAGTTTTTAAAGTAAAGGCAATTTGTTGTGAGAAAATTTACTTTTTTAAGAAAAGGTACTTATTTAAAAAAATTAATGAGTGTTTGAACTCACGGATAATGTGTTAACACTTTTTTGCTACACGGTACCTGTTCGATTTCTATGAACACATTAGTAAATGTTACATTGGAAAATAAAAAATAATAGTTTTTTTGTATACACCGGGCAATGCTGAACATCAAATGACTCGCTTTGTTTGGCCGTAGCAACAAAAACGAAACAACCAAACACACAACATCACACATACTTTGTACGAAGAAGCTCACGTATTAGTTTGTCACCATAACGTCGACTGCTTGCAAATGAAATTTTGCGTGGCTATGCTTTATATCTCCGTTCAAAAGGCAACAGACACATGTACATACAAACATTATTATGTTAATACATACGCTATAGACACAATTTCGTTTGCCTCACCCCTGCCACACCACTCTTTCATTGCTCTCTTGCTCTCTCATTTTTGTTTCACACGTTATTATTCTATATCTGGTTTTTAGCAGCAGCATAAAATCTGGTTTTAGCAGCAGCATAAAAACTTGACTTTGATAGATTTAGCCCCTATACGCCGCTATTTATGTTAACACATCAAAAATATTTTTTTTAACACAAGGTACTTTTTGTAAGAAAATTTACTTTTTTTAAGCAAGGCTTACTTCTTTAAGATAGGTATTTGTGTATGAAGAGGTACTGTATTTTTTTTTTGAGAAAAATTAAATTTTTTTTAAGAAAATTCATATTTTAAGAAAATGTTTTTTTTAGACTTCTTTCATTTTGGCTTTTCTAAATTTACTTTTAATTGGGTACAAAACTACAATATATACAAAATATTGTTTACAGGCCCCACCTAGAAAACTTCCCATTAAACAAGAAATTTCCCACCATATGTTAGTCTACACAGAAATCAAAACAAAAGAAACCACTATAAATGGTTTTTCCAATTTGAGTGATATGATTACTAAGTGCCGTTTCGGAAATTTGAAGTATGTAATTTTTTTTCATTGTATTCAATAATGTTTACAATTTCATCATGGATACATATACGCAAGAACGCAAGATATGCGCAAGATATACGCTTTTCCCATTTTATTGTCGTAATAATCCTACACCTTTGCTCGCTCTTCGTCGAATTGTTGCAAATTACGAGCACACAGTTTCTTTATATAATATTTAAGTCCAATAAGACAAATAACCGCTTGAAGTGATGAAAATATTGCTGTTCAAACTGAAGACCGCAATTTATCGATTCCAAGACATTGTCATCAATTGGGACTGTATCAAACCGCGTAGAGATACATGATATCCAACTTTATATGGCCGAAATTGGACGAGGTTGATCTTGAAAACATCTGGTTCCAACAAAACGGGGCTACGTGCCACACAGAACGTGCAACAACCGAATTATTGCGAGAAATGTTTAGAGATTCGATTATTTCAAGAAATTTCGACAATGAATGGCCCCCAATAAGTTGTGATTAAACACCATTAGACTATTTCTTGTGGGGTTATTTGAAGTCATTGGTCTTTAACAATAAACCAGACTCTTTTTAAGCTTTACAAGTCAATATTAAACGTGCTATTCATGACATACGACTTGATTTAGTGAAAAAGGTGTTCGAAAATTGGGTTCATCGAATTCGTCTCTGCAAAAGAAGACGTGAAGGCCACTTGAAAGACGATTTCTTCACAACATAATTGTATCGATTCTACTTCACATTAAATAAAAAGCATTTGAATTAATTAACAACTAGAATGTTTTTTTAATAGAATGATATCATTCAAATTGAAAAACCCATTAGTTGATAATACTGGAAGAAAATGGAGCGCAATCGTTTTGGTCCTATTCTCCTTATATAGATAGTAGAAACAACAGTAATGTAATCACCATGCGGTTGGTGATAGACGCTAGACGCTGTTGAAGATGATACTTCATAAACAGTGAAGCGAAGCATTGAAGCGTTCAGCGAATATGAGTTTGAATGCCGCCACCCGCTGCATTTACATTTTCTCCACTAACCGAAAAAAAAATATTAATATGAATATTTACTTCGTTACAGTATTCCAAAGTTTTGGAATTTTCATAAGACTTTGGAAGGCAAATAGTATATATTCCTTTCCGAAAGGCTGCAGCTAAATACTGATATAAGTGCCATTATGAAATTCTGTTGTTATACACTGCATACCTTTGTCACCAATAACGATTTACAGAACACAAGATAGAGGATGTTCATATTCGATGACACCTAGTGAAACCCAATATACAAGGTGGCGCAAAAGTAATCCTCCTATCAGAAAATGCTATAAATTTTGCGATTGGCCCCTTATGTCAGTTCTGTTTTGACATTTGTGTAGTAAACACATGCGAAATGCACGTTAATAAACAATGTTACGCTACACTGCTCCAGAACGCGGAATATTGCTGACTATTTATTTGACTAATAATCGGTCGGTGACTTTGGCACAACGTGAATTTCGTCGCAGATTTCCTGGCCGTCCAACGCCTACTGGTGAAACACTGCGACGTTTAGACGCTCGTCTCGAAGAGACTGGCACAACACGAGATGCTGACAGGCGTGGCAGACCCCGAAGTAGCCGTTCTGCAGAGAATATTGCTGCTGTAGCCGAGGATGTCATGGAAGCGCCGTCGATGTCATGGAAGCGCCGTGAGCGCTACAGAGCAATGATCAATGAGTTCTTTTTGCCGCGACTTGATGAATTGGGATTGGATAACATGTGGTTCCAACAGGACGGTGCAACGGCACACACTGCACGTGCCACAACCGATATGCTGAAGGATGCATTTCCCGGGCGCGTAATCTCCCGTTTTGGCGATTTGCACTGGCCACCAAGATCGCCTTATTTGACCGCTCCAGACTTCTTTTTGTGGGGTTTTTGAAGTCGCGGGTTTATGTCAACAAGCCTCAGACTCTTGCAGCTCTTAAAGACAATATCCTTCAAGAATGTGAGGACGTATCGCCGGAAGTTTTGGCCAAAGTGATGGAAAATGCCATAAAAAGGGCTCAAATGACAATCAACTGTGGCGGCGGCCATTTACATGACATATTCTCGACTTGATGTAAAAAAAATTAAAAGACCAAATAAAAATAATCCACAAGAAGAATCAAAGTTTTAATTTTTTTTAAATTACAGCCAAAAAAACATCGGAAGTTTACTTTTGCGCCACCTTGTATATAGGGTGTCTCAGAAAGAATGAACTTTTTAACTTTTAAATAAAAAAATTGTATTTTTTGAGATATCTGTGTTTTTTCTATTGGATTGTAAAGAAGACATGTTCTGATTAGGTATAGAATAAAATATGCATCTAATGGCCCCCACTGCTCTGCTGACAGGCCATTAATCTTTTCATGCAATTTTCCATGACGTTGTCACGCAGATATGGCTGTATCTCACCTATGACGCGTTGGATCTCGGATTTCAGCTAAGGGATAGTTTCTGGTTTCTTCCCATAAACCCGAGATTTCACAAAATCCCAAAGAAAGAAATCGCACGGCGTCAAATTGAATGGTCGTGGTGACCACTTGACATTAGAATTTCTTGAGATAATTTGTTCTGGAAATCGTTGCTGCAATAAATCGATTGTTAGGTGGCGCTGTCTTGCTGAAATCACATGTCGTGCAGATACATGCTGTCCAGTTGAGGCCACAATAACTCCCTTATCATGTTCGACGAACGAATTCCGTTCACAGTCACTGCAATTTCGGCCTCATCTTCGAAAAATTGAGGAACAATCACCAATTGTCAAAATTCGCCGCGTAATTTGAATTTTTGGAGAACAATGCCGAATTGATATTTTGGGGTTTTCGGCGTCACTCTCGTTTACAGCAGCAATGTTTTCTGGAGACCTGTATGTTGACACACACGAGTCTTACAGTCCACATACGACCCAGTTGCTTAAAATTTCGAATGGTTGGTCTTCGAATGGTTGCCACATTAGGTGCACTTTCTCGACTGAAAATTCTTCGAAGTTTGCGTGCGGTCTCAGCATAACTCTACAAATTTTTGTAAGAAGTTTTTGCAATTATAACGCGATGGTCTTTCGTAAAGCGCTCCATTATTAATAATGGGAATAAACATCTGTCTTTCGTCGGTGGTCCAATGGTAGTGAGCGAGGCTCTTGTGCATGAGAACGGGGGTTCGATCCCTGCTCTGACAACCTTACAAATTTTCTTTCGACGGCGGTCACCTCGCTTAGTAACGGCGACACTATCGAGTACTTAGCCATGAAAAAGCTTCTCAAAATTCCGTCCGAAATTGGTGTAAAACTGTAGGTCCCAATCAGTGAGTGTAAAATCAGAACACGCACAGCTCACTGATTGTGAGAAGCTCTCCCTAATCCCCTAATGGGATGTAACGGGACACCATTTATGTATTTAATAAACACCTGTGACAGCTGCCAAATTTCAGAGTTGCCACTTTCAATAAATTGATAAAGTGTAACTTTGCTGAGACACCTTTTACAACAGATTCCACAAGCTGTTGAACCGAGTTACAATTTTAAGTAGATCGTTTGATTGTTCTATGAAACTAATGCTAAAGAATTATATTTTATCCATCAATATCTGATAGGAAAATTGAAAAATTATCCGCCCGTAGGTACACGGGGAACTGAATTTTGTAATCATATAATGAAGGAATCATCTCTAAGTTTGAGTAAAGTTTAATTAACTAAACTATACTCGAATTATGTTATTAAGAAAAGTTTATTAACAGCTTGACATCCATCCACTTTATATAAATGAGTTTAAATCAAATATTCAAGTAATTGCAGATTAAATCCTAAAAGTCGCCATCCCATAGATAAATTTATTTGTTATCTTTTGATGCACATAATTAGCTCCACAGGAAACGTTCGTTGGAATAGACTTCCATGTTTGCAACCTTCCAGGTAAGTAAGTGCTAATCAGCATTTGAAGAGGATTAATTAATAAATAATATAAATTATACCCCCTAACTGCCTAATCCATGTTTAGTAAAAGCAACATTTTCCTGCATTTATGGCTACATTTTGTGTCCTTGTTATTATAATGTTGCTTGTTGGTGCAAACTGCAACACATGCTGAGCGAAACAGTAAATATATGGGAGAGTTGCACATCGTTGCTATTTCGAGCGCAGTGGTTGCCTTAAAGATAATTATAGACAGAAATCCTATTTAAAGAAAACATAAAATTTTACTGTAAATTAAATGGAAGGATATAAATTAGACATCGCTGTTTGGTTTCCTCAGTTCGCTTGTGAAATATAGATGCGAAAGGACAAAGACTTAAGAACTTCGAAAATCTTAAAGAAATTTGTTATACAGAAAAGACAAGACAATGCAACCAATGTAAAGTATTAACTAAAGAAATATCAGCTTACAAACCCATTTCATTGACTCTTCTACAAGTGCCAAAGCGCTGCATTCGTAAACTCACGCCCTGCAACAAGACGGCATTCATACCATTGTACTTCATGCCGCCTTGCTGCATTTTTCTTAACATTGTATACTATAGAACATAGAGGGTTGCTAGTTGTAATTCATATCATGGTAGTACTGGTGTTGCCATATAAAAACTAGAACTTACATTGGAAAGTTTGAAATTTTTTAGCATAAACATACATAGAACGTTTTCACTTACGATCACTATTTGTTGAATTTACAATGTATTGAAAAATTCATCTTGGACAAACAATGGAATTAACCCGTGAAAATTTTCGTGCGATGTTTCTTTCGAATTTCGTCGTGGATTATCGAGACAATAGTGTCTCAATCAACTTCTTTCGACTTTTTGTGATCAAGCACCATCAAACTGCACTGTAAATCGCAGGTACCAAGATTACAGTTTCAGACGCTATTCACTCCAGGATGCATTTCGTGAAGGTCGTCCAATTTCGGTCGTTTTGCCCGAAACCAACGATGCTTTGCGTGAACTGATAAAGCAAGACCGACATGTGATATACCGTGAGGTTGAGGGATCCTTGGACATGACTACGCCAAGCATCAATAAGATATTGCATGTTCATTTGAAAACTGTGAAAAACATTTGTTCTGGTTGGATTCCATACAATATGACGAATGCTCGTGTTGATTGGAGCAAACAAATCTTAAAAAAATACCACCGCGGTAACACAAATGCAGCGTATAACATCTCGTCACAGGTGATGAATGATGGATGTATACACGCAATCGACCGTTTGGGTCTTTCAAGACGAGCTAAATCCACCAAAAATTGTTCGTGGATGAAGAAGATCGAAGCAAATGATCACGTTTTTTTCGGTAAAACCGGTCATGTGGCCACAGTGTCTTTAGTGGAATGTAGGACGCTAAATTCAGGACGTTCAATTCAGGTATATCTGAACAAAATAGCGGAACAAACCGAAAGAGCTGCAAACACGGCCAATCTACGTAAAGTGTATACTTCAATAAACCTGCTAAGCGGCAACAACATCAGAAGTACTGCATCTTTAAAAGCGATGGATGGTACGAATATAATATCACCAGACCAACAAGTGGTAAGATGGCGCGAGCATTTTGCCGCACAGTCTAGTCCTCCAAATGATGAAGATCACAGTACCACTTCGGCAACATACTCACGTCGCAACCCATGAAGGGATATTCCAACGAAACCAACGACGCGAACGGAAGTGGAGGCCGTTCTGCGTAAACTAAATGATTACAAATCTTCTGTCCCAGATAACATTCCAGCGGAGCTTTTGAAATATGGTGCATTAGTGTTAGCAGATGTCATTACGCCGGTCATCAGAAGTGCATGACTAGACGGTATAATCTCTACGGAGCGGAAAGAGGGAGTGGTTATCACTATCCCGGAAAAGGGTGACCTAACACTGTGCAAGAACTGGAGGGGTATCACATTGCTCAATGGAATTTGCAAAATAGTTGCGACCCTTATACTACAGCGGATCTCACCAGTGGTGTAGCAAATTCTGCGCAAGGAGCAAGCGGGTTTAAGGCCTGGTCGTTCTTGGGCCGACCACGTTAATATGCTCCAGATAATCATTGAGCAATCGGTAGAATTGCACTCGCCTCTGTATCTACTTTTCGTTGATTTTGAACAAGCATTCGATAGTATACACCGTGATTCAATGTTGTCCACCCTGGCCAGGGAAGGGATACCGGACAAGAGAGTCTCCATGATTCGGGAATTATACAGGGATGCAGCGTATAAAGTTTGTTTTAGTGGAGAGGAAAGCCAACCTTTCACCACATCTGCGGGGTTTAGACAAGGATGCGTATTGTCCCCCACGTTATTCCTTCTGCTTATGGACGACGTAATGGAGGCAACCAATGCAGAAGCGCTGTCCGCCATTCAGTGGAATATGTATGAACACCTACATGATATAGACTACGCAGATGACATATGTCTTACGACATCAAGGCCAAGCTACACAAACTCTCCGAAAATGCGAGAAAAGTAGGATTGAGGATAAATATTAAGAAGACGAAGTTAATGCGTATTCGCACAGAACGTGGAGTATGAACGTGGAGGATGGTTCGTTAATTGAAGACGTGGAGTCGTTCAACTATTTAGGATGCAAAATTACCAAAGACAGAGGCTCCGCAATGGATATAAATTATCGGATCAATAAAGCTCGTGTTGCATTCCTAAACCTGCACAAAATCTGGCGTAATAAGAAGATCTCACAAAAGACGAAATTGCGAATATTTAATTGCAGCGTAAGGTGTGTATTATTGTACGGTTGTACTACTCTTGGAGCTTGACGAAGATCCTTACGAAGAAGGTCCAAACGTTTATAAATCTTTGTCGAAGGTAAATATTACGTATATACTGGTCGAATTTAGTTTATAATGAAGACCTCTGGCAAAGCACAAATAACAGCCCTATTGAATTCGATGTACATAGTAGAAAATGGACCTGGATCGGTCACATACTTCGGCGTCCAACACCGGATAATGCTAGAGCGGCACTAGAATGGAACCCCCAGGGTTATCTAAGGCAAGGACGACCATCAAATACGTGGAAGCGGTGCTTGGAAAAACACATCAGCTGAAACAATGGGCTATTTGAGCATTCAACATGTCGAGTTGCTGGGTCGGGCGCAGTAAGGCCATGATTTGGCACCCAATATCTTATTTTACTGCGTGGTCAACGTTTTTCGACACCCGAAGCAGCTGTTGAAGCGCTCAAAACCCATATTTTGGAGGTGTCTCAAACGAAGTATAAAAAGTGCCTCGGAAATTGGTTTGAGTGCAAGCAAAAGTAAATTAATCTTCACCGAGAATATTTTGAAAAACAATAAAACCATTTCCAATGATACACGATTGTTTGTATATTGCTGGACCCGAAATATAGATAGCAACACTCTAGTTTCTAATTTGAAATGCAAAAAATTCAAATACGTTTAGTTCGGACTCCAGAACTTTAGCACTGCGGAATTGGACTTGGAATTATGTGTACGTTACGAAAACTCTACATATCTGAATCCCATACGACAATTTATTGTCCAATAACCTCAACAATTTTGTTAACTAGTTTGTTAATTGACATAAGTAAATGACCAGAATGTTTATGGCATATCATTAAATGACTTCATTTCACAAAATTTGGTTTTTTACAATTAAGTTTTGTAGGAAATAATTTATTCTCTTAACCGCCCTGTAATACTACATCCCTTCTACTACACTGTGAAACAGAAAATCTGCACTCTTAATTGATGCCAATTTCTGAAAATTTATGCGTTCTGCATTATAACTGTCTTACTTTATTTCTATAAGTCAATGGTGGACATACACTCCGGTTCACTTATTTAAAGGCACTAAAAATTCCATATTCAGCATACAGGCATACAATTTGTAACCGATTGCAGAATTTTAAAATGGAAATGGAAGCTAGACATCTTGATATATAAAAAAAATCATGACTATAGTGGGCGCCACGAAATAACCCCCAATGAAATAACCCCCAAACCCGAAAATGAAATAATCCCCAATGAAATGACCCCCAAAATCAAATGAAATAACCCCCGAAATGAAAAATGAAATAAAGCCCAAACAAGATGAAAATAACCCCAAATAAGAAATGAAAGAACCCCCAAAATATATCGGTACTACCACCTAATGAAATAGCCCCCAAAATAGAAAAGAAATATCCCTCAATGAAGCAAGCCCCAAGTAAATGAATTAATCAGCAAAACAGTATAAATAGTATATCATTCATTCCATGAGAAAACGCCACAAATCTGACCGAAGGTCTTCCGATTTTCTTCAAATTTTGCACGGAGAGACTCTATGGAGCCAAATATACATTTGCGTTTTTAGATTTTGACGTAGAATACGTCTTACCTTACGGTATGAGGAGTCATGTCAGGTTTTTATTGTTGTAATCTTTATTTCATTGAATTTGAGGAAACGGCTAGATGAATTTTTTTAAAATTTTTTTTGTAGGTAAATGAAGATGTTATCTTTCGTCTGATATACATTTCATATTGGTTGATATCTTCCTAATATTTAAATTTCTCAAATGAAAATTGTTTAAACACATACACTCACACATATGTGTGGTGTTTGGTTGAGTGTTTGAGTTTGTAGCGTGAACACAAACTATGCTGCTGTTTCAGTGTGGACACAAACCTTCGGCTGTTGTTTTGATTGATGAAATATTGAAATTTCGTATATTTACTTATGTATTTAAGTGAAACGAAATGTTAAATGTGAATTTGAATTTAACATGGATGTTTGTGCTTATGTTATTTATCATTTATTGTTATATATGTTTTCTGTCTTATCGGATGGCGTATTCTACGTTAAACTTAATGGCCGTGTCTCTGACACAGCCTGCAGGGACAGTCCGTGGCCGAAGGCCTCGGACAACTGTCTGCTGTTTTTTTTATTTCACGGAAAAAACAGAATTGGTAAAATCAAATAATTAAATCATCAATAATAAAATTTGTGGAATTGAAATATTCTTTCTTAAAATTTAAGAAAAAATTCTTGAAATCAAAATACTTTGTTTTCTAGATTTTCTTTCTAGATTTGATTTGAAATGGAAAAAGTAGTGAACTTTGAAGAGCCACATTTCCATAAGTGGACCGAATTTTTCAAAGATTTAAAAAGTTTCTGAAAGCTGTTTTTGTCTATTTTATGATTTGCAATTTAGAAGTTACCACTATAAAAAAAATTGTATGCAAATGCAGTTTTAAAGTGCATTTTGCAGTGCGTTTTCCCCCTTCGATTTTCAAAAAAAAACATTTTTGTAAAATTTAGAATAGTATTTATTAAATAAATGTTCTCTTTTTCTGGGACAAAGAATTTTTCTATTTTTAATGATTTTTCATCTCGCTCCAACTAATAGTTTGATTCGATCTTTGCTACTTTTGCTTGTCACAGAATTGTACACACATATGTACAAATGTGTACATAGGTGTGTATACACGCTGAACACAATACATGATGAAATAGGGAAGAAGTATTTCATCATCCAATTCTAGTAGCATGTAGTTTCCTAGGAATAAGTATTTGGCATCAAAAAGTAAGCCTACTTACAAAAAAATCAAAAGAAAAACAATTTTTTTTCTGTACATTAGAATTTTTTGCAAAGTGCATCCAAAAATAGCATTTATATTACAAGTAATTGCATTCGCATTATTCTCAATCAGCATTATTTTAGAAAAGCACACTTTAAATGACAACAATACCTTACAGTAACTTTTTAAATAATAGTAATGCGACAAAAACTGTTTAAAATATAGCAATTCAAAGTTACATACCAAATAAATTTCTTTCATATTTTGTACAAACATTTTCAAAATCCTAAAAAAAAATTAAATTTTATTTTTTTTTATATGAAAAATCAAGTAAGTATTTTTTTTAAAAAATCCTTACAAATAGTAAGCTGCCTTGTCCCAAAAAAAGATTACTTGTGTTTTTTATAAAAAATTCTGAATTTTGCAATGATGTTAAATTTTTTAAAATCATAGGGGGAAAAAGAAGTGGAAAATGCATTGAAAAAGTGCAGTTGCTATAAAAATGCATTTCTGAAATCAAGCCCTCATTTTTAGAGTACGGATTCTACAAATAGACAACCGTATCATTCAGAAACTTTTTAAATTTTTGAAATAGTCCATCTACTTAAAAAAATATAGCTCTCCAAACTTCAGAACTTTTTTCATTTTTTTAGGTTTTTCAAAAATGAAAAACGCGAATAAAATCGCGAGTTTTTTAAATTTCAAATATCTGATAATGGGATTCTCTTAATGGCTCCATAGAGTCTCTCTGTTGTCAATATAAACAAAATCGGAGGATGTGAATTCAGAAAATCACTTATTTTCAACTTTCTTTCCTGGAACGAATGATATATTATTATTAAAGAATTTAGAGGAATTCATCATTGTAAAAAGGGTAATTTTTTGCGGAAATGAAATAAACCCCAAATAAGATAAAGTAACCCCCAAAACCAAAACCACAATGAAACTATCCCAAAAAAAAAATTTGGGGCTTTTTACATTTGGGGGTTATTTAATAATGAAAATTAGGAAATTATCCCCAAATCGTTTTTCCTGATTTTTAGGGGATTATTTAAGTTTTGAGTTTGGGGGTTATTTCGCGGCGCCACTATAGTGGTTTCTTAACTAAAGAACTTTTTTTGAGCAATTTATAAAAAACACGTCAAAAATTGTGCTATTTTTTGGGTTCACTTGAATAAAAGCAGTTTAACTAATTTTAATGAAAAACTGTTTTTCTTGTTTTTTTAATTTATTTCACTTTATTTAAGAACTATTAGGAATGGGTGCAGCCCCCTTTGTTTTTAATAACTTCAAATGTACGGGTTTTCATTGAGAGATAAAGAGAATTTATGTAATCGAACGAAATTTGAATCCACGCATCGTTAATGGCCTGAATTAGGGACTGCTTGTCATCAAATTGTCTACCTCCTTCGTAGGCCTTACGAGATAACCAACCCCAGACATTTTCGATAATGTTTAGATCTGGCGAATAGGGTGCCAGTCAAGAATATTAAAATTTTGGCTTGCCATGAACTCCTTTACTACTCTGGCGTTGTGTATAGGGGCGTTACCCTGTCGCAATATCCAAGATATGGGACCAAATAGTTCACCGAACTTGGGAAAAGCCGATTCGAATAACGTTTTATAGCTTGCACCAGCCATTTTCTCACTTTGCAATTCAAGATGGATGGTGCCATAGTACGTAATAGCACACCAAACCATAACGCCGCCCTCTCGGCTGTGATGTCGGTTCTTTGCGCAGATTATGGAAATAATAGTTGTTGCAATCAGGCCCATTCAAATTAAACGTTTTCTCATCCGTAAATACAACGGTTCTCCAGTCATTTACATGGCCTCTTGGCTGCACATACCATACCATGTAGTCTCTTGTGAATTGAAGCCGATTTTCCTTACGAGGAGCATTAAGTGGCGGCTTTTTCTAATTTCAGTTATTTAAGATACTCAAAGCTCTTAATTACTCTGCGTACTGATGAGTTGCTCGCTTCCACTCTAGCTTGAGCTCTTATTTCTGACAAGGATAAGGCGGAATTAGAAGCAATTCTGATGATTTTTCTTTTCTCATACGTAGATAAAGACAATGAAACACTTCCTTTAAAATTTTCTCCATACTTCTCGGAGTCCTTGATGTAATTGTCGACAACTGTTGGGCTCCGTCCAATTTTTTTAGCTATTGCGCGGTTAGAATATCCTTCAGAACGGTAAATATCGATTTTAGTTTTTTCCGATAGATTTAAAATTTTTTGTTTATCCATTTTGACTCGTAAAATTCAAATAAAATAATAAATTGTAATAAACAAACGCTCCCTACAAAAAATCATTGCTTACTTTAAAAATAATAAAGAAATAATAAAGTGCATTTATTTCAAGTGAACCAAAAAATAGCTAATTTTTGGAAACCACTATTGTCATGATTTTTTTTATATCTCAAGATGTCTAGCTTACATTTCCATTTTAAAATTCTGCCTTTAAATAAGTGAACCGGAGTGTATTTTCGCTGTCAGCTCCTTGAACAAAATCCCTCGAGCATACAAAATTGCCTCTTAAAGCCAAAACTGGACGGGCACATACGATTATCCCTACTGAGATCGATTTTGCAGCAGGAGCAATCACTATTAAAAGTACTAACATGAAAAAAGAATTAAATTCACATTGTATAAACCAAAAGGAAAATATCAATCATTTGATCAAATTCATAACTAAAATTCATAAGTAAATTCCCGCATAAATCCTTAAGAAGAATAAATGCGACACACAAAACATAAGTGTACACTTTAACATTTCATTTGTGCTTCAAGCTACAACTATTGTAAAGGGTCAAACACCTTTAAGTGCAACGGCTTACCAATGCGCGTCATGAAAATATGTGCCTTTTTACAGTGACGAGCAAAATTGTAACACCGTGGACACCGTTTGAAAATAAATTTGTATATTTTAAATATTTGATAGAAAACAAGAAAATAATAGTTAACTAAATAAATGTATAGTTCGCCTGTGATTAAACAGAAAAACAATTGTAATTCTATGTTGATATATTGCCATGTACACTAAATTAGCACAAAACTACTCTTAAGTTAGAGGTAGCATAATTTCACTATATGGAACAATTATTATGGTCTGCACTGTTGCAGCAGAGCACAAAGGTTGTGTGAAACAAATGTTTTTTTTTATCGTTATCTCTATTCTTTTTTTCTGATTTCTGGAATACGCAATTATCATATTTTATTTTGGACATAGTCAGAAAAAGTTTTTTGGTGCGTATTTTGTGTCCAGCCTAAAAACCACGTGAATTGTCTGGGCAATGTCAACGAGAGCTCAGCGGTGAAAGTTATAGAGAAAGTGGCTACAGCATAATTCGCACATAACATTGGCAAAACTGACAATTTCAATATGCAGTGTGAACATATTGATTTATTTTGCTACTTTTGCGGTCATCAAATCAGAAAAAAAAAGTTATACAAGATTTCAAAAGGTAAAGAATCTTTTGGGTAGTGAAGTCAAGAGAGCATATAAGTTGTTCACTGGTGAAAATTACACACCTAATACTGTGTGTCGTCAATGTTAAACAATCTCATGGCATGGTTGAGTGGAGGCAAACATGGTATGAAGTATTGTAAGCCGGTAGACTGGATTAATCGCCCAGTTGATCATGATGAAATCAGTTGCTATGCATGCGTAAATTACACATGTCGTCTAAATCGACATGCTGAGAAGAACAAAATTTACAAAGCAACTGTAACAGCCACACTACCAGTGCTTGCAGCTGCAAATTTTGTATCACCAAGGCCGCCAACTCCAGATCGTAGAACAGAATTTACAGGAATGACTAGAGCAAGTGGTGTTACTTATGAAGATCCATTTGATACCGATTATTAACCCCCACAGGGAAGAGATGGACCACAACTAATAACAAAAATGGAAATGGATTGAGATTGTGGCCATATTGAGAATATCGCAGCGACTTGCCATATTTTTGACAGCGTTTTTACAGCAAAGAAACGGCAAGCTGAATTTCAGAGCATCTACACTCTAAATGAAGACAATTTGTTCGCTTACTGCAACGATATAATAGCGTTGGTGGTAAAAATGGGAATGAACTACATCGCTAGTGAGTAGAGATTATTTATTGATGGTTCTGTTTCCAGCTTGAAAGCAGTGTTGTTGCATGTGTCGAACCGAAACCCTTCCATTCCGCTAGCACTGGGTATTAACATGAAAGAAAGCTATAAAGTATTGAACGATATAATAAAAATAATCCAATACTACGAAAATAAATAGAAGATTTGCTGTGATTTGAAGTTCATCAACATTTTGCAAGTAATGGGATTCGCGCTCAAGCGGAAGTGTGGGGGAACAAATGAAACAATATTAACTGAAGAATGCACCTTTAATTGACAATACTCAAGACAGCTTGCTGCCACCGCTCCACATAAAATTGGGAATTGTTAAAAAATTCATCGAAGTGACCGTTTTAAATTGTGGTAAATTTTAAAACGTATTTTTGTTCACCTCATTGTACTATTTACACTATGTTAGTGCTTTCCTTTCTGTCTTTATTTTTTTTCTTCAATGGCCCTGACATTAGAAAGCTATTCAAGAGCAACTTTGAATCATCGCTTGGATGGCATGGATTTCACCTTCAACATGTATGCACCAGAGTCTTGGGAGGAGATCGAGGCGCGGAACCGGAAGCAAGAGAATTTGTGAGATAAATGCTTTATTATTTTGTGAAAATAGGCACATCGATGACATTAAAGTTGCATTTTCTTCATTTCATTTTGTCGATTTTATCAAACAACTACCTACCGCATCCGATGACCAAGGAGAAAGGTTTCACCAAACCACAATGCCCATGGAAAAACGGTACAAAGGCAAAAAACTCGATGCATTGCTTTCAGAGGTAATATCAGTTTTATTGATGCATAGTTTTGCATTCCTTTTTTGGTTTCTTTTCTAATTCATTTCAGGTATGTTGGTGGAGTCACAAGATCACCCTGTATGATGTTAATGAAATATTTGAAGAAGAAGAAAAAGCTGATGATGGAGGGCAGTCTAGAAGCAACGTGCCTGTGGACACCATAAGTTCTGAATCAGAGTTAGATTCGGACGACGATTTGGATGAATAACTTAAGAGAGTGCGATTTGCAAGTCCAGGGACATATTAACATAATATGACTATTTTTTTATTTATTCTTGTAATAGATAGCATAGTATCTCAATGTTGAAGTAAGGAAAAAACAAATGAAATAAAAATATTTTCCGGAAATTTTCCACTTTTGCGTCTACCTAAATGCTACATATGCGCTACCTAAACGGTGTTAAGAATCATTAATAGGAAGTTCATAAGTTCTAAAAATTGTTTATTGAGATCATAGGTACATTTGATTTGAACACATGTTGATTGTTATTTTTTTTTGAATTTTTAACGGTTTTACTACCTAGGGACCTGAACAGGGGAAAAAGGTAAAAAAATCGATCTTTTTTAAGGTTTTTGCGATTTTGACCTTGAAGATGAAAGTTTTTGATTTTATATATTCACAATTTTTTTTCTTTATGACGCGAGCGACAGTTTTACCTCAGAGAGTAAATTCCGAACGGTTTGCAAGATATGAGGCTGAAAAAATTATCACTTTTTTGCTAAAAAAGACACCGAGGCCCCAAATCTTTGGGGCCCATAAAAAAAAGTGGATGACTTTGTGCAAATCGGTGAGACACTGGTCTTTTTTTTTTTGGTCTTATATTACGTAGTGACGTCCGTATATGGTTCTCTTTTCATGACTTAAAAAATTACAGAAGCTTTTTTCATGGCTATATACTCGATAGTGTCGAAATTTTAAGTTGGTCAGAGAAGGGTTCGAACCCAGGATTTCATGTACAAGAGGCGCGCACACTATCCGTTGCACCACCGGAGGCCACAAGAAATAGCTTCTCAAAATACCGCTCGGAATCGGAGTAAAACTGTAGGTCCCAATCAGTGAGTGAAAACTGGAAAGCGCACAGCTCTGTGATTGTGAGAAGCTCTCCCCTCTCCACTGTCCCTTCATGGGATGTAATGGGAAACCATATATTTTTATTTTTTAAAAAATTACACACAGTGTAATCAGCAAAAATCACAGTAAATTTATAAGCTCTCTGACGGTAACATTTGTATTTCTGGGTCTTTAAAGAGTTGAGGAGAGTGAAATATTGAACCATTGAATAGAGTGCGTAATTGTAACATTTTTGGTTTATTTACATATTTACAATTGTTGTTAATTTAAGTATTCATTATGAAAGAGACCACAACAAAGTACAATTAAAAAAATACAGTAGACAGTTGTCCGAGGCCTTCGGCCACGGACTGTCCCTGCAGGCTGTGTCAGAGACACGGCCATTAAGTTTAACGTAGAATACGCCATCCGATAAGACAGAAAACATATATAACAATAAATGCTAAATAACATAAGCAAATGAATTTATTTATTTGATAGTTACTTTTGATAATATACATAAGCTTATGGTAGGATAAATATGTTTTTAAATTAAAAGAGTAAGGATAAATGATAAATAACAGACGCAAATCAATTTGATTTATATTTTTTATAATTATGTATCCATGTTAAATTCAAATTCAGATTTAACATTTTGTTTCACTTAAATACATAAGTATGTAAATATACGAAATTTCAATATTTCATCAATCAAAACTACAGCCGAAGGTTTGTGTCCACACTGAAACAGCAGTGTAGTTTGTGTTCACGCTACAAACTCAAACACTCAACCAAACACCACAAATACGTTTGAGTGTGTGTGTTTAAACAATTTTCATATGAGAAATTTAAATATTAGGAAGATATCAACCAATATGACATATATATCAAACGAAAGATAACATCTTCATTTGCCTACAAAAAAATTTTTAAAAATGTTATCTCGCCCTTTCCTCATAATCAATGAAATAAAGATTACAACAATAACAAGCTGACATGACTCCCTATACCGTCAGGTAAGACGTATTCTACGCCAAAAATGTTTCAGTTCTAAGCGTAAACGCTTATAAAAATTTAAGAAACCTTTGACAAATTTGCTCGTCACTGTATGTGCTAAACGATGCTCAAAACAGTGTTTGTGAACAATGAAAGAGAAGAAAAAACTAGTAGGAAAAACTGTGGAAATGCAAGTAAATCGAAAATTGTTTGAAGTTTTTAATCGATTTTATGTATTTTGCTGTTTCATTAAGCACTTATCCGTCAAAGTTGTACAACCACATTGGAAGGAATGTATTTCGCATTGGGTGAATGTAAAAACGGAAGTAGGTAAACATTAGTGAAGGAATGAAGTGCAAACGAAACACTTTAATGTGGATGAATTCACACAACACAGGAAATTGTAAAAAAAAAATAACAAGAAATTTGAGCAACAAAACCGCCTGTGAACATGCAATGAACGAGTTGCTTTTTAGTAATTGATCAAAAAAAAAATTGGATTCTTTTGTTCGCATTAGGCCAAAAGTCATTGTCCTCCTTTAAGGGTTGGCAAATGTGTTGGGGAATTTTTACTTATTCAAGGCATTTCATTGCCTTACATATCTCCACAGTTGTTCCCCAGTTAGTGTACGGGCCTTATACAACAAATATGACCATTCTCACTTATACGCAATTCAATGTGAGTTGTCTTTAATAGAATACGATTTTATTTGCTTATAAGCTAACAAATCAGGTTTCTTCCCCCGTTCAGTGAATGAAAAATTGACATAGTTTGAAGAAGAATTTAAACTGGCATAGACGAAGGATCATTTTGAGTTTTGTGACTCTTCTCACAAACGCCTTTTCACCTTCTCTGTCACTAATTTAAATTTTATTTCCCCAGGTCTCCTCCTCACCCTATTTTGAGTGATTTGTTTTTATAACAAACACGTTTCCAGTTACAAGCACTGGTAGACAGATTTTTCACTAATTGGAATCCAAAAGGCCTGACCTGTCAGCTTACAAGTCTAATAAGAACAAAAGTAGTTTAAAAACGGTTTAATATTTGTATATTCCCTAATTGTGCGTAATTGTGCCTGGTTTCCACAATATTAATTGGAACTTTATAAACAAAACATTTAGCAACTTTACCCTACTACCCTCCGACCACCAATCCGAAAATTTTGAACCCGCTGCCATTTTGCACCCTTACATTTTCGGACATGGTCCTAGTGGAATTTTCTTCATGAAATGAGCCAAGGAATACGCTGGAGAAATTTGTCCGGAACTCCCTGAATCACCCTGTATATAATTGACTAACTACACAATAAGGGGATTTTATTGGTGCAATTATAATTTATAAAATTCAACTAAATACATTTTTCGAGTCAAGATCATGCATTTAGTGTGACTAGTTACGTCGCCAATATCGAATAGTTAGACATGAAATGACTTCGCAATACACAACCCTTCGGATTCTATTTGCAGAGAAACCGGTTAACCAGGTTTTTTGGTCCTACCCTTGTGACGCGTTTTTTACAAACGTAAATTCCTGGAAACCGGAAACCGATTATTTGAAGTCGGTTAACTGGGTTTTATTTGGGGATCTATAACGGAGAATGGAGTAGGTCCTCTGGCTAAACCTTAAGTTATTATAAAAAAAAAGAACAATAACATTCAATTCTGCAATATCATTTACCAGCAACTGTACACAAAACTGGTCTCACTACTGAAAGCGCAATTTTTCAACATCATAACGATCCAAAACATGCGGTCAAAATCATTAGAATCTGGATAGACAGTCAACAGTTTACGCCTACATATGAAATGGCCAGCGCAGTCACCGGATTTACTTCCAATCGAAAACTTTTTGAGTTACATAAAATCTCAGCTCGACAAGCATCCAGATGCTCAGAAAGGCGTAAACGAGCTGTAGGATAGCGTAAAAGAAAGTTGGGGTGCGATTCCGGCGGAAATGACGGCAAGATGTTGTAACAGCATGCCTTTCCGTATACAACCTCTTAAAAAAGCCTAGGCTATTGGACAAAATATTGAATCAGAAAACAAAGAAGAGTGCAAAATTGTAACTTTTGTATAGCTTTACCATATTTACTGTTCATTTTGTATTTATCAATATTGAACTAACATAGTTTTCATTCACTAGAGAACGATAATTTAATTTAGTTAATTATTTTGTTTTTGTTTTAAATCGAGTATTTAAAATATACAAATTTTTTTCCAAACTATCTCAAGCCGGTTACAATTTTGCCAGTCACTGTAAGTCTCCAAATATGTGAACAAATTCTGTTATTTTTAACTTTAGGTTAAGCTATCTCGGAAATCTGATGCGATAGAGAAATTTTTTGATCGTATTCCACTCAGTGCATCTCAAACTTTCGAAAAAGTATAATCTATTCGGAGGATAAAGAGACAACTCCAAAAAAAAATATGGTAAGAAAAATAAATATATATTTTGTTTTCGTTTGAGTTTATAACGGGTTTTTCAACAGAGACGCTACAAAAGTAAATCGATAGGGACAGCAAACGACGCCATATTTTTTCCCGCTCTTTTGACATTTCTCTTCAGGAAGGTTTGCCATTTCATCATGGAAAGATATACGGGCCAACAACGAGTCGAAATTATTAAAATTTACTACCGAAATTTGGAGTCAGTGGCCTCAACTTTAAGAGCGCTACATCCAATTTATGGTCGTCATTATCGTCCTACCAGATCAACAATTGAGCGTCTAGTGGAACAATTTGAATCCACAGGGACAGTACAAAATGTTCCCGTGCCAGTGAGACAAAGAAGTGCCCGTAGTGTCGAGAATAGTGCTGCGGCTGAGGCTTCAGTTCAAGAAAGCCCAAATGTGTCTCTCACATGTCGTTCTCAAGCGTTGGGCATCTCTGTGACATCGTTGTGGCGAATTTTGCGAAAAGATCTAGGCCTACATCCTTACAAGACGCAAGACGCAAGACGCAAGAACTGAAGCTGCTTGACCACCGTAAGAATTGGGCTGAGCAACAACTTGAAAATGATTCGGATTTTCATCGAAAAATCATATTCAGCGATGAGGCTCATTCAATAAGCAAAATATGTATTATTGGTCAGACAGCAATCCACACGTAATCCATGAGTCATCATTGCATCCCGAAAAAACTACGGTTTTGGGCCGGTTTATGGGCCGGCGGCGTCATTGGGCCGTACTTCTTACGTGATGATCAAGACGAATCGCGAACCGTTCAATGATAACCGAATATTTTTGGCCCCAATTGGATAATATGGATTTGGAGGACATGAGGGGTTCCAACAGGACGGCGCCACAAGCCCCACAGCGAATGCCACAATCAATTTATTGGAAACCAAGTTTGGTGAACGTGTTATCTCACGAAATGGCCCAGTCGATTGGCCGCCTCGGTCGTGCGATTTGACGCCGTTAGATTATTTCCTGTGGGGCTACGTCAAGTCTATGGTCTATGCCAATAAGCCAGCGATGAGTGATGAACTTCGTTCGAATATCGAACGTGAAATTGCAGCAGTATCGGCCGATTTATGCTTGAAAACCGTCGAAAATTGGGTTCAGCGTCTGGACTTCTGCAAGCGTGCCCGTGGTGGCCATGCAAAAGAAATCGAGTTCCATGCATAACGGCATCGAACGTACTTTCACAGGAATAAAGAATTTCATTGGTATCTAAAACCGGGTTTGTTTTATTTAACTTTTGTAGCGCTCTTATTGAAAACCCCGTTAGTTAACAATATTCATAACATATTACATTTTTATCGTAGAAAATATGTTTTTATCTCTTTTAAATTGGTGTTAATAATGACTACAATTTAATTAAAATATTTCATCAATCATTCATTTATTTTCTTAAATGCTAAAGTGAATGAAACCTCGTCTGTAGTCTTTAATTCCACTTTGTTAATAAGAAAATCTTAAATTTTTTTATGTATCTTACATTACACGTAAGCATTCTCGCAATCTGTAACGAGAGTCTTTTTAAACACTCAATTTCTCACCCACTTATTATATTTCCATGTGATAGTAAAATGTTTAAATATGCTAAGTCATGCGCATATTTTAAAACTTTACTTCAAAATCACATCGAAGTAGTATTTTCATTTCAATTCTCATGCCCAGAGAATATAATCTTTGTCACCGCATACAAAGTACTCAGATAATACTTATATCTTATTCAGAAGCCAGGAAAAATATATGCAGACATAACTAAAGGCATATAAAATATGCAAAAATCACATACATACCACAGAACGATTGCTGTTAAATTTGGCTGGAGGCCGTAGAGATCAGATTTGTTTAAAGTACATTAGAAGCTGCGGAAATGGGGTTTAGCTGAACTTTGAAAAAATCGAAATTACTGTGCGGGGTTCGCTGCTTCTCTCATTGGAAGTCAAATAGTCGTTGCAAAGGGAAGCAATATTCTACGATTTAGAAACTACACAATGGGAATAATCTAAAAGTTGCAATTGATTCAATTGATAAAGTGGACCTTAATTTAATAGTAGTTACTGGAGACAAGTATGAATCAACCAAATTATCTTTCAGGAACGACTAAGCAAATACATCGTGTTCTTTTTACACAATTTGTTTAAAAACGTCAGTAGGTTGTACTCGCGACCTATTAATATAATTTTTTTTTGCTTAGACTGAGTTTTCCCCCCCATTTCTTAATGTGAAGTGACTGAAGAGGGCTTCTGCGTGAATTCTCTTTTATGAATCACTGCTTGAAATCTCATTTTTTATACAGATTCGGAATTGGGTTTTCTTGGGCAGCAATTACTTGTTTTTAATTTGCTTTGAATTTTAATTTCCATTATTATAACTAATTCAAATGGATACATAATTGCATTGTTTGCAATTACAATTGAAAAGTTTGCACTTGCTCAGACAATGCAAATATATGGTTGTGAAATTGGATGCCAACGGAAATGAAATATACTGTGTGTAATTTTTTAAGAAATATAAGCATATACGGACCCCACTACGTGATTAAAGACCAGAGAAAAAAGACACGTGTCTCCCAGATTTGCCCAACGTCATGCACTCTTTTAATGGACCCCCGGGGGCCTCGGTGTAATTTTTGCAAGAAAGTGATTATTTTCTCTGGCTCATATCTTGCAAACCATTTGGAATTTTGACTTACTCTCTGAGGGAAGTTGTAGCACTTGTCATAGAAAATGTAAAAAATGTAAAAATTAAAATCAATTACACTTCATCATCAAGGTTAAAATCGCAAAAAAAAACTTTGAAAAATTCCATGTTTTTAACCTTTTTTCCCCGCTCAGGTGCCTAGGAAGCAAACCGGTCAAAATTCAAGGTAACAAACAACTACAAAAATGTACCTAAGATCTCAGTAAACAACTTTCTAGAACATATTAACTTCCTAGGAATGATTATTAATACCGTTTATATAAAAGCGACACGATGCTCACATCGAGGCATTACACAGCGCGACGAGAGCTCAGCGGTGAAAGTTATAGAGGAAGTGTTCTTTATGACAAAAGCTACAACTTTCCCTCAAAGAGTAAATCAAAATTCCCAACGATTTGCACGATATGAGCCGGACAAAATGATCACTTTTTTGCAAAAATTACACCGAGGCCACAAATCTTTGGGGGGCCATAACAAAAAATTGCTTGATTTTGGGAAAAACTGGGAGACACGGGTCTCTTTTTTTGTGGTCTTTTATCACGTAGTGGTGTCCGTATGTGGTTATATTTTTTTGTGTTGCACTGTGATATGGAAATACCTTGGATATTTTAAATCGGTTTGAATGCTGGCAAATCCGATTTTAAAATAAATAAATAATTGGTTTCCCATAACATTCCATGAAGGGATTAGTGACTGCTCTCGCAAACCAGTGAGCTGTGCGCGTTCTAGTTTTACATTTCTTGATTGACACCTACATTTTTACATGGGACCTAAATATATTACACATCGTGTTTGCTATTCAATATTACAAATTGGAGACACAGTGATTACTAAGTTATAATATGTTTTTTGTGTCCCAAATGGGGATTTGGTTGTTCAAACCTGCTAAAAACAAAAACGTGATAGATAGCAAAGAAACAGAAAAGCAGCAGATCTTCAATTTGCGAAGCCAATGCTTGCAAACTTGATCCCTGCAATATGTTGCTGCGGCCATTTTTAGCATGTTCTTCACAATATCCACAGGAATTTTAGCGTATTGGCATGCGCCTTGCCACTTGTAGGCATATACTGTGAAAGCGCTCCTATATGATAACACATTCAAGGCAAATCTGGTCCATAGTTGCTCTCAGAATATCGATGAAGCTATTGTTGTTAAGGCAGGCCCAAGGTGGCAATGCTTGTTTCAGTTTTGAGGGGGCACTGTCGGATTGGTAGAAATGCGGCAAGACTAATAGTCAGGGCAAATGCCTTCTTTAGAACCTGTTACGATAAGGAAGACTAAAAATTCACTGAATATCTGCTTGGCATTTATCCAGCATTAGACGGCAGGAGGACGTTTACTATGGCTTCCTAACTATTTAGGCACATGGGAGAATTTTCCCAGATAGATGGAGACCAACTCTTCAGCTCCTTAGAGCAAACTAAATGGTTCTCTGATGGGGCTAAGGTTTAATCTCGTTAGCCCGCGGTATCACAACGGAATAGTGGGCCTATACGAGCTGATTCTCGGCTGCCGGTAACACCTAAACTTGCCTAAACGTCAGGACAAATGACTTCTATAGAAGCTGTAACAGTGAGGTAGAGGAATAATACACTGAACATTATCTTTGCAAGTGTCTTCCACTAGCCCGCAGGATCTACTATGAGATCCTAGCTATTTACGAACCTGGGAGAAATGTCTTAGATACACGTAGACAAGATCATGTGCTTCTTAGAGCAAATTAAATGGTTCTCCTGCGGGGGTAGCACTTAATCCCGTTAGCTCGTGGTATCAGAATGGACAAATGAGTCCAAGCGAGTGGTTCGTCGACTGCTACCAAAACTAAGCGTTAAATGTGAAAGAAATCCCCTAAGTCTTTGTCATTTTTTAGAATGGATTCGTTATAACAAGTCGGTGTATACGTGGAAAATTAAATAACATAATTTTGTTTAATTATTCCTATTTGCCTTCCTACCAAAAAAAAATATTTTTTTTTCTATATAATATTATATTTTTACAAAAATTATTATTAATAAAAAAAATATTAATATTAATTAATAAAATTAATAATTTATAAAATTATGTAAATTATAATTTTTGTGTTCAATGTGCAGGAATTTCAAATCACTAATATTCTAATAATTATAAGAACACAGGCCTATTCTGTTCAAGTCCCCGGGGAAATTACCAAGTCTAGAGATAAACTATACATACTGTAAATTATTCAATCGTTATTCCCATTACAGATTGATAATCTCATCAAGCTTGTATTTAAAACACATACTCTTAAAGAGTTTAAACGCCAAAACCGGATATAGTGCCTTTGAAATTGTTTGGAAAACCCATAGTCCAAAACTATTACGATTGTCCGCATTTTTGGTATTTATGGGATTCCGTTGCGTTAATTTACAAGAAAAAGGATGTCCTCTTCCTCCTTTTCAGTTTTTACTACTATTCACCTTCAGCTCTTGTAGAATTATACCCTGCGCCAGCCGGAACTAACGTTTATTTGCATTCGTCTTTGAATGAACTAAAGCGAAAGTAATAAAATTCACTTAAACTCACAGAAATGATAATTAAACTTCTTGCAATAAACCCTCGAAGTAACTCTGGCCAAAAATAATGAGAAAAAGTCACGTTGCCGCCCAAAACACGGAATTTGTCGGTTAAATGATTAAACAAAAGAGGTTCTTTGGGTCCTCAGATGGATGTGAGATGTAATTACTACTTCACATAAATTATTTATAAGAACGAAAACATTCAATGCAAACTTATATGTCCGACATTAAGATGGGTTAAGCCATGGGCGAACCTCTTGACTACAACGCGCCAAATTGTTTTGTAAAAAAATGGCGAGAACGTGTGATACTTGTTATACGTGGTTTCTTTGTATTTCAAGTTTGCATATTCATGTAAAAAGACAACAGCATTACCTACAGGATCTAATGGCTTACGTGAGAAAATTTGAAAAAGCTTAGAGAACTAAATTTAATCTTAGCACATAAAGGCTGCATACATAATTTTAGTTTAGAATGAACACATAACGTTATTGTATTACTTGTGGTTAAACAGTTTGACATAGAGACCACTTTTAAGTTTTCATTTAATTAAAATTTTTTTAATTGTAATTTATGGAGAACATATCAAGCCTCTCGAAAATAAGAAAGTAGACATTTTATGTGTAAAAGTTGTTTTGTACTGTTAATTTATTTTCACTACTTCCTTTGAAACAGAATATCGACTATGATTGTTCAAAGTTTTATATTTACTAAAGCATTAAAAAAATGAAAAATATCTTATTTAATAATTTTGTTTTGAAGATTCATTAACTCCTTTCTAAAAAAAAACACCAAAATTACCATTATAAACTGAAATATTTCTTTGTTAGAATTATATTATTGTATATCTGTCAAAAAAACATTTTCTTTTCTAGTTTAAAAAATATCTACCTTTCTTATTTTTTGTATCACAAGCAACAGCTTGTGGTGAAAACTTAAAATAAAATCCGAAAATAAACGGAACTGCAAAGGTTTTAAATTTATCATGTCTGTCACATTTGTCATATCGGCCACAATCTGTTTTCTTTCATTTCTTTTCATTTATTTTTCTCCTTATTGACTGAGCACTGGGCTGCACAAGTACTTCAAATTTGAAACAAAATCTGCCTTACGGAAAACTTTTAATTCAAGTAGATTTAGTGAAAACTATTATCACATATATCACAACGAAATTCAGTCTGCACATTGGCAGAATATATCTTCAACACTGTATACCATTATGGCAGTGGGCGGGGAACTTTTTTAGTCATTACCTAAAAATGTTTTCGTGCAATTCGATTTTACCCCACATTCTGAAAAGCAAAAAAAAGGCCACCTAAATATAAAAATAAATAAATACATGGTTTCCCATTACATCCCATGAAGGGACTGGGGAGAACTTCTCACAATCTCTGAGCTGTGCGCTTTCCAGTTTTCACTCACTGATTGGGACCTACAGTTTTACACCGATTCCGAACGGTAATTTGAGAAGCTTTTTCATGGCTAGATACTCGGCAGTGTCGCCGTCACTATGCGAGGTGACCGCCGCCGAAAGAAATTTAAAGGTGGTCAGAGCCGGGTTCGAACCCTGGATCTCATGTACAAGAGCCGCGCACACTAACCATTGCACCACCGACGGCCACCTACCTACATATAGATTTATTTATAATTCATTGAATTTAATGGAATTTTCATGAAAACTGTTTATAAGTAAATAAAACATGTAAGCAACTTCATTCTGAATGACTTCACGTTTTAGAGAAGTGATGCTGCTTCATCTTTGACAGAATAACTTCATAATTAAGACTTTTTGAAGTAAGGGCAAGTTGAATACAATCTTCTGCATTCAGTCGATTTCTGTTCTTCGTTTTTATTTTCATTAACGTTGAAAATCCTTGTTCGCAAAGATATGTCGCTGCAAATGGCAGCAACTTTTTTTATCGCCTCCTCATGTGCTATTTCGAAAGCCTTTGCAGCTTCTGACATCCAAACCGATGACAGATCTGCTTTGCTTTCAAATTGTATGCGAGCATCATTATGGCTGCGGGGTTCAAGAAGTGATTCTGCCAAGCCTACAGGCTCTTCTGGTATATCAGATACTTCACATTTGAAAGGATCAACAATCCAACTGACAGTATGCAAGTCTAAATCTGGAAAGTAATCAGAGAACCGCTCTCTGAGTTTGATAAGATGCCTGATAAATTTGTCCTTGTCGTCATTAAAATTAATATTGTCAGAATCTTCCAAAAAAAAGCTAACTTTGAAAATGAAGCTATCTTGTTCTGTTCTGCTTTCTGTCTCCAATACAAAAGGTTTGCTGCAAATGCTGACTACCTACTCCTACGCATACTGGTGGCGGTTGGCGTCTGGCGGCGAATAAATCATATAATATATTCGAGTTTATATTGTATGGTACTTTCCTTATACAAGGTGGCGCAAAAGTAAACTTCCGATGTTTTTTGGCTGTAATTTAAAAAAAAAAATGAAAAACTTTGATTCTTCTTGTGGATTATTTTTATTTGGTCTTTTAATTTTTTTTAAATCAAGTCGAGAATATGATGTCATGTAAATGGCCGCCGCCACAGTTGATTGTCATTTGAGCCCTTTTTATGGCATTTTCCATCACTTTGGCCAAAACTTCCGGCGATACGTCCTCACATTCTTGACGGATATTGTCTTTAAGAGCTGCAAGAGTCTGAGGCTTGTTGACATAAACCCGCGACTTCAAAAAGCCCCACAAAAAGAAGTCTAGAGCGGTCAAATCAGGCGATCTTGCTGGCCAGTGCAAATCGCCAAAACGGGAGATTAGGCGCCCGGGAAATGCATCCTTCAGCATATCGGTTGCGGCACGTGCTGTGTGTGCCGTTGCACCGTCCTGTTGGAACGGCATGTTTTCCAATCCCAATTCATCAAGTTGCGGCAAAAAGAACTCGTTGATTATTGCTCTGTAGCGCTCACGGCGCTTCCATGACATCGACGGCGCTTCCATGACATCCTCGGCTACAGCAGCAATATTCTCTGCAGAACGGCTACTCCGGGGTCTGCCACGCCTGGCAGCATCTCGTGTTGTGCCAGTCTCTTCGAGGCGAGCGGCTAAACGTCGCAGTGTTTCACCAGTAGGCGTTGGACGGCCAGGAAATGTGCGACGAAATATTCCGCGTTCTGGAGCAGTGCAGCGTAACATTTTAACATGTATTTCGCATGTGTTTACTACACAAATGTCAAAACAGAACTGACATTAGGGGCCAATCGCAAAATTTATAGCATTTTCTGATAGGAGGATTACTTTTGCGCCACCTTGTATAAACCCCAAAAAGAAATGGTAAATATTAAATACTATATTTTGATAACTGGCTTAGCTATCGAGATTTTTAATGGTTTAAAACCTAGAAAAAAATAAAGGCTGCAAACAACAGCGACGACGATTACAACAACGGTTTTAATAAAAATGTTGTCATGGTTTGCAGGTTAAAAAATAGTGATTTTTATATTGATAACACAAATCTAAATGAGATTTTCAGCAAAATCAAGTCATTCAATGTTCAAAAATATTGATGTTTTTTATTCAATTTCGTTAACCGTTCCAAAACATCGATGTTTTTTTTTTAATTTTTTTAGCAGTATAAATAAAAATAGCAGCGTTAATCAAGTTTTGTATTTTTTCCCTTTTATATCGTCGAATATCGGTGCCCTATTATTTTTTCCCCACATATAATTGATATACCGATAATATCTGTGCCTTATTATTTTTTCCACAACTGTACATGATGTGAATATTTCTATAAAAATATTATACTATAAGAGGTTTATAAAATAAATTATTCGGAAAAGTCTTCATTACCCCCATTAATTTCATTTTTACCCCATTTGGGGTAATTTACCCCAGTTCCCAGACCGCTGCACTATGGTATATTATCGTGATAGTGCCACTGCGACAGATTTTGGACCCGAACCTCATGTTGTGATATCTGATTATAAACATCACGATACATATACAGTCATTACGTTTAATAAATTAATTCTTGAAAAGTTTTCAGAAAAACATCCAGAGTTAAAAGTACGAGAGGTACAATTCCAGTCAGATGGAACCTCACAGCATTTTAAGCAAAAATATACGATTTTCTCGATGGCTTTGAATATCAGCATTTTTCAGCTACGATTAGTTAGTAAGGCAGGAAAGGCTGATCCAAGAACATCACTTGAATTTACAAATGATGCGAAGACAATTTGCACAGGAATAAATATCCTGTATGAATCCGAAAAAAAATAGAAGCTGCAAAAGCAAAAGTGTATGAGATGTGGGTCACTAACGCTCAAGACATAAAAGGAATGTCAGGAACAAGAAAAGCACACTGCTTTCGCTCATATGCATCTGGTATTGTATTTTACAGTCTCACATCTAACTGTGAAAAAGGTACTACGTTGTTTAACTTTAGATCTGATGACTGTGTCAAAAATGTCAGGTTTGGTGAATCTGTTCTATGACTAATAAGATGCATTATGTATAAAAAAATATCATTGTACATCATTAGTGAAAAATAAAGTCAAAATTACCAAAAGAATATGTAAAAATTATTCAAATTATTACACATGTCAAATATTGTCACAAATTCTTGTTTGTCTGTAACGCTATTAAATATTTTTTAATATTTCATAACTTTTTTTATATTACATATCGATGAAAGTTCTGTTTGTGTAAGCTAAAATTTCTGAACTTCAAATTTGTATTAATTTAGAGCAATTGAATAATAATGAAGGATCATTCAAAATGTCATGTCTGTCACGAGGTGTTTTTACCTTCTAAATGGAAATTAATTTTTCTTGGGTTAAAAGAATTGTATTATTTGTAAATATGGAACATAGATACATCAGCATACCAGATTTCATTTAGATTCATTAATATTTAGTACTTGAAATTCGACAAGGAAATTGTCTGAAGTCATGTCTGTCTCAAATGGAATTAACGTTATATGTATTATTATTCAATTAAAACTAGGTGAGCGTTAATAACTAACTAATTAACTACATATAAATTACTAGTGTTAGTTAAATTTGGAATATCATATTACCTACGGCAGACACCACCCCATCCACTCTAACCCAAAGTTTTAGTTCAGACAAATCGAATCTATATGTATAAAAATAAGTTGTCCCATGATCGTCATTTTATAACTCGAGAACCACCCAACCGATTTACAAACCAATGCATGCATTGGAAAGGTATACTTTCACTGATGGTTTTTTAACAAAAACAGCGAAAAATGTCTACGCATATTCGTTTTACGCACAGTTTTATGTAGGTGTATTATAAAATGTGTGAATTTATTAGTAGCCATGACATAATTGAATACTTTTGTCGGTAGGGCGAAGTCCACCGGGTCCACCGGGTCAGCTACTAAATTAGAAATGCCATAATGGGCATGAACAGAGGTTCTTACAATTAGTGAGCAGGGTGCGACACTGAGCGTGAAAATTCATACAAAGAAACGCACGCAGGTCACTCGCAAGGGATTGTTTTTACTCTTGTTTTCGCGGATATTCTATTCAACGTTGACCAACACATGACGAACGTGAGACAGATTCGTCACTTAGCTTCATTGAGTGCTCGCTGAAAAAAACGGCCTCTGTAGCATATTCCCAAATATATTCTGCAGGAAATATGTATATATTTGGAACACACTTCAAACATTTGGATGTTAAACACTCAGGTGTATTTAAATGCAAACATTATCATGTTTACTGACAAATATTTATGCTTTTACGTGGAAACATATACGTGCTTCATCCCAAACATCCAAGCATTCGTGTGTTCCCCCAAACCTCCATATACTTACGTGGAAACATATGCGTATTTTCTCCCAAACATTATAATATTTAGAAACGAATTATTCTTTCTTTCTTTATTCATGATAATTAATTTTATCAATATATATCCACATTTATAAATAATTAATAAAAAAATTAAAATATTTAGATTGACCCCTTTTACATTTACTTGCATTGAATGCATTACTATTTTTATGAAATGAGAATCTGATTCTTTTTTGCTTCTCCTAACTTTGTTGTCTCTCAGGTTTCGGCTTTGAGAAGGTTTCAACTATGCCTTGGTTATCACTAGGTTTTGGTACACGAACAATATAATTATACACAAATCTAGCTCATGCAAGACAAGAGTGTATTAATTACGTGTGTTTTTTTTATTATATTTCAGAAATGGTCCGCTGTTCCGATTTTTTCAGTAGAGACCCGGGTAGAAAAAGGGATTCACCTTGTTGCCCTTTCCAGTTTCTTTCCTCAAAATTGTTTTTCACTTTTATATCACACATAAATATATGCGAAACACAACACAAAACCAAAGCAACATCACAAACCATTTCACCGTCCGAGAGTTTGTTTATTCTTTTTTCACTGATCAAGCGCTATTGATATCCTCTGTCCGATGCACCATTGACGCCTGGATACATGAAAGATGCAATACATCAGCCAAAATAAAAACAGCAATTTGCACGCACAGTCTGGAATATTTATGAATCATTCACTGAGAGAATAATGCAAAAATACAGATACACACTTGCAAAATCTACACACTCGTTGCCTTCTTTTATTATCTTGCTCTCGAGAGAGCATAAACAGTGCAACAAACACGGCTGTGTTTGTATCACAAACACGAATATATTTGGGCCGCAAACACATATGTTATAACATATTAATCATTGTATCTCAAACACGTAATACTGAATAGAAAACACAATGCGTTTGGGCACAAGTATATTATATTTGCGACAAGCTCCAAACACATGTTATATTTGCATCCAAACAACAAGAAACGACAGATTTGTCAGCGTGTGTAGGACTTTCCGCAATAGTTTAACTCTATGCTCTCTTCTTTTAGATTGACGTAAACAAACACCTTGTATTTAATACCGATTCCGAGTGGGTACGCACTTTTATGCTGGATAGCTAACTACGTCGATTGGCGGCATGAAATATCGCCCAAAGGAAAATGACCCAACAATTTAAGAAAAATCGCCCACTTTTTAAATTAGGGTTAAAATATGAAAAATGTCCCAAAATTACATACGAAAATTACCCCAAAAATAAATGTAAAATGACCCAAAAGATATATAAAAAATTGCCCAATATTGGCCCATATTAATTAGTCCAATTTTCATATAAAAAAAAGCCCAAAATCATAGTGAGAAGGACATAAGAGATACATGTAGGAGTGCAGTCAAAAAATCGCGCGATTTTTGAGTAATAATTGTTTCATAGTATATTGAAACAAGCGGTGCAGGCGAAAATTTTATTTCTCGAAAATCGCGCGACGTTTTTGAAATAATTTTTCATGTTCGTCTTACTGTACAGAATGAATGATCTTTCTTTGTAATGAAATGATCACAGTTGCAGAACTAGCGAAACATAAATACTACAAAATGTAGGTGGCTGCTAAGAACGTTTAGATACGTAAAAGGTTCGTGAAGTCTCGCTTCAATTGCTATATCAGTTTTACTTAAAATAAGAAATCGAAAAATCGCCCACAAATTTCGGAATTATTCCGGATTTTTTTGGGCTATTTTTCGTATCTACAATTATGAAATATGGCCCACAATGGGTCTGTTTTCATATTAAATTTTATGAAAAAACATCCAAATGGGCAATTTTTCACAAACGTATTTTGGGCGATTTTTCGTATAAATTGAAACGAATGAAAATGAAATATTGCCTACAATTTATGAAATAAGACCCACTTATGCTGGGCGATATTTCATATGAAATTTCGTTGCCCCACATCGATCCCGAATGATTACGCTTTGAGGTGTTTTTTACATCATTTTGCTCTTGAGCTAAGTGTTCTGAGAGAGGAGCTATAACCATCATTTTAATCTACATGGGATCCGCATGCTAAAAGTGGAATCATCGACCGTGCCAAATTTAAAATATAAGACAACGTATTAAGTAGCAAAAGTATTACTGTGTTCCTGGAAACTTTTTCTCAAAATTTTAAAGAAATATGTTAATTTTTTGGAACTTTCTAAAAAACTTTTAGAAAAACTTTTGTTTTAACACTAGAGGTACTCACGTCAATTACTTTCCACCCTGGGAAAGTGTACAAATGCAGCTCTGACATAATTTTGACGTGAGGGCACCTCTGTGCACTTGAAAATGTAAAAGTGTAAAATTAAAATACACACAACCATATGGTACACACAAAATCAAAACAAAATGCCAAAGACAAGTTTTAAAAAATTTTTGATTAAAAATTTAATAAGTACTACCTTTTCAACAATTGACGATATATATATGGAGAACGGTAAGTTAATAAATTGGAAAATTTAGTACATTTTAATATTTTTAAATGTTTTCAGAAACTAAAGACTTTCTCACAGATGAAAATACTGAGCAGCAAGAGGAGGCAGAATGGGATGACCTATATGACAATTTGAATGTAGTGCTTTCCTACCATCGTGGAATACAATTTGTGGTACCCAAGTGCAAAATGTGGTTTGAGGACGTACTTGGACAATTGGATGATAATCGTTTTCGTCAAATGTTGAGATGTACAAGGCAGCAGTTTGACTATTTACATTCACTTATATGTAAACGTCCAGTTTTTTATGGAGGAAATGCATGGAAACAATTCAGTATACGTCAACAATTAGCTATTGTACTGTTCAGACTGGGATCAAGTGGAGAAAGTGCAAGTAATGCCAAAAATTTCATCTTTATTTGGTATAGGCGATGGAGGAACAATAACCAAAGTCACGAATAGAGTCTTTCGAGCATTTCTTGAATTTAGGCATGCATTTATTTTCTGGCCAAATGAAGAAGAGAGAAATGAGATAGTCAACAAAACATACAACGAATTGCCGCATTGCATTGGATATGTAGATGGCACAGAATTTAAGTTAGCCGAAACTCCAGTAGAAAATTCTGTTTCTTTCTTCTCACGAAAGCACATTTACTCTATCAAAGCTCAGATTACTTGTGACCACAAGCTACGCATACGCCACGTCTCAGTTGGAGCTCCAGGTAGTGTTCACGACTCCAGAATATATACCAATTGCCCTCTTTCAATAAACCCCACAAAGTATTTTTCGGAATACCAATGGATTGCGGGAGACTCTGCTTATAGTTTATCGAATACTGTAATTGTCCCTTACAGAAGTTCTTCAAAGGCCATGACGCCCATAATGAGAAAACAATTTAACATGAAAATCAGTAAATATCGTGTGCGCGCTGAACATTGCATTGGTTTATTGAAAGAAAGATTTGGAAGCTTGAAGGAATTGCGTCATCGTATTGTCCATAAGAAGAATAAGCACTACTGTTGCCAGTGGATTATAGTGGCATGCATTATTCATAACATGCTGATATGCGAAGATGACGTAAACTATTTCGCGTTCGAAAATATTGACGAACGTGGATAGGAAATTTCCAACGGGCAAACTGAAGCAGTAGAATTCGAAGTGAAAAGACAGGCATTGTATAAAATAATGTTTGATTCCTAAATTATTTTATTTTTCAATTTTCATTTACATTTTTGTTAAAAATAAATAAAAAATAACTTCAATGTATCTTTAAAAATGAACACTTCAAGGTATATATAAAGATTCTCAAACAAAAGGCACTTACATTTTTATATAAAAAAATAAAAGCGTTTCAATCGCTCATTTAAAAAGAGCACTTTTAACAATGTATGATTCTTAAAAAAATAACATAAATTTCTTACACATAAAAGTTAAGAATAAAGAAAATTGTTATAAGATATTACATATTAGTATTGTTGCTTTTATATTTTAGTTCTAGTTCGTACTTAGCTAACCTTTCTTCTTTTTCAAGTTGCAACTTTTTCAGGTCTATTTCGTGCTTGCGTAGTTCCATTTCAGCGTAAAATTTTTCGCGATTGAACTCAAGCTCCTTCGCAATCTTGTCCTCTTCAAATTTTAGTCTTCGGTTCATGGTTTCATTCCTTTCAGTCTGTGCATTCGATAATTGCGAAACAGCGTCACGTGGATTTTGCGTTTTAATTTTTCGGCATAGGACGAAATCTTCTGCGATTACTTTTGAGAAGAATTTTGCGTGGAACAAATTGGTATATTTTGAACAGCTTCAGAGTTTGATTCGTTCAAATATTCTACTTCAATGATATCTTCAGTATCATTTTGTGTTTCCAATGGATTATCAACAGCGACGAAGTAATCATTTGTCGAAATATCGGTATCGAACATGTCCAATTCGGTAGCTACTTTTTTTCCCCCAAAAATATCTAAGAACTGCTCGTAATAAGGGCACATTTTCCGTAATTTTTCTATAAAAAAACAGCATATGAAATAAAAAATTGTTATTTCAGGCATACAACTTGTAGGCAAATAATTTACCGTTCACCGTGTGTATTCCTCCTTCTTCATCTTCTTGGAGAATTCCTGCGCCCGTATTACGTCTCCAGTCTTGTGCTTTGATGAAACATCGCTTGAGGTAACGCACCTTCCACTTGACCATTTCCCAGATGGCCTCTATTTTAGATTTTTCAATACATTTTTTATAAAATATCTGGGCAGTAGGTAGCTGAAAGAGCAATGTTTAATGTACGATGAAAACAAAAACACACACACTTCCCTCAAAGTTCCTTTTTTCGCTTAAATAATCCACTAATATTTTCTCTTCGGCTTTCGTCCACTTTTGTGTTGATTTTTCTGCCCTGGTGCTTCTTTTTTTATTTAAGTCCATTGTCTCGACAAATTTATTTACATTTAGGGACACAAAATTTTTTTAATTTTTTTGTTTGTTTACATTGGGCAGTTGTTAATTTTGGTATCATACACAAATTTGCAACACAGATATAAATTCCTCAAAACAGCTGTTTTGTGTAAAATATCACTTTCCACTTTTCCAAGAGGTCTGAGGTCTGGTAAAAGTGGAAAAGTGTAAAATTTTTTAGCATGCATTTGCTGTTGTGTTTTTGATATTTTACACTTACAGAACTGTGACTATTAAGGCATAATCTTAGATTGCGTTTTCTCGGAAACTTTTCGTAGTCCAGGTTACATATATTGTAGTTTTGAACCCAATAGAAAGTAAATTTAGAAAAGTGAAAGTGAAAAAGTTAAAAAACATTTTCTTAAATAAGTAGCTTTTCGTACAAAAAGTACATTTTCTTAAAAAAAAGTAATTTTTTAAAACTAAGTATGTTTTCTTAAAAAAGTAAATTTTCTTACAACAAATTGCATTTTCCTAAAAAACTACAATTTCTTTAAATATTACCTTTGTGTGAAGCAACTTAACTTTTCTTGAGATAAGTACCTACTCTTAAAAATTTACCTATTGCTGAAAAACGACCACTTCTAAAAGCAACTCCCATTTCTTAAAAAAAAACTTTTCTCCAAAAAAAAAAATACTTTCTCTTAAAAAAATACATTTTGTTACAAAAGTTCCTTTTGTTAAAAGTACCTTTTCTTAAAAGTAAAATAATACCTTTCTTTTCTTTTCTTGAGATAAGTAGCCCTTCGGAAAATAAGTAAATTTTCTAATAAAAAAAAAAATAACCTTTTCGTAAAAAGAGTACGACTTCTTTAAAAAATACCTGTTCTCAAAAAGTACTTCTTTGTCAAAAAAATCATACTCTTATGGCTTTTTTTACAGAACGTACTTTTTCTTAAAAATATCACCTTTTCTTAAAATAAAATTATATTTTACATAATGGTAAATTCAACAAGTTACATCCGGTTATATTAACCCTCCGGCTGGTGAGAAGGTCCCTGGGGACCTTTTTCATTTTCAAACTGAAATTACTCCTAGATGGTCAATGGGAAGTATACCCGACCCCCACATGTATTCCAAGGAAATTTTATCTAGAATCGTTTAAAAAGCGATCCGACCAATAGTTTAGTTTCTATTGTGATTTAAATGTGTTTAGTACGGGAACGTGTGAAAAGGTCCGCTGGGACCTTGTACTGAAATTTCAAGAAATCGTTAATAAATGCACTGTCTTTTGGCTTGTTTTATTGTTTGAACACATCACAAATGTGTTCCTTGAATTTTAGTTACTTTTTGGATTATTTTATTGTGCCTTTCCATGAAACATAATAAACTTTCCGTCCCTTTTTGAATTGTTGTTACCTGCTACCTGTACTTTATGTTTGAACACATTTCAAACGAGTTGTTTGAATTTACCCTTACTTTTTGCGCATACTCTTACCTACTCTTACTCTTACATAGACGCAGATGTACAAGCTAGAAGCCAGGTAGACGTAGAAAAGGGTATGAAAGCGGCTCTAGTTTCGTAAACCAAATCATAGAAAGTTGAGACAGTGAACAGTGAACATCGAGTGCGAAATTTTATTTTGAATTTTATAAAGAGAAATAAAAGTAAAATTTAGACATTGCTGAGATTGTGGTACGTCGTAGTACACGCTACCATCAAATGAGTGAGGATGAAAGACGTGCAGTGGATGATAGATTTGCAGACTTCATGAGTGCGGGGATGAGTGATGACGATGAAGGTGCCATTCCAAATTTTGCCAAATTTTCATGTTGATGATTCGGATGCGGAAACTGATCCACATATAGACATCAATGAAGATATTAGTGATGACGACGATGATGAAGAGGATGGCACCAAATGGACCAAAAATGCACCACCGACTTCCCGTACTCGTGCTCATAACGTGGTCGACTACACAAGAAGGAATCCGGGACCAGTAGGAACCACATATGATCCCTTTACCATATGCCGCCCGCTCATCACCGAAGACATGGCGTACATCATAATACGCGAATCAAATTGGAAAGGCAGGGAAGTGAAAGCTGCATGAAATTTGGCAAATCCAACTAACACAAAGGAATGGAAACCAATCACTAAGAAAGAGTTCGATGCTTTTTTGGCCATTATTTTGTATGCTGGACTCACTAAATCGAATAGTGAACCTCTTGAAGAGTTATGGGGCCCAACGCACTGTCCATTATATAAAGCTGCATTATCATTAGATCGTATGAAGTGCATAAAACAGTGCCTTAGATTCGATAATGGAAATACGCGACAGCAGCGACTAATCAACAGCAAAACTGCGGCTATTGATGATATTTGGCAAATGTTGCAGTCTAACTTGGCAGCAGCTTACACTCCGCATGATGCAGTGACCGTTGATGAGCAGTTATTCCCATACAGCGGCCGCACCCCCTTCACACAATACATTTCGTCGAAGCCTGCCAAGTGCGGTATAAAGATATGGTGGTTGTGCGACTCAAAATCATTTTATCCTGTCAAAGGAATAATTTACTCTGGGAAATTGCCTGATCAGACACGAGAGGTGAATCAAGCTCAGAATGTTGTACTTCAACTTTCGGAGAGATTTATGCCGACAATTTTTTCACAACTTTGGATTTGGCGCGTACTTTGATCAGAAAGAAAACCGCATATGTTGGAACAGTGCGCTCGAATAAGACATGTGTTGCTCGTTCTGTCAACAGCACATTGTTCGGCTTCAACGAAGGCGATATAGCACTATGTTCATATGTGCCCATGAAGAACAAAGCGGTAATTTTGCTGTCGACACAACATTATACTTGCGGTGTGGACATGCAAACTGAAAAGAAGAAGCCGTTTGCTATTTTGGCTTACAACGCCAACAAATCATGCAAGCGCTCAACAAACCGCTGGCCATTGGCCATGTTTTATAATATGGTGGGCATTGCTGCATTAGCTGCATTTATTTCATACAACGAGATGAAGCCAATAAAAAAAAAGTGACAGACGACGGTCATTCCTACTGATGCTGACAAAACAATTGGCACTACCAAACATAGAGGAACGAGCGCTGAACAACCGCAGAACCGCATATTCAAGGATACGGAACGTAATGGAAGCATTTGATGTAAAGGTAAGAAAAAACAATTCTAATGTTCAAAAGCAGAATAACTACATAATTTTGTCCTTTTTAGATATTATCAAGACCGGCTGAAGGAGCTGCACCGTCGTTTGCGTCTAGAACGAACAGACCGTTATGTCGCCTATGCCGTTCTGAGTACGGACGGCAGCGGAAAACAAGGGCCTATTGCCATTCCTGTAACAATCCAGTTTGTGCAGAGCATTCAACACTTATTCATCGATGCTACACCTGCACAGAAAATATGTTGGACGAGGGACAATCTACACAACAATAGATTTTTAGGCTTTTTTCATATAAAACTCATAAAAAATTAATAATGTTATATATATAAAAAAAAATTTTAACATTCATTATACATTCATTATAAATAATAATAAATCAAAACAAAAAAAATTTAAAAAAAAATGCGTTTTCATATAAAATTCCATACAAATAGAAATAGGTCCCTGTGGACCTTGTACTTCGTATAAGGGCAACGGATGACTGAACCGTCGGAGGGTTAAAAATGTTACCTAGTGACAAATTCAATGATACATGAAACAATTTTAATATAATAGTTTTTTAATATATCCGGATATAACGTGCTGAATTTACCAATATGTACATATTTTTATCAACCAAATTATTTTTCTGGCTGTAAATTAGAGAAATTATTTCTACACAAAAATTTTTCTGGCTGTAACTTATAACATTTTTCATATGATAAATCATCACTTATTCAGTACACTTTTTTTTTAAATACATTCTATAAAAAATCAAATCTTAGGCATGTTGGAACTAACTAGTACATAATATATAGCGAAAGAACTTCGTTCATTCCTCCCATTTTATCATTCAAAGCCTTCAATACTTGTATTATTTGTCTGTTTTAAATCTTTTGTTATTAATTAAGTATTTTCTTATCATTCGCAATTAATTTTGATTTAACGAATTGGTATCCTTAGAAGTCAAATTCGAATTTTTATTAACATATTTTGTGACTGACACGCTACTGATGCACGCAGAGCATTTTCTTAATCACATGCAAGTATATACACACGCATGAATCATGAATTTGCAGCGTATCACATATCAATATTTTCAACCTCAGGCGTAACATTTTCTTGTCGCCTGCAATTTTCCATTTTATACTCATATTTACATGGATATTTTCCGAGTTAGTGTGACTGCAAATTGTTTGTGTTGCGATATACTTTTATAATGAAAATAGTTGTGTTGGTTTAATTGTGCTGAAGTTGATATGAATAAATTTATATCAATTTATTGCATCGGTAATTTGGGACAAGCCAAAGTTACCCCAAAATTTGTAGGCTCTTTAAAATTGTATGCAAATATGTATATAATTTTCAGTTTGTGTCTCGGATTGTGATAACTGAAAAAAGAATTTGGTAGACCTCGGGCCGAAATGATAATATATGACTTTCATATACACAACAAAATATCAGCCACGGGTATTGATGGCATTGTTTCAAGTATAATTCTGCAAATTTTCAATACTGTCTTAACGTCCATAGCCGATCTAGTTGCTTAATATTTTTGACAACTCTTCGAACGGCTAACACAATAGGTGCACTTTCTCGACTGAAAAAATTAGCATTTTTAAACTTTATACCGGTGATCACAAAATAACGTCCTTTTTGGGATTAGACGCACCGTTTACGAGTTATGTGCGTTTGTATATTTTGTACCCCTGGTCACGAAAGAACGTCCTTCTTGCGATTACATGTACCGTTTAGGAGTTATGAGTATTTTTATGTTCTCTACTGGTGATCTCGAAATAACATCCGTTTTAGTTGTTATCAGAATTCCAATTTTGTTTTATTATCAGATCTTTAAGATGTTATTTTCCTTAATAATTTTTCCGATTCAAGATCAATTTCTATGAAAAAGTACTTTTATAACAATAAGTACATTTTCATAGAATGTAAAGGGTTTTCCAATAAGAGGTCCTATTTTGGTATTTAAAGACAAATTCCATTTTTTGAGATAAATGGTCGGATGTTTAGTTCATAATAAAGAGAAAGGTATGCCGTTAATAATGAAAAACAACATCAGCCAAATGGCCACCACGACCACGCTGACAGGACCATATCCTTTTCATGAAAGTTTCCATAACCAAATCGCAAAGAGGCTGCCGTATGTCCTCAATAACCTCACGAATTCTTTCTTTGAGGTCTTGAATCGACGCTGGGCTGTTGGCGTAGACCTTATCTTTCACGTGGCCTCAAAGGAAGAAGTCGCAATGTGTTAAATCACATGATGTCAGTGGCCAATTGTGATCACCTCTTCGAGAGATAACACGGTCCGGAAAGTTTTCCCGTAAAATAGCAATGGTTTCGTTGCTTGTGTGGCACGTAGCGGCTTCTTGTTGAAAGTAGACGTTGTCCAGATCAATACCATCAAACTCCGACCATAAACTATCATTAATCATCTGTCGATAGCGCAATCCATTCACCGTAACTGTTGATCCAACCTCATTTTCGAAAAATAAGGTCCAATGACCCCGCCGGCCCATAAACCGCACGAAACAGTCACATGTTGAGGATGGAGAGGCTTCTCAACAATAACTTGTGGGTTTTCCGAGAGCCAGATGCGACAATTTTGCTTGTTGACGCAGCCACCGAGGTGGAAATGGGCCTCATCAATCAAGACGACTTTTCGATGGAATTCCGGATCATTTTCATGCATTCCAGGGACCCAATTTTAATCATTTCAGTGCGTTGTTGAAGCGTGTATCGTTCCATTTTTAGTAATGGTGTTGTTTCTACTTGTCAAATGTCAAAGATTAAAAGCTTCAAAATTGACAGCTACCGAAATGCAGGGTGATTCGAAATAACACCTCTTGTTGGAAAACAAGAAAAAAATTAATGAATTGAAATTGATTATAATGATGGATGATTGGGAAAGTAACTATTTCAATGCCCACCAAGGCATATCACCAGCTCCCTTCTCCACAAGTATTTAGGTATATCATCACACATAATAGGCATAAACAAATCTCAAGTAAGCGAGAATTGTGTAAACTCCTACTTGTGGGTAAACATCCACAACAATACTTTGCCATTTCCTTTGAGCTATACAGGTAAGAGCTTTTTTCTGAAGTTAGATAAAATGTAAAGTGTAAAGTGCACAGTGAGCGTTCACTCCCAGTGACTGTCTTGTTCACATTGTCTCTAATTCCAGTTGTCGTTGTCGGGAGTTCTATCCCGTCTATACTTCTCGCAACAACGGCTTTATTCCATTACAAACACGCATTACTTTCTTAAATTCACGCACTTGTGCTGAAGTTTTTTAACGTAATCTAAAGTATTTATAGAACATAACGATTTATATTTTTGTTGGTGTGATCAGAGGAGCTAACATCGATTCTGATCACTACCTGGTAGCAGAAAAGGTTCGCACAAGATTAAGTAGAGCGAAAATCGTACGAAACTAGACGCAGAGGAAGCTGGATATAGGAAAGCTGCAATTACCAGAGGTAGCCACAGCCAAGTCAAGGAAGCTCTCGCAACTTTTGGCACAGAAGCCACCCCCTAACGATGACGATCCTGATGCGCACTGGAAACCATATAAAAACTGCCGCAACAACCGTACTTGGTTTCCAAAAACCGCTTCACAATAAACCGTGGTACGATGAAGAGTGTCGCATTGCAATTGACGAAAAGAACGCTGCACGTATGGTAATGCTTCAGTCAATTGCAAAGTGAGCTGCAACTGAGCGGTATAGGGAGAAAAGAAAGGAGGTAAACCGTCTCTTTAGTCGTAAGAAACGGCAGTGGAGAAAGCGCGAGAGTGAGAAAATTGAGACATTCAGAAGGAAGAACGAAGCCTGAAAATTCTACCAAAAAGTTAAAAACGGAACTAATGGGCATGGTTCAGGGCCCCAATTCTATAAAGACAAGGACAGAAATCTCGTCGCAGATGTGTTGGGAATATGGAGAGAGCATTTCTCCACGCTACTAGTACCTGAGATATCCAATGACGATGGGACAATCGATCACAATATGGACGACGACGTCGATTGCCCCATCCTAACCTAGACGAGGTCAGAACAGCTATTACCCGGCTTAAGACCAACTAAGCCGCAGGAGCCGATGGATTACCGGCGGAGCTGTTTAAGGCTGGCGGCGATGAGCTGGTAAGGTGCATGCATCATCTCATTAGCAAAATTTGGTTAGATGAAAGCATGCCCGGCGATTGGAGTCTCAGCGTACGATGTCCCATATCTAAAAAAGGTGACCCGAGTCTCTGTGCCAACTACCGTGGAATAAGCCTTTTATGCATAGCATATAAGGTTCTATCAAGTATAATGAGCGAAAGACTAAAACCAATTATCGCTGACCTGATTGGACCATACCAGTATGGCTTTAGGCCTGGAAAATCGACAACTGACCAGATTTTCACGCCACGCCAAATCGTGGAGAAGATCTATTTATCGATTATAAATCGGCCTTCGATAGTCCGATACGGGAGAAACTCTATGAAGCAATGTCGGAGCTTGGTATTCCTGCAAAACTCATACGCCTTTTAAGGATGACATTGACGAACACCAAATCCGCAGTGAAAGTTGGTAAGGATCTTACCGAACCTATCAAAACTAAGCGAGGCCTCAGGCAAGGCGACACCCTATCGTGCGATCTCTTTAACATCTTAATGTAGATCATTATGAGAAAAGCTGCAGTTAACATGAATAAAATCATCAGCAGCAAAAGTCACATGTTGCACACGTATGCTGATGATATAGATATCATTGGGCGTACAATTAGAGAAGTTACTGCGGTTTTTTCGAGAATTGAGGAGTCAGCAAAAGTGGGTCTGATGATAAATGAGGACAAGACAAAATTAATGGGTTCAACGAACAGGGCATCCACGCGATTAGATCAAAGCGTGAACGTTGATAACCGTTATAACTTCGAGGTAGTGGACGAATTTATATACCTCGGATCTGCCGTGAACAAAAACAACAACGTCAGCTTTGAGATCAAGCGGAGAATTGTGCTTTGCGAATAGATGTTATTTTGGGCTAAGCAAGCACTTTAGAGATAAAGCCCTCGCTCGATTAACAAAATTCCAACTGTACCAGACTCTCATTCAACCTGTCTTGCTTTATGGCGCAGAATCCTGGGTCCTATCGCAAGCAGATGAAATATCTGTAGGAGTCTGCGAGAGAAAAATATTCCGAAAAATTTATGGCCCTACAGTGCACAACGGCGAGTATCGCTGACGCATGAATCATGAGCTGTATGAGGTTATCCTGACATTGACATAGTTAGGCGGATCAAAATAACGGGATTGCGGTGGCTAGGCCATGTCTGTAGAATGGATGAAGACGAACCAGCACGAAGGGTTTTCGAAACCGAACTCCAAGGAAGACGAAAAATAGGAAGACCAAGACTCCGCTGGAGGGATCAGGTTGACGAATCCCTGCGAACACTTGGTATTGCCAACTGGAGAAATAAAGCAAAAGATCGAACTGGTTGGCGAAATATGTTATCTTCGTTTTGTAAGGTCCCTGACCCCCCGGGGTTGTCCGAGACCGGATAAGTAAGTAAGTGTTTTCTTCATCTACGGACAGGGAAAGATTAGCTGGCAATCAATTCAGGCATTGGCAATTCCATGCTAAAGTCTAGATTTTTCTTATTATTTTCCGATGATATTGATAGACTAAAAATATGTCTTACTAAATACAAGTTGCTACTAGAGAAGTTAAGTTGCATTAGCAAGTTTGTGTATTTCAAAAACCTCTTTCGTCTGAAATGGAAGATACAACTAATAAAAAGTACAATATTAGAATTCGTGTTCAAATATTAGTCCCAGTAATCATAATGAGAAAATACATAGTATTTATATTTGAATGTTTCACGAGGGCTTTACAGAAAAATTATTAGTTTAAATAGAAAGTGATAAACAAGTATCAGCCAGCGAAGAATACATATTATCATAAATTGGGGTGAAGTGATACTTTTAAACACAATTGTTGAATCTGATACCACTATTGACGCCTTCACAAACACATCCAAACAATTGTGGGAACTTGCCTCAAGGAGATATTAGTGTGGATGACACAAACCTTTAACTCTTGAGCACATACATATGATACGCCGGGTAACCCATCACCATTTTTAAACAAAAATATGAAAAATTTGGAAAAAAAATGTCTATATCTCGAAAACGAAGCGTCCAATCGCAAAAATAACAAATTTTTACGTGTTTCTAAGGGTTTCTCACAAAGTGTTCCAATTCACATGAAACAATTTTTTTTCAAAAAATCCCAAAAATAAAAAATGGCTATATCTCGGAAACGGTGCGTCCAATAGCAAAAATAATAAAATGTTTACCTCTTTAGGAGGCTGTGTCGATTGTGTCGATTACTCGTCGTTCTCAGGAATTAGGACTGTCTTACGGCGTATTTTTTGCCTGCTATTGAAGAATACAACTTGGAGAATATGTAGTTTCAACAAGACTGTGCCACATGCCACACAACTCGAGCGAATATGGCTTTATTGGAAGAGACATTTCCTGGCCGGGTAATTTCTCGCCGTGGCGATATCAACTGGCCACCAAGATCATACGATTTGACACCATTAGACATTTTTAGTGGGGCTACGCGAAACACCATGTTTATGCAGAAAAACCTTTAACTTTTGAGCACTTAAGAACCAACATTCGTCAAATTATGGCTGAGATACCGCCCAATATGTGTCAAAAAGTGTTCGAAAATTACCTCAAAAGAATCAATGCTTGCAAGACTTCGCGTTGTGGTCATTTAAATGATGTAGTGTTTCACACATAATGTCAACGTTCAAACTTTATAATAAAGAAGAAATATCATGAACAAAAATATTTTATATGTCTTTTATTTCCGTTTACTTTTGAAACCGCAAAATGGATAACCCTTTATAAATTTTTTCATATTTTCGATCAACAATGAGCACGAAATACGAACCCTGGTTATAAAAAATGATAATTTTTATATATTTAAGTATAAAATACACAATATTAATAACAAATTATTGGCTTGACTTTTGTTGTTCTATAAAATTCATAATGGGTTAAAGCATCACCAAGTGCTTGTGACAGCCAGCAAATTCAAGTAATTACTTTAGTTGAGCATACCAAAATATTATTTGGTACAACCGAATTAGTTTTTACATTTTTCGTTCATCCAACAAATAGAATATTCAACACCACAGGATAATTTGATTGCTAGAACTAAAACTTGATTGACATATCACATTTATTTCTTGTTGCTGTGGCTTCAACTAAATATTTCAGTTCTTGTAACCAAAACTGAATTACAAATCAATTGGTATGCACAACATTTGGTGATACTGCACGCAATTATTGGTAATCACAACTGTATAATGTGATAGTCCAAGGAACTGCCAAAATTTTTGTTGACTATAAATATAGTTGTGACAACCAACCTCTTCTCTGTGTGTATGATAACCTTGCAGTGAAAAGTTGATGATACTACGCGAAAACATCGATACATTTGAAACTTAATTTTTCAAATGAATTTCTAAACGTGATTTCTTAAAAATCTGTGTGAGGACACATAAGCCATAGCTGTCGTACGCTGTCTCTCATTTCAAAACAAACAGAAGCAAATACCCTAAGAGGCCTACTTATTTTCACAATGCGATACTTTAAATCAATCGATGCTGGGTGGAAGGAAGTGCATGGTATATCTGAAGTGTGAAACTCAAACCGGATTTTTAAAGGAAACACAAATTCACCAGACACCTGCATACTTGATGTCTGCATAATATGTGCAATTTGCCTAACATGAGTCCTAAAGATCTACAACACACGCATTCTGCAAATTGTGGTCAAGTCCTTAATATCAACCTGTTGTCTGTTCAAATGAGTCGTAAAAGGCCATTTATAACACGATAGGATCACAGAACTGGTAATGTTTTCCAGCTTCACAAGTGTATAGTACAGTGAGAGTTGCTCCGGTGCAACATTAGAACGTATAAACAGGAGTATTGTGTTCACCGGACATACGTACATATACACACCTGTGTTTATGAAGTTAAGTTTGTCGAAAACACTAACAGAATTTACCGCAATATATCTGTATTGTTGGAATGCTACTCAGACTGTTGGTGGATGAAGGAAGCTAGTAGAAAATCGAAATGAACTTTCCTTTTCGAACGGAAGCATTTTGGCAAAAGGAGTATTAGGAAAATTTTTTAATAGTATAAAGTTTATAATGTTGAAGAAACAAGATTTAAGTGCTTGGGTTTCAAATTCAAACAAAGCAGCAGCAGTTTAAAATTAATTTTGAAAGCTATAACTCATATTTTGAACTTGAACCGTCCTTTTATACCCTCCACTGTAAGTGATAGAGGGTATATATCAGTTTGTCATTCTGATTGTAACATATAGAAATAAGGCTTTGCGACCCCATAAAGTAAATATTTTCTTGATCCTTATAACAACCGGAGTCGATATAGCCATGTCCGTCTGTCCGTCTGTTGAAAACGGACAATCGGCGATAACGCGGTATGGTTTTTGGCCAGAATGTTCCACATATTCCTGAGCAGTTTGGTATTGAAAATCAGCGAAATTGGTCCATTGGAAAAAATTTTATGATTGGAAACGTAATAAACCTCATAAAATTTTAACATTAATTTTTGTGGTTTTATACTAAACTACTCCTTTTGCCGTGTGGTTAATTTCCATGTTGAAAATCTTTGTTGTGCTTTATAATAGGTAAGTACTTTAGAATGTTCAGATGTATTTCATGTGTTCATACATTTATATGAATTTTATCACACTTCATCCAAGGTCGGTATGGCCTGATGGGTAAAGGGTTGTGCGTTGAACTCTGAGGGTTGTTGGTTCAACTCTCGTCCCAGCTTGTTTTTTTTTTAACAGTTCTTCAAAAAATGCTTTTTTATTTTTAAAAAATGCTTTCCGGCTTGTTTTTTTTTAACAGTTCTTCAAAAAATGCTTTTTTATTTTTAAAATATGCTTTTTTATTTTACTTGTGAACAAGTAACTTATTTTTATTGTTTTTAAAAAAGTACATTTTCTTAAAAAAAAGTACATTTCTTAAGTACATTTCAAAGTACATTTCAAAGTACATTAAGTACATTTCTTAAGTACAGTTCATTAAGTACATTTCTTAAGTACATTTCTTAAGTACATCTCTTTCTTAAGTACATTTCTTAAGAACATTTCTTTTTAAGTACATTTCTTAAGTGCATTTCTTCTTAAGTACATTTCTTCTTAAGTACTTAAGAAATGTACATTTCTTAAGTTCTTAAGTACATTTCTTAAGTACATTTGAAAGTACATTTCAAAGTACATTAAGTACATTAAGAACATTTCAAAGTACATTTCAAAGTACATTTTCTTAAGTACATTTTCAATGTGTGCCATTTGAGCATTGTGAGGAATGCATTTGTGAGCAGTGTGAGCATTTGTGAGCATCCTGCATTTGTGAGCATTTGTGAACAAGTAATTGCATTTGTGAACAAGTAACTTATTTTTATTTTTTTTTTTAAAAGTACATTTTCTTAAAAAAGGGCCTTTTTAAAATTTCATATTTTGCTGGTTAACACTAAGGTGGAGGATATCAAAGATTTGGCACAGCCGAATTTAACACTTTTACTTGTTTTAAAAACGTTTTGATCATTTCTCGCACAAAACACTAACATATCTGTGCCAAAATGGTAAACGACATACGATTATCGGGAGAAATGTTTTAAAGGTCTAACTTAATTTTGAAAAAAATATAAACAGGCACAAATGTGTTAAATTAGAGCCACCATAAGTTAGGAATGTACAAATTTATCACCAACTATTGCAATCCGTTTAAGAGGCGTATGTAAAAAAAAATACACGCGGTTTTCCTCAACTAGAAAGTGGTAATTTGGAAATCTTATCGCCCCATTAACTGTTTTCGAATAAATTGTTCTTTATGGAAACGGTGTAAGCGCGTAAGTGCTTTCGTTAAATTTTTGTAATTACTTTGATCCGCTTATACTGACTTAAGTAAATTTTAACAAGGGATTTTAAATAAAATTAAAGCCCTTGTAGTGTTAGGTTTTTGTTCCGTGTAAAACTATAAATGAGTTAAGATAAAAGATGCATGGCTATGACTACCGGAAATATGGGGGGAATTAAATCAACATTTGACAGGTAATTATTTCGATCAACGATATCATTGTTGGACCCCTAACTCAATTTCGTCCTAATAGCTCTTAACAAATTTTTTATAAAATTTATATACTGACTACACGCTGAAAAACACAGTGCATTACGAAAAATATATAAACATATACGGACACCACTACGTGATAAAAGACCAACAAAAAAACGACCCGTGTCTCCCAGTTTTGATCAAAGTCATGCACTATTTTTTTTATGGGCCCCCAAAGATTTGGGGCCTCGGTGTCATTTTGCAAAATTGTGATCATGTTGTCAGGCTCATATCTTGCAAACCGTTTGGAACTTTGGTTTACTCTCTGAGGGAATGTTGTAGCCCATATCATAAATAATAAAAATTGTGAACATATAACATCATAAAAACTCCATCTTCAAGGAAAAAATCGCAAAAAAAAAAACTTTAAAAAACTCGATTTTTTATTTTTTTCCCCGTGTTCAGGTCCATAGGTAGCAAACCGTACAAAATTAAAGGAGACAATCAACTACATAAATGTACCTAAGATCTACCCCAAAGATTTGGAGCCTCGGTGTCATCTTGCAAAAAGTGATCATTTTGTCAGGCTCATATCTTGCAAACCGTTTGGCATTTTTATTTTGACTCTGAGGGAAAGTTGTAGCTCTTGTCAAAAAGAAATTGTGTAAATATGAAATCAAAAAAACTTCATCTTCAAGGTCAAAATCGCAAAGAACTTTACAAAATTCGATTTTTTTACCTTTTTTCCCCCTTTCAGGTTCATAGGCAGCAAACCGTTCAAAATTCAAGGAAACAATAAACTACAGAAATGTACCGAAGATCTCAGTAAACAACTTTGTAGAACATATTAAATTCCTAGAAATGATTCTTATATTGTGTGCTGCTTTGACTGTGCTGCTGCGGTCGGTGACATAGCATAGTATCTCAATGTTGAAGTAAACGGTGTTAAGAATCATTCCTAGGTAGTTCATATGTTCCGGAAAGTTGTTTACTGTGATCTTAGGCAAATTTTTGTAAGTTGATTACTTCCTTGAATTTTGAACGGTTTGCTACCTATGGACCTGAACAGGGGAAAAAAGGTAAAACAAATCCAATTTTTAAAAGTTTTTGCGATTTGACCGTGAAGAAGAAGGTGTTTCATCTTACGTGATCACAATTCTTTATGACAAAAGCTACAACTTTCCCTCAGAGAGTAAATAAAAATTTTAAACGAATTGCAAGATATGAGCCTGACAAAATGATAAATTTTTTGCAAAAATTACACCGAAACCCAAATCTTTGAGGTCGATAAAAAAAAGTCCATGTCTTTGGGCAAAACTGGGTGACACGGGTCTTTTTTGAATTTTATCACGTCGTGGCGTCCGTATATGGTTATATGTATTTCCATGACTTAAAAAATTGCACACAGTGAAATCAATATTTTTTTTGTTTAAATAGGGTTGTCCAATTTGATTTGAATTTGAGTTAAGGAAATTCAAAATTAACAATCGATACAATAAAGTTCTGAATATAAATAACGTCTTTCAAATGGCCTCCACGTCTTCATTTTCAGAAACTAATTCGATGAACTCAATTTTCGAGCACTTTTTCCATTAAATCAAGTCGTATGAATTGGACTTTCAATATTGACTTGTAAACCTTGAAGAGAGTCTGGTTTATTGCTAAAGATCAATGACTTCAAATAACCCCACAAGAAATAGTCTAATGGTGTTAAATCACAACTTCTTGGAGGCCATTCAATGTCACAATTTCTTGAAATAATCGAATCTCCAAACTTCTCTCGCAATAAATCGGTTGGTGCAAGTGCTGTGTGGCTCATAGCCACGTCTTGTTGGAACCAGATGTTGTCAAGATCAACTTCTTCCAATTTAGGCCATAACAAGTTGATTATCATTGATCTATGCCGCTCTCCATTGAGAGTAACGGTCTTACCAGCTTCATTTCGAAAGAAGTGCAGACTGATAATTCCACCAGACCAAAAACTACATTACTTCGAGCGATTCTTTGCTTTATTGGAACTTGAACATTATGTAAAGAAAATGTTCGCTCGTAATTTGTAACAATTCGACAAATAGGGGGCACAGGTAAACGATTATTACGACCATAAAATGGCAACAGCGCACGAAAAGTTCCAATTTGAGAACAATTATTGTAATAAAAAAAATTTAATAAATTGTAAACCCTGTTCTTGCGTTTCTCACCATGAGGAAATTGTTAACATTACTGAATAGATTGAATAAAAAATACAGCTTAATGCATATTAAAAATGGCCGAAACGTCACTTAGAAATCATATCACTCAAATTGGAAAACCCTTTATAACGTGTTTGCAGCTTTTCGCAAATATAGAATACTTATGTCCAAACACATTGTGTTTGCTATTCAATATTATATGTTGGAGACATGTCAAGGTTATAATATATGTTTTTCTGACCGAAATGTATATATATATTAAAACTGATGAAAACAAAAACGTGTCAGGCATCAAAGAAACAAAAAACATAAACATCAGATATTCAATTCCTGACAACAATGCTGACAAACATGTTCCTGGTTCTTGCAGTATGTTGCTGCGACCGAAGTATTTACAAGCATGTTTTGATTTTCGCGTTTATAGCCTCCCTCAGAGAAACGGTGGTTTATGTCAAGTGATATTAAAAAAAGTTTAGCGCACAGAAGGAGTCATATTATGTCCTAGACTTCCTTCAACGAGCTTCGTTTCAGGACGTTTTAAGACAGTTGAGCAATGTCAGTGTCTCTGTCTTGTTACTCAGCACCCATTTAAGCGAGGCGTATTATTTTTTGCGAAAACGTGGTTGTGTATTTAAAATGGGTGTCATGTTGTTACGCATTTTGTACCTAATATAAATATCTGTAAATTTAGTACCAAATATTGTTTTCCCTAAAAAATGTTGAGATGTAAACGATTTAATTGAAATTTTAAAATATTGGTATATATTCTATAAATATTTGTTGTACTACAGAAATTTGGTAAATTTGCCACGCCGTTTGTGGTACCCCCATTTCACTTAGGAAATTTTGGGTATGAAGCCCAATAAAGTCCAAGACTGGGAAAATGGTTACCATCCGACGCGTTTTCTTTCAATGAATGGGCTGAAGGTCGCTTGGCTGATGATTTGACCCCAACTCTGGGGCGTCGTGAAAAAAAGTATTACGAAAACAGTCTCGAGTCAACTGAGGCCTTAACACGACTAATCGAAGCTGTTGTTCACGAGATAGAGCCCCACACAATCGAAAATATGTTGAAAATTAGGTAGATCAAATGGGTTACTGTAAAGCAAGTCGTGAAAACCATATAAAAGATGTTGCATTTCAGTCATAAATGTCAATGATGGGCTTTAGCAATAAACTCATAATTTGGAAAAAAAAAGTATTAGTATTTTTCTTAAAGCGAAATTAAATTCCACATTTTACACGGTCAATGAACTTGTCTTACATTAACATTCGAAACCAACAAAAATAGGGTCAGTACGAAAAATTTTAAAATCGTTGTTAACACAATAGATGCCATAAATCAGCTTTAATTTGAATTTTAGTTGGAACTAATCAATGTTGTTGCAAACGCCAGTCACACTCAACAAACATGGTTTCCCATTACATTCCATGAAGGAATTGGGTAGATCTTCTCAACACCAGTGAGCCGTGCGCTTTGTAGTTTTATACTCACTGACTGGGACCTACAGTTTTACACCGGTTACGAACGGTAATTTGAGAAGCTTTTTCATGGAGAAATACTCGACAGTGTCGCCGCCACTACACGAGGTCACTGCCGTCGAAAGAAATTTAAGGTGGTCAGAGCTGGGATCGAACCCAGGGTCTCATGTACAAGAGGCGCGCACAAGAGGTCACCTGCTGAAAGAGCACGATTTTGCCTCTTCCATTATGTTACACCACACGTGCTGAAAAAAAAACGGTCTCTGTAAAATATTCTCCAAAACACATTCTGCAAGAACCATGTCTATGCTTGAAACACCCTCCAAACGTTCCTATGTTTGCAATTCCAAACTCACTGGTATTTAAATGCAAACATTATCATGGTTACTACCAAACATGTAGGCTTTTACGTGGAAACATATATGTGCTTCAATAAAAACATCCATATACTTACATTCGGGAGTTTCCTTCCAAACCTATATAATTATATGTGACCTGCTCCACGAAAAGGGACCTCTGCGCCGAAATTTTTTTTTTTTACTTTTTGAGGAAAATGCCGCGAACCGCAAGTATCTATGTCTTTTAGTTTTTTTTACAAATCACCTGTAAAGATGAACATAATTAATAAAATAAATATATGAAAAAATGAACGAAGCGCTTTTTTTTTCTCAATAACTTTTTTTTTTCGGCGCAGAGGTTCCTTTTCGTGGAGCAAGTCACATATTTAGAAACAAATTTCTGTAATTTCAATATATATATATATTATTTATCATAAGATTACCCTTTCATGACACATCGTTTGAGCCCAATATTGACACAGGCACAAATGTTGTGTTACCAAATTCACTAGGAATCGAAACTTCAACGTACCGGCCGTATAAAAAAAAATTATTGAGTGTTCGAACTCACGCTACCTGTTCGATTTCTATGCACACATTAGTAAATGTTATACCTCCGGTTCCCTTATTTAAAGGCACTAAAAATCCCATACTCAGCACACTGCACCTTTCGCAACTTCTAAGCGATTGCAGAATTTTAAACTGGAACTGGAAGCTAGAAATCTTGAGATATAAAAAAAATTATGACAATAGGGGTTTCTTAACTAAAGAACTTTTTTTGAGCAATTTATAAAAAACGTCCAAAAATATCCTTTTTTTTGGTTCACTTGAATATTATTATTTTTAAAGTAAAGGATGAGTTTTTATAGGAAGCATTATTTTATTACCATTTATTACATCTTAATCATTTTACGAGTCAAAATGGTAAAACAAAAAATTTTAAATCTATCGGAAAAAACTAAGATCGATGTTTACATTTCTGAAGTACGAGTACTGTGAGTATGAGTACCCGAAATTACAAAACAATGCTTAATGCTCCTCGTAAGGCAAAGCGGCTTCAATTCGCAAGATACTACTGGAGAACCGCTGTATTTGCGGATGTGAGGAAATTTAATTTGGATGGGCCTGATGGCTACAACTTTTATTTCCATGATCTGCGCAATAAAAAGTGGGGTGCTATTACGTACTATGGCACCAGCGATCTTGAAATTCAAAGTGCAAAAATTACGGGTGCAAGCTACAAAACGTTTTGGAGTCGGCTTTTTCGAAGTCCAGTGAACTATTTGGTCCCATATCTTGGATATTGCAACAGGATAATGCCCCTGCACACAACGCCGGAGTAGTAAAGGAGTTCATTGCAAGCCATAATGTTAATATTCCTATTCGCCAGATCTAAACATTATCGAAAATGTCTGGGGTTGGTTATCTCGTAAGGGTTATGAAGGAGGTAGACAATTTGAAGACAAGGAGTCACTAATTCAGGCCATTAAGGATGCTTGAAATCAAATTTCGTTGGATTACATGAATTCTCTTTATCTGTCAATGATATTTGAAGTTATTAAAAACAATCGCGGTTGTTCCCATTACTAGTAGTTCTTAAATAAAGTAAAATAAATTAGAGAAACAAGAAAAAGTGTTTTTCATTAAATTTAGTTAAAGTGTCCTTATTCAAGTGAACCAAAACAAAAAATTAGCACATTTTTGGACTTTTTTTTATAAATTGCTCAAAAAAAGTTCGTTAGATAAGAAACCACTATTGTCATGATTTTATATATATCTCAAGATGTCTTGCTTCCACTTCTATTTTAAAATTCTGCAATTGGTTACAAATTGCAAAAGATAGAGGCAGCTGACAATGGAATTTTTAGTGCCTTTAAATAAGTGAACCGGAGTGCATTGGAAAATAGCAAAAAGAATATTTTTTTGTGCTGAAGGCCCTTTTTTATCTATTTATTGCCCTCTCTTTTTTCTCCTTCTGCTTTAACATTGGATGTAATGTTGCTAAAATATATAAAGCAAAATTTAGCTCACTGAAATAATTGTTTTTGTTTTGTCATAAACAGAGCGACGACAAATAGTATTGAATAGTATCATGGTACAAACAGCTGATTTTAACTTTTTTCTGGAGTGATTTTTTCTCTTATGTCAAAGTTTGTTTACTTTTGTTTCTATACAACCTCTGTTCGCCTACTATTGCTGTTTTGAAATGTTTTCTCCGCAAAATCACATAGAGACGTTTGAACTTTTTAATTTTTAAACACTTTCAAAAGTTCAAATAAAACGCACGCGTGTTGTAAATAGTACTTTTTCGAGTTTTGTATACGTTTTCATTATTTTCAATCAGCTAAGTTGACACAATACAGGCACAACCTGTTCCTTTTGGCTAGTTCTATTTGCTGTCGTATTGCATCTACCATTATATTTCTACCATGGATAGTATAGATAACTTATTGCCTTCTTTTTCCTCTTTGATGTAGTCAGAGTAAAAGAGCATAAACGAGTCGTATTCTCTTTATAAAATATTTCAATATAAATGCACAATTTGGACAATGTTATTACATCAAACAATATAAAAAGCATAAATGTTTCAAAAGGCAACAATGTTTCTATTCTATACTATACTATTCAATACTCGACTCGCCGCTACATCAATACTGTCAACGGGTAGGAAACCCTGCCCTCTCATCTTACATTCTCTTATTACACTTATATTTGTGTTTATCTATTCTCACCCACTATGTTACATGAATATCATCTACTTCAATAAAGTTCAGTTCATACTCAACAATTGTCGAGTTCACTACATGGTGTCAGAAGTGGTGCTTAAGAAAGATTAAGATTAATAAAGAATGCCAAACGAAGGTGAAGAAAGGTCATCAAATTCGGCGTCATCATTTGTAAGACCTCCCAAACCATTACAAGTCACCGGCAACAATGCATCAACGGCCTGGAAAAGCTGGATACAGCAATATAATTGGTTTTCCACAGCTGCACAGCTTGACAAAAAACCGGCAGAAATTCAAGTGGCGACGTTGATGTCGTGCATCGGTGCGGAAGCTATCAACATATACAACTCGTTCTCGCTAACTAGGGCAGAACAACTTGATGTGAAAAAAATAATACAAAAGTTCGACGAACACTTCGCTCCAAAAATAAGTGTTACTTTTGAGCGATATACATTCAACACAATGTTTCAATCTGAGGGTGAAGCGTTTGATGAATATTTTACAAAAATAAAGAACCAAGCAAAAAAATGTGATTTCGGTGTTATTGAGGATTCTCTATTACGGGATAAAATTGTGGTTGGCATAGGTAGTGATTCAGTGAGAGAAAAATTGCTAGCTGAAGACGATATCGGGTTGGAAAAAGCCATTAAAATTTGTAGAGCGAGTGAGATGGCTACACAGCAGCTTAAAGAACTCCATAAAAAAGACGAATTAAAAGTAGAGGCAATTCGCAAATATGCAAAACCCAAGTGGACGGCAAACAAAGCGAACGAAAATAATAAAGCAGTCTACGATTGCAAACGTTGCGGTCAACAGCATGAGAGTCGTAATTGCCCAGCATTTAACAGAACATGCAAAATCTGTCACCGTAAAGGGCACTTCTCTCAATGCTGCTTTCGATCTAAGCGCCGCGAACATAAACACGTTAACGCTCTGCAGCAGAATGCAAATACTGACTCTGACGCCGACAGCGATCTCTTTGTTTTGACTCTTAACATAGCAGAAACAAACAAAGACGAAAAAGAAAATTGGTATGAAGAAATAATGGTCGACAACAACAAAATAAAATTCAAGCTGGACACAGCTGCTCAATGCAATGTGATTCCTCTAAGTCTGATAGACAATAATAAAACAAATAAAATGCAAGCCGTGAATAACAAATTAATTGCGTTCGGAGGTGGAAAAATCGATGTTTGTGGTGAAATTCTCCTAAATTGCGTTGTGCGGAATAGAAAATTAAGAGCAAAATTTTTGGTGGTAGAAGATTTTCCCAACTTTGAACCGCTTTTAGGGAAACAAGATTGCGAACGTTTTTCACTGATACTTAGAGTAAATGAGATCAAGTTTGACACAAAAATATTTGACGGATTAGGCAAGGTAAAAAACTTTGTATATGACATCGATTTGGTCGACAACCCGTCATTCGAACATTACGCTCCAAGAAAAATACCACATGCACTAAAAGAAACGGTCAAAAAGGAAATAGACAACATGGTAAAGCTAGGAGTATTAACAAAGACAGACGAGATTACCCCTGCAGCGTCACCGATGGTTGTAGTTAAGCAAAAAGGTAAGATCCGTGTTTGCATTGACCCAACAGACATAAACAAGAACATACACAGACGATATCATCCACTAAAAACGATCGACGAGATAACAGCAAATATTGAAAAATCTAAATGGTTTACTCTATTAGACTGTAAAAAAGGATTTTGGCAGATTGAGGTCACGGATCGTACACGAAAATACTTAACGATGGCAACACCATGGGGGCGTTATTCTTATCAAAGGCTACCATTTGGACTAGCATCAGCGCCCGAGGTATATCAACAGCTAATGTCCCAACTATTAGAAAATGCGAAAAACACAGAAGTGTCAATGGACGATATTCTGATACACGCTGAAACAAAAATACAGCTTGAAAAGCAAACCGAGGCTGTAATTAAAATATTAAAAGACGCAGGTTTGAAACTAAACAAAGATAAATGTGTGTTTAATGTAAACAAAGTTAAATTTTTAGGTCACATTTTAACCTCTCATGGCATTGAAGCAGACCCGGATAAGATAACGGCCATAAATCAACTTAAAAAACCAGAAAACAAAACGCAGCTTCAACGAATATTAGGTATGGCAACGTATTTATGTAAATTTATACAAAATTTTTCGGAATTAACAGCCCCACTTCGATCACTTTTAAAGAAAGATGTTCTTTGGACCTGGTCGCCTGAGCATGAATCATCATTTAAAAACCTCAAAACCGCATTCTCCTCAACACCCGTGCTCCGCTATTTCGACCCGAATCTCGATGTAAAACTCCAAGTAGACGCTAGTAAATCCAGCGTAGGCGCCGCACTACTCCAAAATGACCAACCGGTAGCTTATGCGTCAAAATCACTCTCGAAATCAGAGCAAAATTATGCCCAAATCGAGAAAGAGGCGACGGCGATTAGATTCGCTTGTGAGAAGTTTCACGAGTACATATACGGCAAGAAACTGATTATCGAAACTGACCACAAGCCTCTAGAATCCATCTTTAAAAAACCACTTCATTCAGCCTCTCAGAGATTGCAAACCATTTTACTACGCGTTATACCATATTCTCCACAAGTAATATATAGGAAAGGGACAGAAATTAAATTAGCCGATACTCTAAGCAGAGACTGCGAAAATAAACAAAATACAGATACCGAGGAAGTAATAGAAGTCCACACAGTCGCTAAATTCACCACAACTACAATACATAAAATATTTGCCGAAACAGCTAAGGATAGCAAATCACAAAAGCTTATTCAATTCATACTCGATGGGTGGCCATCAACTATATCTGAGTTACCAACAGAAATTCGCGAATTTTGGAATTTTCGTGACGAACTAACATATTCGAACGGAATAATCTACAAAGCCACCAAAATACTAATACCAAAATCACTACAGACTGATATTTTAGCAAAAATTCATTCAGGACATCAGGGAATTCAAAGATGCATAAGCAGAGCACGATCAGTCGTATTTTGGATCGGCATGCACAAGGATATTAAAAACTTCGTTGAAAAATGTGCCATCTGTGAGTCTTACCAACCATCAAAACAAAAAGAACCATTAATCATAAAACCTATACCTTCATTACCATTTGAAACCGTGGCAACAGACATATTTCATTACCAAGAAAAAGATTATTTGTTAATTGCTGATAGCTATTCTGGTTTCATGGACTTTGCAGTGCTTGAACAGTCAACGTCATTTGAAGTCATAAAACTTTTAAAAAACTGGTTTTCCACACACGGAATTCCAGTAATATTGGAGTCTGACAACGGACCACAATTTAGTTCCAAAGAATTTTCAAACTTTACAAAATCTTGGGACATACAACATCAAACATCAAGTCCTTATTACCCGAGATCAAACGGCCTTGCCGAAAGATACGTGCAGACAGCAAAGTCTATTTTGAAAAAATGCTCAAAGGACAATAGCGATATTTTTCTTGCCTTACTAAATTATAGAAACACACCAAGAAATGATGAATTAGAATCTCCGAATCAACGTTTAATGAGCCGAATCACAAGAAGTACAATACCGACATCAAACGAAGTATTAAAACCCCGAGTAGTAGCAAATGTACAAGCCAATATGAATAAACTAAGGAACACGTACAAAGAAAATTATGATGAAAGTACAAAACGCTCTCAGCCGATTCAACATGGTGATCGTATCAGAGTACAACGCGGGCATCGTAATTGGGTATCCGGAACAATTGAAAATGAAAACAAAAATACACCACGCTCCTTCTACATTAGAACTGACGACGGCAAACTCATAAGACGTAATTCAATTCACATACAACCAACAAAAGCATACATACCAGCACCACAAACAATTGTACCAGACATACCTGAAACCACAGAAACAACGGACACATCTCTTACGACAACGGCGGAATGTGAGATGACCAAACCATCATTACCAGCAATCAAGATGTCACGCTATGGCCGTACTATTAAAGAACCAGATCGCTATAAACCTCAAAATGGAAACTAGTCTACTCGCATATACTATACTTATTTATATTTAACAATGAATTAAAGTCATTATTTTATTGAAGTCATTTTCTTTCATATCTAACTTAAAAAGGGGGATGTCAACGGGTAGGAAACCCTGCCCTCTCATCTTACATTCTCTTATTACACTTATATTTATGTTTATCTATTCTCACCCACTATGTTACATGAATATCATCTACTTCAATAAAGTTCAGTTCATACTCAACAATTGTCGAGTTCACTACAAATACCATCATACTTTTTTTCAGGCAGAGACTATTGTTGTACAACAACCACGTATATGGTGCTACCGCTGTGTGTTGTTTGCCTGTGTTTACTTTGATTGATAGATGTTAACACATCAAAAACTTTGACGTTCTTCTAATTTCGTCTTCTATATGCATCTTCTGAAGCCAGCATCTTTAGTGCACCCTAATCAATATTCAACATAGATACTACATTACTAGACTTGAATGCCTGCCAACAAGTTTTTGGAATCCACAATGTCTTAACAAACTCACCAGAATATTAAGAGTATTTTCAAAAAACAATTCCTTGTGGAACTTTTCACATATGAAGCAATTTAAAATGCAAATACGATATTCACCATGAGTTTCTACAGCTGTGATTTGTCATCTATCTACCGGGAGTAGGAAAGTTTAATTAATTAATATAAATTTTAAATAAGTTTGAAAAATTGTAATTCGTTCTCTCAAACCTGTGAAATTGCAAATATTTCTGCCCAGTATATTAAATGAACACACACATCTCATAACTAAATTATCTAAATATTAACTTTAATATTTAGGACGACCACATAACCCCGGAATGTATGTCTAACATGTCTCAATTTAATTTCAGAACTAATTAACTTAGCTTTCTGCCACGGCCCCTTGTGGTTTATGCCAAATAATATTTAGTTAATAATTATGTGCTCAAGTATATGAAGGATGCGTATCTTAAACATTTAGCTAAAGGTTAATTAAATCTTTGGTGATTTTAAATTATGTGAACTTTTTCTTAAATTAAATTATCAACCACATTTAGAACAAGTTATGAGCATATAACTGTGACCGCCGTTTGTGCAATGGTCAGGGTGAGCCGCTCTTGTATATGAGAACGTCAGTTCGCTCCCTGCTCATTGTGTCGACGACGTTCGCCTCGCTTAGTGATAGCGACACAATCGACACATAACCATGAAAAAGCTGCCCAAAATACCGTTTGGAACCGGTATAAAAGTGTAGGTCCGAATCAGTGAGTATAAAAACTAGACAGCGCACATCTCACTCGTTGTGAAATCCATTCACTTTCCCCAATCCTTGCATGGGATATAATGGAAAAGCATGATTTTTGTGGGATTTTAATTTTCGATTAAGAACACAGTTGACAATTTTCCACCACCTAATCTGGCATAGAATCTGAACAATAGATAGTATTGTACGTATAAAGTTAATGCCAGCTCTGCAATTTGAAATGATTTCACGTTACATAGAACGATAGATACACGCTGGAAAAAACGGCCTCTGTAACATATTCTCCCAAACATATTCTGCAGGATCCATGTATATGTTTGGAACACACTTCAAACATTTATATGTTTGCAAGTCCCAAACTCAGGTGTATTTAAGTGTAAACATTAGCATGTTTACTGACAAATATGTATGATTTTACGTGGAAACATATACGTGCTTCATCCCAAACATCAATATTCTTATGTATTCGCGTGTTTCCCCCAAAACTTCCATATACTTACGTTGAAACATAAGCGTATTTGCTCCCAAATATAATAATATTTAGACACGAATTATTCTTTCTTTCTTTATTTATTATAACTAAAATAAATAATTAGTACAAAAAATTTAAATATTTAAAATGACCCTTTTTACATTTACTTGCTGAATGAATGCATTACGGCTGTACGGCTGTACGGCTGAAGAACGAATGTCTCTATAGTGTGTAGTGCGGTCAACCGGCCACTCGACAAAAAACGGATGACATTTCCTGGAAAGCCGCGTGCTTCGGCTAAATATCCTCACGTTTTCCATAAGTTGACAGATGTCCGAGGAACACATACCGTGAAAATATCGTAGAACAGCGACACGCAACCCACATGTCGACGCTGCTCAAGGGAGCCAATACAGTTGGATGCCTTACTGTTCCCTATCAACACCGTCGCTCTCCTCTGGACACGTTCGAGAAGTTCAAAAGATGTCCTAGGAGCAATTGCCCATATATGTGACTTATATTCTATCTTTGGCCTGATGTAGGTGGTGTATATATGGAGAAGATCAGATGGAGTGAAGTATTTCTTGCACCGCTTTAAAAAGCCCAAACACTTGAATGCACCTTTCGCCACTTCAAATACATGTTTTGCCCAACGGACATCGCATTGTATTTTCGTGCCCAGAACATCAAGAGCGTCTGATTCATCAATATCCACAACGTCCATAGATACTGACGACACACGTGGGTCCACAATCCGCTTATGCGACAACACACAACGCTGGGTCTTACCCGCATTAAATCTACTCTATTCATTCAACCCCATTCAACAATGGACACCAGACCTAGTCGAGTGTTTCGATCATCGTCAGGCGTTTGACTTAAATCTCTTGATGACTTGGCCTACGGCCGAATGTATAACAATGACAGACATTACTGTCATCCGCAAAAGAGTAGTTTGGATTCACAGTCAGACCCAGGAGATCGTCAATGAAAATAAGAAGAAGAGAAGGAGAAAGAGCAGAGCCATGTGGCACACCGGCAGTTAATTTATGCTCGTCGAATGAAACCCCATCTACAACAACTCGTATAGTGCAATCTCCGAGAAAACTTGATATAAATCGAGTGAAGTTATCACCGTCATCAAAAGCAGGGAGCTTTGACAAGAGTGCATCGTGTCGTACTCTGTCAAAGGGCATGGAAGTATCAAGAGCCACTACCTTACTCTCACCAAGCCGGTGGATGGATCGACTCCACTGTTTCGAAAGGAACGCCTTCAGGTCTCCAGTAGATCTCCATCTACGGAAGCCATACTGCCGATCATTAAGAAGGTCATTGGACTCAAGATATCTCACAAGATGGTGGTTAACCATGCTCTCCATAATCTTCGAGAGCGTAGAACAAATTGCAATTGGGCCGTAATTTGCAGGGTTACTTGCATCACCTTTTTTAAGGATTGGCTGGACATTAGCAACTTTCCAACGCGCCGGGAAGACTCCCGCACGGTATGCAAGGTTGAAAATGTTGCCCAGTGGACACGCCAGCGTCGAAGAGCACCTACTCAAGACCAGTGCCGTTATGCCCTGGTCTGCATATATGGTGCCATATCTGCATTATGGTGCCCTGGAATGGTCCTGTGTACCGGCACCTATATATGGTCAGTTTGATTTAGAGATGGGCAGCAGTTGCGGGCAGTTCTTAAAATTAGGAATCAAATGGAAAGGATTTTATAGCAGCCTGATTGACAGAACAGATGTTGATATCCCAGGAGGTGATGGCATTTCGTCCCAGCCAAAGAGCAATTTGTCCAATTGCCGTGACTTCTGTAGAAAAGATAAAACAAAGGTCTGAATTAATGTTAATGAACCAGGTTAATATTTACCAGTAAACTGAGAATAACTGTCTTAAACGATTTAGCAATGTTTGTCTGTCAGTGTCTCCATCTGCCAATTTTTTCTTGTAATCAAATGACAGCTCGTCTTATTAATTACAGCGAAATTTGATCAAGGTCATTAGTGGTACAAGTTTGCAGCATAAAGATATCCACAAGGCTACTTGGGTATCCCCTGATCACAGAACGAAGAACCAAATTGATCCCTTGGTAATTGATGGAAGGCACTCATCCAGTGTAATGCACGTACGAGTGATCAGAGGAGCTAACATTGATTCTGATCACTACCTGGTAGCAGCAAAGGTTCGCACAAGTTTAAGCAGAGCGAAAATCGTACGAAACCAGACGCAGAGGAAGCTGGACATCGGAAAGCTGCAATTACCAGAGGTAGCCACAGCCTACTCAAGGAAGCTCTCGCAACTTAAGGCACAGAACCCACCCCCTCCCGATAACGATCCTGATGCGTAGTGGAAACCCATTTCAAACTCTATAACAACTGTTGCAACAACCTTACTTGGTTTTGAAAAACCGATTCGGAGCAAACCATGGTACGATGAAGAGTGTCGCATTGCAAATGCTGAAAAGAGCGCTGCACGTATGGGCTTTAGTCAATTGCAACGCGAGCTGCGACTGTAGGGAGAAAAGAAAGGAGGTAAACCGTATCTTTAGGCGTAAGAAACGGCAGTGGAGAAAACGCGAGAGTGAGAGACGCATGAACCATGAGCTGTATGAGCTATATCCTGACATTGACATAGTTAAGCGAATCAAAATAACGCGATTGCGTTGGCTAGGCCATGTCAGTAGAATGGATGAAGACGAACCAGCACGAAGGGTTTTCGAAACCCAACTCGAAGGAAGACGAAAAATAGGAAGACCAAGACTCCGCTGGAGGGATCAGGTTGACGAATCCCTGCGAACACCTGGTTTTGCTAACTGGAGAAATAAAGCAAAAGATCGAACTGGTTGGCGAAATATGTTATCTTCGTTTTGTCAGGTCCCTGACCTCTCGGATAAGTAAGTAAGTAAAAAATTTGATCTAAAGTATTTATTTCCTCTGTGGACAATACCTACTTTAAATTGACTTTAATGCGACTTTTCACATGTGTATATACTATACTTAGAGATAAAGCGGGTAAAATCGTTTTATTTCAGGTATTTCCTTATATTAAACACGTTCAGAAATACTGCTTGTTAAGAATAAAAAGAATAAATTAAGAAAAAATCATTAAGATATTTCTATTCGTTATCTCAAGAATGAGAAAATCATATACTGTGCAGCGGCTGAAATGTCCCTGCTGCAAACTATGTCCTTCTGACAAGTTAGCTTGTTATCCAAACAGATGAAATATTTTAAAAATCATTATTAAAAGTAAATGTTGGAATCTGAGATATTTTAAATTTTCAATTTATTTATATACTTTTGTAGTTTATGTTTTCTAACGCTAATGAGCGTTCGTATCCTCTGCATGATAACGTACTTTCTAAAGTTAATAGCGCTTATGTTGCATTGCAATCTAAGTTAAGTTTCATCTTCCTTTCATGTCTCATAGCCTAGAAATAAATGACAATCTTTCACTTGTTTTCTTTTTAAATACTACTTTTGCTTTACGTGACAGTCGTGATTGTTTGTCCTTTCTGTTTCGAGAGAAAGTGAGATTTCGAAGTTAAAACTATAAGTTGACATGCTGCCATATAATAGTGGAAGACAGAGTTGCGCATACACATACAAGGACAAAAAATACTACATGACGAGAATATCAAAGTTTAAGTCAACAAAAATGCTAGCAGTCTATTATAATTAGTGGAAAATTAGTCGGTGTACAATTTTGAAAAAGATAAAAATTGTATATCGGTGATAACTAGAAATATCACCAGTTCACAAACCTAGTGATTAATACCTTCAGCATAAATTTGTTAAAAAATCAAATTTTATATTTGTAGGTATTGTAATGATTGACTAAGGTACATTATGGGTCAGAATATTAAAAATCACATGATACTGAGTGAAACTTTGACACCAAAAAAATTTTCATATTTTATGTAGTTAAATCTGATAGCTTAGCTTATCGTCTAATTCTTCCAAGATCAATAGTATTTACACGCTAAGAGGAAGAAGAATTTGAAGCCGGCCAAAGACCTGCCCATCGTGAGCATGAGGTTTGTCAATAACTTGTCGCCTGGGAGCGACAGTAATTGAGACCCGTAACCGAGGGTCATGCTTATGACGGACAAATGTGTGGTCCATTTAAAGGTCCTGTGTATCAACAAATTAAGAATACCAACCCAGAAACCCACTCGTTGGAGATATCGGTGTTCAAATAGTCCTCTCTTCTTTCGTTCGTTGCAATTGTGGAGCCTGGGTTTAGCGCATTTCCGGAGAAAATAATTTAAGTATTTAAATAAAATAAAAAAAATTAAAAAGTACAATGTTCGAGCGTTAGTTCTATTTTAAAATATTTTATTCTTCAATATTTCGCTACCCATTGGGTAAACACAATTATTAAATAAAAAATCACATGCGGTTAAGGGGACACCCGGTTGGAACGAAGATCATTTCCCTATATATTGTGTACTATTTAGTTCCAACACCCCTAAGGCGCCCGTTGAAAAACACGATCATTTAAATGGATGAAAAGATAAAATAAAATAAATGGTTTCCCGTTACATCCCACGAGGGGATTAAGACCAGGTTCTCACAACCAGTGAGCTGTGCGCGTTCCGAACGGTATTTCGAGAATCTTTTTCATGGCTAAATACTCGATAGTGTCGCCGTCACTAAGCGAGGTGACCACCGTCGAAAGAAATTTAAAACGGTCAGAGTATAGATCGAACACCCGTCCTCATGCACAAGAGCCGCGCACACTATCATTGCATTGGAATGTAGTTAAAAAAAAGGATATTTTTAGGTCCTTTTTGTAAGAATATATGTGACCTGGTCTACGGAAAGGGGGCTTAGGTGTAAAAAAATCAATTTTCACTTTTTGGTTGATTCGGATGGAAGATGAGATGCTTTTTCACGTGGTGAAAAGCGGAAAATCCTAACTTGCTTAGAAGTGTACTAAAAATGTAGAGAAAGAAGAGTAAAAATACGACAAAATATAATTTATTGGTAATGAACAAAATGCATTGAATTATAAGATATAAAGACATGATTATACTATAATAATATATAACTAACTATAACTATAATAATATTCCGACCAACAACAACACTCACTGGACCAACAACAACACTTACTGGACGTCCGGCGCGGAGAACAATTAACGAGATAATGAGAAACTGACGAAACGAGTTGCTTACTTTTAACAGCTTTTTCACAGAAAACTAGTTTTCGCACGTAAGCTCCCTTTTCGTAGACCAGGTCACATATATTATATTTTCCCGAAAAAGTTTTTTTTAAAGAGAGGTACTTATTTTATTAAAAGCTAATGTTTTTTTAAGAAAAGGTTCTCTTTGTAAGAAAGAGCCAATAAGAAAATAATTTTTGTAGAAAGAAGTACTTTTTTTTAAAAACAGGTGCTTTTTAAAGAGGTTATTTTTTTAAGAAAATGTATTTATTTTCAGAAAGGAAAACTATTATTTTATTTTTAAGAAAAGGAATTCTTGTAGAGAAGGTATTCTTTTTTTACAGAAGGTATTTTTTTTTTAGAGAAGGCATTTTTTTGTCGAAGAAAATGGTTTTTAAGAAATGAGCATTTCTTTAGAATTGGTCTTTTTTATCTTAAGAAAAGTTGTTTTTTCACAAAAAAATTACTCTTTACAGAAAAAGTAGTTTTTTAAGAAAAGGCAATTTGTTGTACGAAAATTTAATTTGTTAAGAAAGGGTACTTATTTAAAAAAAATACTTTTTTTAAGAAAATGTACTTTCTGTATGGTAACGTACTTTTTTAAGCAAAGGCACTTCTTTAAGAAAATGTTATTTTTTAAAACTTCTTACACTTTGGCTTTTCTAAATTTTCTTTTGATTGTGTTCAAAACTACAATAGTGGCCGTCGGTGGTGCAGTGGGTAGTGTGCGCGCCTCTTGTACATGAGATCCTGGGTTCGACCCCTGCTCTGACCACCTTAAATTTCCTTCGACGGCGGTTACCTCGCATAGTGACGGCGACACTATCGAGTATTTAGGCATGAAAAGGCTTCTAATAAATACCGTTCGGAACCGGTGTAAAACTGTAGGTCCCAATCAGTGAGAATAAAAATCTAGAAAGCGCACCGCTTACAGGTTGTGAGAAGCTCTCCCCGATTCCTTCATGGGATATAACGGGAAACTATATATTTATTTTATAAAACTACAATATATACTAAATATTGGTTACAGGCTCCACCTAGAAAACTTCCCATTAAACAAGAAATTTCCCGACATATGATAGTCTAGACACATACCAAAGCAAAAGTAAACAATATAGTTGATAATAGTAGGTTTTATAACTATTATAATAGTGTTAAAAAAAATTGTTTAATTTTTTTACTGTGTTAACATCTATAGGCGCGGGTAGGGACTAAATTCACATAGTGAATACATCCAAACACAGTTTGTCCGACTGTGATCACACAGCTTGTCCGACGGCGAAACACAGATTGTCAGACTGCGAAAAAACACACACTGATGTAGCAACAGCGAATAGTTGTCTTGTTTGGGGGCGGAGCACTCTCAAAGCAAAGAGAATAATGACGTGGTTATACGTATATAAAAATGAGATAGCAAGAGTGCAACGAAAATTGTGTGAACTTGTGTAGCGTATGGACGAACATAACAATGTTTGTATGGAGACGCTTTTGGTGCTTTGTATTGTGTTTTGTGTGTATTAAATAAAAAGTATTTAGCAAGAAAATAATGACACATGTGCTTTCACTGGTCTTTAAATAATTTTAAGTATTAATACTGAGCCTTTTTTTCATTCCCTGTTAAACAAATTTTCCGACCGCTTTGTATGGGAAGCTCAGCGATATTAAGCGGTTCCCTATACAAAGTCGTCGAAAAATTAATTTAGCAGGAATTCAAAAACAAGCTTATTATTAAAATGTAATGTCATCATATGATTGAACGCTGTTAGCGTGTAACAAAAAGGTGTTAACACATCGCTCGTGAGTTCGACCACTCATTGGATTTTTTTGCGAAAGGAACCCCAATGCGTCGCAAACTTACCACCAATTTCGACAATATGGTCACCAATTTCGAAAACTGACAACTTGGATTTTAAAGTATTAATATAACCAACAATATTGAAATTTCTCTTATACGGTTTTGAATTATTTAAATTATAACATGTTTGTGATGGCAATATTTTAAAATTTCCCTTTGGCAATGACTTTATATTCACGCAGTGCAAGGCTTATTTATTGCTCTATTATGAAGTAACGAAACGCATTATCTCCCATGACAGGGTTCGAACTTTCGTGTTAAAAAATATCATATTCCAACATTCATAAATGTTGGGATCAAAGCTGTTGATTGTTGTCGAATGTCGTTTCGAATTTTTCTTTTATGCTACACGCTGAAAAATCTGTATTTTTTGTTGTTTGTATGGAAATAAAAAGTGTGTTTGGAGTTTGTGGCAAATACAATATACATGTGTCCAAACACATTGTGTTTGCTGTTCAATATTACATGTTTGAGACACAACGATTAATATGTTATAATACATGTGTTTGCGAACCACGTATATAGTATATGTTTGTGATACAAATGCAGCTGTGTCTGTTGCACTGTCGATGGTCTCTCGAGCGCAAGAGAATAAAAGAGTCACAACGAGAGAGTCTATCTTGTTAGTGTGTATCCGTATTTTTGCATTATTCTCTCAGTCAGTGAGCCATTTCTTATTTTGTCTGATGTATTACCCCAGCGGCCAAAAAACCGAGCCTTAGCGAGTGTTACGCTAAATGCTCGCAAACGGGCTCAGAAGCGAGTATTTACCGGACCAAAACCGGGGAAGAAATTAAACTCGCCCAAATATTCGCAAACTGGTTTAAAAACGGGTGCTAAACGGACGAAAAGAGAGAAACATTGTTGTCGTTGTGTCGTGCGCCAAACAGAGGCACACACGTGCAGGCACACGACACAACAACAAAGTTTTGGCTATTGCATTTTGTTTTATTTTTCGTGTTGTTCTCGCAAAAGATATTGCAAAAGTCTCGCAAACGAATCTCTTGCAAGACATCGTAAACGAAACTTTTACTGCCACAAACTGAGCGACTGATGATTCATTTTCCGATCGTTTTCGGATCTGTTTTCGAGAGTTTGACCCGCAAAAGTTTCGCGTAACTCTCGTATGCGATATCGTATACGAAGTTTTGGTCCGCTGGGACGTTTTATGGTTCATCGGAGAGATTCATCGGAGAGAGGATATCAAATGCAATTGGTCAGGGAAAAAAAAATAAACGAAGGCTCGGACGGTTAAATGGTTAGTGATGTTACTTTGGTTTTTGTGTATGTGCTTCGTATATATGTATGTGTGTTACCGAAGTGAGAAACGATTTTGAGGAAAGAAATTGGAAAGGGCAACAACGTGAAGCCGTTGGTCTGTCCATTGCGAAATAAGTGTAATAAAAAAACACAAGCGATTAATCCACGCTTGGCGTGCATGAACTTGATTTGTATAACGGGTCCGCCAAATAACTGTTTTTTTTTTTTTGAAAATGCTATAACAAAAAACTACTGAATATTTTCTCAAATTTCTTTATTTATTTTAAAGTACAATCCTTCCGGTTAATAATGGAAGATAATTTCATTCAAATGGCTGCCTCGGCTGGCCATGCAGTAGCCTACACGATCGGTCCAATTTGTAAGCACATTATCGATTGTGTGCAGCTGTATTTCGCCAATGGCTTCACGAATATTGTCCTTTAAAGCGTCAATTGTCTCTGGCTTGTTGGCGTAACACTTATCTTTGAGGGCACCCCACAAATAATAGACCAACGGTGTCCAATCGCAGCTCCTAGGTGGCCAAACGACATCAGCTCTGCGGCTGATAATGCGATCTTCAAAAACAGGGCGCAAAACATCGAGTGTAGCTTCGGCTGTGTGGCACGTGGCGCCATTTTCAAAGTAATGTCGCAATATTTCCCACCGTTGTTCAAGCGTATACACAACCATATTCGTTCAGCGGAAGGATAAAACTAACTATCTGTCAACTCAGACATGAGCTAAGTGTTACCATTCACGAAATAAGCACTAGTTGAAACAAAAAACGTTAGATGGCGGACCCTCTATAAATATCTTGTTTGTGTACGAACGCATAGTGATAATCAACAGATAACTGAAACCTTCTGAAAACAAAAACCTGAAAGAACAAACAAAGGAGAAGCAAAAGAGTGGCAGGTTCTAATTTCATGAAAAAAAAAACAAATAATGCATTCAATGCAAATACATAAGTGTAAAAAGGGCCGTTTTAAATCTATTAATTTTTTGTATTAATTATTCATAAATGTTGATTTGTATTGTTAAAATTAATTATAATAAATAAAAAATCGAAGAATAATTCAGTTTTAAATATTTTTGTATTTGGGGGGAAATTCGCATATGTTTCCTTGTAAGTACGAGTACATGTAGGTTTGGGGGAAACACGTAAATTTTTCCACGTAACTATATGGATGTTTGGGATGAAGAACTCATATGTTTCCACGTAAAAGCATACATATTTGTCAGTAAACATGATACTGTTTGCATTTAAATACAAGTAAGTTTGGGATTTGCAGGCATATGAATGTTTCAAGTGTGTTCCAAATATATACACGGTTCCTGCTGAATATGTTTGGGAAAATATTTTAGTGAGAAAGAAAATCAGTGTTCAAAGGGAAGAGCACATAACACTGAAGCAGCACCTAAAAAATTAATCAGTTTTCTGAATAAAATCATGAAGTTTCAATCTGTCACGACTGATCCATAAACATTTTTACATATTATTCGGGCTAATATTTTCAATCGAACAGTAAGTAAACTAAAAAATATGTAAGATAAAATAAATTGGTTTACAGAGATTCCAATTGTATAAAATATGAGAATTTATTCTATCTTATAACTGTTATCGCTGAGCGTAATGGTTACAAAGTTTTAGTCGTGTTATAAAAAATTAATATAGAAAAGATTTTAATTAAGTACCTGGAGTACGACGTTCGACTAAAAAATTTATAACTATCTATTTATTGCAACCTTCATATAATCAAGTTATGATCAGTAATACGAGATATAACCTACGTTCTTAATATACGCTAAGTTTCATCTGTTGATGATGATGGTGATAATGATTTTTTCTGAGTGTAAATGTATTATAAGTATATACTGCAAGCTTTCAAGGTTTGATACCTTTTATTAGGTGAAAAATGCTTGGTATTCGTTGGACCACGTGAAAGGTTCACTACCAGATGCCTACACACTGTGCCGGAATTGGTGCCATTTGTAAGATCATGAACCGTATATATTTCAACTTTTATAAGCAAGTTTCATGTGAGAATTGGTATCGATCGAAAATTCCTCAGTACCAACTCAATCTCAAAGTCAAATATTTCAACAACAAGTGCAGAAGGCTTTTTGTCTCCATGTTCCCTTTTAATCTTACATTCTGACAGGGCTGCAATTGTTTTGAAGTTGCCCTGCAGTAAAATTGGGAACAGTCTTCGAAACGACTACTCCCTCGTTAGTGTTAAAGGAAACAGATGAATTATAGTTCGTATGCAATGCAGAAGGAAACAGTCGAACAAAATAAATCACAACAGAGTCCTACAGAAAGGGTTTTTCATCAGAGACGCTACAAAAGTAAATCGATAGGGACAGCAAACGACCCCATATTTTTTCCCGCTCTTTTGGCATTTCTCTTCAGTAAGGTTTGCCATTTCATCATGGAAAGATATACGAGCCAACAACAAGTCGAAATTATTAAAATTTACTACCGAAATTTGGAGTCAGTGGCCTCAACTTTAAGAGCGCTACGTCCAATTTATGATGAGGCTCATTTCTGGCTGAATGGCTTCGTCAATAAGCAAAATATGCGTTATTGGTCAGACAACATTTCACACGTAATCCATGAGTCATCATTGCATCCCGAAAAAAATTACGGTTTGGTGCGGTTTATGGGCCGGCGGCATCATTGGGCCGTACTTCTTCCGTGATGATCAAGACCGGCACATTACTGTGAATGCAAATCGCTACCGTTCAATGATAACCGAATATTTTTGGCCCCAATTGGATAATATTGACTTGGAGGACATGTGGTTCCAACAGAACGGCACCACAAGCCACACAGCAATTGCCACAATCAATTTATTGGAAACCAAGTTTGGTGAACGTGTTATCTCACGAAATGGCCCAGTCGATTATTATTGCCTGTGGGCTACGTTAAGTCTATGGTCTATGCCAACAAGCCAGCGACGATTGATGAACTTCGTACGAATATCGAACGTGAAATTGCAGCAGTATCGGCCGATTTACGCTTGAAAACCGAAAATGCAAGGAAAATACATAAGTTACCTGCCATATGGCCGAAAAAATTGAGATTATTATAAGTGGCTTCAAAACTTTAATTTTACACAATTGGGGGATGCGACACCCCTGTCAACAGAGAGGACTGCGTGGTTATGTGATTTTTTCCCATCTTTTTCCGAAAGCTCTGTATCTTGGCGATTTGTCCTTTTTCTACTTTTTTCTATTGATTCTGTTAATTTCAATAAAATAAATAATGATACTGAAAACCCTCTTACATACCTTTCCAACAATCCCAGAAACAAAAAAATCCGACCACTGGCTCAGAAGTTAGCAACTTTACCCTACTACCCTCCGACCACCAATCCGAAAATTTTGAACCCGCTGCCATTTCGCACCCTTGCATTTTCGGACATGGTCCTAGTGGACTTTTCTTCATGAAATTAGCCAAGGAATACGCTGGAGAAATTTGTCCGGAACTTCCTGAATCACCCTGTATATATCCCCGTTTCACTTCTGGATTTTTAAAATTAGAGTTGCTCTGGGAAAAGGAGACAAAAAGTATGTAATGGCAGCTAATAGTCGCCTATCTTGTCGCTTATGCCGTTCCGAATCGAAAACACAACGAAAGCATGAAAGACACGCTGACAGAAGCGTGTGTGTCAAACACACGAAAAATGCAATCCATGCAATACTCGTACTTGTGGAGGCGTGTAGATTTTTAAATCAATGCAATATAAATAGTAAACATATTTGTTGATATTTTTATTTATATCTTTACTTAATATTGAAATAAGTGATCGAAATAATGTGGTTGAATCCAATAATAAATCTTGTTTAATTCATTATTACCTAATAATACATTATGTAAAGTTTTTTGAGACGTTGTACGCCATTGACCTTGAAAATTCTGTCAGTCATCCGAGTAGAGCCTCTCTATCCCTCTTTTTACGTTCTCGACGAGGTAATAGGCCATTTCATCTAGTTCGAATTGCTTTCGTAATTTACTCTTTGGTTGGACATAATACAGAAAAAAATGGATGCAAACGACAATTCTCCCAAACATATTCTGCAGGAACCACGTGTATGTTTGGAACACACTGCAAATATTTATATGTTTGCAAGTCACAAACTCAGGTGTATTTAAATGCAAACATTAGCATGTTTACTGACAATATGTATGTATGCATGTTTACTGACAATATGTACGCTTTTACGTGGAAACATACACGTGCTTCACCTCAAACATCCATATACTTATGTGGAAGCATTCGTGTGATTCCCCCAAAGCTGCATATAAATACGTGGAAACATATGCGTATTTTCTCCCAAACAGAATAATATTTAGAAATGAATTATTGTTTTTTCTTTATTTATTATAATTAATTTTATCAATATATAATATTTACATTTACTTGCATTAAATGCATCACCTTTTTTATGAAGTGAGCATCTGCTGCTCGTTTGCTTCTCCTCTCTTTGATGTATCCCACGTTTTTCTTTTCAGAAGGTTTCAACTATGCTTTGGTTATCACTATGCGTTGGTAGTCGGTACACAAACATTATACATATATACAAATCTAGTTATTGCAAGACAAACGTGTATTAATTACCTGTGTTTGTTATTATATTTCGCAATTTCCAAGTTTTTCAGTAGAGGCTCAGGCAGAAAAGGGATTCACATTGTTGTCCTCTCCAGTTTCCTTTCTCAAAATCGTTTCTTACTTTGGTAGAACACATAAATATATGCGAAAAACATACACAAAAACCAAAGCAACATCATAAACCAATTAACCGTCCAAGCGTTTGTTTTTTCTTTTTTCACTGTTCAATCGGTTTTGATATCCCCTGTCCGATGATCCATTGGCGACTGAATACATGAAACTAAAACGCAATACATCAGCAAAACTAAGAAACACTGACTTCATCTGCAATTTACACGCAGATTCAGGAATATTTATGAATCACTGGCTGAGAGAATAATGCAAAAATACAAAACACACTTACAAAATATACACACTCGTTGCCCCTCTTTTATTCTCTGGCCGTCGAGAGAGCATAAACAATGCAACAAACACGGCTGTATTTTATTATCGCAAACATAAATATATTTTGGTCGCTAACACATCCCAGCAAAAAACACTGCTTACCCGGAAGCTGAATTGTAAGGCGAAAACATGGTGGCAATCGCCTATAAACCTGCTGAAATAAGGCATGATTTTTGTATGGGATGTCCCACTTGGAAGCACTACTTAAAGGCGACCAAAAGCACTTCATTTATTGCAGCCTAGCGATATGAAAGATATCAAGATTATTTCTTTACTTTATTGCAGTTCAGTAAGCGAGCGACAAGAAAAGAAATAGCATTGCCTTACAATATCGCTATCTCGGTAGCGCAATTGTATGCAATAGAAATGGTCTTTTAGTTTGTGAACATTTTTAAATGGGCCGCGGTAGTACAAACAAAGTCATTCCATACTTCATTCATTGCAGTTTCGTGTGCCAGAATTGTAATGACTTCTAAGTAAGCGCTTCCGTATGGGGAAAAAATTGCTAGTGCTTCCAAAACCCTAAAAATTATTTGCTGGGATATGTTATAACATATTAATCATTGCGTCTCAAACATGTAATATTCAATAGCAAACACAATACGTTTGGGCACAAGTATATTATATTTGCGACAAGCTGCAAACACATATTATATTTGCATCCAAACAACAAAACACAACAGTTTTTTTTTTATCTGGGCTTAGTTTACTGCATGGTTTGCTTTTGATTGCTTATCGCTTTCTCGCCTATTCACTATGTTTTCTATAATTATTCTGTGCGATCAGCTGTACCATGGATATTCTTGGGAAATTATGCCGACTGATATTAGGAAATATACTGCGTGTGGTTCATAGTTGGTAGTTTTTTTTTTTTGTTGTGGTGCAAAGTGTATTGTAAGTCAGCACACTGCCATAATTGATCGATTATACGAAATATTAAACAAAATGATATACAACGCCTAGACACGCCGCCGCCACCGCTGCGCCGATATCTACGATTTATTTTCATATCTAGGAGGCGGCGACGTTTAAAAGCTCAAAAATCGGTGCCGGCGTAAAGGTCTACATCCGAGGGTTAAACAATTTTTTGCCGGCCACTTTGTATAATTATGGAATAGGGATGCATTGAAAAGCGTATTAACGTAATTGGTCTACAAAAATGGTGAATGAAAACAATTATCGAGCATTGCAACCGCTCAGAGTCACTCCTAAATTTGTTTATCGTACAGACAAAAGAACTGCATCGCCAGTACACCAGTAACGGCAACAGGAGAATTCTGTTTAGCTATGAGATAATTTTTGCTGTGGATTAGTCGTTCAATAAAGCAAATGATAGAGTCTATGCTCAGACATCTCGGCAAGTATCAGAAATGGTTCCAGTGTTCAAAAAGGTCACCATCCTTCTTTGTAAAGGTATGCTGGGAAGTCACCTACGACGGGGTAACTAAGCTCCATGTCTGCTAAAAAAGTTTTAAACTTTGGCAAAGGTGTAACAATCTGGCGTTTAGGCTGTGAAGCCATTGTTCGAAAACGAGCCGGACTCTGTCCCGGCCCACAAAGCAGCAACCATTCAAGAATGGTTAAAAAAGAATTTACCAAATTTTATTTCAGTGTATGTTTGACTGTCGGGTAGTCTAGACCTGAATCCATTAGTATGATCCGTCTAGGAGGAATGGTCAAAATCACTCGTCACAAAATCTTGGAAGCTCCTAAACGTTCGGTTATCCATGCAGTGTACAATGTGGATGAGGAGCGTACTGCAATAGAGGTCGGGCCGATCAGACTTTGGTCCTGCTGGAAGGCAAATGGTGGTCATATTGAATTATATTCTTAGTTCTGTTTTTAAATATTGAATAATCGATATCGAATGTTTAAAAAATCTGCTGTGATTTTGATTGTATCAACAAACAGTCATGTACCAAAACACAAGAGTTACCTAAGTAATAGTAAATCTTAGAATTTAAAGACTTTTTGTTTTAAGTTCTTTATACATTTATCATTAGTTTGCTTCATATTGTATCCACATTTTAGTGCATGAAATTCCGTTGCCTGTCTATGGCCATTGTTATACTTTTTTGGCACAAATGTTACCATTTTTGGGGCAGTATTGTTATAATTCACTCCCAAAGCCAATTGAGTCAGAAGAGATTTAATTTATAACAAAGCATGTAAATGACCGCTCTAAGGAAGTGTAAAATTATCTCTTCTTTATTGTTTTCTCGTTGGCAAACTGAAAGGATAACTCAATATATACGTAGTATTTATGTATTCAACATTTTGCTAAAACCCTTAAGTGGTTCATTGTGTTGGAACTTCTTCCGTTTCTACTAATTCAAGTCTCAAGTACTTTTAAATGACTGTATAAGTTATTCAGAGTGTGTTAAATGGAAGATATTACGAACTAATAATGTCTACAATTGAATATTGTATACTTCTGCAAAACATGCGACTATATATGTAGGAGTCTATTTTAAACTTTCGAATTTATATAGACGGAGAGTCTAAATAAACCTCCATGCTGTACTTGAACCAACTTTTAATGAAATATTAAAGCATCTCAATTTTTTTCCATTAAAATTAATGTTTGGATCGTTACTCCTTTATTGATTTGAAAATACTGAATTAGCTCTAAAACTTTCGTCAGTTATCGAAAGGTTTGAAATCAGGGACCATAATGATTGGTATGATTGGACTAAGAAAATTCCCAAATTCCAATTAGTAATTATGATCTCATTAACCGAGAATACCCAGCCTGGCTGTAAAAAAAATTTAGATATATGTTAACGTGTACTTGTATGTATCGTTTTTTAAAGGCTCCCAAATTCCTATTCGAACACATTGCACGACAAATCGATTGCAACGTTGGCTGTGTGGCATGTAGCACCATCCTGTTGAAAGAATACGTCCGTCGCGCATGTCATCCTCTTCAAGTTTTAGTAACAGAAAAAAAGCTCGCATTCGCTATTGACAGTAACGGCGGCTCCTTGCTCATTTTCAAAACAGATGGGACCCATGAACCGCCATGACAAAAACCCCACCAAACAGTTACTCGTTGTGGATATATCGTCTTCTCCTCGGCGACGTGTGGATTTTCCGAACCCCAAATGCGCCAATTTTGTGCGTTAACGTAGCCCCTCAGGTAACAAGGAGCTTTAACGAAAAACACTAGTTCGGATCAATAAGTCCGTGACTTTTCAAACTTCTCCCGTAGTTATATGAAATGCAACACTGCTCCCATCAACTACCACCTGTTAATACACTACCGTCAAATTTTGAGCAACTTCCGTCATTTACTTTGCGTTTAACAGCTGTTCAAAACATACAACCTCGTGCATTTTTTTAAAAATGGAAAAAAGTGAATTTCGAGTGCTCATTAAACATTAATTTTTGCGTAAAAAACACCGTCAATCATACAAAGGAGAAGCTTGATAAATACTATGGGGACTCTGCATCATCGATTTCACCAGCAAAAAAGTGATTTAGTGACTTTGAACGTTCTGAACGCTGAACGTTCTGGACGGCCAATTGAGGTCGATACACCCGAAAATGTCGAAAAACTCCACGATATGGTGTTGGCCGATCAAAGTGTAAAAATGCGTGAGATTGTTGATGCCATAGGCATTTCATATGGTAGTGTGGTTTCGAGTTTAAATGATCAGTTGGGTTTAAGAAAGCTGTCTGCAAGATGGGTGCCGCGTTTGCTCTCAATTGGATATAAACGTAATCGTGTGACAACTTCAAAGGACTGTTTGGGGTTGTCTAATTGGGCTACCAATTAGTACCTTATTCGGTATATTCTCCGGATTTAGCCCCGAGTGACTACTTCCTTCCTTCCTAGCCCCCAGTGACTACTTCCTACTACCTAAAGAAATGGTTCGGTGAAAAGAGATTTTGCTCCAACGATGAAATTATTGATCAACCAAATGCCTATATTATGGACCTCGAAAAATCCTATTTTTTGTAAGGGATACAAAAATTGGAAAAACGTTGAACTAAATTTATTGAGCTAAAAGGAGATTAATAATGTTTTATTTTTTTTTGCAAAAAAACTGTGTTTCATTCAAAAAGCCACGGACTTATTGATCCGCCCTCGTATGGGTTTTGGATAAAAAAAAATCGTCTCCTTAAGCCAAGCGATATCTTCAGCCCATTTATCGAAGCAACAACGAATCGGATGGTCACGGGGCTTCAGTTCCTGCACTAATTAAGCTTTAAAGGCCTTTGTGCCGTGGTCTTTATGTAAAATTCTGCGCAAAGAAGTGTGAGAAATGTTCAATTGCAATGAGATCTATTTCTTAAATTTCTACACGCTGAAAACCCAGTCATTTTTTGTTGTTTGCATGGAAATATAACATGTGTTTGGAGCTTGTTGCATATATGGTATACTTCTGTACAAACACATTGTGATTGTTATTCAATATTACACGTTTGTGACCCAATGATTAATATGTTATAATATATGTGTTTGCGATCCAAATCTATCTGTCTTTGAGAAGCAAATACAGCTGTGTTTGTTGCACTGTTTATTCTCTCGCGTGTGCAAGAGACCCAAATATATCTGTCTTTGAGATACAAATACAGCTGTGTTTATTGCACTGTTTGCTCTCTCGAGAGCAAGAGAATAAAAGGGGGACAACGAGAGAGTCTATATTGTAAGTGTGCATCTTTATTTTTGCCTCATTCTCTCAGTCAGTTATTCATAATCATCGTATAAATTGCAGATGAAATCCGTGATTCTTATTTTGGCTGCTGTATTTTAGTTTCATGTATTCGGTTGATCAGTGAAAAAGGAATAAACAAAGGTTCGGACGGTTAAATGGTTTGCTACTTGCTAATGCCTTTGTCAGTGCGAGCCTTTATTAAGAAAATCGGAACAGCGGGCCATTTGTGAAACATAATAAAAAAAAACACAAGTAATTAATCCACGCTTGGCTCGCATGAACTAAATGTGCATGTAAGTATGGTGTCTGTATAAAAACGCACAGTGATATCCAAAGCATAGTTGAAACCTTCTGAAACCAAAAACGTGAGAGACATCAAAGAAATGAGAAGCAAAAAGCAGCAGATTCCCAGTTCATGAAAAGAAAACAAATAAGGCATTCAGTGCAAGTAAATGTAAAAAGGGCCATTTTAAACGATTTAATTTTATGTATTAATTATTTATAAAAGTGGATTTATATTGATAAAATTCATTATAGTAAATAATACATATATACTGAAATCAAAGAATAATTCGTTTCTAAATATTGTTAAGTATATTGACGTTTGGCCGAACATGCGAATGCTTCCACGTAAGTATGTGGATGCTTGGGATGAAGAACGCATATGTTTCCACATAAAAGCATATATGTTTGCCAGTAAACATGTTCTTGTGTGCATTTAAATACAAGTGAGATTGGGCCTTGCAAACATATGAATATTTGAATTGTGTCCCGAACATATATATTTGATCAGCGTGTAACGTCTAGCTAAATATCGGGCACTTTATAAATGTCAAATTCCTCATCTGCTTCGAAATAACGGGGGGTTCAAATTCCAACTTTATATTACGTATATTACTTTTTTTGATATTTAATATTTTAGTTTTCAGTTGTTTCGGCTTAAGGTCATAAGAATAAAAAGAAAACACTTCAAGTCTTTCTTCTTACAAATGTATTAATATTTTCCAATATTGAACATTTTCAAGGATCTGATGAAACAAGAATAAACACAAAGTATTCGTAAACATTATTGAACAGTTCAAACAAGAATCAACATAAAAATATATATTATTTTCCCCAAAGGGAGAATTATTAATTTTAATTACATTTTGAGATAACACAGAGCGTCCAAGTTTTTCCGCAGGCATATGTCAACTGATTTGTCCTTCTCTTGAATTTGTCAATTGTGTGCCTATACACATGCGCACATTGAGCGGTATCTCGTTTGAAATTAAGCCATCTCTCCGATGGAACGTCAATTATATGCAGCATTTCCTGGAAGAGTAATTTTTCTCTTCAGTAAAAATTTCCACTTCGTCAAAATTTGGTTTGTGTCCAGTTAAAGTACAATGGCCTGCGAGTGCTGTCTTTTGTTCTACCGGCTTATAATGAGCTTTTTGGTCCGACCTATGAGCAGATATTCTTGTTTTCAATTTATACATTGTAGTGCCAACATATACTTTCTGGCATATGCTGGACTTGTCACCATTACATGGAATTTTGTACAAAACGTTTGGCTTGTCATTTTTGTCAATAATAGACTTTGTCCTACTAAATAAACTATTCACGGTTAAATTCAATTTCAACGCCAATTCATATTTTCCGTTATCATATATATTGGAATGTTTCAATCTTTAAGAGAAACCTGGAACATACGTTGTGCTTTTATAAATTCTGTCAGATTCAGTACGGCGTTCAGTCGGCTTGCTCGTCTCGGCCCGTGATATCAGATTGTCTATAATTTTCCTGGGGAAACTATTCAATTTAAGGATTTCCACCATTTTCGCCTTATTCGAGTTGTGGAATTCAGCGTCACTTATCATCATAACTCTCGTAATGAAGTTGCTCGCAGTGTTAATAGTTGTGCTTCTAGGGTGTTTGGAACGCTATGGGTTTTTGGTACCAGTTCATTTTGAGAGCATTTCCTTGTCTGATAGCCAAACTGTCCTAATATGGTAGGCTATTGTCCCTTTCCTCTTCGAGCGTGAATTGTAGTTGTCCATTAAAAGAATTCAGTGCAGTCATCATGTTGGCCGCTTCAGTTCTTCTGATAACAACAAATAAATCGTCCACATATTTCGTCAAGATTAACGGCTTCTCCCCCAATTTGTCTAGTACTGTATTCAATAATACCTACATGACGATGTCGGATATAATCGCTGATGTTTGGGATCCCATGGGCATACCCTTCCGCTGTTCGTAGAATCTATCTTCATACTGGAAATAGCGTGTTTCCTTGATGCAGAATGTCAAAATTTCCATAAAATCCTTAGGTGGTATATTCGTGTACTGTCCAATTTCGTCCCAGTTATCCTCTATAGTCCTTAGAGCTAGATCAATTGGTATGCTGGGGAATACGTTTACCACGCCAAATGAAACTATTATTTCATCCACATCAATGTTTATGTTCCGAATCCTCGTCTTGAAGTCCACTGCGTCTTTTAGGTTGTATTTTGAATTCTTCGTCACGTTCTTAAGTATATCCAACACAAACTTGCATAGCCCATAACCCGGTGCGTCAATTGACGAACAAATGGGTCTCAAGGGATTACCAATTTAAACAAATTTCTCAGAAAGATTGGGTACTCTAAAAATCCAATGAGTAACAACTCTGGGCTATGATTACAAATTTTCAAATTCTGATTCGCAGAGTTGTTCTTTAAAACGAGGTACTTAAATCAACATATAATTGAGTTGCGATAACCTATAGTGTGGTTGTGACAAACTCGAAATTCCGTTACCACAAACGAGGATGTCTACTCCGAATTTTTCGATAAAAACTAGGGTGTACTGAAAGGCATGTTTTTGCAATTTTCTGCAACAACATGGGTGCCCACCAAATATGCGAAAAGCTAATTACGGTCACTTCTAACCATCTTTTTAGACGAGAGAACTTATACACCCATACCGGCTATAAATGATACGTTTTCTTGTGTTTTTTCGAGAAACCATAAATTCCTTTTTCTGAGAAATGTGGAGCTCAAACGACGTGTAATAATCCGCATAAATGAATAATTATATTTTTATAATTTTGACAGATTATTTTTTTTTATGAACCTTAGTAAATATTTGCACCTTCATCTGATTCCTGCAATTATTTGTTTTGTGTGGTAGAATTAATTAAGCACAATCAAGTTGCGCCTTTTACTTTCATACCCAACAAATTTACATATTCCTCATTTTGACATATCAGCACCGTATTGAACCAGCCATTTCGTATCTTGTTATCTTAATGACACAAGAAAGCGTCTCGCTAAGTTTGCAGTAAATATGTAATATATGTCTGAGTATCTATATAACTCATCAAATACATATAAATTGTACTCGCTTTTTAAAGTATATACTAAGTTGCTTCATATAGCTCTAACATTTTCTATTTGGGATTTGGCTTAAATTTGACTTTTGTTAAACGAACTTTTAACTACTGCTTCAGTTTTGTTATTTATACATATTTACTGAGGGAACTTCAAATTCTACAACTTGTTAATTTAAAAGGATGTATTCATGTAGATAATTAAATTATATACAAAGTCCATTATACTAAATACATTTTAATGTATATACAAAGTTGGAATGTCACAACTCCCTTTAGAGTTTGATAATTTATTCTATTCAATTAGCACCCCAATAATTTAGTTATTTAATCTGAAACCGTTTGATATAAATAAGGATGTCATGACTCTTATCAACTGACGCTATTGATATGCGAGTTTGGTTGCAACAAAACAGCGTGTGCAAAAAATGTTTCAGTATATAAACTTTATATTATAATTCAAGGTTCAACACCGTGAGTGAAAGTATTGCCACCATCCGCATTAAGGCGAAATATTTTAACCTATCGCTAATTTGTATACATGACCCCAACAGAGGAAAAAGACGATGATACAAATAACATGTTATATGAGGAAACGTACGAGCGCTGCTCTGTTCATGACATTAATCTTGTTCCGGTGATTTTCATGCTAAAGTAAGCAGAAAAATGTAGTTGAACCAAACATCGATAAATTCAGTCTAAACGCCATCACTTCCTAAAACGGAATTAGCCTGTGGCTCATTTTTGCCACGGCTAAAACATGGTTGTCAGTAGTACGAGATTCCAACATAAGGACATCCAAAAGGCTACAAACGAAAAACCAGACTGATCACGTGGCAAATGATGGAAGGCACTCTACTAGAGTAATGGACGCACGCCTACGTGATTCGAGGAGTTAATATCGACTTAATAAAGCAAAGGTTCGCATAAGATTAAGCAGACTGAAAACTGTAAGAAACGAGACATACGGGAGGCTGATGAAAGCCGCTACCAAAAAAAAAAATTTCATAACTTTTTTCCTATTTAATGAATCTGTTTATATTCCTTTTACTTTGCAGATTGATTCTTAGATTTAACAGAAATGGCAGACTGGGACACTGAAACAAGAATTTGGATTGTCCGACGCTATCAAGCACTGGAGTCCGTAGTTTCGGTCCAAAGAGAGTATAGGTGCACGTTTGGGGGCAATTTTCCGAGCAGATGGACCACAATGAGGCTTGTTAACAATTTTGCCGAGCATGCGACAGTCAACAGAAGACCATACCATCGAAACGCGTCACTTCGGACGGAAGAAACAATCGGTGGTCCTTCTGCCATACAAAACAATCCAAGAGTTTCGACAAGAAGCTTATCTGCTCAAATGGGTTGCACAAAGATTTGAACTTATTCCCATATAACATTCAAATGGCCAACAAACTGAACGCAGCAGACTTCCCGATTCGCTTGCAGACACCGTGTTTGTTTCTGAAAACCCACCTAAAGCCATAGCAAACGATAAAGTGTATGGCATGGAATGTGACAAATAGAACGCTGCACGTATGTGTAAAGTGGAGAGAGAAACCCCGTTTATAGAATAAGAAACACGGTTGTTGAAACAGCGTGAGAGTGAGAAAATGTAATCTTCAAGAAGGGAGAGTGAGGCCTGTAAATTCAACCGGAAAGTACGAAGTCAAACCACCGGCCATCGATCAGGGTCCTCTTTTTTCGAGGTAAGTATGGAAATGTTGTCGAAGATGTGCCGAGTATATTAGTAACAAAAACGATGTACAAGTAGCCAGTCAAAATTACTCTGCACTCAAATGTCAACAAACACAACGAGTGAAACCCTAGTCATTCTCTGTTCTCTCTCTTAGTCTCTTCATTAAATATTTCAATACACCAACAGCTTTTTGATAGTGTTATTGTATATAACTATACAAATTCCAACCATGTTAAAGTAAAATTATATAAACTATTCAAGAAGTATGAAATAATCAAGATATGACGCGTGAGAAAATTACCTTTGAGTGAATTTCTAGCACTTTTTGGTTCTCTTTTACCAGGGTTGCCAAATTGCGCACATCTTCTGGTCGTCTATGAATGTATTGAGCAAATACACGACGATCGCATCGACTGCCCCTCTCCATTCCAAAACCAGAAGAAAAAAAATTGCTCCATTTGGCAACCCTCGTTGAAGAGACCCAAAAAGTCGACGCGATTTACTCACACGCATTTCTCTCTCTCGCGTCATACTGCAATATAATATATAATGTAATCTAATGTCATGTAATTTTATTTAAACGTGGTTGGAATTTCTATAGTTACATACACAGCGCATGTATTGAAACATGCTTCACTTCTTTGATGGCATTCCACTCAATAGGTAAATTTCCTTATCTATTTAAAATTCCATAATCTTTGCGAAAACGAAGTTAGAACAGCAATTTCCCGGCTTAAGAACAAGAAAGCCGCTGGTGATGATGTACTACCGGCTGAGCAGTTTAAGGCTGGCGGCTTAAAGTTGGGTAGGTGAATGCATCAGCTCGTATGCAAAATCTGGCTAGACAAATGCTAGACAAAAAAATGGCTAGACACTTCTGGAAAAAGTTTATCAAGCTTTGTCGGAGCTTGGGTCTTCTGCCAAGCTGGCACACCTTTGTAGAACGGAACCGACTGACTCAAAATCCTCAGTAAATGTTGGTAAAGATTTCACCGAACCATTTAGTACGAGGCGTTGCCTCACGCAGGGGGACAAAGTATCATGCGATATTTTAAACACATTAATGGAAATCAGCATAAGAAAAGCTTCAGTTATTACGAATAAAACTATAAACAGCAAACGTCACATACTGCCTCGCGTGTGCTGACGATTTAGACATATGTTTGCAAGTCCCAAACTCACGTTTGTTTAAATGCAAAACATTAGCATATTTACTTGCAAACATGTACTCTTTTGCGTGGAAATGAGTTCGCGCCTCATCCCAAACATCCATATACTTACATGGAAATATTCGAGTGCTTCCGCCCAAACCTCCATATACATACGTGGAAACATATGCGTATTTCCTCCCGAATATAATAATAATTAGACTCGAATAATTTTTTGATTTCAATGTTTTTTTCTTGCTAATCTAAAACTACATTTATAACATATACATCTTTTTCGAAAAACTATATCTCTATTTATAGAGATATAGAATGGTCTTGAGCTTGAACGATAAAATAAAAAAGGACCAATAAAAACGCCGAATAAATAAGAAATCATCCCTGATAAACGTAGAGCACCACGAAGCAACAGGCAATAATAAATGCCTGTGAACATTGTGTTGTCTTCAATCAAGTACTGATTCGTGCTGAAATTAGGGTCTCCAATCACATGAGTATGCATTATTCTGGCAGAGTACCTTCCATCAATTACTAAGTTATCTATCTGCTTGGCCGCATTTAGATCAGTACCGCGTTTCTGTAGTTCTCGAATCGAAAAAATTTTCACATGAAACATGTGAATTAAAACAAAAACGCTACGAATCGGTACAAAAAATCGCTTCTCACATGTGACTGTTTCTACAATATTTGTTTTGCGAAAACTTTTTGTGACGTAGTGCTTTTTTCATACTTATTGGAAAAATGCGAGAAAAACTGTTTCTAAAAAGTAGGGAGTCAAAAAAGTTTAAATTTTAAACGTCAAATATTGTCACAAATTAAAACGGTGCGAGATTTTGATTTGAGCATGATTTTTTATTCCCTGCTAAACTAATTTTCGACCACTTTATATGGGGAGCTATATATAGTCGTCGAAAACTTATTCTAAACTATTTCTCTAAAACTAAATCTCTGCTAAACTAATTTTCCGATCCATTTATATGGTTAGCTAAGCGATTTTAAGCGGCTTGTTGTTCTTTTTCGCACTAGCTTATTTTGGTTGTTTAAATTTTTGTATTACTTGACATTTTTCTTGGAATATTCCAATAAAAATGTCATCAGTGTTGCCTCCTTTTGCATGGATATACAGAAACACTTTTTACTCACAAATCGAGAAACGATGGAATTATTTGTTTCATGGTTAATGTGAAAAATTTTCGATTCGAGAACTACATTGAATGAAATTATTTTCCATTATTAACCGGAAGGATTGTACTTTCTAATAAAAAAAGAAATTTGAGAAAATATTCCCTAGTTTTTTTTTATAGCATTTTCAAAAAAAAAAGGTATTTGGCGGACCGTTATTAAGCCGTCGTCTGAAGAGTTATGACTGAAATGTTGTCTGACGGTTGATCGGTATGTCCTTTCCTTGCCTATATTGACACTAGTATTACAGATAATAATTTTAACCTATTGGTAAGGGCAGCGCACAGTGGAAAATGTCAGTACAATGCCAATCAAAATTCTAAAACTTCCGTGTTTATATACCTATATCCTTTACCCTATAATGTTATCCTCAAATTTTTTGCAAAATATACATATCGTATTATTATAATAAAATGTGTTCCAAAAATTTGTTAACCAAGAGTTATTTGTGGTGGATCTAATATGGGATTTTTGGTTTAATTTATCGTCATATTGTGCGTGTTTACAATTTACTTCCAACATGATTTTTATATTAGCGAGGTTATTGCGTTAACAGTATTCATGAGATATTTAACCGATAGTTAATCGCCGAAAGTGACGAACAACCAAAAAAACAAAATAAATAAATCTATTCAGACTATTTATGCAGTAGTGAGTCATCAGCATTTGCCAATGGTCATATGAACTATGATTTATAATTGATGCGCTTTTTATATAATTTAGTACTAGCAGTATTTCTATCATTATGTTCTTTTGTTTGCCTTACAGCACAATCTTAAGCTGAGCATAATTCATTGGTGGCGCAAACAAAACACATGCCTTCTTGCCAACAATGCCAGCATGACTCGTGAAGCTTTTGTGTTACCACAAATGACTACGACATATTTTGTGAAAATAAAGGCGTCATATAGAGTTATAATAGGCTGTACAACCAAAATACCACATATAATGGGGAAAATATCAACCAGTCACTGCAAATATTTTAGCGCCATAAGAGTGCAATGACTTACTGTCGTTAAGGAGTCAAAAAAGCAAAAGAAAATGCAAGAAATTAAGTTATATTATGGTGTATGAATGACATACAAACAAACGAATGGAATGATTTGATATTTAAATGTTTACTTTAAAACCTTGTTATTCTAAGTTGGCCGTCGGTGGTGCAATGGATAGTGTGCGCGCCTTTTGTACTTGAGATCCTGGGTTCGATACCTGCTCTGACCACCTTAAAATTTCTTTCGACGGCGGTCACCTCGCATAGTGACGGCGACACTATCGAGTATTTAGCCATGAAAATGCTCCTCAAAAATACCGTACGGAACCGGTGTAAAAGTGTAGGTCCCAATCAGTGAGTATAAAATTAGAAAGCGCACAGCTCCCTGGTTGTGAGAAGCTGTCCCCGATTCCTTCAAGGGTTGTAATGGGAAACCATTTATTTTTTATTAATTCTAAGTTGTATTTCAAACTGGACTTTTATTATGATTTTCAATTTTAGTATCAGCTCGAGGTCATATACTCTTATTTTCAAAGCATTCCATTCATATCTGGCAGTTTTGGTTTTCACATATTTTATTTTTATGCATTTGCAAGTACTACGAGGCAATGCAACAAACGCGTACAAAATTACATTTGTCGCAAGTTAAAACCCGTTTGCGTTAACTGAAATTAGACATTTTTCTAATGAGAGCACAGATTACGAAGAACGTAAATTTCTCTCATTCTGTCGACTGTATACACAGTGATATCCACTCGTTTGGCATACACACTCACGCGTACACATAACAGTGATCACACACTCTAATACACTCAAGGTAGATGTCAATATAACTTGGATGGACAATAGACGCGTTGTACTTTGCTGAGCTTTTAGTTGTTATTTGAATGCAAGGCGAGACAGACGCGTAAGTAGACAGTGAAAAATTAGACAAAACTTCCTGCTTTTTTAAAACAAACTTTATGGGTAAAACCAAAATCATAAAAGTTGAGCATTTAAACAAAAAATAGCTTATGGAAGCCATAAATAAAAGTTGTAATTACAACTCGGTTGCCGCAACCAAAAGAACAGTTGGTGGAACCGTTTTTCGGAAACGTTTTTGCAACTACAACTTGGTTGCCGTAACCAAAACAACATTTGGTGGAACCGTTTTTCGGTTCTCGTAAAGGTTTTTGCAGCTTACATTTTCGTAACTCGTTTGCTGCAAACATTTTTCGGTTCTGCCAAACGAAATGTTATGTATGGATTAACAGAAGTTCGTTTCTCCCAACTACAGTCCCCAAATGAACTTCAGTTATTTGAAAATTCGTTTGGGGGGAACGAGTTGTTTCTTTGCGTGTATCGAAGCCACAAACCTCTACATATAAAATATACAAATTCCAAAATAATTAAAAGAATTCCAACATTTCATTACAACTGGCATTCGTTTTCACAACCTGCATTTGCATTGCCTGAGCAAATGCAAATTAAAAAACTGTTAATTGTCTTCGCGAACAATGGTAATTGTTTTGCATTTGCATTAGATAAAGTAATGCAAATTAAAATCCAATGCAAATTAAAAAAAAACCATGTATCATAAAAACCAGACAATGCGCTGACAAAACAACATCGATGTCACTCAAATAAAAAATGTGGCAATACTTTCAGACCGAAATTTTTAACATTTTAACATTGTCCGATAACACAGTGCGACAAATGAGCAGTGTTTCTTTAGGGCCTCAACGAAACCAAAAAATTATGAAAGTCATGGCCAAGTTATTTGTTTTTTGCATTGAACAACTATTTTTGTGGGTTTGTTTCTTGGCAATAATATTGAAAATGATTTGATCTAAAACCCGGGATATTTGTAGTTGCAATGGAATAGCTTAAACAATATTAGCATGTAATGTTAAAAATTAAAAATGTTAAACTGATACAAGGTGGCGCAAAAGTAATCCTCCTATCAGAAAATGCTATAAATTTTGCGATTGGCCCCTAATGTCAGTTCTGTTTTGACATTTGTGTAGTAAACACATGCGAAATACACGTTAATAAACAATGTTACGTTACACTGCTCCGAACGCGGAATATTGCTGACTATTTATTTGACCAATAATCGGTCGGTGACTTTGGCACAACGTGAATTTCGTCGCAGATTTCCTGGCCGTCCAACGCCTACTGGTGAAACACTGCGACGTTTAGCCGCTCGCCTCGAAGAGACTGGCACAACACGAGATGCTGCCAGGCGTGGCAGACCCCGGTGTAGCCGTTCTGCAGAGAATATTGCTGCTGTAGCCGAGGATGTCATGGAAGCTCCGTCGATGTCATGGAAGCGCCGTGAGCGCTACAGAGCAATGATCAACGAGTTCTTTTTGCCGCAACTTGATGAATTGGAATTGGAAAACATGTGGTTCCAACAGGACGGTGCAACGGCACACACTGCACGTGCCACAACCGATATGCTGAAGGATGCATTTCCCGGGCGCCTAATCTCCCGTTTTGGCGATTTGAACTGGCCAGCAAGATCGCCTGATTTGACCGCTCCAGACTTCTTTTTGTGGGGCTTTTCGAAGTTGCGGGTTTATGTCAACAAGCCTCAGACTCTTGCAGCTCTTAAAGACAATATCCGTCAAGAATGTGAGGACGTATCGCCGGAAGTTTTGTCCAAAGTGATGGAAAATGCCATAAAAAGAGCTCAAATGACAATCAACTGTGGCGGCGGCCATTTACATGACATCATATTCTCGACTTGATGTAAAAAAAATTAAAAGACCAAATAAAAATAATCCACAAGAAGAATCAAAGTTTTTAATTTTTTTTTTAAATTACAGCCAAAAAAACATCGGAAGTTTACTTTTGTGCCACCTTGTATAATTATTGTAGTATTTTAAATGACACTATTTATTGTTGGTTAGTGTTTTGACCGTATTGTATATGATCTTAAACACTACAACTTTGCTGAATATCTATTTGATTTTATTGGGTAACTTGTAAGCGAAAAGACGAAAAAAGTTATAAAATGTTGCATTTCTACTAGCGTACAATATCCAGAAGAACTCGAACATGCTGGGATGCGAATTGAAAGCATTTATATCTGACCTCCCCTTTGTGATAATGTGTATAGCCTGCATTGGATTGTAGAATATGTGTGAACATGATATCTGCATGTGGGCCACAGCCTCAATGTGTGTCAGCCTTAATGGAGCATTGTTTGATTGTACGAGATTGAAAGTCGTGAACAAAAACATTTGCAGAAGTTCTCCACGTGACAAGCATTGGCTTGCATGAAGATGTCTACTCTGAAAACTCACATTTTCGGACTCTATGAGAATTGTCTGACTTGAGCGCTACTAGGATTTTAAGCTAGTTGCAGTAATTTTGCTCACATGGGAACAAGACGTCTACATGCTGAAAAATCGGTATTTTTTTCTTGTTTGGATGCAAATATAAAGTGTGTTTGGAGCTTGCAATATACTTGTGTCCAAACACATTGTGTTTGCTATTCAATATTACATTTTTGAGACACAATGATTAATATGTTATAACATATGTATTTGCGACCCACATATATTTATGTTTGTGATACAAATACAGCTTTTCTTGTTGCACTGTCTGTGCTCTCTCCAGAGCAAGAGAATAAAAGAGGGACAACGAGAGAGTCGATCTTGTAAGTGTGAATCTGTATTTGTGCACTGTTCTCTCAGTCAGTGAGTCATAAATATGTCTGAATGTGGGTGCAAATTGCAGATGAAGTGTTTCTTTTTTGCCTGATATATTGCGTTTTAGTTTCATATATTCAGTCGTCAATGGTTCATCGGACAGGGGATATCAAAATCGCTTGATCAATGAAAAACGAAGGTTTGTGATGTTGCTCTGGTTTTTGTGTATTGGTTTGGTTTATATGAATGTGTGGTACCAAAGTGATAGACGATTTTGAGGGAAGAAACTGGAAAGAGCAATAACGTGAAGCCCTTTGTCTGTCCGAGCATTTTCTGAGAAAAGCGGAACGGTGGACCAATTGTGAAATAGGTGTAATAAAAAAACATAAGTAATTAATCCACGCTTGGAACTTGATTTGCATATAAATATCTTGTTTGTGTACCAACGCATAGTGCTAACCAACGCATTGCTGAAACCTTCTGAAAACAAAAACGTGAGAAAAAACAAAGAAAGGAGAAGCTAAAGAACAGCAGATTCTCACTTCATAAACAAAAGACAAATAATGCATTCAATGCAAATAAATGTTAAAAGGCCGTTTTAAATCTATTAATATTTGGTATTAATTATTTATAAATGTGGATTTATATTGTTAAAATAAATTATAAGAAATGATGCATATATATTGAAATCGAAGAATAATTCGATTCTAAATATTATTATATTTGGGAGGAAATTCGCACATGTTTCCACGGAAGTATATGCAGGTTTCCACGTAGGTATACGGATGTTTGAGATGAAGAACGCGTGTGTAAAAGCATGCATGCTCGACAGTAAACATGATACTGTAATCATTTAAATACAAGTAAGTTTGAGACTTGCAAACATATGAATGTCTGAAGTATCTTTCAAACATAAACATGGTTCCTGTAGAATATGTTTGGGAGAATATGTCAGAGAAGCCGTTATTTTTCAGGGTTTATGTGACGAGTATTATACATTTGTATATGATTCGATGGGAATTGAGTTTATTATAAGATTATTAGTTTCTTACGAGTTAACAAAATAGTTTTATTTTCCAATTAATGAATAATTTAACATTGTCGTTGGCTGAACATTGTCGGGACATCGTGTGGTACATGGGCGGAATTATCGCCAGCGACACAATGTTATAGGTTATTGACCGTATGTTCAAATGCAAACGTTGATATATCGACTCAAATACAATGTGTTTACACTTTCATAATTTGTCTCTCTTTTTTTTCGAAACGTAAAAACCAAACGGTTATCAGATAGAGAGTTATGTTCAGTATCGTACGTATTCATTTTATACAACCTGCTTGTAATTATTAATTTATATTAATCAATAAATGGGTCATACAACTACATTTGTTGTAAAAGCCAATTATTGCATCCGGATGTTATTAATATTGTTATTGTTTGTACTTTTTAAACAGTGTGTAATAATTATGCTAGTTTCATTAAAATTGTTTTCAGGAAATATTAAATCTTTACAAAATTATTAATTACACTGATAGAAAATGGAGCGGAAGACATACCACAACAAAAAAGGATTATGCGAAATTATGTTCAATAATTTTATTCAATTATATTAATTCTGGGTTTAATGGCGCACACATACGTTGGGCTGTACAAACTATATTTTCTGTGTGCGGTAGCTTCTTTTTGTTTAATGATTCTGGTTGTAAAAACTCCACTTTCGCTAGGTGAATGTGTATTTTTTAATAAAAAGGTCGTCTGTTTGACACCATAAAACCATAAAATGCATACCTTTAATAAAGGGTGGTTCATGCAAAGTTTCGATTTTAATTTCGCTTTAAAAATACACTAATTGAAATTTTTTTCAAAATTATGATAATTAAATGAAAGAGTGAAATACAACATCATTCACATGGCCTCCACGACTTCTTTTCCAGTATCTCATTTGATCTACCAACTTGTTCAGTACAATTTCGACTGTTCGGTCCTCATCTCTTGAACGACAGCGTCGCTTTCATGTTATAAGTCGTCAATGGACTCCGGATTGTTTGAGTAAAATTTTTCTTTCCCGACGCCCTAGAGATAATAGTCTAACGTGGTCAAATCGTAGCTGCGAGGCGGCCGACGGACTTCTATGTGGGTTTCGAACACAGTGCGCAAAGCACCGATTGTAACGTTGGCTATGTGGGGCGTAGCGCCTCGCCAATCCTCGTCAAATATTGGGAACAAAAAGTCGCTGAGCATGGCACGGTATCGCTCGTCACTGACGGTAGCCACGGCTTCTTGCTAATTTTGAAGAAAAATTGGCATATGATGCCACCATGCCAAAAATCGCAGTACACTCATTGTGGAAGCGTCGGCTTCTGCTCGACGACGTGTGGATTTGTGGGCCCCAAATGCTACAATTTTGTTCGTTAATGTAGCCCCGAGGTGAAAATGAGAGTCATCGTAAAACATGATTTTTTTTTGGTAAAAATGCACATCTTCAACTAAGCGATAGTCAGTACTTTCGGCGAAGTGAAAGAGTATCGGACGGTCACAAAGCTTCCGTTCGTGGACTAATTGAACTTTAAGGCCTTCTTTATAATTCTCAGGTCATAATCATAACTCTGCCCAAAGAAGTGCGAGAAATGCTCAATTGCTATTCAACAGCTGTTTGATCACGCTTTCCACTGAACGAGCACATAAAAGAGTTCTTTGGCACAATAGGGACCCGAGTTGTCAATTTTTGAACTTTTCTCAAAAAACAGCTGTTGTCAACAGTAGTCAGCTGTTTGCATTTATCGTTCCCATAAAGTACTAACCGGCATTAGGCCTCCTGTTAACGTTATCCACCTGATAAGTTTTACATATACATTGTACAAATTAAATTCTGCTAACCGACATATTATCGTTACGACAAAAGATAACCGGACATTGAGAAAATGGTCCTAAAATAAATATGCAAAATATATTGAGTAACGGATGTCTTTCAAGTTCTGAAATTCACTTTAGTATACATTTCGGCACTTAGGTTAAATACAAACACGAAATATCCATATCCACAACAATATCGATATCCACCGCAACGAAATGTGTTGCAAAAAATGTATATACATACTTTTTGCTGGGGCATTCCCTTTAACTCGTACACGAATTTGTATATCTGTATATTTCTTTATTTTTTTTTACTATTTTCGACACTCTCGTGGACCCACGTTTCGTCATCACAGCGAGCTTAAATTTGGCGCACAGGTTTGTGTCGCGTGACAATTGAATCCACCAAAATTTGAACTGGAAATTTCCATGGAAAATTGGGAAAAATTATTTCAAAATTTAGTACCAATTTGATTAGTGATTAATCCGTTTCAGGAGAAATTCAGAGTTTTCCGTTTTTTTCGACAAAATTTTCCGAAATTTTCCGACTTTTCCGGTAAAAATTTTTATAAATTATTGAGGATAAGGTTCCCTATCAACTGGCATCATTACTTTCTCCCCGGCAATGGTGAAAACTTCGAGAAACAATCGAGGAAAATTCATGTAAAATGCTTTTCCGGAGTTTTTCAGAACAAGGAAGCGTTTAAGCGTTTTGCAACCTTGGAGAATGTAGTTGTAGTCGCATAAAGTTGATTTTGTGGAAAACTCTATGGAAAACCGAGAAAAGCGGGCAAATCATCGGAAACATTTTCATCGATATGATTAGTGATAAATCGGTTTCAGGATAAACGCAGAATTTTTCAATTTTTCTGTAAAAATTTTCCGAAAATTTGCGGAATTTTCCGACTTTTCCGGAAAATTTTCCGACAACAAAGTTTTCTAAGCTATGCGGAATCATTTTTCCTACCAACTGACATCAATACCTTCTCTTCAATAATCATGAAAATTTGCATGAAAAATCGAGGAAAATTCATCTAAATATCTCATCATAAATATATCATCCCAACATATCATCTCGAGAGCATAACCTACCATGACGAAGTGCGTCGCAGCCGTAAACAAAACTCAGGCAAAAAGTAAAATTTAACTTTCGTTTTTGTATGTAGCAAGAGAAATTTTCAAGTACATATAGGCTTTTGTTGTTTAGCGATATTTTGATGCAAAAGTTCTGTAAATAAAAATTATTTTTAGTCGAATAAAGTTTTTGAAAACTGGTAAATCACTATCTTTTTAGCCGGCATAAAATTGTTTTAAAACATGTCCATGCAGCATGTACACGCTGAAAAATAACGGCCCCAGTAACATATTGCCGCAACCGTGTACATCTTTGCAAACATTGTCTTCGTGAATTGAAGATCTGCTGCTCTTTGTTTGTTTATTGTGAAAGACACAATAAAACACAGTTTTCAACTAACAAATCCACATTTGGGACACAAATACACTTATAAATCATTGTGTCCTAAATATATTATATTGAATAGTAAACAAATTATTGGTCTTCATGAAAGCTCGAAAGAACCTCGTAAACTCGAAAACATCGTAAACTTGCACAGCAAACGTCAAATCAAACAAATTTCCCATACAAAGCGACTTGCACAAAAGTGGAAAGTTTTCGAGGAAAAAGAATAGTGAAAACTTATGACATTTCAATGTCAATATTTTTGTATTGAAAAAAGAAAGGGTTTTTTGATTTATGTGAAAAAAATAAAATAATGGAATAGGTAAAGCATATACTTTTAAATTTAATTTGTTTATTTACTTTATCAGCCTTTTTTGACAATTGCTGCATAGATACACGGAGCAACTTTATTTGGATCCTCATGAAACGCTTCGGGGCAAACTTACGCTGAGCAAAAGTTCTAGGTTTTCTTGTTTGCATGAATACCAATATTGTGTTTGGACACAAGTGAACTATATTAGCGGCAAGCTACAAACACGTTATATTTGCATCCAAACAATAAAAAGACGCAAATTTTTTAGCGTATAATAACAATTTAGTTAACGTGAGTAACGTGAAAAAGGCAGAAAATAAAATAAATAAAAAAGAAGTTTTTAAACAAAACTGAGGCCAATCCGCATGATAAAGTAGAAAATGAAACGAAATCAGTTATTACCTCTGATTGGTCATACTGAAATATATCGATGATTGTCAGCGAATAAAATCTGAGGCCACCTCTGTTTGTGAAGTTAAATTTATTTTCTACTTTTTCATGCGGCTTGGCCACAGTTTTGTTTGAAAACTTTTTTCTTACTTATTTTTAACATTTTCCATTCCAATAATTTTGTACTTTCTTTTACACTTTTTATACTTCTAACACACTGGTTGCAATTTTTGTTTCTCTACCTGACAATAAAATAGAAAGCACAATATCTGTTGCCAATAAACAAATTTATCAAATAACTTTTAACATCAACAACTCACTCAAAAAATGCAGTCAGCTATAAAGTGTATCTGTCTACTAATACGGCAAATGTAGTGCCATAAGAAATTGTTGCACATTTGCAAAACCACATGACAAAATATTTGCTAAAACAACATACATACGACTATGTATACTAAAGAAAACAAATGGAATATGTTTGCTACAACAATAAAACATACGTTTACTAAAACACCAAACATATATTTGCTTCTCCTTTTTGCAGACTTATCTACTGTGAGTACTAACATACTTTTTTGAGTGCATCATTTTAATATCATAAATAAAAAATCACAAAATCTATCCTGCGGCAGATACGAAAATATATACATATATAAAATGTAAAATATTATATGCATGTATTTCTCAGTATTCCACTAGAAATGCATATCGCTGCATCTCTTCAATAAACACGTAAGTGACATTTTGACGAAATTGATGTTCTTATTTTTTTTAACAAAAAAACACGTTTGCAACTTAGTTATGAAGAGATCTTTATGACTTTGTGAGAAAAAATTTTTATTAAGGACAATTCAAGAACCTCGTATCTCCAACTAATTTTATATGTTAATGCGCAAAACTCGTAAGTACAATAAAAATTTTTTAGCTAGAGTGAATAAATTTTTTAAATAAATATTTTCTGAGTATATGAACAAAGTTTACAATATTTAATTTAAAGTCTCACATTTTTAATTCATATTTATAATCAAAAATTGAAGTATTATTTAATTTACTTATCTTATGTTTTATTTAATTTAATTATTTTAGAATTTTAATAACAGGGTCCTATTAGTTTAAATGATATGAAAAATATTCTTCGTGGTAAAGAGGGGAATGGTGAAATCTATTTTTCAATAGAACAAAATATTTAAGGGGGTGTTCTGGTCTGGAGGGCCTTTTTTAAATGTTTTTAAACACTCACAGAAAAAACTAAAGAAGCTTTTTTATTTTTAGTTCTGTTTTTTGTCTTTAAATGTTTAAAGGATTTAGAAAAAGGATTTAGCTTTTTTTTTCAAAGCTAAGCTCGTAAGCCTGAGCGCCTGCACAGCTTTGCCACTCCTAGATCCGACACTGTGATTACGATCACATCTCTCTTTCTCTCTTTTCACTGCCAGTACAGAATTTTACGGTACCTTCATTTTTCAAGGAAGTTGAGCAAAGAAAGAGAATTATTATCATTAAATACACCTAACACGGTGCGCCTGAACTAAAATTAAATCAAATGTTCTTGCATATTGAATATTCGCCCGGATTTTGAATTAGTAGTGTTCCCTGATCATAAAAGTACAAAAAGTAAAAAAATCGGCGGAGGGCTTTTTGAAAAAAATGAGTTTGAATATTTCCGTACTAGAAATGTATAGAGATTCTCAAGAAAAAACCGACATTTTTGCCAAAAAATCAATTTTTCTCTACTTTTCTCGGAGAATATGGTATTTACAAATACATTCACCAAATTAAAGATAATTTTGCAAGGAAAAACTCTCTCGGCGGATTTATTTTTGTAAAGTAGAGAAAAATTTGATTTTTTTGTAAAAATATCTGTTTTTAATTTGGAATGCGACGCAGTCCATGCTCTCATTGAAAAAAAAAAGAAATGTAAAGAACTTTTTGTTCCAATGGACTTTGTTAATGTTATTAAAAAAGCAAGATCTGTACCAGAACCTTATAATGCTCATTACATTGATCACAATTTTTTTAAGAATTATAGTCAAATAAAGTTTTATAAATCTATAAGACCTGGACTCAAAACTGGGGATCCTCAAGTAATCGATATCAAGTGCCTCAAATACGACAACTCTGGTATGTGTTTCAAACTAAATTATAAAGAGGAATGGATTTTATCGCCACAGAGAAAACTAAAATATGACATTAAAAAAACAATACTCCCATTATATGAAAACCCACTGGAAATAAAGAAAAAAAAATACAATGATTTGCAAACCTTAAAAAAAGTCATCCCTCAAGAGTACTGGGACTTTTTTGATAACTTAAAGTTTATTGAAGATAGCTAAGCATATTTTGAAGTTTTTTTCATAAAGCCAGATTTTTTGAAATGAACACAAAAAAACACAAAAAAATCATTTTGTTTTGTTAAAGTTTTCCTTTATAATTAAGATTTTGTTTTTAAATTTTTTAATGGAGAATGATGTTCAGTTGTAAATTTGATAATAATATGTATGAAAAACAATAAAAATTGCGTTGAAATAAAAAAAAATTATCATGCTAAAAACTCGTAAGTACCAAAAAATGCAAAATTTTTTTAGAACCAAAAACACGTAAGTACAGAAACCCATCGTAATATGATATAAAGAACAAAATATATAAGAAAATTATTTCAGTTTATTTAACAAACGTATAAGCTACAAAATTAATAAAGAAAAAGTGAAGTCTATTGCAAAATCAAAAGATATTCAGTTTTTTATGTCCTTTGAAAAATGATGATTTGTGACATACGTGTTTATTGAAGAGATGCAGCGATATGGCTCTTTGTCAATAGACTCAGCATGAAATGCACAACTTTAGCGTCGCCAAATACATTTGTATTTTATTGTATTGATATATAAATGTGTTAACGACATAAAGGGCATAATAACTGTTTTATTTGAGTTCAAATGGTGGCATAAAAGATGAAATGCATAGCTCACAGTTCAGTATAATTCACTTCATTGACTTGGGTTTTTATCATCCTCTGAAAATTTGCAAGTGCACGGATTTTCGCAGATGCCTTTTAATGGTATTTTACATTACGAAACCATTCTACATAAGGGGCGTTTTTTTTCGAAACTTATATACGTTAACTCATACAAAATGAAAACTTGCACGTTAACATGTATAATTTTACAAGTTGAGAATAACTCCGATAAAAGTGTTACCAAGTTTGACTTTGTTGTATGAAAAATATAAAATGTATGTCATTCCATTTCTTATATTTCCACGGCGTGTCGAAAATTATGATGTAAATATAAGGGGTAGTTACTTTATTTAACAAAATATTTAAAAAGTATAAAATATTACTGATTTTTTCTTCTTCCACAAGCAGAATTCCAAGACAATACTGGAGACAAACAACAACTAAAGCAAACCCAAAATGAAGTGAAGAAGAAGCCGACGAATAGCTCGATTCACAAGCAGAAACTTTCACCGAATTCTCCCATGTCTCGATTCGCAAGAAGGCCGTCGTCGGGTTTGCTTGCTTGATGACCTTTGTATTCTTCTTTGATAGACTTTATGCACTTTTTGGTACCTTTGTGCAGTTTTTTTGTACACTTTATGTACAATTTGCATACACTTCACTATGTACGTTATGGTAAATTGTATTTACTTTCCGTGCGAATTATGGCGAATAAATGATGACACCGATCATCGTTCATCACTTGGAACCATTTATCCTTACTTCTCTGCTAATTTGAGTCGATAAAGCTCGTACGAAAATGCATATAAACAAATATTCGGGGCTTGCTCGGGGATGCCTGGATTTTTTGTTTCTTCTTCGCAAGTGTAGTCGAGATGTATTTATAGTTTTTACTACTAGTGGCCATCGAGCGGGTTATATCCCAATGTGGCATTAAAGTCCTGAACCATTGCAATCGAAATTCCGTGTTTGGAGATTTCGTTTACCCAAACATCTGTTTTTCAGTACAATAACTCACTGCTACTAACTAAGTGAGAGAATGCTGCGGCAATATGAATGTAGTATAACCACCTCATATATTACATTGAATTTTTTACAATTTTGTTTTGTGTTTGACCTTAAAATTAACGAATTGACAAATACAAAGCAAGAATTATCGGATGAAGCCAAGTTGATTATACTCAACGTCTATGCGTTTTTTTTCGTAAAAGTTGATGTTAACTTATATAAGTTAGGTAAAAAACGCTTCTATACACATAGAGGAGCAGATTCGTTGTCACAACTATATTTACAGCCAACTAAAACTTGGCGATTCCATGGACTATCACAGTATTCAGTTATGATTATGACTAATTGTGTTCCGTATCAAATTATTCAAATGTTGTACATATCAATTGATATGAAAATTATATGTTGGTTGCAAGAACTGAAATATTTAGTTGAAGCCACAACAACCAGAAATAAAAAAGTACATGAGGTGTCAGGGGACACCCGGTTGGAACGAAGTACCTTTCGCTACATATTATGTAGTGGTTAGTTCCAACACACCTAAGGCGCCTGTAGAAAAATACTAAAATTTAAATGGATCTTTGAGAAAATATACTAATTGTAAAATGATGACCTTTCTTTAAGATTTTTTTTATTGATTGAATGTATGTTTTTAAAAAAAAGTATATGTGACCTGGTCTACGAAAAGGGAGCTTACGTGCGAAAACTAGTTTTCTGTGAAAAAGCTGTTAAAAGTAAGCAAGTCGTTTCGTCAGTTTCTCATTATCTCGTTAATTGTTCTCCGCGCCGGACGTCCAGTAAGTGTTGTTGTTGGTCCAGTAAGTGTTGTTGTTGGTCGGAATATTATTATAGTTCATCGTGTAAGTTGCTAGTGTGGAACATTTAAAAAGGTAACACTGAAGAAGTGACGTTTACTGTTTCTGTTGAGTATCGTCTTCGCATTTCGCATGAAATGAAACATGAGTGTTGATGAGGAGTTCAGTGCCGTATACGGACAATATTTCCATGAAAAGGATGATGAAAACGATGATGAAAACTATGAAGAGAGCGATGATGATGAAGACGAAGTATGTGTATCTGAGGCAGAAGATGATACCGAACAAACTTTTGTTAACATGGACCTGTATGTTGTTGATGTAAAGGAGGAGGAGCTGGTAACAAAATTTCTGTCAAAAGATTGTTGTAATAATGAATGCCATACACTGATACCACGGGAAATGATCGAGAGTACGCGGAACAATTGTTTAGAGATGTCGAAAAATGAACTTGATTTAGTGATACTAAGTCACATCGAAGCTGGAATTATGAGTAACGAAAAGCTAGAAAGTGTATACGCAAAGCTTGCTGGGCGGAAGAAATATGGACAGAGACAGGATACAGAAGTTATGAGGCATAGTATTCAATTTACCTTCTACAGAGTACCTGTTTTTCGTTCGTTTTTCCTTTTGGTACATGCCTGTACGACGAAGCGTTACGAAAATTTAGTACGTCATTTTCACGCACAGGGTGTAACAGTGCGCCAACACGGGCTGGCAAATAAACCGAGTACACATCCAAAGTCATTTAAGCCGGCTGACATCGAAAAAGCTGTTAAATTCATCGAGTCTATAGCCGATTTAATGGCTCTTCCACTGCCCGGACGACTCCCAAAATTTAAGGATTTTCGGATAATGAAACTGCCATCCAGCGAGACGAAGTCCTCAATTTATCGAAAATACATTTCTTCACTCAGTGATGACGAATTGAAGATGAGTAATTGCAGTTTTCGACGGATATGGTCCAAATACATACCCCATGTTACAGTTATGAAACCAGCGGATGATCTCTGCGATGTCTGCCGTAGTAAGTAGCTCATTATTTTCTCATTTTATAGTTGTATCAAACGTTGAGATTAAATTCAGTATTTTTTCTTTTAATAGGAAACACAATATCGATTGCGCAAGGCAAAGGTGTTACTGACATTGAACGCGAACAGAAGATTAATCAATTTCTTGATCACCTCCACCGAGCCCGAAATCAGCGAGAATATTATCAAAGTTGGTGTAGAAATACTGACCCTACAGCAGTCGTTCTGTCATTTGATTTTGCCCAAACCGTTCACTACCCTGTCAGTCCACAACAACCTGGTAAGTATGCCGTCAGTAACATCGACACGTATGCAGATTTACTGCAGTGTGTCGAGGCATCATCACCTGGGGGTTATAATAAAGCTGTATCGGCTGAAAAAGTCGTCAGGTATGAATGGGACAGCTATTTGAAACCACTGTACAAGTCACTTGTTGGAATAACGCAATTCCATCATTTCATAATCTCTACAGATTGTGTAAAAACAAAGAAATTCGCAGACAGTGAAGAAGTGCAGTCCTTTAAGCTTCTGTTAAAACCTATCGATCCTGAAATGCCGAAAGTTATACAACCAGCCGGTTTATCTTTGAAACGTCAGTGGTACATCTATCACAATCTTCGCAGTTTAGTTTCGGATATATCTAAAGTAGATATTGTGGCTCCATTGCCGAAAGGTTTGCCATCGAAGAAACGGAAGGCGAAAACTAGTGAAGATGTTCTCAAACCAGACGAGGAACCAAGTCCATCTTCCTCAGGATCAACACGTAAAAAGATCTCAAGGAAAACGACAACAAAGAAAAATACATAAACTACTCAGCATTATTATTTTTGGCCCATAATACGTTTTTCTACTGTATAATCATGTCTTTATATCTTATAATTCAATGCATTTTGTTCATTACCAATAAATTATATTTTGTCGTATTTTTACTCTTCTGTCTCTACATTTTTAGTACACTTCTAAGCAAGTTAGGATTTTCTGCTTTTCACCACGTGAAAAAGCATCTCATCTTCCATCCGAATCAACCATAAAGTGAAAATTGATTTTTTGACACCTAAGCCCCCTTTCCGTAGACCAGGTCACATATTTTTAAATTTCTAAGAATATCTGTTATATTTTCCCTAAAAGGTCCTTTCGTTAATAACAGGTACTTCTTTTATTGAAAGCTAATGGTTTTTTAAGAAAGAAGTGCTTTCTGTTAGAAAAAGCCTAAGAGTATGATTTTTTTTTACAAAGAAGTATTTTTTTTTAAGAACAGGTACTTTTTAAAGAAGTGGTACTCTTTTTAGGAAAACGTAATATTTTTAGAAAATGTACTTATGTTCAGAAAGGCTACTCTTATATAAAGAATATAAAAGAAAAGGTATTATTTTATTTTTTAAGAAAAGGTACTTTTAAGAATATCAATTTTTGTAAGAAAATGTATTTTTTTTAAGAGAAGGTATAGTCTTTTTGAACAAAAGCTTTTTTTTACGAAAGAACATGTACAATTTTAAGAGTAGGTAGTTATCTCAAGAAAAGTTATTTTGTTTTACAAAAGTGCGCTCTTTAAATAAAAGGGTGTTTTTTTAAGAAAATGCAATATCTTGTAAGATAATGTACTTTTTTAAGAAAAGATACTTATTTTAAAAAAATTGTCTTTCTAAAATTTACTTTTTTTTTTGATTGCTTTTTCTTTTAGATAAGGTATTTTTATAAGAAAAGGTAGATTTTTTGAGAATGTCAATAGGTATTTTTTTTCAGAAAATTTAAATTTTTTAAAAAAAATTAACTTACTTAAGAAAATGTTATTTTGTTTTAGACTTCTTTCACACTTTGGCTTTTCTAATTTAACTTTTTGTTCGTTCCAAAACTACAATATGTAATAAACAGGCTCCACCTATTAAACAACAAATTAAACAACAAATATCCCCCGATATATTAGTCTAGACACAAACCAAAAGTACCAGTGTGAGAATGTAAGAGTAGGGGTGGTGCCAAATGTAATGCCATGATCAGGGTTGTATTTCATGGATTTGCCAGTCTTGCACTTTGGCTTTTCAAAACTACAATATGTAATGCACAGGCTCTACCTAGAAAACTTCCTTTTAAACCAAGCCAAAAGTACACAATACGGTTGATAATAATTGGTTGTAATAAAGAAGTTTAAAACAAGTTGTTTAAAATTTTTTCAGTTAGCCCCCATCCCGCAACGTGCGATAAGGAATTTCGTTTCAAAATTTAAACTTTCCTTTGGAAGTTCCAGTTTATTAGCAATTAGCAACCCTTTATTCGATATTTTCGATAATTGATTATAAACGTAAATTTTCGCTCCCTCTTCCACTCTCAATGACTTAGGTTGATAAAATATAAATAAATATATAAAAAATTTTAATTGAAATATTCCAAATTTAAAATTTGTTGTTGATCTGCAAGCAGACTGCCCCAATACGATAAAACGGAAAATAACTTGAAGAGCGCTATTAAAATGAGACAACAAAAACTTGAGTTTTTTTTAATGATATTTTGCTTTAATTGTTTTTACGATTTTTTTTACAATCTTATGCTATGCTTTTTGTAACTAAATGAACTATTTGGTAAAAAAAATCCATTGGCATTACTATTTTAGGCGAAATTAGACCGACCGGAAATACGTAATCAAGATGGGCGCTACTCAAGTGAGCAAGAATGTATTATATGAAATGTTTAAATGTTGATGCACGTATTTAGCTTTAATTTTAATACTTTAATTATGTCTCATATTAAACTAACTGTATAAACCAAGGCCAGAATGTCAATGGCGTTTCTTGCGTTCTCATTTCATTTCACAAATTGCGTACGGCAATTAGTAGACTGTGGGTGTTCAATGCGAATGTGGTGATGAATATATATGGTGGGTTTCGAACTAAGTATTTGTAAGAACGTATGGTCGCAGTTGAAGAAAATATGTCTTGTGTCAAGTGGAACAACGTCAAGTGGCCCACCGTGATGAAAAGTAGGTAGCTGGAAAGCCAAGGGGTTTACATGTTTCATATAATTTTCGCTGAATATTACCACTTTAATAATTAGAGTCAGTAGATTTGTAGACCTGGAACATAAATAAAAACAACCTAGTAAATACTGAATAACTTGTCATGATGATGAAAATATGACCACTTTATAAGTCACTATTATTAACATGGAATAATCGCCAAAAATTATGTAATTTTAGGAGCCCATAAATTGACGCTTAGATGTAGGCGTTCTGTGTGCATTGATAGCACTAAACGACACAATTTTATACACGTGCACAAGTAGGATAAATTCTGAAAGTAGAGCAAAAATATGGGATACTTCGTCGCATGGATGAAACATTATCATTAATGTTTTTACGTTGTTATAGTGAAAAGTGTCGTATATCCCACAATTTTGTAGTCGCTGCAACGAAAAATTTCATACTTGACTTCTTTGGCAATTTTTCATTTCGTTGCTGCAACAACTTACTTGTTGTTCCTGCAACAATTTTATTTAATTTGAATTTTGTAAAAAATGGGTTGGCAAAAAAAATAAAGGCATGAGTTGTAAACTACTGATATTTGGTTTATCTCTTACTTTTTATATTTATTATTTATTTATTTTGGAGGTTTGTCAAAATTTTTAGTTGACGAAACAATTTCGTTATTCTAACGAAACTAATTCTTATGATGGTATAGAGAGAAAAGCAGTCGAAAAAATTAGCGAGCGTAAAAAACCGGCCAGCAAGAGAAAATGGTGAGCGTGAGTGGTGGGTCACCTACACATCTTAAATCAGTTGCATTGCAACAATCGAAGGTGGTAGACCTATTTCTTCGCCGGAGTAATTTAAATAAATTTGTTAAAACAGACTAATTAGTTATACTTAGTAATAATCTTTTATTGTGAAAACTAAATTGTGTGAATTTATATCTTTGCTGTGATCGTTTGTGTAACTTGCGAATCGATAAATCAAATAGATAAATAAATAGAATGCAAGGAGCAACACGACAGCACAGAAAGTGACGCATCGGTAGCAGAAAAACTACCCCGAAGTATGTAACTGAACTTTTGTGTGTGTATGTGCGTGACGGTACAAGTCGCAACAAAATGATCGTGTTTTTGTGTTTTAATCATAATTCGACAGCGCATGTTTCGTTGTGTTGGTATTTGGATTGAGAAAAAAACGAAACGCATACATACATTTATTTGTGCGGGCAGTCGAAGTCAATGAAAACGAAGAAGTCACAGAAACAAAGTGTTTCAAGTACTACGAACATAAAAAAAAAATTCAACGTACAGTCAAATTAATCCAATCGAAATTTTAACAAATTTGGTTAAAAGAAATAAAAGTGCAGTTGAAAAAAATACTTACAGAGCGATCACTGGCGTAATGACGGGGAGATTTGGCGCTACAATTGAATATCAAACCCGTCAACACAACAACAATTGCATGATTAAACAAAACAATGATGTGGTTCTATGTTAAAGGAGTAGAGCTCATGTTCATGGTAAGTACAGACATAGATATGTACATATCTGAAATAGAAATCTTAACAATAAATTCTTCGTAAATATTTTTAATTGCCTTACCTGAATATGACGGCCACAATAACACTCAACCCCTCGACTACCACAATCTTCTCTACATGAAATGAATATAATCTATTTCGCAAATAGATTTTCGAAAACAAAAATTCAAAAAATTGTTACACCTGCAATGTTACACCTGCAATGTAATACTAACAGTATATTTATGTACAATTGTCAGTAAATAATTTCAAACACACTTCAAAACATTCATTGCAGCAATGAAACAAAATCATTGTAGTAATGAAACATATTCATTACAACAATGACTCAAATTCGTTGCACTAATGAAACAAATTGATAGCAGCAAGGAACAAATTCATTGCAGAAATGAAGCAAATTCCTTGCAATTATGATGCCTATTAATTGCAACAATGAAACAAATTCAATGCTGCAACGAAACAAATTCGTTGCAATAATGAAGCAAAATCATTGTAGCAACAACTATACTTTCGCCACAGTAACGAACAATTTGCAGTTGATGAACACATATTCATAGCGGGAATGATACGTTACCTTAGCTGACTTTCGATGACAAAAGTTGTTGGGGTGATGAACATTTTCAACCGTTTGACGATGCTTTTCCGTTCAGTGTGGCTTGCTCCAGACATTCTAGATCAATTCAGTTACTTACTTTCTTACTTATCCACTCTCGAACAACCGTATAAAACGAAGATAATATATTTGCCCAACCAGTTCGATATTTGGCTTAATCTCTTCTGTTGGTAATAGCAAGTGTACGCAGGAATTCGTCAACCTGATCCCTCCAGCGGAGTCATGGTCTTCCTACTTTTCGTCTTCCTTCGAGTACGGTTTCGGAAACCCTTCGTGCTGGTTCGTCTTCATTCATTCTACTGATATGGCCTAGCCAGCCCATTCGCGTTATTTTGATCCGCTGAACTATGTCAATGTCGGGTTATACTTCATAGCTCATGGTTCATACATCGCTGATACTCGCTATTGTGTACTATAGGACCACTCATTTTTCCGAGTATTTTTTCTCTCGAAGAATACTAGATATGTTTCGTCTTCTTACGGTAAGATCTAGGATTCTGCGCCATAAAGCAACTCAGGTTGAATGAGAGTCTGGTTTAGATGAACTATTGCTACTCGAGAAAGGGTTTTATCTCTAAAGTGATTGTTTAGCCAAGGCTGACGTTGTTGGTTTTGTCTACGAGAAATTTTAACAGGTATCAACGTTCACGCTTTGGTATAATCACGTGGAGGCCGTGATGGTTGAAACCATTAATTTGGTCTTGTACTCATTTACAGTCATTCCCACTTTTCCTGACTCTTTCTGGTTTCTAGAAAATACCAGAGTAACTTTTCTCAGTGTGCGCCCAATGATATCTATATCGTCAGCATACTCGAGGAGCATGTGGCTTTGCTGCTGATGGTTTTATTCACGTTGGGTGCAGCTTTTCTCATAATGATATCCATTTAGATGTTGAATAGATTGCACGATACTATTACGGCTTGCATAAGGACTCGCTTAGATTCGAAAGGTTCGGTAAGACCTTTATCAACTTTCAGGAATACGAAGCTCAGACGTGAAATCGTAGATTTTCTCCCGTAGCGGGCTATCAAAGGCAGCCTTATATTCGACTAATAGATTATAGGTATCGATTTGTTTTTTGTGGGTCTTCTCCAGAATTTAGTGTAGCGACTAATAGTATTCGACTAATAGATTATAGTTATCGATTTGTTTTTTGTGGGTCTTCTCCAGGATTTAGTGTAGCGTCATACTCTGCTCAATTGTCTTAAAACAGGACAATGATAATAGGTTTTAGTCTTTCACAAATTATAATCGACGATTCCACGGTAGTTAGTACAGAGACTCGGGTTACCTTTCTAATTAAGCGATATAATACGGCGAGACTCCAATCGCCGGGCATGGGTTCATGTAACCAAATTTTGCTAATGAGTTGATACATGCGTCTTATCAGCTCATCGACGGTTAGGAGGGGGCAATCGACATCGTCGTCCAAATTGTGCTCTATTCCAATTCATCGGATCAACTTAGTTACGTCTCTGAAATGCAAAACAGGATTTTATATCCGTCCATCCAACTATAACACGCGGTATTTGCGATCACGTCCACAATATTTAAGCCTTTTTAATTATATAATTTTTTCCAATTTTTTTTTTACAAATATGCATGTATGGGTACTCAAATCAAAGGAAATCTTCTCATGATTTTATTCGTTCCACTCTACGTTGCTCGCTCGTACCGTGTACTAGACTTGTTTGAAAATCAATAAATTTATATTCCATCTAGTCTTGGCTCAGACAGGCTGAGGAAGGGGGTTCAAATTCCCTCTGTACCTTAAGTCGAATTTGGTGCATATTTTTGGCGACTCACAGCCAACGGATGTGAAAAGTAATGGCACCAATGAAGTCGTCAGACGATTTGGGCCTTAGGGACAATTTGCCCTTTCGGACAATTTGTCCTCAACACAGGAGCTCAAGTCAAACAAGACAGCATATTCAGTTTTTTTTCCAGTGCGTGACCCCAAGGTCATAATACCCAGTCGGGTTTATGTATGATTTCCATTTTTGTGCAGTTGTATCAAATTCCTTTCGAGCATATCAAATATGCGTTCGTAATATGATCACAAATCCAATTTCCAAATCTCATAAATAACAAACGAATAATTAAAAACTCTGCACTCTTTATCAGCTTTTGTGAAAATGAGATATTGTTTTGAGTTCTTTTTTTTTCAAAGTTCGACACAATCGTGTACAGTGGTCTTCTTGTAATACTAGCATAAATTTCAAATTGTTTCACATTTCGCATCAACATTTCCGAGTATGTAAATTCCAACATCAAGACTATTTATCTAGCACTCTGCCTAGGATACAAGGAAGATGTACCCTTGTTAATTGACACACACCTGCAAGTTCAGCAGTGAATGAACATTGGTGGAAATCAACGAATGAGTGTTTGTCTACTGGTCAGAATAAGTGGGACGAGTATTGGTGATGACCTACTCTTGCGAAATGAGTCATCATTGAACAAAAGTGTTGTGATAAACGTGACTGTGCTAAAATGTGAATTGGAACTATTTGATATATAAGAATATTTTGCATTCATATAATTCAATAATGTAGTATGATTGTTCGATTTACTTATATAGTTTTAAGAAGAAAAAAGAAAGTACATTTGTATTGGAAACATTTTTTTTATCCGAGTATTTTCTTGTTTGGAAAAAGTCTAGACAGATAAACTTCTGAGGGAAAAAGTATTGGTTGTAAAAGAAAAATCTGCGTGAAAACATTACATGTAAAAATGTGTTTGCATGGGAAAAGTCTGGGAGACAAAAGTCGGAAAAGATAATTTTTGAGAAGGTAGAGTTTTATGAAATAGAGTCAAAAATATTAATTTGCTACAATAAAAATAGCTGTAATAACCACAGCTGTATTTGTATCAGAAACACAAATATATTTAGGTCACAAACACATATATTATAACATACTAATGATTATGTATCAAACATGAAATATTGAATAGTAAACACAATGTGTTTGGACACAGGTATATTATATTTACGAAAGGAACAAAAACACACTTTATATTTGCATCCAAACTACAAAAATTTACTGATTTTTCAGCGTGTAGGGTTAAACTCGGACTGAGAGTTTTATATTGAGGAGGAGCTGACAGAATTTTTTCTTATTCTGCTGAAATATGACTGTAAAATTTTGCAGTTCATATACAGGGTGCTTCAGGAAGTTCCGGACAAATATCTCCAGCGTATTTCTTGGCTCATTTCATGAAGAAAAGTCCACTAGGACCATGTCCGAAAATGCAAGGGTACGAAATGGCAGCGGGTTCAACATTTTCGGACTGATGATCGGAGGGTAGTAGGGTAAAGTTGCTAACTTCTGAGCCAGTAGTCGGATTATTTTGTTTTTAAGCTTGTTGGAAAGGTCTTTAAGAAGCCTTTCAGAATCAATAAAAAAAGTAGAAAAAATTCAAATCGCCGAGATACAGAGCTTTCGGAAAAAAATGGGGGAAAAAATTCACATAACCTCAATTTGCCCAGCCAGATGACAGGTAACTTATTTTTTTTTTTTGAAAAACACCATCTTGTTGGTAGAAAGCATGATTTCGTACCGCAAGAGGTACTTCTTCTAGGATTTCTGGCATGACTTCTTGCAAAAAACTAAATAATTTTGCGAGTTTAACCTGGGCGGTTTCCGACCGCCAATCCGAAAATTTTGAAACCGCTGCCATTTCGCACCCTTGCATTTTCGGACATAGTCCTAGTGGACCTTCCTTCATGAAATGAGCCAAGGAATACGCTGGAGAAATTTCTCCGGAACTTCCTGAATCACCCATATATAATTTTTGTAAAACAGCTCTTCTAAACTTATAGTGATAAATTAAAATAGTCTTTTGTGCTCACCTGCCTTTGGATTCTACGGGTATCTAATGTTGAATTGAGCGGATGTGTTGTGCAAAGCGAACATTGAAACAGTGCCGATGAATTATTTAAATTACACTCATACCGACGGACGAATGAAATATTTCCAACTAAATATTTGCAGGCTCAAAAATTGATTAATACTTATGGTTTTTTCACAAAAAGTACTTAAAAAGAATCAAAGAATCACGTGGTGGGAAACGGTTTATCACGTTTGTTGCCATCCAATTCAAATCGACATACCCTAATATATATACATAACAAATTATACTATGTAAATGACAATTGAACATGCATCTAAAATGGAGAGCTAAAAGCGAAAGATCGACTACGCAGTAAATTGCATTTTCGAGCAGTGACCTAGATTAGTTAACACATTGAAAAAAGAAATTTTAATTAATATTATTAATGCACTCTAGTGCTCTAGTTCATTAGCCATCACATGAATAATTGCGTGTTAAATACTGGAAATTATACTACTGTTAAGACATTAAAAACATGGTAACAGTTTAAGAGATGTGCAGTTTACAGACAAGAAATTGAATAATTTAAAGGTGTTTGAAGTACACGCCTTGTTTAACTATCAATTTAAAATAATGCTTTAGTCGCAATTATAAAATATCGTATTCATCATATATCATCATACCGTATTCAACCATATTTTCAAAATGTGGAAAATGGAGTATATTTCCCCATTCCGTTTCGTTAATTATGTAGATATTTTAGAGATTTACATATTTTCAGATCGTTTCTATTAAATAAATCTTATTAATTCTCATTTTCTAATATTCCAAAGTCTCACTTTAGTAACATTTTCACAATCTCAGTAAAACGTTTAACTCAAAAGAAAATTCGCAGATTACCTAATTTTCATGTCGAACTAATAAAACTTTAAATTGCTTTCATAAGCAGGATAACTAAAATCTCAAACACTTATTTGAGGTTGTCATTCTACAATCCTTCCAATATGCACAAACACCACGATCTCTACAGCAACGCAAATAAATATATTTTGGCGTACAAATGTGTCAATAAAATATCGCATCTAGTCGAAATGGTAAACGACTCGCATTTCGTAAAAAGTCACTACTCTGTTCTTCTATACCGTTAGTTAAGACGCAAAACAAAGGAACTACAACATTCATTTGTTCACAGCAGAAGCAGTAAACGTTACTATATTGCCAAATAACTAACGCTACAAAAGTTTTTTTTTTAAATACAATAAACCCGGTTTTAGATACCAATGAAATTCTTTATTCCTGTGAAAGTACGTTCCATGCCATTATGTATGGAACTCGATTTCTTTTGCATGGCCACCACGGGCACGCTTGTAGAAGTCCAGACGCTGAACCCAATTTTCGACGATTTTCAAGCATAAATCGGCCGATACTGCTGCAATTTCACGTTCGATATTCGTACGAAGTTCATCAATCGTCGCTGGCTTGTTGGCATAGTCCATAGACTTGACGTAGCCCCACAGGAAATAATCCAACGGCGTCAAATCGCACGACCGAGGCGGCCAATCGACTGGGCCATTTCGTGAGATAACACGTTCACCAAACTTGGTTTCCAATAAATTGAATGTGGCATTCGCTGTGTGGCTTGTGGCGCCGTCCTGTTGGAACCACATGTCCTCCAAGTCCATATTATCCAATTGGGGCCAAAAATATTGGGTTATCATTGAACGGTAGCGATTCGCATTCACAGTAATGTGCCGGTCTTGATCATCACGGAAGAAGTACGGCCAAATGATGCCGCCGGCCCATAAACCGCACCAAACCCCAATTTTTTCGGGATGCAATGATGACTCATGGATTACGTGTGGATTGCTGTCTGATCAATAACGCATATTTTGCTTATTGACGAAGCCATTCAGCCAGAAATGAGCCTCATCGCTGAAGATGATTTTCCGCTGAATTCCGCTCTTAAAGTTCAGGCCACTGACTCCAAATTTCGGTACTAAAATTTATATAATTGCGACTCGTTGTTGGCTCGTATATCTTTCGATGATGAAATGGCAAACCTTGCTGAAGAGAAATGTCAAAAGAGCGGGAAAAAATATGGCGTCGTTTGCTGTCCCTATCGATTTACTTTTGTAGCGTCTCTGTTGAAAACCCGTTATTACAAAAATTAAATATAGGGTGCCTCGACTAAGTGATGATTTATCCGACCTTTCGTATTATATTCCAAAACTAAATTGTTCGAGTGTTTGGTCGTATTTTTACTTAATTTTATTCTTCGATATTTCGCTACCCTTTGGGTAGCATCGTCACCAAGATAAACACAATTATTAATTAGGAATGACAAGAATTGATAAACAAATTTTTTTCTTTTTCTTGTAATTTGAAAAAACAACAATAACAAAAAATTAAACAATTAAACAATCGAAGAAATTTTCTTGTCATATGAAAAATATTTTGAGTCACAGCCTGAAAAAATTTGTGTAGTCACTCCAAACTAGAGATGAGCGATCCAGTGATTTTTGAGGAACGCCGTTCTTAGTGACCGTGATTTGTAAATCACCGTTCTTTTAAACAGTGACCGTGATCAGGGTTTTTTAATTCGCTGCAAAACCTTATAAAAACCACTAAAAAAAATTAAGAAACATAATGTAATCCGTATATTTAATATTATATTTTTATACATTAACTGTTAACATTTATACATTTTTTATTGATATGTACATATACATATATATTAAATATTTACATATAAAGTAATATAAATATTTTTATTTGACATATTTATAGTTTGCGTTTAAAAAAAGCAACATTTTTGTTTTTTTGTCATTCAGGCGCGTTCGGCGTTCATTCAGTACTTGCCCAGCTTTTGAAAATACCCTTTCGCAGGGTACCGAAGATCCCAATGCACAGAGTTTTTCTTGAGCAATAATGCAAAGCTTTGGGTATTTAAATTTATTATTCCGCCACCATTGCAATGGGTCGGCTTTTCTTATTATGATGTCGTCTTCCAAATACCGCTGAACTTCGATTATTGCTCGTGATGTGGTGGTTCCTATTGGTTTATGATGGTAAACATTCGAATCAAAATAATTCCATAGACAGAGTTCTGTTGGAGTATCTTCTTCTGGAATCTCCTCTTGTATTATTGGATCTAATTGACAGCAATATAGTGAAGAGACAGATGATATAACACTCTGTTTGATGTGTTCTGCTTTGGCAGAATCGCAAAAGGCTAAGTTTTTAAATCTTGGGTCCAAGAAGGTAGATATTGCTAGTGTGTTGCTTCTTCTACGTTACCCAGCCGACATTTCAAACAAGCCTCGATTTTTGAAATAACTGAAATTATTTCTGTTGGATATTCGCTTTTGTTCAAATTCGAGTAAACATGAATTAACCCATTTGTCATGGGAATAACTAAAGATGAGGAACAGTATGATTCCCCACTAATATTTTTGGTTGCATCTTCGAAAGGTTTCAATATTATGCACAACTTTTTGATTATGATCCAATCATTTTGCGATATAGAAGGCAACTCTTTATTAATTAATGCCATTGTAGTTTTAACTGCATCCTCAAGATGCACAAACCGTTGAAGCATATATAAAGTTGAATTCCACCTTGTTTCAACATCTTGAAGTAGTTTTAGAGGTACACTGCCAGCATTTCTTTGATAGGCCATCAACTTTTCATTGGAATTACAGCTTCTCTTAAAATGTGCAGCAATATATTTAATTTTATTTATAATATTTATAATGGCTTCACTTTTGAGAGAATCTTTAACGATAAGTTTAAGGGTATGGGCAAAACATCCAAAATGTTTCAAATTTAATTTTATCGTAATGGCATTTGTAATATTAACGGCATTGTCTGAAACCGCTAATAAAATTTTATTCTGAATGCCCCAGGACTCCATTACACTCATCAGCTCCCGAGCCAAATTGACTGCAGTGTGCGGACCATCAGTTGAGCAGCACTCTAACAATACTGTGCAGAAATCGAAATTGGCATTTAAAAAATGTGCTGTTACAGCCATATAACTGACCGCGTTTCGAGAAGTCCAGCAATCCGTTGTGATGCAAAATTTCACTCCTTGTTTTATAACGTCTTTTATTTTGTACACGCATTCTTCATACAAAGCCGGGATAGCGGTTTTAGAAATAGCATGTCTACTGGGCAACTGATACGCTGGATTTAGAGCAGAAACAAACGCTTTAAACCCTGAATCTTCAACTATGCTGAAGGGCTGCATATCCGCAATAAATAGGAGTAACAATTTGTTATTCAATTGATCTGCTGTTTTTTTGGTTAGCTTTTGACTGCCAAATAATGTGGTAACTTTGGATTGCCGCAACAAATTTGAAAATCTTTGTTTTGAAGTTGGTGTTTGAGCTCCTGATGAAGAGGTTTTTGCAACTGTTGCAGATGATATTTCGCTACTTCCTACATATGTGCTTTGTACTTCATCCGTTGGCAGTAAAGTAGGAGACAATGGCGAAGTAACAACTTCCAAGTCCTCATCTACATCCACAAACTTATTTGACTCTATCTGTAAAATAAAATATGGAATTTCTTCTTTATAGTAATGCATCTAACGTACTTACAACTTTATAACGATTCGCTGGCAAAGCCACCGTAGGATGTTTGCTGCTCATATGCTTCTTTAAATTAGAAATTGTCGTCCTATAGGAAATGTTGGTTTTGCAAATATTACATTTTGCAAGAAAATTAGCGTTCGGCTCAAAAAACTGCCACATTTCGCTTGTTTTTTTCTTTTTTAAATCCGAATTCATTTTCAAAAGCGGAGGACACAAAATTTATTTTGTATATTTGAACGTTGGGGAAAATACATCAATGTAAACATTGAAGAAAGAGAACAAAAGGTAGTAGCAAATCATCAACCTGTCTCACTCTATCCTATGCAAGAGAGCCCGACAGAAATAACAATTTATAAACAGCAAGCAAAAACAACAAGAGTGAAGGAAAGAGAATGTTAAAGAACGACAACAGTAACGAAACGAAAACAGTGATGGAACGAAAACAGTGAAAGAACGACATCGCTGCTTAAAATACTCAGGCAGTGAAAAAACGAAAACAGTGATTGAACGAAAAAAGAACGACATTGCAAAGAACGGCTACTTTACATATTCGGTCACTGTAGTTACCAGTGATTTGCCAATCACGGTTATTAAATCACCGCTCCTAAAATATCGCTCATCTCTACTCCAAACCATAGATAAAGAATATAATAGATATAGCGCGACCATTGTCAACTTTGCTCACTAGGTGCTGTCCTGTACTACAGTCACTTTCATTGAAGTATCCCATAATTCTCATTGACGTTTATTCAAAATTGTGGGAAATTTTTGTGAAAGTAATTTAAACAAGGGAAAATGTTTCAAAATTTAAAGGATTTTACATAATAGCATTATTTTCTTATATAAAAAACTATTTCAAAGCCATGAGGCCGATGTTGTCATATCAATAGGAGTAAAAAACCCGTAAGGCCTCCCAACGATGAACATGGCGGAACTTCTTTTCCGTCCATTAAAGACTTCCCGGCCCAAAAACTGTAGCAACTTCTGTGGTCGCTTATGCCAACACCGTTAGAGCGTCAACAAGGAATGGTAGCTGAACCGGAGGAAGAACCAAATTATTAGGACATAGGCGGAGGTGACATGGCTTTGCAATTCGATGGCAATCAGATATTCTTCTTTAAGTAACGTGTTGTATTCTTATTTCGAAGTGACATTTTCGTTGAAAACTATTTTTTCTTTTGATACGAAATTTTAAAATTTTAATGTCATATTTTTTTAATTTTTTTTGGGAACAAAAAATCCCATATATTACTTTGAACGACATCTAGAAAATTTCCCTTTATGCTTAAATTTGCCCAAAACTTGTGCTTCATCTATTAGTCTACTTTATCTATTCTCCAAACCATAGATAAAGTAAACTAATAGATGAAGCACTAGTGTTGGAAAATTTTAGTATAATGGGTAATTTTCTAGATGTCGTTGAAAACAATAAATGGATTTTTTGTTCACAAAAAAAGTCAAACAATTTGACATTAAAATTCTAAAATTTTATACCAAAAGAAAAAATTATTTTCAACAAAAATATCACTTCGAAACAAGAATACCATTGAATTGCAAAGCCACGTCACCACCAACCATGTCCTAATAAGCAAGCATTGTTGAGAGTCCTCAGACACTCTAACGGTTTTGGCATCTGCGACCACAGAAGTTGCAATAGTTTTTGGGCGGGATAGTTTTTAGATTAAAGTGGTCTTACGGGTTTTCTCCAGCCTCATGGCTTTGAAATAGTTTTTTATATAAGAAACAAATGCTATTATGTAAAATCATTTAAAATTTTTCACATTTTCCCTTGTTTAAAATACTTTAACAAAAATTTCCCACAATTTTGAATAAACGTCAATGATTATTATGGGAAACTTCAAAGAAAGTGACAATAGTATTCCTTTATCTATGGTCCAAACAGCCGAAATTAGATACCTAAGAGAGAGGGTTTTGAAGATAAGCGACGGGAATTTTCACAAAAAGAATAAGGAGAAGATTACAACTATATTAATGGACAACAATTTCCCAATACGGTTAGTCAATAGATTGATAAGGCAATATGAAAATAAGCGGCAAGATAACCAAAACCCAACGGTGGAACCGAAAAAGTTCAAACCATTATCTTATGTGCCAGGATTTTCTGAGAGATTAGACAAATCAAAAATATTTGCTACTGATAATTACAAAATGGCCGATAAAACAACACACACAATAGGTAAATTGTTTAGTAAACCCGAAGATAGGATAGATAAATTTGACAGATCTAAAATATCGTAGTATACAAAATACCTTGTGGAGGAAATGATAGTCCAAGTTGCAATATGGTATATGTAGGTACAACTAAAAATAAACTTAAGACTAGAATTGCAGGACATAAATCAGATCAAAAAAAATATAGACAAAAAACAGGATTATCATCACACTGTGCAAACTTAAATCATTTTACAAACTTTCAAGATACGTCAGTTTTGAATAGGGAAAATAATTATAAACGCCGATTTATGTTAGATACATTACAGATAATAAGGACTCCAATAGCGAAGAGAATAAACTTTAAAGCAGACACGGATAATGCAGCACAGAATTATGGACATTTAGTTAGTAAATTGTAGAATATTTCACCGAAAATTGTTTGATTTATCATTGAACTTGTCAGTAGGTATCATTTATAATATATCAGGATGAAACTCGCCGAATTTACCATTTTGTATATACTTTTATTCAACCGAATTATTTTTCTGATTGTAACTTAGAGAAACTATTTCTACACAAAATTTTTCTGGCTGTAACTTAAAACGTTGCTCATATTACAAGAAAATTTCTTCAATTGTTTAATTTGTCGTTTTCTGTTATTGTTGTTTTTTCAAACGACAAGAAAGAAAATGTTGTTCTTCCATTCTTTTCGTTCTTAATTAATAGTTTTTAATTCAAAATACCACCAAACGCTCCAACAATTTAATTTTTAATTATAGGGTGTCTCAGTAAGAATGTACTTTTTCATTCGAATACAAATAAACGTAGTATTTGAGACAGTTGTGACTTTTTTGGTGAATTGTAAAGAAGATGTGTTCCGACTAAATACACAGGAAAAACTAATTTTTTAATTCAATTAAAAAATTCGAAAATTCAAACAAAATATTAATTGAAAATCCTGTGATAAAAAACATCACATGTCAGCTAACATATTTGTAGGATGTTTATTGGAAAAATATTATTTTTCAATCGATGCCAAATTGCACCCATCTATGAAAATATTTGTACGTTATTTATCAAAAATATTTTCGTTTTTAGTCGATGAAGAACTTGACATCTTAACAAACGAAATTGTATCTCAGTTTTCGTTTTGTCTTCGATCCGAAATATTTTTAGATAATTTGTTTATTTAAAAATAAATGAAACAGCTGCGGTAGGATTCGAACTCACATCCAATGGAAGATCGTTTCGATGTTTGTGACACAGCGTCGTTTCGGGCAGCGTCTAGCCCGTTACGCCATCTACTGCCTGTACAAACGCATCTCTAACTGAAGTTATATGGTTGTTCGTATCGTATTTACTTCGTATTTTTATTGAATTATTTCTTATGAATTTTTTTGTTGGTACCATTTATCGATTTGCATTTCGATATTTGAGTAATTTGTCAGTATATCAATGGAAAATGTAATTGATATCCGTCAATTGATAATATCCGTCAAATGGCCCCCACGGCCCTGATGACAGGTCATTGTTCTAGTCATGAAATTTTCCGTGACTTTTTCACAGAGATGTGGCTGTATCCCACCGATGCCGCGTTGGGTCTTGGATTTGAGCTCAGGAATTGTTTCTGGTTTATTCCCATATACCCGGTATTTCACAAAACCACAAACAAAGAAATCACATGGCGTTAAATCGCATGATCTTGGTTGCCCGTAGACAACACAATTTCTTGAAATAATTTGTTCTGGAAATTGTTGCTGTAATAAATCGATTATTTCATGCGCGATGTGGCAGGTTTCTCCTTTTTTGCGGAAACCACATGTCGTCCAGATCCATGCCGTCCACTTGAGGCCACAAGAAATCCGTTATCATAATCCTGTAACGACTGCCGTTCACAATCACTGCAATTTCGGTCTCATCTTCGAAAAAACTAAGACCCAATCACGCCGCCTGCCCAAAATCTGCACCAAACAGCAGCTCGTTATGAGTGCGTTTGCTTCTTATGGATGGCATAACGATTTTCAAAGCCCCAAATTCGACAATTTTGTGTATTCACGAAGTCATTGAGATGGAAATGCGCTTCATCGGGGAAGATGATTTTTTTCTGAAAAATTCGCATTGACTTCACTTTGCTGCATTGCACATTTACCGAATTGCCGGCGCTTTTCATGGTCTGCTGGTTTGAGCTCCTGAGTAAGCTGAATTTTGTACGCATGACGGTGGAGGTCTTTTTGACAAAATTCGCTTCGTTCTGCTTCGCGAAATTTAAAGTTGTTGAGAACGGTGCCGAATTGATGTGCCCATTTCTTAATCGCCGGAAATGCTTAAATACTTTTAACGACCTGTTTAAACTGTGTGTCTACCAAGTTACCCAGCGGCGGAAGTCATGACCTGGAAGGCCTGAAATCATGACAAAACAGGCCTTCTTTAAAATACAAAAGGCCTTCTCTACACAATACCTCCTCATTTCTTTTTAACATTGCGTGAGATTGGGAGGCAAGGCTTCCTGGCCCATTAGCTAAAGAAGGCCTTTGACAGAATGCAAAGAGGAGGGCCTTAGAAGGCATTTATTTTAATTTATTTTTGTGAAATAAAAATAAAATTTAAATAATTTATTTTATCACAAAATCATTATCCGATTTATTTATAAGTATGTATCCATCTATCTTAGAATGTTTTAACACCCCCAACTTCAAATTGAAAATGTTAAAAATACCCTGAAAAATATTAAATAAAAAATATAACTTTAAAATTTGTGTGAAATTTTTCAATTAAATTGCGATTCAATGAATCGGAAAGAAATTTCTCAACATTTTAAAAATCTTCTTGGTTATATCTGATGAAAAAATTCATGCATTCCGCAGGTCTTATTTTAGGAAAGCATTAAAAAAGAACCATTCCGCATGCCTTATTTGTGGGAGGCCTTGCGACTTCCGCCGCTGTGTACCTAGTAATAGACACATACTTCACCCTTGAAATATAAAACATTGAAAGATTTAAATATGTTTAGATTCTACATTTGAAATGGCATCTTAACTTACATATATTTCTTTGGGAAGGAATTTGCTTTAGAAAAAAAAATAAACTTAAAGTTGTATAGCTTTCTACAAAAAATATAGCTTTTCGAAAACATTTTGCCTTTACAAAAAAATTTTACCTTTCCGAAACAATGGTAGTACACTTTCGAAAAAATTTTACCTTTTCTGGGTGAAATAAATTCAACTGCTGCCGTTACCAAACGGTTTGAATTAATTTTCAATTTTGGAAAAATTAGATTTCCTTATATTATTTTTACAATCAACAAATTTAAAATTGTTTTTTTAAATTTATGAGTTACAGGCTGTGAAAGTGAAATTGAATGGCCTTTTTTACCGTACAACATTTCAGTCCTTTCCCTCGATACTTAACGCGTCCTTTTTGTACTTATTTCGGGAAATGTAAGTAAAGTACTTTATAATGGGAGTTTTGGGCATTGAAATGTTCCACGGAAAGTTAATATTCGAAACGATTGAAAAAAAGAACGAAATGGACTCGTAATTTATACAATATCCTACATAATAGGAAAGGTCAACTATAAATGTTATAAGATATTAATCCTACATTTATTTTCCACCGCCAATTCTAAAATCAGTAGTAAACCATGTTTTAGAGTATTTAAATCCTCAAGCTAGCTACTCCTGGTCCCTATCTAAACACTGCTTTGAAAAAGGACGAACAGGACCCGCAAAAGTTGAAGATATCGATTTCTAGTCACAGACAACCCCTGCTGAAATTTTCGGAGGAATATTTTCATGGAACAGTTGCATGACAAAAAGTCCCATTTTAATGTAAATTTTTGGCTGTTGGGGTTGGAAATATTTTACAAAAAAAAAACGCATTCAAAATGTGCTGCAGTATTGAGAAATATAGTGTTTTGGACATTTTGCAAACACTATTTCAACTCAAAATAAAAATTTCATCAGGCCATAAAAAATAGTTGAGACCTAAGAGGGTTCTATCTACCTACACGCTGAATAAAAACGGCCTCTGTAACATATTCTAACAAAACATATTCTGCAGGAAACATGTATATGTTTGGAACACACTTCAAATATTTATAGGTTTGCAGGTCCCAAACTCAGGTGTATTTAAGTGCAAACATTATGATATTTACTGACAAATATGTATGGTTTTACGTGGAAACATATACGTGCTTCAATCCAAACATCCATTTACATACTTGGAAGCATTCGCGTGTTTCCGCCACATCTCCATATACCTACGTGGAAACATAGGCGTATTTTCTCCCAAACATAATAATATTTAGAAACGAATTATTCTTTCTTTCTTTATTTAATATAATTACAATAAATAATTAATACAAAAAGTTTAAATATTTAAAACTACCCTTTTTACATTTACTTGCATTACTTTCTGTTGCTCTTTTACTCCTTCTTTCTTTGTTGTCTCTCACCTTTTTGTTTTCAGAAGGTTTCAACTATGCCTTGGTTATCACTATGCGTGGGTACGCAAATAAGATATTTATATACAACTCTAGCTCATGCAAGACAAGCGTGTATTCATTACTTGTGTTTTTTTTTTTATTATATTTCACACACTGTCCGCCATTCCGATTTTTTCAGTGGAGGCTCGGGCAGGAAAAGGGATTCAAGTTGTTGCCCTGTCCAGTTTCTTTCCTCAAAATCCTTTCTTACTTTGATAGCACACATAAATATATACAAAACACATAGACAAAAACCAAAGCAACATCACAAACCATTTAACAGTCCGAGCGTTTGTTTATTCTTCTTTTACTGATCAAGCGCTTTTGTTATCCTCTGGCCGATGAACCATTGACGACTGAATACATGAATTTAAAACTCACTACATCACGGAATACAGGAATATTTATGAATCAGTCACTGAGAGAATAATGCAAAAATACAGATACACACTTACAAGATATACAACACTCGTTGCCCCTCTTTTTTTTCTATTGCTCTTGAGAGAGCAGAAACAGTGCAACAAACATGGCTGTATTTATTTCACAAACACAAATATCTTTGGGTCGCAAACACATATGTTATAAGCTATTAATTATTGTGTCTCAAACATGTAATAATGAATAGCAAACGCAATGCGTTTGGGCACAACAATAATATTATATTAGCTACAAGCTCCAAATACATTTTGTTTCAAATTACATGTGCATTCAAACAACAAAAAACTAAAGATTTTTCAGCGTGATTTTAGTATAATCACCTAAGGCTTTCATTCTGCAAGAGGAATCATTCACCCCCCGCTATGTAAAGTGGAAGTTTTTATAGAAGGTGTTTCAAAAGAAGTCATCCGATGTTGTTTGTCTCTCACTTTTTTTTTCTAATTGAAAAACTTCGATTCTGTTTTTTGATTATGTTTATTTGAACCTTTAGCATTTTATTGGTTAAGTTGAGAAGATGATATCGGTTAAATGGGCGCCGTCACAATTGATTACTATACGGGCTCATTTTATGGCATTTTTCATCACTTCGGCGAGAACTTCGGGCGACATATTCTCGCATTCGTGTCGAATGTTGACCTTGAGGGCTTCCAGGGTCTCGGGCTTGTTCACGTAAACACGGGACTTCAAAAAACCCCACAAAAAAAAGTATGGAACTGTTAAATCGGGCGATCTTGAGGGCCAGTGCAAGTCGCCAAAACGAGAGATGAGGCGACCCGGGTACGCCGCCTTCAGAATATCGGTTGTGGTTCGCGCAGTGTGTGCCGTTGCTCCATCCTGTTGGAACCACATGTCCTCCAGTCCTAATTCGTCGAATTGCGGCAGAAAAAACTCGGTCAACATGGCCCTGTAGCGCGCACCGTCCATTCTCGAAAAAAAAATAACCCGATGACTCCTCCAGCGTGAACAGCGCACCATGCAGTCATTTTGTGCAGGTGTAATGGCTCCTCGTGCATCACTCGTGGATTTTCGGTGCTCCAGAAGTGATAGTTTTGCTTGTTCACGTACCCGCTGAGGTGGAAATGAGCCTCATCGCCCATTATGATTTTCTAATCATTATGAACAAAATGCCATTAAACGAGCCCGTATGGTAATCAATTGTGACGGCGCCCATTTAACCGATATCATCTTCCCAACTTAACCAATAAAATTCTAAAGGTTCAACTAAATATAATCAAAAAACAGAATCGAAGTTTTTCATTTAGAAAACAAATGAGAGCCAAACAACATCGGATGAATTCTTTTGAAACACCTTGTATTACAATCAATTTTTTGGGGAATCGAGTGAATAGACAAGGGTAACGCAGGTCAGTATGACCTCCAACCATATGGACGTGGAACTTGGAAATGAATATTAACCATATCGACAAACATGGAATCAAACTAAATCACTTGCAAGAATCGATGGAAAGAATTCTTTCCCCAATTTTTTCGTGAAACTTTTATAAAAGGTTGAATTGGAATATTGTTATATTTTGTTTAAATAAATACAAGAATAAAATATTCACAGAATTGAGTTTGGATGAATATAAAACTAACAACATTCCATTCAAACATAACATCAACCCTAAAGCATTAAAACATTTTTACTTATAAGCATAATATTTAATGGTTAATTATGGGGTAAAATTAAAGCGAAATTGTCTGGGGATGTTCTGGTTTACAATTTGTTCAATTTGTACTCCTGTGATTATACAGCAAACATCACAATTAACTAACTATAATGGTAATAGTATCGTTATCATCAAGCATATAATGATGATTGCCCCGTCGATTACTAATTATCATTTAAATTGTACAACATAAGAGGTAAGTAAATTGCGTGAATTAAGTTTCACACAAAACGAGTATATTTTTGATATACAATGTATGTACATTAGGGTGTCCCATCAATAATAATTAGTTTTTGCTCTAGCTTTATTTGAAAGCTTATAGGGTAAATTACTTTTGAGACGAATTTCGAATTTCCCCCAAAAAAGGGGTATTCCGGTCGCTTATTGAATGTTACTTAAAACTCGGTCAATGAACACGATTTCCTTAGATTGTAAGTCAGCATTTTTGAAGCTAAACGTCCAAACTTTTGTTGTATATGCATAAACCACCAGTTTTGGTAATGATTTTGCTCAATAAAGTACCATGTAGAACATTTTTTTCGTAAATTTTGGATATACTTTTTAAACAACGCTTTATAGCTTTTAAAATTACTATGAAAATTTAAAATACTAATGATGCACTTTGAAGGACGGATAAGTTCCCAGCAATTTTTGGAAAAACATGTGGAATTTGCAGTTACTGCTCCACAGTTATATCATTTTAAAGCTTTTTACCCATTGTATGAAGCTAATAATATTATAAACCGTTTGCAATTTTTGCATCGGATTTACTTTAACCATTGCATTAATGAAAAATCTCCATTAATGAAAAAGCCCAAGAAATACACGCAGCAAAAAACGGCCCCGGCAACATATGGCAGGAACCATATATATGTTTGCAAGCATTGTGTTTGCAAATGTGGCTTTGTATGTAAAAAACTGCTGAAAAACCCCTGACAGACAACAAAGGAACAAAAACGCATCAGATTTTCAATTCATAAAAACAATGCCTGCAAACATATACATGGTTCCTGTAATATGCTGTTGGGGCCATTTTTTTCTACGTGTACTTCTTTGTCGTTACTTCGCGCATGTATATTATTACATTAAAGCAATGTTTACAGCAAATCAGATGCAAAAATTACAAACTGTTTATAATATTATTAGCTACATACAATAGGTAAAGAGTTTGAAAATGATATAACTGTGAAACTGTAACCGCAAATTTAAAATTTGGTTTGACAAAATTGCTTGGAATTTATCCGTCTTTTACACTGCATCATTAGTATTTTAAATTTTCATAGAAATTTAAAGCAAATCTGATGCAAAAATGGCAAACAGTTTATAATATTAGTAGCTTCATACAACTTCATACAAAAGCTTTGATGTGGTATAACTCAGGAACAGTAACTTCAAATTAAATTTTTTTTGCTAAAATCAGTTGGAGTTCATCGGTCTTTTAAAGGGCATGATTAGATTTTAAATGTTAATAGATATTCTAACATATTTCTTTAAAGGTATTAATCGTGATTTCCAAAATTCCTCAAAAAGTTAGGAAAAAATTTAATACATGGCATATTATTGAGCAAAATCAAACTGGTGGTTTGTGCATATGTATATAATAAAAGTTTGAACGTTTTGCTTAAAAAATGTTGACTTACAAATTAAGAAAATCATATTTAGTGACCGAGTTTTAATTTAAATTCAATCAACGTCCGGAATACCCGATTTTTGGGGGAAATTCGACTTGCGCGACCTCTAAACCTCTTCCGAAAAATCTGGAAAAAATCTCAAAAATATTTTACCCTAAGCTTTCCAATTAAGCTTGAGCAACGATGAATATCGAAAAGAGAAATTTTTGGGGACACCCTAATGTACATATGTAGTGAAACAAACGGTTATAAAATATATATACGTAATGTTTCGGGGGCTGATAAATACCTGTTACCAAACACAGCGCAAAGCGATATAAAGGCAGAAGAAGTTGGTCGTTTTATACGTCCCTTTGCCACTCTTGATGTGACCCGCATGAACGATTGTAAAGGCGAACTTACAAGAAGGCTTATACCCCAAAATATATTTCATGGCATTTGTCTATTTGCAAAAATGCACCCTTTGTCACTAACAGACTTACACCAACTTTTATTTAAAAGAAGAAAAAAAAGCGAATATGTGGAGACACTATAAGTCTTGGGGTTTTATGGTGTTTATTGCCTATCTGGGTTGTGTTTCCTCCATGTAAGATGCTGACATCGATTTATGGATTAGGTACACTGTCTCACAAATTTTCAACAAAGTAGTGACCAAATGTTTCTCACTCCTAATCCTTATGTAACATTGTCCGCTGAATCAGAATGTGAAGTGAGAATGGCGTGGGAGATTCTCATCCAGTGATGGATGAAACGATGGACGAGGTGATGCGGAAGCGTAGGAGAGAGGAGTCCTACGAAGCTGTTGATTACAAGGTGCGATACGAGGCGAGCGTTGCAAAAATTGAGAAGCTGGAGGCGATGCTTGAAAAAGCATTGTGTGAAATCGCCAGACTGAGGAAGGTTGGCCGGAAAACTGAGTCCGGCACTGAAGACGAGGAAGAAGATCGTTGCGTGAAACGATGTCTAGACCAGTGAAGAGGGATTCGGCAGGGCAAGTCGCCACACCTGCCAGAAATAAGGATGCAGCAGGGCAAGACGCCCCATCTGCTCGGGATACGGTAGGGCAAGACGCCACACCTACCTGGACAGCAGCAGCAGCCAAGAGGGTCAAGGCAACAAATGATGATGCAGCAGGGCAAGACGACACACCTGCTCAGGATACGGCAGGGCAAGACGCCACACCTGCCTGGACAACGGTGGTGTAGACAGCAGCGGCCAAAGGGGCAAAAACGATGGCGAAGGCGAGTACAGTTGCCGCAAAGGGTGCGGTGGCTGCTGATAAACCATCAACATCGGCAGCTGCAAAGAGGGCAGCAACAGCGACATCAACTGCGAGAGCAGGTACGGCAACTGCGGCAACATCAACTGCGAGAGCAGGTACGGCAGCGGCTAACATGAGGGCAGCTGCGGCAAAGAAGGGGACAGGAAAGTCGATCCCGGTCATAACGACCTTCGATATAGATGACAAGCTAATCCTGCGTAGCATTAAGAATGCGCTGGAGCATGACAACTTCAGCCTTAGCATCTTGGGTAGAAAGTCTGCCAACATTTCGGTGAATTCCCTTCAGGATCACGAAAAATTAAGGGCGCTGTTAGAAGCGATTAGTGTCAAATTTTACACCCACACTCCTCGGAGTGTGAAGCCATACGTGGTCATTATTCGGCGGCTGTCTGACACGCTTGACGTGGAAGATGTGAGGGGATTCTTGGAGGGTCTTGGACTGAAGCTCGAGATCATGGGGCTGACGAAAATGGGTGGCGTTCGTTGGCTGATAAAGCTATCGAACGAATCCGATTTGGTCAGTTTCCATGAACTGACGAGCATTTTGAACTGCCGTGTCAGATTTGAGCGGTTTAAGAGGGGTGAACCGACGCAGTGCTACAGGTGCCTGCGGTTTGGACATGTGGCCAGGAACTGCAACATGCCTTCCAGATGTGTGAAGTGTGCAGGACCGCAAGAGTCGGAGGCGTGTGTTTTGCCCAAGAAGGGTGAAATCGTGAAGGAGGTGCCAGTGGAGGATGAGATCACCGGGGAGGTGATCTTCCCGTATCTTCGAAACGATGCGTCTAATCGAAAAAACGGCTGAATTTCGTGATCACTACTTCAATATATAAAAACGACCGTATCTTCTAAACGGTGCTTAAAATCGCAAAAAGAGCTGAATTTGGTGATCACTACTTCAAAAATTACAGCACTACTTCAAATTCGGCCACGGACTGTCCCTGCAGGCCGTGTCAGGGACAAGGCCATTAAGTTTAACATAGAATACGCCATCCGATAAGACAGAAAACATATGTAACAATAAATGATAACATAACAACCACTCGTTGCTTTCTTGTATTTCGTGTAGGTGCCATTTTGATTAGTAGTTTTTATTTTAATTTACTAAACGTCAACTGTCAGCTGCTGTCAAATTCACATTTAACATTTTGTTTCACTTAAATACTTAAGTAAATATAAGAAATTTCAATATTTCATCAATCAAAACAACAGCCGAAGGTTTGTGTCCACACTGAAACAGCAGCATAGTTTGTGTTCACGCTACAAACTCAAACACTCAACCAAACACCACACATATGTTTGAGTGTATGTGTTTAAACAATTTTCATATGAGAAATTTAAATATTAGGAAGATATCAACCAATATGAAATGTATATCAAACGAAAGATTACCGGTAAATTTGCAAATTTACCGGTAATTACCGGAACTGATTTTATCGAAACTTTTAAAGAGATATGGCAAAAACTCGCTGCGAGAAATGCCATCGTGTAATAGAAGTCATTGTATCATGATGAATGTTTTGTTTTTCGACTCTGGCAGCATTTATAATCAATTTGTTACTGGTAAACGTGGTAAACAAGTGCTCCATTGCAGGCTGCAGGTGATCCTAGTTGTTTTGGGACAAAGGGCAGAGAATATTTGTAGATCATTCGTATCCAGATACATATTTCTGCTCTGTTTGTTCCATTTTTGTTTCTATTAAATTAAACAAATTAGTGAATTATTGATTTTTTAAATTACATTCTTATAGAAAAACATTTTTGTTAGACCCATGGATAAAACATCAGTATGGCAGTATTTCAATCGAGCGAACGGTGGCCAAGAAGGAGAATGAAAAAAATGTGGAAGAAAAATAAAGAGTGTAGGAGGAAGTACGAGCGGGCTAAATGCACATCTTAAAAGCCAACACAAGATTAATTCACAGAAAAGGGAACATACAGATGAAACACCGACCAGTACAAAAACAAAATCTAAAATTACGGACTACATAAAATCAGTAGATGAAACATTACCCGCTGTTATATCCCGGATGGTAGCAAAAGATGGAATATGTTTTAACACGTTTTGCACATCTTATGATGTAAGAAAGCTACTTGTCGGGATGGGATATAAAGACATTCCAAAGTCTCCCAATACAATTAGAAAAATTGTTTTAGATTACGGAACTAAAATACGTAATTTAGTAATAGACGATTTTTCAGCAATGAAAGAACGGGTCTTTAGTGTTACAATGGACGAATGGACATCGATCAGAAATCGTCGGTATATGAATGTGAATTTGCATGCCGAAAATAAATTTTGGAATCTTGGACTTATTCGAATAAATGGATCGATGTCGGCTGAAAAGCCAATCGAGTATCTAGAAGAAAAGTTAGAACGATTTACCATTAAAATGGATGATATCATCTCGATGATATCTTCTGTTATGAAGAAAGCGGGAAAACTAAGCGGTCTAATGCATCAATTATGTTTAGCGCATGGGCTACAATTGGCTGTGAATAAACTTTTATATAAAAAAACAATAAGCACCTCATCCCGTGCTGAAGAAGAGATCATTGATATTTCTAATGATGAGGAAGATGAAGATAACAGTCCTGGTTTGGAAGTGATCCCAGAGTCAACAACCCCCAGTGACATACGCAATAACAAATTGAATTTGTTAATATGTAAAGTAATATCAATAGTAAATTTGTATAAAAGATCTTCTTTAAAAAATGATAATCTTCAAAAACATATAAAAGACGAATTTGGAAAAGAGCTGACTTTGCATCGAGATTGCAAAACTCGGTGGAATTCCTTACTCAAAATGCTGGAACGATTTTATGAAATTAAAAATCCGATCTTAAAAAGTTTGATTGAAGCCAGTAAAAGTAGCTGTAGAAGCTCTATGTCGTGAAGACATAAATCTATATACAGCCGACATAACATTGAAATTTTTGCTTGATGAACTGTCTAAACACAGTTCTTTTTTAGCCAGGGAACTTAAAGAAGAACTAATAATTCGAATAAAGGAAAGAAGGACGATATATTTCGATGTGATTAATTATCTGGACGATCCTGATGCAATTAATGATTTTGATGAATATGGAATATTCAATATAACAAATAAAACTACAATAATGGCGAAAATCATAGATATAACTAAGTCTGTATTTTCAAGGGATGAGAATTACACAATTTCTGAACAAAAAGATAGAGAAGAAGATGAGATAGAAATAGTCAAAATATTAACCCTTGAAGAAAAGCTTAAATTAGCAATGGAAACCAAAACTAAAAAAAATAAACGATGAAAATAAAGCGGATAAACCGAAACCAGATATAAACAGTGTTATTCAGAAAGAAATGTCATATTTCGAACTCGAAAAAAGTCGTGGTAAATATTTAAACATGGCATTTCAACATCTGATGACTTGCCGACCAACTAGTGTTGAATCAGAACGAGCATTTTCATCTGCTGGAAAAATATGCACAAAGTTCAGCTCTGGTTTAAAAGACGAGAGCATCGATATGATTTGTTTTATGCGAGCTTATTTTAATGCTCAAAAATCAACATACCAAATACAATAAAATTTTTTATTAAACTATAGAACCAATGAATTGTTATATTGTTTTATTTTAATTTTTTATTAAACTATAAAACCAATGAATTGTTATATTATTTATTTATTATTTTATTTTAATTACGAATTTATATTATGTAGGTGTATACAAAGTGTGAATTACACATGCACATACATAATAAGTTAATGGATAAACGAATAAGTTAGGCGTAAATACTCATAGATAGGTAAACATAATATTAATCACTCGTAATTTAAATTAACTAAGATTTATGTGCATATAATGGATAATCAGATTTTTTTTTCATTTACCGGTAAATAACCGGTATACCGGTAATGGGGGAAATTATTTACCGTTTACCGGTTGTTGCAATTTGACGGTAAATTGCAATCCCTAGTTCCTACGCTACACAAGTTCGCACAATTTTCGTTGCTCTCTTGCTATCTTATTTTCATATTCGTATAATACGTCATTATTCTCTTTGCTCTGAGAGCGCTCCGCACCCACATTTTATTTGGCTTACCTATCACAATAATACAAAAAGGCGTTCAACCATATGATGACGTTTCATTTAAATAATATTAATTCTTAATAACACTTAAAAATGTATAAAGACAAGTGCCAATTATTTTCTTGCTTAATACTTTTTATTTTATACCCACAAAAAATAAAGAGAATGCAAAGCAACATACATTGTTATGTTCGTACATAGTACTCTACACAAGTTCCGTTGCTCTCTTGCTATCTCATTTTTATATATATATAACCACGTCATTATTCTCCTCGCTCTGAGTGTGCTCCGCACCCACACAATTCAACTATTCGCTGCCGCTATATTAGTGTGTGTGTTTTTCACAGTCTGACAATCTGTGTTTCGCAGTGGACAAATCTGTGTTATATATAGTGGTGGGTCACCCTTATTATTTAGGGGTATGAAAGATAGATATATGTTGGACGACTCTGAGACCTACCCAATACGCACACTAAATTTCATACAAATCGGTCCATCCGTTTCGGAGAAGTTTAACGGCAAACAATGTGTGATCGCAGTCGGATAAACTGTGTTTGGATGCATTCACTCAGTGAATTTAGCCCATAACCGCGCCTATAGATGTTAACACATCAAAAAAGAAAACGAATTACTTATGTCATTGAGGAAAATGTATATTTTGCTTAATCCAGTTTGCAAAATAAAATTTTAATTTACCAACAAATTCGTAAGCCTAAGTGTACGTAGGGCATACAAATTTCGGGCTGTACTGCGAAATCAAACCGAAATATTATTCAGAAGTTTCAAACTAAGCTCTTGAGGTAGATAACAAACAGTCTGTAGTATGCCAGAAATAGGGTTGTTCACAGGGTTCTGGGCATGCTAACAGTTGACCAGGTAGTGAAACAATGTATCGACGTGTTATCCCTTTGAATCTAGGGTATACTCAGTGGTTGCCAGGGATTCGTTACCATACCATTTATTTCTTTGAGAGAAAGAGTAGAAACGCTAGTAATATTATTAAATGTCTTAGCATGGAGCGGCAAAATGGTGGTGGGATTCTATAGGCGTTGGCGGAATCTCTGGGTTGCACCAGGGGAACACACACAAGACGGTAACAAGCGGGTACCAAGTCCCAGAACCTACAGGCAGGGAATCTTTGGATTGCACCTGGAGAACAAAGACCACAAGCTAGAGATTACTATACTATCTACTTTTGAAGTAGAGCGCCTAATATCGTACACTACTACAGCTATGTTGGATCTTCAACGTGTGTAGACCGAATCGCCCCGAGTCCTAAGTTCTTCAGCCTCTTATACACTCCATGCTAGTAGCTGATGTTAGTCGTCACAGCTGTGATTCCCAGGTTTACTATCAGCTGATGGTCAGCTGTCAACAACTTCGTGTGGTTCCGATTGTCCTCCAGATGGCATTGTTGTACTACCGCTGGTATGGACGAATTATCTATTAGGTAGTCGCATTAGCAATTACGTGGTTAAGCTGTCAAAATTAGCTGACTAATGAAAAACACTATGTACACCAAATGTGAATAATTTTATAAGCTTGTTTTATCTGATACAAAGTCTATGCTATTAAATTAAATTTTGATTGAAATTCTTTGAATTTTATTAGCAAACAAAAATAAACCAAATCGAATTTGACAGCTTACCCACGGAAAAGGTAAAAAAAACACGAATCAGCTGGGCTGACGCGTTTACCCGATAGATAAATTTACCATGACCGTTGCGGTTAAATTCAACAAATGGCGCGTTTATTTAGTCAAAAGATGGCGAATGTAAAAGTGTGGTGGAAACATGCAGGCGACTTCCGCATTCACACATCTCTCTCCCCAGCCGAAAGTGATATTTTTCAATATAAATTTCAATATAAACATGAACAAAAATAATAACATATAGAGGATCAAAACGAAACATCCGCCTAGAAAAAAACAACAGTATTTTATGTTCGTCCTTTAATACATAAAAGATGAAATATGATCAAATTCTTTATATTATGTGGACTATTTTTAATGGAAACAGCAAACTGACTAAATTCATTATTAACCCTTTGAAGGCAGTTAGTTTTTGCTTATTATCTAGCACTTGGGCTAAGATTTGTATTTTGGAGTGTTCGGACACATATAGTGAAATTTTATGGCGATAATTTTTGTAGAACATTTTGACCACGCCCCCCGTAATTTTGGCGCAGTTTTTGACGAGTTTCCAAAAAAATTAAAAATTATGGTTATACGTGACAGTTAAATGGCTAATTTGTTCCACAAAAATATTTATCTGAATCTTTTCTATAAAACTTCTGAACATATTTTGTACCTCAGAAGTAACGAACACACAATTTTGCATGCCGATATATTGCAGGAAAGTTTCGAGGGGCGGAAACTTTGACCCGCCCTAAAAAATATTCTGATCAGATCTAGCAAAACGCCGATACACGTATATTTTTTTAGACCTTTCTACCAGAAACCGTTGACAGAACCCCATCATTTTGAAAAAAACTCCAATTTTGTCTCACAGTGTAATAAGTGCAATTCCCAATGGTATTTATATTTTTTTGAATTAGAATTTGTAGAGGAAATTGAAATGAAATTACAAATTGTAATTGTCATATAATTATTTATTTGCCCCATGTCTGTGTTAAATACAACACAAATGTATACTAACAATAAAAGATAAGAAAAATATGAATCTATACACTGAACGGAAAAGCTTCGTCACACGGATTAAAATGTGACGACAACTTTTGTCATCGAAAGTGAGGTAATGTAACGTTTCATTCCCGCTATGAAAATGTGGTCATCAACTGAAAATTGTTCGTTACTGTGGTGAAAGTATGATTGTTGCTGCAATGAATTTGCTTCATTATAGCAACTAATTTGTTTCGTTGCTGCAATGAATTTGTTTCAGTGTTGCAATGAATAGATATCGTTCTTGCAAGGAATTTGTTTCATTGCTGCAATGAATTTGTTCATTGCTGCTTTAAATTTGTTGGATTAGTGCAACGACTTTGAGTCATTGTTGTAATGAATATGTTTCATTACTACAATGATTTTGTTTCATAGCTGCAATAAATGTTTTGAAGTGTGTTTGAAATTATTCATTAACAATTTTACATAAATATAGTGTTAGTATTACATTGCAGGTGTTTTGATAACAATTTTTTTAAATTTTTGCTTTCGAAAACCTATTTGCTAAATAGATTATATTCATTCCGTGTTGAAACACTCGTCTGGAGAAGATTGACCACCTGGCTGACATAATCAGATTCATGAGATTGTGATTCTAGATTTGTTGGGAATCATCATAAGTATGAAGGATGCCTCTGTTCGCTTTGCTTAAATAATTATTTGTTTAAATGTAAGCAACTTTAGTGCGTAGTATTTAATTAAGGAAACCCGTCTTCATTCGTGCTTAAAGTAAAATCATATCTGAATAAACATAAACCCATTGGCTCGTACGTAGGTTATTCTAGGGTGGGTATCGTAGTCATATCCTTTCATCGAAAAGCCTGTTATTTACGGTAAATACATAGGCCCAAATTTGAGAATTCAATATGAATAGACAACAATAATTTCTGTTTATTAAACTGATACAGGCTAGAAGGCATCCAAATTGTACTGCTATTTGAAGATGGCTGATTGTGGTTCATTCTCTGTTTAACTTGTATTTAAGACCCCATAATCCTTTCCTTGTTAATCAATTTAATTTGTAGATTTGTATACTATAGACAGTTATTCAGTGGTACTACATAGACTTAAACACTCACGCATACACTAACGTAGATGCCCAGTTGGTCGATGATGTTACCACAGGCAGACTTATACGTTAGAATACTATTACGTAAGATAAACGAATGAATATGTGTTTACTTTTGTTGGCTTAATACTGGCAGAAATGTCTGGATACGGTAGTTTATGTCTTCTGATGATAGGGATGAAACTTAACCAATAACTTGTGTAAATATTTGCACGTTTGAATATGTGGCCAACCTGCCGAAATTATTCACCCCTAATTGGAAAAATGTAGCTTCTTGTGCGAGAAAGTTGCTCAGAGAAACTAAAATCTGGAAAAATTGTACAAGGAACCGGTAGACAAGGCCAAAGTTGTATAGTTGCAAAGTTACAGTCGAAGTATTGCATTCTTATGTCACCCTAAAACACCTAATATAGAAACCATTCAAATATTATATTTGTTTGAATAAAGTGTAATCTCTTTCATCTGACATTAATTTTGTGAGATCGATCATACATTTTGTGAGAAAAATACCAAGTGTTTGATCACTTGGAATTTCTAGAATAATTGTAGTCAACTATATGAGTTTTGAAAGTATTATTTGATTGCAAAATTTGGAAACTCACGAAATAAAATCAGCCGGATTTCCAATAAAGTTAATGCAAACACAAAATTGCTTGTAGTTAAAAAGAGAGTATCATAGTTCCATGTGAGGCAAACGAAAGTTTTATTTGGTATGAACCAACGTACCAAATAACTAGAAGCGACGAAATAATCTATTAACCCGCCAATGGTGACGCAAATTTGACTTTGGTTAATGGTGACGCCGGTCTCATGCACCGGGGTTTCAACTGAAGATTTTTCGACACGTGTTGCTAATAGTTAATGTTTTTTTTTTTTTTATTTATGCACTTTGACAATAAAACAAAGATATATAATCATTTTAAGTTCTTTTATTTCAATATTAAAATTCACAAATGCTTTTAAATAGAGCATTAAAAATAACAATGTTTCAGCAATACAGTTTTTAAAATTAAGAAAAAATAAAAAAATCACATATTCATTAAGGAAAATAATGTTTATTAGTCTTTCGGCAATAGGAACTTTTATAAAATGAACAAAAATTGGTATCCTTCCAAAATATAATACACGGTGACTCACGGTCTCACACACCAGGTTAGAAAAAAAATACAGAAGTTCTGCTCACTAAGCAGCTTCGTCATTAACTGATGGTGGGGGATATGCAATGCTGCAGCTACTCGAAATCGCAACAAAAAACAATAACGGAGAATAAATTTATACGAATTTTTTAACACAGCCGGTCTCACAGACCAGTACGTCACCATTGGCGGGTTAAAGCCTACCCACATAGCCGATTTGTACGATTTTGACGAAATGTTTAATTGTGTGCCCGGTAGAACCTTAGATTGTTGTTAGCTGCACACAATATATGTATGGATGTGGCAAAATAATTGTATGTAAATTATAATTTAGAGTTTCATTTGAAAAAAAATAAAGTACTAATTTTCAAAAAATTCCCTTCATATCTGGCAGTTGGTGACCGGTCATAACGCCCAACGGTCATAAGGCCCAAAATATTTTTTGGGTCTTTTGTCCGCCCTTAGGGTGGCCATAACGCCTAATTTGGTTTTGGGCCATACGGCCATCCGAAATGCGGTCATAAGGCCCCAAAAAAAAATTTGGGCGTTATGACCGTTTGTACAAGGCCCATATAACAAGTGCTGTAGGAGAAGTCCAAGAACTTTGGGCTTTGTGTCTTTTCATCTGTTGGGCGTTATGACCACCCTCGGAGCGGTCATAAGGCCCAAAACCAATTTGGGTGTTATGCCCGCCCTCGGAACAGTCATAAGGCCCAAAAAAAAATGTGGGCCTTATGACCGTTGGGCGTTATGACCGGTCACCCTGGCAGTTTTGGTTTTCAAATATTGGAATAAAGTTCCTTATCGCAAGTTACGGGATAGGGGCTAAATGAAAAAAAACAAGTAAAAGTGTTAAATTCGGCTGTGCCGAATCTTTGATACCCTCCACCTTAGTGTTAACCAGCAAAATATTAAATTTTAAAAAGGACATTTTTTAAGAAAATGTACTTTTTAAAAAAAAATAAAAATAAGTTACTTGTTCACAAATGCAATTATTTGTTCACAAACAAATGCTCACAATGCTCACAAATGCATTGCTCACAATGCTCAAATGCTCACATGATTAAGTACTTAACAAGAAATGTACTTAAGAAGAAATGTACTTAAGAAATGTACTTAAGAAGAAATGTACTTAAGAAATGTACTTAAGAAAGAAATGTACTTAAGAAATGTACTTAATGAAATGTACTTAAGAAATGTACTTTGAAATGTACTTAATGTACTTAATGCACTTAATGTACTTAATGGACTTTGAAATGTACTTTGAAACGTACTTAAGCAATGTACTTTTTTTTAAGAAAATGTACTTTTTTAAAAAAAGTATAAATAAGTAAAATAAAAAAGCATTTTTTAAAAATAAAAAAGCATTTTTTGAAGAACTGTTAAAAAAACACAAGCAGGGACGAGAGTTGAACCAACAACCCTCGGACTCGAACGCGCAACCCTTTACACATCAGGCCACAGCGACCTTAGATGAAGCGTGACAATTCATATAAATGTATGCACACATGAAAGTACATCTAAACATTCTAAAGTACTTACCTATTATAAAGAACAACAAAGATTTTCAACATGGAAATTCACCACACGGCAAAAGGAATAGTAAGTAAAATAAAAACGCATTTTTTAAAAATAAAAAAGCATTTTTTGAAGAACTGTTAAAAAAAAAATCCAATGAGTGTTCGAACTCACGGGCGATGTGTTAACACTTTTTGCTACACGGTACCTGTTCGATTTCTATGAACACATTCGTAAATGTTACATTGGAAAATAAAAAACAGCGTTCAATCATATGATGACGTTACAGTTAAATAATATTAATACTTAAAATTATTTAAAGACCCAGGGCAAGCACATGTGTCATTATTTTCTTGCTCAATACTTTTAGTTTTATTCCCACAAAATTCAAAGAATGCAAAGCAACAGACACTTGTACATACATACTTACATTGTTATATTCGTACGATATAACCGAAGATCAACATAAAATACTTTTTTAATATTACTCCAAATTTATACTCCAAATTAAAACACTTAAATCTCGGCTCGCCGATATCGGATCGCCTTAATTTTTGGCCTAAACTCTTCGTCGAAACCCGCACTAGCTTTTTAATCCAAAAATTAATAAAATCGGCTATGAATTTCCGGAGAAAATCGCGTGGGAAAATTATATGAAAATCGCCCAATAATCACTTTCAATACCGACTGCCAAGCAACGAACAAACAAACGATGATTTACTCTTACAAACCTAACACTTGTGTATGTATTAAATTTATAGTTTACTGCCCTAGAGGCGCGCGTATAGATGTTAACACATCAAAAAAACAAGCAGGGACGAGAGTTGAACCAACAACCCTCAGACTCGAACGCGCAACCATTTACACATCATATAAATGTATGCACACATGAAAGTACATCTAAACATTCTAAAGTACTTACCTATTATAAAGAACAACAAAGATTTTCAACATGGAAATTCACCACACGGCAAAAGGAGTAGTTTAGTATAAAACTACAAAAATTAATGTGAAAATTTTATGAGTTTTTTTACGTTTCCAATCATAAAATGTTTTCCAATGGACCAATTTCGCTGATTTTCAATACCAAACTGCTCAGGAATACGTGGAACATTCTGGCCGAAAACCAAACCGCGTTATCGCCGATTGAAGTCCTGAGAATGTTTTCAACAGACGGACAGACGGACATGGCTATATCGACTCCGGTTGTTATAAGGATCAAGAATATATTTACTTTATGGGGTCGCAAAGCCTTATTTCTATATGTTACAATCAGAATGACAACCTGATATATACCCTCTATCACTTACAGTGGAGGGTATAAAAATTAAACAACTATTGTTTTAACGCTATTATCCCACCATTATCAACCATATTGTTTAATTTTGCTTTGGTTTGTGTCTAGACCAACGGTGTCTAGACTAACTAGATGTCTCGCATACACCCCGTGAAATAAATATAAAGGCAACGCCATTTTTTTGTTTTTTGCAAATATTGCGATGAATTTTCAAGTTTTAATTTTATATTGTATTAGTGCTTTCAAAACTAAATACTTTTCAGCAAAAATACTTTGACTATGACTTAATCACTAGACTAATTACTTGTGCGAAATATTTATAAAGGCAACAGGTTTATTTAAATATTCTAAAACATTACGTAAGAAATTTGATCTCCATTATTGCTGATAACTTCTACTAAGCATCTTGGCATTGAGTTTATCAACGAATGAATATGCGCAGGATCATTCCATTTTCTAGTATTGCTACTCTTCGACCCTTGACATTCTTCAACTGGCGTCCTGGGTGGCAAACTTGGGTAGGTAAAATAGACCAGAGGTTCTCGATCGGATATAGATCAGAACTAAGTGCATGCCAGTCGAGAGTTTATATTATTTGAGAGAGTTTGTATACTTTGGAGTTTTCTTAGACCAATGTACTGTTGCGTTGTCCTGCTGGATGATAAACTCTGGAACACAAATTTCCTCTTCAGAATTAACTAAGACGACATCCATTAGTCGAATATAACACTCGGAGTTCATTTTTTTGGAAAACAAACATATTGGAGTGGTTTCTCTATAACTCATTCCTGCCCAAACTGTATGCGCCGCTGACGCATAATTTTGGAATAATCTGTGGAACGCCAATATTTGTCAGAGCCATCAGGTCCACCCAAATTAAATTATTTTCATCGGAAAAAATCACCCCTATCCCAAAAATATGTAATTTTCACTGAATTGAAATCTGGCTAATTCGTGTCTTGGCATGACACCAAGTTTTCCATACTTTTTCCCATATGACAGTTGCAAGTCACGTTTCATTATTTGTTGAACACAACGCAACCCTGCTCCCAAGCTTAATTCAGCAATAATTTCCTTATCGCCGAAGTTTTCTTTAACATCAAACCTTTTGATCTCTCTTTTGGTACTGCCACTGATCAGTGGTGTCCTTCCTGCGTTTTGTGTTTGCATATTGGCCACCCTATTTTATGAAATTGTCAATGACACAGCTAGATATTTTCAATCGCCTCGAAATTTCCTGATTGGACAGCCCTTCATCATGATAATCTTAAATTTTTCCCATTTCTTCTTTACTTAGGTACTTTCCACCAGGTATTCTTTATAAATGTATTTTTTTTTAGCTTGACCTACGTTAATTTTAAAACTATAAAATAACAACCAAAGAAAACTCACCTTTGTTTAAATTCCTATTTACTACTGTTCGAATTCGGGTGATTTTTCATGTCGCCTTTAAATATATTTCGCACCAGAAACAGAAAAACCAACGTGACTTTTCTTTTAACTTGTAAAAGAGATCAAATGGTTATATTCGCTGACATAATATACCTATTGACACATATATGCATTAAAATTCTACACCAAAATCCCAGTGCATTGAGAGTACCGAGAAAACATATATTCCCTTTATAAGTATTTCGCTGGGTGTATGTTGGGAAATTTCTTGTTTAACGGGAAGTTTTGTAGATAGAACCCGTAACCAATATTTAGTATATACATATTGATATTTTGGGGCCAATCAAAACCAAATTTAGAAAATCCAAAGTGAAAGATGTTTAAAAACTAACATTTTCTTAAATAAGTGCCTTTTCTTAAAAAAGTAATTTTTTTTTCAAAAAAATACCTATTCATATTATTGAATAAAGTACCTTTTTTAAAAATGTTCGTACAAAAAATACTTTTTCTTAAAAAAAGTAATTTTTTCAAAATATGTAAGTATCTTTTCTTATAAAAGTAAATTTTCTTACAATACATTTCCTTTTCTTAAAAAACTACCTTTTCTTTAAACAGTACTTTTTGTGAAACAAAATAAATTTTCTTGAGAGAAGTACCTGCAATTAAAAATTTACTTATCCATGAAAACATTACCAATTCTAAAAAAATCATATTTATAAAAAAAACAGTTTCTTCCAAAAAATTCCTGCTCTTAAAAATAATAAATTTTCTTACAAAAATTCCTTTTCTTAAAAGTAGCTTTTCTTAAAAATAAAATAATACGTTTTCTTTTCGTGAGATAAGTAGGTTTTCTGTAAGTAAGTAAATTTTCTTAAAAAATACCATTTTCATAAGAAGAGAACAATTTCTTTAAAAAGAACCTTTTCTTACAAAAAGTACTTCTTCTTAAAAAAAAAAACATTAGTTTTTAATAAAAGAATTACTTCTCTCAAAAAAATTACCTTACGGGAAAATATAGTACATATTCTTACAAAAAGGACCTCAAAATATTTGTACTTTTTGAAAAACAATACATTATAGAAAAAAAATTTTCTGAAAAAAAAGTTTAGCACTTTTCAAAAAGTATCATTTCTTAAAGATCCATTTAAATTATCGTATTTTTCAACGGGCAACTTACGCGTGTTGGTAGATAGCTAGTACATAATATTTATATAGCGGGAGGAACTTCGTTTCGTGTAATTTTTTATATGTAAGTTATAATTTGCAGTTTAATTTAAAAGAGAGAAACCATTGACCATGTACTTATTTTCAAAGAATTTCAAAGAATTTTGAGATTTTCCTTTCCTTTATGTGAAAGCCAGTTTTGGATTTCACATATTTTATATAGGTTCATAAATTTGAAAGTACTGCGAGGCTAAACGAAATCTCCTGCACAAGGAAAGAAACTGCAACTTATACTACAGTTTCCATGAGAAAAACATGTAACGGGTTTTTCAATACGAGCGCTACAAAAGTTTTTTTTAAATAAATCAAAACCGGTTTTAGATACCAATGAAATTCTTTATTCCTGTGAAAGTACGTTCGATGCCATTATGTATGAAACTTGATTTCTTTTGCATGGCCACCACGGGCACGCTTGCAGTAGTCCAGACACTGAACTCAATTTTCAACGGTTTTCAAGCATAAATCGGCCGATACTGCTGCAATTTCACGTTCCATATTCGTACGAAGTTCATCAATCGTCGCTGGCTTATTGGCATAGACCATAGCCTTGACGTAGCCCCAAAATAATCTAACGGCCTCAAATCGCACGACCGAGGCGGCCAATCGACTGGGCCATTTCGTGAGATAACACGTTCACCAAACTTGGCTTCCAATAAATTGATTGTAGCATTCGCTGTGTGGCTTGTGGCGCCGTCCTGTTGGAACCACATGTCCTTCAAGTCCATATTATACAATTGGAGCCAAAAATATTCGGTTTGAACGGTAGCCACTCACATTCCCAGTAATGTGCCTGTCTTGATCATCACGGAAGAAGTACGGCCCAATGACGCCGCCGACCCATAAACCGCACCAAATCGTAATTTTTTCGGGATGCAATGATGACTCATGGATTACGTGCGGATTGCTGTGTGACAAATAATGCATATTTTGCTTTTTGACGAAGACATTCAGCCAGAAATGAGCCTCATCGCTGAAGATGATTTTCTGATGAAAATCCGAATCATTTTCAAGTTGTTGCTCAGCCCAATTCACGAACATACGACGCTTATGGTGGTCAAGCGGCTTCAGTTCTTGCGTCAATTTGATCTTGGAAGGATGTAGGCCAAGATCTTTTCGCAAAATTCGCCACAACGACGTCACAGAAATGCCCAACGCTTGAGAACGACGTGTGAGAGACACATTTGGGCTTTCTAGAACTGAAGCCTCGGCGGCAGCAATATTCTCGACACTACGGGCACTTCTTTGTCTCACTGGCACGCGAACAATTTGTACTGTGCCTGTGGATTCAAATTTTTCCACTTGGAGCTCAATTGTTGATCTGGTAGGACGATTATGACGACCCTAAATTAGACGTAGCGCTCTTAAAGTTGAGGCCACTGACTCCAAATTTCGGTAGTAAATTTTATTAATTTCGACTCGTTGGCTGCTATATCTTTCCATGATGAAATGGCAAACCTTACTGAAGAGAAATGTCAAAAGAGCGGGAAAAAATATGGCGTCATTGGCTGTTCCTATCGATTTACTTTTGTAGCGTCTCTGTTGAAAACCCCTTTATTTGGTAGCGGATTTGTAGTTGGCAAACGACTGCGACATATAGACTCCGGATTCAATCCTGTGAGTGAACGTATAGCCACAATCCGCATAAAAGCCAAATACGTTTAAATTTTCCTAATTTGTGTACATGCCCAGAAAGGAAAGAAGTGTGATGATCCCAAAGACGTATTCTGTCAGCGCCTAGAGGAAACGTATAACCGCTGCCCTGGCCATGACATTAAGATTGTACTAGGAGACTTTAATGTTAAAGTAGCAGTATGCGGTAAGACAAAGCGTGTAAATAGTCTCTTTAGTTGTAAGAAACGGCAGTGGAGAGAAAGAAGGAGAGTGAGAAAATTGAGACATACAGAAGGAAGAACAACCCCCCGAAAGTTCTACCAGAAAGTCAAAAACGGAACTAATGGACATGGTCCAGTGCTCCCATTCTGTAAAGACAAGGACGGAAATCTCACCGCAGATGTGCAGAGCATGGTGCATACTGGCACCTCACCTGAGATATCCAATGACGATTAGACAAACGATCACAATTTAGACGACGACGTCTATTTCCAACATCCTAACAAAGACGAGGTCAGAACAGCTATTGTCTGGCTTAAGAACAACAAAGCCGCAGAAGCCGATGAATTAGCGGCGGAGCTGTTTAAGTCTGGCGCCGATTAGCTGGTAAGGTGCATGCATATTCATTAGCAACATTGCATGCAGTTCATTAGCAAAATTTGGTTAGATGAATGAATGCCCAGCGATTGGAGTCTCAGTGTACTGTATCTCATATTTAAAAAGGTGACCCGAGCCTCTGTGCAAACTTCCGGGGAATAAGCATTTTCTCCATACCATATAAGGTTCTATCAAGTATGATGTGCGAAAGGCTAAACTCAATTATTACTGGCCTGATTGGACCATACCAGTGTAGCTTTAGACCTTTAAATCGACAACGGATCAGAGTTTCACGCTACTACAAATCCTGGAGAAGACCCACGAGAAAGAGATCGACTCCTATCATCTATTTGTCGATTATAAGGCGGGCTTCGATAGCCCGATACGGGAGAAGCTCTTCAAAGCAATGTCTAAACTTGGTAAAAGAAGGATTCCCACTACATTCCATGAAGGAATTCGGAAGTGCTTCTCACAGCCAGTGAGCTGTGGGCTTTCTAGTTTTATGCTCACTGATATTTTGAAAAGCATTTTCATGGCTCAGTACTCGATAGTGTTGCCATCACTAAGCTAGGAGACCATCGTAGAGAGAAATGTAAGGTGGTCTGAGCAGGGATCGAACCCACGTTCTTATGTACAAGAGCCGCTAACACTAGCCATTGCACCACCGACGGCCACTTGTAATATTGCTTTGGTTTTTGTGTATGTGTATAAATGTTTATGTGCTACCAAAGTGAGAATCAATTTTGGCGCATACTGAGAAAATCGGAACGGTGGACTATTTGTGAAGTATAATAAAAAAATACACGATTCGCTGGCATGAACTCGATTTGTTGATTGTGTACCAACGCATAGTTGAAACCTTCTGAAACCAAACACGTGAGAGACAACAAAGAAAGGAGAAGCAAAAGAGAAGCAGCTTCTCATTTCATGAAAAAGGCCAAATAATGCATTCAATACAAGTAAATGCAAAAAGGGCTGTTTTAAATCTTTTAATTTTTTTGTAGTAATCATTTATAAATGTGGATTAGTATTGAAAAAATTAATTACAGTAAATAATACACATATATTGAAATCAAAAAATAATTCGATTCTAAATACTATTATGATTGGGAGGAAATACGCTTATGTTTCCAAGTAAGTATGTGGGCGTTTGGGGGAAACACACGAATGCTTCCACATAAGTATTTATATGGATGTTTGAGATTAAGAACGCATATGTGTCCACGTAAAAGCATACATGTTTGACAGCAAACAGACTACTGTTTGAATTTAAATACAAGTGAGTTTGGGACTTGCAAACATATGAATGTTTGAAGTGCGTTCCAAACATATATATGGTTCCTGCAGAATATGTTTGGGAGAATATATTACAGAGGCCGTTTTTTCAGCGTGAATGAATGACAAGTTGCTCGCTTTTGTGTTTGTTTGTGAAACTTTAATACCGGTTATGCATATTTTATGGAAACTCTGCCACCGGATTTGTGAAGCATCTGGTTGTTCCCAATTTGTATAAGATACATATGTACCTGTTGCACCGTCATAATAAACAAATACACATATGTGGAATATGGCAGAACTTATTGTATATATAGAGGTATTTTCATGCTCCATCTACATATGGATATATTGAATGTGTGCCCAGATGAAAAACAAAACCATACGCTGAATAAAAAGAGTCAACAATTGTATAGTTTTAATGGTCTCAATCTGTGATAATAACCATTTGAATAAAATATATGGCATAAAAATTACAGCACATGTTCCAATTAAACTGCATGAAATATTCTACTTCATTGGATTGTAAGGGATCTATGTGTAATGTGCATATAAACCGTAAATATCGTATATATGGGTTCTGTATTCATGTGGGAACAAATGGGTTTAAATTTGTTTAATAGGTTAGACGTTCGATGGTGTCGTTAAATGGTTATTTTATTATGATATATAGAAAAGGATACATAGAGGAAAAGAAGAACATGTTGAAAAAAAGCCGTCTGTTCTTGAATTGGATTATATAAGTCGACCTTTCAGTATAAGTTGGTACAAAGCGACTTAGATTGTATACAGGGTGGTTCAGTCACGGCTGGAAAAATTTTACCAGCGTATTCCTTGGCTCATCTACGACCAAAATGCAAGATGGCGAAATGACAACGGTTTGAAAATGTTCGGATTGGTGGTGGGAGGGTAAAATTGCTAAGTTCTGAACCAGTCGTCAGTGGTATTTCAGAATCATTAAAAAAAAGTTTAAAAAAGGGAAATCGCCGAGATACGGAGCTTTCAAAAAAATTTGTAAAAAGGCATAAAAACGTGCACATAACCTCAATTTTCTCATCCAGATGGCAGATAACATATTTTTACTCTTAAAGAATAGCCCTACTTGTTATCTTTCCAAAATTACCTAAATGAAGCCCAGACGCCTTATCGTTCCAAAGTTCCAAAAATACAAAATTGTTTATTTTTTGGAAGCGAAATAAGAGCACACATTAACATATTTTACCTTTGTACCCTCCGACCACCCATCCGAAAATTTTAGAACCGCTGCCATTTCGCCCCTTGCATTTTCGGGGATGGTCGTAGATGGACATGTTTTCATGAAATGAGCCAAGGAATACGCTGGTGAAATTGGTCCAGTCGTGACTGAACCACCCTGTATATATCCTACGATTGATGATCAACCAATGACATCAAGTCAGGCACAGTAGTTAGGCATCTGATGATGAACTTGTCACAGAGTTCGAAACTGGTCATGCCAGTGAGTGTGATTAACTGAAATATCTATTATTCTAACAACCTAAACTTGTATGCTTGTAGTATGAATTTCTCATAAACTAACTAAATCTAAAAAAATTGGTCATTAATTTCAAATTCAGAAAATGTTTGCTATTTTTGAATTTTTTAAAACGGGTTTATTTCAACACTCAAAAATGTCTTGCTATTATTTTAAAACAAGCAACTTCCCAGATAAGGATGGTTACTTTGCTCTTATAAAGTAAGTTTTGTTTATATAAACCCCATGAAATGTCATTAGATGTTTTCTACAATACCATAGTACAGGGTGATTCAGTTGTAATGTTTATGTTTATTTTTTCCGACAATTGGTACTACAGGCTTTGGCAAGCTTAGTTATGGGGCTGCATTTCATCTATACAGTACCAGCTGCCATACAAAACAATTCATGAGTTTCGACAAGAAGCTTATCTAAGCAGACAGTCATTGCAGTCAATTATGGCCAACAAACTGAACGCAGCAGACTTCCCAATTCGCTTGGAATTTTGCCAGAAGATGCTTCAAATGGTGGAACAGGAAGGAAACATGTTGAACTGTTTTTTCATGTCGGACTAGGCCCATTTCGATTTGAACGGCAATATAAGCAAACAAAATTGTCGAATATGGAGTGCTTTCAACCCACAGATACTCCATGAGAAGGAATTACATCTACTTCGTGTCACAGTGTGGTGTGCAGTTTCTTTACGCTGCATTGTCGGGCTCTACTTCTTCGAAGAAAACAGTCACACCGTTACGGTTACTGGAGTTACGGTTACTTGAACATGTTGAGAGAGTTTTTCTAGCCAGAATTACGCCGAATAAGAATTTCTTTCAACTCTGTGTGGTTTCAGTTAGATAATTCAACTCCTCACATAGCCCGGCATGTTTTGAAAGAATTGCGAGGAAAATTTCACAATAAGCTGATATCCAGAAACTTTACATTCCGTTGGCCCCCAGGTCACCTGATCTTACTGCAGCTGACTTTTTCCTGTGGACTCATTGCAAACAGGAAGTCTACAAAGCAAAACCCACAAATTTCAATAAACTAAAGCAATCCATTCCAGAAACAGTTGCGGCTATTCCTATCTCAACTCTCCAAGCAGTTATGAACATCTTTTTCGTAAGATGCCGCACATGCATCAACGAGAAGGGTGCATTTAAATTCCATTATTTTTAAAACTGATTAAGCTGTATTTGATAAAATTGAATGAGCTTTAACATGAATTAAAGAAAAATTAATTCCATTCACTGAAAAAAAGTTATTTGAGTTTCGTAATGTAGCAATATTCATCAGCCACCCTGTACAACAATTTCCTGCCAGTTATGCATATATATATTCCATGAGAGTATTTGTAATCGAACTTACAACTCTGGAAAGAGAAAATCGGTGATTATAATTTTGCACAAGAATGAAATCGATTGCACTCACAGAAAGCACATGCACATGTGCACACGTACACCATCATCTGTCTTTACTTTTGAATCATTTTATTGGTAGTAGTGACGGATGTTTCGGCATTTCCAGCTGTTTCCACTATTTTCATTTTCCTTCTTGTTTTATGCATTTTTTACCTAATGAGAGTTTTTAATATTGGATTTCTATAAGGTGAGTTTGTATATGAAATCGAAACCTTAATGTGTAATAAAATGTATCAGCTGTGATTGAAAATGTAAGAAGTACAGTCGGACCTCGACTAACCGGGATGGTCGGTTTATCGATTTTCCCGGTATATTGAGGTACCATTTCATATAGTTTTTTAGATGAAACTTTTACTTATTTATTTGTCTTTCTATGATTTATTAAATGAATATGCATTCAGATAACTGAGTAATATAAAAAAAGTTTAAATTACATAAGTATGTATGTATGACTGTGTATATTTATGAACAAAAAAATCATGTAATGTGGTTTGTTTCCTCTTTTTAGCCTTTATATTTTCTGTCCTGAGCTTTTCTTGGATACGGTAAATTTGAATTTTATCTTGTTCAGTAATGACGGATAATCTACTGCTTTCTAAAAAGCATCTTTTATAGCAACTTGCATGGATATTCGTGGAACAACTGAATCATCTTCTTCAGATTGCTGAGATCTTATTTCCGACTCAGGTCCATTGGAGTGATTTGCCATACTAATAATATCTTCTTTGGACAAAATATGGAATGGCGGAGCATCCATATCGCAATTGATCCAAGTTTCTACTTCATCAGGCGTCAAATTGTCCGTTATATGCATTACTGGTGTTAAATTATCGATAGTATCCATATCTGCAATATAAATCAGAAAAAATATACATTTTATTTGTGAAATGTGTATGTATGTATGTTCTTGTTTCATTTGGAGCAATTTGTGGACAAAGCACGTTATTCCAGACGTTTTTCAGAACTGATGAGGTAGCAGCGTCCCAGGAATTCTATATGGACCGCACTGCATTCTTAATGTTTGATTCTTAAAATCTTCTATATTGTTTGATGTTAATAGCTTTTGCATTTGAGTTCTACGATAGTGACTTTTGCAGTTCCATATTGCGCTCTGGTTCATCGGCTGAATCAAAGACGTGCAATTCGGTGGCAGAAATTTCACAAAAACATTTTGAGCATTAAATGATTGCACCTCAAGGATGAGCTGGACAGTTGTCCAATAGCAGAAGTATTTTAATATCATTATTTAGTACAATTTCCAGGAAATGTTGTCTTACCTCTGGATCGAAATTATTGTTGAATCATTCCAGAAATATTTTCTGTGTTACCCAAGCTTTTGTGTTAGCCTTGTAAATAACGGGTAGTACGTGTACATTTTTTAGAGCTCTTGGGCAAGCACTTCTTTAATGACAAATGGTTTACACTTGTGCGTACCAGAAGTATTAACGCAACGAAATACGGTTATTCTCTCCTTGGAATTTGTATGCTCATCGATAAAATATTCATCATGGTAGCCTAAGCTGCTCTCAGGGAAGCACTTCCAAAAAATACTTGTTTCAACTCCATTGTATATTTGGTCATTCGAAAGATTTTTCCTTGATATGAATTCCTCCAATTCATCGGCGAACATGCTGGCATCTTCATAATCGGCTGACGCCTTTTCCCCTCCAGCCATTAATTTGTCAATGCCATGTCGTTTCTTAAAATTCTGTAACCAACCATGGGAATACACAAATTCAGAAATAGCATTCAGTGCAGGATGGAACAACTTAGCTTTTTTTTGTAATCATTAAACTGGAAATCGGAGTTCCTTTAAACCGCTCTTGTCGAAACCATTCGTATGTGGCAAAATCCACTTTTTTTTCTTCAGAACTTTTTAATGTTTCTGATTTTGGAAACCAGTAACTGAATCACTTTCAGCACAAAATTTTAAAATTTTGTCTTTGTTTTTTATCAAGTCGTAAACTGCTTGTGTGCTAACTCCATATTTTTGGGACAGCATTTTCACAGAAATACTTTTGTTGGGTATATTCGTTGATCAAATCAAATCGTTTTTTTGCTTAGTTAATACTTCTCCCTGGCTTTTTACTGTTTTACAATATAAAGAAGCCATTAAAAAATCAAACACTTACAACCAGCACTGCTGGAATTTCAGACTCAAGTGAATGCCTAAACAAAGTAGCTTGTCTGTTTTGTTGGTTGTTCACAAAACAGGGGAATCCCTTATTTCTGGTACGCAGATTTGAATGATGGGCTTCTTAACAGCCACATGCAATGAAAGTAATAACAAGGTTGTTTCTGCTATCCCGGATAATAGAGGTAATCACCGTTAATAGAGAGGAGCATAAACAATATACCGTTCCATCATGCTTCGCCGATAATTGATGTTCTCGGTTGATCGAATGACGGATAATCGAGATCCGACTCTACTTAACAACAGGGTAACTTATAAAGTGTTTTTCACCAGAGACGCTACAAAAGTAAATCGATAACGGCCACCAACGAGTCGAAATTTTAAAAATTTACTACCGAAATTTGGAGTCGGTGGCCTCAACTTTAAGAGGCCTCAACAATCAGCGATGAGGCTCATTTGTGGCTGAATGGCTACGTCAATAAGCAAAATATGCGTAATTGGTCAGACAACAATCCACACGTAATCCATGAGTCATCATTGCATCCCGAAAAAACTACGGTTTGGTGCGGTTTATGGGCCGGCGGCGTCATTGGGCCGTACTTCTTCCGTGATGATCAAGACCGGCACATTACTGTGATTGCGAATCGCTAGCGTTCAATGATAACCGACTATTTCTGGCCCCAATTGGATAATATGGACTTGGAGGACATGTGTTTCCAACAGGACGGCGCCACAAGCCACACAGCGAATGCCACAATCAATTTATTGGAAACCCTAGTTTGGTGAACGTGTTATCTCACGAAATGGCCCAGTCGATTGGCCGCCTCGGTCGTGCGATTTGACGCCGTTCGATTATTTCCTGTCGGACTACGTCAAGTCTATGGTCTATGCCAACAAGCCAGCTACGATTGATGAACTTCGTACGAATATCGAACGTGAAATTGCAGCAGTATCGGCCGATTTATGCTTGAAAACCGTCGAAAATTGGGTTCAGCGTCTGGACTTCGGCAAGCGTGCACGTGGTGGCCATGCAAAAGAAATTGAGTTCCATACATAATGGCATCGAACGTACTTTCACAGGAATAAAGAATTTCATTGGTATCTAAAAGCGGTTTTGTTTTATTAAAAAAAACTTTTGTAGCGCTCTTATTGAATAACCCGTTATATATTTCATATTCTTTGCCGTGACTAAAATGTTCGCAATATCTGTGCAAACATTGTAACATGCAAAAAAAATTGCCTAGCAAAGCGTCCAAAATTAAAAACTTAGACGAATAATAAATTAACGTTGTTTGTTATGGAAAAACAACGATTAGCGTCGCTTGTTATGCACAGGATTTTACATACGAGAATTATTAACATATTGATCACTGAAACAATTGAAAATCACTGAAATAATTGAAATTAAAAATCATAAAAAAAGGAAGTAGTCCCACTTAGTCTGCAAGCTTTCTTCAACTAAAGTTTTTCTTCCAGTGTTTGTTTACTCTTTGTCGATATGTTTGAGCGCATGACATATACATATATCTGGATATTCCAACACATATACATGGATGACCGTCGGTGGTGCAATAGCTGGTGTTCGCGGCTCTAGTTTATGATAACGTAAGTTCGATCCCTGCCCTGACCACTTTACATTCGCTTAGTGATGGCAACACTATCGAGTACTTAGCCATGAAACAGCTCCTCACAATACCTTTCGGAACCGGTGAAAAACAGTAGGTCCCAACAGTGAGTGAATGCGCACAGTTTGCTGGTTGTGAGAAGCTATACCCAATCCCTTCATGGGATATATTGGGAAACGGTTTTTTTAAAGTGTCGGTTTTCGGATTTCTCGAATAGCCCGATTTGGACGAAACCGGGTTTCCGTTAAATCAAGGTGTAGAAACCGGTTAATAACCGGTTTCGGGTTTTATGATAAAATATTTAACTATGCCTTTTATAAACATCGTTTATTTTTGAGTCAGTCTTTTTGAATTTTGAGATCGATTACCGAGTACGTAGCCATGAAAAGCTTACCCCTCGGAACCGGTGGAAACCTGGAGGTCCCAACCAGAGTGAGTATGCCTATACCTTCATGGGATGTAATGGGAAACTAAATTGTTGGCAATGTAAAATTTGCAATTTGCAGCCTGTTTCTCTAACTCGATCGAAAGTTTTCGTTCGTGTTCTATACGAAAGAAAGTTGGTGTGGGTTTCACAATCTTGTCGTTTCAAGTCGAATGAAAACATAAAATTTTTCAGTACAAATTTTGGTTTCTCTATTTCGAATGTTAGCAAGCAAAACAAACATGAAACTAAATTTGAGGCGAATGTAAGTGAATGATTTCCGTTCGCTTAGCTATTCGTTCGAAATAGAGGAACAGTCTGTTATTTTTGCTTTAAAAAATACTAATATTGACACAGTACCTCATTCGACCAACTCAATTTTTAAGTATATTGTCGATTGTTTTGGCCTATATTCCGTGTTGTAGGGCCTCATTGGAAGCGGGATTGTTTGCGTTACACTTATAGTTCCAGGCGCTCCAGAGATAATAGTCTAATGGGTTCAAATCGCAGCTGCGAGGCCGCCAATGGACTCCAAGTTTCGGGTGATTATGCGTTTTTCGAACACATTGCGCAAAAGGTCGATTGTAACTTTGGCTGTGTCGCAAGTAGCGCAGTCCTGTTGAAATCATACTTCATCCATGTCATCTTCTTCAACTTTTTGGAACTGAACATGGCACGCTCGCCCTTGACGGTAACAGCGGCTTCTTGCTACTCTTCGAAGAAAAATGGGCCTATGATGCCGTCTTGCTAAAAACCGCACCAATCAGTCACTCCTTGTGGATGCATCGGCTTCTCCTCCACATCGAGCGGATTTTCCGAGCCCTAACTTCAACAATTTTGTTTCTTAACGTAGCCCGCGAGGTAAAAATGAGCGTCATCGGAAAAAATGGGTTTTCGGTAAAAATGTTCATCCCCATCAAAGTGATTTTCAGCCCATTTAGCGAAGCGAAAATTTTTACCGAGATTTTTATGAAAAATTCTGCGCACAGAAGTACGGGAAATGTACAATTCCTGCGAACGATGGCGAGTTGAATTTAGTGGCTGTTCGAGCCCACTTTCAGCTACAGCGGTAATATTTTCCAGTAGACAAGTTCTTTTGCGCTCAATAAGGACCCGGATTGAAAAGATCGCTTCAAAATTGTTCCACAAACAGGGTTGGTGGAACTATATTTCATTCGAACTTATTTCGTAGATTTCGTACAGTTTCAGTTGAAGGCTCAGAACTTTGGATGAAAGTTTTTGATATTCCTAATTTTCTCAAGCGAAAAGCGAACCATTTCCTAAATTTCTAATCTTTAACTAATAACACTGTGCGACGCCAAAAAAAATGATGAGGTTCTGTCAACGGATTCTGGTAGAAGGGTCTAAAAAAATATACGTGTATCGGCGTTTTGACAGATCTGATCAGAATTTTTTTTTAGGGCGGGTCAAAGTTTCCGCCCGTCGGAACTTTCCTGCAACATATCGGCATGCAATATTGTGTGTTCCTTACTTCTGAGGTACAAAGTATGTTCAGAAGTTTCATAGAAAAGATTCAGATAAACATTTTTGTGGAACAAATTAACCCTCTAACTGTCAAGTAAAACCATAATTTTAACTTTTTTTGAAAACTCGCAAAAAACCGCTCTAAAATGACGGGAGAGTGGTCAAAATGTTCTACAAAAATTAGACCATTCTACCAGAATCCGTTGACAGTATCCCATCATTTTGAAAAAAATCTAATTTTGTCTCACAGTGTAATCTGTTCAGAAATATCAAATTGTGCATCTGCTTCGAATTAACTCCGTGTTTGCAATTCCAAATTTTACCTGCCCCACCCTTTATTTATTTATTATCAGCCCTATCAAGGCTTTCGTCCGAAAACGAAATGAATTCATAAATGTCATTTCGTAACGTTTGGCGTTTGCTTTTTTGACTTTCGCGCCTTTTGGTGAAAACGAAAAAAAAACTGAATACATTCTTTTCGAACGAACATCTGGCAGCTCCATGAGAAAAGAATAGACAAAACAGAAACAAGGCAAACAAAATAAGGGAATAAGGGAAATAAGAAATTTGTTAGAAACTAATAGAAAAAAGTAACTTTAGACGAATATGAACATTTAAATTCCTTCAAGTGCTCTATTAAACATAGAAAGGAGAATGCAGGAGTTTCAATAGTAGAATTTATTGGGCACCAAAGGAGTCAGAATTTTGTTCAAAAATTGAATCGGCGAAGTTTAAGACATGTATCAACATATGTGGCAATATTGTGCAAAATCGTACGTGGCAACGCTGAAGTATGGCAACTTTTTGCGTTACGTCATTATTCTCTTTGCTCTGAGAGTGCTCCATCATTTGAAAAACTATTCAACTATTCGCTGCCGCTACATTAGTGTGTGTTTTTTTTCGCAGTCTGACAATCTGTGTTTCGCAGTCGGACAAATCTGTGTTCTATATAGGGGTGGGTCACTCTTACCATTTAGGGGTATGAAATATAGATGTTGGCCGATTCTGAGACTGAGATTCTGAGACCTATGTACACAAAATTGCATACAAATCGGTACAGCCGTTTCGGAGGAGTTTAACGCCAAACAATCTGTGTGATCGCAGTCGGACAAACTGTGTTTGGATGTATTCACTTTGTGGGTTAAGACCCTACCCGCGCCTGTAGATGTTAACACATCAACAATTTTTTATCAAAGAAAATTTTTTGCAAATTTATATTTTTGAAAGGACAAAACGAAAATTGATTTCACTGTCGAACGAAATTGGGATCTGTGACATGGCTGTATATCGGTTCTAATATTTGACTTCCCCAATTAGTCAAAATTATAGTTGAGTAAATATTCCTTTGGTCGTTTTGAACTTCCTTTTGGATTGTGAATACTGTTTCTTGTTTTATGCATTTCTACCTTTGTTATCATTAGTGCCGGAACTTTCCTCTAAATCGGAGTTGAAATAATTTCTGTGTCAAAAAAGAAAAAAAAACTTAAGTGCACTTGGGAAAATTTTGACTAAGTGCACTACGATAACCACTGGAGTCTCAATTATCTCCAGATCCAGTCTCAGTTTAATTTGACTTATGTATCAGGAAGTCATACACCAGATATTGTATACATATCTAATTAAATGTCAGAACTTGTCATGGAAAGTACCTCCTAAAGATGGTCACCCAAAAAAGTTGGAAATGCACCCAAGTCGTTTTTCCTTTTGATTTGTTGGCAGTCTTTTGTGTCTGTTTGATGGAATCGGTAACCAAAGTTATCTACGAAAAGGGATTTAGGTTTGTAATTCTGCGTTGCTACATCAGTTGTTGAAAAACTTGATACCGGTGACACCGGTTCTTCGATACTAATTTTTAAAAACCGACGTACGGTTAACCGGTTTCGGTTTTGAATATACTAATTCCAATATCTATGACAAGGGGTTATATGAGTTGGTATTAAAATCGCGCAATACCTTGAGCAGATTATTCAGCCAGAAAAAGTCTAAGGTGGCGCTAAAGTACAAAACTAATGTTGTATATGGGATAAAGGACAAAGGTGACGCGACAGACGTATGGCATAAGATATTCTTCGGCACTACAATGACGAAATTGAAGACTCGACTATCGTCCCACAACTCGGATTTAAGAGTTACTTACTTACTTACTTATCCGGTCTCGGACAACCCCGGGGGGTCAGGGACCTTACAAAACGAAGATAACATATTTCGCCAACCAGTTCGATCTTTTGCTTTATCTCTCCAGTTGGCAATACCAAGTGTACGCAGGGATTCGTCAACCTGATCCCTCCAGCGGAGTCTTGGTCTTCCTATTTTTCGTCTTCCTTCGAGTTCGGTTTCGAAAAGCCTTCGCGCTGGTTCATCTTCATCCATTCTACTGACATGGCCTAGCCAGCGCAATCGCGTTATCTTGATCCGCTTAACTATGTCAATGTCAGGATAAAGCTCATACAGCTCATGGTTCATGCGTCGCCGATACTCGCCGTTGTGCACTATAGGGCCATAAATTTTTCGGAGTATTTTTCCCTCGAAGACTCCTACAGATGTTTCGTCTGCTTGCGATAGGACCCAGGATTCTGCGCCATAAAGCAAGACAGGTTGAATGAGAGTCTGGTACAGCTGGACTTTTGTTACTCGAGAGAGGGCTTTATCTCTAAAGTGCTTGCTTAGCCCAAAATAACATCTATTCGCAAGCACAATTCTCCGTTTGATCTCAAGGCTGACGTTGTTGTTTTTGTTCACGGCAGATCCGAGGTATATAAATTCGTCCACTACCTCGAAGTTATAACGGTTATCAACGTTCACGCTTTGGTCTAATCGCGTGGAGGCCCTGTTCGTTGAAACCATTAATTTTGTCTTGTCCTCATTCACCGTCAGACCCACTTTTGCTGACTCCTTCTCAATTCTCGAAAAAACCGCAGTAACTTCTCTAATTGTGCGCCCAATGATATCTATATCATCAGCATACGCGAGCAGCATGTGACTTTTGCTGCTGATGGTTTTATTCATATTGACTGCAGCTTTTCTCATAATGATCTCCATTAAGATGTTAAAGAGATCGCACGATAGGGTGTCGCCTTGCCTGAGGCCTCGCTTAGTTTCGAAAGGTTCGGTAAGATCCTTACCAACTTTCACTGCGGATTTGGTGTTCGTCAAGGTCATCCTGCAAAGGCGTATGAGTTTTGCAGGAATACCAAGCTCAGACATTGCTTCATAGAGTTTCTCCCGTATCGGACTATCGAAGGCTGCTTTATAATCGATAAATAGATGATAGGTGTCGATTTGTTTTTCGTGTGTCTTCTCCAGGATTTGGCGTAGCGTGAAAATCTGGTCAGTTGTCGATTTTCCAGGCCTAAAGCCACACTGGTATGGTCCAATCAGGTCAGCGATAATTGGTTTTAGTCTTTCGCACATTATACTTGATAGAACCTTATATGCGATGGATAAAAGGCTTATTCCACGGTAGTTGGCACAAATACTCGGGTCACCTTTTTTAAATATGGGACATAGTACACTGAGACTCCAATCGCCGGGCATGCATTCATCTAACCAAATTTTGCTAATGAGCTGATGCATGCACCTTATCAGCTCATCGCCGCCAGCCTTAAACAGCTCCGCCGGTAATCCATCGGCTCCTGCGGCTTTGTTGTTCTTAAGCCGGGCAATAGCTGTTCTGACCTCGTCTTGGTTAGGAGGGGGGCAATCGACGTCGTCGTCCATATTGTGATCGATTGTCCCATCGTCATCGGATATCTCAGGTACTAGTAGCGCGGAGAAATGCTCTCTCCATATTCCCAACATGCTCTGCACATCTGCGACGAGATTTCCGTCTTTGTCTTTACAGAAGGGGGGCCCTGAACCATGTCCATTAGTTCCGTTTTTAACTTTTTGGTAGAATTTTCGGGCTTCGTTCTTCCTTCTGTATGTCTCAATTTTCTCACTCTCGCGTTTTCTCCACTGCCGTTTCTTACGCCTAAAGAGACGGTTTACCTCCTTTCTCTTCTCCCTATACCGCTCAGTTGCAGCTCGCGTTGCAATTGACTGAAGCATTACCATACGTGCAGCGTTCTTTTCGTCATTTGCTATGCGACACTCTTCATCGTACCACGGTTTGTTGCGAAGCGGTTTTTCGAAACCAAGTACGGTTGTTGCGGCAGTTTTTATAGAGTCGGAAATGGGTTTCCACTGCGCATCAGGATCGTCATCGGGAGGGGGTGGGTTCTGTGCCAAAAGTTGCGAGAGCTTCCTTGAGTAGGCTGTGGCTACCTCTGGTAATTGCAGCTTTCCGATGTCCAGCTTCCTCTGCGTCTGGTTTCGTACGATTTTCGCTCTACTTAATCTTGTGCGAACCTTTGCTGCTACCAGGTAGTGATCAGAATCGATGTTAGCTCCTCTGATCACTCGTACGTCCATTACACTGGATGAGTGCCTTCCATCAATTACCACGTGATCAATTTGGTTCCTAGTTCTTTGATCAGGGGATACCCAAGTAGCCTTGTGGATGTCTTTATGCTGGAATCTTGTGCCACTGATGACCATGTTTTTTGCCGCGGCAAAGTCAATCAGTCTCATACCGTTGTCGGAACTGTCAGCATGAAGACTGAAATTGCCAATAGTTGGATTAAACACATTCTCCCTTCCTACTTTGGCATTAAAATCTCCTAGTACAATCTTAATGTCATGGCCAGGGCAGCGGTCATACGTTTCCTCTAGGAGCTCATAGAATATGTCTTTGGCATCATCATCTTTCTCTTCTGTCGGGGCATGCACACAAATTAGGGAAATATAAAAATATTTCGCTTTTATGCGGATTGTGGCTATTCGTTCACTCACAGGATTGAACCTAGAGACTAGATGTCGCAGTCTTTTGCCAACTACAAATCCACAACCAAATTCATGTTTTTTTTCATGGCAACTGTAGTATATATCGCAGTTTCTTTTTCTTGTGCAGCCATGTCCTGTCCATCGCATTTCCTGGATAGCGGTAATGTCAGCCTTATAACTTTCGAGGACATCTGCCAGTTGGATACTTGCACCGGATCTATATAGAGTTCTTACATTCCAAGTGCATATCCGTAAATCGTGGTCCTTATAACGTTTGCGGGGGTCGTCAACAAATAGGGGTTGTTTATGTTTTCTGTTCCGTTTTTGTATTTTCACTGCCATTATGAACGGTGGCGGGAGGCAAACCCAGCCCACCGGGTTTTTGCATTTTACCTACTGCCAGGATATTTGATTGCAGCCGCCCATTATGGATCAGACGCTGACCAGGATGCGATATGTTGAACCTGGATTTTCTTCTTTTAGTTTCTATCCGCCGTTGGCCCGTATGTTTGGCTCATCCGCCTTCTAAGGACAAAAGAATATGCCCGATTGTTTGATGAGCTTCAGTGACATCAGTCACCTACTATACCTGATTTGATGCTCATTTGTTTCGCCTTCTCACTCTAGCTAGCTAACGGAGGTTTCCGAAAAGCCATTGCCCAGGACATACTGCGTGGAAGTAGTGAGCTGCTTGGACTGCCCAATGAAGGAATCATTTCTGGCCACTCCCAAGTGAATGGCAATCAGAAACTTTCCACCTCCACGGACAGTCCCATGGATTTAAGAGTTACGGAACAAAGAACCGCATTGGCAGCCTACTGTGCCACGATGGGTGTCATACCCCTAACTTTGACGACGTTGAAATTTTAGCGGAGGAGAACATACTTCCGATGATACACTCTGAAAATGCAGCACATAACTAACGTTTCCTCGGAGGAAAGACTCAATTACAAGAACGATATTGACCGATGCAATCAAATATATCGACACACAGTAAACAAAGACAGGAAGAAAAATTGTAATTGAAGAAAGCTGGCAGACCAAGTGGGACTACGTTCTTCTTCTTTTTTTTTTTTTTGATTTATAATACGTGTAATTATTGTCGATGTATTTAGTGATCAAAATGTTGTTAATGTTAAAAATTTTCATATATGGAACCAGGAGGATGATTAGCGATGCTAATCGAAATATTGAAAATATCTAATAGATCTTTAAAACAGTCACAACCACTGGTGTTTTCATTTTCTGACCTCAAACCGAACTAAATAAACAAAATTGTTAACGTTTGTATCTGGTACTTCCATTTTGCTTCTATAAATTACATTACTTTTCCTAAAATCACATTTTAAACTTAACATTAGCCAATTGTTTCTCTTCATTCCCTTTTCCGTAATTGATCCATCTGAATCTATGTCTTCCAATTACATGTTTATAACTAGACTATTCCAACAACGATTGCTGCATTATGGAACAATAGTTGTGGTAAACAGCCCGAAGACTGTAACTACTTTTTTTCAGGAATTTACTAATGAAGATATGAAAATGTTATTCAGGTGTTTTTCGCATATTTTCCTTTTGATTTTGCTACTTTAACAAATGTGAACACGGAATGTTCTCCAACAATGTTAGTACGATATTAGTTAACGATACAAGTTGCAATTAAAATGTACATGCTTACTAAAATGCTAAAGGTCTTTAATTTTAATACCGTACATTGTTTCAGGATTGAACCCAAAACGTGTTAAATTTCCCACGTGGGAATCGAGCGTATTTCAAGAGTTAAGCAAAGCGGGTTGTTGTGATTTTTGAGATAAAAAGAAATTAAAATGTAATAAATGATGTGCAGCAGCGTTGCATAGTTTTGAGGGGTACATTTTATGTTGTTGCTCTCAAAAGTCGAATATGTGCTAACGTAGTACATATTTATTAAAGATTTTTAACTAAAATTGAAAAATATAATACCAGAATGGTGATTACTGATTTCAAATCAAATCGAAACTATATTTTTCAAACTAAAATTTGGTTTACCTATTCAACTCTATGCTATTTGTGCATACTCAAAACCTGATATAAAAAATATTTGCCGATTACCGCCCATGCTGGGATAAGGTAAAGCTTGTCACAATCACTGAGCTGTGCGCTTTTCAGTTTTAACTTACTGATTGGGACCTACAGTTTTACACCGGTTCCGGTTGAGAAGCTATTTCACGGCTTATTACTCGAGAGTGTCGCCGCCACTTAGCGAGGTGGCCGTCATCGATATAAGTGTATGGTGACCAGATCAGGGATCGAGCTCACGATCTCTCCAACCAAAAATGTTATTTACTTCACTATATTACATTTTTACTATACGTTATTTACTCCACCTCATAATCATATTAAAAACTGCGCCTTATTAGGTCCATATCGTATAACCTTTTTCGAAACAATTAAACCTCAATGGCTCAGCACGTGCACTTTCTCATTGTTACAACTTCTTCTACAGAAGTCATTTGTTCTCACCTTTAGACAATTAGAAGTGCCCCGTTAAAACTGAAACAAGCATTGATACGTTGGCGTTGGCTAGAGACAGCAGGTTCATGGATCTCTACCTTTCCGTTATTTGTCAGTTGTTTCTAATGCGTACACAATTTATGTTCACAACTCGGAAATCATCGAATAGGAACGTTCCTGACGGATAAGATTGCAAGTCGTGAGTGACATTCCAACATGCAACCAATTTTTGAGGTGCCTGTAAATTAGGCTCTAGTCTCGCCAGATCATCTGACCTGAAGTTTCCTGGAATGATCATGTACGCTGGCCCCTATAAGAGGTGAATGTCGTGCTGCTGCCCTATCTTGTGGAGAGATCACAGAGACGTCAGGAATACGATTCACTGAAATAATACGATTATTCGTAGGGATGCAACTTTTTCGTTAATTGGTTTACACTGATATAATGAAAAGATTCATATTTCCGACGATTATAATTATAATAATTATAGGTATCGTTGCTGATATAAAACGTGTTTTATTAGATTTTTTGAATGTTCGTCATTGTGTTGTTCCACCAACTCAATTGGTGTTGCTGCAATTAATGTAATTGTTAAATATGTGGGGTTTATTTGGGCTGCATTAAATGGGGCCTCCACTACAAGACGATGTGTTACGTCACCGACATCTACAGGACAAACGAACTACTCGTCCAGGCCGATACAACGATGTCTTGTGTGTTCCGATCGTCCCACAAACGAAAAATTACATGTGATGTCAGGGGAGACCCGGTTGGAACGAAGTACCTTTCGCTATATATTGTGTACAAGTTAGTTCTTACACGCCTAAAACGGCCGTTGAAAAATACGGTAATTTAAATGGAACATTTTTTAAGAAATTTTTTTTTAATAGAGTGTATTAAAAAAAAGTATATTTTAGGTCATTTTTATGTATTATATTTTCCCGAAAAGGTAATTTTTTAAAGAAATGTATTAAAAAATGGTTTCCCATTACATCCCATGAAGGGACAGGGGAGAGCTTCTCACAATCACTGAGCTGTGCGCTTTCCAGTTTTTCACTCACTGATTGGGACCTACAGTTTTACACCGATTCCGAACGGTATTTTGAGAAGCTTTTTCATGGCTAAATACTCGATAGTGTTGCCGTCACTATGCGAGGTGACCGCTGCCGAATGTAATTTTAAGGTGGTCTGAGCAGGGATCGAACCCAGGATCTCATGTACAAGAGGCGCGCACACTACTATTGCACCACCGACGGCCACAAATGTATTCTTTTATTAACAGCTAATGTTTTTTTTTTTTAAGAAAATGTACTATTTTTAAGAAGAAGTACTTGTTATAAGAAAAAGTCATAAGAGTATGAATTTTTTTTACAAAGAAATACTTTTTTTTAACAACAGGTACTTTTTAAAGAAGTAATACTGTTTTTAGGAAAAGGTTATTTTTCTAAGAAAATGTACCTATTTTCAGAAAGGCTACTTATCTAAGAAAGAAAGGAAAAGGTATTATTTTATTTTGAGGAAAAGGTACTTTTAAGAAAACGAATATTTGTAAGAAACGGTAATTTTTAAGAGAATGTATTTTTTTAAATGAAGGGGAATTGTTTTTAAATTGGTTCCTTTTTTTAAGAATACATAAATTTTTAATTATCTTAAGAAAACTTATATGTTTCACGAAAAGGTACTCTTTAAAGGAAAGACAGTTTTTTAAGAAAGTGCAGTTTGTTGCAAGAAAATTTACTTTTGTTTAAGAAAAGACATTTATTTAAAAAAAAATATTTGTTTTAATAAAAATTTTACTTTTTGTATGATAATGTACTTTTTTAAGCAAAGGTACTTCTTTAAGATAAGGTATTTTTTAAGAAAATTTATTTTTTTTAAAAGAAAGTATTTTTTTTTTATACCCTCCACTGTAAGTGATAGAGGGTATATATCAGTTTGTCATTCTGATTGTAACATATAGAAATAAGGAGTTGCGACCCCATAAAGTAAATATATTCTTGATCCTTATAACAACCTGAGTCGATATAGCCATGTCCGTCTGTCCGTCTGTTGAAAACATTCTCACGAATTCAATCGGCGATAACGCGGTTTGGTTTTTGGCCAGAATGTTCCACGTATTCCTGAGCAGTTTGGTATTGAAAATCAGCGAAATTGGTCCATTGGAAAAAATTTAATGATTGGAAACGTAAAAAAACTCATTAAATTTTCACACTAATTTTTGTAGTTTTATACTAAACTACTCCTTTTGCCGTGTGGTGAATTTCCATGTTGAAAATCTTTGGTGTGCTTTATAATAGGTAAGTACTTTAGAATGTTTAGATGTACTTTCATGTGTTCATACATTTATATGAATTTTGTCACACTTGATAAGGTCGCTGTGGCTTGATGGGTAAAGGGTTGCGCGTTGGAGTCTGAGGGTTGTTGGTTCAACTCTCGTCCCAGCTTGTTTTTTTTTTAACAGTTCTTCAAAAAATGCTTTTTTATTTTTAAAAAATGCTTTTTTATGTTACTTGTGAACAAGTAACTTATTTTTATTTTTTTTAAAAAAGTAAATTTTCTTAAAAGAAAGTACATTTCTTAAGTACATTTCAAAGTACATTAAGTACATTAAGTAAATTTCAAAGTACATTTCTTAAGTACATTTCATTAAGTACATTTCTTTCTTAAGTACATTTCTTAAGTACATTTCTTCTTAAGTACATTTCTTAAGTACAGTTCTTCTTAAGTACATTTCTTCTTAAGTACTTAAGAAATGTACATTTGTGAACAAGTAACTTATTTTTATTTTTTTTAAAAAAGTACATTTTCTTAAAAAAGGTCCTTTTTAAAATTTTATATTTTGCTGGTTAACACTAAGGTGGAGGGTATCAAAGATTCGGCACAGCCGAATTTAACACTTTTACTTGTTTTTTGATAAATTGGTTTATTTCAGTACAGGCACATTTACTTGTCTCAGGGAAAGATATTTTGTTTCAGAAAAAAGTACAATTTAAAGAAAAGTTGGTGTTTAAAAAAAGGAAATTTGTTGTAAGAAAATGTAATTTTTTAAGAAAAGGTACTTATAAACAGATCGACTAAAAACTCCCGCAAAGGAAACCTATTAAAAAAACCTTTTTAAAAAAAATTAATTTTTTTAAGAAAACCTACTTTTTATAAGAAAATTTCCTTTTTTTAAGCAACGGTTCTTCTTTAAGTTAATGTAGTTTTTTAAGGAAAGGTACTTTGTTTAAGAATATGAATATGTTATCTTTTTTTGAGAAAATTTACTTTTTTAAGAAAAGGCACTTATTTAAGAAAATTTTCCATTTAACGTAGAATACGTTATACGGTAAGGTAGGGGTGTTGATCAGGAGCACAAAATTTTGAGAAAATGTTTGTCAACTTTCACCCACTTTTACTTAAATATTAAAGCATATTTTAGCTATTTTTATATGTTACTCAGTTTTGGTAATATGTTTTGTTTCGAATTACATTAAAAAAATTATATGTCTATATATAAAAGTTTTATGTAGTTAAGGAAATAAATATTTAAGAGCATGATATTTTAGACTTTTTTTGTACATGCCGCTGTTGTTGTTGGTTTGTAAATGCCGCTGTTGTTTTTGTTGTTGTTGTGAAATCAAATGATTTTGGCTTTGCTGTGCTTTGTTTATTTATCGAGCAGCGTGTAAATGGGTGTGTGTGTACATTTCGTTTTGTTGGAGCGGTCGGTTATTAGTTCGTTTGGAGGGGAACATAAAATGAAGGGAGGGGAGCGTGGACACTTGTGTGTGCTTGAAAGTTTACAGATCTTTGCTGTCGTTTGTTTACTTCTGCGAGCAGCGTTTAAATATGTGTGTATGTACATTAATACAAAGGATTGGCGATGTATACGCTCACTATATTAATATATCATATATAATATATCAAAAATTATACTTAATTCATATATTTTAATTGCAAAATGACTAACGTATTCTACGTCTGACCTATGCGCCCGTGTTATCTAACACAGGCTTGTTATTTTTTTTTAACCATCATTCACTTTGACTTTTCTATATTTACTTTTTATTGGGTACAAAACTACAATATATACTAAATATTGGTTACAGACTCCACCTAGAAAACATTCCATCAAACAACATATCTTCCCAACATATCTTAGTCTTGACATGAACCAAAGCAAAAGTACCCAATATAGTTGATAATACTGGGCTGTAGCATAATAGTGTTAAATGAAAGTTTTTAATTTTTTTTCATTTAGCTCCCATCCCGCAACGCGCGATAAGGAACTTCGTTCCCAAAATTAAAATAAAATAAAGCAATTTTGGCTGTTTTTCGGGGGAGAGTAAAGGATAAATTTTTTTTCAAAATTATCTAGAAGTGATTTTTAATATTTGCACTCGCCTTTGGATTTTTTTTTAATGTATGGAGTCTAATATACAGGAACAAATTAATTTAAACCATAGACCAAAAATGGATGCTATCGGCACTCCACTTTTAGAGCCTTTAAAGCAAAAAATTTATAACACAAATGACAATTACTATCACACTGTAGCGATTTTTTTCTGAAAACTTGACATTCAACGCCACGTGATGATTATCTGATATACTGAATATTTGCTATATTCTAAATGAATTTCCAAGCTCGAGGTCTTTGTTTCTTTGTTTGTTTATTTGTTTGTAATATTTCGCCATTTTCAGTAATATATGTAAGAGTAGCAAAACCTAACGCCAAAACAGTTCAACATTAAATATTTTAATGACTGTACTTTTCTGATTCTGTTAAGAAATGTCGAAAGAGTATATATTTTCAAAATTTTTTTCTGGACTTTAATTGAATGTAAAATAGATATTTCACATTTCGATGATGCAATGTGGAATGAGTTTGCACCCAAATATGCACCAATTGAATAATTTTAATCTTAATCTTATGCTTCTTAAATTAATAAAAAAAACAATTTCATGTTGAAATGGCAGGAACTATCCTTACAAAGAAATGGTTAACAAAATCTTTCCATATTACCTTCATTTTCTTCTCAGTAGATAAGTGACGTGTAATTTATGTTGGCACCTATTGTACTGTAAATAACATTGTTACGGAAAAGAATGCGAACAGTGTGAGGCTCTGTGTAAAAAGCTACAATGTTAGATGAAAAATTAGTTTAATTTAAAAATTCTTTAAATTGTTTTGCATTCCTTAAAGGGAAACGATTTGGACAACATGTGCTTTCTTTACTAAAAACCTGCACCATGGCAAGTGATGTCACAATATTTTATTAAATAAATTATTATTAATTGAAATTATATATTGGAAAAGTACAATATACCGAAATCAATAAAAACAATTTTTTTTATACTATTTTCGACTAATATTAATTTATGATTGTAAGCACAACACAGACAAATAATAATCTAGTTGATGTTAGATTTATGTATATTACACTGTGACACAAATTGCAGCTTATTCTCTGCAAATCAAGCACCACTATGACGGTTCGTTAGTGTATCCTCCCCTTTTTGTTATCTTATGATTTTTTGTTCGTCATAACTCGCGAACGGCTGTGCCGACTTAGCTGAAATTAATTTCGAAAAATTACCATATCATTTATCATACCATTCCTTTAATCTATTCTTATACTGTCTCTCTATATTAATAACAGTTTCGCAGATACAAATGAATTTATGAAGAAAAAAAATAATTTTTTGACTAAAAAATTAAAATTTTTTGTTTTTAAAAATCCAAACCGGAAAAATATCTCAAGGCTTATTACTTTCACAATTAAGTGAAGGTATCTCAGTTTGATAAGAATATTGATTTTTGGTTTTAATGATGACTTTAATTTTTCTTTAATATATTTATTCATATTAGACAATAACTTTTATGTGTAAAAAACAGTCTTACTGTAAAACTAGCGTCGAGTTCTTTTAGCTGGCTGTTGAACTTCAGCTTGATCATCCGAATTTGATTCACCACTACTTCCCAAAATGTTCTTATTCTTCCCTTTGTACAAAATTCCACGCTTATTTCACCCTTAACAGATGCGCCCATTCATAGGTACCTGACAGTTAAAATATAAATATAATTTATAGCTGTTCATTGAATGATTTTTGTCATTCAACAGGCGCCTACGAACGCGAACAGTAAATGTGATTTTCCTGCAGTTTTGTAAAAAAAAAAAAATAAAATTCGAAATTGCAAAACGTGGTTAGAATTTTCTCTCTATTTCTACATTAAAGATAAAAATTAAAGTGTGTGGACATTTTGTGAAACTTGGAAGAAACTGCACATCAGATAAGACGAAACGTGATACATTCAGTGCACGCAAAGAAAAAACTCGATCCTCCCAAACGAAATCTCAGATAACTGAATATCGTTTGGGACTGTAGTTGGGAGACACGAACTTCTGTTAAGCCAAACATGTCATTTCGTTTGGGAGAACCAAAAACGTTTGCAGCAAACGAGTTATGATAAACATAAGCTAAAAAAAACGTTTGCGAGGAACGAAAAACGGTTCCGACAACTGTTGTTTCGGTCACAGCAATCCAGTTGTAATTGATCCTAACTAAACAAAAAGTTTGCGAGAACTGAAAAACGTTTGCAGTAAACGAGTTATGAAAAATTAAAGCTTAAAAAAAGTTTGTGAGAAACGAAAAACGGTTCCACCAATTGTTCTTTCGGTTACAGCAACCTAGTTGTAGTTGTAGTTACTCTACTCAGTACAACATTACTTGTTCATTAAAACTTCTATTTATGGTTTCCATTAGCTCTTTTTTGTGTAAATTTCCAACTGTTGTGATTCTGGTTTTACCCACAAAGTTTGTTTGAAAAAAGTTGGAATTTTTGTCAATCTTTTCAGTGTCTACTAACACGTCTGTCTCGCCTTGCATTCAAATAACAACTAAAAGCGCAGCAAACTACATATTGACAAGGTAAAAGCATTTTATGTGGATGCGTGAGTATGTATGTCAAACGTGTGTAGATACAGTCGACAGAATGAGAGAAATTTACGTTCTTGGTAATCTGTGCTCTCATTAGAAAAATGTAATTTTGTACGCGTTTAACGCAAACGAGATCTCGTTTGCAACAAATTGATACACATTGATACACAGAACTACATGAAATTAATACAATTCAATCAAAGTATTGTTGTGGCAACCGAGCAATAAACGTTTTTTTTCTTTGCGTGTGCTGAATTCAAATCTGCGTACGAGCAATATTTTTTCCAGCCAGTGTATTGTGATGTGCAGTGGGCTCCAAAGACTGTTTGTGCAAGATGCTACGGGCTTCTTTTGAAATGGGCAAAAAGAGAGATGAATGAAATGTCATTTGGCGTTCCTATGATGTGGTCGAATCCGGGCGAGGATCAAGAATCAAACTGCTGCGCTTGCATGAACTCCAGATTCGAGATCTATGTCTCGTTTTGTTCATAAGTTATGTAGGTTTACGCGAAAGTAATAAGTATTGACACATTTTTCCGTTTTGGATTTTTAGTGACTTTTTAAAACAAAAAATTTAAATTTTTTAGGCAAATACTTATTTATTTCTTCATAAATTCATATGTATCTGCGAAACTCTTATTAATATAGAGAGACAGTGTAGGAATAGATTAAAGGAATTATAATTCTTAATTTGTCGAAATTTATTTCAGCTAAGTCGGCATAGCCGTTCCCGAGTTATGACAAACAAACGCCCATAAGATAACAAAAGAGGGAGGGAAGCGCGCCGGGCGTCCCCCGAAAACGGGTACCTCAGGAAAAAAATCCTTTTTGCAATCGTCATCATTGCACTCATCATGCTTGATTTGCAGAACCTACTGTTTCACTGTGTTATAGTTGACATTTTAATTTTAAATTTCCGTGAAAATATATTAGTTGCAACTTTACAAAATTAATTTTTAAAGCCTTAAACTTTTAGTCATATTTATTTTTCTTCGCCACTTTTAACGTAACAAATTAGCTGGAACTTTCATTTTTACATTCGTACATTCACTTTATACGTACAAGCTTTTGGACTCATATTTTAAAACAGTTAGGAGAAGGGAGTCGCGGAAACACGTTACCTTAACGATACCAATAATAGCAAAGAACTTGCGTACGGTCTTGCATTTTAGATGCAGTTTACTTATAGTTGTCCTTTAAAATAGTGATAGAATGCAAATTAAAATTACTTCTACTTTAGCAATAAGTAGCTAAAGTCATACAGGAAAGGAAGGTTACGAGCACACCAATTGAGGTTGTCGCGGCCTGATGTACAATAATTTTATGGAAATATCATCCAATGAAAATTAAATATTTTTATAACTACTCTCGTGCAACATTTTTAAGGCAGCAACAAATTCATAACTTACTAATCCTTCTGATTGCAGAACAACATATGACAAAATGCAAAGGATTGTACCTGTTAGATTGGAAAATAAAAAAATTTAGTTTCTGTATTGAAGGCTGTTTTGCTATTGCGCTTTCTTTATTCTTACATCTGCTTCAACATTAGATGAAATAATTGTTTTTGTTTGTCATAAACAGAGCGACGACAAAAACTATTGAATAGTATAGAGAAGTTATTGTACTCATTTTCCGCTCTCATGTAGAGAGTCTGAGTAAAAGAGCATAAACGAGTTTAATTCTCTTTATAGAATATTTCAATATAAATGCACCATTTCGACAATGTTATTACATAAAACAATACAAAAATCATAAATGTTTCAAAAGGCAGTAAAGTTTCATATGAAAATTATGAATGAACCAAGTTATGACAAAAATAGAGTAATACGTTGTTTAGTCGTATATTGTGTTGTTTAGTCGTATATTTTGTTCCATGAGTTCTCTATACTACTCAATACTATTTGGCCACGACTAGTTGCTTGTTTGTTCAATGCCGCTACATCAATACCTTCATACTTATTTTCAGGCAGACACTATTGTTGTACAACAACCACGTATGTGATGCTAACGCTGTATGTGGTTTGCATGTATTCAACTTGATAGATAGCCGTGCCTTATAGATGTTAACGCATCAAAAAATATTTAGAATTTCCATATTTTGGATAATATTTTCACATGGATTTATTAAAACTATAAATATATACGATACAAATATTTGAAAATCTCAACTATTTATCTTTTCAAAACCGTTCAAAAATTTAAAGTCAGTTTAAAACTGATTTAGTTAAAAATACTAAAGTGGGAGAATTGTTGAAAAACGGTTCTTCCGCTGACTTCAGACTCTGAGGGTGTATTCAAAATTCTGAAAATTGAAATTTGATCTACTCTACCAGGTCTACAGCTGACGCCAGGTCATTTCAAAGGTATAGTAAATTTTTTCTAATTTATAAAACCGTGTTATTTGAGCACTTTGCCCTGATTTGGTTCTATACTTTGGTCTTGTTAGACAGTATTAATGACAATACTACTGTAAAAATAAATATATTTTGAAACTCGACCCAATCAGAGCAAATCAAAAGACTTTAACTCAATAATTGTGACGAGATCTCCCTTAACACATAAAAGGATGCTCAGAATTCACGACTTAATATCTTTTGTAATTCAGGATATATAAGTTAAGGTCATCTTTAAAAACATGAGGAAAATATTAGTTTGTTCTAATTAAAATTATCCAAAAAAATAAATATAACTTCCGGTCTAATATTTAATAAAAACTCTAACTAAGATTTTTAGAATAATATTTTTCAAACAACAGTAACACATTATTCAACGTGTTGGCCGCATGCCGAATTCGGCTAGTTTAAAAATCATCCACTTTATATTTTTATGTTACAAAAATTTGAGACCACTGACAACATTGCCGACAACCGTGATTCGTTGCTGGTTAATATCGCTGCGAAAAAAATCCAATGAGTGTTCGAACTCACGGGCGATGTGTTAACACCTTTTTGTTACACGGTACCTGTTCGATTTCTATGAACACATTAGTAAATGTTACATTGGAAAATAAAAAACAGCGTGCAATCATATGATGACGTCACATTTAATTAATACTAATACTTAACATTTTTTTTTTGTGTCATTATTTTCTTACTTAATACTTTTTGTTTTATTCACACAAAAAACAAAGAGAATGCAAAGCAACACACACATGAACATACATTCATTAAGCGTGTTTTGGTTACACCGCTTGCTTCTATATTCGCTTGTTTTGTATGAAGCACTTAGTGAACTCTTAGCGAGAATTTAGCGACGCGATTCACTTTCGCTTAGTTAAAAAAAAATTGTTGACATCTTTCACCGTTTTTAACCATTTTTTATATTTTTAATAAAATTACTTCTCGCTATAAAGCCGGTTGCTTTGCAACTTAGCCAGCGATAATCGCTTGCTTGTAACCAAAACACGACTATTTTTATATTCGTACCAGTGATGATATTTGGTAATTTTCGAGGGAACCGTTTGTATTCTTCCGAAAGTACTTTTTTCGACGTAAGAGTACTTTTTGTAAAATAATTAAATAAATCTGTATTTACGCGGAAAGATTAACTGGCCTTTTGTTTGAACATATAAACAAATGTATATTTAAAAGCTTTAGTTAGCCTCAGGCACACACATTTTTCAGTCCTATTATACAAAAATAACAATAAATAAATCTTGCAATTTCGATCAGCTGAGCTTGTCAAGGTCCACCCTTGATAAATTCCTTCCTATTCCTACTGGTGCTACCGTATTTATTTTGCCCTGTGTTGTATTTAAAAACCTCGCCATAAAATTTGGTGAGTCGAATCCGAAAGTACTCTTATTGGTCCAAAAGGAGTTGGGAACTTTTTGAAATCGAAAGGAGGTAAAAACGTCCTTATCCACTTCAAATATCATCCCTGGTTCGAACATTCGCTACAAAAATTCACACAATATTCGTTGCTCTCTTGCTATCTGATTTTTATATACGTATAATACGTCATAATTCTCTTTGTCTGAGAGTGCTCCGCAGCCACATTTGATTTACCTTACCCATCACAATAATACAAAAAGGCGTTCAATCATATGATGACGTTTCATTTAAATAATATTAATACTTAATAACACTTAAAAATGTTTACAGACAAGTGATAATTATATTCTTGCTTAATACTTTTTATTTTATACCTACAAAAAACAAAGAGAATGCAAAGCAACACAGACACATGTACATACATACATTGTTATGTTCGTCCAAACGCTGCTCAAGTTCACACAATTTTCGTTGCTCTCTTGCTATATCATTTTTGTATACGTATAACCACGTCGTTATTCTCTTTGCTCTGAGAGTGATCCGCATCCACACACGACAACTATTCGCTGCCGATACATCAGTGTGTGTTTTGTTTTTTCGCAGTCGGACAAATCTGTGTTCTTTATAGGGGTGGGTCACCCTTATCATTTAGGGTATGGAAAATTGATTTTGGCCGATTCTGAGGCCGATCCGATATGCACACAAAATTTCTTAGAAATCGATCCATCCGTTTCGGAGGAGTTTAACGCCAAACAATCTGTGTGATCGCAATCGGACAATCTGTGTGATCGCAATCGGACAATCTGTGTGATCGCAGTCGGTCAAACTGTGTTTGGATGGATTCACTTTGTGAATTTAGTCCCTACCCGCGCCTATGTATGTTAACACATCGACAATTTAAGACCACCGACAACCGTGATTCATGGCTGGTCAATATAGCTGCGAAAAAATATATTTAGTAATAACAATTTCGCACGAACCAAGAGAATATCAGCCTGTGTCATGTGGAATGCTCATATTTAGTTTAATGGCAACTACGACCGGCAACAATTTGACTACACAAGAATTTCAAAGTCTGACTGTATCCTCGAAATTCACCAATTATTCCGAATGACATAAAAACCCCCCAAGTCCCGAAATATAGAATAAATGTTTCATGATACAAGTAGTATGCATTGGTTCAAACGTTGATTACCCATATTTGGTGACATGCAGAATTCTACCATGTATAAAGATTGTTGGTTAAAATCAGCTAAGATGTCAAACGCATAAAATGTTTGTCGGCCAGCTTGTTGTAGTATATATTGATTTCTGAAAATGCAACAACCGGATACTTGAATCAAATATGCAACAACGGGCATGCTTTAGTTTTCATTTACCATAGACAAATGTTTGTTTCATTCTTCACAATATCCAATATCCTCATACCGAAAATAACAAAAACATATTGAACGGTGCACTTGATGTTATCCTCACATATGTTCAGAAGATTAAGCTTTATGGTGTTTTCCATTTTCACAATAAAACTTAATTGTGTGTAGTGCTTTTGGTGTTCCGCACAAGTTTTGCAGTTTTCATGACGTTGACCAACAACAGTATGATGTTGATACATTCATTCACCAGATGCGCTGGAAATGATCTCATACCAATGAAAGCATTTCAATTGAGCAATTAATTTTTAACATTCATATGCATGCAGCGAGGTTTAAGTGGCTTTCAGAAATAGTACGAGTCGATATTTGAAAATGTAAACTTTAAAGAACTGCGTCATAATTAAGCATTATTGTTACTTCACCTTAGTACATTTCGACAAGAGAGTGTGAAAAAAATTAATTGCTTTTCAATGTAAATTGTTACCATACTTCAGTGACGATTTGCAGCAGATGCAAACTAATCCGCAGTCCTTAAAATTTGTGGAAAATCTGAAAATTAAATTATACGTCACGCGTTGAACGCAAAATAATCTGAAATATGATTGGAATATACTCTATACCATTTATATTACAATAAATACGGCTTTGGATGACATTGTGATCCGGTAAATTAAACAAGAAGAATACCGGAATAACTGATATTCAGTTTATTTGTAGTATGGTTCCCATTCGGTATTGAAAAAATACTCATTCAAATAAGGAAAACTAAATTCATAAATATTTTTGTAAAACACTAAATGCTAATTTTTACCAGGCACTTAGTTTTTTAAACTAGTTTCAGAAACAGAAAACCGATATTCTATGTAAACAAATATTGAAAATATCCCTGTCTATCAGAAACATTAAGATTTCTGATGTGTTTCTGGATAGTTTCTGAAAAGTTACTTTAACAAAATATATAGCGATTTCATTACTGTGAATTTGACAGTGAATTTTGGCAATGAATATACGACAACGAAAAAGAAAACATAAATAACCCCCATTTGTTGATGACCCCGCTAACGATATAAGGACCACGATTTACGGATATGCATTTGGAATGTACCAACACTACATAGATTTGCAAACCCCATGCGCAGATTTCCTCGAAAGTTATAAGGCTGACATTAGCGCTACAAAGGAAATGCAATGGACAGGATATGCATCCATCCCCATAAACCCACGAAATAAATATAAAGGCAACACGATTTTTGTTTTTTTTTCCAAATGTTGAGAGGAATTTTCAAGTTTTTATTTCATATTGTATTAGTCTTTTCAAAATTAAATACATTTCAGAAAAACTACTTTGCCTATGACTTCTTCAAGATGAATCAACAAAAATAAAGTAATTGTTAGTGCGAAATATTTATAAAGGCAAAAGGTTTTTTTAAATATTTGAAAAATCTTCTTAAGACGTATGATCTTTGTTATCGCTGATAACTTCTACTAAGCGTCTTGGCATTGAGTTTATCAGAGTATGAATATGCTCAGGATCAGTTATCTTCCACCTTTACCATGGTTATAAACTTGGGTAGGAACAATAGGCCAGAGGTTCTCGATCGTATTAGGATCAGGACTCAGTACAAGCCAGTCGAGTGTTGGTATTATGTATGGACTCCAGAAATATTTTACTATTCTTAGACCGATGTACTGCTGCGTTATCCTGCTAGAAGGTAAATTCTGGGCCACAAATTTCCACTCAAGATTTAACTAAGACGACATCCAGCAGTGGAATATAATAAACGAAATCGATTTGTCTGGAAATGAAATGTTTTGGAGCGGTTCCTCTATAACTAATACCTGCCCAAGCCATAAGGGTGCCACCGCCAAAATTTCGCCGCTGACGTATAATTTTGGAAAAATCTTTGGACCGCCAATATTTGTCCGAGTCATCAGGTCCATCCAAATTTAATTTTTTTTATCGGAAAATATCACTCCTCAGCCAAAGCTCGGTATTTTTCAGCGAATTTAAGTTTTGCATACTTTTCCCATATGACAGTTTCTAGTCGCGTTTCACTATTTGTTGAAAACGATGCAACCCTAAGCCCAAGCTCAATTCAGCAAAAATTTCCTTATCGCTGAAGTTTTCTTTAACAGCAACCCTTTTTAATCTCCTTCTTGGCACTGAGACTGATCAGCGGTGTCCTTCCTGGTAGTTTTGTGTTTCCATCACCATATTTTATAAAATAGTCAATGACACAGCTAGATCTTTTTAATCGCATCGAAATTTCCCGATTGTACAGCCCCCAATCGTGATATTATTAATTTTTCCCTTTTCTTCTTTACTTCGTTATTTTCCACCAGGCATTGTATATAAATTGAGTTTTTTTTTAAATTTAAATAAACGTAAATTTTAAAACAATAAAATAACAAATAAAGAAAACACATTCCTGTTTGAATTCCTATTTACTACTGTTCGAATAAGAGTTCTTTTCCATGTTGCCTTTATAAATATTTCGCACCAGAAATAGAAAAAACAACGTCATTTTTCATGTAACTTGTAAGAGAAATCGAATGATTACCTTTTCCGACATAATATACCTAATGACTCATTTATCCATAAAAATTCTACACCAACAACGCAGTGTATTCTCTTTAGGCGTAAAAAACGGCAGTGGAGAAAGCGCGAGAGTGAGAAAATTGAGACATTCAGCAGGAAGAACAAAGCCCGAAATTCTACCAAATGGTCAAAAACAGAACTAATGGGCATGGTTCAGGGCCTCCCTTCTGTAAAGACAAGGACGGAAATCTAGTCGCAGATGTGCAAAGCATATTGGGAATACGGAGAGATCATTTCTGCGCGCTACTGGTACCTGAGATATCCAATGACGATGAGACAATCGATCACATTATGGACGACGACGTTGATTGTACCCCTCCTAACCAAGACGAGATAAGAACAGCTATTGCCCGGCTTAAGAACAACAAAGCCCCAGGAGTAGATAAATTACCGGCGGAGCTGTTTAAGTTTGGCGGCGATGCTAGCTAACTAAGGTGCATGCATAAGCTCATAAGCAAAATTTGGTTAGATGAATGCATGCCCGGCGATTGGAGTCTCAGTGTGTTGTGTCCCATATTTAAAAAGGTGACCCGAGTCTCAGCCCCACTACCGTGAAATAAGCTTTTTATCCATAGTATATAAAGCTATATCAAATATAAGCTGCGAAAGACTAACACCAATTATCGCTGACCTGATTGCACCATACGAGTCTGGCTTCAGGCCTGGATAAAATAATTGCCAGCTGACCAAATTTTTACGCTACAGCAAATCCTGGAGAAGACCCACGAAAAACAAATCGACACCTATCACCTATTTGTCAATTATAAAGCGGCCTACGATAGCTCGATACGGGCTTGCACCGATACTTGCACTGGATTTATATAGAGTTCTTATATTCCAAGTGCATATCCGTAAATCGTCATCTTTATAACGTTTGCGGGGGTCGTCAACAAACATGGGTTGTTTATGTTTTCTTTTTCGTTTCTAAATATTCACTGCCATTATGAAAGGTGGCGTGAGGCAAACCCAGTCCAGCGTGTTTTTGCATTTTACCTACTGCCACGATATTTGATTGCAGCCGCCCATTATGGATCAGACGCTGACCAGAATGCAATATGTCGAATCTGGATTTTCTTCTTTTGGTTTCTATCCGCCGTTGGCCCGTATGTTTGGCTTATCCGTCTTCTAAGGAAAAAAGAATATGCCCGATTGTTTGTTGAGCTTCAGTGACATCAGTCACCGACTAAACTTGATTTTTTGCTCATTTGTTTCGCCCTCTCACTCTAACTAGCTAACGGAGGTTTCCGAAAACCCATTGCCCAGGACATACTTCGTGGAAGTAGTAAGCTGCTTGGACTGCCCAATGAAGTCGGCTTGCTCTGCGCCAACTACCGTGGAATAAGCCTTTTATCCATAGAATATAAGGTGGTATCAAGTACAATGTGCCCATTTGGCTTTAGGCCTGGAAAATCGACATCTGACCAGATTTGCATGCTACGCCAAAGAGAAGTTACTGCAGTCTTTTCGAGAATTGAGAAGGTGACAGCAAACGTGTATCTCATGGTAAATGAGGAAAAGGCAAAATTAAAGGTTTCAACGAGTAGAGCCTCCATGCGGTTAGACCAAAGTAAACAAAAAAAAAAAAACAACGTTAACCCAGAGACCACGTGGAGAATTGTGAGAATAGATCTTATATTGGGCTAAGCAAGCACTTTAGAGATTAAGCCCTCTCTCGAGTAACAAAAGTCCAGCTATTTCAGACTCTCATACAACCTGTCTTGCTTTATGGCACAGAATCCTGCGTCTTATCGCAGGCAGACGAAACGTCTGTAGGCGTCTTCGAGGGAAAAGTACTCCGAAAAATGTATGGCCTTATAGTGAACAATGGCGAGTATGGACCATGAGATGTATGTTATATGTCCCGACATTGACGTAGTCAAACGGGTCAAAATAACGCGATTGCGTTGGCTAGGCCATGTTAAAGAACATGCCAAAATACCCCATTTACCAAACGATGGAAGGAGTAAAAACACCATATCGCCTCTGCAGCATCAACTTCAATGATAATATAAACACTTTAGGTTTCGTTGCGGTAACATAATCCTAAGTCATTCCTATAATAGACGACACAAATTGTTCAAGGCATCTAAATATCCGAATTAGAATAAACTCTTTACATAGGCACACTCTGAATCACAAAACTCTGCGGGAGTTATGGAGACGATCATGGTCGACGTATTCAATGAGTCATCTCCAGTCAGTAGAAAGAAGAAACAATATCCATCATGGTGGAGCAAACAAATAAATGAGCTGAGGAAAAAGGCAAGAAGTGATTTTAATGAGTTTTACATCAGCAAGGACTGCAAGTCCTTCGAGAACGCACATCGAGAGAAAAAGAAGACCATGAGAAAGACCAAGAGCACATTATGGAAATCCTATTGCGAGCCGATAGTCAGTTTTAAGGTATCCTGGAGATTGACCATGTTTCTATCCAAGGATCATTCAAATCTATCCGTCATACGGAAGCTGCATGGATCATGGTCTGAGTCTCTAGAGCAAACCCCTGTTATTTATGTTCCAATCAAAGTTATTCCTTTATTAACATACGAAAACTTAATTTTGGTCTTAATTATTTGAACAACTAAATCCATATGATAAATAATATTTAAAACTAGAGATTATTGTTTTACATTTTACGTTGTACATTAGAATATTGTCGCCACAAAAAACCTTCTTCCAATGAATTTCTCCAAAATCAAAGATAACACTGTGCAACACCAATTTTGGGGGTGGACGATTCCTGCGCCAAATGATCACACTAGGTGAGCATAGTCAAATCCCAAAAATTTAGACTTCACATTTTTAGCTGCACAAGTTTGAAATCTTTTATCCGATACTGTCCGAGATAAATTTATTGTTTTTTTGCCTTTTTAATGTATAAAGTTAAATTACAGCTTTTTGATATGTTAAGATCAATAAGCACGTGTAGGGCAATCTATCAAAGTGAACACATACACAGTAATACTACAATACTCTCTGCCTGAAAATAAGTATGATGGTATTGATATAGTGGCAGCGAACAAGCAAGCAGGTTTTCGTCGCCAAAGAGTATTGAATTGTATAGTACAGAATAGAAACATTGATGCCTTTTGAAATGTTTATGCTTTTTGTATTGTTTTATGTAACTACATTGTCGAAATGATGCATTTAAATTGAAATATTCTATAAAAGAGAATAAGACTCGTTTATGCTCTTTTGCTTTTTATCCTTTTTTATAAGTTCTCTATACTATTCAATACTTCTTGTCGTCGCTCTGTTTATGGCAAAAAAAAATAATTTAAGTGAGCTAAATACTGATTTATTTATTTTAACAATATTACATCTAATGTTGATGTAATGATGTAAGAAAAAAGAAAGTGCAATAGCAAAAGAGCCTTCAACACAAAAACTATTCTTTTTTTATTTTCCAATGTAACATTCTACAATGTAGTAACGTTTTATACGCAAAAGTATATAAGTGATGATGCACTTTGAAAAGCATGTAAAACATCAGCAACTGCTTGTGTTTACTTGGTTTGTATTTAACTAAGCTGGAGAAGTTACTCGAACGGGTATCCACGAAAAATCCATCTTAGCAAATAATTTCGGTTAAATCGTTATTCGCGAGAAGGCGAACGAGTTTATTCTGCAGAAAGTATAGTTTACTGAAAAAAAAAACTTGAAATGCAAGTTTCTATAAATAAACGGATTACGATTAAGAACAACATTATGTGCTCCTTAAATGTTTCTTTATTTAAAACAATATGCTATTATTATTTTAAATTTCTACTTTACACCACTCATACTATGATGCTGTGTGCCACAAAACCATCTGCTTTAAAACTATTATAATTAAAATGCCATGGAAATTTCAGAGAACAAAGAGCGAACAAATACAATGAAGAAATTAAACAAATACACTCACGTCAGTTGGGTGAAAATACCCAGATATACCTTCACCCTTAGTAATTATATGCCAGGTTGATATACAAAACCGTTTCGAATTGGAAACGGATAGCCCCTGCGTACATTTTGCCCGAAACTGAAATTGAATACATAACGAATCCTTTTGCGTATGAAATTTCTCTCGAAAACGTGAATCGTTGTTTCTACATTGCCAGTATTAATTTCCAGTTCGTTGTCAGCTATATTTATTTATTTTTAGTTTTTTTTTCAAAGTAGTTTTATTTAGGCAAAAATTTATAGATTAATAGATAAACTAACAAAAATCAGGGATAAATTAAAACCAAAACGTAACTAACATTATCCCAGTCATTAAAATCTATTCACATAGTGGCAAAATGCAACACTGTATCATTCTAGAATAACCTTAACCTCGAGGCACTGTATGCATGCGAACAAGCAAGAGGAAAAGAAGATTCAGAAGGACAAGAAAGGACAGAAAACTGTTCTTGAGTTAGATGATAATTAAGCTTTTTAGTATGAATTGATACTTTCGAGTTTCCGATCCATATTAATTCGCATATGTAATAATTTCTCATACGAGTTTGTACACGCTGAAAAATAACGGCCTCTCTAACATATTTTCATAAACATATTCTGCAGGAACCATGTATATGTTTGGAACATACTTCAAACATTCATATGTTTCTAAGTCCCAATCTTACTTGTATGTAAATGCAAACAGTATCATGTTTACTGACAAAGATGTATGCTTTTAAGCCGAAACATATGCGTTCTTAATCCCAAACATCCATATACTCACGTGGAAGCATTCTAGTGTTTACCCCAAACCTACATATTCTTACGTGGAAACATATACGAATTTCCTCCCAATAATAATAATATTTAGAAACGAATTATTCTTCGATTTCAGTGTACATGTATTATTTATTATAATTAATTTTAACAATATAAATCCACATTTATAAATAATTAATACAAAAAATTAATAGATTCGAAACGGCGCTTTTTACATTTATTTGCATTGAATGCATTATTCTTTTTTTTTCATGAAATGGGAATCTGCTGCTCTTTTGCTTCTCCTTCCTTTCCTCACGTTTTTGTTTTCAGAAGGTTTCAGCTATTCGTTGGTTATCACTATACGTTGGTACACAAACAAGGTATTTATATACAAGCTAAGTTCAATTTCCGAATTACCTGTGTTATTTTATTACAAAGTTCAATTACCTAATTACCTGTGTTTTTTTATTACAATTATTTCACAAATGGCGTTTTCTCAGTAAAGGATCGGCCAGACAAAGGGCGCAATACATCATGCAAAATAAGGGGCAGTTCATCTGCAATTTAAACGCTCATTCTGGAATATTTATGACTCACTGACTGAGAGAATAATGAAAAATGCATATACACACTTACAAGATGGACTTTCTTTTTGTCCCTCTTTTATTATCTTACTCTCGAGAGAGCGTAGACAGTGCAGCAAACACAGCTGTATTTGTATCACAAACATAAATATATGTGGGTCGCAAACACATATATTATAACATAATAATTATTGTGTCTCGAATATGTAATTTTGAATAGCACACACAATATTATATTTGCGACAAGCTCCAAACACACTTTATATTTGCATCTAAACAACAAAAAAAGTCAGATTTTCAGCGTCTGTGTATGTGACCCTGCGTAAAACAAGATTTTGAGTAAAACGCAATTAAAGTTCCTTGCCCCTCTCTGTTGCATTTTCATAGTTAACTGTTTTATATAATCGCATTTTTGTTTTACTTTCCGATGTTTTTGAGACCTCCGAGCGGTTGCATTTGAAAATCGAAGGTTTTTTACATACAAATCCAAAAAAGTGAAGTAGGGTCACATATACGATTGGTGATATACCCGTGCACCACCGGTGCACCCCCACCAGTTCCAACAGCGTAGTTTTTGAACTTGTGCGTTTCATACATTAATAGAGGGTGTCTCAGTAATAATGCACTTTTTAATTTTAAACTACAAACACGTATTTTTGCGATAGTCCCGATTTTTTTTTTGGATTGTAAAGAAGAGGGGTTCCTATTAAGTATATAATAAAACATCCGTCAAACGGCTCCCAGGACTCTGGTTTGAGGTAATTAATCTTTTTATGAAATTTTCCACAACTTTTTCACAAAAATGTGGCTGTATCTCACCGATGACTCGTTGGATCTCGGATTTGAGGTCAGGAATTGTTGGTGGTATATTCGCATAAACCCGAAATTTCGCGAAACCGCAAAGAAAGAAATCGCACGGTGTTAAATCGCATGATCTTGGTGGCCAGTTGAGATCAGAATTTCTTGTTTGTTCTAAATTGTTCTGAAAATCTTTGCTGCAATAAATCGATTCATGCCGTCCAGTTGAGCCACAATAACGCCGTTATCACACTCCTGTAACGAATGCCGTTCACTGTGACTGCAATTTCGGCCTCCACTTAAAAAAAGTAAGACCCAATCACGCCGCCTGACCAACATCCGCCACAGACAGTTGCTCGTTGTGGGTGCTTTTGTTTCTCATGGATTGCATGAGGATTTTCTGAGCCCCAAATTCGACAATTTTTTGTATTCACGAAGAAGGAAGTGAGCTCTATCGGAGAGATGCCTTATTTCAAAAAATGGCATTGACTTCACTTTGCTCCATTACCCAGTGAACGAATGGCCGGCGTTTTCCATTGTCTGCTGGTTTGATCTCCTGAATAAACTGCGTTCTGGACACATAAATGTGGAGATCTTCTGCCAAAATTCGCAGCGTAGTGCTTCGTCAAATTTGAAGTGGTTGAGAACGAAGCCGAATTGATATTTTCGGGTTTTCAGCGACACTCTCATTTACTGCAGCAATGTTTTCAAGAGACCGGCCGGTACGTTGACGCACAGGGTCTTACTGTCCATACCCCACCCTCTTTCTTCAAATGTGTTGATCTCTCTTCGATTGGTTGACACATTGAGTGCACTTTCTCCACTGAAAATTCGAGCGGTCTCAGCATAAATTTCCAAATTTTTTTAATAAGTTTTCGCTCCATTTAAGTAAAACGCTCCATTTTTAATTACCGTTTTAAACACATGTGACAGCTGCCAAATTTCAGAGTTGCCACTTGCAAAAAAAAATACACCAAATTATAAAGGTGCAACCTTACTGAGACACCCTTACATAAAGTAACGAAAATCGGTAATACATTATAACTTATAATGTCTGCCGCCTAATGTCAAGAGTTTGGGGATAAGTGGGACACCCCTTGCCCAAAATACGAGTTTGGTATCGTCACGAGATGTTTTCAGTGTGAAATTTGCTTCTACAAACTCTCATTTCGCTTTTTTGTATTCACTCAACTGATAATTACGGACGGGTTTGAAATGGATCCCACAAATGACATTTTCATTGAGTAGCATTTTAAAATTTTTACGGACTCGGAATGGGTTTGTAACGGATCCGTCCAATCGCAATTTCATTGAATCGCCGTTTTATCATTTTGCTCCCAACGAGTTCGAAAACTCAATTTACCCCTTTTTATACCCTCCACTGTAAGTGATAGAGGGTATATATCAGTTTGTTTTATATTGTTACCGCCTCGAAACGCGGCCGAAACATTCCGGTTTTGTGCACATTTGAATTTATGTTAGCAATTTCGTAAAAATATTGGCAACATTTTGTTTTGTTGTGCGTAATGTACTGAAAGAAAAGGCTTCATCAAATTTATGAATGAATTCACCATGACTTCCTTCATCAATTTGATGAAACATTTTCTAATTTTCCAAAATATTTCATTGAATTGATGAAGATCATTTCATCAAGCTTTCATCTATAGTTCATCAATAGTTTATGTTGATTCAACGAAAATGTTTTATCAAGTAATGTAAATTTTGACGTAGAATACGTCTTACCTTACGGTATGAGGAGTCATGTCAGGTTTTTATTGTTGTAATCTTTATTTCATTGAATTTGAGGAAACGGCTAGATGAACTTTTTTAAATTTTTTTTTGTAGGTAAATGAAGATGTTATCTTTCGTTTGATATACATTTCATATTGGTTGATCTCTTCCTAATATTTAAATTTCTCAAATGAAAATTGTTTAAACACATACACTCAAACATATGTGTGGTGTTTGGTTGAGTGTTTTTGGTTGCTCAACATTGCTTAGGAACATGTATCTAGTAAAAAGTGAAACAAACAGTAAGCTAACGTAATGAAGCTTTTTTGCGAAAGCTTCAATAAAGCTGTTGTAACATTAATTTTGAATTGTAAAGCGTAAAGCTTTCACACAACGCTCGAATGCTAATGCGAAGACTCGATAAGGTAAACCTTTTTTAATATTAGGGCGGCCCTCTCAACATTCGCAGAACTTATTTCAATAAAATATTAATTAAAATACATAAATTAAATTAAGTTTAAAAAAATTGAACATAATATTTTTTTTTAAACGGACTTGAATCAAATGCCGTTGGTAAATATAAAAATTAATCCATTTGATTTAAATTTGTCATCATTTTGATGTAAATTGTTTATTAATGTGTAGCCAAACTCTTTGGTTTATTTTAAAAAGGTGACAAGAACAGGGTGTAAGAGAACACAGAAAATGCTCATAGCGTGGAAATTATTTTCTGCCCATTGCACGATTTTCTATTATGTATTTATTTTCCATTTTCTCCTAGCCTTTTTCTTTTTCTCTTTATTTTTTTAATACTACGTCCATATTTTGAATAGATCCCACTAATTATATCCAAATCCCAATGATGATGATTGATCTAAAAAGGTCATCAATTCAACGAAGCTGAAAATAGTGATGACACGCACAATATTCAAACTGATGAAACTTTTTATTAATTTCAAGAAATTTTTTATTAATTAAATGAAGACCAATTGATGAACATTTGTCATGGATTTAATGTAAAGATTTTCTTTCAGTGTGGTTTAAAGAGAAAAGTCGTTAATGTTGATCCATCAACAAAGAGGATAATAATAGTGGTATGAAAATAAAAAGTTTCTGATATTTCATTTTAATTCTGTAGTATTGTAGAGTATTTTGCTATGAGTTCAATTATTAGTTAAAATATTCACCACACCAAAGGATATCACTTAATTCTATGAGAGTGAGGTTATACAACACAATATTGTTAACTGTCTTTGTTTTTGTCTCGCTTTCGTAATTGCATTACATTGCAAAGATATGACGACAATACAAATGCCAACTTATGTTCACTAAGTGAAAACGAAAGCATCACGATTTCTTTTAATTCTGAATGGTTCTTTTCTACGTATCTCCCAGACAATACATATTCATAATTATGACAACAACAACAAGGAAAAATCATGTGCAATTTCTGAAGAAATTTTTTGCTGTCGCAATAATTTATTATTTTATGTTAAAACTGAATATTCATTCCCCTTAGTTGAAATTCATGTTATGAAGGAGCCTCAAATTTATATCGGTAAAAATGTAGAGTATCTTAAAGTCAAATATAGGCACATTTTTAGTTATATATTAAATGCAACATATAACTAAAAATTTCCTTATATTTGACTTTAAGATACTTTACATTTTTACCGATATAAATTTGAGGCTCCTTCATAACATGAACATCAAAGAAGCAAAAATTAAACTGTGGAAGTTTTTGAACAACTTTTTGGAAAACATATGCGGACTCAACGGATTTACACAACTTCGTGTCCTTCGAATCGAACTGCTATAATTATGTTTTCACATAAATTTTTTACGGGTAGGTACTGGTAGAGAAATCTAACAAAGTGGACACATGCAAATAACACACAGCGTTAGCGTCACATACGTGGTTATTGTACAACAATAGTCCCTGCCTCAAAATAAGTATGATGGTATTGATGCAGCGGCTGCGAACAAACAAGCAGGTCGTCTTCGCCAAATAGTATTGAATAGTATAGAGAACTCATGGAACGTATTGTATGGCTTAAAAGCACTGGCGACATCTGGCGAATGATTCAAAGCATAAAGGGTTTTTCAATAAGAGCGCTACAAAAGTTTTTTTAAATAAAACAAAACCGGTTTTAGATACCAATGAAATTCTTTATTCCTGTGAAAGTACGTTCGATGCCATTATGTTTGGAACTCGATTTCTTTTGCATGGCCACCACGGGCACGCTTGCAGAAGTCCAGACGCTGAACCCAATTTTCGACGGTTTTCAAGCATGCAATGATGACTCATGGATTACGTGTGGATTTCTGTCTGACCAATAACGCATATTTTGCTTATTGACGAAGCCATCCAGCCAGAAATGACCCTCATCGCTGAAGATGATTTTCCGATGAAAATCCGAATCATTTTCAAGTTGTTGCTCAGCCCAATTCACGAACATACAACGCTTATGGTGGTCAAGCGGCATCAGTTCTTGCGTCAATTTGATCTTGTAAGGATGTGGGCCAAGATATTTTCGCAAAATTCGCCACAACGACGTCACAGAGATGCCCAACGCTTGAGAACGACGTGTGAGAGACACATTTGGGCTTTCTTGAACTGAAGCCTCAGCGGCAGCAATATCCCTTACACTACGGGCACTTCTTTGTCTCACTGGCACGGGAACATTTTCTACTGTGCCTGTGGATTCCAATTTGTCCACTAGACGCTCAATTGTTGATCTGGTAGGACGATTATGACGACCATAAATTGGACGTAGCGCTCTTAAAGTTGAGGCCACTGACTCCAAATTTCGGTAGTAAATTTAAATAATTTCGACTCGTTGTTGGCTCGTATATCTTTCCATGATGAAATGGCAAAAGAGCGGGAAAAAATATGGCGTCGTTTGCTGTCCCTATCGATTTACTTTTGTTGCGTCTCTGTTGAAAAACCCGTTATTACTCTCTTTTTGTCGTAACTTGGTCCATTCATAATTTTTATGTGTAACATTGACGCCTTTTGAAATATTTATGCTTTTTGTATTGTTTTATGTCGAAACGGTGCATTTGTATTGAAATATTCTATAAAGAGAATAAGACTCGTTTATGCTCCTTTACTCAGACTCTCGACATAGGAGCGGAAAAACGGTGCAATAAGTTCTCTATACTACTCAATGCTTTTTGTCGTCGCTCTGTTTATGACAAAATAAAATCAATTATTTCAGTGAGCTAAATATTGCTTTATTCATTTTAACAATGTTACGTCTAATGTTACTGCAGATGTAAGAAAAAAGAAAGTGCAAAAGCAAAAGAGCCTTCAGCACAAAAATTATTCGTTTTTTATTTTCCAATGTAACATTTACTAATGTGTTCATAGAAATCGAACAGGTGCCGTGTAACGAAAAGGTGTTAACAAAACGCCCGTGAGTTCGAACAATCATTGATTTTTATTTAATTTCCTACTCAGAGGCTGCGATTTGGAGCTCATTTTCTGGGACAAGTTTATATAGTATATGTCACCATTATTCGAGAACGCCTCGTCCGATTTGGTTTAAACAAATTTAGAAAATTAACAACTACAATACTTTAATCTATACCTATACTATTTCCCAAGATAAGCAACAGTTTCGTAGTTATAAATAAATTTATGAAGAAAAAATAATAATGTTTTTGCTTAATAAATTAAAATTGTGTATGAACAAATTTTTATGAAACCATAATTAGTTCGATTCGTAAGACCCGAATTAATTTAAATCCGTTGACTTCACTCCTGTTTTTGTTGTTCGTTGATCATATTACTTTCCATTATGTGTTGTTTTTTTTGCGTTTGAATTTTTGAAGTGGTTTGCTATTTCGGACCTATTTGAGTCCCATTCAAACCAGCAGAATTTGTCCAATTTCTTTCCATTTTTTCTGGCAAACTTGTTGAGACTCGTATTTGTCTCTAAGAAATACATTTTTTTAATTGAGTGATGAGAATTCCCTGCATGAATTCGTTTTGTGCTTAAGGTCTTTCGTTTCACTCCATAGCATTTGCCAGAAACTTTCGAATATTTCGTTTGGCAGAATGTCTTTAAAAAAAGGCATTCTTTCAAAATAAGCATTTTCAGTTGACCGCCCTTTATAATTTCTGCCATACACGCAATTTGTTGGGTTCCACTCATTTATTTATTTATTTTCGGGAGGTTCTGGTTAAGTTATCTTCAATACCTTACATCATGCATATATTTCATACAATGTGGGTAACGCCTTTTGTCCTTTATGAAATATGTATGAACACATGATGTTACGTCCTTGACAATTTCTTCAATAAAATCGCTATTTTTGGACGCGGACGTCTAACATTTTCTACAGATATATAGTTTGGCATGCCGTACTATGACACAGTTCAACACGAAAAAATATAACCACATAGGGACACTACTACGTCATAAAACACCAAAAAAAAGACCCGTGTCTCCCAGTTTTGCCCAAAGTCATGCACTTCTTTTATGGGCCCCCAAAGACATCATTTTGTCAGGCTAATATCTTGCAAACCGTTGGGAATTTTGATTTACTCTCTGAGGGAAAGCTGTAGCTCTTGGCATAAAGAACACAAATTGTGAACACATAAAATCACTTCATCTAAAAAGTCAAAATCGCAAACTTTAAAAAATTCGATTTTTTTTACTTTTTTCCCCCTGTTCAGTTCCATAGGTAGCAAACCGTTCAAAATTCAAGGAAACAATCAACCACAAAAATGTACCTAAGATCTCAGTAAACAACTTTCTAAAACATATGAAATTCCTAGGAAGGATTCTTAACACCGTTTAAGTAGCGCTTAGGTAGCGTATAGGTAGCCACAGAAGTGAAAAATTTCGCGAAAATTTTTTAATTTAATTTGTTTTTTTCTTTATTTCAACATTGAGGTACTATGCTATCTATTACCAAAATAATAAAAAATATTCGTATTATGTTTATAATGTTGATGGCACTGGACTTGCAAATCGATTTTTTTTGATTCCATGTGTTCACAATTTTTGTTCTTTATAATAAGGGCTACAACTTTCCCTCCAAGAGTAAATCAAAATTCCGAACGGTTTGCAAGATATGAGCCTGACAAAATGATAACTTTTTTGGCAAAAATGACACCGAAGCCCCAAGTCTTTGGGGGCCCATAATAAAAAGTGCATGACTTTGGGCAAAACTGGGAGACACGGGTCTTTTTTGGTGGTCTTTTGTCACGTAGTGGTGTCCGTATATGGTAATATTTCCATGATTTAAAAAATTTTACACATTGTAATCAATCAAAAACCCAATTTTTATTGTTTGAGGTCACGTCTTTGGGCATTTCAGATTATGATATGTAAATGAATTAGAAATTGATTTGAAATCTATTACAAAATCAAATCACATGAGGTGTCAGAATCCGATAGGAACGAAGTTCCTTTCGCTACATATTATGTACTATTTAGTTCCAACACGCTGAAGGCGCCCGTTGAAAAATGCCATAATTTTAATGGATCTTTAAGAAAACATACTTTTCGTGATAAACTTTTTATAAGAAATTTTTTGTTTTTTATAGAATGCGTTTTTTTATAATGTATATTTTTAGTTCCTTTTTGTAAGAATATATATTATATTTTCCCGAAAAGATTCTTTTTTAAAGAGAGGTACTCCCTTTCTTAAAGCTAATATTGTTTTCAAGAAAAGGTACTATTTTTAAGAAGAAGTACTTTCTATAAGAAGAAGCTATAAGAGGATGATTTTTTTACAAAGTAGTACTTTTCTACGAACAGGTACATCTTAACGAAGTGGTACTCATTTTAGGAAAAGGCTATTTTTTTAAGAAAACGTACTTATTTTCCGAAAGGCCGCTTATCTCAAGAATGAAAAGGAAAAGGAAAGGTATTATTTTTGTTTTTAAGAAAGGTACTTTTAAGAAAAGGAATTTTTGTTCGAAAATTGATTTTTTTAAGAGAAGGTGTTTTCGAAGAAAAAGTTTTTTTTTTAAGAAATAGTAATTTTATTTAAAATTGGTCCTTTTTTCAAGAATAGGTACATTTTTGAGAGTAGGTATCGTACTTATCTCAAGAAAAGTTATTTTGTTTCAAAAAAAGGTAGTTTTTTAAGAAAATACAATTTGTTGTAAGAATATGTGCTTTTTAAGGAAATTTTATAAAAAAAAAACATTTTATTTAAAAAAATACTGTTTTAAGAAAAGCTACTTTTTGTAAGAAATGTACTTTTTTAAGTAAAGGTACTTCTTTAAGTTAGGTGTTTTTTTACGAAATGGTTCTTTGTTTAAGAACATGAATAGGTATTTTTTGGGAGAAAATTTAATTTTCTTAAGAAAAGGCACTTATTTAAGAAAATTTTCTTCTTTAATACTTCTTTCAGTTTGGCATTTCTAAATTTAAATTGAATTGGGTTAAAACTACAATATATACTAAATATTGGTTACAGGTTCCACCTAGAAAACTTCCCATTAAACACAAGAAGTTTGCCAACACATATTAGTCTAGACACAAACCAAAGCTAAAGTACCCACTATATGGTTGTAGCATAATAGTGTTAAAACAACTTGTTCAATTTTTTTCATTTAGCCCTCATCCCGCAACCTGCGGTAAGGAATTTCGTTCCAGAAACAGTTTGTTCTTATCCGCCTTTTACAAAAGATATTTTAAAATAAATCTTTTAATAATGTTAAATCTTTAGCACGAGCCACTTAATGACCGCCAGAAAATTTATGCAAACCCATGCATCTCTCCACCAAACACAAATATACCTTAATAGAGCACATGATTATGATGAAGTGAGGACAGAAGGATAATGTTTGTATACTTTTGTATTCCCCTCTAAGAAAAGTATATTCAGTATTTTCGTTCGGTCTTTTCAATATGTTTATACCAACACAAGCAAAATTGTATTTTGGGCGAATTGAACAAGCATGATCTGATTTATATTATGTTACTATTGAATCAATTTTGGGGAGGAATTAACTGCCAAATATTTAAAGTCATATTTCATTTAAATGTTTAAGGCCAACAATTTTTTTTTCACTTTGGAAAATTGTGCTTTATTCCTTGTTTTGTATTTTATTCCGTACTTTTTACCACTATTCATGTAGTTATTTTGTATGACTTTCACTACACTACGAGTCAACCCTCTTGACACTTTAATATTTAACGTCGACACTGCAGGGAACGCCTATGATTTTCATGTAACTGTTGGCGTTTTTATGTCGCGTGCAACCATTTTATTATATTCGTTGCATGAGTGCATTTTTCCATATACGATTACACACATGACACAAAAAGGAAGTCAAAAGTTATTAAACGAATTGTGACATACAGAACCTCCAAAAATTTGTACTTTTTTTTTTAAATGGAGGACTCAGTTTTGGCGATCGTAAATCTATGTAATATATCGATTAGTAGATTTTTTAATAAAATATAAATAATATAAACCACGATAAAGACAAATTATACTTTTTTATTGATGAGTGAAACATGGAAACCAGCAAAATAAAATCCTTTTATGAAAGTGTAAATCATAGGCAATTATACAATAACCGGTACAGAACTGTCAGTCGGGTGAACCATCTAGAACATAACCTCACCCTAAGTCTCAATACCCAACTTAATAGGATCCAAAGTGATTTTGAGAATTTATCGTGATTAGCTACCAATTGGCCGCCCAATATTTATATTCGAGGTACAAAATTGAGCATGGCGAAATTGTTATTACACAATAGCTTTTGACACATACTGATCAGGACCAACTTTTCTTAATATATCGAGTAGAGAAATACGCCCAACATTTGTAGGTTGAGCTGGGTTGAAAGAGAAGCCTGTCATTTGAGTTTAAAACAAATAACGAGTTCATCCAAGGTCGTAAATTCGACCCCTCGCGGTTCCCTTACCAGGATTTTCAAAATTTCTTTAAAGAAAAACACACTAATTGTTAAATTCAAATGTTTTTAAATTCTTTATATTAACTTCACCTACAACCTTTGACAATATTGTAGATATTTTCCCATTTCACAATTCCATCTAGTATATTTCGAAGGAAAATTACACTATTAATCGATTATTTCACGAAACGTCATAAAAAATTTCACATATTTTATGTGTTTTGACATTTCTTGCCTAACGGTAAATAAATTGCGGTAGCTGTCTTCAAAAGAACTGTAGCATATAAATTACTTGACAACTTTTCTAAATACACTAATCAACAAAAATTATATATATTATGGCCATTATAATACTGTAGTATTATAGTATGTATATAGTATAGAGTGCTGTTACTTGAGCATCTTATATGGTGACTCCATTGATATTTTGGTTACTTGGAAACGCCTTTAAAGATGTGGCAATTATGAACAAAAACGCTAAAAAACAATCATATTTTTGCATTATGCGACCATATGAGATCATATATGAAATTTTAGGACGATGATGTATTTGGCAATTTTGTCGAAAGCCTTAAGTTGTACAACTTTTGAGAACATTATTACATTCCTGTTTTAATATTATAGGAATTATGAGCGAAACTTTTAACAAAATTATAATTTCTGAATTGCTACAATCATTTTAGAACCCAAAATTAAATTTTTGTTCATTAGTGGTGTGACAATATTTGTTAAGTATATTAATCACTACAACTTTGTAGAAGATATCAATTTGTAATTTGTTTAATATTGAATACACATAGGTGAAAATCAAATCCACTGACCCACCTCCTAAATTTTCGTCGGGCTGTAAAAAAAATTGTAACGTATAGGGGCAAAACCGAGCGGGGTTTTGTGATGCCACGTCCAAGTACTTTCACAATTTTTTGGTTGTTTGGTTTGTTATTCAACAATTTTAATCAAAATAATCGTTCTCCTATTGTAACTTTTCGTTCGCTTTTAATATTTTATGGTCGTAATAATCATCCACCTGTGCTCGCTATTCGTCCAATTGTTGAAAATTACGAGCGTCTATTTGCTTTACATAATGTTCAAGTGCAAACAAGAGAAAGAACCGCTCGAAGTAATGAAAATATTTCAGCCGTTCAGACAAGTGTTGCTGAAAACCTCAATTTATCGATTCCAAAACGTTTTCCACAATTGGGACTGTTTCAAACAACAACGTAGCAGATTTCGAGAAAGGATTTGTGCTTGCATCCATATAAAATTGTTATCACTCAAGAACTGAAGCCATTGGACTACCACAAACGTCATGAATTAACTGATTTTGTATTGGAGCAACGTCAAAACAATAACAATTTTTTTAAAAAATCATCTTATCCGATGAGGCTCACAACAAACGGCTAAATAAACAAAACGGTCGATTTTGGTGCGAAGAAAATCCCCAAATTATTCATGAACAACCTTTACATCCGTGATCGGCAACCTATACTATTACATTTTGCGATTGTATGCGTTATATGCACCCTGTAGGAAATGTCTATAGTGAAACAGTACTGACTTACCATTGACTGACAGTACTACTGACTAAATATACTCCAGGCATTGTAAAATTCTATTGACATTTAACATGTGCTTGTCATTGAGAATGAACGACTGACACAAGAACTACTGACTAGGTGGTACTTATGGAACCATATTGGAACCAGTGAATCAGTAGTCCATTGTCGCATTTTTTTGTCAATACTTGTGATTTTTTTACCAAATAAAAAGACGTAAAATTCAAAATTAAAATCATATTTATTATCTAAATTACATTTAAAAGAAATTTATCAGTCTTTTTGTGGGCTTTTGGATACTTTCTTACAGAAAAATCCTCATCCGTAATTAAAGTACCTCTTGCAGTGGCACAAGTTAGCACATTTCTCATTTTTTTTTTAAATTTGTGTGCACTTAGTGTACCCATGGGAAGATGTGTGACCGGAAACGCCACACACATAGGCTTTTGCTGGTCTGTCGCATGTTAAACACCTGAGCACAATGTTTAATTTTTTATTATTTAAAATAATATTATTTTTATATATTAAAAAATAAAAAACTTCCTCAACAAAATCTTTACAATATTCTGCGACACAACCCGGTTTTGCGTAACCTACAAAAATTCCAGCTTTAAAAGAATGGGCCACAACTATATCCACTTCTATTTTGTCATAGTTTTTTAAGACATGTTCAAATTTTTTAATTTGCTTCTCAATGCCAATGTGGTAATAACTTCCGGGGAACACTTTTCTTATGGAAATTTGCTTTATTTTTGCCCAATAATGCTGCCGCAGAAAGCGGAACGTCCAGACCTTCCTCCTGCAATATAGTTAGCAGTTTCTCCAAACATTTTCTGGAAGGCGATGTTTCGATGTACCACTGCTGCAGTTTTTTCCTCAAATTCAGAGTTGGAGTGGGCAAATCAACCAACTCAAAATCTTCAAACTTTTCACAAGTTTCTTTATGCATTACACAATCACTGAAATTACTCTCTCTCTTGCAATAATCTCCTCTTCAGAATTTGTTATATTCTTGTACAAATTTGATTGCTTTTTCACAAGTCTTTTCTAATTTCTTTTACACATGTTTTTTTTTCAAAATTCACTTTTCCTTTTTAAATTATTGATGTGTTAACATCTATAGCGGTGTATAGGGACTAAATCTATCAAAGTCAACACATGCAAACAACACACAGACAGGTTTTCTGCTGCTGCTAAAACCAGATTTTATGCTGCTGCTAAAACCAGATTTTCTGCGACTGCGAAAGAGAATAATCACGTGTTAAACAAAAATGAGCGAGCAAGAGAGCAATGAAAGAGTGGCGTGGCAGGGGTGAGGCAAACGAAATTGTGTCTATAGCGTATGTATTAACATATGTACATGTGTCTGTTGTTGAACGGAGATATAAAGCATAGCCACGCAAAATTTCATTTGCAAGCCCATCATGGGCCGCATTGTGCGATTTGAAACGGCAAAAAAATACATGCATTAAATTTGTTTTGTTCACAGCGCTTCATGCTTAATTTTTATTTGCATCAAAAAGGAATTTATATCTTTTCAGATTTAAGATTTTGTAAATACGGTGTATCTTTTAGTTTTAAGACAATCCTTTTTACTATTTTTTAGTTTTAAACATTCTTTCCAGAAAAATTTTCGTCGAAAACTTAGTTTAGCAGGGAATAAAAAAAAACAAGCTTAATGTTTCTAAGTTCGAGAAATATTTATTTTACACAACATTTTTGTCAGTGTCACACATGTTTACAAGCAAGCACTTCACTGTAGTGGTGCCCATAGCTGGTTATATGCATTCTCGCTCTCACCACGAACCGGTGTTGCCAATAAAATTTCTCTCTCAAATACACAATTTTAAATTTTAACTCTCGAATGGTAAACTTATTTTTTGTCTATTTCATTTTTGCTGAATAAATATTTTTTAATCCCTTATTTTTTCCAGAAATTCCAAAAACTTATTTATCTTTTTTAGTCGAAATTTATTTTTTTTTTAATAATTTCTTTAATAAGTTTTATTTCAAATAACAGAAACAAAATATTTATTCTATCCTAAATGAATGAGAAAGAAATAAATATTTATTTTATTTAAAATTTCAAAACTGAATACTTATTTCAAATTATGTGGTGGAAAATAAATTTCTAAAGATTCATGTTCTATGTTTTTTCATGCGTGAGAACGCACTTTGACCAACCTAACATTCCGGTTTACCAAAATAATTTTCTGAAGATAAAAAATTTAATTCATATTGGTAGGGACAAAATTTATTCTGTGGCAACGCTGTTTTTAAATAACAAACGATAACACAACCTGCCTTGTTCAATGCTCAAGCGAGACTGATTAATGCTGTTCAATTCTCTACAATAGCGGCATTCATGCAAACGTGAAAGCCGAGAACTTTTGCTCAGCGCAAGTTTCCCTCGCACCGTTGCATGAGGCACCAGGTAAAGTTGCTCAGCGTAGTTGTGCTCAAAACCATATCAGCTGACCAAGATGGATACATAAGGTGGTAGCAGTAGCAATTGCATGTATTATGTATGTGTACTTTTTCTACTATTCTAGTGCTATCACCTTATTTATCCATCCTAGTCAGATGACAACGAAACGTCGAAAGTTTACACGTTTCTCCATCCCACGTTTGCGCAGCAAATTTGCCTCGAAAACTTTCCGCTTTTGAGCAAGTCGCTTTGTATGGAAAATTTGTTTGTTTTGACATTAGCTGTGCAAGTTTACGATGTTTTCGAGTTTACGAGGTTCTTTCGAGCTTTCATGAAGACCACTACTATGTGTGCACATGTACGTAATAAAAGATACAAAACAAAGGCGCTGCGCCCTGAATTTGCCTATCACTGCTTTACATTCCCCTACATTGACAGTTAGATGTGGTTTATGGTCTGGTGGAATCATCGGTCCGTACTCTCTCGAAATGAAACTAGTAACACCGTTAGTGTCAATGGAGAGCGGTATAGATCGATTATAACCATCTTTTCATGGCCGAATTTGGAAGAAGTTGATATTGACATCTGGATCCAACAAGACGGGACTACGTGCCACACATCACGTGCAGCAAGAAAAGTTTGGAGATTCGATTATATAACAAAATTGTAACATTGAATGGCCTCCACGAAGTTGTGATTTAGCATTATTAGACTACTTCTTGTTATGCTATTGGAAGTCATTGGTCTTTAGTAATAAACCAGACTCTCTTCAAGCTTTACAAGTAAATATTGAACGTGCTATTCATGACACGGCTTCATTTAATGGAAAAAGTGCTCGAAAATTTTTGCTCAGGTAATTCGTTCCTGCAAAAGAAGACGTGAAGGCCATTTGAAAGACGTTTTATTCAGAACTTAATTTTATTGATAGTACTTCACATCAAAATAAAAAAAATTTGAATTTGCCTAACAATTTCTGTGTTTTTTTGAGGTGTTAACATCTATAGGTAGGGCAATCTATCAAAGTGAACACATGCAAACAACAAATAGCGTTAGCATCACATACATGGGGGTTGTACAACAATAGTCTCTGCATTAAAAAAAATCCAATGAGTGTTCGAACTCCCGGGCGATGTGTTAACACCTTTTTGCTACACGGTAACTGTTCGATTTATATGTGTGAATGTTACATGGGAAAATAAAAAACAGCGTTCAATCATATGATGACGTTATATTTAAATAATATTAATATTTAAAATTATTTAAAGACCAGTGCAAGCACATGTGTCATTATTTTCTTGCTTAAACCTTTTTGTTTTATTCCCACAAACAACAAAGATAATGGAAAGCAACACACACAGCAACATACATACATTGTTATGTTCGCACATACGCTATTCAAGTTCACAAAATTCTCGTTGCTGTCTTGTTATCTCATTTCTATATACCTATAATACGTCATTATTCTATTTGCTCTGATAGTGCTCCAATAATAAAAAAATCAACCCGTAAAAAAATAGTTTTTGACTATAAATTCTTTATACATGACCGCGCCCCTTTGTTCAATCCCGCCCATATTTGCACCAGATCTTAGAATATGTAAACCTAACCAACATACCCGATTTTGTTCACATACCGTTAACAGGAGCAGAAATAATGGATTTTTAATTTGTGATTTATATGGGAGGTACCACGCCCATTAGTCCAATCCCGCCCATATTTCGACATTTCATTTTTGTCGTCGCCATTAGTTTGCCTGCGTAGTTTCAGCTCGATTGGATCACGGGAGAAGGATTAAAAATCAATCCAAAGTATACATACATACATACAAGCAGATGAAGTTAGTATAAAGAATTTAAAAAGCCGTTCAATCAAATGATGACGTCTAATTTAAAAACAACCAAACACACAACATCACACATACTTTGTCCGAAGTAGCTGACGTATACGTGTGTCATATAACCACATGTTTGCCATATCAACAGCAACGAAACAGCCAAACACACAACATCACACATACTTTGTACGAAGTAGCTGACGTATTAGTGTGTCACAACAACGTCGATTGCGCAAGCTTACAAATGAAATTTGGCGTGGCTATGCTTTATATCTCCGTTCAACAACAGCAACAGACACATGTACATACATACATTATTATGCTAATACATACGCTATAGACACAATTTCGTTTGCCTCACCCCTGCCACACCCCTGCCACAACACTCTTTCATTGCTCTATTGCTCGCTCATTTTTGTTTAACACGTGAGTATTCTCTTTCGCAGTCACAGAAAATCTGGTTTTAGCAGCAGCATAAAATCTGGTTTAAGCAGCAGCATAAAATCTGGTTTTAGCAGCAGCAGAAAACCTGTCTGTGTGTTGTTTGCATGTGTTCACTCTTATAGATTTAGTCCCTATACGCCGCTATAGATGTTAACACATCAATAAGTATGACGGGTTTGATCATAGAGTAAATATGGGTAGAGAAAATCTTTCATTCACCAAATTTCTGACATTTGTCCTCGTGTGATGTATACGTTTGATGTTGAAAAGAATTGCTTTACTAATACCAGATAGAGGCAATGGTTCAAAACAACGAACAAAATAACAACAACGGCATTTCGTTTTGTGTGTTAAAATTAATGTGTTAAATACAACACAAATGTATGCTAACAATAACAGTCAATAAAAAAGTTTAAAACACATTTAAATTTCACAGTTTTTCACCAAAATGGCATGAAAAATGAAAGCAAGAAGTTATTGTAATTCCACCTGGTGTATATCACTTTTCGTCAAACATCTCTCTATCACACCGACCGCATCACGAAGAGTGTGAAAGGAAACGTCATATGAGACAAATGGCGGCTCTACTATAAATTTACTCTATGGGTTTGATGTAGCGGCAGCGAAGAAACAAGAAGGTCGTTGTCGGCAAAAATTATTGAACGAACTTATGGAACGAATTGCATGACTCAAAAGCACTGGCGACATCTGGCGAATGATTCAAAACAAATTTCTCTATTTTTGTCATAACATGGTCCATTCATAATTTTGATGTGAAACATTGATGCCTTTTGAAACACTTGAGCTTTTTGTAATACTTTATGTAATAACATTGTCGAAATGGTGCATTTATATTGAAATATGCTATAAAGAGGATAAAACTCGTTTATGCTCTTTTACTCAGACTCTCTACATGAGAGCTTAAAAAGAGTGCAATAAGTTCTCTATCCTATTCAGTGGCAAAACTATTTGTTATGACAAAACAAAAACAATTATTTCAGTCAGCTAAATATTGCTTTTTATTCAGTTGTATGCCAGCATTCAAACCAGAAGGTCGTCGTCGCTCTGTTTATGATAAAACAAAAACAATTATTTCAGTGAGCTAAATATTGCTTTATTTATTTTAACAATATAACATCTAATTTTAAAGCAGATGTAAGAAAAAAGAAAGGGCAATAGCAAACGCGGCTGCAGTTTTCAACTATATTTTAAGTGAAATGGAAATAAGTACATTTCGTATAATGGCTTTTGGAATTGACTGCATTCTGGGCATCATATAAACCTTGATCAATACTTATTAAAAGAATTTGTTAGTGTAGAAAAGAGCTTGAAATATTTTATTATTTTCGAATGTAATATTTGCTAATGTGTTCATAGAAATCGAACAGGTACCGTGTAACAGAAAGGTGTTAAACATCGCCCGTGAGTTCGAACACTCATTGTTCGCTCAAGTTGGAACTAGCCTAAATTTATAAAACTCCTTAACTACGTTGATATTTTTTTATCGCTTTACATACATGTTAATTATAAAGCCCGGTTATGAAGCCTTTCGAACTATATTCACTTAATTATGCAACAAGAACATTATATTTATATTTCCAATGAGCACTCAAAGTTCCTAAAATGCCCAACAAAATTTTTGAAATTTGTGTGCTCCTGAACACCCACAACCATTCATCCATTGGTATTACCGGATTGTTGTGTTAAGCTGCAGTTTATGTGTGAATATAATTATACCTTTGAAACGTAAAACCAATTGCACTGGCAAACTTTTGTAACTCTGTGCACATTGGAGTGATTGTGTAGTTTACCACAGTTATTTGGGTGACGGTACATTGGGAGAAATTGCTTATTAGACAAGGAAACTTGGAAAAGGTGGGAAAGGAAATATTTGTTGTCACGGGCTACTATTGTTACAATTGTGGTTGTCTCTAATGTTTTAGGATACAACTTGATGAGGTAGTATGTGAAAGTATGTTATTTTTCTTTTGAGGTTCGTTTCCTTAGTTCACTAAAAACATCTGGCAATCAAATAGGTGTGTACCATTCAGAAATGACCTTCATACGGTGATCTAATGGAACTGTTGCTGCATGACCAATGATGCCGAAAAAACAGGCCACCATTTGCTTTGAAATGCTTCGTGCGCGAAAAAACTTTTATCGGATTTGAGTCGTCTCGGAAGACTCATACCTTTGATGGTGTTTAATATGCCATTCGTATGCATAGATTCATGATTCGCCACTAGGGTTAGTCACTTTTTTCGAATATCACAACTGTCTGCTGTAATTTTTTTCTTTTTTGTGATTTTGAAAATTTTAAAGAAAATTTGTTTCCTTTAAATCTTTCTTGTGGCTCTTCTTTTGGTTTGGTACGCTGATTACGAATCTGTTGTTCGATAACTAATTGGTCAGTTAGTTTTTGAGATATGGCGGATTTAAAATTGGTCAATCAGTTTCCGACAAATGGCATGAAATTTGCCTAATGAACAGTTTTGCTTAAACTCTACATTATAATCGCTGTATCTGGAAAAGTAAATGACCATTTTTTGACCGAATAACAGATTCATGATCAGCGTGCCCAACCTAACTAAGAACCGCCAATTTAAAAATTTGAAATGAAAAAAAATTCTTAAATTTTAAATTTTAAGTTTAAAAAAAAAATTTAGTTTTCGTTCAAACCAATTTTAAAATCGCCATATCTCGAAAACTAAATGACCAAATATAGATCGAAGAACAGATTCGTGATCAGCGTGCCAAACCTAACTTAGAACCACAACCAGAAATATTTAAAAGAATTTTTTTTTATATTTTAAGAATCACAAAAAAATAAAACTGAGAATATCTTGTTTGAGTAAAAGTAATTGCATTTGGTGGGGAAAGTTTTTTGCAATATCAAAAAAGTTAAGATACATATGTATGTTCATATTTTTTCATGCATTCGCCACAAAAAAAATGACTAACCCTATTTGCCACCTGTCGTTATCTTATTGACGATTTTTGAAGCACCGCCATTGCATTTTTTCCACATTTGCGTTGAACAATCGGCACGAACCTTTTTTGAGCGATTGACAAATTACGCGGTATCCATAACCTGGACAACCGTCCCACCTATGGCGGGATTGCCCCAGTTTTTGCGGGATTGTCACGCATTTTGATGTCTCATCCCGATTTAAATTTAAATAACAAAATGATTAAATGATTATATTCAAACAAACCCTTTAATTTTATGTAATAAGTCCGATTTTAACTTAATATATGAATATTCAGTTAACTTATCATTTGAAACCAGAAAATTCAAACTGTTCCAACTGTTCACCCAGTATTGCATGTATGGGAGTGGAAGTAATGCCCAAGGTTGACTGGTGTTGCAACACCAGTTCACGCACATCGTCGATATTCTCTGGCACAACCACCGATTTTGAATGATCTGCATGAAGTGCTTCTTAAAGCGGTAGTCGGCTCTGATTAAATTCATTATAACAGCTTTCTACAGCTTTGGATGCAAATAAAAAGCATGTTTGGAACTTGTCGCAAATATAATATACTGGTGTCCAAACACATTGTGGTTGCTATTCAATATTACATTTGTGTGACACAATGACTAATATGTTGTAATATATGTGTTTGCGATCCAAATATATCTGTGTTTGTGAAACAAGTACGAGAAGCAAAGAGGGGCAACGAGAGAGTCTTTCTTGTAAGTGTGTATCTATATTTTTGCACTATTCTCTTAGTCAGCGATTCATAAATGTTCCTGAGTGTGCGTGTGAATTGCAAATGAAATCAGTGATTCTTATTTTGGCTGATGAATTCCGTTTTAGTTTCATGTATTCAGTCGTCTATGTTTCATCGGACAGGGGATATCTAAAGCGCTTCATCAGTGAAAATCGAATAAATAAAGGCTCGGACTGTTAAATGGTTTGTGATGATTTTTTTTGGAGTTGTGTATGTATTTCGTATACTTATATGCATGTGTAGTACCAAGGTGAGTAACAATTTTTAGGAAAGAAACTGGAAAGAGCAACAACGTGAAGCCCTCTGTCTCTCCGAGCCTTTACTGAAAAAATCAGTAAGGTCGACCATTTGTGAAATAAGTGTAATAAAAAAAACACTAGTAATTAATCCACGCTTACGTGGAAACATATGTATTCTTCATCCGAAACATCCATATACCTACGTGGAAGCATTCGCGTGTTTACCGCAAACCTGCATATACTTACGTAGAAACATATGCGTGTTTCCTCCGAAACTTAATAATATTTAGAAACAAATTATTCGTTGATTTAAATATATTTGAATTATTTATTATAATTTAATTTATCAATATAAATCCACATTTAAAATAAAATTACACATTTATAAAAAAAATTACATGAGGTGTTAGGGAACACCCGGTTGGAACGAAGTTCCTTTCGCTATATAATATAAATGGATCGTTAAGAAAAGATACTTTTTGTAAAATGATAAACTTTTTTAAAGAAATTTTTTATTTATTGAATGTATTTTTTTAAAAAAATATATATATTTTTAGGTCCTTTTTGTAAGAAAATGTATTATATCTTCCCGAAAAGGTCCATTCTTTAATGAGACGTACTTCTGTTATTAAATGCTAATGTTTTTTTACCAGGTACCATTTTTAATAAGAAGTACTTTTTGTAAGAAAAACCCTAAGAGTATGATATTTTTTTTAGAAAGAAGTACTTTTTCTAAGAACAGGTACTTTTTATAGCCGTACTCTTTTTATGAAATGGTTGTTTTTAAGAAAATTTACTTATTTTCAGAAAGGCTACTTATCTCAAGAAAAGACGACAAAATGTATGATTTTATTTTTAACAAAAGGTTTTGAGAAAAGGAATTTTTGTAAGAAACTTTAATTTTTTTAAGAGAAGGTATATTTTTTTTTTGAATTAAAGGATTTTTTAAGAAATGTTAATTTTCTTTACAATTGGTCCTATTTTCAAGAACGGGTACAATTGTAAGAGCAGGAACGTATCTCAAGAAAAGTTATTTTGTTTTACATAAAAGGTACTCTTTAAAGAAAATGTAGTTATTTAAGAAAAGAAAATTTGTTGTAAGATAATGTACTTTTTTAAGAAAAGGTGCTTATAAGCAAAGGTACTTCTTTAAGATAAGGAATTTTTTCCAAAAAAAATTTACTCTGTTTAAAAATATAAATAGGTATTTTTTTGGAGAAAATTTAATTTTTTTTAAAAAAACACACTTATTTAAGAAAATGTTATTTTTTTACACTTCTAACATTTTGGGTTCTCTAAATTTACTTTTTATTTGCTTCAAAACTACAATATGTAATTAACAGACTCCACCCAGAAAACTTGCCATAAACAAGAAATTTCTCCCCATATACTAGTCTAGACACAAAGCAAACCAAAAGTACGAGTGTAATTCCATGCTCAGGGTTGTATTTCATGGTTTTAGCAGTCTTGCACTTTGGCTTTTCTAAATTTACTATTTATTGGGTTCAAAACTACAATATGTAATAAAGAGGCTCCACCTAGCAAACTTCCCATTAAACCTAACCAAACCAAAAGTACCCAATGTAGTTGATAATAATGGGTTGTAATAAAGTAGTTAAAAAAAGCTGTTTAACATTTTTTTATTTAGCCCTCATCCCGCAACATGCAATAAGGAAATTCGTTCCATAAAATTAAAAGATTTGAAACGGCCATATTTTCAATTACTTGCATTGTATGCATTATTTGTTTTGTTTTTCATGAAACACCAATCTGCTGTTCTATTGCTTCCCCTTTGTTTGTAGTATCTCAGTTTTTGTTTTCAGAAGGTTTCAGCTATGCGTTGGTTATCACTATGCGTTCAGTTTTACACCGATACCCAACGGTATTTGGAGAAGCTTTTTCATGGCTATAAGTTAACACTAAACACGTTGAAACCCCTGAACCACAACTACACCGAATAACACAAACGATAACTGTGTCAATTTGCTGACTCGCCAATTCCCACCAAAGTCCCAGACGCTGACGACAACATTCAGGCACCTCAACTTTACGAATGCTTTACCGCTGAGACAACACACGCAAGCTCATATAACATCAACTGACAATATAAGTTAGGGTAGTTTTAAGTATCTTGGCTCTTTTGTATTTCGAACCTGAATAAAGAAACAAGTTGTCGCAACGGAAGTTGCCGCAACAAATCTTTTTTAAAAACTAAATAAATTTTGTGTAAACTTAATTGGCGCCCGAGCAGGGACCTGTTGGAAAACAGGTTCAACGGTTTCGCGAATACAAGGAGACAAGCCTTTAGAAGGGTGCCTAAGTAACTTAATTGTAAAAAGGAGCGTGGTACAAGTCGCAGCCCCTAAAGCCCGTGGAAACGGTATCGTAGTATTAAATTAGTGATAAGAACATTACCGAGAAACCACGTAACGAGAAATCGAAGATTCAGTGAAATCAAAACAGTGTAAAAAAGATAAAATACGTTGTGAATGAAACTAGAACAAGTAAAAGTGAATTACTAAAAATATAAAAATAAAGTGAAATAAAACAGTGACTTATAACATTAATCAATGAATAAAAATTAAGAAAGAATTTTTCGAAAATAACTAAAATAAACTTGAGGGAAAGAACCTCAAAGGTGATAAGAAATAGTAAAAATAAATAAGTAAAAATTACAAAAAAACCCCTAAAGGTGACTTGAAAAATTAGAACTGAGAAAATCATCTCAAAGTGAATTAATCGAAAACTAAAGAGGACAATTCTATTTTTGAAGGAAGACTACTCCAGAATCCACAATGTCATCACCAGGAATTATGCTGTTTATTATGTAAGCATAGAATTAAGATATACAAAAACAGTAATTTAAAGCAAATTGGAAAAAAAGGATTTCAAAAAAGAAAAAAATTCTAATAAGTAAATAACTACTGAATAATTATAATAGTTCGAAAAAATAATTTGTGATTCCACCTTTCCCTCAATAATGCCCGACGAAACAGTTGATGACATTACGTCAAGATTAAGTAAATTTAATATGTCCGTGAACACTGCAACCGCAAGCTCTTCCGTACTGAGTGACAGACAACGCAATGAAATAACTCAGATGGTTACGAATATCTTACGCGAAAGAGATCCGATTTTGGACGAGGGTTCCGATGTTGCCATCGGCACCATTCCTACAAAGTTAGAGGAACTAGATAAAGTTCCAGATATTGTGAAATCCTTACGGGAATTTTCCGGAAAACCCGGAGAATTCAATTCCTGGCGTAAGTCAGTCGAAAGGGTGCTGGATCTTTACTCCACACTCCAAGGTACGGGTAAATATTACGCAATCCTTCATACAATCCGAACTAAAATAATCGGCGAAGCCGATACTGCGCTTGAGTCCTACAGGACTCCTCTTGACTGGCCAAGAATCCGTAAATGTCTGATGGTACACTACTCGGACAAAAGGGACATAGGAACGTTAGAATATCAAATGAACATACTGTGCCAAGGGCATAGGACTGTTACAGAATTCTATCAAACCGTCTACCAAATGTTGTCCCTTATCTTAGACAAGGTATCCTGTCTTGATTTAGGTGAAATGACCTTGCGGGCTATGACCGATACGTATCGAGAGAAAGCTCTGGATACTTTCGTAAGAGGCCTAAACGGCGATCTTCCCAAACTTTTGAGTATCAGGGAACCAACTTCTTTGCCACAAGCGCTGCATTTGTGTCTAAAACTGGACAATATGACGTTCAGAAGAGACTATGCTCAAAGGGGTGCCCAAAAGAATGATACTCGATCATCAACGAATACAGGAACCAAACCAAAATTTTACCCGGAGTTGGCAAATATTCCATCTTATGTTAATAAATATTCCGCACCGCCTCAACATAATTATCAGAACGCAAACTATAATACGCAACCTCAGCGCTCTCAAGCCGGAGGACCCTATTCTAATCAACGACCACAATTCGGAGGATCTTATCCAAATAATCGTCCATCAGGCGGACAACAATATCCGCAGCGTAACCAATTCGGGGGGAATCCTTCCAATTTTTCACGCGACCAAATTCGTCCGGAGCCTATGGACGTTGATAGATCTTTACAGTTTGGGCCCCAACAAAACCAAAATATTAAGAGGCCAGCTCATTTCTCTGTGCAGGCTCCTGTGAATAAAATGCAAAGAAATTTCCACGTCAATGTATCTAGCACACCAGGGGATCAAGCAAGTGACTCAGTAGCTGAATATAATGAGGCTATCACTTCAGCCGAACTCATGACTGAGAATGGTGAAGAATATTTTATGGCGACACCAGAAGATGTTGTGCAAGATGAATATCAGGAAAGAGGTCCTGATGACATTCCCTCAAATTTTATAGATATTAATTTTTTAGACTAACCTGTTCTTCGTTGCCATACATTCAGGCCAAAACGAAGGACGGGAAAATATTAGAATTCTTACTAGATACAGGCAGCAGTAAAAATTATATTAAACCAAACCTGGTGGCAAATCCAAAACGAAATGACGAAAAATTTAGCGTAAAATCTGTGGGTGGAGATGTGGAAGTTACTCATCACACACTCTTGAAAATGTTTGATAATATTCCTATTAAATTCTTTCTTTTGCCTGGCCTAAGGTCATTTGATGCCATATTGGGTAACGACAGTTTGAAAGAACTGTCAGCCGTAATTCATACTTCTGATGACTACTTGGTAGTGAAAGGTGGCAGAAAAATATACATAAAACAGAAAGCGTCCAGAAATGTAAATAACCTCGAATTAAAAGCGGATTACTTGTCGGCAAGTCAGAAGAATGCTCTTGATAATATAGCAGGCCAGTACAGAAATCTTTTCGCAGACCCAGACGAGAAACTTACATACACTACTGTTGTAGTTGGGGAAATCCGAACCACTAACGAATCGCCAATATATGCGAAGAGTTACCCTTATCCGATGGCGCTAAAATCAGTAGTGGAGGAAGAAATTGGTCGCCTTCTGAGGGATGGCATAATTAGACCGTCTAGATCCCCCTACAATTCGCCTATCTGGGTGGTACCCAAAAAGGAGGATAGTTTTGGGAATAAGAAATTTAGATTGGTGGTCGATTTTAGGAAACTCAACGCGGTAACAATTCCGGATAAGTACCCGATCCCTGAAGTAACAGAAGTTTTATCGAACCTAGGGGGAAATAAGTATTTTACGGTCATCGATCTTAAGAGTGGTTTCCACCAAATTTCTCTGCGAGAAGAAGATAGAGAGAAGACTGCATTCTCTATCAATAATGGCAAGTACGAATTCACGAGATTGCCTTTTGGCCTAAAAAATGCGCCAGCGATATTCCAACGTGCACTCGACGATATTTTAAGAGAATTAATTGGAAAAATGTGTTTCGTCTACGTGGACGACATCATAATTTTTAGCAAAGATGAGAAGTCGCATTTGGGAAACATTAAAAAAGTTTTTGAGACCCTTGAACTGGCTAACATGAAAATACAGTTAGAAAAATGCACATTCTTCAAAACGGAAGTCGAGTTTTTGGGACTTGTAGTATCACAAGATGGTATAAGGACAAACCCTAAGAAAGTCGATACAATACTTCAATTTCCGGCTCCCAAAACTCTTAAACAACTCCGATCTTTTCTGGGACTAGCTGGTTACTACCGAAGATTTGTCAAAGGATACGCTGATATTGCTAAACCACTAACAGCTCTTCTTAGAGGGGAGGAAGGACGAATTTCGAAAAATGTTTCTAGTCAAGTACCAGTGGTATTAGACGAGAACGCTAAGAAATCCTTTGAAAATCTTAAAAATGCCTTAGTGTCACAAGAGGTACTATTATCTTACCCGGACTTTTCAGATGATTTCGAACTAACCACTGATGCTTCCAACGTGGCACTTGGAGCAGTTTTAAGCCAGAAGAAGAGACCGATTGCATTCATATCTAGAACTTTAGATAAAACAGAAGAGAACTATGCAACTAACGAGAGGGAGATGTTGGCCATAATTTGGGCCATCACCACATTAAGGAATTATTTGTATGGTTCCAAAAAGGTTATCATTTTTACAGACCATCAGCCTCTTACTTACGCACTAAGTAATAAGAACGGAAATTCCAAGATGAAAAGATGGAAGTGTATTCTAGAGGAATATAATTACGAGCTGAGATATAAGCCAGGAAGACAGAACATTGTAGCTGACGCTTTATCTAGAATAGAGCAGGAGGCAAACTCATTAACACCGACACAGCATAGTGCTGAAAGTTCATCTGAGAATCTTATACCTAGTGTTGAGTCACCCATAAACGTCTTCAAAAATCAATTATTCTTAAGTATTGGAGACGTGTCAACATATCAATTTAAGATAATTTTCCCTGGTTTCCACCGACACTTGATAACCGAACCTCATTATGATGAGCAAAAACTTCAGGACATTCTGAAAAGGTATCTGAACCCCTCGGTGGCAAATGGTATAAAAACCCCAGAGCATGTAATGGGGAAAATTCAAAACTTGTATCCGTCTCATTTCTCGAACTACAAGTGCAGGTTTACTCAAAAGGTCGTGGTAGATATTATTTCGGAAAATGACCAGGAAACCGTAGTCATCGAAGAACACAATAGAGCACACCGCAATGAAAAGGAAAATAGGATACAAATATTGGAAAAATTTTATTTCCCAGGAATGTCGAATAAGATAAAAAGAATCGCGAAACTATGTTCTGTATGTAAGAAGGGGAAGTACGAAAGACATCCCAATGTACCTCTATTGGGAGAGACACCGATACCAACATATCCAGGCCATACTGTTCATTTGGACATTTTTTCTACGGACAGGAAGTTAATTTTGACCTCTATAGATAAATTTTCTAAATATGTTAAAGTAAAATTGTTAAGTGGAAAATCTGTGGAGGATGTTAGAAGGCCTCTTAGAGAATTACTGTTTTCCTACGGGGTACCGAAGAATGTTGTGATGGACAATGAACCATCGTTAAATTCTAATACAATTCTCTTCATGCTGAAAGACGAGATGAAGATAAATGTTTTTACTACACCATCTTACAGGAGTGAGGCAAATGGGCAGATTGAACGATTTCATTCCACCCTTGCTGAAATAATGCGCTGCTTAAAATCTGACGGAACCTCGAGAAATTTCGAGGAGTTGTTGGAAAGGGCTGTAAACGAGTATAACCACTCCATTCACTCGACCATTAATATGAGGCCAGTTGACTTATACTTTGGTCGAACAGTCGATTTCTCTCCACAGGACATTGAAACCACGAGACGGAATAACGTTGAAAAACTAAAGCAAAAACAATCTTCAGATTTAGCACTCCACAATAAAAATAAACGGCCCGTAAAGGAATATATTGCAGGACAAATTGTTTACGTAAAGACTAATAAACGTTTAGGCACAAAACTGAGTGATCGGTTTAAAGAAGAAACGATTAAGGAGAACCGCAACACTACTGTTTTAACAGAAAGTGGAAGGGTTATTCACAAAAGCCACATAAGAAATTGATTTAATTCTAAATTTTTCAGATTTCTGTTCGGAAGTGCCCAAGCTGATTTCAATATCCTAGATTACTCAAATGCCAGATTGATTACGATTCAAAATGGAATCGCAAGGATGCAAAATGGAACGTTTAAAATTATTCATTCAATTAATCTTGACAAGTACAGACTAATCATACATCAAATTGAGACCATCCTAAACGATAATATTACAGATAATCATCCGCTCCGTCCGTTTATCAAACAACAACTTGTTGATATCAATGGTCTCCTTTACCGCCTTACACCAAATAGAGTAAGGAAGTCGTTAGATTTCATTGGAAGCGCGTGGAAGTGGATCGCAGGAAATCCGGATAGTCACGATTTCCAGATTTTGGATCAGAAAATTAATAACATTTTGGAAAATAACAACAGGCAGTTAATAATAAATGAACTCATATCAAATAGAGTCTCGGAAATTACGAATATTACAAATGAAATAGTAAAAGTGAGAAGAGAAGGGTGGAACGATGATATAGCGAACAGGATGGAAAGAAAACTAATGTTAATTAATAAAGAATTAGAGAATACTGAATTTGCAATACAATGGGCTAAGGCCAACATAGTTAACTCTTTTATTCTTTCAAAAACTGAAATTGATAACATTAATGAAATACTTAAAGGTTATAATATTCCTGTTTATAATATTGATGAACTATTATCTTTTGGAACTGTGAAAATCGTATCAAATAATAAAGAGATTTTGTATATTCTTACCATACCTATAACTCAGACCGATATTTGTAAAACCTATTTGGCAAAACCTGTAAAATATAGAAATGTAATAGATAAAGTGGAATATAACCATTTACTACAATGTAACCATGACCTGTTCGCAATAAAAAAACAATGTAAGAAACATTATGATTTGACAATATGTAATAAAGAAATGTTAATAGAGCTAAGAGAAAATTCGTGTATAACAAATCTATTTAAGAATAGAGTAGGGAACTGCACCCAAATTAACAATGAGCACGTGCCAACAATTGAAGAAATTGGTCCAGACCTAATCCTACTAAACCAATATCAAGGTGCAATCAACGTCAATGGGGAGAAATTGTTATTAAATGGGACGTATTTGGTAAAATATTTCAACAACACTATTAACATCGATGGGCATGAATATTATTCAAAAGAAATTAGCGGCAACAAACCCCTTCCTGCGTTTTTACAACCGAAGACATTCGACGATAAGATAGAGGAGGTAATTTCCCTGCAACTACTAAAACAACTACATGTGAAAAACATCAAACGTATGGAAGTCTTAGAAAACAGAAACAGTATAACAATGGGAACAGCCGGATTTGCTATAATAACATTAATATCAATAGCTGTCTTGTTACTATACAAAAAACATCAGATAAATTCCGCCACCCACAAAACGGACATAATCTCCACTGAAAATGAAATTGAGTGCCCGGAGGCCGACCCCGCTCCTACATTAAGAGGTCCTAAATCATCAAGCATTTTCAACATCCATTCATTTTAGACAATCGGGACGATTGTATTTAAGAGGGGAGGAGTTAACACTAAACACGTTGAAACCCCTGAACCACAACTACACCGAATAACACAAACGATAACTGTGTCAATTTGCTGACTCGCCAATTCCCACCAAAGTCCCAGACGCTGACGACAACATTCAGGCACCTCAACTTTACGAATGCTTTACCGCTGAGACAACACACGCAAGCTCATATAACATCAACTGACAATATAAGTTAGGGTAGTTTTAAGTATCTTGGCTCTTTTGTATTTCGAACCTGAATAAAGAAACAAGTTGTCGCAACGGAAGTTGCCGCAACAAATCTTTTTTAAAAACTAAATAAATTTTGTGTAAACTTAATTTATATACTCGATAGTGTCGCCGTCACTATGCGAGGTGATCGCCGCCGAAAGAAACCACACTAACCATTGCACCATCGACGGCCATATATATTATAACACATTAATCATTGTTTCTCAAATATGTAATATTGTATAGCAAACACAATATGTTTGAGTATATTATATTTGTGACACGCTCCAAACACACGGTATATTTGCATCCAAATAACAAAAAACGACAGATTTTTCAGCGCGTAGTAAAGAAAATACTTCAATACTTATCAGTAATTATTTTTATATGCAGTATAATATTTTTGAATATTTTTGCAGTTTTAATATTTTCATGTTTCTATGTAATTTTTAATTTTTTATACGCTTCCGGAAAATCATTTTAACGTTAGCGCTATTTAATATGTTTATATAGGGTTATCTCTCTAGGGCTAACAAAAATTACAGTCTTTGTCTCTCTATGATTCGTCCACTTTTTGCTCAATACTATGTAGTACGAAACAGTTCAGTAGAGTGATGTCACATCTAAAGCTCATCATTGTTGCATACTGGAACAAATATTGATATTACTCTTGCTTCCCTATTATTTTTGCTGTTGTGATATTGTTAGTGTTTCCATGTAATTGGATTACTACCTACTTGAAGAGTAATAGAATACCATAAAATGGGATCAATAATGGAAAATACAAGAAAGTAGGATGATGCTCGTTTTTCCCCAAGAAGAAAAAATAAAATTCATATCAATAAAAAAGACAGAGAAAATTGAAGTTTTAAAGCTAAATAAAATTCTTGGTTTGGGTTTAGTTTAGGTATTGGTGGCGGTCGATTAATGACACACCTAGCTTTAAGTTCATTATGATGCCACGTGTTAAGCCGGAATCACAATGCGAGCAGCATTTTCAATAGGCGTTCGCAATGTAAGCAACAGTTTACTTCGAATCGAAATGTTTGTTCTAACAGGTGATACCAGTATTAGGGCGAATATATCAAGGCTACAATAAAATATATTCTGTTTTCGTGTCAAAGTTAACACAAATGTATGTCTAGAATAAAAGTAAGCCAAAAATTACAAAAACCAAATACATTTGAATTTGATTGTTCATGTAATGATACAACCTCTCTTATAATACAACCTCTATTAGTTGCATCATGATTCAAATGTCATAAATGTCACACCCAGGGTTGTATTTTGAATATTAAAAAATGTTAATGTATTTAAACATATTTGCTATGAAAAGATTCTACAGATAAAATTACGTTTTATAATGCATCTTTTAACACAAATGCGTTCAATTTTCATTGATGTTTTTAAGTTTGAAAATGAAATTCGAAGTACAGCGCCATCTACCGCTTAATAGTATATTATTTATTCGAACAAATATGTTGCTGGAGTAGAAATAGACCAACTTCAGCTACAAATTTGAGTTACATTTTTGTAAAAAAAACGAAAAGGCATTATGTGAAATTCTGTGTGTGAGAATGAGTTGGCATGAGAAACGAAACTGTCGCTTGCATTGTGAATGCGGCTTTGATGACACGATGCGCTAACTCCGCCGAAGAGTCACTTAGTTTGCTCCAATAAGCTTAAGATCCAGTAAATGCGTACATGAGATAAGTTTCACAGGTCATTAAAAAGGTAGGGTTTTATGATAGATATCCTGCTGCCAGCTACTGCTAGACACGTGCAAACAAGTTGTCCTCGTCTTTAGATATTCTACGGAAGTCGTTTGCCCTAACCTTTAGTTTTGCCGCAAGCCCAAAGTCAGGCGATAGTTTGACAAAACTGGTACAGGAATTAACGTGTTGGGTCTAGCTGAAGATATAAATTACGTGGATCTCCTCATATCTAATGCTATTTAGATGTGATTTATTCATACACAATATACACTTCTTTCCCACATTCGTAGAATACAGAAGTTTTATCGGAGAATAACACGCAGGGGTACGCCAGTACATCCTTGCAGAGCCTGTAATGCAACCCATAATCTTTCCAGATCTTCCACTGTGCAGTACCCCTGAATCTACATGTAACCTAGCACAAATATTATGCAAATATCGTGCAGCTGGGGTGTATCGTTCAGAGGTCTGCAGCATTTCTGATTCCACTGAGTTGACCCATAAATTTTGGAATACTGCCTTTCAGCCTGATGATCACTTCCATAATCGCCAAAACTACTGCCTGAAAACTTTGAAATTAACAGATAGTCTATGTGAACATTGCGGCATTATTTCCCTAGTGTTGACCCCATAACTGATCACTCGTTTTCGATCCATCCGATTAGCAGTTCAATTTTCCAAGACCTCAATTTTCCCAGGAATCCCTGACCGCTATGAGAGCGTGGTACTTTCGATCCAATAGTGGTTCCGCTCCCAAGAATTCGATGAGTTGGAAATTCCTTCCAACGCTATTCCGTGACCGACTTCGATTTTAGTCCATTGATGTAGTTGTCTGCTCCCATCCCATGTCCACCGAAGGCATACATTTCATCCATTACATCAGTGCGAATAGTGCGCAGAGCACGTCTGGTGAACTCAGACGCCAATATCTAAAGCCAAGACAGTAGTAGACTATAGGTGGGTATGTTTCTCAATTACCTATCAACACATATTATACTCATAGAGAAGTAATGGGCCCACCGGCGCTGTAATCCTGTAAACTAAGTATGCCACGGGTAAGTCTTCATTTGCAGCCTATAACTCTCTATGAAATGTAGTTGCTCCAGTAGACTATTTCATCCTTCCAACTAAAGAAAAAAAATAAAAGGTTTCCCATTACATCCCATTTAGGAATTTGGGAGAGTTTCTCCCAAACAGTGAGCTGTGCGCTTTCTAGATTTTATACTCATTGATTGGGACCTACAGTTTTACACCGGTTCCGAAGGGTATTTTGAGAAAATTTTCATTGGTTTTCATAGTGTGCGCGGCTCTTGTACATGAGTTCCTAGGTTCGAACCCGGCTCTGACCACCTTCAAAAGCAGAGATCGAACCCAGGACCTTATATATAATAGGCGCGCACACTAACCGAGACACCACCGACGGCCCTTACAACTATGTTGGGTCTAAAAGTAAGCTTGCTGTTCTAAATAATACTAAGGTATTTGGCACAATCGGCAAACTTTATTTGACACCCCTTCCAAGTGGTAGATTCCAAGGTAAAAAGTATCAGCTCAGCCTTAGCTGCGTTTACACATTATGAATTTTGCCTCGCCCGTATGGCAAAAATCTGCAAGTTTCCATGGCTAAAGTAACTTGAGTTACTGAGATACCTTCATATTACCACTATTGCCACTTTGTCCATATAAGCAATAATTTTTCCATCAGCATTTGCGTCAGTGTTCTGTATTTAGCGCAAGGTTACACAGAAGTGGAGACTATACTCCTCTTTGCCATGCGTATTCGTGACATATCTGGTAGACGACGATGTGCACAATTCGACGTTGGCACGTCTCCTGGTGAGCATATTGAATATTAGCCTCTTAACAACCTCCATCACTCTTAGGATCGATAGCGCCAATTCTATTGCAATCGGCGTGATATTATTGAGCGCACCCTCAATGTCGAGAAGGCAAGCACTGTGTTATCCTTAGTAGCAACGATTCCTCTCCAATTAGTTAATACAGGGGCATCTCTGTAACATTTCGTCCTGTTATCTTATACTCGTATACAGATATGGGTAACAAGCAACAGGAACACAAAACTGTGGATATAGCACCCACGTTTGGAACGTTTTATCCACTGATGCTGGCGAAGCGTCGTCTGGCTTAGATCCCTGATGTGCCATAGACGACAAGTCGTTGGAGCTGCTAAAGTCTTGTGAAGGGAAGCTGTTGTTGGATTTCCAACAAGGAAGTAAACAGTCCAGGAAATCAACCTGTACTATTGATCTCATTGACGAGTATCAACATCGACATTGCGTTTGTATTAGAATTCTGAATTGACCACAAACAATAAAGTCAAGGGTCTGTGCAATGTGAATCTCATCCACATACACGTGATTAACCCAGCTGACAAAGTCAGGGCCTTAATCATATCTCTGAAAAGTGTTAGTCTAAGGATTTTTTGTAAACAAATAGCAGATTATGTGACCACAGCATGCGTAAAGGCAAATCGGGATCAAACTCGACGCTTGCTTTTGTCTTTCCGATGTTTGGGGAATGTGATATGCCTGGTGATGCAATTCGGCGAAAGAATTGTTGTTAATATTGGGTTGTGATGCCAACCCTCATTATTGTCAACGAAGCAATGGAGACATCAAAAAAGAGGTGAGTTTTTCCTGAAATGAGAATCTGCTACTCTTTTCTTCTCCTTTATTTGTTGTGGCCAAACTTTTGTTGCAATAGTTAGAACGGGGGTTCGATCCCTGCTCAGACCATACACAAAAACCAAAGCACCATCACAATCCATTTATCTGTCCGAGAATTTGTTTAGTCTTTTTCACTGATCAAACGCTCTTGATATCATCTGACCGATGAACCATTGGCGACTGAATACACGAAAATTCATTTGCCATATACACGCACATTCAAGAGTATTTATCAATCACTGACTAAGAGAATAATGCAAAAGACAGCTAAACTCTTACAAGATAGATTCTCTCGTTGTCTCTCTTTTTTCTGGCTCTCGAGAGAGTATAAACAGTGCAACAAACACAGCTGCATTTGTATCACAAACACATATATATTTGGGTCGCAAACATATATATTATAAAGTATTAATCATTGCGATTCAAACAATTCAGGCATTGCCAGCTTTGTCCAAAAACTAAATAATATCGGTAGTCGCCGGTATTTTTGGAGCAAAAATAAAATAGTTATATAAAATAAGAGAAAAATAAGTGTTTCTAAATTTGGTCATGCAAGAGTACGGCCTTTAAATTCTAAATAAAAAACCTGTTTTCCCCTATTGTGTGGCCGTCAGGTAAGACGCCTATTTAAACATTAAAAAACCCAATGTATATGACTTACTCATGAACTTTTGTTCATCATTTAACATTGTAAATTTTTTTTGTTGAAACATTTTTCTTCCAACTCTTAAGACGCTTCACTTTTTATCGTTTTATATTAACGATTAAAGCTATCATTCTGCACTACTTGCGACAACTGCTTAGAACGCTGTTTCAAAACACCATCACCAGCAGCTAACAATTGCGCGTATTACTCCCATTATGATCGTTAAGGGCTATTACAGCTGCAATACGATTATTTTTATGTGAAACTAAAGGAACTACAATAAAGAGGTGCAAAACCATAAACTATAAAAACAGAGCATCAATAAGTTATATGCAGCAAAGTCATTAACGCATATTCTTATATATGTGGCCTACGAGGATGTACATCTTTTGTCATTATAATGTTCACAACATTATTTTTGTTTGCCTGAAATCGATGTTAGCTTTTGTTCGGACTGAAGGGCATGGTTGTATATATCTAGGATCTTATATAATTCCATGAACATTTGTGTAATCGTTTAAATAATTCGTATTGTTTCTCCTTTGTACAACCATACTTGCGGATTTCTGAATAGATATTATAATATGAAGCTATGTTCTGGTTTAGAAAAAGTTTACCTATATATGGTCTACTGTATATTAAACTGTTCGGTAATTCCAAAATTTGATAACACAAAATAAAATTTTGGAACTCGAATCCCCTATAATTTTGAAACGCAATTTAGCAGTCAGGATAATGGTACGCTTTTGCGCCCAATTAAGTTGTTTGTTCTGTTACCTGCTCAGAGTAGTAATGAAGAAAGGTCCATAAACCAACTGCCACCATCACTAGATTTTTGTTTTTCCTTTTCCGTAAATAAAAAGGTTTATCATAAACACAAACAAATAACACAACACACATTTTTTGAGCCAAAAGTTTGAGTTTAGTATTTGACCAACATGGTTTTACCAATCTTTAAGTCAGTTTCTACGATAGCTGAAGATTTTAAAATATCACCTACCAAAGCTCGAACAAAGTACACTTTAACACCTTTGGAAGGCAAGTTTGTGCCAAAAATATTTTACACATTTAACTAGTAGCATCCAGTGTCCGAGGAGTTATTACGTTTTTCTATAATGCCTCAGCTTTCCATCACAGAATGGAAAGTTCCCCGGTCTCTGTTGCTTACTAGAAGCACTAGAAGCACTATGACTTTAAAGCAGGTTTGTCAATTCACGCAAAAAATCCACGAGCTCTAGCACGGGTCAATAAGCATGCCAATGGATCCATAATCTTAATTAGGAACTTTATCATGGTTAATGATTTGACAGGAGGCAACAAGTAAATGATCATTTGGACGGTCAACATCATTTTGCTTATTAACGGGTTAAAGAGTTTAACATGATTTTATGATCATATTAATACTACAAAGAACGAACAACTTTGACAAAGATTTCAATAACCGTGTCCTGGTAAAGCTGCAGTGGGCATAGGGCATGGGTAAATGACCTTAACAAAAGGTCTATTAGGATTTTGATGTGTTAACATCTATAGGCACTGGTAGGGCAATGTATCAAAGTGAACACACGCAAACAACACACAACGTTAGCATCACATACGTGGTTGTTGTACAACAATAGTCTCTGCCTGAAAATAAGTATGATGGTGTTGATGTAGCGGCACCGAACAAACAAGCAGGTCGTCGTCGCCAAAGAGTATTGAATAGTATAGAGAACTCATGCAACGAATTGTATGAATCAAAAGCACTTGCGACATCTGGCGAATGATACAAAACGTATTACCCTATTTTTGTCATAACTTGGTCCATTCATAATTTTGATGTGAGAGATTGATGCCTTCTGAAACATTTATGCATTTTGTATTTTTTTATGTAATATAAATAAAGGGTTTTTATATATATATAATATAAAGGGTTTTCAACAGAGACGCTACAAAAGTAAATCGATAGGGACAGCAAACGACGCCATATTTTATCCCGCTCTTTTGACATTTCTCTTCAGTAAGGTTTGCTATTTCATCATGGAAAGATATACGAGCCAACAACGGGTTGAAATTATTAAAATTTATTACCGAAATTTGGAGCCAGCGGCCTCAACTTTAAGCGCGCTACGTCAATTTTATGATGAGGCTCATTTCTGGCTGAATGGCTTCGTCAGTAAGCAAAATATGCGTTACTGGTCAGACTGCAATCCACACGTAATCCATGAGTCATCATTGCATCCCGAAAAAATTACGGTTTGGTGCGGTTTATGGGCCGGCGGCGTCATTGGCCCGTACTTCTTCCGTGATGATAAAAAGCGGCCCATTACTGTGAATGCGAATCGCTACCGTCCAATGATAACCGAATATTTTTGGCCCCAGTTGGATAATATGGACTTGGAGGACATGTGGTTCCAACAGGACGGCGCCACAAGCCACACAGCGAATGCCACAATCAATTTATTGGAAACCAAGTTTGGTGAATGTGTTATCTCACGAAATGGCCGCCTCGGTCGTGCGATTTGACGCCGTTATATTATTTCCTGTGGGGCTACGTCAAGTCTATGGTCTATGCCAACAAGCCGGCGACGATTGATGAACTTCGTACGAATATCGAACGTGAAATTGCAGCAGTATCGGCCGATTTATGTTTGAAAACCGTCGAAAATTGGGTTCAGCGTCTTGACTTCTGCAAGCGTGCCCGTGGTCGCCATGCAAAAGAAATCGAGTTCCATACATAATGGCATCGAACGTACTTTCATAGGAATAAAGAATTTCATTGGTATCTAAAACCGGTTTTGTTTTATTTCAAAAAACTTTTGAAGCGCTCTTATTGAAAAACCCGTTAGAATTGCCATTCAGAAATTAGGACACGCTATCGTGGTAAAATTATCCTGTTACCTCTGACTGATTGAGAAAAACAGATTTTATCGGTCAGGTATTTTGGTTTTTCTGTGTTAATCAGTCTATGCAAAAATATCACTACTCTTATTTTTAACAAGCTTTCAAAAGATACTCCAAAAAGGTTTTTCGAATACATAGAGATATGATCACGTTTCCTAAGTCCATATACATATCTTACTATGTTGATGTATAGTACTTCAAGCTTTTTCCTACTTACAGAATCACTATTACATATCACAACCACATATTAAACTTGGGATCAAATATGCCTTTTCAAGTAATATTCTCACGTTAAGCTGTGTAAAATACAGTACATACCACAGTGTTCTGAATTTAATGTACATATATATGTGCAACCAATGAATTGATCCGTCCAAGTTAAATTGTTGTTGAAGCCTAAACCAAGATTTTTAGCTGTTCGTACATATTAAATGACAAACATCGGCCATTTAAATTTCATTTAAGTGGAGAATGACCGACTGCGGAACTGAGCATTAGTAGTTTTTGATAATTTTTTAAGTTTCCTTAAAGTCTTTAAAGTTATTTGTTTGATTCAATTTAGAATATACATGAATTTATATTTGCCAACATGCCTCTAAAATGTCCTCCTGTGTCTGACGCAACCTTTATATATTACTTAATTAGAGAATACTGAAATATTAAAGAAAAATTCTGAAAGTAGTAACTTCCTAAAATCTATGTATTATTTTTTTATATTGCACCACTTCAACTGGCTGTGGACACTGTGTATAACGTAGATTGCACAAGCATTAACGGATTTCAACGTTAATAAATGCTTAACTTTTACAACAGGATTATCCCTTGTGACAGGTGGAATGCTAAATGAACATAATCTCCGATGTGTAAAGTAAGTAATTGCATCGTTGTGAAGTAAGTATATATGTCGTTGGACCTTTTAGTTATGTTAGTACGATATTAATTCCGTAGAACAACTCAGCGAAAAAACTGAATTACAGTTTAAATATTTGGTGCTTATTTGGCTTTAAGACAAATTATTTTTGAAGGTTCTTTAAGCTGATAGAAACTGATATTTCCGAGTATTTCTTGGGACTCAGTTATATCATTAAGCTTCTTTTGGTATTTGCCCAAAAACTAAGAATAAACTGTAAGAAAATTCATCAAATACACTGAGTCAAATGACACTAATAAGACACTTCCACTATGATCGGATCCAGCTCCAACGACCCGAGTTTCATTCTGCCAATGATTTTCAACTCAGCAACAGCTGTATCACCCACACGTTTTTTACCCAGGTTTGCAAATCATTTCAACAGGTTTGCTTAGAATTTGATTAATTATTACTGGCATAGAACAGAATCGACGCCCTCCCGAGGTGTCGGGCTGTTCAGTGTGTCACACAAAGATCTATCTTAACCTTACCCAGGTCCAGTGCAATGGATGGCAAAATTGGTATCATCTTAGAAGGTGTTCTGGCGTCGCCAGTCACAGAGACTGGTCGCGTAGTTTCGTGGCGAGTTGATGTGGCTGCTCCTGTTTGAACACCCCCAACCAGTGGTCGATCTACACCCTCGGATCACAATGCAGCTGTGCCTTGACACTTTAAATGGCTCGGCTCCCTAATTGTTCGTCTCGGTTTGCAATCGTATAATACGAGGGCGGATCAATAAGTCCGTGACTTATTGAATGAAATTCAGTTTTTTTGCAAAAAAAAAATATTTTTCAACAAAATCTCCTTTTAGCTCCATACTCTTATTCCAACTTTTCTCCAATTTTTGTATCCCTTCACAAAAAATATGATTTTTCGAGGTCCATAAAATAAGCATTTGTTTGATCAATAATTTCATCGTTGGACCTAAATCCCTTTCCACCCAAGCCATTTCTTTAGGCTTGGAAATAGGAAATAGTCACTGGGGGCTAAATCCGCAGAATATGGCGGATGAGGTACCAATTCGCAGCTCAATTCATGGAATTTTGCCATTGAGACTACACAAGTGTGCACCCGTGCATTATCTTGATGAAAAACAATTTTTTTCTTGGCCATATATGGTCGTTTTTAAAATCCTCGTTAAATCGGTCCAATAATATGGCATAATATTCGCCGTTTATTGTTTTTCCCTTCTGAAGGTAATCGATGTGGATTATCCAGCGTGCATCCCAAACAACTGTTGCCAGCACCTTATTGGCCGACAAACTTACTTTGGCCATCTTCGGAGCCGGTTCACCCGGAGAAACCCATTATTTTGACTGCTGCTTGGTCTCTGGAGTGTTGTAATGGATCTATGTTTCATCCACGCCGAAAAAGCTCCTTCGAATTGCGGTTAAACAACTCCAAACAATCCTTTCAAGTTGTCACACGATTACGTTTATGGAAAATTGTGAGCAAACGCGGCATCCATCTTGCAGACAGCTTTCTCAAACCCTACTGATCATTTAAAATCGAAACCACACTGCCATATGAACAACAAACATCAACAAACTCACGCACTTTTACTCTTCGATAGGGGAACACTATATCGTGGATTATTTCGACATTTTCGGGTGCATTGACCTCAATTGGCCGTCCAGAACTTTCAGCGTCATTTGTACTTGTGCGACCACAACGAAAGTCAGTAAACCACTTTTTTACCATTGAAATCGATGATACAAAGTCCCCATAGTATTCATCAGTGTTGCATTTCATATAGCTACGAGGGAAGTTTGAAAAGTCACGACCGTATTGATCCGGCCTCGTACATGTTAATGTAACATCAGTACAGTGTAATTGCTTTAGAAATGGTGTCATACGAGGCGTTGCATTAGACTTCGTTCGCACAGGAACTGGAACGGGTACTTTGTCGCGGTTTGTTGTACTGCTAGTGCCGGGACTACAGTCGGCACCCTTACACTTACACCACCCCCCAGATTGGTGCAATTACCCACACTCACGCCTCAGCCACTACAACAATTTCCTCAGGCAACCAAACAGTTGCTCTCGTCAAATTCTCAACTGCGTCCCGAAATATTCAAATGAGCTTCAAGCTCAACTTCAAACTCAGATGTGGTCGTCAGCTACACAGTTGCTATCGACAGCATCCATTCTGCCCCCGTCAGCTACTCAATTGCGACCTGTTACTTCCAGGCACACTCTATTTCAGCCCCAACCTGCGGTCACAAAGTTGCGCATTTCAACCCCTCAGCTGATCATGTCAGCCACACAGTCGCCTAAGACGACAACTCAGCTGTGCCCGACAGCGCCTGACTCATTACGGCTTTACTCACAGGAGTTGCACCCTCCAACCCCACAGCTGCTTCCTACAGCTTCGCAACTGCGTCTGGCAATATCCCAGCTACGCCAGACACCTTACAACCCAAAGCCACTGCACAATTCTTGGCGGCAACTGCATACGATCAGTAGGTAATCAGCAACCTTTTAGGATCAAACAATTTAATTGTAATGGCCTTAAAGACAAAATTGCTGAGATCACCAACTATATGCGCACACATAAGATCCTTATAGCCGCCGTTCAGAAGACTGAGCTCAGCTGTGTGCGTAGACTTTCATCTCATAGGAACTGTGCCATCAGTCGACGAGACAGAGAAATCACAGTGGCTGGTTCGCGTTCATAATCGAGCGAAGCGTGAGCTTCAAACTCACGGAGCCACCCTCCCTTATCCAGCCCGATCAGTACCTTGGAGCGATGAGCATAGCAACAGAGAGTGGATTTATCGTTATTGAAACCTTGAATGGGTATACGCCTCCCGATAATAGCACCGATGCGAACTATCACCTCTCTATTGAACACCTACTCCAGGGTGAAAGTAAAATTTTACTTTGCGATTTCAATGCACATCATGGGATGTGGTCCTTCCAGCTAGTCTCAGACCAGCATGGCATTACTATTGCATACCAGATGGACGACTCGGAATTCGGAGTGATATATGAAGACTTATCTACAAGAATAAGGGCTAATTACTGAAGCTCCCGTGATATATCCATCGTCAGTGCATCGCTACTAGCCAATACCACCTGCCAGACCCATATAACCTTGAACTTGATCTTAATCATATCTTGATCACAGCACGCTGAAAAATTTGTCTATTTTATTATTCGGATACAATTAGAACACGTTTGTAGTTTGTCACAAATATAGTATACTTGTGTCCAAACACTTTGTTTCTGCTATTCAATATAACGTCTTTGGGACACAATGATTAATAGGTTGTGCATATATGTATTTGTGACCCAAATGTGGCTTTGTTTGTTGAAAACTGCTGAAAACAGGAATGTGACAGACAATAAAGAAATAAAAGGCAGCATATCTTCAATTCACGAAAACAATGCTTGCAAACATGTACATGGTTCCTGCTATATGTTGCTGGGGCACATATTTTGCAGAGTGTGTAAAGAAGCCTAGCGACTTTGTGGAGTCAGATAAACGCACGTTCGTCAACTACAACAAAGCCAATTGGTCTGGCTTTACGAAAGGCGTTGATGAATCCAATCGTCATTTGCAACTACACTCTTGCGCCAGAGAGGGTGAGATGGTCCTTAGGGACACCATTCTTAAGACTGCAAAGTGTTTTATCCCAACTGGTAGAATTCTTAATTGTAGACTCAACTACCCATCTGATGCTGCGCGACCAAAGTGATCTCCTACGCGCCAGCAACCCGCAAAATGAAGGAGTAATACCCCTGACAAATAATACCCCATGGAAGTCGAAGCCATAACCTCCCAATCTACACCCTCTAAAGCTCTCGATCCAGATGGCATATAATGCAAATGCTAAAGAAACTCGGCCCAAACGATTAACGAAAATACAAATTACTTTACTTACTTATCCGGTCACGAACAATCCCGAGGGGTAAGGGACCTTACAAGACAAAGATAACATATTTCGCCAACCAGTTCGATCTTTTGCCTTATCTCTCCAGTTGGCAATTTCAAGTGTACGCAGGGATTCCTCAACCTGATCCTTCCAGTGGAGTCTTGGTCTTCCTATTTTTCGTCTTCCTTCGAGTTCGGTTTCGAAAACCCTTCGTGCTGGTTCGTCTTCATCCATTCTACTAACATGGTCTACCCAGCGCAATCGCATTATTTTGATCCGTTTAACAATTTCAATGTCGAGATATGGCTCATAGGGCCATACATTTTTGGGAGTATTATTCTCTCGAAAATTCCTACAGATATTTCGAATGCTTGCGATAAGACCCAGGATTCTGCGCCATAAAGCAAGCCAGGTTGTATGAGAGTCTGGCACAGTTGGACTTTTGTTACTCGAGAGAGGGCTTTATCTCTAAAGTGCTTGCTTGGCCCAAAATAACACAATTCTCCGCTTGATCTCATGGCTGACGTTGTTGTTTTTGTTTACGGCAGATCCGAGGTATCTAAATTCCTATACCACCTCGAAATTATAACGGTTATCTACGTTCACGCTTTGGTTTAATCGCGTGGAGACCCTACTCGTTGAAACCATTAATTTTGTCTTGTCCTCATTTTCCGTCAGTCCCACTTTTCCTGACTACTTCTCAATTCTCGAAAACACCGCAGTAACTTCTCTAACCGTGCGTCAAATGATATCTATGTATATCATCAGCATACAAGAGCAGCATGTGATATTTGGGGCTGATGGTTACATTCATGTTGACAGCAGCTTTTCTCAGAATAATCTCATTTAAGATGTTAAAGAGATCGCATGATAGGGTGTCACCTTGTCTGAGTCCTCGCTTAGTTTCGAAAGGTTCGGTGAGAGATTCGGTAAGATACCAGCTTTCAGTGCGGATTTGGTGTTCGTCAGGGTCATCCTGAAAAGGCGTATGAGTTTTGCAGGAATACTAAGCTCAGACATTGCTTCGTAGAATTACAAATTAACTACAAATTAATACAAATTAACTAAAACAAATTTACCGACAAAACGCGAAGTTTTAGAATAGTTGTTATTTTTAATGAAGCAAGGTACGCCAGATCTGCCCAAGATAAATGTTTCCAACAGTCCAATTATTTTGAAATTGTCAGTATGTAGGCTCTTAATACACCTCGTGACAAACTACTACGACATTTCAGAATGCAAATGCATACAAAAATGTTTTTTGTTGGCCAAGGCTGCTATCACTGGATCAGAAATTAATTGGAACAACCGAAACAGAAAGTTCCGCTATGAAAATGCAGTCAAATATATTATCGGGCACATACCAACCTTCTGAATATACGATGGGGTACTTTCCTTGTTCAAGCGATGAAGAAGAATTTGAAGCTAGTCGTCTAGTGGAATTACCGCAGACCGAAACGGAGTTGAAAGAATCCGACATTTCGTTTAAAAGTTATTCTATGGCTTTAGCACTTTCAGACTACTTCAGCTCTTTACTGGCTACAACCCTGATGAAAGACTTACGAATTACGATTGTCGCAAAAGCAAATAAAAATTTTCGCGGCGTTACTGAACGCTTACTGACATTTCTCGATTGTTTCATTATCGACAAATATAAAATTCATAGGGAAAGTAATTCAGTATTGAATTGCATTTCGTATGATGGAAAGAAAGACGAAACGAGTAAACAAAAACACAATTTTGAACAAGGTACGTGGTAAAAGGGCATATACTATTGGTTACAGAACCAGGCTCCAAATTCATTGGATTTGAAACCCCAATCGATGGGGCAAGCGAATAAATTCCATTACCATTAGACATTTATGAATGAGGAAAACTATTCTATGCACCACTTTGTTGTCATCAATTGCGATGGGATTGCTCTTAACACAGGACACAAGGAAGGAGTGAATATATGCATGGAACGACATCTACAGCAGCCATTGCAGTGGAATGTATATCTTTTCCATTTCCCTTCAAAGCTCTCTTGATTTACTTTTTTGGTAAGCAAAAAGGCCTTGGAACTTGGCCGGGGGAAATTGAAGAAGATATTCTACATTGTGAAAAAAGGCCTGTTAGTGTAGATTATTATTATGATTTCAGTTTTTTTATTCTGATGAAATTCTTTGAATTATCGACTAAATATAATGTAAAATTATCAGATCTCACAAGTTGTTGAGCACATTGCTATGCCTAGTAACGTTTCCGGCTGGAATATGCGAAGCGATCAATGTCATCTTTACCATCTCGTTGTAGCCGTTACTAATGGCACATTCGATGAGCAACTACCCAGCGAAAAGCCTGATCCAGTGGTCGACCACCACATCAGATATATTTCTAATAGTCAGCCAAATGTCAGAATTCTGGCACATATTATAGTCAAAGTGTACGCTCAATTTTGGTTCCTTATCAAGAGTCAGCCACAAGCCATACACGGTAATCGTCACGTTTTCAAATACCTCCGCTGGATCCGTGAGTTACTCTTAGATTCTGAAGAATTAATACGCAGTACGACCGAATAGAATGCGTACAATTTCCACTCTGAAAACATACTATTGGCAATGATAATTGCAACACGAAAAATAATAACCATATACGGACACCACTACGTGATAAAAGACTAAAAAAAAAAGACCCGTGTCTCCCAATTTTTCCCAAAGTCATGCACTTTTTTTTTATGGGCCGCCAAAGATTTGGGGCCTCGGTATCATTTTCGTAAAAATGTGATCATTTTCTCAGGCTCATATCTTGCAAACCGTTCAGAATTTCGATTTACTCTCTGAGGCAAAGTTGTAACTCTTGTCATAAAGAACAAAAATTGCGAACATATAAAATCAAAAAAACTTCACCTTCCAGATCAAAATCGCAAAAAACTTAAAAAAATTCGATTTTTTTTTTACCTTTTTTCCCGTGTTCAGGTCCATAGGTAGCAAACCGTTCAAAATTCAAGGAAACAATCAACTACAAAAATTTACCTAAGATCTCAGTAAACAAATTTCTGGAACACATAAACTTTCTAGAGATGATTCTTAACACTGTTTAGGTAGCACGCAAAAGTGAAAAATTTGCCGAAAATTTTTTAATTTCATTTTTTTTACCTTTTTCCATAGTCCATAGGTAGCAAAAAATTAAATATGCCTGGCCAGAACCATGTGTTTGTCCAAGGGTTAACACCGTTTAGGTAGCGCTTAGGTATCACGCGATCATGCACCGACAGCAGCAGCACAGGCAATGCAGTAAGCTCAGCACACGCAACAAGGGACGCAGCACACAATATAAAAGCGACACTACGCTCACATCGAGGCATTACACAGCGCGACGTCAACGAGAGCTCAGCGGTGAAAGTTATAAAGTGAAAGTGAAAGTAAAAAAAGTGAAAGTGCTACAGTATAATTCGCACACAACATTGGCAACTGAAAATTTCAATATGCAGTGTGAAAATATTGATTTATTTTGCTACGTTTGCGGTCATCTACAAGAAAAAAACATCTACAAGATTTCAGAAGGAAAATAATCTTTTAACTAGTGAATTCAAAAGAGCATATACATTGTTTTTCGACGAAGTGGACTTGACCGGTGGAAATTACACACCTAATACAGTGTGTCGCCAATGTTATAACAATCTCATGGCATGGTTGAGTGGAGGCAGAGGTACTATGAAGTATTGTAAGCCGGTAAACTGGATTAATCTCCCAGGTGATCATGATGAAACCAGTTGCTATGCATGCGTAAATTACACATGTGGTCTAAATCGATATGCTGAGAGGAACAAAAGTTATAAAGCAACTGCAACAGCCACACTACCAGTGCTTGCACCTGAAAATTTTGTATCACCAAGGCCGCCAACTCCAGATCGTACTACAGAATTTACAGCAACGAGTACAGCAAGTGGTGTTACTTATGAAGATCCATTTGATACAGATTATGAGCCCCAACAGGGTAGAGATGGACCACAACTAATAACACAAATGAAAATGGATTTCATTGTGGCCATATTGGGATTATCGCAGCGACTTGCAATATTTTTGACAGCTTTTTTAAAGCAAAGAAAACTCACACATGCTAATGCTACGGCATACCGCAAACGACAAGCTGAATTTCAGATGCTCTACACTCTAAATGATGACAATTCGTTCGCTTACTGCAACGATATAAAAGCTTTGGTGGTAAAAATGGGAATGAACTACATCGCTAGTGAGTGGAGATTATTTATTGATGGTTCTGTTTCAAGCTTGAAAGCAGTGTTGTTGCATGTGTCGAACCGAAAACCTTCCATTCCGCTAGCAATGGGTATCAACATGAAAGAAAGCTATGAAACATTGAAAGATATAATGGAAAAAATCAAATATTACGAAAATAAATGGAAGATTTGCTGTGATTTGAAGGTCATCAACATTTTGCAAGGGATCATCGATAAGGGCGGCTTCCCAAAATTCTTTTGTTTTCTTTGTAATTGGAATTCACGCTCACCTCTGAATCAATTCCAATGTAACTCGTGGAGGCCAAGAGGAAGTGTGGATGAGCAACTACAACAACATAGACTGAAGAATGCACCTTTAGTTGACAATACTCAAGACATCTTGCTGCCACCGCTCCACATAAAATGGGGAATTGTTAAAAAATTCATCGAAGAGGCCGTTGTAAATTGTCCAAACGCATTCGACTATTTGAAAAGCGTTTTCCCAAAGCGTAGCGATGACAAAATTAAAAAAGGTATTGTACTAAATTTAAAACGAATTTTTGTTCACCTAATTGTACTATTTACACTATGTTAATGTTTTCTTTTCTGTCTTTATTTTTTGTTTTCATTTAACAGGCGTACTTAATGGCCCTGACATTAGAAAGCTATTCAAGAGCAACTTTGATTCATCGCTTGATGAAAATCATTCAATGGCATGGATTTACCTTCAGCGTGTATGCACCAGAGTCTTGGGAGGGGATCGAGACGCGGAACCGGAAGCAAGAGAATGGGTGAAACAAATGCTGCATTATTTTGAGATAATCGGCGCATCGATGACATTAAAGCTGCATTTTCTTCATTTTCATTTTGACGATTTTATCAAACAACTCCCTACCGAATCCGATGAGCAAGGAGAACGGTTTCACCAAACCACAATGCCCATGGAAAAACGGTACAAAGGCAAAAACCTCGACGCATTGCTTGCAGAGGTATGTTGGTGGAGTCACAAGATCACCCTGTATGATGTTAATGAAGTATTTGAAGAAAAAAGAGCTGATGATGGAGGGCAGTCTGGAAGCAACGTGCCTGTGGACACCATAATTGCTGAATCAGAGTCAGATTCGGACGATTCGGACGACGATTTGGATCCACAACTTAAGAGAGCGCGATTTGCAAGTCCAGGGCCATCAACATTATAAACATAATACGAATACTTTTTTTTAATATTTTTGTAATAGATAGCATAGTATCTCAATGTTGAAGTAAATAAAAAACAAATGAAATTAAAAGACGGTGTTAAGAATAATTCCCAGGAAGTTTATATGTTCCAGAAATTTGTTTATTGAGATCTTAGGTAAATTTTTGTAGTTGATTGTTTCCTTGAATTTTGAACGGTTTGCTACGTATGGACCTGAACACGGGAAAAAAGGTAAAAAAAATCGATTTTTTTTAAGTTTTTTGCGATTTTGATCTGGAAGGTGAAGTTTTTTTGATTTTATATGTTCGCAATTTTTGTTCTTTATGACAAGAGCTACATCTTTGCCTCAGAGAGTAAATCGAAACGGTTTGCAAGATATGAGCCTGAGAAAATGATCACATTTTTACGAAAATGATACCGAGGCCCCAAATCTTTGGCGGCCCATAAAAAAAAAAAGTGCATGAAACTGGGAAACACGGGTCTTATTTTTATTGTCTTTTATCACGTAGTGGTGTCCGTATATGGTTATTTTGCCATGACTTAAAAAATTACACACAGTGTAACAGAACCGCAACAAACAGTACGGGGTGAAGGCCATGTTAAAATTCGAGCAGCGTCGGAAACTCCACCACCCCAGACTTGGAGAATTTCATGTATCTAGACATGAAGATATTAAATTCGACTGGGATTCATATATTAATGTGGTGGACTGGGACAAAATCACAGTGACAGATCCACCGTGTTTACAATTTCATACGGATGAAGATATTCCACGTAACCAATATTCAAATTATACAGATGCTAGATAAACAATTATTTCTACCATGATATTCTACCATTAGATTTCTACCATGAATAGTATAGAGAACTTATTTCACTCTTTTTACACTCTCATGTAGGGAGTCTGAGTAAAAGAGGATAAACGAGTTTTATTCTCTTTATAGAATATTTCAATATAAATTCACCATTTCGACAATGTTATTACATAAAAAAAGCACAAAGCAAAAATGTTTCTAAAGACATCAATGTTTTTATTTTATACTGCACTATTCAGTACCCTTTGGCGACGTTGTACTACAACCACGTATGTGATGCTAACGCTGTGTATTGTTTGCATGTGTTCACGTTGATAGATTGCCCTACCCGTGCATACAGATGTTAACACATCAAAAAGTGTATACATAGTTTTGCACTTCTGGTAGATTTTCTATGTCATTCGCAATACAGTGAACGTTTTGTGCCAGTTGTAGGTGAATCAGCGCTTGCAGTCACGTATGAAAAGTGCCTCAGCGGTATTTTTGCAAAACTAGAATGTCGTGACCAGTACACCCAACTTGATTTGCTATAATTAACTTTACTATTTTTTGTATTTTATTTGTAATAGAATTAAAACCAAGATTTTAATGATAAATAGATTAAAAATGAATTGTCCCAGGATGTTTTAAAAAATTTCGAATTTGCGCTATAAAAGTATTTAATTATTTTTATTTCAGAAAATCTTCGATAGCGCTAAAAAGTGTGCAATAATTTATTAATATGATACGTACTAATATTAATATTAAAGCTACAGATACATCTTGTCGCACGTACCTTTTTTGTTTTTGAATAAGACTGTATACTTCCAAACCAAAATGTTCTTGGTTTTTAAAGGAGAATTGGGGGAAGAACTCCATTAACTGGGGGCCTTCATCACAACATGATGTCGTACGTCAACGACATCTATAGGACAAATATAGTACTCGTCGTTACCTATACAACGATGTCTTGTATATTATGAACGAAAAAACGATTTTGGGTGTTTTTTTAAGGGGTCGGAAGGAATAGAATTTTTTCTTTTAAATTGTCTCGAGGTGATCTTTAATATTTGCTCTCTTCTATAGATCTTTTTTTTATATAGATGCCGACCCGGTCTAGTGTTCAGTGTTCTATCTTGAAACATTGATAGAACGCAGCTACATGGGTAGTGAAGTAATTGTCGTGGTCAGTTGGCTGAAGGAGAAACATACAAATCCTTCTTGTGTTTGGTGTATGATTTATCGGGTTTGATATTGTGCGTTGAGGTTAGACGATGTGACAAGTTTTACATGTTGTTGTTGTGGTTTTTGATTTTATTAAAAGTATATAATTTGAAAGAGAGCATTTGTTAGTACATATTTTACGTTTCCTTAAATGCTAAAATAACTTCTTAATTTTAATTACCTGGTGCAGAAAGTCGTAAAAGGGTTTTTAACTAAATACGAGGTTGAATTTTATGTTTCGGGATTAGAGAACAAAAACAAATATTAATCATCGAAAATCACTATATTGTTGTTCAAAATATTCCCCATGAAAATTTATATACTTTTGCATGCGTTTGAACCAATTGTCGAAACACTTTTGCCACTCTGATTGAGGTATCTCCAAAACATGCATTCTGAATGCAGCAACCGCTTCTTCAGGTGTCGAAAAACGTTGACCTCTCAGTTTGATTTTTACGTATGGGAATAAAAAAAAGTCATTCGGTGCCAAGTCAGGACTATACGGCGGATGACCCCTAAAATCGATGTTTTTGGTTTTCTTGGAAGACAACTGGCAAAGAAGTGGTTGTGTGCCACTCAGAATTCACTGTTCTGCGTTGTTATAGTGGTATGTCGCAGTGGTAGTGGTATGTCTAGTGGTATTTCCGGTAAAACAGGCGACCATTTGCTTGGAAGTGCTTAGGGCGCGAACAACTTTTGTTGGATTTGGCTTATCTTGAAACACCCATACAGTTGACAGCTGTTTACTTTCGGGCTAATACCCGTATATCCAGGATTCATCACCTGTCACGATGTCATAGACGTGTTACGAAGCACCGCGATCGTATTTTTGGAGCATTTCTTTCAACCAATCGACACGAGCATTTTTTTAAGCGATTGACAAATTGTGTGCGATCCAACGTGAACAAAATTTTTTTGACAGCATCAATGGTTTTCGGAACAAAAGCTGATTTTGGACGACCTTCACGAAATTCGTCTTGTAGTGAACTACGATCACGATTGAATTCACCATACCATCGATTAACTCTGCTCCTTGATAGAGCTTCATCGCCAAAAATTGATTCAAGTTCATCCATGCACTCTTGCTGAGTTAATCGACGTCGAAAGTTGTAAAAAATAATCGAACGAAAATGTTCACGATTTAATTCCATTTTTGGGCCGAGATGAATCTTTTAAGTTACTGTAAAGAACACAAACAGCGCTCGTATGTCAAAGTGTTCTGAGTACGCATAACCTCAAAAATGTCCAACTTTACGATAGAGCTGTCAGTTGCCAGATTGCAACACTAGGGTTGCCAAATCCCGAAACATAAAATTCAACCTCGTAGGTATTCAAGATTGAACAAAGGACCGGAATCGTTTAAAATTTTGGGTATTGTCATGATTATACTGTGTTGAAACAATTTATAGTCCATCACTAATACAAAATTACCACAATAGTTTTAATAATATTAGAATATCCCTAGAAATCCATATTTACATTACAGTGTTCTACTAGTGCATAATATAACGAATACGACGTAAATAAAACATTGAAATTAGTGAAACTTCATAACCCCATAAGTCGTTACGACCACCTTAAATGCATCATTGCTATTCATTTGTTCATTCCATGTATTTATGTATTTATCCTTACGAGAACGATAAACCACGAATTCAGTTGTAATTCCAAACCCAATATTATATACTGACTTTTGTTGAAAAAAAAAACTTAATATTGTTAGAATTTGTGGTTTGCATATTGTTTGTGCTGATAGTTTTATTGTTGTTGGCATTGTGGTTAAGCAATAAATCTTTTCCATGTCAGACGAAAATAGAAATTCTATGTTATCGTATACTAGACCACATTAGCCTTGCATGCTAACAATAAACCGGAAAATCACGACCATTATTTAACAAATTAAAGGGGTTCTTTATTACAAACTCGAAAGTGTTGTTTAGAATTCCTAGTAATTTAAGCTAACTGAGTTTAATCAAGATTTGTGGTGTAAAATTACCACTAACTATAGAGTAATTGAGATATTTGTGTAACACCAAAGAGCGATAGCAAAGTATAGTCCAAGTATTTGAAAAGTTAAATGTAGGAAATTTAATATAAAAATATACTGGTTTGATTTGAAACTAAATAAGGTTTTTAGTAAATGTTGACGCATCATAGAACAATTCGTGAATTTACGGTTCCAACTTTTGTAAGACCCCAGGGCAGCGTCTTTGCGGGTGTTGTGTATACAGTTTTTACCGGAGATATGGAAACCACTCAAGGTGTCACCGATGTTAGATTACGTTTGTCCAAAATTAACTATATCGTTTGGAAAAGTGGTTGGAATAGGTGACGTCGCTTTACCAAGGAAGATACACTATTTAAAGACGATACTGTGCAGAAGGCAAGTTATGACCTAAATCGTACGCTAAACCTAACCAGTGGACACGGTTTAATACGCTTTGTCTTGGTATCTCAGTTGTTGATTACTGCAAAAGCTGTGTGAAATGTCATATGTGGCTGTCCACCCTTTTGTATGAGGATGAAAAAATATGTAGGATCTTATTTCATGTTGGATCTAACAGACATTCAGGAAGTTAAGTTGAATGATCTTAGGACCTTTCTGCAGAGTACTACTTAGTTAGGCAGGCACCAATGTATGTCTTTTCTTTTTTCACAACCTGCACTATCGGGATGAGATATCATATGGCTTAAAGGCCTTCAAGCCTACAAGCGCCGGAATTCTGTAACTTTTTAACGATATAAATAGGTAGTTAAATTCTCAAAATTCATACAGTTTCAATACAAAATTTAAAAATTTTTTCAGTTTAACTATACGCTGAAAAATCTTAATTTTGTTGTTGTTTGGATGCAAATATAACGTGATTGTAGCTTGTCGCAAATATACCGTACTTCATCCCAAACGAAATGTGTTTACTATTCCATATAACATGATTGAGACACAATGATTAATAGGCCTTAATAAAGGGTTTTTCAACAGAGACGCTACAAAAGTAAATCGATAGGGACAGCAAACGACGCCATATATTTTTCCCACTCTTTTGACATTTCTCTTCAGTAAGGTTTGCCATTTCATCACGGAAAGATATACGAGCCAACAACGAGTCGAAATTATTTAAATTTACTACCGAAATTTAGAGTCAGTGGCCTCAACTTCAGTGGCCTCAATCATATTCAGCGATGAGGCTCATTTCTGGCTGAATGGCTTCGTCAATAAGCAAAATATGCGTTATTGGTCAGACCGCAATCCAAACGTAATCCATGAGTCATCATTGCATCCCGAAAAAATTACGGTTTGGTGCGGTTTATGGGCCGGCGGCGTCATTGGGCCGTACTTCTTCCGTGATGATCAAGACCGGCACATTACTGTGAATGCGAATCGCTACCGTTCAACGATAACCGAATATTTTTTGGCCCCAATTGGATAATATGGACTTGGGGGACATGTGGTTCCACCATGACGGCGCCACAAGCCACACAGCGAATGCCACAATCAATTTATTGGAAACCAAGTTTGGTGAACGTGTTATCTCACGAAATGGCCCAGTCTATTGGCCGCCTCGGTCGTGCGATTCGACGCCATTAGATTATTACCTGTGGGGCTACGTCAAGTCTATGGTCTATGCCAACAAGCCAGCGACGATTGATGAACTTCGTACGAATATCGAACGTGAAATTGCAGCAGTATCGGCCGATTTATGCTTGAAAACCGTCGAAAATTGGGTTGAGCGTCTGGACTTCGGCAATCGAGCCCGTGGTGGCCATGCAAAAGAATATCGAGTCCCATACATAATGGCATCGAACGTACTTTCACAGGAATAGGAGGAATTGTAGCGCTCTTATTGAAAAACCTGTTTTGTGTTTTTGAGACTCAAATGTGGCTTTGTTTGTGGAAACCGCTACAAATAAAAACGAGACAGACAACAAGGAATTAAAATAACCAGTAGAACTTCAATTCATGAAAACAATGTTATGTTTCCTGCAATATATTGCTGGGTCCGTTATTTTTCCACTTGTAAAGATTTTTATCTTTACAAAGTTACAGAATTCCAGTGCTGTTTAATTTACAGGTTCAACGATGGGGACGGAATGTGACGTCCTCTTTTATCACAACGGTCCTCATTATACTAAGAGTTCCAGTTGTGACAACGACTTCTACATAACCCAACCTACACCTAGGGCTAGGAATGCTCAAATATAGTACAAGGTTATATCTGATCGCATTGTCATACGAGCATCAATTCCAAAGTCTGTATGATTTCCGTTGTACAGGTGCATGCACCCACTGACGCTGATGAGGACATGGCTAATGACGATTTATATAGTCATGTAGATTTTGCAATAAGCTTACGTGCCATTTAGTGACATTGAAATATTTCCCGCAGATTTCATTGCCAAAGTGGCCAACGTTAACATCACAGTTTAGGAACTCATGGGAACGCATGGGCTTTTAACTCGGATGCATAACAACGGTGAAAGGCTCATAGATTTCCGTATCAGTTAAATGAAACACAAATATACACAATATATAAGTACACAAGTGTATATGGGAGTTACTCGATGGTCAATCCTTCAATCCAATTGACAATATAATTATCAGTTGTATTATTTTGGGTTTCATGGTGCTTATATTGATAGCGACCATCGCCTCTAATTGGGCGCTATCCGACTCCATCCAGCAGCTGTCAACGGGCCTAGAGGCAGAATCGTAAATACAACACAAACCGAAGATGATTCATTTATATCAGTGAAGTACGATCTAATACTACGAGATAATATGGCACAGAACTGTCAAAATACCTGGTGAGGTATTGTTCAAATACTAAAGGGAACTGCCAGGCAAATCCGTGGTGGGAGAAGATGTGAGAATAAACTTTGGATGACTACAGAAATCTGGAACGAAATTCGGAATAGTGTTCACCATCACAAAATGCGTATTCCACCAATATTTAAAAGGCAATTAAAATAAGACTATCGTCCATCGGGACGTGAAGTAATGTTCCGTTCCAAATACCACCCCCATCTGAACGATATAGCAGAGGAAACCGGAAAAGATGCAAATACTCGTAAATATAATCTCCGAAATATGTACTCTTTAATAAAAAATCTTAACGATGAAAACATAAGGATTACTGCGTTGTTAAAAGCTAATGATGCCATGGAAATAATATCGCCAGATCAGTAAGTAGAAAGATGGCGTAAATATTTTTCGACTCATGCCCACAGATCTAATTGTTTGAAAACAGATTTTAACAACCGTAAGTTCGAATTGAGGTTGTCACAACTGAATTTTGCTACCACAACTGAAATTCGGTTGAGGCAACATGTAGTAGGTTTTGGCAACCTCTATTTTGCAGTCTAGTCTCCGAAATTATAAAACATATGAATGATGAAACGCAACCCGAGATGAATTATTCCAACTGAACCCCTGTCGCGATCTAAGATAGATGATGCGGCTCTGGAAAAAAATGATGTGTCGCAAATCTGCAAGTCCCTATAGCACCAGCGGAAATATGGTGCATCAACTTTAGCACTGCAAACTACCGATGGAATGGACAAGAGGAGGGAATATCAATATCCCGAAGAAGCGTGGCTAAACGCTTTAAAAGGACTGAAGGGGTATTACATTGCTCAATGAATTGGCAAGATAATGGCGATAATGGAATAATCAGCCGAGGCCGCTGTAATCGAATAGTCAGCTGAAGATGCTATAATCGAATAGTCAGCCGAAACTGCTATAAACGAATAGACAGTCGAAGCCGCTATGATCGAATACTAAGCCGAAGCCGCTATAATTGAATATTCAGCCCAGGCCGCTATAATTGGCAAACTTATTTAATCCGCCTTGGAAAATATAATTTTCTAAAAGAGCAATGAGCGTTCGAACTCACGGGCGATGTATTAAAACCTTTTTATTACACGGTACCTGTTCGATTTCTATGAAGAAATTAGTAAATGTTATTAGCAGATTGGAAAATAAAAAAAGGATAGTTTTTGTGCTGAAGGCTCTTTTGTTATTGCACTTTATTTTTTCTTACATCTGCTTTAACATTAGATGTAAAATTGTTAAAATAAATAAAGCAATATGCAGCTCACTGAAATAATAGTTTTTGTTTTGTCATAAACAGAGCGACGACAAAACGTATTGAATAGTATAGAGAACTTATTGCACTCTCTTTCCGCTCTCACGTAGAGAGTCTGAGTAAAAGATCATACACGAGTGTTATCCTCTTTATAGTATATTTCAAAATGAAAGTACCATTTCGACAATGTTATTACATAAAACAATACAAAAAGCATAAATGTTTCACATCAAAATTATGAATGTACCAAGTTATGACAAAAAGAAAGAATACGTTTTGGATTATTAGCCTGATTTCGCCAGTGTTTGAGTCCTATAATTCGGTCCATGACATCTCTATACTATTCAATTCTCTTTGGCGACGACGACCTGCTTGTTTGTTAGCTGCAGCTGCATCAATACCATCATACTTATTTTCAGGCAGAGAGTATTGTTGTACAACAACCACGTATGTGATGCTAACGCTGTGTGTTGTTTACATGTGTTCACTTTGATAGATTGCCCTACCCGTGTTTATAAATGTTAACACATCTATAGGTTACTCCCTTTCTATGCAGATCTTGAGCCACAGATCCAGTCCAATGGTCTTTCCGGGTTGTTGGCCGGACGCGACTAATTGGTGAGGCTAGTCAAACTTATCATTAAGTACTTCAGCGAAGGCGAATGAGAACTACATCAGGGTACTGTTTTTTGTGCAACCACTGAAACTGGTGAAAGGTTGACAGCGCTTGGGTGTTTTCCAGTGAGTGTGGTTGTTCGCCAGGGCAACGTATGTAAGAATCTTGGTATGTTGCGTGGCTGCTTCGAAGTGAGTTCATGCTCATGTGTTTGTCAGTGAGTGTGGTTATTTTCAGAGGTGACGTATGTAAGAATGTAAATGTAGAGATGGCCAACGGGTATGGGAGTGCAATTTTAAATATGTAGTGACGGATTATATCGTCACGTTACAGATCTTGTGGTATAGTCGTGCACGTTCCAATTTCTCTCCATATATTATCTATGGTCCTGAATGCCAAATTGTCAACGTCAAATGACACCAGAATTTCAACCTTCATCAATTTGCATGTTCCGTCTCCTAGATTTAAAATCAACTGCATCATTAATATTAAACCTCGAGGTTTGCGTGCCATTTTTAAGAATCTCTACAATAAATTTGCATAAGCCATAACTCGGGGCAATTAACGAAGAGCACATAGGTAATAAGGGGCCACTTTTGATCCCAGGTGGGTAGGGGATTATACGTAAACCGGACCATAGTTGTTAGAAGCACAGCAAAAACTTGACAGCAGGAGGTGCTCGTATACCAATAAGGCAGCCGTAAACTACAGACTGACTATAAACAGTAGGCCGGATCATAAAAATATTTTTTTTTGAGAATTAGGGGAAAGTGTCTTAAAATAGCACTGATTATTGCAGGGAATAGCAAAATGCATTCGAGTACCGTTATACTTTGCATTTTTTGTCTTTAAGATTTCTGTTAGAATGGTACTGATTCATAGTTATAGAAATTTATTAGCTTTTTGATTCATCTACAGTTTTAACTCAAACTTCAAATTTCTATCAGAAATCAGAATGTAACGTTGATGTAAAAGATATTCATCAATTATTTTTTGGCTAAAGTATTTACGCTGTATAAATAACATGCAAAAAGCCAAGACACAAGCTACTCATCAAAATTTGCTTCTCAAAGACAAAAGAAACTTGATACAGAATTTGAAATGTAGAACATTTGCTGCTGCAATGCTAGAATAAAACCGTTATTCAATATTCCAGTCATTGGAAATACAATAGCCATAGCAACCAGCAACAGCGACGATATAGCAGTGGAAAGCAGAGAAGCAAAAGCTGATACACATTGAACGCAAGCTATCACTTAAGTTTGACCGTGATCGATAGCACTTGTTTTGTTCTTCTTTTTTTTATTACATTGATTTCGGGAGTTCTTAACAAAATTAGCCGCGTTAGACGCATAAAATTGACTTAATCAATTGAAAGAAGTTATTCAAATAATTCAAAATAGAAGTCGGAGGAACAATGTTGTCAAGATCTGCTGCAGCAAAATATCGTCATGCTATTTTTGGCGATCCTTGTGAATTTTCAAATTTTTGTTTACCAACGTACAAGCAAGTCGGAAAGGCATATTTGACTGAAAAAAATTATGAAACAGAACCTCTGCGATCTGTTTGTAAGAGGCTTGCAAGAAAACTTATGCAATTATGGATTAATGCGACTATTCCCACTACTACAATGAGATCAATAGAGTTGCAGTTGGAGAAATATATAGGAGATGTTCAGAAGGTAATGCGATCACACTCTTCAACATACAAGCGAGACGACATCGAAATAAATCTGAATAAATTGTTTGATATTTGCTCATGTAAGTGCCAAGAGTTTTCATATTGAAGCTGTCCTTTAAATCGGAAGGTACCAATAATAGAGCGTGATTTTCTAACGGATCAGCGAACTTCGCGGCTGGGACGAATACCTGGTATTGATAAGAAGGAATCTCTGCGTGCAGAAAGGAGTTTGAAGCGAAAGTCGATCCCAGAACAAAAGAGTGAGGAAAAGTGTAAATGTGTCAGTGATTCAGAGGAAACAGAGAACGACATTGATACACGTTTATCTTTTGTAGCCAGTGATGATTCGGATTATACATTTGATGAGACCCCCAAACCTTCTCGTCTCAAAAATCATCGTTTACGAAATATTGCCATGCAGGCAGATGGTTACGGATTGTCAGATCGAGCTGTTGCCGCCATTGTATCCGCAACCCTTGTTGATTTTAGTCTTGATAATATGATTTTAGTTGATTTTAGTCTTGATAATACCGTATTAAGATTCGCAGAGAAAGGAATTTACTAAGATCCGAGTGCAAAAGCACTAACTGTGAAATTAGTGGATTGTACTTTGACGGAAGGAAAGATCAAAGCTTAAAACTTATTGAAGATCGTCAAACTATTGTTTCTGAAGAGCATATTTCTATAGTATCAGAACCTGGTTCAACGTATGTTGATCACGTTACGCCTTCAAGTGGATCAGCTAAGTCCATTGTAGATGCAATTCTAGACTCTGTCGATTGCAAGAATCTTGTCTGTATTGGTTCGGATTCTACAAACGTTAATACAGGTTTAAACAATGCAGTAATACGTGGAATGGAAGTTGAACTTGGGCGTCCGCTTCATTGGTCTATTTGTCTTTTACATCTGAACGAGCTACCTTTGCGACATCTCTTTCATTCCCTGGATGGTGCTACAACTGGGCCACATTCTTTCAAGGGCCAAATCGGAAAAAATATTTCAACGTCTTTAAAGCACCCAATTGTGAAATTTTCTGTAATCGTTGGTGAATCAATTGTTTGCGATAAGAAACTGCTAAGCAGCGATCAACTCTATTTCTTCGAAATTGTTAATGCAGTAAAGACCGGAATTGTACCTGATCATTTTGAGTCAAGATCACCGGGACGATTAAACCATCCAAGGTGGTTGACAATGGCGAACCGTGTTCTACGACTTTACATATCTACAGAGGTGCTGTCTAACGAACTGAAAGTCTTGGCAACATTTATATATAGTAAACTCTTATGCAGTTGTTTGGTTTGACATTAAAAAAATCAAATTGTTGGGATGCTGCATCGCACTACTACAAAATGATAGAAACATCGAGGTTCCTTCCTTTACAACAAAGAGTTGTGGTTCAGAGAGTTTTGAAGCGCAACAGTTATCCTGCCCACATCGAGAGCATTATACTTGCTATGCTGAAAGACAACCGTCAAGCAACCCGTAGATTTGCTTTGAAAATGATATTACGCGCTCGTGAAGAAGATATACCGAATCGAAAATTCGTGATGCCTGATGTGGGACTTCAAGCAAAAAACTATGAAGAACTTATTGACTGGCAAACTGCACCTTGCTTGGAACCAGTTTTGACAAAGCACATTGCAACTGCGCAAATATTAGGATGTCTTGCGTCGCCCATAGATATTACTATTGATATTCTACCATATCCATGTCACAAACAAGCTGTTGAGCGTTTGGTTAAAATTGTAACGGAGTCTGCAACGCGAGTGTATGGTCACGATAAACGTGATGGCTTTACACGCGTTTTACAGAAACGCAGCAAATTGATGCCTCGTTTTGATACAAAGTCCGAGTACAAAAAACTTTAAGATATTTTTGATTTTGACAACAACTTTCCCAATTAATAAAAATTCATAAACTGCATATATATGCACTTTTTGTTGTTGTTTTATTGTGTCACTGTCAAGATATTACATGTTACATTTGGCGCATTTTAGACATTTTTTTAAAGATTTCAACGGAAAAAATGCTAAGTATGGCAAAGTGTTAGAGAATAATGGTTTGCAGTAGTACTTAATTCACCGTACTTTAAAGCCACTTTTTGGAAATTCCCCAAAGGGTCGGACAAAATTTGCAATTTGATGATAATAAACAGTCCATAGACACACCGGATTGTGGAAGTCATCTAAAAAAATTCAAAGGGTTTGGTTTTAGAAATTTTCTTATAGCCTGTGGTATAATCCGTTCAAATGATGGCTGTATAATAATAATAGTCATCAAAATTTAAATTTAAATTAAATATGTCGCTTTCTACAATAAATAGAAATATAATTTAATAAATATAATTAAAAATATATATTATAAATATACTCATTATGGTAATGTAAAGTGAGTGTAATCCAGTCCTCAATCCTCATCGATCAATTAGTTGTCATTCTGAGGAAAACACAAATTGAATAGCAAAAGTCTTGCACATTTAAGTTAGACTTGCACATTTAAGTTAGCATTTTTATGCTTTACTTTACACCAGAACAGTTACTAACTTTATTTAACCTCACTATATTGGCATTACGTTATCTCCGATTCCAGCAAATATCGTACGTTAAGCTTGTAAACAGCTCTCCATGACTGATATATTTATTATGTTTAGATAATCGTTTGTATCAGACTCCGTCAAACTTAGTGAGCTATAAATTTCTTTTATAAGTTATGAATTTAATACTGTACGCACCGTGATAATCGTTGATATGTGTACAAATAAAACATCCAATAACTAATGTAATAAATTTTCTCTCATAACCATAACAACGTGTATTGCGTTGATATCTTTCCAAACATAAATCATATTTAAGCTGTACGAAGAGAGAATACGGAAAGTTGTGAACCGAAAGGGAGGGATACAAATTTACGCACGTCAAAAATACTAATATTTTAATCGTTCAAAAACACTTTCACTTCACAACGGATACTTTGTGTTTATTATTTCTACCCTAATACTACTTTATATACATGGTATTGTGTATTTAATATAATAATAAATTAAAAAGACAGATATATTAGCTTCTGTGCAGTATACAATTTTCTATGACATATATTTATACAAATAGTTTCTAGGATCATTTGACTAATGTAAATTCGATTTTTATTCTACAGACAAATAGGTCCATGGCATTGACATGCAACGTAATCTCAGATATATAGACTTCCTTTGGCAAACTTTTATTGAATCAACCAAAGCGTTATCTCTGTGATAAACAATTTAAGTCGTTTACAGTAACCGAAATACATTGACCACAACCAAATTCTAGTAGCTCCATACTAAAAATGTTTTCAAGAAATGAAAGATATTTCGTTTACCCATTCTTTTGTTTACCGAAAACGCCTTATGCTAACATCAAACACCTTTATGACGAACGAAATACCTTTGCGGCGAACTGTTTCCTTCCTTTAACGCAAACGATTTATGTTTCACTAAATTGGATTAATTTTTGACGGAAAGTACCTACTAGAAGTACATTATTAAATTGGAAATACAAATTTATTTTAATGCTTTCTCCTACCCTTAAAATTAGGTGAACAAATGCACCCTCACTGAAATTTCGTGCGTCTATCAACTAATCCATTGCATACTTTGTATGGTTTTGCTGAAAGAAGATAAAATAAATTATAGAGAACGTGTGTTTATGTCTGTGTAAACTTATTTATCCAAAGGATAGTTCGTTTATAGCAAAAAACAATGTTTACTATAAAAGTTTTTAGATATAGGAAAAATATCAACAGTCGCGGGAATCCATGAGACTAAGTAGTAAAAAATCCAATGAGTCTTCGAACTCACGGGCGATGTGATAACACCTTTTTGTTACACGGTACCTGTTCGATTTCTATGATTTCATTTACAGTAGTAAATGTTACATTGGCAAATAAAAAATAGCGTTCAATCATATGATGACATTACATTTAAATAATATTAATACTTAAAATTATTATTATTTTCTGGCTTAATACTTTTTATTTTATACCTACAAAAAAACAAAGAGAATGCAAAGCAACAGGCAATTTTCACACAATTTTCGTTGCTCTCTTGCTATCTCATTTTTATATATTATTCTCTTTGCTCTGAGAGTGCTCCGCACGCACACAAGCACAGAGTAATACTTGAGAGTTTCCATTACCCTCTTCGGTGCCTCTTCATGATGAGGAGGTAGTAGGCCATTTCATATAGTTTAATTTGCTGCTGTATTTTACCAATTTTACACTTTCATTGGACATAAAACGGAGAGAAATCAAAGGGAATGCGTATTTTCGTTCAAGGCACACAACATAAAACATAATTTAGCTGTCATTAGTATCAATAAACACTATTCACAATTAGTTCCTGTCTTCTTTGCTCTCTCATTCTCCATCATTGGCCTAGTACCTTTTTTTATCAGATGTGCCATAGAATCCTCCTGACACAAGACAACTATTCGCTGCCGTGTGTTTCGCAGTCAGACAAATCTGTGTTCTAGATAGGGGTGGGTTACCCTTATCATTTAGGGGTATGAAAAATAGATGCTTGTCGATTCTGAGACCTACCCGACATGCACACAAAATTTCGTACAAATAGGTCCAGCCGTTTCGGAGGAGTTTAACACCAAAAAATCTGTGAAGGCAGTCGAACAAACTGTGTCCGGATGTGTTCACTTTGTGAGTTTAGTCCCTACCCGTGCCTATAGATGTTAACACATCAAAAAGAAATATTATTGGAACAAGAGACAATAGTGTCTGCTGAACGATGTTGAATAGGGGGTTGTTTTACGTGTAGGGTGATTAAATCTCCAACCGACACCTTGGTTCCATCAGAACTTTTGTTATTATTAAACGTAAACTAAATATATTTCTAAGTTAGCTAGTGACGTGCACTTCCAGGTAGCTTTCTAAAGTGGGCGTTTCTATCGATATAACAAAAATCATGACGCTAACATCCTTAGAAAAGGATGTTACGTTGAAAAGGTGCACACTTGGTCGTGCGTGCCTATACATTGAGGCTGGGAAGTGGCTGAGTGTCAGTTGACGATCGAGAGTTGAACTCAAAACTAAATATATTTTGTGCGCTAACTTTGTGAGATTTACTTTTTATATTTTGCGATCAATATTTCCTGCAGATGGTCCAAAATCGTTTACTGCGCCGGAACATGGTTTCTATTGAAGCGATATTGAAACATCACAACGTCCTATACCCTGAGATAGATGCAAACTTATTCATTAGCTCCTCTCTCATACATTGAATACTGCATGAACATTTCACTGTAATTTGACAATCGCTCAGAACAGGATCGTGTCGATTGGTGCAAGGAAATGTTATTTACTTTTACTTTTATTGACTATATTACAACCTCATGAGATACACCTATTAATTAAATATTAATTAAACAAACAAATTAAATAAATTTCAACATATTCTTTCAACTGGCTCTATCCATCGCCTTTTCTCGGCAGTTTGCAACACCAAGGATACGGAGGGATTCTTCTGCCTGGTCTTTCCAGCGGAGTCTCGGTCGTCCTCTTTTCCTGCTTCCATCGGGTACGTTATCAAAAAGTTTTCGCGCTGGCTCATCCCCATCCACTCTGATAACATGACCTAGCCTACGCAATTGGCCCACTTTGATTCGTCTAGCTATGTCCACGTCAGAATAGAGATTATATAGCTCTGCGTTCCAGCGACGTCGGTACTCGCCGTTTCCCCCAACAGTACCATATATTTTACGAAGAATTTCTCTCTCGAAAACTCCCAGGTGTTTTTCATCCGCTTGCGATATGACCCAAGTTTCGGAGCCATATGTCAAGACAGGTAAAATGAGAGTCTGATATAGCTGGACTTTTGTCCGTCGAGAGAGGGCTTTGTTCCTAACCTGCTTGCTGAGCCCAAAATAACATCTATTTGCAAACACAAATCTCCAGGCTGACGTTGTTGTCCTTGTTCACGGAGGATCCAAGGTAGACAAATTCATCTACCACTTCAAAATTAAATCGGTTGTAAACGTTCAAGCGTGGACCAAGTCGAGAAGTTTCTCTAGTCGTTGACACCATCAATTTTGTCTTGCCCTCATTAACAGCAAGACCCACCCTCGCTGATTCCCTTTCGAGTCTTGAAAATACTGCAGTAACCTCTCGCCGTGGCCGTCGGTGGTGCAATGGTTAGTGTGCGCGACTCTTGTACATAAGATCCTGGGTTCAAACCCGGCTCTGACCACCTTCAAATTTTCTTTCGGCGGCGGCCACCTCGCATAGTGACGGCGACACTATCGAGTATCTAGCCATGAAAAAGCTTCTCAAATTACCGTTCGGAATCGGTGTAAAACTGTAGGTCCCAATCAGTGAGTGAAAACTGGAAAGCGCACAGGTCAGTGATTGTGAGAAGTTCTCCCCAGTCCCTTCATGGGATGTAATGGGAAACCATTTATTTTTTTAACCTCTCGCAAATTTCGCCCAATGATGTCTATGTCGTCAGCATACGCCACCAACATATGGCTTTTCGTGTTAATGGTCTTGTTCGTATTTACTGCAGCCTTTCTCATTATCATATCCATTAAGATGTTGAAGAGATTGCACGAAAGTGTGTCGCCTTGTCAAGTCCTCGCTTGGTACAGAATGGTTCAGTGAGGTCTTTCCCCACTTTCACTGCTGATTTGGTGTTGGTCAGCGTCATTCTACAGAAACGAATCAGTTTTGCCGGAATACCAAGTTTAGACATAGCTTCGTACAGTTTTCCCCGTATAGGGCTATCGAAAGCAGCTTTGTAATCGATCAAAAGGTGGTATGTATCGACTTGCTTTTCGTGGGTCTTTTCCAGGATTTGGCGTAGCGTGAATATTTGATCAGTTGTGGACTTGCCTGGTCTGAAACCCACTGATTAAGTCCAATCAGGTTTTCAATAATTGGCTTTAGTCTTTCACATAGTACGCTCGACAAGACCCTATACGCGATGGATAAAAGACTGATACCGCGATAGACATAATACACTGAGACTCCAATCGTCGGGCATATATTCCCCCAGCCATATACAGCATATAAGTTGACGCATGTAGGCTATCAGTCCTCCGCCACCTGCCCCAAAAAGTTCAGCGGGTAGACCATCCGCACCAGCGGCTTTATTATCCTCCAGGCGGGAGATCGCCGTTCCAATCCCGTTTTGTTTTGGGGGGGGGGGGGTACAATCTATACTATCTTCCACTATCATAAACTCCTGATCTTCAGTGGAAGAATCTGAGTGGAGTAGTGCTGAAAAGTGGTCTGTCCACATTTTGAGCATACACTGCTTCTCAGTCACCAGATTCCCATTCCCGTCCCTTCAGGAGGGCAGCCCATTATTAGGCCCGTTGGTCGATCCTCTTACCCTCTGGAAAAACTTGCTAGATTCACCATTCATCCTGCACATTTCGGTTCTTTCACTCCCTCTGTGCTCCCACTGCCATTTCCCCCGCCTAAACTGTTGGTTTTCCTTCCTTCTCAGCTTCTCGTACCGCTCACTCGCAGCACGCGTTGTAACTGACTGTTCCGGTGCCATACGTGCAGCGTCTTCTCCATCAGTTGCAATGCGACCTTCTTCGTCGTACCATGGCTTATCCCCCCGCGGTCTTCGACAGCCAAGTTCAGTACCCGCAGCGATTTCCAAAGAATGAGACATGTGCTTCCACTGCGCATCTGGGTCTTCGGGAGGGGGGTATTCTGCTCTAGCAGGAGAGAGAGTTCCTGTCGATAGGACATTGATATCTCCGGTATTTGTAGCGTGTCAATATCCAGCTTTTCCTGTGTTCGGCTTCGTACGTTTTTCGCCCTGCTCAATCCCGTGCGAACTTTCGCAGCCACCAGGTAATGATCCGAGTGGATATTGGCACCTCGAATCACTCGTACATCCATTACACTAGAAGAGTGCCTGCCATATATTACCAAGTGATCAATCTGGTCATTCGCCCGTTGATCAGTAGATATCCAGGTCGCCTTATGAATGCCCTTATGCTGGAATCGTGTGCTACTAACTACCATGTTCTCCGCAGCGGCGAAGTCCATCAGTCTTATCCCAGTGTCGGAGGTGGTATCATGTAGACTGTGATCACCGATGGTTGGTCGAAAGACACTTTCCTTTCCTTATTTGGCATTAAAATCGCCTAGAATAATCTTAATGTCGTGGTCAGAGCAGCGTTCATAAAATGTTTCTTTGACCTCATCATCTTTATCCTCTGTCGGTGCGTGCACACAAATTAACGAGATGTTGAAATATTTCGCTTTAATGCGAATTGTGGCTATGCGGTCACTCACTGGCTTGAACCTTGAAACTAGGTGTCGCAGCCTTTTGCTTGTTCCGCACCCAAATTCGTGCTTATGCCCATGGCAGCTGTAGTAAACATCGAAGTTTTCCGTTCTGGCGCAACCATATCCTGTCCATCGCATTTCCTGGATCGCTGTGATGTCGGCTTTACATTTTCCGAGGACATCCGCCAGTTGGAAAGTGGCACCAGTCCTGTAAATCGTTCGAACATTCTAGGTACACATCCCCAAATCATGGTCCTTATAACGTTTACGAGGGTCGTCAACAGTTGGGGGGTTTCTTTGTTCATCATATTTTCTGTGTGTTTTTTAATTGCCGATATAACGGTGGCGGGAGGCAAACCCAGCCCACCGTGGTTTGCATTTTACCTACTGCCAGGATGATGACGTTCGAGCCGCCCATTATGGATCAAACGCTGACAAGAATGCAGTGTCTCGAAACTGGATTTTGGTTTCCTCAATTTCGACCCGCCGCTGGCCAGGGGTGTTGGCCCATCCGCCTTCAAAGGACAGAAGAATATGTCCACTACTTCGAAGATCTTCAGTGACAGGGTCACCTAATAATCCTGAGACGTATCACTGATCGCATTACCACTCAGGTTGCTCATTCGTTTCGCCTTCTCACTTTAGCTAGCTAACGGAGGTTTCCGATAAGCCATTGCCCAGGACATACTGCGTGGAAGTAGTAAGCTGCTTGGACTGCCCATTGAAGGAATCATTTCTGGCCACTCCCAAGTGAATGGCTATCAGAAACTTTCCACCTCCAAGGACACTCCCAAGTTCAACAAATTCAAAGGCGATAGTTCAAAAGACGTGTCTCAGATCACGGGAGGCGACTAATCGTCGATCTATGTATATGAACCTGAGACTAAACAGGCTACAGTCGATGTATGGGTCTCTCAAGGTGAGCCAAGCCCAACAAAAGTTTTTCTCGCACGAAGCATTACAAACCAAATGGTGGCCTGCTTCTTCGGCATGACAGTATATCAGAATATGCATGACACTTCTGGACCCGAATTGGCACATTATTTTGGAGTGCATCCAAGTTGGGCACCATTATGTCACGCAAACCCGAACGTAATATGTTTAAAAATTTATGATTTGTATTTGTGTATGCATTACGTAGACGGCCTCGTATACCATGCGGATATCGGGCTGGTAAACACGTTGAATCGGGGTGGGATCTTCCCACTCGCAAGGTACTACAACGACCGAACGCCGAACATGAGTTTACATCCGAGCTTTTACGAGCTTTTAAAAATAAATGTAGAATATAAATCGGAGACCAAACAATGGTATCAATTAGTTGAAAAACAAGAATAATGAGGAACACAAAACCGTAACGACACCGAATGAATGATTGTTGAGGAAGCTGTTTTAATTACAGGGTACATATTTTCTCTATTGAATGAGCTGACTGGTCTTGCTGTCAGCTGGACCCACCCTCCTGAAACTCCGGTCGCTTCAGCATGATTCTGTTGATAACTACAGGGTCCCAAATCTGAAAATGTCCAACTGACTGACTGACACCACCAAATTGATGACAATTCAAATTAAGTAACGTGTTAATCATCGTTTACTTCCCATCCGTCATGTGCCAACAGATCCGTTAGATCATCGTAGGACGGTAATACAACCATGGTATACAACCATTTATTTACCGGAATTTTTGGTGAACTAAAGAAAACACACGCAAGAAAAATCATTCCCATAATACATGGTGTAAATTAGTTATGTATATGACAATTATAATTTGTAGGTTAATTGAATTACACGCCCAAATTCAAATTCAACAAAATGTTCAAATATTTTATACAGTACAGGTTTATGGATTTGAAAGTACTACGGGGCAATACCTATCGAAGCCACAAAATTCTATATATAAAATACGTTAAAAACAGAATTCCCAGCAGTCACACAAACTCAAGACAATTACAATCATTTCCATATTTCATTACAATTGGCATTGCCTGAACAAATGAGAATTCAACGTTTTTTAATTGTAATTGCGAACAATGGTAATTCTTTTGCATTTGCATTAGATAAAGTAATGCAAATTAAAATCTAATGCAAAAAACAACGTGCATAATCTTTCCCCATCACGACAATGCTAGCTGTGACACATCGTCTCAAACAAACGCAAGTTTGACTCTCAATTGACTTGATGGACCGTCCACCTTACGGCCCCGATTTGGCAACTAACAATTTGTAGTGTTTGTTTTTATGTGGCCGCCGGTGGCGCAATGGTTAGTGTGCGCGCCTCTTGTACGTGAGATCCTGGGTTCGATCCCTGAACTGACCACCTTAAATTTCTTTCGGCGGCGGTCACCTCGAATAGTAACGGCGACACTGTCTGTTATTTAGCCATGAAAAAGCTTCTTAAATACCTCTCGGAACTGAGGTGAAACTGTAGGTCCCAATCAGTGAGTATAAAACCTAGAAAGGGCACAGCTCACTAGTTTTGGGAACCTCCCCCTAATTCCTTCGTGGGATGTAATGGGAAACCATTTATTGATGTGTTAACATCTATAGGCATGGGTAGGGCAATCTACCAAATGAAACACATGCAAACAACAAACAGCGTTAGCATCACATACGTGGTTGTTGTACAAGAATAGTCTCTGCCTGAAAGTAAGTATGATGGTATTGATGTAGTGGCAGCGAACAAACAAGCAGATCGTTGTCGCCAAATAGTATTGAACAGTATTGAGAACTCATGGAACGAATTGTATGACTCAAAAGCACTGGCTACATCTGGCGAAAGATTGAAAATATATAACCCTCTTTTTGTCATAACTTGGTTCATTCATAATTTTGATGTGAAACATTGATGACTTTTGAAACACGTATGCGTTTTATTTTTAATAACATTCTCGAAATTGTGAATTTATATAGAAATATTGTATAAAGAGAATAAGACTTGTTTAAGCTCTTTTACTCAGACTCTCTACATGAGAGCAGAAAAAGAATGCAATAAGTTCTCTATACTATTCAATACTTTTTGTTGTCGCTCTATTTATGACTAAACAAAAACAATTATTTCAGTAAGCTAAATATTGCTTTATTTATTTTAACAATATTACATATTATGTTAAAGCAGATGTAAGAAAAAAGAAAATGCAATTGCAAAAGAGAAGAAGTGTTTGATATGTTCAAAGCTCATGTTTTGGAGCTACCCCATTTGGAAAGAACTTCGAAATTTGGTTCAAACGCATGCCAAAGTTTATTGATTTTCATGGAGAATATTTAGATGAACAATAACCCCAATTACCGTTATAAATTTGTCTTTTTCATTCTTAGGCCAGAAATATACTTATAAACAGAAAACCTGCTACACAACATGGAGAAAACGATCAAATAGAAGAAATGTATCCATATATTATCGATGGCGACGATAATGATATGGATTACGTATTTGATGAGGACGCACCGGAGTTTAATGAAAACATAGTTTACCAAGCAAAGTTATATATTTGACAGCGATGAGGAGGAGAAAGAGGTAGAAGTGTCTGAAATGCAAGCTGCTCAATACGTATATTTCACTCGCGTATAGTTCAACGATACATTCGACAAACTAGCTGCTATGGTTCGTGTGCGTCAATATAAGATAATGAGTTTTCAAGCTGAGCTCCAACCACAAAAAGCGATTCCAATTCAGGTCTTCGAGGCTGTTTTAATCAGCACATATCGTTCATAGCCAGTATCGACACAACTCTAAAGTATATGCAAAAAAAGCAGTTCATGAATGAAATGAGTAAACTCCCACCTCAAAGCATAGAGTTTGGAATGGTATGACCAGGAAAACTTCTGGTTTTTCTTATAATCGTCTGGAATTAAATAGCTTTGTGGACTTCAAAAGCTTTGCCAATTTTTCGAAGCGAATCTTGCCGTTGGTGGCGAAAATTGTGCGGAAGGAGCTGAGTGGGTTTCAGGCCAGGAGCAAGAAATACAGGCGTGCATTCGTATGCCGACCACGTGAACACACTCCGTGTAATCATGCAACAATCAGTTGAACTACACTATCCTCTATATCTACTATTCGTAGAACTCGAACAAACGTTATAATGTGTACACCGCAAATCAATGTGGTCCATCTTGGCCGAAAAGTGGATACTGGAAAAGATAGTGTCCATGGTCCGTGAACTGTACAGAGATGCAGCGAATAAAGATCGTTTTAATGGGAAGGAAATCCAATCTTTCACCACATCTGTGGGCGTTAGGCAAGGATGTGTCTTGTCTTCCACAGTATTTCTTCTATCGGGTTTTCCAATAGGTACTTGACAATTTGGAATTTAATTTGTGAACGCACTATTTCACTGATCATCTTTGTTACTTCACTTTTTCATCTTGGTAAAGTACACGGACGAACAACATATGCAAATTATAAAACTCCAATTATCGGTCGTTATTCTCGCCCTAATAGACAACCAATAACAAGTTTAGTGGAAAATTTTGAGTCTACATATTCATTGTGTGATGCTGCAGTGCCAGCTGGACAACGGGATGGTCGAAGTGATGAAAATATCGCTGCCGTTCAGGCGCCCGTAGCAAACGATCCAAATCCAAATTTCCGCGGCGTTCTCTGGGCATCGTCAAGACCACTTTATGGCGAATTTTGGGTAAAGATCTTGGTTTACACTCATAGAAGATCAAGCTGACTCAAGACTTGAAGCCAATGGACAATTTGATGCGATATACCTTCTCCGATTGGGCTCTGGAGAAGATACGCCAAGATGACGAATTTCAACGCAAATTCATCTGCAGTGTCGAAGCTCATTTTTCGTCATCAATAAGCACATTATGTGTTATTGGTTTGGTGAAAATCCACATGTGCTTCACGATTCACCACTTCATCCACAAAAAATAACTGTTTGGTGCGGTTTGCATGCCGGCGGCGTCATTGGGCTATATTATTTCGTCGACAATAACTATCGTCAAGTTACTGCGAATGGTGATCGTTATCGCGCCAAGATTACCGATTATTTTTGGCCCGAATTGGAAAACATGAACTTAGACGACATGTGGTTTAAACAGGAGGGTTTATTGAAGAGAAAGTTTGGTGAGCGTGTTATCTCAAGAAATGGACCAGTCAATTGGCCGCCTTGTTCATGCGATTTAACGCCTCTAGACTTTTTTCTTTGGGGCTACGTCAACAAGCTCACGACGCTGGAAGCACTGACGGCCAACATTGAACGCGAAATAGCGTCCTTTACGGCCGAAATGTGTGACCGAGTCATCAATAATTGGGTCCAACGAATCGACGGCTGCCGACGTGCCTGCGGTGGCCATATGTACGAAGTTGATTTCCATTCATAAATGTTTTGATTTTGTTTCAAGTCGATCATAAAGTTTTGAAAATATATCAAATGGTTTGCGTTTTATTTAAAAAAAAAGTTGTCAAGGCCTTATTGGAAAACCCTTTACTTATGAAAGAGGTAATGGAGGCTACTAATGCAGGCACACCGTTCGGCATTACGTGGACTATGTATGAATAACTACATGATATAGGCTACAAATATGGCATATATAATATTATGGCCCACAAATTTTGTTAGCATTGAGGCCAAGTTAAACAGACTCTCCGTAAATTTGGAAAAAGTAGAATTGAGATTAAATGTGAAGAAGACAAACCTAAAGCGTGTTCAAATTTGCAAAGAAGACAGTATATTTTTCCGGCAATTTTCATCGCAGCTTCTTGTTTGCTATTATTATTTTTATTTATTATTATTTACTTGGCTTTTTTATAATTTTTTCATAATGAATAATATCGGTAATATTGTTCATGATTAATATATTTCTTCGTTCCCAATTATCTAGTTTAAAAGCAAATTTAAATATAGCGCATTTTAACGCCCAAAGCTTTAACATTACTCCAAATTCATCAAAGCTATCAGACATTAGAAACATTGTTGAGGACAGCTTAATTGATATCGTAGGTGTCAGTGAGACTTGACTAAAACCTTCAGTTTTGTCCAACGCCGCGAATTTATCTGTCTTACAACATTGTATATGCTGGTAGCAATTATGGTGTTTTTGAGTGTTTGTTTATAGAGATTATAGTAGGAATTGAGAAGATTTTAGTAGGTGTTGTTTATTTACCGCATTGTGATTTTGGAGCATTTGAATCGGAGATGTGTGAGTTATTAGTAAGGTATAGAAACATTGTAATCATGGGCGACTTTAATAACAACTTATTTGATGTATCACAAGCCAGCAATGTCAGAAGGGTTTGTTCCAGGTTGGGTGTTTCGGTCATGCACAACAAATGTCCGACCCACAATGATACGTTTCATCAATCGACTTCTTTGATTTATTAGATTCATCGCCTAGTAATGTTGTAATATCTGGTCAATTTATTTGTCCGAGTATTTCAAAACATGTATTTATTTACATTTCTTTAAATGTATCTGTGCGTCGCAGTGAACAGTTTTTCGAATTTTATGACTATAATAATTTCAATATTAATGAACACCGTGACAAGGTTTCATCAGCGAATTTTCCGGAGATTTACAATACGTCAGATGTGAACGTGCAACTTAGTATTTTTATGCGCGGTTTATATGATGTCCACTCAGTTTTTAGGAAGAAGATTATAAAAATACAAGTTGAATCTGACAACTGGATGAAATGCCCTCTTGTTCGTTATCATGATTCCATGAGTGATCTGGCCTATGGGGCATTTCTGAATGATAGGAATGAAAATTATTGGAAAATTTACTGTAAAATTAGAAACAGAACAAAGACCATTAAGAGAAAGGAGAAGAGAAAGGCTCATTCTGGAATTTTTTATATGAATATGCGCCCAAAATCCGTTTGGTTAATTATAAGAAACAATGGGTTGATTGGTAAGAATCCGTCAGAGTTAGCGCCTGCAGAGTCACTTGATGTTAATGATATGAACGTGTCATTTGGTAACAATCAATTGGATGTGCAGGAAGACATGGAGAGGTTTTTACGATTTTCTTGTAGTGATCAGGGGTTTTCGTTCAGTATCATTAACTCAAGAGAGTTATTTGGTGCATTTTCATCCATAAAATCGAATGCTGCTGGAAACGATGGGTTTTCCTTGAAATTTCTCAGAATTGATTTTCCGTTTGTTGTCAATTATGTTTTACATCTGGTCAACACTGTTCTTATGACATCTATTTACACCGATGAATGGAAGACTAAAAAATAAAAAATAAATGGTTTCCCCTAACATCCCATGAAGGGACTGAAGAGAACTTCTCACAATCACTGAGCTGTGCGCTTTCCAGTTTTCACTCACTGATTGGGACCTACAGTTTTACACCGATTCCGAACGGTAATTTGAGAAGCTTTTTCATGGCTAGATACTCGATAGTGTCGCCGTCACTATGGGAGGTGACCGCCGCCGAAAGAAAATTTGAAGGTGGTTAGAGCCGGGTTCGAACCCAGGATCTCATGTACAAGAGCCGCGCACACTAACCATTGCACCACCGACGGAAGACTGCTAAAATTAATCCAGTTGCGAAAAAATCAGATGCTAGTTCTGTTCTGGGTTTTAGGCCGATAGCCCTACTACCTATCCTGTCCAAAATAGTGGAACATGTCCTTAAGGAACAACTTATATCTTATATTGAAAGCAAATATCTGCTGAATGACTGTCAATGTGGCTTTCGGCGTGGTAGAAGCACATCTATGTTGCTACTTGGTTTAACAGATTCAATAAGAAATAACATGGCCGAGCAAAAGTTGTGTGTTTTGCTTTCCCTAGATTTGGACAAAGTGTTTGACAGGGTAAATTATTTCACTTTGATATACAAGCTATCTCAAATATACGGTTTTGGTAGCAGTGCCTGCAGGCTTATTTATTCATATTTAAAGGACAGACAGAAGTATGTTTCAGTTAATGGGCTACCGTCGAGTGTTTTGACGGTTAGGAATGGTGCTCCTCAAGGTTCGGTTCTGGGGCCTCTTCTTTTTATTATTTTCCTGAATGACTTTTTTGACATTATAGGTGATTGGTGCACGCCCTATGCGTATGCGGATGATGTGCAGCTGCTATTTAGTGGAGGGTATCAATATGTGGACGTATTGCAGGCTAAAATTGATTGTGTCCTGCGCTCTTTCAGTATGTGGATATTTTCGAATAAACTTAGTATAAATGCTTCAAAGACCAATGCACTGTTGTTTTCATCTTCTGCTGTTGAAGAGTTGCAGTAGAAATATGATAATGTTCCTATTGAGTTTGTTCGTAACTTGAAGTGCTTAGGTGTTATCTTAGACGATACGTTATCCTTCGATTTGCACATAGACGGTGTCATTCGTCACACTAATTTTGCACTTCGACAATTGTACAACGCCGATTTAATATTGCCACGCAGCATAAAGGAGAAACTAGTACATGCTCTCGTTATGCCCAACATATTATACTGTCTAGAAGTATACTGTGGATCTAAAAACCAAAATATGAGGGGACTTCAATTAGCTTTTAATAGAGTAGTGCGCTATTTATACTCAATCAGACTTTTTGACCATGTAACACCCTCTGCTAACCGATTCTTGGATTGTAGTTTCTCAAATTTTGTACATTTCCGATGTCTGTTGATGTTTTACAAAATGTTCAAAAATCAATTTCCTACCTTTCTCACGAATTTGTTTAAATTTGGCCGTTCATCACGTACGAATCAATTAATAATTCCTAGAGCGAGGGGTTATATGAATAGGTCCTTTCAGATGAGAATAGCCAGATTGTTCAACTTGCTTCCTTCTACACTACGAGTATTTAACTTCACTAGCGCTACGTATCGCAAAAAGCTTCTTCAACACTTTGGAGACATAACGCAATAGTTGACAATGTTTCTTTTTGTATTTTTTTTACAATGTTCCTTTGATATTTTTTTTTTGATGTGTTAACATCTATAGCGGCGTATAGGCACTAAATCTATCAAAGTCAAAATCTGCTATAACCAGATTTTATGCTGCTGCTAAAACCATTCATTTGCAAGCGCATGGGCTTGCGCAGTCGACGCTATGGTAACATCCTAATACGTCAGCTACTTCGTACAAAGTATGTGTGATGTTGTGTGTTTGGCTGTTTCGTTCCTGTTGATATGGCAAACATGTGGCTATGTTACACACGTATACGTCAGCTACTTCGGACAAAGAATGTGTGTTGTGTGTTTGGTTGTTTCGTTGTTATTGCTATGGCCAAACAAAGCGAGTCAGTTGATGTTCAGCATTGCCCGGTGTTAAGTTCGGCCGGGCCGAAGCTTATATACCCTCCACCATGACAATTTACACTCGCACTCTTTGCATTCCCTTAACAGGTTTTATTTTAGGTACACCAACCACCCGCACAAACACTCCACGACACAGCAAGCACAAACAAATCACCAACATATCAGTAGTAGTTGTTGTTGTTGGTGTTGTTGTTTTTTCATTATAGTGAAAGGTAAGTCCAATAAAATGTGGTTGCGGAGCACTCTCAGAGCAAAGAGAGTAACGACGTATTATACGTTTATAACAGCCAAAGTCACGATGTCGAACGTTAACGTTCGCATGCTTTCTAAGCGACAAACAGCTGATTTCGAAGTCAGTAACACTCATCAGAACGACAAATCGAATGAAAATCTATGCGAACGAAACGTAAACATTGCAGTACAAAATCGGTAGCCACTAATTATTTTTTCTGTCTGTGCGAACGCAAATGTCAAAAACACTCACTTGTGTTTTTGTTTTCGTGTAGTGCCAAAAAAAACGCAATTGAATTTAAAATTCTTATAAAATATTCAACCAAATGGAAAATAAATGGTAACTAAACGGTTAATCATTTCTGTTTTATTAGAGTAATTATTGTTTGTACATATGTTTATCTATTTCAGCATAAAAAAGTCAACGTTGCTGCAGCTGAAAACATTTGTGAGATATATGGAGGAGAATCCCGAGTTCGTTAGTGGAACGCCAGTCTTTGGAGGCTCAAAACTGTCCACAGAGGAGTAGTGAACAAAATGGCAGTATTTTATTTATTAAGAAGTTCATGTCAAATAAATAAACAACAAATAACAATAAAAACAAGTAAAAGTGTTAAATTCGGCTGTGCCGAATCTTTGATACCCTCCACCTTAGTGTTAACCAGCAAAATATTAAATTTTAAAAAGGACCTTTTTTAAGAAAATGTACTTTTAAAAAAAAAACAAAAATAAGTTACTTGTTCACAAATGCAATTACTTGTTCACAAATGCAGGATGCTCACAAATGCATTGCTCACAATGCTGAAATGCTCACATTGAAAATGTACTTAAGAAACTGTACTTTGAAATGTACTTTGAAATGTACTTTGAAATGTACTTTGAAATGTACTTAAGAAATGTACTTAAGAAATGTACTTAAGAAATGTACATTTCTTAAGTACTTAAGAAGAAATGTACTTAAGAAGAAATGTACTTAAGAAATGTACTTAAGAAAGAAATGTGATTAAGAAATGTACTTAAGAAATGTACTTAATGAAATGTACTTAAGAAATGTACTTTGAAATTTACTTAATGTACTTAATGTACATTGAAATGTACTTTGAAATGTACTTAAGAAATGTACTTTCTTTTAAGAAAATTTACTTTTTTACAAAAAATAAAAATAAGTTACTTGTTCACAAGTAAAATAAAAAAGTATTTTTTAAAAATAAAAAAGCATTTTTTGAAGAACTGTTAAAAAAAAAAGCTGCAAAGCATTTTTTAAAAATAAAAAAGCATTTTTTGAAGAACTGTAAAAAAAAAACAAGCTGGGACGAGAGTTGAACCAACAACCCTCAGACTCCAACGCGCAACCCTTTACCCATCAGGCCACAGCGACCTCATCAAGTGTGGCAAAATTCGTATAAATGTATGAATACATGAAAGTACATCTAAACATTCTAAAGTACTTACCTATTATAAAGAACAACAAAGATTTTCAACATGGAAATTCACCACACGGCAAAAGGAGTAGTTTAGTATAAAACTACAAAAATTAATGTGAAAAGCTTATGAGTTTTTTTACGTTTCCAATCATAAAATTTTTTCCAATGGACCAATTTCGCTGATTTTCAATACCAAACTGCTCAGGAATACGTGGAACATTCTGGCCAAACACCAAACCGCATTATCGCCGATTGAAGTCGTGAGAATGTTTTCAACAGACGGACATGGCTATATCGACTCCGGTTGTTATAAGGATCAAGAATATATTTACTTTATGGGGTCGCAAAGCCAAAAATCCACCCTTAATTACAAAATTTTTGGTCTGTTTGCATATGATTCTTTTGTTTGTTTTGCTGTCAGTTTTTTCCAGCTGAGTTTTTTGGCTGAGTGGTACAGAGATGTACTTTTTTGTAACTATTTAAAAAATTGTAGCGGTTTTCCACGAATATAGCGATTTTTTTTGATATTAACCTTTTTTTGGAATTTTTGATCTGGTAGCTTTGTCATTTGACAATGGTTTAATGCCTTTGTTAACAACACGTAAGGCCATGCGAACGGCAAGTCGAAATATAGTGACTACCCATTTGAAGCGAAAGTGAGTGCATTGCTGTCGTTTGCTTAGGCTTTCTTTCGACATCGTGACTTTGGCTGTAAAAATGAGATAGCAAGAGAGCAACGACAATTTTGTGAACTTGTGTAGCGTATGTACGAATATAACAATGTATGTATGTATACATATACAAGTAGTGTCTGTTGCTTCCCAGCGGACCACAACTTCGTATACGATATCGCATACGAGAGTTACGCGAAACTTTTGCGGGTAAAACTCTCGAAAACAGATCCGAAAACGATTGGAAAATGAATCATCAGTCGCTCAGTTTGTGGCAGTAAAAGTTTCGTTTACGATGTCTTGCAAGAGATTCGTCTGCGAGACTTTTGCAATATCTTTTGCGAGAACAACACGAAAAACAAAACAAAATGCAATTGCCAAAACTTTGTTGTTGTGTCGTGTGCCTGCACGTGTGTGCCTCTGTTTGTCACACGACAAAACGACAACAATGTTTCTCTCTCTTTTTTCTTCCGTTTAGTACCCGTTTTTAAACCAGTTTGCGAACATTTGGGCGAGTTTAATTTCTCCCCCGGATTTGGTCCGGTAAATACTCGTTTCTGAGCCCGTTTGCGAGCATTTAGCGTAACACTCGCTAAGGCTCGGTTTTTTGCCTGCTGGATTTGCATTCTTTGACTTTTGTGGCAATAAAACAAAAAGTATTGAGCAAGAAAATAATGACACATGTGCTTGCACTTGTCTTTAAATAATTGAAAGTATTAATATTATTTAAATGTAACGTCATCATATGATTGAACGCTGTTTTTTATTTTCCAATGTAACATTTACGAATGTGTTCATAGAAATCGAACAAGTACCGTGTAGCAAAAAAGTGTTAACACATCGCCCGTGAGTTCGAACACTCATTGGATTTTTTTATATTTTATTTTTGCCTTTGGAAATTGTTGATTCATTCAACTGATTAAATAATGTATACACTATATTCAATAGAGCTTGTGTAGTTTCCTATTCGAAAACACCTTTGGGAACTCTGAATTATTATTAGTCATAATTTAAATAATCTGTAATTTAACTTTGTTATCAGCTAGTTTTTTGATGTTGCTATTTAATTAAAGGATATAATTTTTATGTGATTTCTTATTTAATGAAAACATATAATGTGTTTTATAAATGGAGTAGTTCTTCTGTAATTTATTTGAATTGGCCGAAAGGCTGAAAATTACAAGTGTGAATAAATAAATAAATACTCCACGAACAGTGGACGGTTCGTTAATTGAAGGCGTGGACTTCCATTTTCATAGGTCAACTATTTAGCATGCAGAATTGCCAAGGCTGGTGGCACCGCGAATATAGGTGATAGTATAGATAAGGCCCGTGTTGCGTTTCTAAACCGAAAAGACGAAATTGCGAATATTCCATTGCAGTGTGAAGTCTGTACTGATGCATGGTTGTATTACTTGGAGCTTGTTGACAATGATGAAGGTTCAAACGTTTGTCAAGCGTTATCTGAGACAAATACTCTGCATCCACTCACACAAGACAATTTCTAAAGAAGGTCAGATTCATTAGAATTAAGTGGGTTGTTAGAGCTGCTGGTGAGAGAATTTTAGATAATTATTTTGCTATGAGTTTTATTTAGTCAAAGCAATGGGATATGTGGTGAACACATGAATAGAATAATGTGTTTTGTACACAAGATAACAATATGGAATAAATCCCACTACCCGTGGTTTCAGGTCACTTCAATGAGCGCAGTTCTTCGAAGGAGCACTATTTCACTATTTATCGGCAAATCAATAATAATCATACGAACATTTTAAGGTAGCATATTCTGTCTGAACCCTATAAATTTAATATAACCAATAAAATTCACACATAAATTTAGTTTACATTTCAAACCAAATAGCTACTTCGTCTTTTAATCAACCAGTCATTTTACTTTCGCGGTTTTAGCCAGTCATTTCAATTTCAATTAGCCAGTCATTTTCTTAATTCTTCCTTCAAATAGAAACCGCCGTCGACTTCGCTTAACGTATCATGAATACTTTTTGTAACGACTGACTTTTTACCCTTTAATTCTCTATTGGCTTTTTAATACCACTTAACAAACTTTGCCTTCTGTGTCCACCACTCTAACTACCCAAAGCTATACTAATATCAAAGGCAAGACTTGACAAATACCCTTTCCGGTTTGCACAGACAACAAACAACAATTTATATTCACTCGTTACCCTCTTAATTTGTTCTGCTCAAAGTATTGTTCGTTATACTGGTTTGCTGACTGGCGTCAGAATTTACAGTCATCCCGAAAAAGAGAAGCTGAGAGAAAAGTGCAAATTTATTATAAAATTGTTTACTTAATTATCATAACTGCGTCAACGTTAATCATTTGGTGCTGGTATTTGGTCGACTAGGAGCGATGGATGGTATTCTCATTATACCAGTTAATTGAATGAATTGGCGTGAAGGTAAAACGTAAATTTTAATGGAATTAAAACAATTGGTTTAATGAGGTTGTGCTGGTTTTGATGGTATGAACACAAGGTATCCCTTCAACGGAAGTAAAACCAAATTTGAAAGAGTTTTGATGCTATTGAGAATGATAACCAAATTGAATGTACAAAATAACATGTTTTTCAACAGAGACGCTACAAAAGTAAATCGATAGGGACAGCAAACGACGCCATATTTTTTCCCGCTCTTTTGAAATTTTTCTTCAGTAAGGTTTGGCATTTCATCATGGAAAGATATACGAGCCAACAACGAGTCGAAATTATTAAAATTTACTACCGAAATTTGGAGTCAGTGGCCTCAACTTTAAGAGGCCTCAACAATCAGCGATGAGGCTCATTTCTGGCTGAATGGCTTCGTCAATAAGCAAAATATGCGTTATTGGTCAGACAGCAATCCACACGTTATCAATGAGTCATCATTGCATTCCGAAAAAATTTCGGTTTGGTGCGGTTTATGGGCCGGCGGCGTCACTGAGCCGTACTTCTTCCGTGATGATCAAGACCGGCACATTGCTGTGAATGCGAATCGCTACCGTTCAATGATAACCGAATACTTTTGGCCCCAATTGGATAATATGGACTTGGAGGACATGTGGTTCCAACAGGACGGCGCCACAAGCCACACAACGAATGCCACAATCAATTTATTGGAAATCAAGTTTGGTGAACGTGTTATCTCACGAAATGGCCCAGTCGATTGGCCGCCTCGATCGTGTGATTAACCGCCGTTAGATTATTTCCTGTGAGCCTACGTCAAGTCTATGGTCTATGCCAACAAGCCAGCGACGAATGATGAACTTCGTACGAATATCGAACGTAAAATTGCAGCAGTATCGGCCGATTTATGCTTGAAAACCGTCGAAAATTGTGTATCTCTCTTCTCTCTCTCTTTTTTACGCTCACTCATTTTTTTTGACAGCTTTCTCTCTTTATCGTCATTAAACTTAGTTTCATTGCAATAACGAAATTGTTTCGTCAACTATAAATGTTGGCAAAACTCCGAATAAATGAATAATAAAAATAATCAATAAAAAGTAATAGCCTGTTCAGCGAACTTTTTTGTTTAAGCAGGCGTGTGATTGCTACCCAGGCGATCAAGTTTATCTTTGAGTTTTTGTTCCATTTTCGTCCGGGAGTGAAAGCTCATTCTACTAGCTGCCCTTATGTCAAAGTACAGTGTTGTCAATGTGTTATGTGATTTCAAAAGCTTTTTGTATTGGAAAATACCAAGCTTTTGCAAAATGAAGGCAACCCTGTCTTATAAGCTGTTTTAGTGAATACAGCTGATTGCAGACGAAGAAAAAATAAACAAACAAAAATAAAAATTTGTAACGATGAATTAATGGAACAAATTCACTTTAGCACCAATTGCCCTATTGTTTTACCTGATAGGGCATTAAACGGTGATAAGAAAAAACATAAAACCAAACAGCGCTGGTCCATATTTTCGGAAATATAGGCCTCCAAAGCTTGACTGTATAATCGGACATAAGTCCGCCATTTATTATCCGATCTTGTTGAAATGGGTATCATTACAAAGACATTTATAAATATATTTATTTATATTAACCCATTGGTGTGCTAATTAGAAAAAACGATTTTTGGCCTCTATTTTTGATTTCTTTTCTTGTGACGACAACTTCTCTGAAGATATGGGGCCCACAATAGCCACGCTGGTTGAACGCCTGGGTGGTGTAACTTCCAGTACAATCGGATTTGATTTTCTACCACGACATTCCTGTTGGGCCAGCAGTTGAAGAATCCCGGCATATTCTCTCAATATCTTGTTCAAGGTCTGTAAGAGCGTTGTAAATAGAAGGTCCTCCACCTGTGCCTTTCATTTCCTTTGCCTTTCTGCATTTCTGTTCGGCCCATATCTTAAAAGTTAATATCTAAAATACTGTGCGTAAGAACATCTATTCAATAACTTACCTTTTTCCAATCAAATCTGTTTCTCATTGGAGGTCCAACTGCATTTATTCTTTGAGTTACAATGTACCACTTGCCTTCAATATCGGCTTTTGAATTCCCAAAGATTGGGCGAGAAGTGGGTAGCTCTGGGAACCAATATCAGGAACTGGCCAGGTGTAGTTTTTTTAATACTGCAAATATTAATTTTCTGACTATTAAAAGTACTTACTTTTTTTGTTTAAAATATGCATATTAAACAACAATTTTAATTAATTTTCTTGTAAATGCTTAAAGAAACACATTTGTAAACAATCTAAACGATTGATGTTTTCTGATTGTCTAATCAGACGTTTTGTTTCGTTCGTATTTAATTTCGCTGAACCAAATTATTTAAGCAAAACGAAAGCTCTTTTCGTTTCACTCAAAACAAAGCGTACAAAATCCAAAAGTTAGCTTCGCTAGTCACTTAGCCTACGAATGATCAAAAATTAAGTTACAAAAACAGGCTATAAGAGATACACCAAATATCAGTAGTTTAAATCTCATGCCCTTCCCTTTTTTTAATTTGTAACCCATTTTCCTACAGAATTAAAATTAAATAAAATTGTTGCAGGAACGAAAAGTAAGTTCTTGCAGCAACGAAATGAAAAATTGTCAAAGAAATCCTGTATGAAATTTTTCGTTGCATCGACTACCAAATTGTCTGATATACGAAACTTGTCGTTGTAGAAACGTTAAAACATTAACGAAAAAGCATTATTCTTTCAATGTGGGGCTCTAGTCCTGTACATAACTGAAAACTGTCGTTTTCAAGACTGCTTGTTATTTTATTTTAATTTACCGATTATAGCGGCTCCGACTGACTATCCGTTTATAGTGACTTCTGCTGACTATTGGATTATAGCGGCTTTGGTTGACTATTCTATTATAGCGGCTTCGGCTGACCTTTCGATTATAATGGCTCCGACTGAATATTCGAATATAGCAGCTTTTTGGCTGGCCATTTGATTATAGAAGCTTCAGCCGACTACTCGATTACAGAGGCTTCGGCTGACTGTGTTTTACCGACTATTACTCTGTACTGTTCCTACATAATCCATTCAACGATGACCGATTCCGAACCGTCCACACCGCAGTGTTACCATGTTGTCATAATTTTTCTGGTTTTGGCTCTTGTTTGTTGAAAAGTTATGCCAAGTGCCGTTTAGCACAATTTCCTTATAATTTTTCCAATTTTTTTTCGTACTGAAAGTTTCTCCCTTTAATTTATCTGAAAATGTAACATCATACAAGGTACAGTAACACATTTTTATGTTCCTGGCTAACAAAGTAACTCCACAGGCGTAGAAGCAAAAAATGTATTTCCCGAACTATCAGAAATAGGTTATCCATTAAAAAAAATCCGTGTAGAGATAATTGGCAAAATTCCTTAGATATTTAATATTAGGGATGTCAAAATGCTCTCCTCAACTCAGGAGTGAAAAACCTTTTGTAAAACGCGTTTTTTTACCTGGTACAAAAATATGGACGATTATTAACAATCTTCAGATTAGTCGTTTTGGACCGTAAAGTGCCTTGAGAATCAAGATGTGACTTTTGCAAAATGGTCTAAATCTGATGGAAGTTCTTCTCAAAGCTCCAGTTATAAGCTCTAGGGAAAATCTCCGGGTTCATTATGAGAGAAATATCTGACAAAGAAAATTTCGAAGTAGAGCTGATTTGACCACTGTTTTATAGGATAAGTAGAACGGATTCCAAAATTATATTCTAAATTGATTGAAATAAACATTCTAAATGATTGAATAAACGATTTGCGGATACGCACTTGGAATGTAAGAACTCTATATATATCCGGTGCAGGTATAAAATTGACAGATGTTCTCGACAGTTATAAGGCTGACGTTTGCCATCATCCAGGAAATGCGATGGACAGGATATAGCTGCACAAGGTGGGAAAACTGCGACATGTACTACAGTCGCTGTGAGGAAAAACACGTTGCGGCTTTGTAGTTTGCAAAGGACTGCGACATCTAGTTTCTAGGTTCAATCCCGTATTTGAGTCCATGCACTCACAGAAAAATTCGGTTGAGACAGCCGAATTAGCCGTAACCGAATTATGAGGTTGTCTCAACCGAATTAGAGGTTGACACAACCGAATTAGAGGTTGACACAACGTCAGTAGAGGTTGACACAACCTCATTAGAGGTTAACACAACCTCATTAGAGGTTGTCACAGCCGAATTAGAGGTGACACAACCTCATTAGAGGTTGAGACGACCTCATTAGAGGGTGACACAACCTCATTAGAGGTTGACACAACCTCATTAGAGGTTGACACAACCTCATTAGAGGTTGACACAGCCGATTTAGAGGTTGCTACAACCGAATTTAGATAGTGTCACAAATTAATTACTAACGTTTTTTATTATTAAATGATGATGTATTTTCCTGTATTCTTATAAAAAATTCAGAAAGCGAGAAAATAAAGTCATACATTTTGGGTAATCTATATAATAATAAATTTGTTGTACATGCCTCTTCCAACATTTTTCATGTCCCAGCCGTCACGGGACACCGCACTAATTCTGATATTCGGCTGATGTATCGGTTGATTTAGGTCCTAAACAATTTTGTATACACACGATTGCAGCATATCTCACATGACCGACCATGAAAAACTTGAAAACTGTTGATATCTGCTTCAATAATTTCTGCAAAATAAGATGTTTTAATACAAAACATATTTTACTTACCTGTCTTAATATCAGCAAACAATTTTGAAATTTTTTAGTTCTTTTTAAAATAACATTTGATTACACTGTGTGTAATATTTTAAGTCATGGCAAAATAACCATATACGGACACCACTACGTGATAAGAGACTAAAAAAAAAAGACTCGTGTTTCCCAATTTTTCCCAAAGTCATGCACTTTTTTTTTTATGGGCCGCCAAAGATTTGGGGCCTCGGTATCATTTTCGTAAAAATGTGATCATTTTCTCAGGCTCATATCTTGCAAACTCTGAGGCAGTTGTAGCTCTTGTCATAAAGAACAAAAATTCCGAACATATAAAATCAAAAAAACTTCACCTTCCAGATCAAAATCGCAAAAAACTTAAAAAAATTCGATTTTTTTTTACCTTTTTTCCCGTGTTCAGGTCCATAGGTAGCAAACCGTTCAAAATTCAAGGAAACAATCAACTACAAAAATTTACCTAAGATCTCAGTAAACAAATTTCTAGAACATATAAACTTCCTAGAGATTATTCTTAACACTGTTTAGGTAGCACGCAAAAGCGAAAAATTTGGCGAAAATTTTTTAATTTCATTTTTTTACCTTTTTCTCCTGTTCAGGTCCATAGGTAGCAAAAAATTAAATATGCCTGGCCTTGTTCTTTATGACAAGAGCTACAACTTTGCCTCAGAGAGTAAATCGAAATTCTGAACGGTTTGCAAGATATGAGGCTGAGAAAATGATCACACTTAACGAAAATGATACCGAGGCCCCAAATCTTTGGCGGCCCATAAAAAAAAAGTGCATGACTTTGGGAAAAATTGGGAGACACGGGTCTTTTTTTTTTTAGTCTTTTATCACGTAGTGGTGTCCGTATATGGTTATTTTTTTTCGTGTTGCACTGTGTTATTGAATTTTAAACGTCATATGTTAAATACATGGCATTAGGTCGTGGTAACCGAATTGAATATGAATTCGGTTGTACCCACAGAATTCATGAGAAATTCGGTTACAGCAACGCAATTGACGCCAATTTCGGTCGTTGCAACTGAATTAAAGCTAGATTCGGTTACTACAACCGAATTAATGCCAGATTCGGTTACTCCAACTGAATTTGGTACCTATTTCGGTTCTTACATCCGTATTTATTTCAAATTCGGTTGTTCCAACCGAAATTTTAGAAAATTTAGTTGACTGAACGAATATAATTGGAGATTCAGTTGTCACAACCGAATCAAATAAGAAACGGGGTTGCTTCAACCGAATTTCGGTTGTGGGGACTAAATTCGGTCATAACAACCTCAATTCGGTTGTGGCAACCTCAATTCGTGGTAACAGTCGAATTTATGGTTGCTACAACCTCTTTTCAATCAATTAGTTCTCTGAGTGTGTCCCGATAAAAGCGGAAGATGATGATGGCAAACACATATTCTATGAGTGCCTATAGGAAACGTATGACCGCTTCCCTGCCCTTGACATGAATATTGTACTAGGAGATTTTAATGCCAAAGTAGGCAGGGAAATATATTTCACCCAACCATTGACAATTTCGGTCTACATGCTGATATCTCTGAGACTGATTGACTTTGCCGCGACAAAGAACAATATTGCAGCTTAAAGACATTCACAAATTGATCACGTGGTAATTGAGTGTAATGGACGTAGGAGTGATCAGAGGATCTAACATTCGATACTGATCACTACCTGGTAGCAGCAAAGGTTCGCACAAGATTAAGTTCAGCGAAAATCGTATGAAACCAGTCGCAGAGAAAGCTAGATATCGGAAAGCTGAAATTACCATATGTAGTCAGAATTGTGCTTGCGAATAGATGTTATTTTGGGCTAAGCAAGCACTTTAGAGATAAAGCCCTCTCTCGAGTAACAAAATTCCAGCTGTACCAGACTCTCATTCAACCTGTCTTGCTTTATGGCGCAGAATCCTGGGTCCTATCGCAAGCAGACGAAACATCTGTTCGAGAGAAATATACTCCGAAAAATGTATTGTGCACTATCAACGGCGAGTATCGGCGACGCATGAATCATGAGCTGTATGAGCTTTATCCTGACATTGACATAGTTAAGCGGATCAAGATAACGCGATTGCGCTGGCTAGGCCATGTCAGTAGAATGGATGAAGACGAAACAGCTCGAAGGGTTTTCGAAACCGAACTCGAGGGGAGATGGAAAATAGGAAGACCAAGACTCCGCTAGAGGGATCAGGTTGACAAATCCCTGCGTACATTATCCGTGTTGTTATCTCCGTTTTGTAAAGGCCCTGATATTCCTGTAGGTCTTATAGACAAATTTATTGAAAGAGACTAGACGACTAGTCAGTAGTTGCTATGGAGGAAACTGCAGGTATCACAATGTGCTTCTTTAGCCTAAGTGTGCTAGACTGCGTGCTGTCTTGCAGCCTTTTCAACCAACCAAAGGCCCTGATCCCCGGGGTTTTTTCAATACGGGATTAGTAACTCAGTAGTAAAATTAGTCAGACAATAACTGTACACTGTATGATACATCGAATGGAAGACACGTAGTTTCATCAAGATGGCGCCTCATGCCATTCATCTTGAAAGACAATTTAATTATATCAAATCATGGCCTGAATTTTAGGTCTCCCTTTATTTGCTAAACGAGCACCAACAGGTCTAGTATTTTTAAATTGTGTATCAAATATATTGCTCATGCTATCAAAACTGTCTTCAGTGTACATAATAAGTATGCTTTGACATCCATATTTTATCTCAATCGAAGTTTAAATTATACTTGTATCTGCGGCAAATATGCATAAAATACTTGAGGAAATGTCTATGTATTTAAAATGACGTAATTTACAGTGCAATTCGACTTGTCTGTATTGGTATTACTTTTGAATTACATATTCTATCATAACATTTAGACACTAGTTTTTAGTAAAATTCGTGTAACCTCAATCCAAATATCAACGCGTGCCGCATCTTTTTAAGAACCTAATTAGCTTCACAAAATACGAAACTTTATTACGACAGCATAGTTTTCAATTTTCCAGGATAAGAAATGGTTCCAGAATATTCAAAATTTAATTAAATAATATAAATTCTACGCACTGCTGGCACTGATGCTTATTTTGCAAGGACAAAATATACCTCAGCTTATTGTCCTTGTACTGTTTTTGCAACACTGTTGCATATTTTGCAGCATAAGCACATTATGTGTATGATGTTGAGGTAAGGTAATGCTCGTGTATATACCTATATATGCATTTTAGTTTAAGTTCAGTGGCTGCGATAAAGTAAATGAAAATACTAAGGGCAACAATCGGAAAGAGAGCAAGGGCAATCCCAAAATTTATTTTTAGTTTGAAATAAACAGAACATTAAAATTTAAGTAGCAGCATTACATCATAAACAATACAATAACTGGGAGATGCATTTGCTATAAGTGATAAGAACAAGGGAAACTTGAAACATAGAAAATATTGAAAACTTTATATGTAATAGTTATGTTATAAATAGTGTCAAAATTTAAAAAACTTTCGATATAAATTTACCACTTTCTCATTCTACACTCAACATAAAAGGTACTTATACACTGTGTGTAATTTTTTAAGCCATGGAAATATTACGCTATATGGACACCACTACATGATAAAAGACCAAAAAAAAGACCCATGTATCCCAATTTTACCCAAAGTCACGCACTTCATTTTTTATGGGCCCCCAAAGATTTGGGGCCTCGGTGTCATTTTGTGAAAAAAGTGATCATTTTGTAAGGGCGATATCTTGCAAACCGTTCGGAATTTGATTTACTCTTGTCATAAAGAACAGACGTTGTGAACATATAAAATCAAAAATTTCACTTTCAAGGTCAAAATTGCAGAAAGCTTTAAAAAATTCGATTTTTTTTACCTTTTGTTCTCCTTGTTCTGGTCCATAGGTAGCAAACCGTTCAAAATTCTAGGAAACAATCAACTACAAAAATATACCTAAGATCTCAGTAAACAACTTTATGGAACATATGAACTTGCAAGCATTTATTCTTAATACCGTTTAGGAAGCGCTTAAGTAGCTTTTAGGTAGCCGCAAAAGTAAAACATTTCCCGAAATTTTAAGTTTTTTCGATTTTTACCTTGAATTTTTTTTAAATGTTCAAATCTTGAAATATTCTCTATGACAAGGGCTACAACTTTCCCTTAGAGAGTAAATCAAAATTCCGAATCTTTTGTAAGATATGAGCCTGACAAAATTATCACTTTTTTGCAAAATGACACCGAGGCCCGAAATCTTTGGGGGCCATAAAAAAAAGTGCATGACTTTGGGTAAGACTGTGAGACACGGGTCTTTTCTTTTTTGGTCTTTTATGACGTAGTGGTGTCCGTATATGGTTATATATTTTCGTGTTGCACTGTGTTATTAAAGAAAAAGTACAACTTCGGAATGAACTTTTTCATGAAAAAGCAAACAATGAATAAATATCACAATATAATATTATGTCACAAATAATAATATCACTACTGTTAAAATATTGTTCTGATCATTTTGAACTGTTCTACACATTTGTAGACGAGGAGTCGGTCTTTCAGATATTGTATTCAGAGGTATGCTGTGTGCAAAGTTGAAATGTTCCAAGCCTGCTACTTTTACATTAATAAGGCTATTGTAAAGATTTTTTAATTTTAAGAATCCGATACATATTTTACCGTTATTAAGATATTCTCAATCAGAGTTGAAAATTGAATATTATTTCATTGACCTTTTTCGGTTTTTGTTCCGAACTAATATTTTTGAAAACACCGCTTAATTCGGATCACTGCAATAAAGAATACGATGTAAAAGTTTTTAAGTTACTTCAAGCCGTTTGGAAACTCGCACTTCTCAAATTTGGAACATTTTTTCAACCTGTAAAACACATTCAATCAGTATTTTCTTTAGTTTTTTTCAAGAAACCTTTACAAATTTTTAAATTTTTCTGAAAGGCAAGACAATATAACTATTTATTAAATGTAAGATTATGATCATTTGGAAATGCACCCTGCAGTAATTGTCCAACTGAACGATGCAATCGGCGGGGTAGATATGGCAAAATTAGGTCAAAGTGTTAAGTTTGGGAGTGATACCTACACTTGTTGTAATACAGTACATAAACATATTATATACCCCTGGAAAAGAAAATCCTCTTCTCTTAAATCGTGTTCAGAAATATTCACATTTCGAAAATTGCTTTAAAACTTTTGGAAAAACTTCGCAAACAATTCAAAACAAAAATTTTGGAATAATCTTTTAAACATTTGACTAAAAGTATATTGATGGCTATCTATTATGGTATTTTAGTAATTTTTCTACAAGTTATAGACCAATGCACGACCAATAAAATCCATTCAAGTTTTTCTCCACTTAGGCATAAAATAAGTTTTCTATGAAAATGCGAATAATTTTACATATTAAGCTTTCCTGAGGTCATTTATGAGTTGTATATATATATTTTTGGCGGGTATTTAAAAACATATTAATCTACAATAAAAATAAAGAAAAATGTAAAAAAAACCCTTAGCGATATTTTTGGCAAACATCGAAATTGAAAAATTTGTTAAAAAAATTTCACAATCTCAGAGATCTTGGAAATTCACCATACAGCCAGGTGAATTTCCAAACTATCAAAATTTTACATTGGGTATGTTTTCCAAAGTCTCATCTTTGAGAAAAATTTTAAAAATTGCAAAGGTTTAGGGAAAACGCTCAAGAAAACAGTGAATGAATCATGGTACCTTTTCGGGAAAATATTGCGTTTTTTACAGGCTGAAAAAAATTCTAGATGTCAGAAGTTGGCATTTCGAACGGCCGTGAGATAACTTAAAAAGTTTAACAGTGTATAGTTTACTGAAGTGCTCGCAATTTACTGCTGTTTTCAGGAATATTACTTTCCCTCAAATGAACGAGTTATTAACAAAAAACTGAAAGAAGTCAAAGAAAAAATTTCCAATTTTGAATTTTATAGAGAATATCTTAATAACAATAAAAGGTATTACACAACCCTTAGGTATGTTTTGTTTGTCCGGCGTGGTAGATTCCCAAAATTAAAAATCTTTGTAATCGGTCTATCGGCCGGCATTGCAATTTTCAACTGCACTAAAGTGGTTAACTTCGACACCCTGTAGCACCAACTGTGTTGATACGCATTGCCTCTAAATGCAATATTCTAAAAGCCCGACTCCCGCCCTATAAATGTCTGGTACACTCTAAAATGATCAGAATAATACTTTGAAAGTTGAAATACTATTGAGATATAATTTCCAGTCGGTCTCATTGTGTGTCGGTTGAAATACCTCTTGTCTTGGATATAGTCCGGTGATGCACCTGGTATGACTTTACATATAAACAGACTGTTCGAAAACGATCACAATGGTTACAATGTTTGGCAAATTGTGAAGAAATAAAACGGTATTTTTACGTGAAGTTGCATGAATTGTATTAAAATTTAATTTTTGAATCGAAGTTCCTTGTCGCGCGTTGGGGGATGGAGGATAAATGGAAAAAAATTAAACAAGTTTTGTTTTAATACTATTATCCTACTATATTGTTTACTTTTGCTTTGGTTTGTGTCTAGACTAACTAGATGTCACATATAGGCTGAGAAATTTCTTGTTTAATGTGAAGTTTTCTAGGTGGAGCCTGTAAACAATATTTAGTATATATTGTAGTTTTGAACCCAATAAAACGTAAATATAGAAAAGCCAAAGTGAAAGAAGTATAAAACGAACATTTTCTTAAATAAGTGCCTAGTCTTAAACAAAGTGCCTTTTCTTAAAAAATTACTTTAAATGGATATTTAAGAAAATATACTATTTGTAAAATGTTAAACATTTTTTAAGAAAATTTTTAATTTATTGAATGTATTTTTTTAAAAAAATATATGAATATATATGTAAGAATATGTATTATATTTTCCCGAAAGGTCCTTACTTTAATGAGAGGTACTTCTTTTATTCATAGCTAATGTTTTTTTTAAGAAAATTGGCATTTTTATAAGAAGTACTTTCTGTAAAAAAAAGTATTAATTTTTTTTTTACAAAGATGTACTTTTTTTAAGAATGGGTACTTTTTAAAAAACTGGTACTCTTTTTAGGAAAAGGTTATTTTTTTTAAGAAAATTTACTTATTTTCAGAAAGGCGACTTATCTCAAGAAAAGAAACGAAAATGTATTATTTTATTTTTAAGAAAATGTGCTTTAAAGAAAAGGAATTTTTGTAAGAAAATGTATTTTTGTTTAAGAGAAGGTATTATTTTTTTTGAAGAAAAGTTTTTTTTACGAAAGAACATGTACAATTTTAAGAGTAGGTACTTATCTCAAGGAATGTTATTTTGTTATACAAAAAATTTAGTTTTGTTAAGAAAATGCAATTTGTTGTAAGATAATGTACGTTTTTAAGAAAAGGTACTTATTTAAAAAATTACTACTTTTAAGAAAATGTACTTTTTGTAAGAAATTTTACTTTTTTAACCTTTGCTTTCTTTAAAATAACGCATTGTTTAAGAAAAGGTACATTGTTTAAGAATATCAATACGTATTTTCTTCTTGTACTTTGCTCAGACAAAAATTGTAGATCAGTTGATCCTAAGAGCCCGTTTTGCTGAAAATCGCGAAGCCCTCGTTTTTGTGAAATTTGACCCCGTGTACATATTTTTCCAGTTACCGGATCGATAAGGACTTTTCATAATTCATTTACAATTGTGGTTTGAACAATCCTTAGAATTTTCAGCTGGGTGGGAATATTTGTAACCCACAGCTATTTTTTGGTCTAATTTGACCTGACTATTTAGATGTGTGTGTTACTTAATGTGTGTCAGAGGTTGACCAACTTGGTCATTGAATTGTCTTTATTAGGCAAAATCATAGCATGGAATCACTTGTACCTAATTTATTAAATATTCACGTTCATATGTTTGGCGTCAACTTCAAACGAGCTTACACAACAAATACATTTACCCGTGTATCGTAATTATATTTAAATGACTTACAGTTTCCTACACGACTTGTGGAGCTCCTGTGGTTTTAAAGGATAATGATTGTATTAATGTCTACACAAGCATTAACAATAATGAACGCGTATTGAATTGTATAATTTTATATACCGAAAGAGAAACCAATTTATACTCTTGTATAAGTACAATATTTATTAACTAAAAGGATACAGATTCTATATTTTGGTATAGTGGAAGTACTTTTTTTATTCCTTTTCATTGTGAAGTTAAGTTGCATTCGTATTTTTTAGAATCAACATTCACGTATCGATATATTTTTTTTACATCTAAGTCATTCATTGCGTTTTATACACATATACAAAATATACATAGATACAATTTTTAAAAAATTATGATTTTATTGGTATGATATTTTCATTACATTTCATTCAAACGAAATTGTAATAAAAGGAAAGCAATTCAACATTGTTTCCTTTTTATTTCCATGAACTCGAGCCGATTCTAAAATTAAACTCATAATAATTTGAAAGGTCAACAGAGGAGGTTCTTTTCAAAACTTGACTATTTCACGTGTTGTGTTTTTGCACAATTTGAGAAAATAGATTTTTAAGAATGTGGTTTTGAACCCAATAAAAAGTAAATTTAGAAAAGCCAAAGTGAAAGAAGTTTAAAAAAGAAAATTTTCTGAAGTAAGTGTCTTTTCTTAAAAAGAGTACATTTTCTCAAAAAAATACTTATTCATATTCTTAAAAAAAGTATTTTTTTTTTATAAATTCGTTATTTTTTGGCTAATGTATGAGAAAATTCATACTACAAGCTTACAAGTCATGAACATCCAAATTCATATAAAAATTCCTTATCTTAAAGAAGTACCTTTGCTTAAAAGTAAATTTTCTTACCATAAATTGCCCTTTCTTAAAAAACTAAATTTTCTTTAAACAGTATTTCTATTGCGAAACAAAATAACTTTTCTTAAAATAAGTACCTACTCTTACAAATGTACCGTTTCTTGAAGAGAGGACCAATTCTAAAAATCCCCATTTCTTAAAAAAGCCGTTTCTTCAAAATAATACGTTCTCTTTTCTTACAAAAATGTTTTTTTTTTTAAAGTACCTTTCTTAAAAATAAACGGGGCCATCATTAGGAAACTGTAAAAGGGGGTAATTTAAGTGGCGTTATTTAACATACTTCCAGCCTAGCTCCGTATGTCGAAAGGGAAGCGAAGCGAAGCAAATCAAAGCACTCACTTTTTCGTTTATTTTGCGCTCTATATCTACGATTTCTTCTTTCTCTTCGCTTAAGTATCGAAGCGAAAGTCATTCAACAATTGTCAAACAAAAATGGTGCCAGATCTACAATTCTAAAAAAAGTGCAAAATTTACAAGAAAAAATCGCTATATTCAAATAAAACTCGCTTGAATGCACCAAAAAAATACAGCTCTATGCGACTTCAAATTGTCAGCTGGAAATAATTGACAACATGTGTAAATGTAAGTAAACAAACACGAATAAAATTAGTAAATACATTGTTTTGTGTGTGCTTTTTTTTATATGTGAAAATGATGTTTCCATACACAATCGCTGTGCATTTCTTGGAGGAGAGCAGTGTGGAATCACAGCAAGTACCCCGGAGACTTTTTGTTGCTGAAATACATATATGTTAATAAAATATAGATAATTTTTTATAAAATACTTACCATTTATCCATTTTATGTCTTCGTTCTCTTTACAAAAATAAACAATGCGAAAGCTAAAACACAAGTGACTGTTTATGACATTTGTGTTTACGCAAATGACATAAAAAAAAGTTACGGAGCGCAACTTTGTACTGAAATGCTCACTCCGTTTTCATTCTTTTTTCATTTTCTTTTTATTTGTCATTCTCATACTTTTACAGAGCGCAACAGGAAATATTTTCGCTTATACGACGAACGACCGTAAGTATTCGACATACGTAGCTAGGCTGTTAGTGTAGAAAAATTTGCATTTTGTATATTTTACAAAAAAAAAAAAATTGTAAAAAGTTTAAAAATATAATTACACGAGGTGTCAGGGGATACCCGGTTGGAACGAAGTTCCTTTCACTATATATTATGTACTAGTTCCTTCCAACAGTTCCAAATTGGTCTTTCAGAAAATATACTTTTTGTAAAATGATAAACTTTTTTTAAGAATATTCTATTTTATTGAATGTATTTTTTTAAACTATATTTTTGGGTCCTTTTTGTAAGAATATGTATTATATTTTCCTGAAAAGGTCATTTTTTAAAGAGAGGGACTTATTTGATTAAAAGCTAATGTTTTTTTTTACGAAAATTCACTATTTTTAAGTAGAAGTAGTCTCAGTAAGAAAAAGCAATAAGAGTATGAATTTTTTTTACAAAGATGTACTTTTTTTTAGGAAAAGGTACTTTTTAAAAAAGTGGTACTCTTTTTAGGAAAACGTTATTTTTTTAAGAAAATGTAATAATTTTCAGAAAGACCTACATATGTCAAGAAAAGAAAAGGAAGTATATTACTTTATTTTTAAAGAGTGGACCTTAAAAAAAGGTATTTTTTTGAAGAGAAGGTATTTTTTTGAAGAGAATGTATTTTTTTGAAGAAAGGGTTTTTTTAAGAAATGGGATTTTTTTGTAGAATTGGTCTTATTTTTAAGAATAGGTACATTTTTGAGAGTAGGTACTTATCTCGAGAAAAGTTATTTTGTTTCACAAAATAGGTACTCTTTAAAGAAAGGTAGTTTTTTAAGAAAAGTCAATTTGTTGTACGAAAATGTGCTTTTTTAAGAAAACGTACATATTTAAAAAGAGAAAATGCTTTTTTTTTCAAATGTACTTTGATGCTTCTTTAAGGTAAAGTATTTTTTTATTTTTTTATACTTATTCTGCTTTTTATTGATACGTTTTTATTTTATTGTTCAAGCTCAAGCCCATTATATATCTCTAAAGATAACACAACGTCTTTAGAGTAACAATTGGCTGTAGACATTGTGTTGTCTTTTAGATAACAACAAAAATCATTTCTAATGGGACCGATGGTTCTCTGGAGATGGAAAGAAGTTGTTTGCAAATGTGTTCTTGTGTGTGTTGCTTGCGATATTTTTCGAATACTTGCATATTGGAAAATTCTCAATTCATATGAGTTTTCGTTTGCATTTAGTTTGCTGAATTTTTCAACAGCAGCATTCCAAAAAACCGCTGATGAAGATCTGTGGCGAGATCTGAAAAAGCTGTACAGTTTGGCAAGAATCGTGAGGACGCATTTGCTATACTATACTTCTATTTATAGAGATATAGAATAGTCTTGAGCTTGAACAATAAAAAAATTAAATATTTTTTTAAGAAAATGTACTTTTTTAAGAATTAGAATAGGTTTTGTTTTTATGAAAAGTCACTTATTTAAGAAAGTGTTATTTTTTCTAAATAAAAGTGGTTTTTTAAGAAAATGATTTTTTTCAAATAAAAGGTAATGAAAGGAATTGTAATAAAAAGCTATATTTTTTATGAAAATAAAAAATAAAATTTTTTCCCAGTCTTGCACTTCGGCTTTTCTAAATTTACTTTTTATTGCGTTCAGAACTACAATGTACAGGGTGATTCAGGAAGTTCCGGACAAATTTCTCCAGCGTATTCCTTGGCTCATTTCATGAAGAAAAGTCCACTAGGACCATGTCCGAAACTGCAAGGGTGCGAAATGGCAGCGGGTTCAATATTTTCGGATTGGTGGTCGGAGGGTAGTAGGGTAAAGTTTCTAACTTCTGAGCCAGTCGTCGTTTTTTTTTTTGGTTTTGAGCTTGTTGGAAAGGTCTTTAAGAGGCCTTTCAGAATCAATAGATAAATCAATAGGACATGGTCCTAGTGGACTTTTCTTCATGAAATGAGCCAAGGAATACGCTGGATAAATTTGTCCGGAACTTCCTGAATCACCCTGTATATTAACGGCCTTATTCATAAAACGTTGTCATGGGTTTGTTAAACGTTTAAGAAGGTAAAGCCCAAAAATTGTATTCATAATCGAAAAATTCCTCTGTTAAGAGTCTCTAACCGCGCCATTTTTGTTGAACATTTAACCCTTCTTTAAGGCTATTTCATCAGCATTAATACACAAAAGAAATAATTTTTTTTTACATTTCACGAGTGCCGTTACATAAATATTTATGCGATATAAACAATTGGAATTATTTTGTGTATATTTGCAGCGTTTGTAGTGTCACATTATCCTGCTAAGAAAGCAAATAGTTTCGTTCCACATTTTAAAATTTTTAACCAAAATAAACCCAAATCATGTACATAAAATCAACACATTGAAACTACAACCTATTATCCGGTTTTATATTCGACTACCCAAAACTCAAATCCAATTATATATGATTTTTTGACACTTCTTCCAAATTTTTGAGTACAGCAATTATTAATTTATCTTTTTATTGAATAGTTCTTTCCATTAATGTTTATAATTTTGGAAAAATGCATTGACGCATTTAAATAAAAAAAATTTGATTCGGTCTATCGGTTATGGTTCATCCTGTTTTTACATCACAAGCACTGTGAGAATACATAAAACATGGTTGTCTGTCAATTATCTGTTCCCTAGTTAAAATACTCATTATGAATACGGTTCTAATAAAACCTTCGCCAAATCTTAAAGCTTTCAATAACTGATGAATGCTTTGGAGCTACCTTAATGTTTTTTGTCTGAAGAAGACTGTAAATATTTGGGTACAGGCTATTGTTAGAAAACTTCCCAGCAAACAAGAAATTTCATAACCTATGTGAGTCATCTATTTAGTTTATTTCTCTCTCTATGGTCCAAGCCGTTAGTCTAGACCAGTGGTCCCCAAAACCGAACGCACGCATACAATCATACGTGTGCTTGTGTGCGGTAGCAAACAGAAGCGACGTTGCTGCCGAAAACTCAACATGTGTTGAATACGTAAAAAAAGAAACAAAATGCGAATCAAGCGAGCGTGATGTTGCCTTCAACTGATGTTGCGAATACAACTTGCGAATACAACTGCTGTGTACATGTGAATTGCCGACCGTGTGTGTGTGTGAAAAATACGATTGTTGATTGCCTCGCGAGGCTATGGAGTGCGGACCACTGTTCTAGACTCAAAGCAAATCATGGAACATTTTGATACGCTTATCCTTTTTTTCCAGAGAAGCCGTGGTGGACATTTAACAGACATTGTGGTTCACACACAAATTCCATTGATTTAAAAACATGACGAAATAAAAATAAAATCACATCAAGAAATGTTGGAGTGTTTTATTTGTAAAAGATAATCTGCGGTCTCTTTGAATCCCACTATGTATTTGTTGCCTTTCGATATCGCCTACAATACAGCTCGTGGTTCAACATAACAATATTGGGAAAACCAAAGAAGTCTTATGATCAAACCAAATTAGGATAATACCATTTGTTAGGGAATGCACCTACTACAATATCCTCTGATATCTCTTAGACCACCAATTTTCAGCGAGAGAAGCCTAGAAGTGCAGGGAAGACTAAGGTAAACTATTTAGTTATTCAACGGGGTTTTCAATAAGAGCGCTACAAAAGTTTTTTTAAATAAAACAAAACCGGTTTTAGATACCAATGAAATTCTTTATTCCTGTGAAAGTACGTTCGATGCCATTATGCATGCAACTCGATTTCTTTTGCAAGAACACCACGGGCACGTCTGCAGAAGTCCAGACGCTGCACCCAATTTTCGACGGTTTTCAAGCATAAATCGGCCGATACTGCTGCAATTTCACGTTCGATATTCGTACGAAGTTCATCATTCATCGCTGGCATGTTGGCATACAGGACAACAGGAAATAATCTAACGACGTCAAATCGCACGACCGAGGCGGCCAATCGACGGGGTCATTTCGTGAGATAACACGTTCACCAAACTTGGTTTCCAATAAATTGACTATGGCATTCGCTGTGTGGCTTGAGGCGCCGTCCTGTTGGAACCACGTGTCCTCCAAGTCCATATTATCCAGTTTGGGCCGAAAATATTCGGTTATAATTGAACGGTAGCGATTCGCATTCACAGTAATGTGCCGGTCTTGATCATCACGGAAGAAGTGTCTTGTTGGAACCACATGTCCTCCAAGTCCATATTATCCAATTGGGGCCAAAAATATTCGGTTATCGTTGAACGGTAGCGATTCGCATTCACAGTAATGTGCCGGTCTTGATCATCACGGAAGAAGTACGGCCCAGTGACGCCGCCGGCCGTCAAACCGCACCAAACCGTAACTTTTTCGGGATGCAATGATGACTCATGGATTACGTGTGGATTGCTGTCTGACCAATAACGCATATTTTGCTTATTGACGAGTCCATTCAGACAGAAATGAGCCTCATCGCTGAAGATGATTTTCCGATGAAAATCCGAAACATTTTCAAGTTGTTGCTCATCCCAATTCACGAACATACGACGCTTATGGTGGTCAAGCGGCTTCAGTTCTTGCGTCAATTTGATCTTGTAAGGATGTAGGCCAAGATATTTTCGCAAAATTCGCCACAACGACGTCACAGAGATGCCCAGCGCTTGAGAACGACGTGTGAGAGACACATTTGGGCTTTCTTGAACTGAAGCCTCAGCGGCAGCAATATTCTCCACACTACGGGCACTTCTTTGTCTCACTGGCACGGGAACATTTTTTTACTGTGCCTGTGGATTCAAATTTTTCCACTAGACGCTCAATTATTGATCTGGTAGGACGATTATAACGACCATAAATTGGACGTAGCGCTCTTAAAGTTGAGGCCACTGACTCCAAATTTTGGTAGTAAATTTTAATAATTTCGACTCGTTGTTGGCTCGTATATCTTTCCATGATGAAATGGCAAACCTTACTGAAGGGAAATGTCAAAAGAGCGGGCAAAAATATGGCGTCGTTTGCTGTCCCTATCGATTTACTTTTGTAGCGTCTCTGTTGAAAAACCCTTTATTTATATTTATTTAGTTAGTTTACTATTTATTTAATTTGTTAATCATTTAGTTTCTAGGCAACGTCGTTTTGTGTATTTAAACATAATCGTTGTGCCGATACCAATGTGAACCGAATTGATGAATTTGGTTTTGGGAGCTGTCGACTTTTTCACATGTGGAATGAACCAAGGAAAATAGTAAAAAAAAGTATTAAATTTCCTGTAGCGCTTATACTCTTGCATCTTTAAACATTCTCCCTTCTGCGGAACTTGTTTTAACAAATCTTTGTCACATCTGAGACATTTTATGTGTTTGTATCTAGAAGTACTTAGAAACTTAAGCACCTTAACACCATAGTTTGCATTAATTCTTACAAATTTCTACCGACATAGCATTCATTCAATACAAGCTTCTTTTGAGCTGCAGCTGAAAATAAAAATTGCAAGACAAATGCTAGAAAAACCAAAAACAAGTGCAGAAAATAGTAGAAAAAACATTTGTTCGAATAAATTCTACTATTGTGTGAGACTTTTATGTTGATTCAATAAAATGAAATTGCAACCAATAAAAACAAATTTGTTTTCTCCTCAGAAGAGTATTTGAAAGGTGAAAGGAAAGTTGTAGTAAAAATGGGTTAATAATTATGACAATAGTCTTGGCCAATATATACCATCAATGCACATTCAGAGAAAATCTTAACCTGTTCAGGCACTCGCTTAGGAAAGATGCAAGAAATTGTATTCAAGAATTGTATTCAGCAAATTTTCACTGTGTGTCATTCAAATCGTTATGGATATTGAAAATTACTTTTGTTAACCAGTAGTACTATTTTTGAAAATATAAAATACATTATGCAATATTCTAAAGAGTTAAAATATATTAATTTAAATCAAAACGTGTTATAAAATTTCTAAATATTCTAAATATTTCCATATGTTCTAAAAAATTTATGAATAATTTAGTTGGAAATCAGACCGAATAATTATACAGTGTGACAAATGGTAGGGGTCAGTGTTCGGCGGGAGTTCTGCTTACCAGGAAAAGTTTCCTCGGTAAAAAATATTAAACGTGTCCTGGCGTTTCGCTGGGTCGGGTCTAGGAATGGATATATGTATATCGATTTGAATTTAGTATGTATCGTGTAGAGAAATTGTAATTTTTTGTTTTTTAGATGGTAAAAATTCATGAAAAAGGCACAAAAATTACAGTTTCTCCTGTATGATAGACCTGACCCAGCAAAACGCCGAGACACGAATATCTTTTTTGCCCGATATTACTTTTCCCGGTAACCAGAACCCCCTCCGATCTCTGATCCCTACGATTTGTCGCACTATGTAATTATGCGGTCTGTTTTCCAACAAAAGTATTCAGTTTGAGCAACCAGATTGCATGGTTGTAGCATATCCTGACTATCTGGCAGTTGCAGTGCACCGATAATACCCCTCTTCATGTATATGAAGTACAACATAATCAAGAGACTCCCTCAGTGAGCCACGAAGAAAGACTTGGTGTAAATCCAGAGAAACCTGAGCTCGTACTCTTTGTCAGGAATAAGGAGGTTCCGTATATTCCTCCATGTTGGTGGAGAAGTTTGCGTAAAGGATATGGCAAGATACCTAGATGTGATTCTCCGCAGAATGTTTAATTTCAATTCAAAGACTATATTGATCGTATAGGAGGCACAGTTCACCTATATTTATATAGCTTGGTCAAAGGAGGACGATGGGGCTTACTTTACCTTTTTTGACTATTTTACAACCTAATGAGGTGAGATGTCTTACACATATTAATTAAATAAACAAATTGAACAAATTTCAACATATTCACCAGATGGTACCACCAAGGATACGAAGGGTTTCTTCTGCTTCGTCTTTCCAGCGGAGTCTTGGTCGTCCTCTTTTCCTTCTCCGCTGGTTCATCTTCATTCATTCTCATAGCATTGGCCTAGCCACCGCAACTGGCCTAATTTGATTCGCCTAGCTATGTCCACGTCAAGATATAAATTATATAGGTCTTGGTTCCAGAGACGTCGTTACTCGCCGTTTTCCCCAACAGGACCATATATTTTACGGAGAATTACTCTCTCGAATACTACCAGATGTTTTTCATCCGCTTGCGATATGACCCAATTTTCGCAGCCATATGTTAAGACAGGTAAAACCAGAGTTTGATATAGCTGGACTTTTCTCCATCGAGAGAGGGCTTTGTTCCTAAACTGCTTGCTGAGCCAAAAAAAAAACATCTAAGTGCAAGCACAATTCTCCTATTTTTCTCCAAGCTGACGTTGTTGTCCTTGTTCGCGGCAGATCCATGGCAGACAAATTCATCTACCACCTCAAAACTAAATCTGTTGTCAACGTTTAAGTTCCGACGAAGTCGAGAGGTTTCCCCAGTCGTTGACACCATCAATTTTGTCTTACCCTCATTAACAGCAGCAAGATTCCTTTTCGATTCTTGAAAATACTACAGTAACCAATGATATCTGTGTCATCAGCATATGCCTGCAACATATGGCTTTTCGTGTTGATGATCGTGTTTGTATTTACTGCAGCTTTTCTCATTATTATCTCCATTAAGATGTTGAAGATATTGCACGAAATAGTGTCGCCAATTGCCTTTAGTCTTTCACATAATACGCTCGAAAAGATCTTGTACGCGATGGATAAAAGACTGATACCGCAGTAATTGGAACATGCATAAGGATCACCCTTTTTGCATAAAGAATATAATAGACTGAGACTCCAATCGCCAGGCATAGATTCCCCCACCTCTTACCGCGTATAAGTTGATGCATATGTGCTAGCAGTCCTTCGCCACCTTCTTTACAAAGTTCAGCGGGTAGCCCATCCGCACCAGCGGTTTTATTATTCTTCAGCCAGGAGGTTGCTGTTCTAATCTCCCATTGATTGTGGAGGGCGGGGGGTACTATCTGCACTGTCTTCCATAATCATTACCGCCTGATCTTCAGTGGAAGAATCTGAGTGGAGCAGTGCTGAAAAGTGGTGTCTACACATTTTAAGCACACAGTGCTTATCAGTCACGGGACTCCCATTCTCGTCCTTGCAGGAGGGCAACCTATTATATGGAAAAACTTTCGGGATTCATTATTCTGCCATTTTTACGCCTAAATATTTGGATTCCTCCCGTCTCAGCCTCTGCTACCGCTCACTCAAAGTACGCGTTGTACCTGACTGTTTCGTTGCCATACGTGCAGCGTCTTTTTCATCAGTTGTAATGCGACATTTTTCGTCGCACCATGGCTTATCCTTCTGCGGTTTCTGATAGGCAAGTTCAATCCTTGCAGCGGTTTCCAAAGAATGGGTGGTGTGCTGCCACTGAGTTTCTAGGTGACCGGGAGGGGAAGTATTCTGCTCTAGCAGGAGATTGAGCTTTTGTTGGTAGACCTTTAATATCTCCGGTATTTGCAAGCTGTCGATATCTAGCTTTTCCCGTGTTCGGCCTCGGACGTTTTTCGCAATGTTCAGTCTTGTGCGAACTTTCGCAGCCACCAAGGTAATGATCCGAATTGATATTGGCACCTCAATTACCAAGTGATCAATCTGGTTCTTCGTCCTCTGATCTGGAGACATCCAGGTCGCCTTATGTTGGAAACGTGGACTACCAAGCAGTGTACATACCTTTTAATGCAACCCGTGTTATAGAAACGGGGTTCATTAAGTCATTCATAATGTCATGAAATGTATTATTAATATAGATGCAATTCAGACTGAATTGCTATAATGGAGGTACCATGATATCAAAATTTTATTTGTTACATTTTGTAGGAATTTTTCTATCTACTTAATACGAGTTATGGTTGGAACTTGTTCAATTTAATAAGAAAACTACTAGCAGGCCTCAGTGGTAATCCGCTATGTTTTACTTACGAGAAGGCGTAAGACTTTCCTCGCTGGGAAAGTTATCTTAATACGAAATGTGAATAGAGGAACACCCCAAGGTGGAGACTTATCTCCACTGATCTGGAATTTGCACAGTTGCACATTTGCGGCATATGCTGACGACCTGACAGTTGCAGTGCAGAAAAAATACCCTTGCAGAGGAGAGTCAGGAGACTCTCTAAGTGGGCCACGGATAATGGATTGGGTTTAAAGAAAGAGAAAACCGAGCTCATACTCCTTTCCAGGAAGCAGATGGTTCCTTATACCCATCCCCTGTGGTAGAAAAGTTTGCCTAAAGGATAACCCAAGATATCTAGGTGAGATTCTCGAAAAAAAGCCTAGTTTCAAACCAAACACTTTGGGTAGGATCAGTAGGGCTTCATTGATCCTAGAGTCGTGTAAACGGGCCATCAGAAGATGATGGGACATACACCCGAGAATTGTTTACTGGATGTATACATCAGTTGTCCGCCCGACACTGCTTTACGGCATTGCGGTTTGGTGATCTATTCTGTTAATCCACTTACCTAAGACTATTGACCCGTGTGTATCACGGGTGTCTTTCGCACCACCCATACCGACGGTTTTTGGAGTTATCCTTCCTCTTACCACTAAATGTGGCAATCCGCCTACGATATTCCACGCAATGCGTTGCCAGCCGAGATGGTCATGCGTCGATTTTGAGATATCTGCGCCTATCCGCACTAAAAGTTGACTATATGACACCCACTTAAACCTTTGAGAGAACTTTCTCCACTCATATTCCGGACAGACATGACTAAAAGGGACGCATAGCAGGTTATAAAAGGTTTTTAGGCTTATCCGCTCCTGGTGGCTCCAAAGTAGATGCCTAGATAAGGTTTGGAGTCTATTCTGAAGACCTGGGACTAGGCCCTGTAAAAAAGCTACTCGACCATTGTAGTGTACTTCAGGCAGAAGTCATCACAATCGGAAAGATTGCCCTTTGGCTAGAGCGAAACGTCATCTTCGACTTGGTTATGAATTCCTACTTTGGCAGACAGGCTGCTATAAAATGCCTAGAATCTGTATACCTGATTTAAAACAAATCAAGGAGTGTTCGAACTCACGGACGATGTGTTAACACCTATTTGTTACACGGTACCTGTTCGATTTGTATGAACACATTAGTAAATGTTACATTGGAAAATAAAAGAAAAGAATATTTTTTAGTGCTAAAGACTCTTTCATTAGAAGACTGATTTAACATTAGATGTAATATTGTTGAAATAAATAAAGCAATATTTAGCTCTCTGAAATAATTGTGTTTGGTTTGTGATAACAGAGGTAGTATTGAAAAACTATTGAATAGTATAGAGAACTTATTGCACACTTTTTCCGCACTCATGTAGAAAGTCTGAGTAAAAGAGCGTAAACAAGTCTTATTCTCTTTATAGAATATTTCAATACAAATGCACCATTTTGACAATGTTATTACATAAAACAATGCAAAAAGCATAAATGTTTGAAATGGCATCAATATTTCACGTCAAAATTATGAATGAACCCAGTTATGACAAAAAGAGAGTAATAGGTTCAGAATCATTCGCCAGATGTCACCAGTGCTTTTGAGTCATACAATTCGTTCCATGAGTTGTCTGTGCTATTCAGTACTCTTTGCCGACAACGACCTAATTGTTTGTTCACTGCCGCTACATCAATATCATCATACTTATTATCAGGCAGAGAGTATTGTTGCACAACAACCAAGTATGTAATGCTAACACTGTGTGTTTTTTGCATGTGTTCATCTTGATAGATTGCCCTACCCTTAATGTTAACACATCAAATACTGCCCACAACTGTCGCACAAGCAGTTCGATATTCACGTTATAACAACAAGTGAGCTGACAAGATTAGGGAGTACGTTACCCGGTCCACTGCATACGGAGCATGTGTGAATGCCTCTTTCTACATGCATGCTTATGATTAAAATCAAAGCCCTCAGACATGCGAATGAGAGATGTTTTAGTGCCACCATTTGCAGAATCACCAGGACAGTATGGCCAAGTTGTGACCTAAATCGTACGATAACCTTGATAAATAAAAGATACTGCAAGCCTAAATCCTAACCTACAAATATCTGTTAAATTATAAAGCGATCCGAACAATAATTTATACTTTATGATATTAATGCCACTTTTTTTTGCAGCCGGCTACACTGTGAATCGACATACTAAGTACATATGTATTTCTAGTTCTTAAAAAATCCAAACATATCATTGAACCTATAATCAAAGCTAAATTTTCCTTAGTATTAGACTAGTTGGAAATAAACTTTACTTGAAACGAATTAAGAATTTTCTGAGTGCATGTGGCTCCATACATTCGTTATAATTGTATCCCTACAGCTTAGGTTATTAATTAGAGTTAAAAATATTCGACTTAGTGCATCGAATTGAAAATTAAAGTTGAATCAATGATAAATAATTTATTAATTTTCCCTCCCAGTGTTTTTTAGATAAAAACTTTTCACACTGCAGGAGTCATATAAATCTGTTGAAATAGATTTTTGGTTTCTTTTGGTAGAATGTATAAAACATAAATAAATAGACGCCATGACTGCAAGTAAACACACATTCATCTCTTACAATGTGTCAATTATTGAATAACAAAAAGTCTATGATTGTTAGCAACAGGCGGTTAATTCAAAAATATATGGTTCATGTTGAAATCATAAAATAAATTGAATATTTTCATACAGAAGTCAAGCACTCCAGCAGCGAATAGAGTATTGTGACTTAGCATATTTGTTTTATTTTACAAATACAAAATTTGTGTTAAGGCCAGTACAAAAGTTCATAGCGGGTATGACGACGAACAGTGGTTCAGAATCGATTTCTATAGCCAAAAATTCTAAACATTACAAAGTTCCTTAAAAACCGAGTGCAGATAAGAGTCCAAGGATTACTTGCGGATGCTAAATCTAAAAACTGGATAGTTAGGTATATTTTAGAAAATATTCCGAAGACGAACACTTCCACGAACATCCCATGAAGGGATTATAGAGAGCTTCTCACAAACCACTGAGCTGTGCGCGTTCTAGTTTTACACTCTCTGATTGGGACCTACAATTTTACACCGGTTCCGAACGATATTTTGAGAAGCTTTTTCGTTGCTAAGTCCTCCATAGTGTCGCCGTCACTAAGCGAAGTGACCGCCATCGAAAGAACCTTAAGGTGGTGAGAGCAGGGATCTCCAGTTGGTAATACCAAGAGTACTCAGGGATTTGTCAACCTGATCCCTCCAGCGGAGTCTTTGTCTTCCATCCAGTTCGGTTCGTCTGCATCCATACCACTGACATGGCTTGGCCAGCGCTGTCGCGTTATTTTGATCCGCTTAACTATATCAGTGTCGTTATATAGCTCATGCAGCTCATGGTTAAACCGTCGCCGATACTCGCCGTTGTGCACTATAGGGCCAAACATTTTGCGGATTATTTTTCTCTCGAATACTCCTACAGATATTTCGTCTGCTTGCGATAAGACCCAGGATTCTGCGCCCAAAAGCAAGACAGGCAGTATGAGAGTCTGGCACAGCTGGACTTTTGTTACTCGAGAGAGGGCTTTATATCTAAAGTGCTTGCTTAGCCCAAAATTACATCTATTCGCAACCACTACTCTTCCCTTGATCTCAAGGCGGACGTTGTTGTTTTTGTTTACGGCAGATCCGTGGTATATAAATTCGTCCACCACCTCGAAATTTTAACAGTTAACAACGTTAAACACTTTGGTCTAATCGCGTGAAGGCCCTGCTGTTTGAAACCATAAATTTTGTTTTGTCCTCATTTACTGTCAGACCCACTTTGGCTGACATCTTCTCAATTCCCCCAAAAAATCGCAGCAACTTCCCCAAATGTGCACCCAATGATATCTATATTATCAGCATACGCGAGCAGCATGTGCCTTTTGCTGCTGATGGTTTTATTTAACGAACTTTTCAATAAGAGCGCTACAAAAGTTTTTTTAAATAAAACAAAACCGGTTTTAGACACCAATGAAATTCTTTATTCCTGTGAAAGTACGTTCGATGCCATTATGTATGGAGCTCGAATTCTTTTGCATGGCCACCACGGGCACGCTTGCAGAAGTCCAGACGCTGAACCCAATTTTCGACGGATTTCAAGCATAAATCGGCCGATACTGCTGCAATTTCACGTTCGATATTCATACGAAGTTCATCAATCGTCGCTGGCTTGTTGGCATAGACCATAGACTTGACGTAGCCCCACAGGAAATAATCTAACGGCGTCAATCGACTGGGCCATTTCGTGAGATAACACGTTCACCAAACTTGGTTTCCAATAAATTGATTGTGGCATTCGCTGTGTGGCTTGTGGCGCCGTCCTGTTGGAACCACATGTCCTCCAAGTCCATATCATCCAATTGGGGCCAAAAATATTCGGTTATAATTGAACGGTAGCGATTCGCATTCACAGTAATGTACCGGTCTTGGTCACCACGGAAGAAGTACGGCCCAATGGCGCCGCCGGCCCATAAACCGCACCAAACCGTAATTTTTTCGGGATGCAATGATGACTCATGGATTACGTGTGGATTGCTGTCTGACCAATAACGCATATTTTCGTTATTAACGAAGCCATTCAGCCAGAAATGACCCTCATCGCTGAAGATGATTTTCCGATGAAAATCCGAATCGTAGCGCTCTTAAAGTTGAGGCCACTGACTCCAAATTTTGGTAGTAAATTTTAATAATTTCGACTCGTTGTTGAAATATCGTTCTGATAAATCTCATTATTGTAAATAACTATCTCATTATAAGATAACAACTTTAAATTGGATTAATAAAATTTGAATTGAATTGAATTGAATCTTTCCATGATGACAATGATGACAAACCATACTAACGAGAAATGTCAAAAGAGCGGGAAAAAATATGGCGTCGTTTGCTGTCCCTATCTATTTACTTTTGTAGCGTCTCTGTTGAAAAACTCTTTATATTCACTGCAGCGTTTCTCATAATGATCTCCATTAAGATGTTCAAGAGATCTCCATTAAGAGGAGGCGTTGCCTGAGGCCTCGCTTAGTTTCTAAAGGTTCAATAAGATCCTTATTAACTTTCACTGCTGATTAGGTGTTCGTCAGGGTCATCCTGCAAAGGCGTATGAGTTTTGCAGGAATACCAAGCTCAGACATTGCTTTGTAGCGTTTCTTCCACATTATACTTGCAAGACCCTTATATGGCTATGGATAAAAGGACTGGGGTCAACTTTTTTAAATATGTTGCATAGTACACTGAGACTCCAATCGCCGGGCATGCATTCATCTAACCAAATTTTGCTTTTGAGCTGATGCATGCACCTTACCAGCTCATAGTCGCCAGCCTTAACAGCTCCGCCGATAATCCATCGGCTACTGAGGATTTGTTGCTCTTAAGCCGGGCAATAGCTATTATTCTGAACTCGTCTTGGTTAGGAGGGGGCAATCGACGGCGTTGTCCAAATTGTGATCAATTGTCCCATTGTCATTCGTTATCTCAGGGAACAGTAGCGCGGAGAAATGATCTCTCCATATTCCCAACATCCTCTGCACCTCTGCGATAAGATTCCCGTCCTTACCTTTACAGAATGGGGGCCCTGAACCATGTCCATTTTCTTTTTCCCTATTCACTATAGACTATAGAAGTATCATGCAGTCTGAATAGGTAGATCTCTATTATACTACAATGACTTCAAGTCTTAAACAATATTAGCTTACAGATATTTTCAGTGCTAAACATCTGTGTTACAAAACCAATCATTAGGTATTAAATAGACTCTCTAGAAATAAAAACAGTACTTTCAATCTTGAATAAAGCCGATAGCGGCAAACCCCTGAAATATTTTTAATAGTTTTAGATAAGAACAATTCATATGGAATCAAATTCAATTGCAATTATCAAACAAACGATACGTTTCTGCTTGTCTGGTTTTCAACTGGCTACTGGGAATGACAAATTAATATTCATTTATATTTTAAAAAGGTTACGAAAATGTTTACCCTTTCTCGCAAACTCATTTATGAATTGACAAATTATTCTGACCAGTACCTCACATTAAATAACATTATATTTATGATGACAACAGGACCCTCGAGTATTTGTGTGAAGTTCCTCAAGTTAATTGCAGAACGAATTTAATTCGTTTCTGGTTAAAACCCTTGTGGTTTACATTAAATAATGTTAAATTAATAATTATGTGTGTAGGAGTATGAAGTGTGGTTTCCTTACACATTTTGATTATCGTTAACGCGGTTGAGGGTCATTGTAAATTATGTCAAATTTTTATTAATGTAGAATTTAATATTAAGGGCAAAATACGAGAATAAGACTGAAAGCATTTTAATTTCCTATTACTGTTACTAAACTGAAAATTGTTTACCACAAAATGCAACAGAATATGAATAATTTGTGTTAGGTGTATGGGCGCAACTACAGGAGGCACTATAACAATATTGTAGTTGGTTGGAGGCAATCTTCAGGGGCTGCCTTATGCTGGGAGTCATTCCTAGCATTTGGAAGCAACCCAAAGTGGTTTTCGCCCCGAAAGCGGGCAAATGCTCTCATGTCAAACCAAAGGACTTTAGACCAATCAGTCTGTCATCCTTTGTTCTTAAGACATTTGAAAGGTTACTGGACATTCAAGTTCGAAGTAATCTTCCACAAAATCTACTATCGAGTTCTAAGCATGCCTATATCCAGGGCAGGTCAATTGAGACGGCTCTCCACACTATAGTCGGCATAATAGAAAACTCTTTTGAGTATAAGGTCTTCGCTCTAGGGACCTTCCTGGACATCGAGGGAGCCTTCAATAAAATTCAACCTTGGCCGATTCTTGGTTGATTGGTTGGTTTTCGTGGTTGCTAAATATACTATTTATTATATAATATTAGTGTCTTGAGACACCGTTTTGCATACCACATCACTCCGGAAGATCCAAAGTACCGTCTCTATATCCAGCCTGTTAATCGAAGATACCTCATTAGATCCTCTAGATCTATCTCGTTTATCTCAGTAAGGTTATGCAGGAAGGGACGGCCCATAGTCTTCAGTCGTCATCAGAGCCGGACAACTGCAGACAGCTATTTTAGGTCGTTACAGAATCTAGGATTCGACAGCTTAGTGACACGCCTAATTGGGAGCTTCTGATGGAAAGAACCGCCAAAGCTGAATGGGGCGGTGTTACAATTGCTAGGACCGTTAACAGGGGAAACCGCACGGGGAATTTCTGTCTCCACTATTATGGTTAACTTCTGTCAATAAACTGCTTCTTGAATTGGACAGAGCCGAATGCCAGGTCTTTGCCTATGCCGATGATATTGCTATCATCTATACAGGTAGAAACCTTAATTTACTTACCATTCGTACAATCAGCCTACTTAGTCTGATTTCGATCTGGACCGCTAACAACGGACTATCACTTAACCCACTTAAAACAGAGCTTAACTTGTACTCTCGGAAATATCAAATACCCGCAGTTGAACTGCCGTCAGTTAATGGGGTGCAATTACAGTTGACGGGAAAGGTCAAGTATCTGGGGATAATTCTCGACAGAAAATTGTCTTGGAAACCGAATGTGGAGGGGAGAGTGAAAAATGCATATGTGTTGCTCTTAACTACTGTAAAGGGGCGATAGGAAATCGCTGGGGACTGTCTCCTAAGATCACCATTTGTATTTTTACGCCAATACACAGACCAATACTTCTCTATGGCATCGTAGTTTAGTGGAGGTCTCTCCGAAAGGAAAATATTCTGAATTCCGTGATGAAAATTCAAAGATTAGCTCTGATTAGCGTTAGTGGGGCAATGGGCACGACGTCTCGTACTGCATTTATTGCTATCCTACATCGGTACTCCCGATATCATGGCCGAATCGGCAGCCGCTACATCCCTGGCGAGAATCAGAGATTGTGCTGTCATGATATCGGTGCATTCCGGACACGCTGAATTGCTACACCGGATCAACTGTATTACTGTAAAAACGGACTACTATATCCCCTACCTTCCACCAGCGACAAATCTAAGGACTTCTATTCTTAACAGGAATACCTGGGAAAAGTCACTGGAAGGGGATACCAGTAGTATCAGATTTTTTACGGATGGATCAAAGTTGGACGAGCAAGTAGGCTATGGGGTCCATTCACCGGACCTAAATGTAAATATCTCCTTCAAGCTGCCTGATCACTGTAGTGTATTTCAGACGGAAATTACAGCCATACTGGAGGTTGCTGAACTACTGAAAAGTAGTGTCACAACCCTCCGGAGAATATGTATCTACACAGACAGCCAGGCTGCCATAAAATCCCTGGAAGCCATGTTTGCTACGTCCCTGACGGTGAAAGAATGCCAGTCATCACTTAGGGTGATGGCAGAGTATTTTGACATCAGGCTCATCTGGGTACCGGGACACAGCGACATTCCGGACAATTGCGTAGCGGATGCTTAAGCTAGACAAGGTACTACGACACACTCTGTAGATGCTGCATGGAAGAGGTCGAGGAAACGACGAAACACCTTCTCTTGGATTGCCCTGCTGTGGCAGGACTTAGAAGAAGGATATTCGGAACACATTTAGTTAGCACCGTAGCCCTACAGGATATTCCTGTAGGTCTTATAGACAAATTCATTGAAAGGGCAAATTAGCTAGACGTCAAGTCAAGTCAAAACTGCAGGTATCACAATGGGCTTCTTTAGCCTAAGTGTGCTAGACAGCGTGCTGTCTTGCAGCCTTTAAAACCTACCAACCAACCAAAGTGTAAGGTGTAGCGTGTATATATATATCTTCATTTATAACAAAATAAAACAATATAAACCAATATCACAATATAACATTTAAATAAAAGGTTGACGACGAACATAGGCAGTCAATGAATTCCCGCCATCGACTTCTGTCTCTGGCAAGTTATTTAATTTGGTTCCATGATAGGTTGTATTCCTTTACTAGGTGCCGGTCCCATATATTTGGTGGCTTACCTGGCCTTCAACACCCCTGTGGGTTGCATTCAAGTTCCGCTCTAGCAATATCTGTTGGTAGCCGCCCAAGTAAGGGTGTCTCAGTAAGAATTCACATTTTCAGTTTAAAATAAAATCAAATACTTTTTCACACAATAGTAATTTTGTTACTTCACTTTTGTAGACCATTTTACAACAATTTCAACATATTCTTCCAACTGGCTCTATCCTTCGCCTTTTCTCGCCAGTTGGTAATACGAAGAATACGGAGGGATTCTTCTGCCTCGTCTTTCCAGCGGCGTCTTGGTCGTCCTCTTTTCCTGCTCCCATCGGGTACGTTATCGAAAACATGTCGTGCTGACTCATCTTCATCCATTCTGATAACATGTCCTAGCCAACGCAATTGACCTAATTTGATTCGCCTAGCTATGTCTACGTCAGAATATAGATTATATAGCTCTTGGTTCCAGCGACGTCGGTACTCACCGGTTTCCCTAACAGGACCATATATTTTACGAATAATTTTTCTCGAATACTCCCAGATGTTTTTCATCCGCTTGCTATATGACCCAAGTTTCTGAGCCATATGTCAAGACAGGTAAAATGAGAGTCTGATATAGCTGGACTTTTGTCCGTCGAGAGAGGGCTTTGTTCCTAAACTGCTTGCTGAGCCCAAAATAGCATATATTTGAAATATCAATTTGCAATTTTATTACTGGTTTACAAAGATGACAAAGACGATTGAGTATAGAATAAATATACGTCAAATGGCCCCCACGGCTCTGCTGAAAGGCATCACAGAGATGCGGACAAAGTGTTATGAAACCAACGAAGTCTTCTATGAGCGATATTTATAAAGCAATATCTGTCCATGCCAATAAGATTGCTGTAAAAAATTTTAAAGTAATTGTAGAAAAAGAAAATATGTTTCTACCAACCGTCAGTGAATTCAGTGTATAGACCCGTTAGGGCCAAAAAGGTTAGTATGAAATTGTCTTATCAAAATATGTTACCTTATTAATAGTGTATCGAAACTCCAAATTCAATCAATGTACAAGAAAGTTGTTACGTTCTATAATAAATAAAGGGTGTGTTAGTAAGATTGGGTGGCGATTCATAATGTCAGTTGACATAATGTCCATGGACATAATGTCACTAAGAAAGTGTCATAAAGTCCATGGACATTAAGACACTTTTATAAGTGCCATAATGTCCATGGACACCTTTTACAACTTGAACATTTTTCTAATAACAGCGGACCTTCACAGTTTAACAAAAATATGGAAAATAGCGGTACTTTCTGAAGATTTGGCAAAAATGTAATATTGTGGACATTATGTCACTTCGGCAAGTGTCATAATGTCCATGGACTTAATGTCATCATAGTTTTGGACATTATGGCACTTTTAAAAGTGTCTTAATGTCCATGGGCTTTATGACAATTTTTAAGTGACATTATGTCCATGGACATTATGTCAATTGACATTATGTCAATTGACATTATGTCAATTGACATTATGACATGCCACCGACAGTGAGACTGCTGTGCGTCCACGTACCGGTCGGTATCTTGAAAACATTGCTGCTGTAAATGAGTGTCGTCGAAAACCCGAAAATATAAATACGGTACCTTTTTGAAGAAATTCTAATTTCACGAATCACTGCGCATACGCACAAAATTAAGCATACTGAGGAGCTCAAACAAGCAGATCATGGAAAGCGCCGGCATTTCTGTCAATAGGTAATGGAGCAAAGTAAAGTCAATGCCAATTTTTCATAAACAAAATTCATCTTTTCCGTTGAAGCGCCTTTCTGAATGGCTTCGTGAATATACAAAATTGACGAATTAGGGTCCCAGAAAATCGTCATACAATCCATGAGAAACAAATGCACCACAACGAGAAACTGTTGGTCAAGCGGCGTATTTGGGTCTTACCTTTTTTAAGATGAGGCCTTTTATTGCAGTGACTGTGACCGGAATTCGTTATAGGAACATGGAAACGTAGTTATTGTGGCCTCAAATAGACGGTATTGGTCTGGATGACATGTGGTTTCAGCAACTCGTCGCCACCTGCCACACCGTGTATGAAACAACCGATTTAATGCAGCAACGATTTCCAGAACAAATTATCTCAAGAAATTCTAATGTCAACTGGCCACCAAGATCATGCACTCAGAGAACTAATTGTTTGAAAAGAGGTCGTAGCAACCGTAAATTCGGCTGTTACTACCGAATTGAGGTTGCCACAACCGATTTGAAGTTACCACAGCCGGTTTGAGGTTGTTACGACCGAATTTAGACTCCACAACCGAAATTCGGTTGAAGCAACCTCGTTTCATAATTGATTCGGTTGTGACAACAGAATCTTCAAATTATATTCGCTCAGTCAACTAAATTTTTTAAAATTTCGGTTGAAACAACCGAATTACAAATTAATTCGGATGCAAGACCCGAAATTGGAACCTAATTCGGTTGGGGTAACCGAATCTGGTCTTAACCAACCTCAATTCGGTTGTAGAAAGAGAATTTGACATCAATTCGGTTGTAACTGTCGAATTTGGTTCAATTCGGTAACCGAATGTAGCCTTAATTCGGTTGCAACGACCGAATTTGGCATCAATTCGGTTGCTGTAACCGGATTTCATTCTCAATTCGGTTACAACAACTTAATTCTATGTATGTATTTAAAATCTGACGTTTAAAATTTCAAATATTATTTTGAAAAGGTAAGTAAAATATATTTTGTATTAAACCATCTTATTTTGCAGATGTTATTTAAGCAGATATCAAAAGCAGATATATATGCGGTAGTCTGGATACAAAACGCCTTTGGATCTATGATGGCCGGGACTTCAATAAAAGTTGGAAGAGGCATGTAAATCAAATTTATTATTATACTTATATAGATTACCCCATATATATGACTTTATTTTCTCGCTTTTTAATTCATTTATAAAAATACGAGAAAATAAATCATCACTTAATAATAAAAAAAACTTTAATAATTCATTTACGACAGTATCTAAATTCGGTTGCAACAACCTCTAATTCGGCTGTGACAACCTCTAATTTGGCTGTGACAACATCTAGTGAGGTTGGGTCAACCTCCAGTTAGGTTGTGCCAACCTCTAATTCGGCTGTGACAACCTCTAATGAGGTTGAGTCAACCTCTAATGAGGTTGTGCCAACTTCTCATTCGGCTGTGTCAACCTCTAATGAGGTTGTGTCAACCTCTGATGAGGTTGTGCCAACCTCTTATTCGGCTGTCTCAACCGAATTTTTCTGTGAGTGTGCGATTAAACGCCTTGCTATTTCTTTCTTTGGGGTTTTGTGAGACCTCAGGGTTATACGAACAAACCAGAAACAATTCCTGGGCTCAAATCCGAGATCCAACGCAACATCGGTGAGATACAGCCACATATCTGTGAAAAAGTCATGGAAAATTTCATGAAAAGAGTAATGGCCTGTAATCAGAGTGGATTTGACGGATATTTTATTCATACTTAATCGGAATATGTCTTGTGTACAGTCCAATAAAAAATCAAATCTTTAACAGAAACTACGTGTTTTTATTTTAAAATGAAAAAGTGCAACATTTAACAGCACATTCAATATTGTCATAATTATAAATTAATTTTTTTTTTAATTCTCAATTCCACAATTGAAGTTTCGAATGGACTTTATAGGCCAGGCGTTTGTCATTTCGTACACGCTGAAAAATTGGTGTTTTTTTGTTGTTTGGGGCCGTTATTTTTCAGAGTATATAACAATTTTTTGTGAACTTTGAAATTGAGCTTTGAACAGAGGAGTGCGCAACCCGCCCTTAGTGTCTTTATTTTTTGAATTTGAAAGTTTCACACCATATTACTTTATTCAAACCTGTGTTTAAGCTCGACAAAGAAATTACCAAACAGTCATGCATTATCACAGGAAATAATGTGGAAAAGTTGTATCATACTAGGACGATATTTCGATAACATTCCTTTTTGTGTGACTGTTTGTAGATAATTTTAGTTAATTAGTGTCGATTTGTGTAATAGAGATGTTATATATATCATTTGGTATAGCAATTCGTTATATTATATTTTACGATTATAAGTCACTCATAGGATATCCGACTAGAATACGTTTTATTTATCTAATTAAGGTAACTTTATTTGCTGCAGCTGGGTTTTATGATAACTTGAAAGAATTTTTTACATAAAACGAACTACTACTGCGTAAAACGTAAAAGTTTTTAACTGTCACGATTCGACGTAAAATAAAACTATGAAATAAAACTGGTTTTAGGGGGTTCAGCTAATGCTAAACATTACAGTCGAACACTTAAACAAACAAGTGAACATACTATATACCGAAGCACGGTTGGAAATTGATTGGAGTTTAAGTAATAAACAAATATAGAGAAACACGTGAGATATAATACGAACTTTGTCGGTTTACGTACTCATATTATACAGACTCAAAGCCATAACAATTTAGAAAAATTCTCCATAACGCAATCCCAGAAAACTAATCTAAATTCAGCAAATTTGGGATTTTTCAGAAAATTTTAAGAATTTTCCACTTTTGTTTCCGGGTAGTTTTAGCTTTTCAACGTAGTTTGTTGAACTACAAGCAGATATCAGAATTATGTTAAAGAAATCGCAAAGCAGTTTTGCACATCGAGATACGTTTCAGCAAATTGTAATTTTCGATGTGTTAACATCTATAGGCGCGGGCAGGGCAAACTATCAAAGTGAAAACATGGAAACAACACACAGTGTTAACATCACATACGTGGTAGTTGTACAGCAATAGTCTCTGCCTGAAAATAAGTATGATGGTTTTGATGTAGCGGCTGCGAAAAAATACGCCGGTGGTCTTCGCCAAAGAGCAGTGAATAGTATAGAGTGAATATAATAGTCATGAATAGAATAGTCCTGAATAGAATAGTCATGGAACGAATTGTATGACTCAAAAGCACTGGTGACATCTGGCGAATGATTCAAAACCTATTACTCTCTTTTTGTCATTACTTGGTCCATTCATAACTTTGATGTGAAACATTGATGCCTTTACAAACATTTATGGTTTTTGTGTTGTTTTATGTAATAACATTGTCGAAATGGTGCATTTATATTGAAATATTATATAAAGAGAATAAGAGTCGTTTATGCTTTTTTACTCAGACTCTCTATATGAGAGCGGAAAAAGAGTGCAATAAGTTCTCTATACTATTCAGTTATTTTCTTCGTCGCTCTGTTTATGACAAAACAAAAAAAAATTATTTCAGTGAGTTAAATATTGCTTTTTATTCAGTATGCCAGCATTCAAACAAGCAGGTCGTCGTCACTCTGTTTATGACAAAAGAAAAACAATTTTTTACTAAGCTAAATATTACTTTATTTATTTTAACAATATTACATCTAATGTTAAAGCACATGTAAGAAAAAAATCCAGTGAGTGTTCGAACTCACTGGCGATGTGTTAACACCTTTTTGTTAGACGGTACCTGTTCGATTTCTATGAACACATAGCAAATGTTACATTGGAAAATAAAAAAAGAGCGCTCAACCATATGATGACGTTACATTTAAATAATATTAATACTTAAAATTATTTAAGGACCAGGGCAAGCACATGTGTCATTATTTTCTTGCTTAATACTTTTTGTTTTATTCCCACAAAAAAAACAAAGAGGATGCAAAGCAACAGACACATGTACATACCTACATTGTCATGTTCGTACATACGCTACACAAGTTCACACAATTTTCGTTGCTCTCTTACTATCTCATTTCTATATACGTATAACCACGTCATTATTCTCTTTGCTCTGAGAGCGCTTCGTACGCACACAAGACAATTATTCGATGGCGCTACATCAGTGTGTGATTTTCTTCGCACTGTGACAATCTGTGTTTCGCAGTCGGACAAATCTGTGTTCTATATAGGGGTTAGTCACTCTTATCATTTAGGGGTATGCAAAATAGATGTTGGCCGATTGTGAGATCTACCCGATATGCACACAAAATTTCATACAAATCGGTCCAGCCGTTTCGGAGGAGTTTAACGCCAAACAATCTGTGATCGTAGTCGGACACACTGTGTTTGGATGTGTTCGCTTTGTGAGTTTAGTCCCTGCCCGCGCCTATAGATGTTAACACATCAAAAAACATTCAAAAATAGCAAAAGAGTCTTCAGCACTAAAACTATTCTTTTTTATTTTCCAATGTAACATTTACTAATGTGTTCATAGAAATCGACCAGGTACTTTGTAAGAAAAAGGTGTTGACACATCGCTCGTGAGTTCGAACACTCGTTGATTTTTTTTTTTAATCGAGCGAAGTTCGAATGCTCTGGTGAAAGATGATTGAAAATCATACTTATAACTTAATAAATCATAAAAATCATAGCCGATAATATACACCACGTTTCTTAATTCGAAAATTTAATTCAGTATCATATCTCTGTTTATTTTATTCGTAACTTTTTGGGGATATTTAACACAAAATGTGGTTGTCGGTGGAGTAGCGTTTCGTGTGCGCAGCTGTTGTGCGAGAGAACGTGTGTTCGATTCCTGCTCTTCTTTCGACAACGGCGACCTCGCTTAGTGATGGCGACACTATCGAGTAAGAAGGTATGACATAGCTTCTCAAAAACCGTTCGGAACCGGTGTAAAACTGTAGGTCCCAATCAGCGAGTGGAAACTTTAAAGTGCTCAGTGATTGTAAGAAGTTCTCTCCTATCTGTTCGTGGGATAAAATGGGAAAATATTTATTTAATTTTATAACATAAACTGAGTAAAATCCGCATAACCAACAGAAAATAGCCGTTTAAGCGAATATTGTGGGGTTTCCAGAATATGTAAATATACAAATCACTTTCAGTGCAATCTAAGAACGTTAGTTTCGAATTTACAATCGCATTTGCGAAATGTTGTTGATCAAACTACTTTTTGGACATGAATTAAGTATCTATTCGATTGGCAAAGGGGATAATGAATCACCATATCAACGTCCAAGAGGTCTTCGTTTCCATTCCCCAGAAAAGGGTGCCAATGGAAATAAAAAGAATATAATTAAATGAGAATTAACAACAATCGAAACCTGAAACAAAAGTGTTACTATTTCATTAATATCTATTAATAAACGACAGAAAAATGATGTAATAATTTCGTTTAAACCAACATATATACAAGGTGGCGCAAAAGTAATCCTCCTATCAGAAAATGCTATAAATTTTGCGATTGGCCCCTAATGTCAGTTCTGTTTTGACATTTGTGTAGTAAACACATGCGAAATACACGTTAATAAACAATGTTACGCTACACTGCTCCAGAATGCGGAATATTGCTGACTATTTATTTGACCAATAATCGGTCGGTGACATTGGCACAACGTGAATTTCGTCGCAGATTTCCTGGCCGTCCAACGCCTACTGGTGAAACACTGCGACGTTTAGCCGCTCGCCTCGAAGAGACTGGCACAACACTAGATGCTGCCAGGCGTGGCAGACCCCGGAGTAGTCGTTCTGCAGAGAATATTGCTGCTGTAGCCGAGGATGTCATGGAAGCGCCGTCGACATCGACCAGACGACGTGCCACGCTACAGAGCAATGATCAACGAGTTCTTTTTGCCGCAACTTGATGAATTGGGATTGGAAAACATGTGGTTCCAACAGGACGGTGCAACGGCACACAGTGCACGTGCCACAACCGATATGCTGAAGGATGAATTTGCCGGGCGCCTAATCTCCTGTTTTGGCGATTTTCACTGGCCAGCAAGATCGCCTGATTTGACCGCTCCAGACTTCTTTTTGTGGGGCTTTTTGAAGTCGCGGGTTTATGTCAACAAGCCTCAGACTCTTGCAGCTGTTAAAGACAATATCCGTCAAGAATGTGAGGACCTATCGCCGGAAGTTTTGGCCAAAGAGATGGAAAATGCCATAAAAAGGGCTCAAATGACAATCAACTGTGGCGGCGGCCATTTACATGACGTCATATTCTCGACTTGATGTAAAAAACTAAAAGACCAAATAAAATAATCCACAAGAAGAATCAAAGTTTTTCATTTTTTTTTTAAATTACAGCCAAAAAACATCGGAAGTTTACTTTTGCGCCACCTTGTATATACATATATACTGCTGATGTTTTATTTAGAAACTGAGGTGAAAGATGAGCGAAAATATTTAGCTTTGATTATTTGAAAAATTATATTGATTAGCATTGACAACACAAACATTTCTTTACCGTTTCCATAATTTTTACTTCTTACGATGTCTTTCTAGATAGCACGTTAAGTATCCTTAAAACAAGTGAAGGTTAGGTAAAGTTTCTCACACAACAATCCAATAAAAGGATACGCAAAAGTTTCCACTAATAGAATTGTAACACGAAACAACAGGAAATATATATCACACAATATATCACATAATTCGGTTCTTTGCCACAACACAAGAACAATTTGGGTTGTGAAATTGAGAAATATTGAGTCAAAATGGGATTGGCGCTTGGTACTAGGAAGTAGTTTGAAAATATAGTGAACAAGGCAGCTACAAATGACAAAATTATTATCACTTTAGCAAACTTAATTGAATAAAGTATTTTGAATAATTTTTTAATACACTCTTACTTACTTATTCGGTATCGAACAACCCCGGGGGATCAGGGTCCTTACAAAACGAAGATAGCATATTTCGCCAACCAGTTCGATCTTTTTCCTTGCCTCCCCAGCTGGTAATGCCAAGTGTATGTAGTGATTCGGTAACCTGATCCCTTCAGTGGAGTTTTGGTCTTCCTACTCTTCGTTGTACTGGTCCGTCTTCATCCGTTCTACTGACATGGCCTAGCCAGCCCTTACGCGTTATTTGATTCGGTTAACTATGCCGTCGGTGGTGCAATGGGTAGTGTACGCGCCTCTTGTTCATGAGATCCTGGGTTTCCTGCTATTACTACCTTGAAAATTTCTACCGGCGGTGGTCACATCGCATACCGACGGCGACACAATCGACTATTTAGCCATGAAAAAGCTTCTCAAAATACCTTTCGGAATCGGTGTAAAACTGTAGGTCCCAATCAGTGAGTGAAAAATTAGAAAGTTCACAGCTTACTGGTTGTGAGAAGCTCTCCCCAATCCCTTCATGGGATGTAATGGGAAATGTTTTTTTTTTTTTAACCATGTCAATGTCGGGATATAGCTCACAGAGCCCACGGTTCATGCAACGCCGAATCTCGCCGCTGTGCACTATAGAGTCATACATTGTTCGGAGTTTTTTTCTCTCGACGACTCCAATAGATGCTTCGACTGCTTGCAATAAGGCCCAGGATTCTGCGCAACGTAGCCAGACAGGTTATAAGAGGATTATGCGCCACGTAGCAAGGCAGGTTGTATGAACTTTTTGTATGGACTTTTGTTACTCGAGAGAGAGCTTCATCTCTAAAATGCTTGCTTAGCCTAAAATACCATCTATTCCGCTTGATGTCAAGGTTGACGTTCTTGTTTTTGTTTACGGCAGATCCAAGGTATATAAATTCGTCCATCAAATCGAAAGTGTAACGGTTATCAATGTTCACGCTTTGGTATTATCGCTTGGAGAGCCTACTCGTTGAAAACATTAATTTTTTCTTGTCCTCATTTACTGTCAGACCCACTTTTGCTGACACCTTCTCAATTCTCGAAAACACCGCAGTAACTTCTCTCATAGTGTGCCCAATAATATCTATATCATCAGCATACGCGTGCAGCATGTGACTTTTGCTGCTGATGGTTTTATTCACGTTGACTGCAGATTTTCCCATAATGATATCCAACTTTCGCTCCGGATTTGTTGTTCGTCAAGGTTCTCTTGCGAAGGCGTATGAGTTTTCCAGGAATACCAAGCTCAGATATTGCTTCGTAGAGTTTCTACCGTATCGGGTAATCGAGGTCGCTTAATAATCGTCAAATAGATGATAAGTACCGATTTGTTGTTCGTGGGTCTTCTCCAGGATTTGGTGTAGCGTGAAAAGCTGGTCAGTTGTCGATTTTCCAGGCCTAATTGGTTTTAGTCTTTCGCAAATTATGCTTGCTAGAATCTTATATGCTATGGCTAAAAGGCATATTCCACGGTAGTTGGCACAGAGACTCGGGTCACTTTTTTTTAAATATGGGACATAGTACACGGAGACTCCAATGGCGGGGCAAGCATTCGTCTAACCAAAGTTTGCTACTGAGCTGATGCATGCACCATATCAGCTCATCGCCGCCAGCCTTAAACAGCTGCCCATCTAATCTCGTCTTGATTAGGAAGATGGCAATCAACGTCGTCGTGCAAATTGTGATCGATTGTCTCCTCGCCATTGGATATATTAGGTACTACTAGCCCGGAGAGTGATCTCTCCATATTCCCAACATACCCTGCACATCTGCGATGAAATTTCCGACCTTGATGGGGGGTCCTGAACCACTGAATTTTGCCACTGTCGTGCTTTCTTCACTGCCGTGTCTTACGCCTAAAGAGACGGTTTACCTCCTTTCGTTTTCCCTATAACGCTCAGTCGCAGCTCGCGTTGCAATTGACTGAAGCATTGCCATACGCGCAGCGGTATTTTTACATTTACTATGCGACATCCTTCATCGTACCATGGTTTTTGCGAATCCGTTTTTCAAAACCAAGTACAGTTGTTGCTGCAGATTTTATAGTTGGAAATGGGTTTATACTGCCCTTCAGGATCGTCATCGGAAAGGGGTGAACTCTGTGCCAAAGGTTGCGAGAGGTTCCTTAAGTAGGCTGTGGCTACCTCTGGCAATTGCAGCTTTTCGATGTCTAGCGTTCTTGGCGTCTGGTTTCGTACAATTTTCGCTCTACTTAATCTTGGCCAAACTTTTGCTGCTTCTAGGTAATGATAAGAACCGATGTTAGGTCCTCTAATCACTCGTACGTTCAGTAGAGTAAATGAGTGCCTTGCATAGATTAGAACGTGATCAATTTTTTTCTGTTTTTTACATGTGGACCTTTTTTCATGAATAGGTACATTTTTAAGAGTAGGTACTTATCTTTAGAAAAGTTACTTTGATTCACTAAAATGGTACCTACTCATTAAAGAAAAGATACTCATTTAAAAAAAAGGCAATTTGTTGTAAGAAAATGTACTTTTTTAAAAAAGGCACTTATTTAAAAAAAAAGGTACTTTTTGTAAGAAAATTTACTTTTTGAAAGCAAACGTACTTCTTTTAGATAAGGTATTATTTTTAAAGCCGATAGCCTATGTAGCTAGTGCTTTAGTTCCTAAGATTTATTGTAATTTTAATTATAATAAATATCAAATAAATAAATAAAATAAAAATATTATTTTTAAGAAAAGGTAATTTGTTTAATAATATGAATAGGTACTTTGTTTTGAGAAAATTTACTTTTTTTAAGAAAAGGCATTTATTTCAAAAAATGTTCTGTTTTTAAACTTCTTTCACTTTGGCTTTTCTAAATTTATTTTTTATTGGGTAGAAAACTACAGTATATACTTGATATTAGTTACAGGCTCCACCTAGAAAACTTCCCATTAAACAAGAAATTTCCCAACATATGTGAGACATCTAGTTAGTCTAGACACAAACCAAAGCAAAAGTGAACAATATAGTTGATAATAGTGGGTTGTAACATAATAATGTTAAAAAAAACTTATTTTTTCATTAAGCCGCCATCCCGCAACGTGCGATATAGAACTTCATTCCAAAAACATTTATATTTCTGAGATGCTCCCATTATAAGCTTCAACACTAGGGTAACTCCCAGAACATTTCCCACCTTAGAGACCAGTATCAGTGTAAAACGCCGGTTTTGAAACCAAAAGTATAAGCGAACAAGGCACTGCTTAGTGGGTTTTTTGAATACGTGAAACTCTGTGGGCTGCTATGGCCAGCAAATTCATCAACAAGGCAAATTAAGTCAAGCCAGGGATAAATTTCAACAATGCAAGTAAATGACCGCTGTATGTGGTGGAATTTTTTTTTCTTCATTACTTTCGTTTTGGAAAACTTGAAGGCAAAATCATTACGTTTGAACGAATTTCTGTTTAAACCCTAAGTATGTTATTTCCTTGATACTAAAAAATTTCACGTCATACACAAGTTGTTCAAATTCCAGTGTATGAAATTCCAGGTTTTCCATGCGGAAGGTAGTCATCGACAAATACTACCCAACATTCCTTCTTCATATCTCGTGTAAGAGCCCAGAATGGAGCATTTTTGCGGTTTTATTAATTAATATTCATCCAATGTTTTGGGTTATACCAACATCCCATGAAAATTAATGAACAAAATTAGCTAATTGTCTTAACAGGTAAAATTGAATTCCGCAATTCGCATGAGGAGATATTTTCCTTAAGTAAAACAAAATTGTAACATAAACGTATGTATGTAGGTAAATGAAGACGAATACACAATTTAATGGAGATATATTCAGTTCGCATGCGGAAACTAATGCTTACACGTAATTCTACCTTATACAATTATATGAATATTTTTACGTAAATAATGTCACGTATGAAGAAAACACAGCTAAATTACAGCATATACCCATATCTTACGTTTTCTAATTGCCCAATGTTTTCACATGTAATTTGTTCAAATGCATAGGGTTAGTAGGAATTTATTTAATTTTAAAACTTGGAAAAAATTTCAATATTTTTATCACTTTTATTAAGATATTGATTTTATCAAAATAATATACTCAAAACATGAAAATAAATAAACTCTGTTTTGAACCATGTACATTCACGTACAATTTAAAATAATCATATGTATGTTTAAGATAATTTGTGTCATCCACAAATGTAGTTCCTCCACACAAGTGTCCATAATTTTTTGCATATGTTTGTGAAGGCGCCAATAGTTGCGTCAGATTCAACGATTGTGTTTAAAAGCCGTACTTAACCTCAATTTATGACAATACGAATAAAATAAATAACTACATGCGATTCAGAAATTAGTGTGGTAAGATATATCAAGTCGGCTGATTCATGTTGTCGATAACAGTAAAATATACACGGACTTTAATGACCTTCGTTTGATTTCGCATAGAAAAATATATGTCAACCACTGTTTTTGTCCAAAACATAACAAATTACACTGGTCGACACCAAAAAAAATGATGGGGTTCTGTCAACGGATTCTGGTAGAATAATCTAAAATTTTTCCAGATCTGATCAGAATTTTTTTTAGGGCGGGTCGAAGTTTCCGGCCCTCGGAACTTTCCTGCAACATATTGGCATGCAAAATTGTGTGTTCCTTACTTCTGAGGTACAAAATATGTTCAGAAGTTTTATAGAAAAGATTCAGATAAACATTTTTGTGGAACAAATTAACCCTCTAACTGTCACGTATAACAATAATTTTACTTCCAATAATAACTGCTCAAAAATGACGGGGGGCTGGGTCAAATGTTCCACAAAAATGATCGCCATAAAATTTCACTATATGTGGCCGAACGCTCCAAAGCACAAATCCTAGCCTAAGTGGTAGATAATAAGCAAAAACTAACTGCCTTCTAAGGGCTAATAATGAATTTTGTCATTTTGCTGTTTCCATTAAAAATAGTCCACATAATGTAATGAATTTTGTCATATTTCGTCTTTTATCTAGCACTTGGGCTATGATTTGTGTTTTGGAGTGTTCGGGCACATATAGTGCAATTTGAAAACTTCTGAACATATTTTGGACCTCAGAAGTAAGGAACACACAATTTTGCATGCCGATATTCTGCAGGAAAGTTCAGAGGGGCGGAAACTTTGGCCCGCCCTAAAAAAAATTCTGATCACATCTGGCAAAACGCCGATACACGTATATTTTTTGTATACCTTTCTACCAGAATCACTTGACAGAAGCCCGTCATTTTGAAAAAAATATAATTTTGTATCACAGTGTTGTGTCTATTAGACATAAAATGTGAATATTTGCCCCTAAAGAAGAAAAAAAACGTTTATTGCTCGCTTACCGCAACAATACTTTGATTGATGTGTATTAATTAATTAATCGCAACCGTTCATGTAGTTCTCCCAAAAAATCGCGTATATCGCCAATGTTTATCGTGTTGTTGCAAACGAGTTCTCGTTTGCATCAAATGCGTACAAAATTACATTTGCCACAAATTTGAAAGACGCTTGCGATAACTGAAATTAGCCATTTTTGTAATGAGAGCACAGATTACGAAGAACGTAAGTTTCTCTCATCCTCTCATTCTGTCGACTGTATATAGTCTTATTCACTCGTTTGACATGCACACTCACGCATACACATAAAAGTGATCACACACTTCAATGATATATTGAATCTTGGATGGAGAATTGACGGGTTGTAGTTTGCTGGACAGGCGTTGTAGTTTGCGGGACAGGCGTTGTAGTTTGCGGGACAGACGTGTATGAAACAGACAAAAATTCCAACCTTTTTTAACAAGCTTTATTTGGTAAAACCAAAATCGTAAAAGTTGGAAATTTACACGAAAAAGAGCTTGCGGAACCCACAAATAAAAGTTTAAATGTACAAGTAATATTTTTCTGAGTAGAGTAACTACAATTTGGTTGCTGTAACTGCAACTCGGTTGCTGTTACCGAAAGAAATGCTGGTGGAACCGTTTTTCGTTTCCCGCAGACGATATTTCAGCTGCAATTTTTCATAATTTTCATAACTTGTTTACTTTAAATGATTTTAATTTCTAGGAAACGTTTTTTTTTTTGAACTCCAGAACTCGGTTGCTCTAACCGAAACAACAGTTGGCGGAACTGTTTTTCGTTTCTCGCAACTGGTTTTTTCAGATTATATTTTTCATAGCTCGATTGCTGCAAACGTTTTTCGGTTCTCCCAAACAAAATAACATGTATTGCTTAACCGAAGTTCGTTTGGGAGGAACGAGTTTTTTCTTTGCGTGTATCATATACATGGGTTGTTTTAATATGCATTGAATTTAAATTTGCATTACTTTATCTAATGCAAATACAAAAGAATTACCATTGTTCGCAATGACAATTAAAAAATTTTGAATTTCCATTTGCTCGGGCAATGCAAATGCAGGTTGTGGAATCGGATGCCAATTGTAATAGAATATGGGAATGAATTTAATTATTTTGAATTTGTTTGTCTGCTGGCAATTCTGTTTTTAAAGAGTTTGATATGTATCGGTTTGTGGATTCGATTTGTATTGCCTCGTAGTATTTTCCAATTCATAAATCTATACTGTATAAAATATTTGAAAACCATTACTGCCAAAATGAAGGAAATGCTTTGAAAATAAGTACAGTTGACAAAGGTATTTAAATTTTTTTGTAGTTTGCATTGGTAGAACCCAATGTGCACAAAAACGGATGCGGTTCCGTTACGGACCCGTTCCGGATCCGTAATAGACTTAAAAGAAGGAATCAGTGCAATCACGAATTTACGGATCCGTTACGGACCCGTTTCGGATCCGTAAAATATTTAAAAAAGGAATCAGTGTAATCGCGAATTTACGGATCCGTTTTTTTGTAGTCCGCATCGGATCCGAATATGAAGTCCGAAACGGATCCCAAAAACGGACAAAAAATCCGTTTTTGGATCCGTTTTTTGGGGAGGAATTTCTCCCGCTTGCGGATCCGAAACTGATCTGTAACGGATTCCGCTACGGACACGTTTTATTAAAATACATGGGTCCGCAACGGATCCTAATATGATGTCCGTAACGGATCCCAAAAACGGACAAAAAATTCGTTTTTTTGAGAGGAATTTCTCCCGCTTGCGGATCCGAAACTGATCCGTAACGGATTCCGCAACGGATACTTTTTATTAACATACACGGGTCCGCAACGGATCCTATGATATGATGTCCGTAACGAGTCCGTAACGGATCCGAAAAACGGACATAAAATCCGTTTTTGGATCCGTTTTTATGGGAGGAATTACTCCCATTACTCCGAAACGGCTCCCAAAAACGGACAAAAAATCCGTTTTGGAATCCGTTTTTTTGAGAGGAATTTCTCCCGCTTGCGGATCCGAAACTGATCTGTAACGGATTCCGCAATGGATACTTTTATTAACATACACGGGTCCGCAACGGATCCTATGATATGATGTCCGTAACGAGTCCGTAACGGATCCGAAAAACGGACATAAAATCCGTTTTTGGATCCGTTTTTATGGGAGGAATTTCTCCCGCTCGCGGATCCGAAACGGATCCGTAACTGATTCCGCTACGGATAGAAAGTACGAAGAAGTGGATCCGAAATGGACCCGTTTGGCACACTGGGAAACTACAAATTATAACTGCAACAAATTTGTTTTTCACTTTCCGTTTAAAGTAATAGTTTCTTTGAAAAGTCCCCATGTAATATTCAAATATTGCTGGTCTTTTACAGCAAAGCCTCTTATGAAAAATCGAAAAAATTAGTTTGTAACAAGTGTTTCTGTAACAGAAACTAAATTATGATTACAATGACTAACATTGTAACGCGAATTCTAATATTGTACTTTTATGAGATGTCTCTTCCATTTTAGATGAATGAGGTGTTAGAAATAATCAAATTGGTTAACACAACTTCATTTCTGTAGTAGCAACTTCTATTTAAGATGACCTATTTTTAATTTATCAATAACATAGGCAAATAATTTTGATGAATGATAACACTATGCAAAAAGTTCATCAACCAGAAATTGCAATCCAATTTTTCGACGTAGTTCAAAAAACAACAACAACAATTTTTGAAAAATACAGTTTTTTAAAAAAAAAATTCTTGTTTTTCAAAATGGTACGTTCATTTTAATTGAATTTTCCAAGGATTTGCTTTATCGATTTTCTGAAAATTTGTCTTAAAAAAATGTCCATAAAAATACCTTTGAAATGAGTGAAAATATTTCATATCAGAATGCTTGGGTGAGAACTTATTGAATTTAACGTTTCAAATTTTGCATTTTTTTTTTTTTGAAAAAAATCAAATATTTTTCATTTTTATTTTATCATAAAAAATAAAAAAAAACCAGATATATATTTTTTTATTTTCCTATATACTACACTGGACTGTTCTGCAAAAATTAATATACATACCAAAAAAATCCATACAGAAATACAAGAGATATTTTTTTAATTCTTCTTTATACTATGCGCGTTAAAACATCGAAATATTTACATTGGATAACTTCTTGATACTGTATGGTATTTTCAGCGAAGAATAAAAAAATTATTTTGGGTTAATCTACTAAAATGGCTATAACTCTTGTACATCTGTATGGATTTCTTTGGTATGTATCTTAATTTTTGTAGAACAGTCCAGTGTATTATATAGGGAAATAAAAATATATATATCTATTTTTCTTTATTTTTTATGATAAAATAAAAATAACAAATATTTGTTTTTTTTTGCAAAAAAAAAATGCAAAATTTAAAATGTTAAATTCAATAAGTTCTCAACCAAACACTCTGATTTAAAATTTTTGCACTCATTTCAAACCCATTTTTAAGGAAATTTTTTTAAGATAAATTTCCATTTTACCAATTTACTCTTGTATTTCTGTATGGATTTCTTTGGTATGTATCTTAATTTTTGTAGAACAGTCCAGTGTATTATATAGGGAAATAAAAATATATATATCTATTTTTCTTTATTTTTTATGATAAAATAAAAATAACAAATATTTGTTTTTTTTTGCAAAAAAAAAATGCAAAATTTAAAATGTTAAATTCAATAAGTTCTCAACCAAACACTCTGATTTAAAATGTTTGCACTCATTTCAAAATCATTTTTATGGACATTTTTTTAAGATAAATTTCCAGAAAATCGATGAAGGGAATCCTTAGAAAATTCAAGTAAAATGAACGTACCATTTTGAAAAACAAGAAATTTTTTACAAACAAACTGTAGCATTGAAAAATTGTTGTTCTTGTTTGTTTTTAATAAGGCTGCTAAACTACGTCACAAAATTGGGTTGGCATTTCTGGTTGAAAAGTCATGTTGCATAGTTTAATTATGAATTCTAATCAATATATAGGCTTTATCATGGAATTTCCAATGCCTGAATTGATTTCCAACTAATCTTTTCCCTGTGTGTTCCAAGATAACACAGAATGCCTCGTTAGGAAGACTGGAAGAAATTCTGAGTTTACGTGCGGAGTGCGTGATACAGTTCACTTCTGAGAACAGTTTCAGTCAACGTTTGCAAGTGATGACAATAAAATAAATACGAAATTGAAGAGTCCACAACTAATGATAAATTATTCGAAACTACTTTTTTCTAGTGCCAGAGATGCTGCAGAAGTTGCGTATATTCTCATTCGCGTCTGTATTTTGATTGACATCACAAATGGTGGCGGTTATCAGGATAAGGCCAGGACTTAGACTTAGAATTCTTGGAATTCTGCACAGTATTTTGCATACAGGTTACCACTATATAAATCAATAAGATAAATAATTTACATTCGCCACGGAACTTGATAAAAATGATAATGTAATTAAATTCATTTCATGTACACGTCAGAATTTTTTGGCGTAGAATACGTCTTACCTTACGGTATAGGGAGTCATGTCAGATTGTTATTGTTGTAATCTTTATTTGATTGATTATGAGGAAACGGCGAAATAACTTTTTTTACATTTCATATTGGTTGATATCTTCCTAATATTTAAATTTCTCAAACATATGTGTGGTGTTTGGTTGAGTGTTTGAGTTTGTAGCGTGAACACAGACTATGCTGCTGTTTCAGTGTGGACACAAACCTTCGGCTGTTGTTTTGATTGATGAAATATTGAAATTTCGTATATTTACTTATGTATTTAAGTGAAACAAAATGTTAAATGTGAATTTGAATTTAACATGGATATATAATTATAAAAAATATATGAAAAAATTAGTTCATACATTTTTATGTTAAATTAAAAATAAATAAGCTTTATTTAAATTTATTTTATTTAATTTTAAGCTTATGTATATTATCAAAAGTAACTATCAAATAAATAAATTCATTTCCCTTTGTTATTTATCATTTATTGTTATATATGTTTTCTGTCTTATCGGATGGCGTATTCTACGTTAAACTTAATGGCCGTGTCTCTGACACAGCCTGCAGGGACAGTCCGTGGCCGAAGGTCTCGAACAACTGTCTGCTGTAGTTTTTTTTTATGGTTAAAGTTCTCTGGTGCCACACAGTGATATGGCTCCATATAATCGTGAAGAAATAAAGGAGTGGTTGGAACATGATGAAATTAATTCAACAATAGTAACTTTCTAACACTAAACTGTTTATGACTTTTACAACACTTACAACTTGTATGACAGATGAAACATTGCATTGCACAAATGTTTTAAGTTGCGATGTGCGAAAACGTATTTCTATATATTTCATCTGAGAAAAAATGCAGTGCTCGACCCGAAATAACCTTTGTTAATTCGTGGCTTATTCGCACCAAGTAAAATTTTGACAAATATTACGAAAACAGTGGTTAATTCGTTTCAGAAAATATTCGAGACTGCTTATGTTCTTTACTTGTGGTATACTCCGGAAGTCGTGTGCGACTATTGCTATAGAAATGTATTCAAGTTTACTGATGGAAGGTCAAGAATAAAGTACGCTGTACCAACAATTTGGCTACCACGTACGGGGAGCACTGCAATGAATTGTGCTACTTTTTCATAACTTTTACTCACACGGTTATTCCAGCGGTTCTGTACTCACCATAAGAACGTATAGCGGCTTCAGTGGAGACGTTTGATGACGTTCCCGAAATAAGTGAAGGAGATCCAACAGTAGTTCCAACTCTGCTATCAACATTTCTTGTATCGAATGCGAGAGTCCAGAAGTATCGGAATGTGAACTTGGGACTGCAGTGCCGCATTTAGTATGCAAACCGACTTTAACGACCTTTTACGAGACGGAAATTTGTCGAGGAGAACAGCGGAACTATTTGCATCGCGCTTTAAGCAATGGAATATAGTGGCGGCTGATTTTAGAACAACGGCCGCTCGTGATCGAGGTAGCAAGCACTATACCATATGCCAAATAATTTATATTGCCCAAAATCGGGGAAAAAAACTTGGCTTATTGTTATGATATAGATTCGATGTTTGTAAAAATCGGTTACCCTCATATTTCAGAGGAGTGGCGACTTTTCATCGATGCATCGGTCAACAGCCGTAAAGTCGTGCTGCTTGATATCGGTAAGAAAAATCCATATGTTCCGATCGCATCTGCCACAAACCTCAAAGAAACGTACGACGGCATGGAATTAATATTAATATTAGTATTAATATTTATACACGTTAATATTAATAAGTACCAAGAGCCCAATTGGAAAATATGCTGCAATCTGGAAGTGGTTGGATTACTCATGGGTGTTAAGCGTGGATTTCCATTCCAACCCACCAGTGCTTTTTGTGTACATGGGAAGGTAGCAAAAGGGATCAGCATTACATTGAATTTAAGCGGAAGCCGCGCACATGATACAAATAGGCATTGGTGCAGCCATCTCAAATCATTTTGCCACAAAAAAATTCTGACCTGTCCATGAAAATACACGATACACTTAATTCTTATTATTTCTCCCCTTTCCGAAAAAGTATATTTGGTTCTTAGGACAGAATGTGTGTAACGTAGTCTTTATGTAGTAATTTCGTCAACACTTTACTGTTAAAATGAATCGTAAATAAAATTTGTCAAGGACAACGTTAATATAATTTGTTGCAAAATATATGATCCCTATTAGAAATCTTTTATATTTATATAAACTACTACGAAAATATATACATGTGCTTTTTTGTGATTAACGTAACATTCCATTCTATTTAAACTATCTTCTAGTTGATGTTGCTATTTTATTTCATGGCTTACACAATTCATACTTGATAGCTACAAAGCCCCAGTAACAAAAGAAATATTTACTCAATAATATCGCCTGTCTCAAGAGTACAATGAGCCTTAAGCTATAATTTCCCAGCAGCTCATGTGACTCATCATTTGAACACCGCCCAATAATAGTTTGTGCATTTTGCTTGTTATTTATGAGTATCGTTACATCAAAAGCTAAAGGATGTCCCTAGACAGAATCATATTGAGAAGTCAAACACAAAAATTGGTTGGTTGTTGTTATTACAAAGACTTGTATTATAAATTATGTCGTTATTTAGTATACGATATTGTTATGCTGGTCTCTGGAGAGTTGTGAAAAAGTTAACACAAACAAAAAAACAAATCATTAACATTATGAGTTAATATTGTGATTAATAGTTATCCTTACTAAAGGGTTTTTCAACATAGACGCTACAAACGTAAATCGATAGGGACAGCAAACGACGCCATATTTTCCCCCCTCTTTTGACAGTTCTCTTCAGTAAGGTTTGCCATTTCATCATGGCAAGTTATGCGAGCCAACAACTAGTCGAAATTATTAAAATTTACTACCAAAATTTGGAGTCAGTGGCCTCAACTTTAAGAGCGCTACGCCCAATTTATGATGAGGCTCATTTCTGGCTGAATGGCTTCGTCAATAAGCAAAATATGCGTTATTGGTCAGACAGCAATCCACACGTAATCCATGAGTCATCATTGCATCCCGAAAAAATTACGGTTTGGTGCGGTTTATGGGCCGGCGGCGTCATTGGGCCGTACTTCTTCCGTGATGATCAAGACCGGCACATTACTCTGAATGCGAATCGCTACCGTTCAATGATAACCGAATATTTTTGGCCCCAATTGGATAATATGGACTTGGGGGACATGTGGTTCCAACAGGACGGCGCCACAAGCCAAACAGCGAATGCCACAATCACTTTATTGGAAACCAAGTTTGGTGACCGTGTTATCTCACGAAATGGCCCAGACGATTGGCCGCCTCGATCGTGCGATTTGACGCCGTTAGATTATTTCCTGTGGGGCTACGTCAAGTCTACGGTTTATGCCAACAAGCTAGCGACGATTGATGGACTTCGTATGAATATCGAACGTGAAATTGCAGCAGTATCGGCCGATTTATGCTTGAAAACCGTCGAAAATTGGGTTCAGCGTCTGGACTTCGCCAAGCGTGCCCGGCCACCACGGAATGCAAAAGAATTCGAGTTCCATACATAATGGCAACGAACGTACTTTCACAGGAATTTAGAATTTCATTGGTATCTAAAACCGGTTTTGTTTTATTTAAAAAAACTTTTGTAGCGCTCTTATTGAAAACCCCGTTACGTTACGCATACGTTATGATTAATTTGTCTAGTATGTGAAGTCGCGCGGCGAAGTATGTAGTGCTTTATTAAAACCAGGCGTATGACGTATGAGTCCGATCTTGAGTTTAGGTGTCGGAGTTTAGGAAACTTGCCGGTAATCGTAGTAGGAGTTGCAGTCGAGATGTTCAGCTCAACTAAATTTAACTAAGATTTATAAAACTTTGAGAAACAACAAGTGAAGGAACTCTAGACTACCCGACAGATGACAACCGGTTGTTATTTTTACCGTGGAAAGCAAGAAAAAAGAGACAAGGCTGAACAAGGCGATGTAATTTTGAGCTAATAAATCAGTTATGATGATCTTTGAAGTGGAAACTGGGTTTTCTGCGTTCACTTTACACACAGGGAAAAGATTAGTTCGAAATCAATTCAGGCATCTGAAATTCCATGATAAAGTCTATTTTTTTGATTAGAATTCCTAATTGTCAAACATCAGAATTATTTGTCGATGTTATTGATAGATTAAAAATAGGTCTTACTAAATACAAGTTGCTACTACCGAACTTTAGTTGTATTAACCAATTTGAGTATTTCTAAAACCTCATTCATCTGAAATGGAAGATACAACTAATAAAAAGTACAATATTAGAATTCGTGTTCAAATATTAGTTACAGTAATCATAATTTAGTTTGTGGACACTTGGCTGGAGGAACTACTATTGGGGATGACACAAATTAACATAAACATACATATGATACCCAGGGTGAGCCAGCCTCATTTTTGATCGAAAATATGAAAATTTAGAAAGACTGTCAAAAATTGGTTTTTTTATTGGACGCTCCGTTTTCGAGATATAGAAATTTTTTCATATTTTCGATACAAAAATGGGCACGAAATACGAAACCTGCTAATAAATAATAAAAATTTTCTTAATATTTAAATACAAAATATACAATTTTCATAAAAACTATTTTTTTTCCATAAAATTCATAAGGGGTTAAGCATCACCAAATGGTTGTGACAGCCATAAAATTCAAGTACATAATTAGTTCAGCATACCAATATATTATTAGGTACAACAGAATTGGGTTTTACATTTTTCGTTCATCCAACTAATATGTAGAATATTCACAACTACAATATAATTTGATTGCCAGAACTAAAACTCGATTGACAGATCACATTTATTTCTTGTTGCTGTGGCTTCAACTAAATATTGCAGTACTTGCAACCAAAACTGAATTACAAATCAATTGATATGCACAACATTTGCTGATAAAGAACACAATTTTTGGTATTCACAACTGAATAATGTGATAATCCAAGGAACCGACAAATTTTAGTTGGCTGTAAATATAGTTGTGACCACGAATCTCTTTTCTGTGTGTATGATGATCTTTGACGTGGAAACTAGTTTTCTGCGTTGGCTTTAGTTTCCGAGCCACTGGTCAGAAAAATAACTTTAAATAATTCTGCCCGATATTGTATGAGACAATTAAGAAATCAAGTATAAATATTTTACTGACCATTTGAACTTAATAGTGACTATTTTCGTAGAACATTGAATTTTTCTCTTTTCCAAGGCGTCCTTTTCTATGACTTACTACACAACTTTCTTTTATCTATCTTTTTACAACGCGTCACCTTTTAATAAGTGTTTTCAAATCATGAAAATCATCGGTCTGAAACCTGTAAATGGGCCAAAGTCAAAATGTTTTAAATCATAATTTCCATTTAAGCTTATATTATTCGATCTATTCGTTTTCATGTTCTTCAATAATTGTTCGGTTCAAGATCAACCCCTATTAAAAAGTACATTTACATTTGGATAGAAAATATTAAAAAGAAATAAATATGTGAAATTGATTATTATGGTGGATGAGTGGGAATATAGTCATTTCAATGCCCACCAAGGCATATCATCCGTTCCATACTCCACAACATTTCCTTTCTCTTTTTAATATTTTCTATTCAAGTGTACTTTTTTTTTATAGAAAAAGTACTTTTTAATAGTGATTGATCTTGAACTGAACAATTATTGAAGAACCATAAAATCATAATAATCCTAGTAATATTCAAACTGTTTTTAAACATTTTTTTTTTTTAACTTTGAGTGACTGAAAACGTGAGAAATAACAAAAATATCGCCAAAATCTTTATACGTTCTAACTTCTGTAAGTCTATAGGATGAAGATGCAGTAATCACATTATTTCAGATATTACCAGTTATGAAATAATAAAACGGTCTAGGTCGACTTCATGAGTTTTAAAAGTTTTTGACATTGGCACATATACCTACACTAGGCTGTCTCAAAAAAATTTCTTTTTCGATTTCATGGTTGCTCAAGCTTGATTGCAAAGCTCATAGGGTGAAGCATTTTTGAGATTTTTTTCAGATTTTTCGGAAGAGGTTTAGAGGTCGCACAAGTCGATTTTCCCCCAAAAATCGGGTATTCCTGAAGTTTTTAGAAATTTTCTTAAAACTCGGTCAATAAGTCAACATTTTTAAAGCAAAACTTTCAAACTTTTATTGTATATGCATAAACCACCAGTTCTGGAATTGATTTTACTCAATAAGGTACAACGTAATAAATTTTTTGGAAAATTTTGGATAGAATTTGTTAGTATCGCTTTATAACTATTAAAATTACTAAGAAAATTTAAAAAACTAACGACGCATTCTAAAAGACGGATAAATTCCAAGCAAATTTTTGAAAAAAATTTTAATTTGCTGTTACTGTTTTAGAGTTATACAATTTTAAAATCTTTTACCTAAAAATATTACAAACTGTTTGCCATTTTTGCATCGGCTATGCTTTAAATTTCTATGAAAATTTAAAACACTAATCATGCACTTTAAAAGACGGGTAAATTCCAAGCAATTTTGTAAAAAAAAATTTTGAATTTTCAGTTACTGTTCCAGAATTATGCCATTTTAAAACTCTTTACCCATTGTATGAAACTAATAATACCATAAACTTTTTGCCAATTTTTATCATGATTTGCTTTAAACACTGTATTAATGAAAAAATCTACATGCGCTACGTAACGACAAAGAGTTACACGCAGAAAATGCAACAACGTGAATTCCGTTCCTGCAATATGTTGCCGGGGCCATTTTTTGCCACGTGTAATTCTTTGACGTTACGTAGCGCATGAAGATTTTTTCAATATTACAATGTCTAAAGCAAAACCGATGAAAAAAGACAAACAGTTTATAATATTATTAGGTTCATACAATGGGTAAATAGGTTAAAAGTGGCATAACTCTGGAATGGTAACTGCAAATTCAAATTTTGTTTTCTCAAAATTGCTTGGAATTTACCTATATTTTAAAGTGCATCATTAGTGTTTTAAATTTTCATAGAAATCTAAAGCAAATCCTTTGCAAAAATATCAAACAGATTACATATAATATTATTAGTTTCTTTCAGTGGGTAAAAGGCGTTAAAATGGTATAACTCTGGAACAGTAACCGCAAATTCAACATTCCTTTTACAAAATTGCTTGGAATTTATACGTCTTTAAGAGTGCATCGTTAGTTTTTTAAATTTTCATATGAATTTTAAAAGATCTAAAGCGTTATTTACAAAATTTACGGAAAAATTTAATACGTGGTACAATATTGAGGCAAATCATTTCCAAAAGTTGTGGTTTGTGCATATGAAATAATAGTTTGCACGTTTAGCTTCAAAAATTTTGACTTTCAAACTAAGAAAATAGTGATTATAGACCGAGTTTTAAGTAAAATTCAAAAAATTCAATTTTTAAGGGGAAATTAGACTTGCGCGACCTCTAAACCACTTCCGAAAAATTTTAAAAAATACTTCACCCTATAAGCTTTTAAATAAAGCTGGAGCAAAAAAAAAACATTTATTGATGGGACACCCTAATATACACTTGTGCTCATACAATTAACATACAATATTTATGTACTATGTAAGGTTTACTGGCATATTGATTATTTTGTGGTGAGGTTTCATTTTTCGTAGCCAAATTTCACATGCAAGGGCTTATGTCATTAACCCATTGAATTTGAAAACAGAACGTATCATCTGTAAACGTCCGTTTTAAATTGCATCTCTTACTTAATTTCATGTAGGGTTGCCCAAAATTAACGAAGGGTTTTGAATTGCTTATAACTTATTATAATTTTTTTTTTCTTTTCAGTATTTCGTAAAGTAGACTTGGGGAATTTAAAATGGAGCAGTACTCAATTGAACAACGTGCCCTAATTGTTGAGCTTTATTTTTCAAATCAACGATCCATTGTTTTGACTCAGCGTGCATATCGTCGTTATTTTAATATGCGGGCTGGACCCTCAGAGTCAACAATAAACCGTCTGGTTGCAAATTTTCGCCAACAAGGGACAGTAAGGAACCTTCCTGGTGCTGGCAGACGACGAATGGTGCACACGGATGACAATATTTAACTGGTACAGAGGAGTATTCGGCAAGATGGAGAAACATCAACCAGAAGACGTTCTTCGCAACTTGGCCTCTCGCGAGCGTCGCTGCAGAGAATTTTGCATACAACTTTTTAAGGCCGGCCATGGAAAACCATCCGCAAGTATGGTTCCAACAAGATGGAGCCACAGCCCACACTGCAAGGGACACAATGGCTTTTTTACGGGACATCTTTGGTGAACGAATTATTTCGCATACAAGTGATTTTAACTGGCCTCCGCGTTCACCGGATTTAACCGTTCCATACTGTTTTCTTTGGGGTTATTTAAAAGAAAAAGTCTACATTAATAAGCCTAGAACCATCCAGCAATTAAAATGCAATACACGCGACGAAAAAACAACATAACACCTGAAGTTTTGCGAAAAGTGATGGAAAATGTGTTGGAAAGAGCACGAATATGCTAAGCAGAAAATGGCCACCACTAGCGAGATATTATTTTTCATAACTACACTAAAAATATTCCCCATTTATATACTGTATTTAAAAAAAAAAATTAATAAATATGTCTTAAATAAAAAGTTATAACGAATTCAAACCCCTTCGTTTATTTTGGGCCACCCTGTATAATCCCAAAAAGTGTTTTTAACTTTATTTGGTATCAAATTTTTTAAAAATAGGTCAGCAAAAAATTTTAAAGCGAATGAAAACAAAAATAATAGGAAATGTTTTGAAAAATTCCAAACCACTGCCAAGGTCACCGAGCGTTTACATTTTTCTATATGGAGAGTGAAGAACCCAATAAAATATTACAAAAAAAATATATCTTTCGGTAACTTAAATCGTAAAAAGGCAAGCAAAACTACACTAGCTGATGACAGGCGATTAGTCAGCATAAGCAAGTCCTAAAAAAATCAAAAAATTAAATGGTTTCCCATTACTTCCCATTAAGGGACAGGGGAGAAATTCTCACAATCACTGCGCTGTGCGCTTTCCAGTTTTCACTCACAAGTCCGTCACGCTGAAAAATCTGTAATTTTTTGTTGTATGGATGCAACTATAACATGTGTTTGGAGATTGTCGCAAATATAATATACTTGCGCCCAAACGCATTGTGTTTGTTATTCAAGATTACATATTTGAGACACAATGATTAATATGTTATAACATATATGTTTGCGTCCCAAATATATCTGTGTTTGTGACGGAAATACAGCCGTTTTTGATGCACTGTTTCTGCACTCTCGAGAGCAAGATAATAAAAGAGGGGCAACGAGTGTGTATATCATGTTAAAGTGTATCTGTATTTTTGCATTATTCTCTCAGTGAGTAATTCATAAATATTCCTGAATGTGCGTGATGTCCTGCGTTTTAATTAGTCGTAAATGGTTCATCGGACGGAGGATATCAAAAGCGCTTGATCAGTGAAAGAAGAATAAATAAACGCTCGGAAGGTTAAATGGTTTGTGATGTTGCTTTGATTTTTGTGTGTGCTTCGCATATATTTATGTGTGCTACCAAAGTGAGAAACGATTTCGAGGAAAGCAACTGGAGAGGGTAACAACATGAATTCCTTTTTCTGCCCGAGCCTCTACTGAAAAAATCGGAATGGCGGACCATTTGCACCAACGCATAGTGATAACCAACACATAGTTGAAACCTTCTGAAGACAAAAACGTGAGAAACAACAAAGAAAGCAGAAACAAGAGAGCAGCGGATTCAAAAAACACAAATAATGCATTCAATGCAAGTAAATGTAAAAATCATTTAAATCTTTTCATTTTTTTTATTAAATATTTATATAAGTAAATGTGGAAATATATTGTAAAAATTAATAAACTTAACTATATTAATTCAATTCTAAATATTATTATGTTTGGGAGAAAATACGCATACTGTGAGAAATAATACGGATATTATTATGTTTGGGAGAAAATACGCATATTCTTCCACGTAAGTATATGGAGGTTTGGGGGAAACACGCGAATGCTTCCACATAAAAGCATACATATTTGCCAGTAAATGTGCTAATGTTTGCATTTAAATAAACCTGAGTTTGGGACTTGCACACATATAAATGTTTGAAGTGTGTGCCAAACATATACATGGTAACTGCAGAATATGTTTGGGAGAATATGTTACAGAGGCTGTTTGTTTTCAGCGTGTACCCATTTTTGACTTCTACTGAAATCAGGGAACAGATGGATGAATATCAAGGTAGACAAATTTCGGCACCATTTCTCCGTCGACTTTTACAAGAGAACAGTTACATCGGAGAACAGCGAGATGTAAGCCCAATGTGTCAAAAAAATTGAAGGAAAGATTGATTGCTAAGCAGCACCTTCTTAAAAACTCAAAGTTCTGGAATTTGGTTGTTTCAGCGATGAATCTAAATTCAGCGTGTTGGAAAATGATGAAAACCTTGTGTCGGGCTTCCACCACTTCAAGAATTAAATCCACGTTACACCAAGATAACGGATATACATGGTGGTTCATAAGTAGTGTTAAAGAGGTCTTTCACTGCATCCAACGTTGGCCCAATTGTCCAAACTGAAGGCAAAATTATGGCATATTGAAGAAAAATATGCTAGAGAAAACCCTACTAGCAGATTATGCACCCGATTTACCTTTACGATAGCTTGGATATTTAGCACCACAATGACCCGAAGCACTGTTCACGGCTCCTGAAGGAGTGGCAGAGTGTCAACTGTATGAAAATTCTTGAGTGGTCGGCACAAAGTCCTCTCCTAAACCCAATAGAGAATCTCTGGGGAATTAATATGAGTAATATTTAATGTGAGCAATACTGCGGGATACATGGTACAAAGTTTCGCCTGATCAATGTGCTGCTTTATTTCTGGTTAATGGGAAAGAGACGTAAAGAAGTCATTCGTCAGAAAGGATGTTCAACCAAATTCTAACCCTAAGTAAGTACTATACTACAGGGTGGGCCAAATAAGACCTACCAATGTTAAACCCAAATAACTTTTTTGTTTTCCAATATAATTGTGTTTTTTCTTTGCAGATTACAAAGATACAGTACAAAACAACGTGTTAAAATTATCCAACTTTTTAATTCTTGTCAAAGATTAATAGTTATGACACAGCGAAAGCATCAAGATTTTAATTCCAGATTAGATCCCACAGCCTTCATGATAGGGAATTTCATCAGCCGTTTTGAGACACGGGGTTCAGTGGCCGACACCAACGGCAACACACCAGCATCAGTTACATCCATCCAGATACCCTATTGGGTGTGATGTTATGGTCGATAAAGTTATTGGTCCATATTTTTTCGAGACTGAGGACGGAACGCCAGAAAGTATTTCCGGGGCTTCTGGAAGCAGCATTGCAATTTGTGGTTCCAACAAAATTAAGTGACTGCGCTCACTGCAAGGCAAACTATGGATTTGTTGCGAGACATTTTTGGCGAACGTTTGATTTAAAAAATTCTGATTTCCCTTGGCCACCTCGTTCGCTAGATTTAACTGCACCCGACTTTTTTTATGGGGATATTTAAAACCCAAAAGGGAAGTCAAAAAGCCAGAGACAATTAGACAGCTAAAGCAGAATATTCGAGACGAAATACTGAGCATACAACCAAAAACATTATGTGGTGTTATGGAAATCGCGCTTAAAAAGCCAATATTTCTATCGAATAAAATGATGAACATTTGTCTGATGTCATATTTCATATATAGTCCCACTAAATTTCCATGAAATGTGTTAATATATAAAAAAAAAATAATAAATAAAAATATTATTACAAGAGTTATACGTATTTTACATTGGAGGTTCTTATTTAGCCCATTCAAAAAGTAAAAATTATTTAGTAAAATATATTTTTCTCCAGGAGGCTTAATTATGTCAGCAGCGTAAAAATGACATAATGCTCCTTTTTTGTAGAGCTAAGATAATTTAGAGAATACAACCTTATATGCGTGTTAATTTTTTAATTTGAATTTGTTTCAAAAATAAAATGCAGTTTTTTTTATTTAAAATAAAAATATTAGTTTTTATGTTTTTCTGATGTGCTCTAAGTAACAAGTGTACATTCATAATCCCAAAATTTAATGCTATTGTCATTCCCTTTTAATACCCTGAACGGAAAAGCATCGTCACACGGTTGAAAATGTTCATCACCCCAACAACTTTTGTCATCGAAAGTGAGCTAACGTAACGTTTCATTCTCGCTATGAAAATGTGTTCATCAAATGCAAATTGTTCGTTACTGTGGTGAAAGTATGGTTGTTCGTGCAATGAATTTGCTTCATTATTGCAACGAATTTGTTTCGTTGCTGCAATGAACTTGTTTCAATGTTGCAGTAAATAAGTATCGTTCTTGCAAGGAATTTGCTTGTGTGTTTGAAATTATTTATTGACAATTGTACATAAATACACTGTTAGTATTACATTGCAGGTGTTTTGAGAAAAAAAATTTTGAATTTTTCCAATCCATTCTGAAACACTCGTCTAGAGAAGATTGTGGTAGTCGACGGGTTGAATGTTATTGTGGCCGTCTAATTCAGGTCCTGCAATTAAGAACAAATATGAGGAATTTATTATTAAGAATTCTAATTAAGATATTTACATATTTATGTCGGTACTTACCACGAACATAAGCTCTACTCCCCAATGCTCTACTCCTTTAAAATAGAACCACATCAGTGTTTTGTTAAATCATGCAATTCTTGTTGTGTTGAGGGTTTTGATATTCAATTCTAGCGCCAAATCTCCCCGTCATTAGGCCAGTGATCGCTCTGCATGCATTTTCTTCAACTGCTATTTTATTTATTTTAACTAAATTTGTTAATATTTCGATTGATTTGATTTGATTGTACGTTTAATTGTTATTTATTATGATCGTCGTACTTGAAACACTTTGTTTCTTTGACTTCTTAATTTTTATTAAATTCGACTGCCCGCACAAATGTGTGTATGTCCTTGGTTTTTTCTGAATCCAAATACCAACACAACGAAACAGACGCGATTGAATTATGATTAAAGCACAAGAACACGAACATTTTGTTGCGACGTCTACCGTCACGCACATACACACACACAAATGTTCAGTTACATATTTCGGGGTAGTTTTTGTGTTTTCTTTGCTGTCGTGTTGCTCCTTGCATTCGGTTTATTTATCTATTTGATTTATAGATTCTCAAGTTACACAAACGATCACAGCAAACATATAAATTCACACAATTTATTTGTCACATTAAAAGATTATTACTAAGTATCATTACTACTAAGTAATCAGTCTGTTTTAACAAATTTATTTAAATTATTCCGGCGGAGAAATATGTCTACCACTTTCAGTTGTTGCAATTGAACTGATTTAAAATGTGTAGGTGACTCTCAGCAGCACGCTCGCTTGCTGGCTTCTTTTAGCTTTTCTCTGTGTGTACCTTCATAAAAATTAGTTTCGTTACAATAACGAAATTGTTACGTCAACTAAAATTGTTGGTAAGCCTCCAAACTAAACAAACAATAAATATAAACTATAGAAAGTTCGAAATACACCAAATATCAGTACTTTAAAACTCATGCCTTTACTTTTTTTTTTTAAATTACACAGTGCAACACGAAAAAAAATAACCATATACGGACACCACTACGTGATAAAAGACTCAAAATAAAAGACCCGTGTCTCCCAATTTTTCCCAAAGTCATTCACTTTTTTTTTATGGGCCGCCAAAGATTTGGGGCCTCGGTATCATTTTCGTAAAAATGTGATCATTTTCTCAGGCTCATATCTTGGAAACCGTTCAGAATTTCGATTTACTCTCTGAGGCAAAGATGTAGCTCTTGTCATAAAGAACAAAAATTGCGAACATATAAAATCAAAAAAACTTCACCTTCCAGATCAAAATCGCAAAAAACTAAAAAAAAACCGTTCAAAATTCAAGGAAACAATCAACTACAAAAATTTACCTAAGATCTCAATAAACATAGTAAATCGAAATTCTGAACGGTTTGCAAGATATGAGCCTGAGAAAATGATCACATTTTTACGAAAATGATACCGAGGCCCCAAATCTTTGGCGGCCCATAAAAAAAAGTGCATGACTTTGGGAAAAATTGGGAAACACGGGTCTTTTTTTTAGTCTTTTATCACGTAGTGGTGTCCGTATATCGTTATTTTGCCATGACTTAAAAAATTACACACAGTGTTATCAACCCATTTTTCTACAAAATTCAAATTAAATAAAATTGTTGCAGGAACGACAAGTAAGTTGTTGCAGTAAGGAAACGAAAAATTGTCAAAGAAGTCAAGTATGAAATTTGTCGTTGCAGCGCCTACAAAATTGTCCGATATACGACACTTTTCACTATAATAACGTAAAAACATTAACGAAAATGTTTCATCCATGCGACGAAGCGTTTTTCTTTCAGTGTACAGTTATAATTTTTCTGTAAACTTGACATTTAATACCACGCAATTATTTAGTATAGGGTCGAAATACAACAAGTGTGTCAATGATTTTTCGTGCGGTTTTTGAAAAGTTTTATTTATTTGGTTCAGAATATCCAAAAAATAAAACAATTTCAAGGATTGGGCAAAATTGCGATTTTTGCAAAAGAAATGGCTGTAGAAAGTTTTTGGAATTAATTACGAAAATGCTGATTCTCTTACGAATCTAGTGGACCAATCTACCTCAAACTTGGTACATACACTTAAAACTAATGTCGTTTGGAAAATGTATATTAAAATTTAAATATTATCTAATTATTGCAAAACTGCAGAAAAATCTTTAAATCAATTGTAAATACCACATCTTTCTCGAGCAAAATTTATAACAAAATGTTATGTGGAATGCGGGTTATTTTGTCCATTTTCATTATCTGAAAAAAAATTTTTTTAGATCAAATACAGTAAAAAGTTACAAAGGTTTTATTACGCCTACCTTTTTGATAACTCCGATTTTCGCAGTGAATATTTTCCAACAAATACATAAGCCAAATGTTCCCATCGTGTGAAATTACAACAAAAACAATTTATTTTATTGTTTTATGCTTTTATTACAGAATATCTTTAAAATTTGGGTTAAATTCGTTCTTTGCACATCAATTTGTTCTTATTTTTTGGCGGAAAATAGTGATACTGGCATGTATTTTTTATAGTTTTTGCCCTTTGGAATCGTGTTTCTAAGGATTTTGGCGTGGTAATTAACTTATTTTGCAAAGACAAGCGGAAAGCGCTAGCGGAAAGACTGTGCCACCAATACCGTCGCAAGCATCTTTACCGTGGGACGTGGCAGAAAAGTTCCATACAACTTCTATTCCAAAATCATTTTTTTGATAGCATAAATTTAGAAATTTGTATTTGTTTTTTTATTTAAAAAAATTGACTGCACTAGCGTCATTACTTAAGTTTTCGATATCATTACATAATTTTTATGTTTAATAGCATCCCGTTCCTTGTAATATACTATGTAAGTGTGCAACGGAGCCTGATTGTAAGCCCAATGCTAAGATTGTACTGCATCCAGTACAGTGTAATTTTCCGCAAAATCTAAGCTGATTATAAATTCTCCCGCTTCAATGTTACTTTCAACTTTTGTAAAATATGCAGTCTGTGCTTTTGCTAAAAAAGCATATTTAACGGCCGGTGCCAAATCTAATTCTACATCATTCAAAAAATGGTTCACTTGGTAGACAATTGAGCACAAACTCACATCTAAATAAATTAAGATTAAACAGACAAAAACCATACAAACCTCTTTTTATTCACCTATACGTTTTCGACCATTGCCTAAAATTAATTTGTTATATCTCATTGGCTTCTAGTACCAGCTGTAGTCTATTCAAAATTGGTTTAGAACCGGGACACTTTTGACAATTATTGAAGAAACAATCTAATTCTTCCTTGATTGCAACAAATTTTAATCTTAAATATTCATCAATCTTGCATACTTAAACATTATGCGTTTCCGATTGTCCTGCCAATATACGCTCACGGGGCTGCAATCGCCCAAAATACGATAATATTTTAATTTCCGGGAAATTTGCCATAAATTTAGAAGGAAGGTCTTTAATATTGTAAAGACGTAGTGTTTTTTGTAACTGAAGATGCTCTCCATTTTTCAAAACGGTAATATAATCTTTTCTACTGGACATGACACGACAATTTTCATAGAATACTAGCTGGACCCGGCAAACTACGTTTTGCCTTCAAAGTTTTTGTAATGTCAAAGGGTGAACAAAATTTGTTGTTCCATTACGTTTCAAACTATATATATCTGTTATATCGGTTTCTTTCGAAGGGGGCGTGGCATTGCCCTCTTCCACCCTGGCTGTAATTCATACTGTTCCAACAACATATATACCAAATCTCATCTTCATATCTCTGACAGATCATGAGATATAGCCGTTTTAAATTTCAAGTTGTGTGGGCGGTGCCACGCCCCTTTATCCAATCACAACCATGTATAGCTAAGGAGTATTAGCAGGTCGTCAGTACCACATTGTGAAATTTTCATAACAATCGGTCTATTAGAAAAGCCGTCAGAGCGATTTGTGAAAAGGGGGCGTGGCACCGCCCACTTTCACCCTGGCTGGCTGTCACCCGCTAGATGATTCTGAATATTGTCTGAAAATTTCATCAAAATCGGTCCAGCCGTTTTCGAGTCCATACCTTTCATACATACATACATCCTCTTTTATATATATAGATATAGATTGCTTTAACTTTTTCTAAAATGTGATCTTGTTTTTTGGGGCCAACCTTTGATTGTGGCCAATTTTTTCCCTCGTAATGCCGTTCTTCTTGAGACTTGAAACTCTATTGTTGTTAGTAGAGTTTTTTTTCACTTCTAGTAGCTTCATTTAAATGAGCTTGTCATTAGTTTCACCTGAATTTTCTTCAGAACATACCTCTTTTAGTGGCGGTGTATCCAGTTCCTCACGATACCTGTTTACAGCCTTCAGTTTTTCATTCTCCAGCTTGACGGAGTTGTAATCTGGATCACGTTGGTGTTTTCCCCCGACATCATTCTAGCATTGTTCTTCAGATTGTTCATTTTCAATTTCTTGCATAAGTTGATATTTAGACTTAGAGATTTGTAAATTTCTGATATGCATGATCTACAGATGGTCTTCCCCACAAAACTCTTGAAATTGCAATTCAATATTCAATATTGCAATATTCTTTGTTGTTTTTAAAACATTTTTGCTGATATATTTCCATGTTTTTTTCCTGAATGAGTTTACAACAGCGAATTACAGGTTACAAAACAACAAAGTTATATTTTTTTAATCCCGATGTAGTCTTGAGAACTACGCGTGCTAGTTTGTTACATAAAAAGTTAAATTGTTTTAAGTAGTACAGTTCTTTTGTGAGCTAGTACACAAACTTACATATAATGTATTCTAGTGGTATTATACGATTATACAGATCGAAAAAGACTTAACGCTTAATATCTCTATCTGCCTCTCAACTTTTATTCTCGTAATAATTTACGTTAGAAGTACCGCACGATAACAACACTTGGGTTCTGTATGATGGAAAATATCCACTGAGAAAATCGGAGTTATCAAAAAGGTAGACGTAGTAAAACCGCTGTAACTTTTTACAGTATTCGATCTAAAAAAATTTTTTTTTTCAAATAATGAAAGGCGACAAAATATGCCGCATTCCATATACAATTTTTTTTATAAATTTTGCTCGAGACAGATGTGGTATTTGCAATTATTGTAAAGATTTTTCTGCAGTTTTGCAATAATTAGGTAATATTTAAATTTTAGTATACATTTTCCAAACGGCATTATTTATAAATATATGTGCCAAGTTTGAGGCAGATTGGTCCACTAGATCGTCACAAAATCAGCATATTCGTAATTAGCTCCAAAAAATATCAACGGCCATATCCATAAACACAATTTTGCACAATCCTTCAAATTATTTTCTTTTTTTCCTACTCTGAACCAAATAAATACAACTTTTTAAAAATCGCTCGACCTTCAAAAAATCATTGACACACCCTATACTCAATACTTGTGTGATCCTTAGTTAAACATATATCAACTAAATCATACTCAAGGGGTGCAGTCAATAGAAGGAGTTGGACCGTCACATCACTACGTTCATCCCAAATACCCAACTGTGCTCCTGTAGGGTGTTTTCATCTTAAAAATATACAACAATTTAAAAGTACGCCTTACCTTTGGCAAACCAGTAACTAGCCTTGTAAGAAATGACTAAGAAAAACCATATCTCAATTACCCTCACTTTTTCAACACGTCGTAGATACGAAGTATTTAATTTATGGTGACACTCATTGTACTCCAAATAATGGTTGAAACGAAAAAGAATGTTCACATTGTGATGAAATGTAAGCGTAAAATCTTACAATGTCAGTGTAAAAATTACTCCAATTTAAAAATTCCTCAAATTCTCTTGCTTACTTTAAGGGGAAATGGTTTGTAGAGTTTGTGTTTTCTTTAATAAGAGCCTGCCTCATTGCACGTGGTGTCACAATATTGTGTTACATTAAAATTTAATTTCCTTGACTTTTCTTCAAATTATGTGAATAAAGTGTTTTAGATTAATCGAACGAAGAATACATGTTTCTAAACTTTGCGCGGAATTCGATTTACATCACAAAACTAATAAACCAGATTTATAAAGTTTTAGTAACCAAAAACATATATTTTTGAAATGTACAATATATCGAAATCAAGAAAAATTAATTTTGGATCGCAGTTCCTTATCGCATATTGCGGTATGGGGGCTAAATGAAAAAAAATCAATGAGTGTTCGAACTGAAGGACGACGTGTTAACACCTTTTTCTTACACTGTACCTGTTCGATTTCTATGAAACCATTAGTAAATCTTACATTGAAAAATAAAAAAAAAGAATAGTTTTTCTGCTGAGGGCTCTTTTGTAATGTTGTAATGTTGTTAAAATAAATAGAGCAATATTTAGCTCACTGAAATAATTGTTTTTGTTTTGCCATAAACGAAGCAACGACAAAAAGTGTTGACAAAAAGTATTGACACACGCATTTTGTAAATGACACCTTTTTCCAATTTTGTCTACATTTTCGTTACTTTTCAATCAACTGAGCTGACACAATACAGGCACTGAGCACAATCACAATAGCTGTTTGGTTTGTTATATTTGTTGTCGTTCTGCATCTACCGATTTATTTCTACCATGAATAGTATAAAGAACTTATTGCACTCTTTTTCCGCTCTCATGTAGAGAGCCTGAGTAAAAGAGCATAAACGAGTCTTATCCTCTTTATAGAATATTTCGAAAAAAATGCACCATTTCGACAATGTGCTTTCATAAAACAATACAAAAAGCATAAATGTTTCAAAATGCATCAATGTTTCAAATCATAATTATGAATGGACCAAGTTATGACAAAATGAGAGTAATACGTTTGGAATCATTCGCCAGATATCGCAAGTGCTTTTGTGTCATACAATTTGTTCCGTGAGCTCTCTATACTATTCAATACTCTGTGGAGCGTCGACGACCTGCTGCCGCTACATCAATTACATCATACTTATTTTCAGGCAGGGACTATTTTTGTAGAACAACCACGTATGTGGTGCTAACACTGTGTGTTGTTTGCATGTGTTCAATTTTTTAAATTGCCCTACCCATGCCTATAGATGTTAACACATCAAAATATTTTAGTTCATTTAACATTTTAGCAATTTTATTATTTTGGCAATTTTTTTAAAACAAATTCTTCCATACGAATTGGACCACTTTAAGAAAAGCCGTTAGAAATCTTAAAAAATTCTTTATTTCTCCATGAATGCTCCTTAATAATCTATCCGACAGGCGGTAGCAGGATATCTACTTTATTAAAATTTGTTCTGTGCCAGAGACAAAGATATTAATGCTGATTTTATTATCAATTTATCTGAATGATAGAGCTTGTTAAAGCTCAGGGAAAATAACTCTTGAGAATCTGTAACGACGAGGAGCATCATGAGTCCACTGAACACCTCGCTCTAATTACACAGTGCAACACGAAAAAATATACAACCATATACGGACACCACTATGTGTTAAGAATCATTACGAGGAAGTTCATATGTTCCAGAGAGTTCTTTACTGAGATCTTAGATACATTTTTGTTGTTGATTGATTCCTTGAATTTTGAACGGTTTTCTACCTACGGACGTGAACAAGGGAAAAACTCGAATTTTTTAAAGTTTTTTGCGATTTTGACCTTGAAGATGATGTTCTTTTGATTTTATATGTTGACAATTTTTGTTCTTTAAGACAAGAGCTACAACTTTTCCTCAGAGAGCAACTCAAAAGATATGAGCCTGACATAATGACAGAGGATATCAAAAGCGCTTGATCAGTGAAAAAAGAATAAACAAAGGCTCGGACGGTTAATTGGTTTTTGATATATATCAAATAAATATATGTGATTTATATATATGTGTGTGTGCTACCAAAGTGAGAAAGAATTTTCTGGATATAAACTGGAAATGGACACAACGAGAAGCCCTTTGTCAGTCCGAGGCTTTACTGAGAAAATCGGAACGACGGACGTTTTGTGAAATATATTAAACAATAACACAAGTAATTAATACACGCTTGGCTTGTAATAACTAAATTTGTGTATAAGGATATAATACTACTAGTGGATTAGAACGCGCATGTGGCGCACACTATCGCAAGCGTGGCCAAAAATGGTTAAAATCAAAGTACGAATTTTATTTTGTTTTTAATTTTATTTTATAGAAAACACTTCTATTAGTTCATATATGAAATATTACGTTAAAGTTTTGCGTACTTTTTGAGTTATTACAGTTCAAAGTTAAGGATTTTATGCAACATGGTAGATTTAGGGGGAAAACCACAAATATTACATGTGGTTGTTATAGCTAAAATTCAAATCTGGTTTGGTAACGGCTAATATTTTTGAAACAGGGTTGTAAGCCAGATATGTAGTTCTAAATACAACACTGTTTTTGTTTGCAAATATTAACCATACGCGAAATACCGTTAGCCAAATGACAGTTCTTAATAATGTCAGTATTTTGGTACATAAATTAATTTCTAAAGTAAATTAAAAGAAAATACGTGATATCACTTTCCAAATTTTTTGATATTTTATTGCTACAAGTATGTATTTTAGCATATAGAAATTTCAGTTGCTTTTTTTTTCTGGTGTTTTGTGAATGTTTTTGATGTGTAAACATCTATACGCTGGGGGTAAAAATCTTTTTCACAATACAATCACAAATTTAGAGTAAGATGTGCGATGTAATCGTTAACCAATCGTAAAGCGTTATCAAAACGGTGTGAGCGTTATCAAATCGGTGTGAGCGTATGAGTGGATTAGTGTAATCATACGCTGCATACAATATACTCAACACCATCTAGTGTGCAATAGTAGCTACTAATTTTCACTAATTGTCGTAGATTATGTTATCGTAGGCAAATGGAAACAAATAAATAAATTGAATACAAAACATTTAAATTTTAATAACTTTTAAAAAGATTTTTTGCACTTTTAATAAGAAATTTACTAAAACAAAGCTAAATAACGAAAACTGAAAACTAAACTTGTCAAACTATAAGTCTTCTTCGTCTTTGAGATTGTCATTCATACTTAACAGCTGCATATAAGCACCATCTAGTGTGCAATAGTAGCTACTAATTATCGAAAACCATTGCTGTAAAATAACTACATGCATTACATTTCAGTAAACAGCTGATTAATAACTTGTCAACCGCAACAAATACAAAATTATAAAATATTTTACAAAACACCAAAAAAATTATAACTCAGAACATAAAACAATACAAAGTGTATCAAAGCTGAATGGAGGTAATGTTAATTCTAATAAAATTTCTATAAGATTCCAATATAAATTAAGATTATAACATATCTTCATTACGTACTGTTGCCTTACACTGAAGCTGGTGCGCGACAATTGGGTAACAATCTCCATCTCATGCCAATTATTATGGGTGGAGATTTTAATACAAATTTTGCAAACCCACAGTCGCAAGCTTTATCAAAATTTTTATTTGACGTTTTCCACTTGCATATGAGCAATTCTACACAAACCCCCACAAATAACAATTCCACTACTATAGATGCAGTTTTTCATAGATTTTTAAATACAATCGAGTCAAAAATTTAAATATGTATCTTATTTTAGTTACCATAAGCCAATATTAACTATTTGTACTTAAGGCATTTACAATAGATGGGCACTTCGCAGTACTACTACAATTTCAGTAAAAATAATTCTTTAACTAGTACATTTTTAATGATTACTTAAATTTTTTTCAGCAATTTTTATAAAGTGCCTACATGGTTATGATGAGGTGCATTGCATTTTCAGTAATCAGTAATGCCCGATTACTGATTATTATGAATACGGCCCTATGATTTTACTGGTAATGCAAATTAAATTTCATTATCAGTAAAAATTTACTGCATTTTTTCAGTAATCAGTAAATTTACTGCTTACTGTAATTTTTAATGCAGTACATATATACTGCAGTGTGCCGTGCCCATTTACTAACCAAATAAGTTAAATAAAACACACAAAAACCAGCAAATTCCTATGTATTTAGAATATTGAAAGTTTTGATACTTTTAATTGATTAATTAAAAAAATATACTAAAAGCATAAGTACTTCCAACTTAAAAAAAAATTACAGCAGACAGTTGTCCCTGCACTGCAGGCTGTGTCAGAGACTGTCCCTGCAGGCTGTGTCAGAGACACGGCCATTAAGTTTAACGTAGAATACGCCATCCGATAAGACAGAAAACATATATAACAATAAATTCATTTGCTTATATTATTTATCATTTATTGTTATATATGTTTTCTGTCTTATCGGATGGCGTATTCTGCGTTAAACTTATTGGCCGTGTCTCTGACACAGCCTGCAGGGCCGTGTCTCTGACACAGTGGCCGAAGGCCTCGGACAACTGTTTGCTGTAATTTTTATATTTACCAACGGCATTTGATTCAAGTCCGTTTAAAAAAAAAAAATATTATGTTCAATTTTTTTAAACTTAATTTAATTTATGTATTTTAATTAATATTTTTATTGAAATAAGTTCTGCGAATGTTGAGAGGGCCGCCCTAATATTAAAAAAGGTTTACCTTATCGAGTCTTCGCATTTGCATTCGAGCGTTGTGTGAAAGCTTTACGCTTTACAATTCAAAATTAATGTTACAACAGCTTTATTGAAGCTTTCGCAAAAAAGCTTTATTACGTTCGTTTCACTTTTTACTAGATACATGTTCCTAAGCAATGTTGAGCAACCAAAAACACTCAACCAAACACCACACATATGTTTGAGTGTATGCGTTTAAACAATTTTCATTTGAGAAATTTAAATATTAGGAAGATATCAACCAATATGAAATGTATATCAAACGAAAGATAACATCTTCATTCACCTACAAAAAAAATTTTAAAATAATTCATCTAGCCGTTTCCTCAAATTCAATGAAATAAAGATTACAACAATAAAAACCTGACATGACTCCTCATACCGTAAGGTAAGACGTATTCTACGTCAAAATGTTTCATTACTAGATGTTTACACATCTCCCCTGTGATCGGACTCTCTTTAATTTTTTTTTTGTCAGTTGTATGAATAATTAATCAGTTTTAGGAGTTATATTCTCGTTTATGTTTTCATGTATATAAAGAAATAAAATTTATGTTTGATAACTTAAAGAATTTTTTTAATTGTGGTAAAATGCTTGGATTTTACATGTCTTTAAGGATGCTAAGCTTTTTGCGAAAGTTTTTTTGTATTGAATGAAAAGTGAAATGTGTATAGTTACACATAAAATGCATTATAAGTAATTTGTGTGCCAAATTAAATAACAAAATTATATTGGTTTGCTCTTATTTTTAAAAAAAATAAATGGTTTCCCATAACATCCCATGAAGGGACCGGGGAGAACTTCTCACAATCACTGAGCTGTGCGCTTTCTAGTTTTCACTCACTGATTGGGACCTACAGTTTTACACCGATTCCGAACGGTATTTTGAGAAGCTTTTTCATGGCTATATACTCGATAGTGTCGCCGTCACTAAGCGAGGTGACCGTCGTCGAAAGAAATTTTTTTTTTTTTTTTTTTTTTTTTTAAGGTGGTTGGAGCAGGGATCGAACCCAGTATCTCCTGTACAAGAGGCGCGCACACTACCCATTGCACCACCGACGGTCACTCTTATTTTTACTTTTTTAAAAAATGACGTTTTCGAGGCAGGCGTATCCGTGCCCTGAATTAAAAGAAATTTGGACTAAGCATTAAAGATATTTAAACTAACGTATATACGAAATTTCATTAAGTTATTATTTTTTTTACATGAGTTATGACATTTTTTTTATTCAGGATATATGGGAAGGACACGAATCCTTGGATATAAAATTACAAAATTTTAGGTGTAACTATATTTTATCAATTAAATCATGTGTGCCAAATTTCAGATTTTCCACGACACTGTGTGGCGCCCGTCGAAACACGCTTTAATTTAAATCGATTTTTAATAAAAGGTAATTCTGTAAGATGAGAGAGACATACATAGTTGTTATTACAAGAAACGTGCACAGAGAATAAGCAGCTCAATTGGATCTTCCAACTAAGAGTGGCACAACAATCTATGAAATTTGTTGTTTTTTGTCGTTTTTTTTTCGTTTCTTTTCTCGTTTTTTAGTTTTTTTTCATTTTTTTCGTTTTTTATCGTTTTCTTTTGTGTGTATACATATATGTATTTATATATGTATGTGTTCTAAAAGTGTGGCAAAAAAGTGTGACAGAGTCAGTCAATCAGCGATGAGCGTAACTCTTTAAGAAGATAATAAGTAAATAACCAATGCATAGTTGAAGCCTTCTGAAAACAAAAACGTGAGAGACAACAAAGAGAGGCAAAACAAAAGAGCAGCAGATTCTCATTTCACGTAAAGAAAACAAATAATGCATTCCACGCAAGTATCTGTATATTTATATTTGGGGAGAAGAAACGTATGCATGTTTGCCAGTAAACATGCTACTGTTTGCGTTTAAATACAAGTGTGTTTGACACTTACAAAAATATATGAATGTTTGAAGTTTGTTCCAAACATATACATTGTTCCCGCTGAATATATTTGAGGGAATATGTTACAGAGGCCATTTTGTCAGCGTGTATGCCTAACATGGCTCCAATTTGCTAAGATTCCTGGTGTAATTGCCGTAGATGGGTATTAATCTTCATGAATCAATCCAAATGGTTCTACCGTGGGACTAGTGCTACGATACATCTCTATACCTCAGTGGCATCATGTCGGACTAATAAGTTAAAGTTAGTCGTTCATCATTATAAGTGTGTCCATTGGGTTAATGAACAAATTGTGTATCTGAAAAATTACTCAGCATCAAAAATGCACGTGCTTTTTACATTTACATTTTACATTTTTACATTTTACTTACGATTAATTCGACCAATTTTACTGAGTATTAATTGATGAAATTGTAGGTACTATCTTAAAAAAAATGGTTTCCTATTATATCCCATGAAGGGATTAGGGCGAGCTTCTCACAACCACTATCACAATCTTCAAAAATGTAAGAAAATATCACATGAGGTGTCAGGGGACACCCGGTTGGAACGAAGTTCCTTGCGCTATACAGGGTGATTCTGGAAGTTCCGGACAAATTTCTCCAGCGTATTCCTTGGCTCATTTCATGAAGAAAAGTCCACTAGGACCATTTCCGAAAATGCTGGGGTGCGAAATGGCAGCGGGTTCAAAATTCGGAGGGTAGTAGGGTAAAGTTGCTAACCTATGAGCCAGTGGTTGAATTTTTTTTGTTGGAAAGGTCTTTAAGAGGCCTTTCAGAATCATTAAAAAAATGTAGAAAAAAGTCAAATCGCCGAGATACAGAGCTTTCAGAAAAAAATGGGGGAAAAAATTCATATAACCAAAATTTGCTCAGCCAAATGGCAGGTAATTTATATTTTTTTCAAAATAAAAAATACCTTTCCAAAATGACCTAAACGAAGCCCAGAGGTATTACCGTTCCAAAGTTATGACCATTTTTCTGAAATGAAAAAATGTTTGTTTTTGTTTTTGGAAGCGAATAACAGCACACATTTATTTCTTTTCGACCACTAGCTCAGAAGTTAGCAACTTTACCCTACTACCCTCCGACGGGCAATCCGAAAAGATTGAACACGCTGCCATTTTGCACCCTTGCATTTTCGGACATGGCTAGTGGACTTTTCTTCATGAAATGACCCAAGGAATACGCTGGAGAAATTTGTCCAGAACTTCCTGAATCACCCTGTATATTATTTAGTTAGTTCCAACACTCCTAAGGCGCCCGTTGAAAAATAGGATCTTTTAATTAGATCTTTAAGAAAAGATATTTTTTGTAAAATGATAATCTTTTTTAAGAATTTTTTTTTTATAGAATTTATTTTTTACAAAAAAAAATTAGCTCCTTTTTGTAAGAATACGTTTTATATTTTTCCGAAAAGGTCCTTTTTTCACACAAATGTAGAAAATGTACTATTTCGAAGAAGAAATGCTTGCCGTTAGAAAAAGCCATAAGAGTATGAATTTGTTTTGCAAAGAAGTACTTTTGTTAAGAACAGGTACTTTTTAAAGAAGTGGTACTCTTTTTAGGAAAAGGTAATTTTTTTAAGAAAATGTATTTATTTGCAGAAGGTCTACTTATCTCAAGAATAGAAATGAAAATGTATTATTTTATTTTTAAGAACAGGTGCTTTTAAGAAAAACACTTTTTGTAAGAAAAGATACTTTTTTTAAGCGAATGTATTTTTTTTGAAGAAAAAGTTTTTTTAAGAAATGTTTTTTTTTTAGAATTGGTCCTTTTTCAAGAATATGGAAATTTTTCAGAGTAGGTACTTATCTCAAGAAGATTTATTTTGTTTCGCAAAAAAAGGTACTCCTTAAAGAAAATTTAGTTTTTTAAGAAAAAGCAATTTGTTGTAATAAAATATACTTTATTAAGAAAAGGTACTTATTGTAAAAACAATTACTTTTTTTAAGAAAAGGTACTTTTTGTAAGAAAATTTTCTTTTTTAAGCTAAGGTACTTGTTTAAGATAAGGTATTTTGTAAAAGAAAATGTACTTTGTTTAAGAATATGAATAGGTATTATTTTGAAATTCACTTTTTTTAAGTAGTTCACTTTATTTAAGTAATTTTCTTGTTTTAAACTTTTTGCACGTTGGCTTTTCTAAATTTACTTTTTATTGGGTTCAAAATATTGGTTACAGGCTTCACACAGAAAACTTCCCATTAAACAAGAAATTTGCCAACATATGTTAGTCTAGGCACAAACCAAAGCAAAAGTAATATAGGTGATAGTAGTTGATAAGCAATCACAATGATAGTGGGTTGAATCATAATGGTGTTAAAAAAAATATTTATTTTTTTGTTTTAATAAAAAGTCAAATCGTTTGAAACACACATGTAAAAAGTGATGGCTCTAAAGAATTAGGAATTTCAAAAAATTCCACAATGTCAGCCTCGGACACAGTGTTGTGCTGGAACGCAAACATATCATTTGGTTAATAACTTGTTCGACGTAGAGTTACTCAAGCACTTTAGACTCAAAAATACGACAATCAAATAAGCAACCATCTTTATAAATAAATCTAGAAGTCAATTATGTCTGCCTTCATATAATACACACACACAATTACCCAAGTCGACATCTTAACAAAAACTTGGATACGTGTGTAAATAAATCAATTTTCATATGTAGATTCTGGAAACATAAAACTTGTTACATACATCGATATATATTTACCGCAGCTACGATTTCTGTAAACTGTTTTCTATCGAAAATATAATTTTTTTTGTGGAAAATAATTTTGTATTTTTTTTAATGCTTTTCTAATGTTTGCCTTATTCGTTTTACTATTTCTACTCTTCCTGTCAACATTTCGATGTCTGTTGCCAATAAACAAATTTACCAAATAACATTTACCACCGACTACAACATTTTATTATAACACACAAAGTGTCACGAATGTTGTCTTGAAGACGATAAGAAAGGAAGGTTCTTGGCTGCATACAGCTAAACGATATGCCTATCCCATTGTCACCAGTCTCAGCATGAAATTCACAAGTTTAGTGTCGCCAAATAAATTTAAACAATTTTATGTTGAAATGCAAACGTGATACTATATTCTTGGGCTATAGCTTCGTTGGCACCTTAAGGGTACATTGACTTTTTGATTTGGGAAACACAACTTGTATAGAATGGAAGTTGAACATTTTACATTTCAGCACAGTTCAATTTGTTGACTACTTATTTATTGAGATGGGCTACATAAAATTTGAATGGATTGTTAAGATTTGTTCTCTGTTTCTTTATACAATAAAACACCTACAAGACATTTGTATGCAGTGCAAAAATCTTATTTCTGTAGGAGGCCATTGATTCAATTGTGGTAAATTCTCCTACATTCACTAGGTGAAAATGAGCAAACTAAAATTCTTAGTGTCACTATACTAATAGCAGAAGCACGTGTTAAGGTCAGTTTTTCAGTCAGTGGTGATCTTCGTTTCTTAGTTAAATTGTGGTTAAACATCGAATTGTGTTTTTTAGTCATTGTTTAACTATGATTTAACCATTGTTTAACTATGATTAACTTATAGCCAGAACCATATTATTTTGACAATCAAATTACTGACTGTCAAAGTGAGAAATGAAGATTGTGTAAAATTGATATTTCAGATTTGCGTATTTGTACACATACGTTGAGTCTAGATCATTAAATGGTTGTGCCTATATAGTTTTACACACATTTTTCTTAAAATGACTTTTATTTTATGCATCTATTTTTTATTTTACATAATTCCATTTTCTTTGTTCCTCTTTGTTGTTTTGGTGTTTATCCTAAAACACACGTTTTTTCCAATAAGAATACAAGGGTTGCTATATTAGTTGACAATATGGCGACTTACATTAACTCACCAATGAAAAACAAAATGCAAAGTTAACCTCTAATTAACTTAGAATTATGATTAAGTAATCCGACAGTTAACTACCCACTTAAAAACTGGCCATTAGAGGTGCTAGTTTAAGCTACTCGGGATTGAATTTTTGGATATTTTAAGATTATACTCGTATCTCGAACAAAGTACACAATCTACAAGCAAATGCATTCATGGACGGTATACGCTTATTGTTTTGGAACTGATTTTATAAAATTGTCTACGGATGTGTCTTGATTAAAATGGTAGCGGGGTTTTTGTTGGTCGGAAAGTAGTTGGTCACGGCTTAAAGCATAAATTGTAGGTGCAACAGGCCCTTTTAGACTTACCACTCGTCGACAGTCTTGCAGTTCTTTGTTACTTCAATTTCATCCTTACTTTTTGATGAAAAGTTTCAAACTCTTATAAACGGATTTCCAATTTGAGTGATATGATTTCTAAATGATGTTTCGGCCATGTGTAGTATGTCATAGTCTGTTATTTTGGAACGAAGTTCCTTATCGAACGTTGCGGGATGGGGGCTAATCGAAACAACTAGCTATGCAAAATCTTCCCAAAAACAGCGTTCGCCACCGGGGAAAAACTGTAGGTCCCAATCAGTGAGGGGAAAATTGGAAATCGTACACCTCACTGATTGTGTGAAGCACTCCCCATTCCCTTCATGGGATGTAATGCGAAACGCTCTTAGGAACGAAGTTCCTTGTCGCACGTTGCGGGATGGGGGCTAAATAATTTTTTTTAACAACTTTATTACAACCAAATATTATCAACTATATTGGGTACTTTTGCTTTGGTTTGCGTCTAGACTATCTCATGGTGGGGCATTTCTTGTTCAATGGGAAGTTGTCTAGGTGGAGCCTGTAACCACTACTTAGTATATATTGTAGTTTTGAACCCAATAGAAATTTAGAAAATCCAAAGTGAAAGAAGTTTAAAAAAGATCATTTTCTTAAATAAGTGCCTTTTCATAAAAAAAGTAAATTTTCTGAAAAAAATACCTATTCATATTCTTGAACAAAGTATATTTTCTTTAAAAAAATACCTTATCTTAAGAAGAAGCTTTGACCTTCAAGACCTTTCCAACAAGCACAAAGACAAAAAAATCCGACCACTGGCTTAGAAGTTAGCAACTTTACCCTACTACCCTCTGACCACCAATCCGAAAATTTTGAACCCGCAGCCATTTCGTACCCTTGCATTTTCGGACATGGTCCTTGTGGACTTTTTTTCATGAAATCAGCCAAGGAATACGCTGTGGAAATTTGTCCGGAACTTCCAGAATCACCCTGTATAAGCAAGTGGTGTTACCAAAAATACGCTTAATATATAGCGAAAGGAACTTCGTTCGAAACGGTTGTTCCCTGACACCTCATGTATTTTTTTTTTTGGTTATGAACGCGGTTATAATAAAAGACGCATTTAAGAACACATTACAAAAAATATATGAGTGTTCGAATTCACGGGCGATATGTTAACACCTTTTTGTTACACGTTACCTGTTCGATTTCTATGAACATGTTAGTAAATGTTACATTGGAAAAAAAAAAATTTATAGTTTTTGTGCTGAAGGCTCTTTTGCTATTGTACTTCATTTTTTCTTACATATGCTTTAATATTAGAAATAATATTGTTAAAATAGCAATATTCAGCTCAATGAAATAATTGTTTTTTTTTTTTGTCATAAACAGATCGACGACGACCCGCTTGTTTGAGCGCTGGCATACAACTGAATAAAAAGCAAAGCAAAAAGTATTGAATAGTATAGAGAAGTTATATCACTCTTTTCCGCTCTCATGTAGAGAGTCTGAGTAAAAGAGCCTAAACGAGCCTTATTCTCTTTATAGAATATTTCAATATAAATCAGCGGTCGGCAAAAATAAAAATTAGTGTGTGTTGGTGAGAGAAAATATTGTGCACTGAAAAAAATTATACAAACATACGAGTTCTTGTTTTTTGCCGCACGCAAGACAAACAAATACACAACCAGCGCACATGATGTTGTTTCATCGCTGTCTTGCGGACGACTAAACGAAAGAAAAATTTTGTTCTGTGCACATTCAAAAAAACGAAGCAAAAGAGCGTGGTTTTCTAAAGAGCGTTAGTGTCGGTGTGAATTCAATGTCCACACAAGTGGTATGGAGTGCCGATGGCTGATATAAATGCATCATTTCCACAAGGTTATTACCTAAACCAAAACAAAAGGCATAAAAGATTCAAAACGGATCAATTATTCACATCAAAATTATGAATGGACCAAGATATGACAAAAAGAGATTAATAAGTTTTAAATCATTCACCAGATGTCACCACGTATGTGGAGCTAACGCTGTGGGTTGTTTGCATGTTGTTAAAAAAATCTTGCAAGTTTAAAATATAAAACGAAACTTTTCAGGCTTTATTGATTGCCAGTATTTTCTTCAGTGCTAGTTTACGCTTGGCCAAATTTTCACAATTAGAATTTTTCTTTTTGCGCCAATGTAATCTCATATTCCCATGAGAAACGTTGACATACATATATCCACAGAGTTCTTTAAAAGCAAAAACAATCAATTTGTTGAATACTAAAATGATTCACATGTTACTCAGAAATAACATAATAAAATTTGTGTGATTTATGTGTGATTATGAATATTTTGAGTTAGTTACAGAATATCAAATATTCCCTTTTAGTATGATCACAAAAAAGCAATTTCCATGTCTCATAAATAACCAAAGCTTAATTAAAACACTTGCTCTGTTGCACAACAGATTTTGTAACAATGAATTATTATTATAGTCTCATTTTCAAAAAAAATGCCAAGTCATGTAAATTGTTGTTTCAGTAGTTTCAGCAAATGTATCAGCATTTACGTATTTACCATAAAATTGTCAGAGAATGTAAACTCGAGGATCAAAACCCTTAAAGTTGCACTTGCCTATGACAAAACTGAAATGGGCTCTTGCAGATTTACTTACACCTGTGAGTTAGTATATAGAAAATGGGCACATTGTTAGGAATAGATGCTCAAGTGTTTTGTTACTGCAATGAATATTGGTTACAGGATGAATATTAGAACACAATATTTCACTACTGAGACATAATTGAACACCACTATGACCAAAGTTTTGTAAGCACATGCAAAAGAAAGTAATATGGTGCTCATAACAGGTTTCAAATGAGTGAGATTTGTTCCGGTAATGGAATTGAGTCAAATTAACTTATGTTGAATTAAACATATCACTTTTTTATGTTAAATTTATTAGATAATTTATGGGAGAGGAAAAAAGTTTACAATACGCAGTATAAGTTCTAAAGTAAACCCGATATGTACGCGCAAAGACAATTTTAGAATATATCCATTAGTAGTCTCCGGTGGATGACTTTCATTTGGGAATGTAATTGCAGTCAAGGAGCTTTTGTTAAAAAACCTCTCAATATTCTGTTCACAACCGAAAAATATGGTAATATTGTCCATTTTCAACACAGTCAACAAATGTCTCGAGTTGTTATTCCACATACTCTTACAGCCTATAATCCCTTAAGCTTTTGAGCCCTGAAGATGTTTTTGTGCAGAATGATTTTCAAGTATATGTGGTAGTCTGTCTTTGGTATACACTCCGGTTCACTTATTTAAAGGCACTAAAAATTCCATATTCAGTAGCCTGTATCTTTTGCAATTTGTAACCGATTGCAGAATTTCAAAAATAGAAATGGAAACTAGAGATCTTGGGATATAAAAAAAAACCTTAACAATAGTGGTTTCTTAACTAAAGAAATTTTTAGAGCAATTTATAAAAAAAAAGTCCAAAATTTTGCTATTTTTTGGTTCACTTGAATAAAGACACTTTAACTAATTTTAATGAAAAACTGTTTTTCTATTCTTTTAATTTATTTTATTTTATTTAAGAACTATTAGTAATGGGTACAACCCCCTTTATTTTGAATAACTTCAAATATACGGGTTTTCATTAAGAGATAAAGAGAATTTATGTAATCAAACGAAATTTGATTCCAAGCATCCTTAATGGCCTGAATTAGTGACAGCTTGTCATCAAATTCTCTACCTCCTTCATATACCTAACGAGATAACCAACCCCAGACATTTTCGATAATGTTTAGATCTAACGAATAGGGTGGCCAGTCAAGAATATTAACATTTTGGCTTGCAATGAACACCTTTACTATTCTGGCGTGGTGTATAGGGGTATTATCCTGTTGCAATATCCAAGATATGGGACCAAATAGTTCACTGAACTTCGGAAAAGCCGATTCCAATAACGTTTTATAGCTTGCACCAGTCATTTTTGCACTTTGATATTCAATATCTATGGCACCCCACACCATAACGCCGCCCTCTCGGTTGTGATGTCGGTTTAAAAAAGCGATTTTCTTTCCGCAGATCATGGAAGTAATAGTTGTAGCCATCAGGCCCTTCTCACCAGTAAATACAACGGTTCTCCAGTCATTTTCATGAACTCTTGGCTGCACATCCCATGACATGTAGTCTCTGGTGAATTGAAGCCGCTTTACCTTTCGAGGACTTACTAGTTTTTTTGTAATTTCAGGTATTTATGATACTCACAGCACTTAAGTACTCTACGTACTGATGACTTGCTCGCTTCTACTCCAGTGTGAGCTGTTATTATTGACAAGGATAACGCAGAATTGGAAGCAATTCTGATGATTTTTCTTTTCTCATACGTAGATAAAGACAATGAAACCCTGCCTTTAAAATTTTTTCCACACCCCTAGTGGCCCTTGATGTAATTGTCGACAACTGTTGGGCTCCGTTTTTTTTTTTATCTATTTTTGTTATCTATTGGGCGGTTAGAATATCCTTCAGAACGGTAAACATCGATTTTAGTTTTTTCCGATAGATTTAACATTTTTTGTTTTGCCATTTTGACTCGTAAAATGATTAAGATGTAATAAATTGTAATACACAAACGATCCCTACTAAAAATTATCGCTTACTTTAAAAATAAAAAAAAATAATAAAGTGTCTTTATTCAAGTGAACCAAAACAAGTGGCAAATTTTTGGACGTTTTTTATAAATTGCGCAAAAAAAGTTCTTTAGTTAAGAAACCACTATTGTCATAATTTATTTTATATTCCAAGATGTCTAGCTTCTATTTCCATTTTAAAATTTTGCAATTGGTTACAAATTGCAAAAGATACAGGCTGCTGAATATAGAATGAATTTTTAGTGCCTTTAAATAAGTGAACCGGAGTGTATTCCTAATACACGATTTCCTAATACACCTTATATTGGTTGGTATCACAGTGCAACATGAAAAAAAACAACCATATACGGACACCACTACGTGATAAAAGACTAAAAAAAAAAGACCCGTGTCTCCCAATTTTTCCCAAAGTCATGCACTTTTTTTTTTTATGGGCCGCCAAAGATTTGGGGCCTCGGTATCATTTTCGTAAAAATGTGATCATTTTCTCAGGCTCATATCTTGCAAACCGTTCAGAATTTCGATTTACTCTCTGAGCTCTTGTCATAAAGACCAAAAATTGCGAACATATAAAATCAAAAAAAATTCACCTTCCAGATCAAAATCGCAAAAAACTTAAAAAAATTCGATTTTTTTTTACCTTTTTTCCCGTGTTCAGGTCCATAGGTAGCAACCCGTTCCAAATTCAAGGAAACAATCAACTACAAAAATTTACCTAAGATCTCAATAAACAAATTTCTAGAACATATAAACTTCCTGTGAATTATTCTTGTGTAACTCCAAGTAGTACAACAGCACAAAAGTACAGTCTTGAAACTCAATTTCGTCATTTCCGATATGCTATTAATGCGCCAGATTTTGTGCACGTTTAGAAATACAACACGAACCTTATTTATACACGCTGAAAAATCTGTATAAATAAGATGCAAATATAACATGTGTTTGGAGTTTGTCGCAAATATAATATATCTACTTGTTCCCAAACGCATTATCTTTGCTATTCAATATTACATGTTTGAAGCACAATCATTAATATTTTACAGTATATGTGTTTGCGACCCACATACATCTGTGTTTGTGATACAAATACAGCCGTAGTTGTTGCACTGTTTATGCTCTCTCGATATCAACAGAATAAAAGAGGGGCAACGAATGTGTATATCTTATAAGTGTGTTTCTGTATTTTTGCACTATTCTCCCAGTGAGAGATTCATAAATATTCCTGAATGTGCGTGATACATTGCGTTTTAATTTCATGTATTCAGTCGTCAATGGTTCATCGGACAGAGGATATCAAAAGCATTTGATCAGTGAAAGAAGAATAAACAAACGCTCGGACGGCTAAATGGTTTGTGATGTTGCTTTGGTTTTTATGTTTGTGTTTCCCATATATTTATGTGTGCTACGAAAGTAAGAAACGATTTGCAGGAAAGAAACTGGAAAGGGCAACAACGTGAATCCCTTTTTTTGCCCGAGAGTCAACTGAAAAAATCGGAATGGCGGACCATTTATGAACATAATAAAAGAAACACAAGTAATTAATACACGCTTGTCTTGCATGAACTAGATTTGTATATAAATATATGTATTGTTTGTGTACCAACGCATAGTGATAACCAAGACATAGTTGAAACCTTCTAAAAATAAAAAACGTGAGAGACAACAAAGAAAGGAGAACCAACAGAGCAGGAGATACAAAACAAACCAAATAATGCAATCAATGCAAGTAAATGTAAAAATCATTTAAATCTTTTAATTGTTTGTATTAATTATTTATATAAGTAAATGTGGATATGAAATGATAAAATTAATTATAATAAATAAAGTAAGAAAGAATAATTCGTTTCTAAATATATAGTAGTGTGTTTGGGAGAACATACGCATATGATACCTCGTAAGTATTTGGAAGTTTGGGATGAAGCACTCATATGTTTCCACCTAAACGCGTATATATTTGTCATATAAATGTTTGAAGTTAATTCCAAACATATACATGGTTCCTGCAGAATATGTTTGGGAGAATATGTTACAGAGGCCGTTTTTTCAGCGTGTACAATCACATATGATCGCCGCGGAGTATGCGTCGTTGGCCAATATGACTATGTCATCTGCTTACATCCTCCATACTTTATTCTACTTATATAATTATTTATAAAGAATATGAGAAGAAAAATGGTAGAAGGATCTGTAGAAAACTATGGAATGGTGCGTGGAAAGATATTTATTTATTGAAAAAGTTTTGAAATAAATTCTTTCTTATGCGACGGAAATTTTCTAATCTAAAATATCTAGTAAATCATTCTGTGCATCCCAAAACATTTTTCATCGAACTATTATATTGAGAAGACAATTGTTCCTGAAATTATAAACAAACAATGGGTCACTGTTATTTGAAACACAACTTAAACAATGTTTATTTAAGTGTCCTACAGAATTGCCCAGAAACTTTTATTCTATTATATATTATAATTGGATGTATTTAGAAGACCTGAGTTGTGTACAAAATTTCTTGCAATATTATTATATATTTCATGGCGCAAGTAACATCGATATACATATTTACTTGTTTTGCGTTGTATGAAAATACATTTATTATACTGAGTTAATCACAATTCGTAGAAAAGTTTTCTGAGTAAAGAGTTTACATTTCTGGCAGGAAAGGGAAATTCTTCTATCTTCATTCGTGTACTTAAAAAAACGATTGGGGCAGCTTCTCATAATCGGTCAGCTGTTCGCTTTCTGGGTTTTGCACTCACTGATTGGAACCTACTGTTTTACACCGGTTCAGTACGGAATTTCCGTAAGGCTTTTTCATGGTAAAATGCTCGATAATGTCTCTGTCTACAAGCGAGGTGATTGCAGTCGAAAGGAATGTAAGGTGGTCAGAGCAGGGATCGACAAACAAATAAAGATAAATTAATAATTTTTTGCAATTTATTTGATTGGAAATATTTGGTATTGTCATATTTACAAAAAATAAACACTTTCTGATGATTCTTTCAAGCTAAAAAAAATCGAATCCATTATAATAGCAAAAAAAAAAAATTTTTATAACAAAAAAAGTAAGCGTGTTAATAGTAGATATGGTTAAAATGTTACACAAGGTATTAGTATTTAAAAACTTTCGATACTGTTGCGTTTGAAATTTTTTTTAACTATAGACCGTGACTATTTAAAGGCAAAACGTGGTGAAATCCAAGCGTGCCCTTGATTGTTTTGCGCAATTGGAACCTATCCTTTAAAAACAATGCAGCTGAGTCATAGTTATTTGTTGAGCAAAACAACACATAATATTTTTCCAAATCTTCATTTGTCCATTTTAACAATTGCTCTGCTTTCTGGTTCTTTGCTGCAGAGTACCGTCTGCTTACTCGTTTGAGAGCACTTTTTTTCACTACTTTTTTGGTTTGGTTTGGATTGAAGGGAAGTTTTCTAGATAGAGCCTGTTTATTAAATATTGTTGTTTTGAACCCAGCAAAAATTAAATTTAGAAAAGGTAGTTATTGTTCCAATAGAATGCTTGAACAGCTTCTTGTACAACGAAAGCGTAATTTTCGGAATAGTCGGGCGTCACGATGAAATCGCTTTGTTTTAAGGAATCCTTGGAATTCTTAAAATACTGGAATGTTACCACTAAATCATGCACTAGCAATTTCGTTAATTTTTCCATTAAATACGAAATAAATTCATCTTTACTTTCAATAAGAGTTTTTAAGGTGCAACTAAATAAAATGTTATAGGTCAAATTTGGTGAAAAAAGTTTGAAACAAAGTAGTTTTTACCTATCCGTGGAAATCCATTGCTTATAGGTTATAGTAGTGTCAATGTTGAAATCGTTAGCGAAAGCTTCTACTAATTTCTCTTTCAAAAAACTTTTGATTGGGCTTCTTGGAGCATATAAGCTGTCCAAGTAGCAACTTCAATGCATGTTTTCCATCAATAGGAGCATTCCACGATTTCCTAACTTCTTTCAAATTACCGCCTAAAATTTTTAATTTGCAGTTGATGAAACAATAAAATATAAACTTTTGATGCAACCCTAATGTTGCAACGCATTTTTTTTTACCTTCAGTCATAAGCTTGGTGTTTTGATGAATTACGCGCACACAAACGGTATGAGTTCCGAAATTACATTATACTGAGCGCAGCTCAGCGAATTTTGAAAATCCAGCCTTACAGTTGGGATGTTTAAGTGTAAATAATTGGTACAATTCTCGTAAATTTCAATAACGAGCCTTTTTTGAAACATTACTTTTTCGCCATCACTGGTTTTAATTTCGCAACAGTTCTTTATCCCTGGCAATTCTCCAGAATTTTCTTGGCTCAAATAAAATTTATTTATCAATACAATAGCTTCCTGGGAAAATCTCTGTCTAGTTTGAGTCTCAGGTGCAGACAAAAATGTTTTTTAAGTTTTTTGCGTCTTGGACTTTGCTATTAATAATGTTGTGGAGCAGCCAAATTTGTTTTTGAATTGCACAACTTTTAATTGATGATGGTAATATTGTAAGAATAGGGTACTTATCGTCCCTATAATGGAATATAATGAAACCTTACCCATGATTTACTATAATCTGTAAAAATTATCATGGGCGGTATTTAACTTTACTTTACTTCCATGTGGGATTGCTGGTTCGAAGCAATCAATTGCATCTTCAGATTCGACCGAATCGATTTTCCCAATCAAAAGCCTACACTTCCAACTGCATTTTCGGGAACAGACTCAAATTTATTTTTATTTTTTTGATTTATTCTCAAATGGATTCCAGCAACCCCCGTTTTTAATGTGTTGATTATGCTTACGCGATGTAAAACACGTTATTTGAACAACAAAATTTCGTGAATGTTACTTTTTTTCTTTGTTTGTTTGGGGATTCCCTGTACATAGTACAAGTACAAGTAAATACATACATACATACATACATACATACATAGATACATAGCTGGAAACAAAAATATTCATTAATTTGAGTCAGAAATATTGACTTGTTACAATTTTTAGAAATTTTTTCATATAGATATTACTGAGGTTGTCCTATATATAGAAAGGTCTATAACTGTCGTATTTTCGCTCTATAGACATGCGGAAAACGATAAAATGTTCATAAAAGACGTAGCCTTCACATATATTTTTTTTTTCGGATTTTTCGAAGGGTGGGTCTTTTTTTACTACACAAAGTTTTTTGAGTAAAAACGTAATTTTTCAAAGAATTTTTAAAATCTATTTTTGTGTTTCAGTATTTTTCTAATACCAATTCTGTTCTGAATATGCCTGAGAAATTTCAAAATTTTAAGTTAAAGCGTTTTCGAGTTATTATCAAAAGATAAATATCTAAAAAAACGTGGTTTTTGATCAATAAATCTCACAAAAATATTCCAAAAACATACAATTTTTGGGGAACATTTTCTCTTATGTTACTATCTCTTTCCAGGAAATTTCATCGAAATCACAGACATGTCACTGCCACAAATGACTTTTTTTTAGCTGGATTCCCCCATATAGTTAGTATATTAGGACGGGTCGATTTAGCAGTCGGTATTGTGTCATCGATTTTTCGATAGCTTTTGCCATTAGGAGAAAAATGTTACTACGACATATTAAAAACGATATATACTACGTTATTTAAGAAAATAGGTGAAGTCAGTGCGAATTTTTGCAGCAATCAGATATTGTTTTAATTTTTTTCACCATTTTTCAACTTCGTCAATGATTTCACAATTTATTTTATACAGAAACCATAATACTCTTGCATTTATTCAAAAGGAACGTTTCCAAACGAGTAAAGCGCGACTTTGTTTTTAAAAATCCGGTATTAGTTGACTGAGTTATTGAAGTTTTATTATTATACAAGGTGGCGCAAAAGTAATCCTCCTATCAGAAAATGCTATAAATTTTGCGATTGGCCCCTAATGTCAGTTCTGTCTTGACATTTGTGTAGTAAACACATGCGAAATACACGTTAATAAACAATGTTACGCTGCACTACTCCAGAACGTGGAATATTGCTGACTATTTATTTGACCAATAATCGGTCGGTGACTTTGGCACAACGTGAATTTCGTCGCAGATTTCCTGGCCGCCCAACGCATCCAGGTGAAACACTGCGACGTTTAGCCGCTCGCCTCGAAGAGACTGGCACAAAACGAGATGCTGCCAAGCGTGGCAGACCCCGGAGTAGCCGTTCTGCAGAGAATATTGCTGCTGTAGCCGAGGATGTCATGGAATCGCCGTCGACATCGACCAGACGACGTGCCACGCTACAGAGCAATGATCAACGAGTTCTTTTTGCCGCAACTTGATGAATTGGTATTGGAAAACATGTGGTACCAAAAGGGCGCTGCAACGGCACACACTGCACGTGCCACAACCGATATGCTGAAGGATGCATTTCCCGGGCGCCTAATCTCCCGTTTTGGCGATTTGCACTGGCCAGCAAGATCGCCTGATTTGACCGCTTCAGACTTCTTTTTGTGGGGCTTTTTGAAGTCGCGGGTTTATGTCAACAAGCCTCAGAAAAGCCTTTGAAAAGCCTAACTATTCGGCTTTCCAAAACCGTTCAAATAATTAAAATCGGTTTAAAACTGATTTAGTCGCAAACACTTTACTCCGTGTATTCAAAATTCTGAAAGTTTAAAAGTGATTTATTCTACCAGGCCTACAAGTTACATTATAGGCGTGTTTTCGTTACAAACTAGCGATTATCGCTTGCTTGCTAGCAACCAAAACGACAAACTGGCTATAATTTTTTATAATATATATCATCGTCTTGCTCTAATGCATGGTTGGTGGTTATTCTTGAATATGTGTATATTCTTCTCCTTGTCTTTGGCTCACAATTACGATATCCAACACTGTTTTTCGGATGTTTTCAACTTTCTGCCTTTTTTAACCGGAAATACATATAATCGTCTTGCTCTAACGCATGGTTTGGAGTTCGAACCCGGCTCTGACCACCTTCAAATTTTCTTTCGGCGGCGGTCACCTCGCATAGTGACGGCGACACTATCGAGTATCTAGCCATGAAAAAGCTTCTCAAACTACCGCGCACAGCTCAGTGATTGTGAGAAGTTCTCCCCAGTCCCTTCATGGGATGTAATGGGAAACCATTTATTTTATTTTATGGTTTGGAGTTATTCTTGCAAATGTTTATATTTTCTGCTTAACGCTAACGATATCCAGCACAGTTTTTCTGATTTTTTTCAGACTGGTAACTTTATGCCTGCTTAGAACTGAAAACGAAGCAGTAATTTCAAGTGCCGCTTAATATCGCTTAGCTTTCCATACAAAATAAGTGATAATCTAAGCAAGCGGCGTAGCCAAAACACGCCTTATGTCAATTAAGAAGTATATTTTCACTGTAACACTGCGTTATTATTGCCATTAAAAATATTAGGTATTTACATTATTAAATTTAAATTAAATTAAAATTTGTAATTATTTATTTCCAAAGTATATTTCCAATTATTGCTGCACTTCACACTCAATTAATTTTCTTTTATATCCGATAATAGCTCGAAGCTGGAATCACTTCAAATGCATAACTATCCACAAACTGTCATCTCCACTAATTAAAACCATAATTAACAAAGGCACGAAGATGAATGCATAATGATCATTAGGTGGAAAAGTTATCAATTAAATTGAGGAGCGAAGCAAAGAAAATATCAACACTTGAAATTATATTGCATTTTAAATCAATTTTGGTTTTCTTTGTATTAAATATATAAAGATAATTAAATTGGTACCGGTATACAGTTGACACTAATTTTAAATAGTGAACATTTCGTATCATTTGGAAAATGTTTTCATATTACTTGTCTCGGAAAAGGAGCGTCGAATCGAAAAAATAAAAAAATTTTGATGGTTTCTAAGGGTTTTTCCTAAAGTGGTCCAATTCGTAGTCGTAATTGGGTATCCACTGATCAAAGAACGAAGAACCAAATTGATCACGTGGTAATTGATGGAAGGCAGTCATCCAGTGTAATGGACGTACGAGCGATCCGAGGAGCTAACATGGATTCTGATCACTACCTTGTAGCAGCAAAGGTTCGCACAATATTGAGTACAGGGAAAATCGTACGAAACCAGACGCAGAGTAAGGTAGACATCGGAAAGCTGCAATTACCAGAGGTAGCCAAAGCCTACTCAAGGAAGCTCTCGCAACTTTTCTCACAGACCTCCTCCTGAAGCGCAGTGGAAACCCATATCCGACTCTATAAAAACTGCCGCCACAACCGTACTTGGGTTTGAAAAACCGCTTCGCAGCAAACAATGATACAATTAAGATTTGTCGCATTGGAAATGATGAAAAGAACGCTGCACGCATGGCAATGCTTCAGTCAATTGCAACGCGAGATGCGACTGAGCGGCATAGGGAGAAATAAAAGGAGGTAAACCATCTCTTTAGGCGTAGAGTAGAGAAGAGTGAGAAAATTGAGGAACGAAGCCCGAAAATTCTACCAAAAAGTCAAAAACGGAACTAATGGGCATGGTTCAGGGCCCCCTTCTGTAAAGACAAGGTCGAAAATCTCATCGCAGATTTGCAGAGTATGTTGGGAATATAGAGAGAGCATTTCTCTGCGCTATTGGTACCTGAGATATTCAATGAACAGACAATCGATCAAAATTTGGACGACGACGTCGATTGACACCACCTAACCGAGACTAGGTCAAAACAGCTACTGCCCAGTTTAAAAACAACAAAGCCGCAGTAGCCGATGGATTACCGGCGGAGCTGTTTAAGGCTGGCGGCGATGGGCTGGTAAGGTGCATGCATCAGCCCATTAGCAAAATTTGGTTAGATGAATGCATGCCCGGCGATTGGAGTCTCAGTGAACTATGTCCCATATTTAGAAAAGATGACCCGAGTCTCTCTGCCAACTACCGTGGAATAAGCCTTTAATCCAAAGCATATAAGGTTCTATCATGCATAATGTGCGAAAGACTAAAACCAGTTATCGCTGACCTGATTGGACCATACCAGTGTGGCTTCAGGCCTGGAAAATTGCCAACCAACCAGATTTTCAAGCTTCGCCAAATCCTGGAGAAGACACACGAAAGACAAATCGACACCTATCATCTATTTGACGATTATAAGGCGGCCTTCGGTAGCCCGATACGGGGGAAACTCTACGAAGCAATGCTTGGTATTCCTGCAAAACTCATAAGCATTTGCAGGATGACCCTGACGAACACCAAATCCGCAGTGAACGTTGGTAAGGATCTTACCGAACCTTTTGAAACTAAGCGGGGCCTCAGACAAGGTGACACCTTATCGTGCGATCTCTTTAACATCTTAATAGAGATTATTTTCAGAAAAGCTGCTGTCAACATGAATAAAACCATCAGCAGCAAAAGACACATGCTGCTCGCGAATGCTGATGATATAGATATCATTGGACGCACAGTTAGAGAAGTTACTGCGGTGTTTTCGTCCGAGAATTGAGAAGGATTCGGGAAAAGTGGGTCTAACGGTAAATGAGGACAAGACAAAATTAATGGTTTCAACAAGCAGGGCATCCATGCGATAAGACCAAAGCGTGAACGTTGATAACCGTTATAATTTCGTGGTGGCGGACGAATTTATACTTGTATACCTCGGACCTGCCGTAAACAAAAACAACAACGTCAGCCTTTATATCAAGCGGAGAATTGTGGTTGCAAATAGATATTATTTTGGGCTACACAAGGACTGTAGAACTAAAGCCCTCTCTGGAGTAACAAAATTTCCACTATACCAGACTCTCATACAATCCTGGGTCTTACCGCAAGCAGATGAATCAAACGGAGAATTGTGCTTGTAAATAGGTGTATTGCGGGCTACGCAAGCACTTCAGAGATAGGACCGTCTCTCGCGAAGCGAAGATCCAACTACATCAGACTCTTCTGGAACATGTCTTGCCTTATGGTGCAGAATCCTGGGCCATATCACATGCTGATGAAACACTTGGGTGTCTTCGAGAGAAACATGCTTCGAAAATTATGTATTTGGTTCTATGACAGAAAACGGCGAGTATCGACGACGGATGAACATCGAGCTTTATAATCTGTATCCCGACATCGACATAGTTATGCGTATCAAAGTAGAGCGTTTACGCTGTCTAGGCCATGTCACTAAAAAGGATCAGAATGAGCAAGCGACATGTATTTTATACAATCTAACATTTTTCATTTTGGCAATTAATAATGTGATTACCAAAATCATATGGTTCTGACAACAGGTGAACCAATAAACATTGGGTGATTAAACCTTGACTATAAAACATAATAATATATTTACCCACAAAGTTGAATTAGAATTAAAATTAAATTCATACCGACGGACGGACGGACTAAAAATGCGCAGATTCGAAAATGGATTAAGACGTATACTTTGTCACGAAAAGTAGTTAGAATGATTCAAAGAATAACATAAGTGGATACACATTATCACGTTTATCGTATTCCATAAAAATCGCCCCGCCCTAACATTCACTCTCATCTGAATATGAATCTTTAACCCATTAATGCCAGGTGGCAACTTAAGTTGCGAGTAGAGATCCTGCTGTTCTGAGTATGCTGAGATGAACAATAAGATAAGAACGATCTCCAGTCATAATTCGGTTTCAGATAGTATTTTCTATTAAAAACAATTTTTAATAGAAATTAGTTATTTCAAGAGGATGTGAAATTGAATATTTCGGTGGATGGTTGGATATATATTAACTCCTTTCTCCACAAGTATTTGAATTTATCATCACATATTATAGGGATAAACAATTCTCAAACTAACGAGATTTTTTTCACTAAACCTACAAGTGCGAAGACACCCAACTCAATGCGCTATCGAGGCTTTTTTTAGGAAATGGGAATTTTTTTTAGAATTGGTATTTTTTCAAGAACAGGTACAATTTTAAGAGTATGAAGTAGGTTTAAGGTATCTCAAGAAAAGTTATTTTGTTTTAAATAAAAGGTACTCTTTAAAGAAAATGTAGCTTTTTAAGAAAAGGAAATTTGTTGTAAGATAATGTACTTTTTCTAAGGAAAGGTACTTTTTGTAAGGACATTTTCTTTTTTAAGCAAATGTACTTCTTTAAGATATTATTTTTATTTTTTTTAAACTTTTTTCACTTTGGCTTTTCTAAATTTACTTTTTATTCAATATGCAATAAACAGGCTCCACCTAGAGAACTTCTTATTAAACAAGAACTTTCTCCCCATGTTAGTCTGGACACAAACCAAACCAAAAGTAAGAGTGTAAGAGTAAGTGTGCTGCCAAATGTAATTCCATGCTCAGGGTTGTATTCCATGGATTTGCCAGTCTTGCACTTGGGATTTCCTAGATTTATTTTTATTGGGTTCAAAACTACAATATGTGATAAACAGGTTCCACTTAGAAAATTGCCCTTTAAACCAAACCAAAAGTACCCAATATAGTTGATAATAATGGGTTTTAATAAAGTAGTTAAATATTTTTTCATTTAGCTTGAGTCCCATAACGTGCGATAAGGAACTTCGTTCCAAAAAGACCTGCGTCTCCCAGTTTTGCCCAAAGTCATCTACTTTTTTTATGGGCTCCCAAAAATTTGAGTTCTCGGTGTAATTTTTGCAAAAAAGTGTTAATTTTGTCAGGCTCATATCTTGCAATTCGTTCGGAATTTTGATTTACTCTGAGGAAAAGTTGTAAATAGCTCTTGTCATAAAGAATAAAAATCAGTCCTAGGAAGTTCATCTGTTCTAGAAAGTTGTTTATTGAGATCTTAGGTATATTTTTGTAGTTAATTGTTTCCTTGAATTTTGAACGGTTTGCCACCTATGGACCTGAAAAAAAGTGAAAAAATCTAATTTTTTTTAATTTATTTGCAATTTGACCTTGAAGATGAAGACATTTTGATTTATATGTTGACAATTTTTATTCTTTATGACAAGAACTACCACTTTCCCTCAGAGAGTAAATCAAAATTCCGAACGAATTGGAAGATATGAGCTTTGACAATATGATCACTGTGTAGCAAAAAATTACACCGAGGCCCAAAATTTTTTGGGGCCCATAAAAAAAAAGTCCATGACTTTGGGCAAAACTGGGAGACACGGGTCTTTTTTTTGTCTTTAATCACGTAGTGGTGTCCACATATGGTTTTATTTTTTCGTGTTTCGTTGCAAGAACAGACAGAATTTTTCCACCATGCTATACCACGGAAAAATACAACTCTGTGATATAGATTAAAAGAACATGGTAGAAAAATTCTGTCTGTTCTTGTTGTTGGAATTATAGACCTTTCAGTGATGTTGATACTTAGGGATCTTCGATCGATACTAATTCGCACATGTGAATTGCAGAATTGAGTTTGTAGATATACGATTGATGATCAACCGATGGTATCAATTCAGGCACAGTAGTTAGGCATCTGATGATGAACTTGTCAAGGAGTTCGAAACTAGTCATGCCAGTGAGTGTGTGTAGAACTGAAATGTCTATTATCTATCTCCAACAAAAACCAACCATTTTTCAACTGGGAAAAGTGTTCATGACTTGTAAGCTTGTAGTATGAATTTCTCATACATTAAAACAAACAGTATTTGTAATAGAAAATTTGATTTTAAACCGAACTGTGACTGCAGAACCGATTTTAAACCGAACTTTGACTGCAGAAAGATCAATAAAATAAAAGTAAAAGCGGATAAGATAAGAACACTATCATCTCACAGAAAACAACTGGTTAGATTTATTTTTAAGAATTTCTGATAATAAGAAATTAATTGATATTAGAAATTGATTTTAGAGCACTTTTTGAATCGGTATTTGACTTAGGTAGCTTATAAGAAATGTAGGTTGTAAAAGAACAGATTTTTGTACATTAAAATTTCAGGATTCATTCAGATATAATGTGTAGTTAACGTTTTACATATCAAGTTAGGCAATTGGTCAGTTTCAATTTGAGTACTAAGCCAATTGCGCCACCCAAAAACTCTCATTTACAAACCTTTTTTTTAAAACTTGCTGAAGACAGTACGTTTCTGTATCAGCAAATAAAGGGATTTTCAACAGAGATGCTACAAAAGTAAATCGATCGAATCCCCGCTCTTTTGACATTTTTCTTCAGTAAGGTTTGCCATTTCATCATGGAAAGATATACGAGCCAACAACGAGTCGAAAATATTAAAATTTACTACCGAAATTTGGAGTCAGTGGCCTCAACTTTAAGAGCGCTACGTCCAATTTATGGTCGTCATAATCGTCCTACCAGATCAACAATTGAGCGTCGAGTGGAAAAATTCGAATCCACAGGCACAGTATAAAATGTTCCCGTGCCAGTGAGACAAAGAAGTGCCCGTAGTGTCGAGAATATTGCTGCCGCTGAGGCCTCAGTTCAAGAAAGCCCAAATGGGTCTCTCACACGTCGTTCTCAAGCGATGGGCATCTCTGTGACGTCGTTGTGGCGAATTTTGCGAAAAGATCTTGGACTACATCCTTACAAAATCAAATTGACACAAGAACTGAATCCGCTTGACCACCATAAGCGTCGTATGTTCGTGAATTGGGCTGAGCAACAACTTGAAAGTGATTCGGATTTTCATCGGAAAATCATCTTCAGCGATGAGGCTCATTTCTGGCTAAATGGCTTCGTCAATAAGCAAAATATGCGTTATTGTGCAGACAGCAATCCACATGTAATCCATGAGTCATCATTGCATCGCGAAAAAATTACGGTTTGGTGCAGTTTATTGGCCGGCGGCGTCATTGGGCTGTACTTCTTCCGTGATGATCAAGATTACTGTGAATGCGAATCGGTACCGTTCAATGATAACTGAATATTTTTAGCCCCAATTGGATAATATGGACTTGGAGGACATATTATCCAATTTCAATTTATTGGAAACCAAGTTTGGTGAACGTGTTATGTCGATTGACCGCCTCGGTCGTGCGATTTGACGCCGTTAGATTATTTCCTGTGGGGCTATGTCAAGTCTATGGTCTATGCCAACAAACCAGCGACGATTGATGAACTTCGTACGAATATCGAACGCGAAATTGCAGCAGTATCGGCCGATTTACGCTTGAAAACCGTCGAAAATTGGATTCGGCGTCTGGACTTCTGCAAGCGTGCCTTTGGTGGCCATGTAAAAGAAATCGAGTTCCATACATAATGGCATCGAACGTACTTTCACAGGAATAACGAATTTCATTGGTATCTAAAACCGGTTTTGTTTTATTTAAAAAAACTTTTGTAGCGCTCTTATCGAAAAACCCGTTACTAATTGTTGAAAATTTGAGCTGAATATTCCGCAAAAAAAAAATTATGTAGGCATTGCCGGGTTAAAAATAAACCACGAGATGCAACAGAATACTACCAAAAATTTATTTCTTATTAATATGGATAAAAAAGTAATTTCGAATACAAGGAAATGAAAGCAGAAAAACTTGTTGATATCCTAAATCCTTGGCTAGCAAAGATTTATAATACCAGCACATATAAACAAAATTTGCATCAACAGATATGTAGATAAACTGTCAGTCGTATTCCAATTTATTGACAACTGCATTGTTGGTATTTAACTCTAAATCGAAATTGCCCCATACAATGTACATGCAATTGAATGAGTTTTCAAAACGTTTCGCTTTCGCCGTTGGGTTTCTCAGTTTAAATAAACTAAATTTAATTTCTATATTTGCATTTTCAATCATACCACAGTATAGACTTTTGTTGGAGGGAAATGTAGAAAATTCATCTATACACTAGCATGAACAACAATAAAACGTTTCCAATTATAATAGAAAATATTGAATAAAATCGAAAAATGATTGAAAAAATACTAACAGAATTTGTGAGTTGTACTACAAATTCTGCTTGGTATGTATAGAGAATATTTGGCATAAGTTTGAATTAATTATAAAAATTTTATTTTAGAGAATATTAAACTATGGTCCTTTTCATTTTAATATTGTTGTAAGTGTGGTAGAGGAATAACATATAACATAGTGTTAAATTACACACATGATATAAATATAGATGTCATTGTGCAAAACGAGAACTAAATTTATAGAACAAATTTATATGGAGAACGATTTAGAGCATGTTAGTAGAAGACGATAAAACTAGCCAGCAAAAAATATTTACAATTTGGAACAAAGGTGTTCAACCATTTTGTTTCCTTGGGCTACATTGAGAGAAGATATGAAGGTTTGGTCCACAAGTCAATTATCCCAGTTAAAAAACAACAACATATGTATTTTATTTTTAATTTAAAATGTACTAGGTTATGATTTTTTCATTATGAAAACAAAACTTGAAATTCAGTTACCATTGCTTTATACATTTTGTGTGTAAATCCTTATGATGAAATTAGTGTGATACTTGGCATTAAAATTGAGATACTAATGCGTCAAGAACTGGTTCGATTGGCGCGGTTGCAATTCACATGCAGTCCTCAAGATTGTTCACATCGCGTAGCGTTCTTTTATGCAAAACGTTTGCGTTCAAATCACGCATGTCATAAAGCCCAACAACCTCCAATAATCACAAAAATTTCGAAAATTCAAATGTTTGAATATTGTTTGATTTTACACTTCAATACAATAAACACCAAAATTCCGAAAATTCAAGTGTTTGAGTATTGCTTGAGTTGAAACTTGATTTTAATCTTCGTTTTCAAACCAGTTTGAAGTTGTTTGAATATATTTTACTTGAAATTGCCATCAATAATATTTGTCAGCTACGGGGATATTTTATAGTAATTTAGTAGTCGAATATAAAACTAGACAGCTCACATCTCACTCAAAAACTAGACAGCTAGACAGCTCACATCTCACTCATTGTGAGAATCTCTCCTCAATCCCTAAATGCGATTTTATGGTACATAATTTTTTTGATGTGTTGAAATCTATAGGCACGAAATTAATTTGAACACATGCAAACCACAAATGGTTTTTTAAAAGCGGTAATTTTCGAACAAACCGGAAACCGGTTAACGGACTTCGGTTAACCGGGTATATCTCAATTTGTATTACTATCCTTAAAATAATTAATAATAAATAATATAATTTTGAATTCAATGCAATTTTGAAATATTATTTTATGCTTCAATACATTCAAAGTGTTTTTCCAAATATTTTTTTTATTCAAATTTCAAAATCATTTATGAATTAATTATAAATCAATTAGGAACTTATTAAGCTTTTCAAACGCTTCATTCAAACGCTTCAATTCTTCAAATTTGAATATGATATTCGAATTGGAATCAGTTTATTGTGAATTTGAGTCGAACCTTTATATTTCATATTAAAGACACATTCCAAATTGGAATATACTCCGTTTCACTTATTAGAGGCACTAAAAATTGCATATTCAGCAGCCTGTATCTTTTGCAATTTGTAACCGACTGAAGAATTTTAAAATGGAAATGGAAGCCAGACATCTTGAGCTATAAAATATAATCATGACAATAGAGGCTTCTTAGCTAAAGACATTTTTTTGAGCAATTTATAAAAAAAAGTCCAAAAATTAGCTATTTTTTTCGTTTTTTAATATTTTTAAAGTAACCGATGATTTTTTATAGGGAGCGCTTGTTTATTACAATTTATTACATCTTAATCCTATTACGAGTCAAAATGGCAAAACAAAAAATTTTAAATCTATCGGAAAAAACTAAAATCGATGTGTACCGTTCTGAAGGATATTCTAACCGCGCAATAGCTAAAAACAATTGGACGAAGCCCAACAGTTGTCGATAATTACATCAAGGACCCCGAGGGGTATGGAAAAAAATTCAAAGGAAGGGTATCATTTTCTTTAGCTACGTATGATAAAAGAAAAATCATCAGAATTGCTTTTATATCTGCCTTATCCTTCTTAAAAATGAGAGCTCAAGCTGGAGGGGAAGCAAGCAAGTCATCAGTACGCAGAGTAATTAAGAGCTGTGAGTATCTAAAATACCTGGAATTACAAAAAAAATCGCCGCTTAATGCTCCTCGTAAGGAAAAGCGGCTCAAATTCGCACGAGACTACATGGTATGGGATGTGCAGCCAAGAGGTCATGTAAATGACTGGAGAACCGTTGTATTTACGGATGAGAAGAAGTTTAATTTGGATGGGCCTGATGGCTGCAACTATTATTTCCATGATCTGTGCGAAGAAGGGCGTTTTTTGAACCGACATCACAGCCGGGTGGGCGGCGTTATTGTGTGGGGGGCTATTACATACTATGGTACCATCGATCTTGAACTTCAAATTGCAAAAATGACTGGTACAAGCTATAAAACGTTATTGGAATCGACTGTTCCGAAGTTCAGTGAACAATTTGGTCCAATATCTTGGATATTGCAACAGGATAATGCCCCTATATACAACGCCAAAGTAGTAAAAGATTTCATTCCTGACTGGCCACCGTATTCGCCAGATCTAAACATTATCGAAAATGTCTGGGGTTGGTTATCTCGTAAGGTCTATGAGGAGGAATTGTACCATCTTTTACAATTTCTGCCAGCACATTCTACATAAAACTTTTGCCTTTGTGTCGTTGTGATAAGGCGTAAACACCGCTGGAAATTTTCTGTGAAATTACTTCTTGATTCTCAGACATAACTGCTAACTATAGCCTTTACTCACTGAAAGCATTAAAGTGGCTGACCTTATTAACAACAGATGTAAACAAATGAGTTAAAATTGTACTTTGTTGATCTTAATTAGTGTCATAATCATATGTGGTGTCATAGGATAATCGTAATCATGAATCGTTGTATGCGGTGATCGGCTCATAGTGAAGTGATTTCTTGTAGCCTCATTTACAACTGTGTTGTTGGTTCATGATTCAATGATTGGCGATCATTGTCTGTATCAATCGTGATGCGGTGCTTACGCATTGCCGGTGGTGGTGCCAATCGTGATGCGGTGAAATGCGATGTATGTGTCAGTCGTGTAGCGATAGCAGCTAGTGGAAGTATTTTTATGATCACGTATCATAGGCTTTGTTCATCATTGTGATTGTTTGCTGTGTGTTTTCATTACCCACCGCCAACGCAGTTTGATTATGTATACCGCATGTTGCGGTGTACTCTTGCAGCTCTCTGGTAGCTACCCATTATTTTTGGTAGCTACCCATTATATTCCCCATACCCTGTGGGTAATGGGTAAACGTTCATTACACATTCCTCACGGCGATGTATACGCGTTGCACATTGCGGGGGGAGGGGGGGGATAAATACGAACTCTGCTAATAACACCCAAATATTTCGCATTTTCGTACCACCTAGAGAAAATAGGTCAATATATGACAAGTATTAGTAAACGTTGCGAGCTCTGTTTCCGTAGAATTAAGCTGAAGTCAAAAGCACAGCTATGAATCTTATTTTCAACGAGACACTATGAAGTCTAATTTATGAAGGGACTGAGTGGAGAAACTCATATAATCTTGTAAAGTTTATAACCGCTTTGACAGGTGTACAAAGTTTTAAGTTTTCGTTACATTACATTACGTTTAAATTATATATTGTCCACTTAGTTCACAATTGATTTTGCAATAAATTTAAATTTGAATTTATTTTAAGACCACCAATGAAAATAATCACACACAATAAGGCCTTAAATAAAGTTAAATTATATTCATATATTTATCCCACCGATTATATGTAATTGAGTAGGAACTGTTCAAATAAATTCAGTAAATTGTATATAATGATGCGATTATGAGCCTTGACAAATATTACAAATAAATACATATTTTCTGATTTTAAATTCCTGTAATTTGCATTTCTGTGTTAACACGAAAAATAACAATAATAATAATAGTATCATTATCACCATATACCGGTAATGAGTAATGGATATTTAAATTGTGTGGCCCATGAGGTAATTATGTTAATGGCTCAATGACGCTATATTTGGTAACTTTTGCAATCATACGTTGCAACATCCACAATACATCCCAGCAAAAAATATTGGAAGTATTTCTATGGGAATCAGTTTTGCACTAGTTTCAGAAATTAGGTATAAACCATTTATCTATCTCCATACTTTCTGCAGATGCAGTATAACCATATTTTCAACTTCCGAATATGTCGCCATACGAAATAAAGTTGTTATTAAATATTTGCCTCATCTGAATATTTGATTAGGATCCAAAATTAAAAACCACGTTTAGTTCTAAAAAATATAACACGTAAGTGCCACCGCCAATTTTGTTTTTCGTAAACCATACATAAGTCTTTTTATACCAATATCACGTAAAAGAAATCTCAACTTTATTACTTAGTGATATCTACAAAATATTTGTGTTCCTTCCTCCCTTCTAAGCAAAACTCATGTTTAATTCCACTGGTTTGATACAGTTTCTCAAATTATGAGAATTTTGTACTTCATTGAAGGCAATATTTTTTTGCTAGGAAGTTTAGAAACAAATCTTTGCGCCGTCTGCGTATTAACCCTATAATTAAGCGGGCCACACATTTGTCAATCGTAAGTATAAATTATGGTTAGCGTTGAGATTTATTATTTATTATTTATTGAAATCAGGGACTGTAAAAAGTTGTTATTGATTTAGTTTTTAAGTAAAAAAATCATTGTAAAGGTAATCCACTATAACTTCTTAAATTGAATCAAAACGTTTACTCTGATTCTATCTACCCAATTATTTTCTGATTTTCATTATAATTTTCGCTATTTTTATACATGTATGTACATTAGGGTGGCAATGAAATGTATGGAGGAAAATATATTTTCGAATTTTAATAAACCCCAGGCGGATTATGATCTAAAACTGACTTGGTGAAAATTTGAGCCGAATCGGACATATCTAAGCCGTGCCGCATTTTAATGAAAGTTTTCGGATTTTGGGTGAAAATTCGTTTACTCTAGAAAATCATCACTCCTTGGTGCATTTGAAAAAGAAAACGCACATTGATTTAGTTTAACCTGAACATAAATTAGATAAAGTTTGAGTACAATCTGACCCCCGTAAGGGTTCCAATTCTTAATTTGAAAAAATTTAAAATTTTTAACAAAAATGAAAATTTGGGTTTTTCGGGTTTTTCCAAAAATTGTATCTAAATGAAACAAATATTTAACTTCGATTCTAATACCTTCTAGCAGAAGCCTATACGCTTCCAATAAGCTATAACACGATATATTCATGCAACGGTTTCATGGTGTTAATGTGGTACCATTATAGGTCATCTTGGCGATTTTTCCTCGAGATAGCCTATTTTGCCGCGCGATAACACCATGAAACCGTTGCATGAATATATCGTGTTATACCTTGTTGGAAGCGTATGGACCTCTGCTAGAAGGTATTGGAATCCAAGTTAAATATTTTTCCCATTTAGACACAAGTTTTGGAAAAAACCCGAAAACCCCAAATTATCATTTTTGTTAAAAGTTGCAAATTTTTTAAAATTAAAAATTGGAACCCTTAGAGTTGTCGGATTTTATTCAAACTTTATTCAGTTTATAATCAGGTTAAACTAAATCAACGTGCTTATTTTTCTTCAAATGCACAGAGGAGTGACGATTTTCTAGTGTATACGAATTTTCACCCAAAATGCCAAAATCCGAAAACTTTGACTAAAATGCGGCACGGCTTAGAGTTGTCCGATTCGGCTTAAATTTTCACCAAGTCAGTTTTAGACCCTAAGGAACAAGAATCCGCCTGGGTTTTTATTAAACACCCGAAGTTGTTTTTTCATTGAAACCCTAATGTATATACATATTATGGGAAGTAAAATTTGGTAAAAAAAACTGAATTTTCGGCTTCATACTTCACGTCTTCAGATCCCCATAATATTACGCTTGGTCCAAAAAAAGAAATTTTAATATAAAACAAATAATTGTAAACTGATATCGACTTTTTTCAATTCGTGGATTATGGCACACATCGAAAATATTAACAATTTTTTTATATTAACTTTGTTCCCGTACGTAATATTTCCCAATTTTTGAAAGAAATTTGTGTCATTTTGCCATAGAATAATAAATTTCTTTCTAAATTTAAAAAATAGTACAAAAAGTAAAAATACTACGTTGGGGAATAAAACTATTATCTCGACGTTATATAACAGAAAAAGTGGACAGATCGCGGTGACGCGTATTTTGCTATATCACAATGTACATCGTCTGAGCTATTTGAATATATTGCAAATATTTTAGAGCTTGAAAAATTACTACATTTTCGACTGTTTTTTTTTTGACGTAGAATACGTCTTACCTTACGGTATGAGGAGTCATGTCAGGGTTTTATTGTTGTAATCTTTATTTCATTGAATTTGAGGAAACGGCTAGATGAATTTTTTTAAAATTTTATCTTTCGTTTGATATACATTTCATATTGGTTGATATATTTCTAGTATTTTAATTTCTCAAATGAAAATTGTTTAAACACATACACTCAAACATATGTGTGGTGTTTGGTTGAGTGTTTTTGGTTGCTCAACATTGCTTAGGAACATGTATCTAGTAAAAAGTGAAACGAACAGCAAGCTAATGTTGCTTGGCAACATGTATCTAGTAAAAAGTGAAACAAACAGTAAGCTAACGTAATAAAGCTTTTTTGCGAAAGCTTCAATAAAGCTGTTGTAACATTAATTTTGAATTGTAAAGCGTAAAGCTTTCACACAACGCTCGAATGCTAATGCGAAGACTCGATAAGGTAAACCTTTTTTAATATTAGGGCGGCCCTCTCAACATTCGCAGAACTTATTTCAATAAAAATATTAATTAAAATACATAAATTAAATTAAGTTTAAAAAATTTAACATAATATTTTTTTTTTTAAACGGACTTGAATCAAATGCCGTTGGTAAATATAAAAATTACAGCAGACAGTTGTCCGAGGCCTTCGGCCACGGACTGTCCCTGCAGGCTGTGTCAGAGACACGGCCATTAAGTATAACGTAGAATACGCCATCCGATAAGACAGAAAACATATGTAACAATAAATGATAAATAATATAGGCAAATGAATTTATTGTTATATGTATATGTTTTCTGTCTTATCGGATGGCGTATTCTACGTTAAACTTAATTGCCGTGTCTCTGACACAGCCTGCAGGGACAGTCCGTAGCCGAAGGCCTCGGCCAACTGTCTGCTGTAATTTTTTATTTATTATACGAATTTCCATGTTTTTCTTCATATTCATATTAATACTAATACCTTTTAATCTTTTAATCCGATATTTATTACTTTTGTGAAAAATGTTTTAAGTTATTTTTTTTAATTTTCGCATTGAATGCTACATTTGTTTTCTAAAGACTGATAAAATAAAAATTCGTGCAATTGTTAATCACAAACTGCAACAGAATCTTTCAGTCTATCATTTGTATGCAAGGTTAATTTCTACTAAATTATTTTAAACCGCACCATTAAATGCGGATTTTGTCTCAATTTATCAACACTTTTGAAAAGTATTTTTCAATTGCTTCTTTAACAATAGAAAAACATTATTTCTTTAGCATTAATGACAATGTAGATAAAAAAATTGAATTTTTTAAAGACTATGAGCACTAGTGAAAAAGTTGAGAGTGGTCGATACAAAAAAGTGTTTCCATCCAAAGCCAAGCGCATATTAAATTCACTAGTGTTGATACAGTTTTTCACTGATTCCGGTTCCTGGCTCCTATTACTTTTTTACTTCCTTGGAATCAATGTTTTTGCTGGGAACTATTAATGCGAATAATAAAATTCTTGATATTATTTATTTGTTTTATAACTGATTTGCTAATCAACATCAAGATCGAACATTGAAAATGACTGCGTGCGAATAGAGTCAGATAAGGGACTTTGAACCTTCCAAAACATATCAATGAGAGAGTTTGTACGATTTAAAGCGTCGTAAAGATGCATCTGGAAATTTTATTATTTTTATTAGTAGAGCATTTTCTAAGTATTAGAGCGATTACAAAATATTTATAAATAAAGCAGTAATAATTGAAGCCCTTGGTGGAAGAAGGTGTTAGCTCACTTTTTTCAAAAACAATATTTTCCTTCTTTTAATGTTTCCATTGTTTCCGATTTATATAAAAATTAAAAAACAAAATTTTTAAATTTAATTTTAATAATTTAAATATCAGATGTTGACTTTTTTCTTATCTAAAATAAAATCAGATACCATAGAAACCTAAAAAGAAGAAGGAATATCCGGAGAAACGTTGGAGAAAATTGAAATTAACATTGTTTAATTTTCATTGAAAATTGTTGACCAGTACTGCCAAGTTAAAAATATCGAAGAAGGAATATTGTTTTTGAAAAAAAGTGAGTTAACACCTTCTTCCACCAGGGGCTTCAATTGTAAATCACATTAAACAACTTATAGCTGAAAGAAATGTTTCAGGCAACAACTGTAAGGATCTAAACAATCTACGGGGATATGTTTATTCAAGCCTTATATAGTCCAAGCAAAGTCAAAAGAGAGATACAGAAACTGAAATTAAAAAAAGCACCGAGGTACGATTTAATAAATATCGAAGTCCTTAGGCAAGTAACGTATGAAGTGATAATTTATTTAACTAACCTGTATATACAACACAGTTTGCAAACAAGTGCATATACTCCACTGTATTTATGATCATAATACCTGGAAATGTCCCAACCAAACCACCTCATATCGACCAATCTCAGTACCTCACGTCGTTCTATTTCTTTCTTTGGGGTTTTTTGAAATAATGGGTTTATGCGACTAAACGAGAAACATATCCTGAGTTCAAATCCGAGATACAGCGCGTCATCCGCTACATCTCTGTAAAAAAGTCATGGATAATTTCAGAGTCGTGCGGGCCACTTGACGAGCATTTGATATCATACTTATTCGGAACATGTCTTCTTTACAATCCAATAAAAAAATCATATAAGCTATCAGGGTACACCCGGTTAGAACGAAGTTCATTTCGCTATATATTATTTACTAGTTAGTTCCAATACGCATAAAGCTCCCGTTGAAAACTACGATAATTTAAATGGATCTTTAAGTAAAGATATTTTTGTAAAATGAGATAAACCTTTTTTAATAAATTTTTTTTTAAAGAATGTATTTATTTTGTTAGGGAACATATTAGGTCCTTTTTGTAAGATTATGTATAAAATTTTCCCAAAAAGGTAATTTTTTAAACGGAGGTACCTCTTTTATTAAAAGCTGATATTTTTTATAAGAAAAGGGACTAGTTTTAAGGAGAAGTACTTTCTGGAAGCAAAAGCCACATGAGTATATTTTTTTATTACAAAGTACTTTTTTTTTACGAAAAGGTACTTGTTAAAGAAGTGGTACTCTTTTTAGGAAAAGGTTATTTTTTAAGAAATTGTACTTATTTTCAGAAAGGCTGCTGATCTCAAGAAAAGAAAAGGTGTTGTTTTATTTTTAAGAAAATGTACTTTTAAGAAATGGAATTTTTGTAAGGTAATATATTTTTTCTAAGAGAAGGTATTTGTTTCAAATAAAATGTTTCTCTTTCAGAAATGGGAATTTTTTTTAGAATTAGTCCTTTTTTTCAAGAATTGGTAAATTTTTAAGAGTAGGTACTTATCTCAATAATAGTTATATTGTTTCCCAAAAACGGCACTCTTTAAAGAAAATGTAGTTTTTTAAGAAAAGCTACTTTTTGTAAGAAATTTTCTTTTTTTAAACTTCAGTCAATTTGGCTTTTCTAAATTTACTTTTTATTGGGTTCAAAACTACAATATATGCTAAATACTGTACCTCGTTTTTGTAGTTCTCGAATCGCAAAAGTTTTCACCTTAAGTATGAAACAAAAAATTCCATCGTTTCTCGATTTGTGAGTAATACCCTTTTCACATTTACCGCGTTTCAGCTGTAACGCCGGCGTTTCGCTCTCTTTCGATGATTTCAGCGAAACACAATTTAATTGGCACTTATTTCCATACAAAAAAAAAAACCCAAACATTATGCTCTTTTTACTGTAGTTTGTTTGAAACCACAGTAAAAATGAGAGAGAGCACAGTGTTGTACTCCAATAGTAGTTAAAAAAAGGAGTAAAATGAAAATATTTCCATTGCTGGTTCAAAGCAAATGTCAGAAAAATGAGGGAACACAAATCTGTTTGTTTACATTTCTAGTTTGCTTTGTGGTGGTAAGTACTTATTGCAATGTGATTTATGAATACAATCATTTATATTATTGAATGCATTCATTGCTTTATCATACAATGATATAAATTCTAATATTATAAAAATTACATTAATTTTTTGAAATTATTTTATATTTCTTTATTCACAAATGTGCGTTTGTGTTGTTTACAGTCAATACAGAAAACACAAAACAGAAATGAGAAATAATAGCTTATTCACTTTTACCGCGTCTCAGCTGGGACGCCGGCGTTTCGCTCTCTTGAGATCATTTCGAAACCATGGTGTTCACATTGTGCTTTTGTTAACTACTGTGGTTTCATGTGACATGTCTCATTTCTGTTTTGTGTTTTCTGTATTGACTATAAACAACACAAACGCACATTTGTGAATAAAGAAATATAAAATAATATCAAAAAATTAATGTAATTTTTATAATATTAGAATTTATATCATTGTAATACATATTCTCAATTATCTTGTCTCAAACTGTCCCGTGTAAACGCACCGTTGTCACACAGAGAAAAATTGTTTGTGTGACGTACGCGTCCAGCCAGTTATAAAGACAGTACAGTTTTAAGCAACCGCCGACAGTGTCGTTTCGTTAAATTTCGTCCTCTGATTTTTTATTTCTTCGTTCTTTTGCCATTGTATTTTGTCTTACTTCTCCAAACTACAATGGAACTGATGTACTCTGCAAAATTATGTTTATATGTTTGTATTGTCAAACAATATTTCAATAAAAATTAGCGAAATTTTCAAATACAAACATATTTCCCAATTTGTAAATGTTGTTTTGCTTTTTTCTCAAATTACTACGAAACGTCCACCGATATGGCCGATGGTTGACTAGAGGTTGACGCAGTAGGATTTGTTGTAATTGTGTGAACCAACAACAGTTTAGTTTTTGTTTCATGACTCTAACCGTCAAATTCAACACAGATCCTTATGAACAAACACAGTAAACAAAAAAGTACAACAACAAAATACACTGAATTTAACAGATGGAGTCATAAGGAAGCAAAATCAGTTGTTGTATTGCGCCAACCTTTACTAGTTCCGCCATGATCTGGCCGCTTATGTCAAATCTCTTGCAAAAGTGTTATTGAAAAATCAGAGACAGTGGCGAGGCAAGTTAGAGAAGTGTAAGTGTGGTAGTAAAAATGTGTGAATGATTTTCTACTGTCGCAGTAAACCCGTGTAAACGCCAGGTAAGGAATTCCCACTGCTCCGTACAATTTGTGTTGGTATTTAACCCTCTAAACTGTCTCTTGCAAATTCCAAATTAGTTGACATGTATTCAACTGTATTTTCTTTCTGCTTTTTTGATTTGTCTGTAATATTTTGGAATAATTAATTGAAATATAATAAAAAATATATAATTCTTATCTTCTTCACTTAAAATATAAATTCTTAATATCTTATAAAGCCTTTTTGTAAAAACGATATCAAAATCTCGCACTATTTTAATTTGTGAGTATTTTTGACGTTTCAAATACGTTTCCTATTTTTTAGAAACAGTTTTTCTCGCATTTTTCCAATAAGCTTGAAAAAAGTAGTACGTCACAGAAATATTGTAGAAACAGTCTCATGTGAGAAGCGACTTTTTGTACCGATTCGTAGCGTTTTTGTTTCAATTCACATGTTTCATGTGAAAATTTTTTCGATTCGAGAACTACAGAAATGAAGTACTGGTTAGACACAAACCAAAGCAAAAGTGCCCAATATAGTTGATAATTCTGGGTTGAAACATAATAGTGTTCAAAAAAAGTTGTTTAATTTTTTTTCATTTCGCCCCCATCCCGCATCGTGCGATAATGAATTTCGTTCCAAAAAATCACAACTATCTGAAAAGATACATATTTTAATTTGAAAATGAAGAAGTGCATTCTTACTGAGACACCCTTAATAAGGCCCTTTTAAATAAAACAGCGAGTACAGAAGTCGTTGGAACTAAGAGCCATATAATTTGTATTCCGACGTGCACATAGCTAGGGGAGTCAAGTTAGGCTAATTACGTTGGTTAGGCCATGTTTGTAGAATGAATAAGAATAACCCAGCCAGAAAGGTTTTCGATAACACACCCGATGGAAGCAGCAAAAGAGGACAACCAACACTCCGATGGAAACACCAGTCCGAAGAATCCCTGAGTATTCTTGGTATTACCGACGTTAGGTTTTAAAATAATCAATAAAAGTAAAAGTAACAGTAAAAAAGTGCAATTAATGATATATCTAGTAAATGTGTAGTCTACATTTGTCTTTTAAATATAAAAGAAAAACTGGTTCTCCAAACTCTTTTATGACTGCAATCACTGTTTCTATTGGCAACGCATTTATCACGTTAAAATCAAAAGTGTTCAAGAAACCTTCATTAGTCACTGTAAGTGCTTTCCATTTTGTAAAAAACAAGATATAATCGAAATTTCCTCGAAAAATCAGCATAGGCATGTCCTCACAAATACGAGTATACGAGCAGTCGTAAAGATTGATATGTCGACGATATATCTGTGCCGAAATGGACAACCAACTAATGTGCTACTTTTCATGTAAAGTTCTGATATTTAACTAGATAAGTCAAAAATATCTGGCATCCTACGGAAATTGGGATGCTGGTGGTCATCGTAGTACACCTAATCAAGATTTTCCCATTTTTTCCTTTCATCAAAGTCATATACGTGATTTACTTGCCTATATTAAGTTAGAAGCATTTTCACTAATATAAGTTTTTGGGGTTGCTAGACTACTAGCCGAATCTATTTACAACAACTGCACATAACAACACTGTCAATGTGTTAACATAAAGTATACACACTAACTTATGGCTATTGCTTAGATTTTCTTTTAGTTTTAAAAATAAACTGTACTACAATATCCTGTTTCATCCTTAAAACTTAAAAAAATTAGAAGTTCTTAGATATCCCTTCCTTGAAGAAAGTTTAACTAAAATTTCCGGTAAATTAACTAAATAATGTTTGTGACATAGTGAAGTTATCTGCTATTTTGTTTCACATCCGTATTTTCTAAATTTTGCCTCTTTGCCTCTCTTTGTGTACATCTTATCTAAGTGAAAACTAATTTTAAGTTGCAAAGTAAAAGGAAAAAGTTTTTCACTTAAAATCAACATTCAAAGCACTAGGTGCTCAGTTCAGCAGCAGTTAACTCCCCCTTCACCTTGGGAGTATTAAACTTGATTTTAATTTTAGTACTGACCTGTATAGTGTGGAACATTTAAAAGTATTAGTAGAACTAAGAGACGACACAATTAGGGAATTCACAAGGTGTAGTAAGGTTGTAGGTTATAAGAAAATATAAGACCTCGAATAGCACATATGTGAACACCCTGTCGTAAATGCATATTCTACAATCCAAGGCGCATCAAAGAAGGTGGTGGCACTAGATCAAAGTGTATCTATATCAAGTGGAAGCATTAGGCGTTGTTGCAATTGTAGGCAAAAACAGCATCATCTCACGAAATCGCATGACGTCAGCAGATTGGAACAACTAACGGGGTTTTCAATAAGAGCACTAAATAAAACAAAACCGGTTTTAGATACCAATGAAATTCTTTATTCATGTGAAAGAAAGTACGTTCGATGCCATTATATATGGAACTCGATTTCTTTTGCATGGCCACCACGGGCACGCTTGCAGAAGTGGCATTCGCTGTGTGGCTTGTGGCATCGTCCTGTTGGAGCCACATGTCCTCCAAGTCCATATTATCCAATTGGGGCCAAAAATATTCGGTTATCATTGAACGATAGCGATTCGCATTCACAGTAATGTGCCGGTCTTGATCATCACGGAAGAAGTAGGGCCCAATGACGCCGCCGGCCCATAAACCGCACCAAACCGTAATTTTTTCGGGATGCAATGATGACTCATGGATTACGTGTGGATTGTTGTCTGACCAATAACGCATATTTTGCTAATTGACGAAGCCATTCAGCCAGAAATGAGCCTCATCGCTGAAGATGACTTTCCGATGAAAATCCGAATCATTTTCAAGTTGTTGCTCAGCCCAATTCTTATGGTGGTCAAGCTGCTTCAGTTCTTGCGTCAATTTGTTCTTGTTAGGATGTAGGCCAAGATATTTTCGCAAAATTCGCCACAACGACGTCACAGAGATGCCCAACGCTTGAGAACGACGTGTGAGAGACACATTTGGGCTTTCTGGAACTGAAGCCTCAGCGGCAGCAATATTCTCGACACTACGGGCACTTCTTTGTATCACTGGCACGGGAACATTTTGTACTGTGCCTGTGGATTCAAATTTTCCCACTAGACGCTCAATTGTTGATCTGGTAGGACGATTATAACGACCATAAATTGGACGTAGCGCTCTTAAAGTTGAGGCCACTGACTCCAAATTTCGACAGTAAATTTTAATAATTTGGACTCGTTGTTGGCTCGTATATCTTTCCACGATGAAATGGCAAACCTTACTGAAGAGAAATGTCAAAAGAGCGGGAAAAATTATGGCGTCGTTTGCTGTCCCTATCGATTTACTTTTGTAGCGTCTCTGTTGAGAAACCCTTAGAAGTATTTACATTCATGTGGTTACATTGAAAGCATGTTGTTAGTACGAACCCGTGGGAGTTCGTAAGAATGAATTGATGTAAACAAAAATTTTTGTTTACAATTCAGTTGGTCGTGCGAATTCTATTGAAAAGGATGGACTGCGAAAAATTGATTGCGGAGGTTGAGCAGCACGCGGCCTTGTGGGACCAAAGAAATAAGTCCTACCACAACAGGGAAATTTTCCTCGAAATGAATGAAAAAGGTAATATTTTGAATTTCGTATTTTATTTTTGTATTTACAAAATTCATAAATTTTCGAATTAAGTGCAAGAGCTTGAATTGAAATCTTGTAAAAATTTATTTCTGATGTTATAAGCGGCATCTGTAGATCTGTTAAAGCAAATTTGCCCCGTTATTCTTTCGGTGTTATACTCTTGTATTATACCAGTGGAAAAATCGGAAGTTCCCTCCATATCAACAGATATATTTTGAAGCAAGCATATAGTTTTAACGATTAAATCTACCTTGGCCAGATGAATTTCGATTTAAATTTTTTGCAGTTATTATTCCGAACGTGCATTCAAGAATGTGTCTTCTCTAGAAAGGCTTCGATTAAACTGTTCTTGTTCTGCAGACGTATTTTCTCCTGAAAAAGATCTCATCAAATGAGTTTTAAGAGGGTGTGCTGCGTCTTCAACTATAACGTGTGGAACAACAGTATTTGTACCGGGAGGAGACTTAGGTGGTGGCACATTAAAAGTGCCTTGCTCAATGTGGTGGTAAAGATTTGTTGTTCTAAGAACTCCACCATCACTCTGTTTCCGGCTATGCGAATAATCGCCCAAGAGAAAATCGCCCAAAACACAAAATGTACAATCGCCCAAAAAATTTGGGTGATTTTTCATAAAGAAAAAAGACCAAAAAAAAAGGGGAAAAACGCCCAAAACACAATGAATAAACGCCCAGCATTCAGTTACGCTTTATGAACAATCAACCAAAATTATTGGGCGATTATTCATAATGAAAATTAGCCAAAACTGCGATGAACAATCGCCCAAATTATTTTCGGGCGATTATTCATAATGAAAAATCAGCCAAAACTGAGGTGAACAATCGCCCAAATAAAAACAGAATTTAAGAAATACAACGGTTTTTATATTTTATTATGCATTGGTATAAATTTGCATAGTATCTTCAACTTCTTTCCGGCAAGCTGGGCAAGTGTAGTTGCTGTTGCCATCAGCTATACTTTGGGCCTGCAACTTTAAGTTGCATCCGAAGCAAAATCATATCTGGCGGTGCATTGCAGCAAATTATGCAGACATTTCTCTGTGGCTGATTCTGCTCTGCATCGGTTTCCATTTTTTCTGATTCTTCTCCAGATTCTTCATCTGGATATTCTTCGAAAATGTCCTCGTATGGCTCCATATCCGCACATATATCGTTCTTTGGATACACCATTCTATCCAAGAACCTCATTGCTGTAATCGAACCGGTTTCAAGAAGCTCTGAAGGGTACCGTGCAATAACTCCCAAATGAAATAACTCCCAATGAAATAACTCCCAATGAAAAAAATTCCAATAAGAATGAAATAACGCCCAACTGAAAAAAATGAAATAACTCCCAAAGGCAAAAATGAAATAAGTCCCAATTTCTGGGACTTATTTCAAAATGTAAAAATAAAACCCAATAAAAATGAATTAACTCCCAATGATATAAGGCCCAACAAAAATGAATTAACTCCCAATTTTTTTTTGGTTTCCTTTTACAGAACGCTTCTTATTTCATAATTATATGTAAGCATATACATAATCGTAATAATAATTACGATCTAGCCGCCGGACCCGCGCCGCGCCGCGTCGCGCCTCCGCCCCCCCCCCCCTTCCGGTTGACATACATACCTTTTCATAATATTCAATATGAATCAAAAGAAGTTGCTTAAAGCATCCAAGCGGTACAATTGAAAAAGTGTCATCGATTAAAATTCGTCTAGAATTGTTGTTTTGCTTCTTTGGAGTGAAATAAATTCCAACAGGAATGCAATAAATTCCAATTAGTTAAAAAAAATGAAATAAATCCCAACATAATTTTGTTGGGAGTTATACGACTTAGAAGTTATTTCATTATGGAATAACTCCCAATTAGAAATTATGACATAAGTCCTAACGCATTGGGATTTATTTCATAATGATATTATTCCCAATTTATATGGAATTTTGTTAATTTTTTGTTGGAACTTATTTCACTTTTTTTTGGGATTTATTTCATTTGGGAGTTATTTCACGGTACCGCTCTGAAGCCTCAAATATTTTTTTTGTTTCTGTATAGACGAAAGCTTTCGCTGCTTTCCGCCAATAAGTCCACCGCTATCAATAAGCATCTGAAATTGCCTGCTTTTGAGAAGCTCTTCTTCTTGAAGGGCTTTCACAAATTTAAAAAAATTGCAATTTTTAGAAACCATTCGGCCTAAAACTCCGTTGTAGGCCTCAATGTCTGACGTTGTCCTTGTCACTTTTTTGAACACAGAAAAATTACTGGTACCAACCTGAAAAATAAATTGAGCACTTTTATTTACAATATTTGTTAGGGGTTTTTTTTTAATTTTTTTGTAAAAGGCAAATTAATTTGCCCTTTTACATTCAGAAGCATTTCGAAAATGACTTAGAATTAGGGTTTTTTTTTTAATTTCTTTTGTAAGCCATACATACGTCAAATATCAAAAGAATTTATATAAAAAAAGAAAATAAAAAATTACCTTGTTTATCCAATTTCTCGTAGTAGTCAAGGAATGAGTTGCATTTTTGGGCGATTAGGCATTTGTGTATTATTGGGTGTTTGTTCATTGCGAATAATTGCCCAAAAATTTTAAAAGCAAAAAAAAATGTACAATCGCCCAAAAAACATTTTTGGGCGATTAGTCATTTTTGTATTATTGGGTGATTGTTCATTGTGACCAATCGTCCAAAATTTTTTAATGTTAGATCGCCCAAAGGTGGTGAACAATCGCCCAAATTTTTTGAGGGGTTTTTTTGGGCGATTGTTCATTTTTGTGTTTTGGGCGATTTTCTCTTGGGCGATTATTCGCACAGCCTCTGTTTCCCATAGCTTCCAACATCAACACTTATAAATTTATAACTTGCATCCACCAGTCCTTGCAAAACTACTCAAAAACACTTTTTGTAGTTGAAAAAGTCTGATCCGGAATTTGCAGGAGACTTAACCGTGATATGTTTGCCGTCAAGAGCTCCAATGCTATTTGGAAATTTCCATTTTTGTTGAAAATCATTTTGAATTGATGAAAGCATTGCTTGACTTGGAAATGGCATGTGCCTTTCATACAAATTTTCCCATATAGCGTTGCACGTTTCGTTTCTTGTGGTTGTGTGGGACATTCGAAATGAAAATGACAAAGATCGAAAAGAAGCACCTACAGCAAGATATCTAAAAAAAAGAACAGGATAGTAAATTGTTTATAAAAAATAATTGTAAACTATTAAATTTTTATCATACTTTAGAAGCACCTATGTATTTTTCAATTTATTTCAGAAGAAACAGTTCGTCAAAAGTGACGAGGACTTTGTGATACGTTCCAGAAGGAAATATACAAAGCCAATTCTGCTCGAAGTTGAGTTGCCGCCGTCGAGCCGCATTCAAAAAGGCAATATTTTAATATGTTAATTTTAAAAGATCAGTTTCAGCCTCGAGCTGTAACTGGAAATATTTGTTCCAGGATAAATAATCAAAAAATTTTAGAACCTCAAAATGATCAAGTGCAACACGAGTTTGAAGATGACTTCGGCTGTCCCAATGAAAAGATAGGCGGAAAACTACCAAGAAGTGCACACGAATCGCCGGAGACATTAAATCCGATCAAATAAAATAGAAATGTACGGGATGATGCAATTGAGAAGTTGTTACTACTCGAACATCAAAAACTCGATTACTTAAAAAAAAACCTGGCACACAAGTACATGATGATGATTTTTACTACGCCATGAGTATTGTCCCATATATGAGAGAGATACCTTCCAGCCGAAAGTTGCCTCTCAGAACAAAGATTCAACAATTAATTTTGGAAGAACAGCGTGAGGTGAATTCTCAACAATACAATACTTCTTCGCAGTATCACTTGACTGCAGCTCCTGCAGTTCTTTGTGTTTTTCGTTACTTAAAAATAAATTTCTCGTTACTTAAAGATAAATAGTTACCTCAAACACAAAAATTGCTTTTCTATTGGCAAAGTTGGAGTATTTCTGAAGATGGTCACCAATTCCGTGCAAAATTTAATCAAATGTTGAGACTTTTATTCTCGTATATTCATAAAATTTTACTTAATTTTTTCGTAGATCATTAAAATATATACTAAACTCCCCGTCCTCGTTTCTTGTTAGGTAGAAATCATCTACCCAAAATCTTCCGCTCTGATTATTCAAAATTAAATATTTTAAAAGCGGACTTTCAAAAAAGTACGTTTCCTCTTCGAAATCCATTTTACACTAAACTGCTGTCGCGCAAAAAGTTTTCAATGAAACCACTTCATCGTAAGAATTCGCACACAGAGATTTCGGACGAATTCGTATGAAAGAAATTCGGATCCACTGTAACCGCAGCCTTAGGTTTTTATTTCGTACCGACTTTGTGTCAAACTCTGCATATATCGTATGTAAACCAACAATAAAAATAAACAAGCATGAACAAAAACAAACTGCACATCAATTTGACAGTTGCTATACACAGCTGTGTGCTAATGCTTCCAATTGATATATAGGGTTTTTCAACAGAGACGCTAAAAAGGTAAATCGATAGGGACAGCAAACAACGCCATATTTTTTCCCGCTCTTTGGCGATTCTCTTCAGTAAGGTTTGTCGAAAACGAGTCGAAATTATTAAAATTTACTACCGAAATTTGGAGTCAGTGGCCTCAACTTCAGTGGCCTCAATCATCTTCAGCAATGAGGCTCATTTCTGGCTGAATGGCTTCGTCAATAAGCAAAAGATGCATCATTGGTCAGACAGCAATCCACATGTAATCCATGAGTCATCATTGCATCCCGAAAAAATTAAGGTTTGGTGCGGTGTATGGGCCGGCGGCGTCATTGGGCCGTACTTCTTCCGTGATGATCACATAACTGTGAATGCGAATCGCTACCGTTCAATGATAACCGAATTTTTTTTGGCCCCAATTGGATAATATGGACTTGGAGTACATGTGGTTCCAGCAGGATGGCACCACAAGCCACACAGCGAATGCCACAATCAATTTATTTGAGACCAAGTTTGGTGAACGTGTTATCTCACGAAATGGCCTCGGTCGTGCGATTTGACGCCGTTAGATTATTTCCTGTGGGGCTACGTGAAGTCTATGGTCTGTGCCAACAAGCCAGCGACGATTGATGAACTTCGTACGAACATCGAACTTGTAATTGCAGCAGTATCGGCCGATTTATGCTTGAAAACCGTCGAAAATTGGGTTCAGCGGCTGGACTTCTGCAAGCGTGCCAGTGGTGGCTATGCAAAAGAAATCGAGTTCCATACATAATGTCATCGAACGTACTTTCACAGGAATAAAGAATTTCATTGGTATCTAAAACCGGTTTTGTTTTATTTAAAAAAACTTTTGTAGCACTCTTATTGAAAAACCCGATAAATACACATTGCACTAGAAGTTATTGCCACACTATTTTTTTTGTCGGACGATTATTTTGTATTTCGAGTCGTCCGGCCGGGCTCAGGGACTAGGGAGAAAAATTCCTCTGTACCTTGATTTGCATTTCTTGATTTTGGATTTAGGGAAAATGTATAAACGATTTTCGAAAATTTTTCAAAATTTGAACGGCCGATATTTCGATAACAAAACTAGTTATCGAAAATTTCAATTTAATTTGTTTTGTTTATTTTGCCGTATATTGTCCAAAAACGCCGCCAGACAAATCCCTTTAGAATACATAGTAGCCCCCAGTATATCAGAACTTTGGACGCCCATAACTCCTTATATAGAATTTTACCCAAACTTTTGTATCTAACATTTTCAATTTAAAATTATATCTTCTACCCCACCGGTGGACCGTTTTCAGTTGTTGATAACTGTAATTGTGAGGCGAATATGAACAAACTCGTTCAGCTGTGTTGGTGCAATCACCTTCTTCACTACGCCTTGCTACAAATGGTAAACATGTGGTATCAGCTGATCGCTTAGTACACCGCAAAAACATATCTGCAAAAGTTGTACTATCGTACAACACTTTTGTATGGAAAAAATTTACTACAATTGTACAACTGTTGTAGAACTTTAGCACATACGACACATACAACAGTTAGGACACTCTTGTGAACACCCTAAATATAAAGAATGTAGAGTATATAGCATCACTTTTAGTTGTCATATCAAGTAATACTAGGCACCACTTGCCTTATTTGTCATACATTTTGACATTTTGTAAAGGTAGACTGGTAGGTTGACAAAAGTACGTCCCTAATACAGAGTGTATACTTGCCAAGAGATTGTTGGTACAGCACTAGGATCGTATGCTATAGTGTGGTCTAATGAGATAAAAGATGAAGTATGTCAAAACTCATTATATTATGTGGATTATTTTTAATGGAAACAGCAAAATGATAAAATTGATTTTTAACCCTTAGAAGGCAGTTAGGTTTCGCTTATTATCTAGCACTTGGTCTAAGATTTGTGTCTTAGAGTGTTCGGACACATACAGTGAAATTTTATGGCGATACTTTTTGTAGAACATTTTGACCAAGCCCCTCGTCATTTTCTAGGAGTTTTTTGCGAGTTTTCAAAAAACAAAAAATCAAAATTATGGTTATACGTGTCAGTTAGGGGGCCTCAGAAGTAAGGAACACACAATTCTGCATGCCGATATGTTGCAGGTAAGTTCCGAGGGGCGAAAACTTTGACTCGCCTTAAAAATAATTCTGATAAGATCTGGCAAAAGGCCGATGCACGTATATTTTTTTAGACAATTCTACCAGAATCCATATACAGAACCCCATCATTTTTTTTGGTGTCGCAGTGATATTAGTACACAACCGCGAACAAAGCATGGTTGTTGACTAAAAGATTAGAAAAAACTCTAAAAAATACATTTAATATATTGCAAAATACATTTAAATTTCACAGTTCTATACCAAACGAAATCTATCAGTTAAGTCTACAGTTCTTGAAACACCACCTGGTGTAAGCTAATATTCATTGAACATCTCTCATTGGCACAAACCCATGATGAAGAGTGTGAAATGAAACATCAAATGAGAGAAATGGCTTCATTATTGTAAATTAATCTATGGAATGCCCGTGTCTCGTGTCAGTTATGTTTGAATGTTTCCTAATAACCTTTTTTTCGACAGGTTGGAATGTTAATGTATGAGAAGTTCATACTACAACTTTTCAATATCTGATACATTTTTCTACCTTAAAAATTCTTTGTTTTCGGTGGAATAATAGATAATTCAGCCAAGCGCACTCACTGGCATGACTAGTTTCGAACTCCGTGACAATTGTTACTTTGTTTGTTTAAGGGGACATAAAAAAAATATTTTTTTTTATTAGATCTTAATTTTTCAATAATTATGCTCGAGGTAAATTTTGTTGTATATATTTTAATTTATTTTTTAATATTTCGTCTTTCGACGACAGACATCATCAGGAATGGAAAAAACTTGAGTACAATACAACATGTAAAGAGTTTTTCAACAGAGCCCCTACAAAAGTAAATCGATAGGGACAGCAAACGACGCCATATTTTTTCGCGCTCTTTCGACATTTCTCTTCAGTAAGGTTTGCCATTTCATCATGGAAAGATATACGAGCCAACAACGAGTCGAAATTATTAAAATTTACTACTGAAGTTTGGAGTCAGTGGCCTCAACTTCAGTGGCCTCAATCATCTTCAAAATATGCGTTATTGGTCAGACAGCAATCCACACGTAATCCATGAGTCATCATTGCATCCCGAAAAAATTACGGTTTGTTGCGGTTTATGGGCCGGCGGCGTCATTGGGCCGTACTTCTTCCTTGATGATCAAGACCGGAGCATTACTGTGAATGCGAATCGCTACCGTTCAATGATAACCAAATATTTATGGCCCCAATTGGATAATATGGACTTGGAGGACATGTGGTTCCAACAGGACGGCGCCACAAGCCACACAGCGAATGCCACAATCAATTTATTATAAACCAAGTTTGGCGAACGTGTTACCTCACGAAATGGCCCAGTAGATTGGCCGCCTCCGTCGTGCGATTTAACGCCGTTAGATTATTTCCTGTGGGGCTACGTCAAGTCTATGGTCTATGCCAACAAGCCAGCGACGATTGATGAACTTCGTACGAATATCGACTGTGAAATTGCAGCAGTATCGGCCGATTTATGGTTGAAAACCGTCGAAAAGTGAGTTCAGAGTCTGGACTTCTGCAAGCGTGCCAGTGGTGGCCATGCAAAAGAAACCGAGTTCCATACATAATGTCATCGAACGCACTTTCACAGGAATAAAGAATTTCATTGGTATCTAAAACCGGTTTTGTTTTATTTAAAAAAAACTTGTGTAGCGCTCTTATTGAAAAACCCGTTAGCGCAGCGACCGCTACCCTCCGTCATGGGTTTGTTACTGTTTGTTATTTTTTTATGTAAAAATATGTCAACTCAGTGCCAGGAGAAAACATTATCAATTTACGGAAATGGAAACAAAAGAGATTTGATACTTTTTACTATATTTCCAAATGAACAGGAGCGAAAGTATGAGGTACCTTTGCATTTGTAACGATTATATTTTAGAATAGTCTACATTACAAATTAATTCAAGCTCTAACTCTGTTATGGTCTAAGAATTTTAAATATTATTTCTGTGTCCCCAGCAAGCAAAATACTATCACATTTCACGTATCAATACAAATAGCTGAAAAATATAAATGTTAAGCACATTTAAATTGTCAACACCAACAAAGCCTTTCGCTAAAAGAAGTTTCGAATATCAAAGATGAAGTCAGGAAACTGTTTGGCTGAGATCAAAGGAAACAAAAATACTTAGTTACATTCTGGAAACTGTTTGATCCACAATGGGCGGTTGAAATATAGTCATCCAGACAGTAGGTAAAATGCGAAACTACGGTGGGTTGGGATTTCCTTCCGCCACCGTTATATTGGTATACGAAATGAGAATGCGAAACATGAAACCCCCCTATTATCTGACCACCCCCGCAAATTATAATGACCACGATTTACGGATATTCACGTGGAATGTTAGAACATTAGAACATTATACAGACCCGCGCCACTATCCAACTGACAGACGTAATTAGTAACTTTAAGGATAACATTACTGCTATCCAGTAGATGCGATGGACAGATCATTGCTCTACAAGGAAGAAGAATTTTGACATATACATGAGGAAATGCATGAATTTGGTTGCGGATTTTTGGTTGGCAAAAGAATGCGACATCTCGTCTCAAGGTTCAACCACGTGAGTTAAGGTAAAGACACCATTCGCATAAATTCGAATTACTAATCTATACTAGCGCTAACTTGTGTACATGCCCTGGTGGAAGAAAAAGACGATGCAACTAAGGACATATTCTATGAGCGCCTAGAGGAAAAATTCGACCGCTGAACTGGCAAAGGCATTAAGACTGTTCTAGGTGATTTTAATGTTAAACACGGCAGGGAAAGTGTCTTTGAATCAACCATCGGTAAATTCAGTCTACACGCCATTAACTACGATAACGCTATGAGACTTTTGGATTTTTCCGCGGCGAAAAACATGATAGTCAGTAGCTCGAGACGAAGAACCAGATTGTTCAACTGGTAATTGCAGGAAGGCTCTCTACTAGTGAAATGGACGTACGTGTGATAGTAGTATTTGCAATTTTTTTCTTTGTTCGTCAGCAAAATTAACAAAAACCAGTACATAAGTTTCAGTAGGGTGAGCCGACTTAATCACACCCTCACCCCAAATAATCCATTTCGTGGGAGTTCTGTTCAATAAAAAAAACGCCCATAATCAAAAGTGATCATTTTCAAAGCAGATTGACATTGCCCTAAATATTATGGAAATTAGTTAGTTTCCCTCCCAATATTTATATCCGAGGTACTAAAATGGGCATGGCAAGTTGTTGCGAAAATGTTGATCAGTACCAAATTTGATTAAGATCAGTTATGATTTATTGGATATTGGATGGAGTCGGCAAACCGCAAATATGCCCAACTTTTGTATAGGAGGTACGAAACTGGGCATGGCAAAATAGGCAATTATTACTTTTTGCAAAATATTGCCTAGTACCGAATTTCATTAAGATCGCAAGTGCTTCACGCGATTTATCGGATTGACAACCCAGACGAACACCCTGTTTTGTATGGGAGGTACCAGAGTGGGAGTGGCAATCTCGCCTATTTCCTCCAGTTAAGTAGGCATTAACAAATTATTAGCCTGTGTGTGAGTTGAATCTAATCACATGTATTAGAAGAAAGGTTTGGAAGAAATATGATTTTGTGCTAAATGTGTCGATTTGTATGGGAGGTACCAGAGGGGGGGCCAAAACGCCCATTTTCAATCCCAAACTCAGTATTAACAAATAATAGTCACTGACAAAAATCTCCGGGCCCAGACGGTATTATACAAAAAATGCTGCAAAGCGCGGAGGTCATAATTAAGCTGTGTCTCTGTATAATATTTCGATCTTGCCTTACTCTTAACTACTTACTAACGAGTTGGAGCCAGGTAAGAGTGGTTGTCATTCCCAAGGCGGCGAGACGGAGTCAGTCATGACAGCGCAAAGGATTTTTAGACCGATCAGCCTCTCATCGTTTCTTCTGAAAACGCTTGAAAGGCTAATTCACACATACATCTGCACGAAAATGGATGGATCGCCCAAAATATCATGCAGCCAACATGGAGATCTAAAAGGCCGCTTAACCGATCCAGCCCTGAACGAAGTCGTCAGAACTACTGAGAGGTCCTTAGAACACAAACAATATACCCTCGCGGCCTTCGTAGATATAGAGGGTAAATTGAATAATGTGAGCTCAGCTGCTATAGAAGAAGCACTTGAAGCACATTCCTCAAGAGTTGGTGACAATATTACAGAACAGAATTATCAACGCCTCTATGGGCAACAGCGAATCATCAAATATGATTAAGGGAAGTCCTCAGGGTGGAGTCACCTCTCCCCTACTTTGGTTACTCGTGATAAAGAAAATAATACTAAAACTGGACAATATGAGGATCAAAACTGTGGCGTATGCGGATGACGTGGTAGTAGTGGTGTATGGTTTGTTCCCATCCGTGTTGAGTGAAATCATGAATGGGGCGTTGAATCACTTAACGACTGGACCACTGGGAGTGGTCTTAGAGTGAATCCATCGAACATTGAAGTTATGCTTTTTACCACGAATACCAAGATATCAAAGATTATCCTAGCCTCGCCTAGGTGGAATAGAGATTTCACTATCAGCTACCACAACTTCCACTATCTAGACGCTAAACTATCCTGTAGGCGTAACATAGAGCACCCCGCACAGAAAGTAACCGTTGCGTACTACGCTTGTCGGAAAATGTTCGGAAACCGATGCGGTCTCCGACTGAAAATGGTGCTGTCGATGTACACTAGTATAATCAGACCTATACTCCGGAGCAATGGTATGTTGGCCTGTCGCGCAGAAGACGTCCACTATGAAATTGTTGTATAGAGTACAGAGATCAGATTACATCGGCATAACGGGTCCAACGAGGACGTGCCCACCTGAAGCCTTTATTGGAATGCTTCATATTGTACCAATTGAGTTTTACATTACAGATCTCCTGGAATGCAACCCGACTAAATACTCTTGGGATCTGGAAGAGCAACGCATATGGACGTGCGAGAGTACTACAGATAATCCCAAGAGAACTCAATATAACCACCGATTACTGCACCGCCTCATTGACGTTCTATTACCTATTCGATGTCAGGTTTCCCAGAAAAATAGAGGGGAATAAAGGGGAACCACTGAAAGGTTGTCGACAAAGTATTTATGGACGGATCCAAAATGGAATGTAGAACCGGCTCGGCAGCGTTTTCCAAGCGGAGGTACTGGCCATCAAGGAAGCCTGCGCAGAACTTATACTACAACGGAGGACAGAGAACATTGGAATATTTTTAGATAGACAAGCGGGTCTCGCATCACTTAAATCTTTCAACAGTGCATTTAAAATCTTTAGTGAATGTAGGGAAAAACTTGTCAGGCTAGGTAGTCTGTGAAATGTGGTTCAGGACAGGCAAACTAGCCAGGGCAGGATCCTCTTCTTCCGAACTCCATATGGTATCAGTCGCAACACTTATAGGGTCGGTCAGAAGAGGTATTTTCATGCATGGCGTTGAACGGGCATAGGCCAGATGGGATGGGACAGAAACGTGCCGAAATCACATGGCCAGAACATAACATTCACCAGCCTAACTCCCTGATTAGCCAAAATAGGGGGAACATATCAACGCGAATTGCCGTGCTGACCGGGAACTGGCCAATCGGTAATCCAGCAAAATGACAGAATCGTCCTTACAATGACCTCTGCCGTGCCAGCGAAGATGCAGAATAGGAGGAGATGGTGGAGTATCTCCTCTACAGTTGTCCGGCTTTAATGAATAAACGCCTAAAGACTATAGGACGTCCCTTCCTGCACAATCTCACTTAGATACACGAGATAGATCTAGGGCATCCAATGAGGTATCTTCGATTAACTGGGTGGATATAGACACTGTGCATTAGACTGTGCGAAGTGATGTGGTATGCAAATTGGTGTCGCAAGACACTAATTGATGCTAAATATAAATAGTATCTTTAGCAACCACATTGAAAGAAAAACGCTTCGTCGCACGGATGAAACATTTTCGTTAATGCTTTTACGTTATTATAGTGAAAAGTGTCGTATATCCGAAAATTTGGTATTCGCTGCAACGAAAACTTTCATACTTGACTTCTTTGACAATTTTTCATTTCGTTGCTGCAACAACTTACTTGTTGTTCCTGCAACAATTTTATTTAATTTGAATTTTGTAGAAAAATGGGCTGAAAATTAAAAAAAAATTTAGGCATGAGTTTTAAACTACTGATATTTGGTTTATCTCTTACTTTTATAGTTTATATTTATTATTTATTTATTTTGGAGGTTTCGCAACATTTTTAGTTGACGAAGCCATTTCCTTATTGTAACGAAACTAAATTGTATGATGTTACAGTGAGAGAATCAGTCGACAAAGTAAGCGAGCGTAAAAAAGAGGCCCGCAAGAGAAAATGGTGAGCGTGAGTGGTGGGTCACGTACACATCTTAAATCACTTCCATTGCAACAATCGAAAGTGGTAGACATATGTTTTCGCCGGAATAATTTAAATATATTTGTTAAAACACATTAACTAGTTATGCGTAGTAATAATTTTGTGAAAACTAAATTGTGTGAATTTATGTGTTTGCTGTGACCGTTTGTGGAACTTGCGAATCGATAAATCAAATAGATAAATAAACAAAGTGCAAGAAGCAACACGACATCCCGAAATATGTAACTGAACTTGTGTGTGTGTGCTCGTGACGGTACAAGTCGCAACAAAATGTACGTGTTTTGTGTTTTAATCATAATTTGGTCGCGCCTGTTTCGTTAAGTTGGTATTTGGATTCGAATTTGCAGTCGAAGTTTCAAGTACGATGAACATAAAAAATAACAATTCAACGTACAGTCAAATGAATCCAATCGAAATATTATCAAATTTGGTTAAAATAAATAAAGGAGCAGTCGAAGCAAATGCTTACAGAGCGATCAGTGGCTTAATGACGGGGAGATTTGGCGCTACAATTGAATATCAAAACCCTCAACACAGCAGCAATTGCATGATTTAACAAAACAGTAATGTGGTTCTATGTTAAAGGAGTAGAGCATAGGCGAATAGAGCTTACGTTCATGTTAAGCAGAGACATAGATATGTACATATCTTAAATAGAAATCTTAACAATAAATTCTTGGTAAATATTTTTAATTGCACGACCTGTATATGACGGCCACAATAACACTCAACCCCTCGACTACCACAATCTTCTCCAGACGAGTGTTTCAACTTGGGATGAATATAATCTATTTAGCAAATAGATTTTCGGAAACAAAAACTAAAAAGACTGTTATCAAAACACCTGCAATGTAATACTAACAGTGTGTTTATGTACAAATAACAATAAATAATTAAAAACACACATCAAAATATTCATTGGAACAATGAAACAAAATCATTGTAATAATGAAACATATTCATTACAACAATGACTCGTATTCGTTGCACTACTGAAACAAATTCATAGAAGCAATGAACAAATTCATTGCTGCAATGAAGCAAATTCCTTGCAAGAGCGATACCTATTCATTGCAACAATGAAACAAATTCATTGCAGCAACCAAACAAATTAGTTGCAATAATGAAGCAAATTCATTGCAACAACAATCATACTTTCACCACAGTAACGAACAATTTGCAGTTGATGAACACATTTTTATAGCGGGAATGAAACGTTACGTTAGCTCACTCTCGATGACAAAAGTTGTTGGGGTGAAGAACGTTTTCATCCGTGTGACGATGCTTTTCCGTTCAGTGCACTCCTAAAATTATAGTTAAAAGTAAATCTTTCAAAATCCTCAAAAATCATGGTATTTATGAAGATCTCTTCCAGAAACCTTTCTATTGCCACTTACTTTCACAGCGTATGAGGTACAGAATTGAACGAACGAAACACCACCTTGTCATGGGTAGTATTTGAACGTATGGCCAATTGCAGTAGTAGCTGCAATGCGACTGGATTTGCTTAAACAGAGTCGTATGCAATATAGTGGTGTAAACGCTTCGCACTATTAATGTGAAAATTAAATGAATGCCACTGCAAACACCCCAACTGCTAATAGTTCTTTTTTTCAAAAACCATTCTTAATGACAACATACATATTTTCCCATTTCATTCCGTACATGTTTTAAACTACAATACCATGGCTGCATGTTTTCAGTGATGACTGCTATGGTGGGTCTTCACCTTCTGTTATACACCATTGTATATCGCCTATTAGTTTCTGCCACAATATATCCCATTGTGTTTTCGTTCTCATTTAAGGACTTACGCAAGAAGAGCGAAATAATCCGAAGCAAACAGCACAAAACTGATGCAATTGCAGACTATAAAATACGCGGGTATACGTATATAAACCGTAAAGAATTTGAACGTTTGTGCATTTCAATGGTTCATTTGTTGAAAACCGCACCTACTGGTGGATGTAGAAAAATGAATGAAACAATGAATCCTTTCCTTAAGCAATCAGTCGATTGCCAATATTGAAATTATTTTAGATTAACCAAATGCGGGTTTGTTTGACGTAACGGGTTTTTCAACAGAGACGCTACAAAAGTAAATCGATAGGGACAGCAAACGACGCCATATTTTTTCCCGCTCTTTTGACATTTCTCTTCAGTAAGGTTTGCCATTTCACAATGGAAAGATATACGAGCCAACAACGAGTCGAAATTATTAAAATTTACTACCGAAGTTTGGAGTCTGGGGCCTCAACTTTAACAGCGCTACGTCCAATTTATGGTCGTCATAATTGTCCTGCCAGATCAACAATTGAGCGTCTAGTGGAAAAATTTGAATCCACAGGCACAGTACAAAATGTTCCCGTGCCAGTGAGTCAAAAAAGGGCCAGTGGTGTCGAGAATATAGCTGCCGCTCAGGCTTCAGTTCAATAAAGCCCAAATGTGTCTCTCACACGTCGTTCTCAAGCGTTGAGCATCTCTGTGATGTCGCTGTGGCGAATTTCGCGAAAAGATCTTGGCCTACATCCTTACAAGATCAAATTGACGCAAGAACTGAAGCCGCTTGACCACCATAAGCGTCGTTTGTTCATGAATTGGGCTGAGTAACAACTTGAAAATGATTCGGATTTTCATCGGAAAATCATCTTCAGCGATGAGGCTCATTTCTGGCTGAATGGCTTCGTCAATTAGCAAAATATGCGTTATTGGTCAGACAGCAATCCACACGTAATCCATGAGTCATCATTGCATCCCGAACAAATTACGGTTTGGTGTGGTTTATGGGCCGGCGGCGTCATTGGGCCGTACTTCTTCCGTGATGATCAAGACCGGCACATGGCTGTGAATCCGAATCGCTACCGTTCAATGATAACCGAATATTTGTGGCCCCAAGTGGATAATATGGACTTGGAGGACATGTGGTTCCAACAGGACGGCGCCACAAGCCACACAGCGAATGCCACAATCACTTTATTGGAAACCAAGTTTGGTGAACGTGTTATCTCACGAAATGGCCCAGTCGATTGGCCGCCTTCGTCTTGCGATTTGACGCCGTTAGATTATTTCCTGTGGGGTTACGTCAAGTCTCTGGTCTATGCCAACAAGCCAGCGACGATTGATGAACTTCGTACGAATATCGAACGTGAAATTGCAGCAGTATCGGCCGATTTATGCTTGAAAACCGTCGAAAATTGGGTTCAGCGTCTGGACTTCTGCAAGCGTGCCCGTGGTGGCCATGCAAAAGAAATTGAGTTCCATACATAATGGCATCGAACGTACTTTCACGGGAATAAAGAATTTGTAGCGCTCTTATTGAAAAACCCGTTATGTATGTGACTTGAAGAAGCTTTAAGTAAAAGAAAAAATTGCGAAAATTAGCAAAAGAATAGTAACAATCAACCAAGATCAAACACTGTTGGAAAGTACACAATGCACAACGAACTTAATTGGGAAGTTTTTTCTTTACTGGGATACATACTCATATTTATTGTAGCTGGTACAGAATGTAAAATACATTTATGAAGGTATTTCAGTGGTTATTACAGTGATAAAGTTAAATTGGTTTTATTAATAAAATATCCACCAACATTTTTAAAACTCTTTAAACTGTTTAAAGTGTTTCGTCTGGTGTTTCTCATAATTGTGCATTCGTGTCACGTCCAATCAGTTTTTGAAACAATAAACATAAATGTAACTTTATTATCGACTAAACTTTCTCCATGTGTCAAGTAAACTGACAGTTTTCTCAATCACATGAAAATGTGTAATTTGAAATAACTAGACAAGTTTACAACTTCAAACACATATGTCTCTGAGTGACATACAGTGGCGAGCAGATGTGGATGCATCATAATCACATTTCACTTTGTCCAGTTGTAAACCCCGTAAAAATACAACAATTTCTACAAAGTTTATTTTTATTCTGAATTAATTCTAGAAAAATGAAACACAACTGGATTCTCCAATATTTAATGTAAAAAATAACATTTGGAACATAGCCCCAAAAAACCAATGTACCCACTTATGCTCGTTCGAAAATTAAATGTTTTTAATTACGTTGTTTAGTATTTTGTCCAACAATCTTTGGCTTTAGTGACACCTTTTATTCGTTTGACCATTCTTTTAACCAGTTTCTCGATGTGTTCCTTTGGAATATTGACCCACTCCCCATATACCCACCATTGTCCGTGGTGCATTTTCGTATGTAGCCAGTCGTTTTTCACCAAAGCCCATAAATTTGCGATCGGATTAAGATCCGAAATTTGAGCTGGCCACTGCATTGTGTTACTTTTTTGACTAGCGAGCCATTGCTTGACAATTTTGTCCGTATGATTAGGATCTCCATCCTGATGAAATACAACTTCATCCCCGGAATACGCGCTTTGGCCCACAAAATGTAGTAAATTATGTTCAAAAATACGAAGATATCTTCGTTTTTCTTTAGTTCGTCGATTTTGACGTAGAATACGTCTTACCTTACGGTATAGGGAGTCATGTCAGATTGTTATTGTTGTAATCTTTATTTCATTGATTATGAGGAAACGGCGAGATAACTTTTTTTAAAATTTTTTTTGTAGGTAAATGAAGATGTTATCTTTCGTTTGATATACATTTCATATTGGTTGATATCTTCCAAATATTTAAAGCTCCCAAATGAAAATTGTTTAAACACATACACTCAAACATATGTGTGGTGTTTGGTTGAGTGTTTGAGTTTGTAGCGTGAACACAAACTATGCTGCTGTTTCAGTGTGGACACAAACCTTCGGCTGTTGTTTTGATTGATGAAATATTGAAATTTCGTATATTTACTTATGTATTTAAGTGAAACAAAATGTTAAATGTGAATTTGAATTTAAAATGGATATATAATTATAAAAAATATATTAAAAAATTAATATACTTTTTTTTAAAAAAAAATACATTCAATAAATAAAAATTACAGCAGACAGTTGTCCGTGGCCGAAGGCCTCGGACAACTGTCTGGTTTTTTTTTTACCAATGGAACGATATGCCACCAAGTTAAACAACCCCACACCATCAAGCTACCTCCTCCATGCTTCATTGTTTCTTTGACTTGGTGTTTCTTCAACGTTTCATATGGTCGGTGCCAGAAATATTGCTTACCATTCGACTAAAAGCGATTGATTTTGGTTTGGTGCAACCATATTACCGTCTTCCCGTCGTCGACGCTCCAATTTTTGGAACAAAGTTCCATATCGCACGTTGTGGGATGGGGGCTAAATGAAAAAATGTTAAACAACTTTTTTAAAATACTTTATTACAACCCATTATTATCAACTACATATATTGGGTACTTTTGGGTACTATTGGGTTTGATTTAAAGGGAAGTTTTCTAGGTGGAGCCTGTGTATTACATATTGTAGTTTTGAAGCCAATAAAAAGTAAACTTAGAAGAACCAAAGTGCAAGACTGGCAAATCCATGAAACACAACCCCCAGCATGGAATTAGATTTGGCAGCACTCTTACACTCGTACTTTTGGTTTGTGTCCAGACTAACATATTTCTTGTTTAATGGGAAATTTGCTAGGTGGCGCCTGTTTATTACATATTGTAGTTTGAACCGAATAAAAAGTAAATTTAGAAAAGCCAAAGTGAAAGAAGTTTAAAAAATAACATCTTAAAGAAGTACCTTTGCTTAAAAAAGAAAACCTTTTTAAAAAAATTACCTTTTCTTAAAAAAAGTAATAAAAGTAATAGTAAAAAAAGTAAATACGTACCTCCTCTTAAAAAAGTACATTATCTTACAACAAATTGCCTTTTCTTAAAAAACTAAATTTTCTTTAAAGAATACCTTTTTTGTAAAACAAAATAACTTTCCTCGAGATAAGTACCTACGCTTAAAATTGTATCTGTTCTTTCGTAAGAAATCGCTTTTCGTGAAAGAAAAATACCTTATCTTACAAAAAATACCTTTTCTTACAAAAATTCGATTTCTTAAAAGTACCTTTTCTTAAAAAAATAACACATTTTCTTTTCTTGAGATAAGTAGCCTTCCTGAAAATAAGTAAATTTTCTTAAAAAAATAATCTTGCTCTTAAAAAGTACCACTTCTTTAAAAAATACCTGTTCTTAAAAAAGTATTTTTTGTAAAAAAAAATCATACTCTTAGGCTTTTTCTTAGCTTAGTGACGGCGACACTATCGAGTATGCATCCATGAAAAATACCGTTCGGAACCGCTGTTAAAATGTAGGACCCAATCAGTGAGTGTACGACTAGAACTCGCACAGCTCACTGGTTTGTGAGAAGCTCTCCCTAATCCTTTCACGGGATGTAACGGCAAACCATTTTTTTTTATTTTAATAAAAGAAGTACCTCACATCAAAGAAAGGACCTTTTCGGGAAAATATTATACATATTCTTACAAAAGGGGTCTAAAAATATACTTTTTTTTAACAAAATACATTCAATAAATAAAAAATTGCTTAACAAAAGTTTAGCATTTTACAAGACCCATTTAAATTGCAGTATTCTTCAACAGGCGCCTTAGGTGTGTTGGAACTAACTAGTACATATATACAGCGAAAGGAACTTCGTTCCAACCGGGTGTCCCCTGACACCTCATGTAATTTTTTGTGTGCTTTCGCCGAAGCGTTCTACGTGCTTTCCACCCACTAATGGGGTTGTTTATGGTTGCTGCAGCTTCTGTAGGTGTTGTAACATGCTTGGTCGGTATTACCCGTCCCATAGCTCGAGCCTCTCTATTGGTAAGCAATTTTGGTGTGCGATTTCCTGGCTTCTGGCCGCTCTACATTAGGTCTTGTTCTAACTTGCAGCACTGTTCGATGGTAAACACCCACTTCTTTAGCAATTCTACGGGCTGAAATACCGTTTTTTGTCATTTCAATTATTCGGTTTAATTTTGTCACGAAGTGAATATTTTTGCGAAAAATTTTGTATCCAGCTAATGAAACTATCAACGGTGGCACAAAAAGAATTTACTCTGTTGAATTTCACAATAATTCAAATAATGGTAAATATTGCGTTTGCTTTTAACTCATGTGCCAGTGTTACCAGAGACCAAAAACCAAAACGGGCATAAGTGAATACATTGGATTTTACGGCATAAACTCAAAATATTATTTTTTGCATTAATTATTGCAAAATCTAGTTAAGGTTTCGTTTTTAGAATTAATAAAGAATACTAATAAAGAAGCATGATAGGAATTGTTGTGGTTTTATGGGTATTACGGCAATTCAAAGTCAAATGTGATTAGAATGTATCCACATCTGCCCGCCACTGATAACAAGTTTGAAAATAGCATAATGAGCTACGTGGAGGAAAATTGGGTTGTCTATATTGGGCTAAATTGGCAACAAATCTCGAACAGGTACGATTTGACCCCCATGTGCAATCAAATTGGGTCAAAAATGTTCCTAATACAAAAGGATACAATGGGTCGGAAAAATGGGGTGCAGTTGCAGGAAACGTCGAAACATTTTGAGTCCAATAAAACCTTTAAAACCATTTGGTTGCAGTAAAACCTCAGCAGAATTATATTAGGTTAAGCCCCTTTTCATCGAAATGTTTGCTGGTTTCCTTTGCGAGTTTTGACCGGTGATATATACTGACTTATTTTTGCAGCTGACGTGGGCACTTTTTAAAACAATGTTGTGTGCAAAACTTAATTTTCTAACTTAAAGCAGAACTGAGAAAAATCTAATTTCCGAATTTCAGATTAAGATACCATTTGTGCAAAGGAAATTCTCTTTAATTGTTTTTACAATTATTTTCAACATAGACTAATTTATAATAGATTTGTTATCCATCTCATCTGACGTTTCACTTTGCGCGTCTGCCATGAGGAAACGAACTTCTGTCAGCTGTTTTGCTGTTTAATTATCGTATGTTTCTTTTTACGTTTGGTTTTCAATCTGGCAATACTTTTTTCGGTGTTGGTCTTTTCGACAGCTGTCACTTGGTTTATGCTCGGTTTGGTTTGCCATTTCATAGTGAATAGACTTACTCCGGAACAACGTTTGCAAATCGTGAAAAATTATTACCAAAATAATGGTTCGATACGCGTAACGTATGGCGCGTTGCGTCCAATATTCGGTCGACATAATCGCCCAGCAGAGTCGGTAATTCGAGCAACCATAGATTGGTTTCGCTCCACGTTTACTCTAGTAGAAAATGCGCATCCTCAGAGACGCCCTACTGTGCGGCGTACTGAAGGCGCTATTGCCGCTGTGGATCAGAGTAAAGAAAGTCCATCCGCCATCACGCGCAACAATTGGAGCTGTACCCAACCACTTTATGAAAGATTTTGCTGAGGGATGTTGGTTTCCGGGCTTTCAAAATCCAACTCGTGCAAGAATTGAGGTCGAACGACCATCAAGCGCGTCGCACGTGCGGTGAATGGGTCCAAAACAAGATGGCCACCGATCCCGATTATCACAAGAAAATTTTGTTCAGCGATGAAGCTCACTTTAATACGTTAATAAACAAAATTGTCGTATTTTGGGTGATGATAATCCACAAGCAATTGCTGAGACGCCTTTACATCCTCTTACAAAAGTCACTGTTTGGTGTGCTCTATGGGCTGAGGGAATCATTGGTCCATATTTCTTGAAAAATTAAGGACAGTCAACGCTATAGAGCTATGATTAATGACTTGTTCGTACATAAATTGGAGGATGTTGATGTGGACGACATACCATACAGCCTACTAAACAATCAGTTTATTGAAGGAAACTTTTGGTGAGCGCATTATCTCGCGTCGTGATCCTGTGGTGTGGCCTCCAAGATCGTGCGATTTAACAACGCTTGACTATTTTTGAGTGGTTATGTGAAGTCACTTGTCTAGGCAGATAATCCCGTGACGATTAAAGGTTTGGAAGAGAATATTCGACACGTATTGCTAACATATGGCCCCAAATGCTGCAAAAATAATTTATTCGAGCCAGCCGTGGCGGCCACTTGCCCCAAGTCATTATTAAAACATAATGGCAAATCCTTATCTTTATAATAAAGCTAAATTCTTGGCCATAACATTAAATTATATGCGTTTTATTTCTTCTTGAAAACCACACGTCTAAAAAACTCACACTTTACCATGAATTGTGCGATTTATGCTCAACTTCTAACGGGTTTTTCAACAGAGACGCCATAAAAGTAAATCGATAGGGACAGCAAACGACGCCATATTCTTTTCCCGCTCTTTTGACATTTCTCTTCAGTAAGGTTTGCCATTTCATCATGGAAAGACATACGAGCCAACAACGAGTCGAAATTATTAAAATTTACTACCGAAATTTGGAGTCAGTTGCCTCAACTTTAAGAGCGCTACGTTCAATTTATGGTCGTCATAATCGTCCTACCAAATCAACCATTGAGCGTCTAGTGGAAAAATCCACAGGCACAGTACAAAATGTTCCCGTGCTAGTGAGAGAAAGAAGTGCCCGTAGTGTCGAGAATATTGCTGCCGCTTAGGCTTCAGTTCAAGAAAGCCCAAATGTGTCTCTCACACGTCGTTCTCAAGCGTTGGGCATCTCTGTGACGCCGTTGTGGCGAATTTTGCGAAAAGATCTTGGCCTACATCCTTACAAGATGAAAGTGACCCAAGAACTGAATCTTGGCCTACATCCTTACAAGATCAAATTGACGCAAGAACTGAAGCCGCTTGAGCACCATAAGCGTCGTATGTTCGTGAATTGGGCTGAGCAACAACTTGAAAATTATTCGGATTTTCATCGGAAAAGCATCTTCAGCGATGAGGCTCATTTCTGGCTGAATGGCTTCGTCAATAAGCAAAATATGCGTTATTGGTCACACTGCAGTCCACACGTAATCCATGAGTCATCATTGCATCCCGAAAAAATTACGGTTTGGTGCGGTTTAAGGGCCGGCGCCGTCATTGGGCCGTACTTCGTCCGTGATGATCAAGACCGGCACATTACTGTGAATGCGAATCGCTACCGTTCAATTATAACCCCGGTCGTGCGATTTGACGCCGTTAGATTATTTCCTGTGGGGCTACGTCAAGTCTAAATTCTATGCCAACAAGCCTGCGACGATTGATGAACTTCGTACGAATATCGAACGTGAAATTGCAGCAGTATCGGCCGATTTATGCTTGAAAACCGTCGAAAATTGGGTTCAGCGTCTGGACTTCTGCAAGCGTGCCCTTGGTGGCCATGCAAAATAAATCGAGTTCCGTACATAATGTCATCGAACGTAGTTTCACAGGAATAAAGAATTTCATTGGTATCTAAAACCAGTTTTGTTTTATTTAAAAAAAACTTTTGTAGCGCTCTTATTGAAACCCCCGTTATATATCTATACCTACACGATGTTCACAGTGGTGTTTATCAGACCTAACCGGTAAAATTTTTTCCCTGGCGTTAAACCTGGCAACCTCCACAAGCGTCAACCTCCCTTCAGTCAATAAACCGATGAGTGAGTTGGTAAATCTTTCGAATGTTAGGTTGAGCGACCATTTGGTTCATAGCATATTTTATTTGATATTCTTTACATTTTTTTAAAAAACAGAAAATAATGTACTTGGGAATTATTGAACAAAAACAGATACAGAGAATAAAATAAATTAATATTTTGTATAAAAATTGCAATACGGTTCAAATGCTCCATCAACCTAACATTCGTAAGTTTTATTTAATCTAACAGCAGGGTTAAACTGATTTTCGCAGTAAATAATAAGATAAACTTAATGGATACAATGAGAAGAGTCTGTAGTCGTTTGGAGAAAAGCGCGAACACTTATAACCAATTTAACATCATGCACTGAAAGAAAAGCGCTTCGTCATATACGATAATTTTTTACGTTTCTGTAATGAAATATTTCGTACATCCGACAATTTGGGTCTTGCTGCAACGAAAATTTTATACATGATTTCTTTGACAATGTATCGTTTCGTGGCTGCAACAATTCATTTTTCGTTCCGTTTATATTTAATTTGAATTTTGGAGAAAATGGGGAAAAAATTAAAATAAAACTAAGTATATGAAATTTAGACTTGTTATTTGTTTTATATCTTACTTTAAAATACGATAGTTTATTATTATTATTTATTTATTTTGTTCTGTAACATTTATAGTTGTCGAAATAATGTCGTTCCTACAAAACGACACAAATTTCTTTGAAGATCAAGTGAGAAACTGAGAGGACAGATCCAATGGGAGAAGTGTAAACAGAGCTCAGCAAGTCGAAATGTTCAGGCCTTCCATTAAATAACAGCGGTAGGGACATTTCTTCGCCGGAATGATTTAATTAAATTTCCAATATGTTAGCTAAGTAATTAGTTAACTTATTTATACACGTCTTCCGAAAGTATTTTTATACCCTCACCCATAGGGATGGGGGTATATATCATTTAATAGGTAAAAAAATGTAACACATAGAAAGAGCCATATTAGACCCTTAGTATCGTTGGACGAAATTCGTCTTAGGACATTTTAAGACGTTTGAGCCATGTCCTTCTCACTGTCTGTCTGGCTGGTCAACACGATAACTGCCGTAAATCTTTACCGATCACCGCGAAATTTTGTCAGTGACTATTATTTGTCAATACTGAGTTTGGGATTGAAAATGGGCCTTTTGACCATGCCCCTTTAGGTACCTCCCATACAAATCGACACATTTAGCACAAAATCATATTTCTTTCAAACCTTTCTTCTGGAAGATGTGATTAGCTTCAACTCACATTCCGGTTAATAATCTGTAAATGCCTACTTAACTGGAGGAAATGGGCGAGATTGTCATCCCCATTCTGGTACCTCCCATACAAAACAGGGTGTTCGTCCGGGTCAATCCGATAAATCGCGTGAAACACTTGGGGCCTTAATGAAATTATGTATAAGGCTTCACGTTAGCAAACGCCAATCACCGATTAAAACAAGGGTGATTTTACCACGCCCATTTTGGTACCTCCCATACAAAAGTTGTTTGGCCGTCTGGTTGTTCGGCACGAGAAGCCCCGCAAAATCGAACCAATCTTTATGAAAGTTTGTACTAGTCAATATTTAGTAAAATAAAACTCTCCTATAGCAAATGAGCTGTTTTGGCACGCCCATTCTGGTACATCCCATATAAAAGTTGGGCGGATGACCGGTTGATCGATACGATACCTCTCGTAAACTACAACCGATCTTAATAAAATTCGGTACTAGGCAATATTTTGCTAAAAGCTACTGTGTAATTAATAGCTGACTATTGTGCCACGACCAGTTTCGTATTTGGAGTTTGCCGACTCGATATCTCCAATAAATCATAACCGATCTTAATAAAATTTGGTACTGATCAAAATTTTGGCAACAACTTGCCATGCCCATTTTTGTACCTCGCACATAAATATTCAAAGGGAAACTAACTAATTTGGGTATTCAATAATATTTAGCGCAATGTCAGTCTGCTATTGAATATGGTCACTTTTGAGTATAGGTGTTTTTTAACTGAACTCCCACGTAATGTTTGACTTAGGGTGCGGGTATGATTAAATCGGTTCACCCGACTGAAACTTATGTACTGGTTTTTTGAAATCTTAAAAACCATGGTCACTGGGAAAAACCATTTGCGCAAATTGCTGTCTATTCCGGCCCTTTGTCTAGTTATAAATGGAAACAGAATGTAACAGCACAGCAACGAAAGTGACGCATCGATAGCTAAAAACAACTCCGAAAAATGCAAAAAATTCGCAAAGCCGTAGGCAGTTGTAACTGAACATTTGTTTATGTGTGCGCGGGACAGTACAGATCACAAAAAAATATATTGAGGGTTTGTGTTTGTAAGGATAATTGTGTGCGAGCAGTCGAAGCCAGAGATAAATTATTTCAATTAAATTTGAATAAAGAAAAATAAAACCCACACAACTTGATTAATAAAAGCAAATTGATCAGTTGATGAAAATGCTTACAGAGCAATCGGTGGCTCAATGACGGGGAAAATTGACGCTCGAATTTATTGAAAGAATCTTCAATACAACAAGAAATTCATGGTAAGTACATACATATCCACATATCTTCTACACATGTTATATGAATAGGAAGCTTGTTACTAATACCACAATATATTTGTTTTTATTCGTAGCACCAGAATACGATGACCGCAATAACGCACAAACCCTCAAATACCACAATCATCTTCCAGACGTCAGTTCCAATATGGGTTGAATATTACATTTTGTAATAGTTAAATTCTAATAAATTATAATAAATATTAATAATATTTAAATATCAATAAATAAATAATTTCAAACATACTACAAAACAAAAGAGCAATGAAACAAAATCATTGCAGCAATGAAACAAAATCATTGGAGCCATGCAACAAATTCATTGCAACAACGAAACAATTTCGGTGCAACAATGAAACAAATTCATTGCAGTAATGAAACACGTGCATTCTCGCAACGAAACAAATTCACTGCAACAATGAAAGAAATTCATTTCCGCAACAACCAGAGCTTTGATGAACATATTTTCATAGCGGGAATGAAACTGTAAGTTAGATCACTTTCAATGATAAAAGTTGTTGGGGCGCCGAACATTTTCATTCGTGTGACGAATCTTTTCCATTCAGTTTGGTAGTGGATGCATTTTAGTTAATGAATGAGAGTAATGTAGAAGAATGAATGAGTTATCAGCATTTGTTACTTAAAGTCTGCCGTAAGCAATGGTAATGATGTCAGACCAGTGAGCAACAGGTGTATTGTATTTTCGCTGATATTTGTTTAAAAACTTTGAAACTTTTCACGAGTTTTAGAGAAAAAAGTCCTCAGAAATGGTCATAAATAAAGTGTAGTTACTTCTGGGTTCTTCACGCAACAAAAGTGATTTTTACACTTTTTGCAATTAAGATAGAAGAATAAGTGATGATTTATACGACCTTTCGTATTACATTCAAAAATTAAATTGTTCGAGCGTCTGGTCGTAGTTTTAATTAATTTTATTCTTCGATATTTTGCTACCCTTTGGGTAGCATCGTCAGGAAGATAAACACAATTATTACTTATTTTTAATTATTAATTTTTTTTTAATTTTTTGTTATTATTAATTTTTTGTTATTATATATCGAAGAATAATATTAATTAAAAATACGACCAAACGCGCGAACAATTAAATTTTTGTATTAAGATAGAAGATTGAAATGTTGTGAACTAAACAAATGGTTTTCCATTACATCCCATTTTAGGAGTTGGGGAGAACCAGTGAGCTGTGTTTACACTCACAGATTGGGACCTACAGTTTTACAGCGATTGCCAACGGTATATTTCGAAATCTTGTTTATTGCAAAAATTTGATCACTGAGCTTTTTATTTTGGGAGCACGTGAAGACTCTTGTCTGCAGCGACCACGATTGCTGCCTTGTAAGACAACATTACACATGGCAGTGTTGAGATATTGGGCGAAATGTTGGGAGCAATTTGCCAAAATTTAACTTCAGAATGGACCACGTGAGGAGTTGACCTGGGCAACATTTTCATGAAATAATCATTAAAAAGCAAATGGCAGGCAACGACTTATCGATCCATATAGTTTTGTCATCCACTTACACAAAATTTTTTATGTTTTCCTTATTGTTCGAGAACCAAACACCAAAAACTTGCCCATTTTATCTTCCAGATTGTTAGTCTTTAGGATGAGTACCCTTTTAGAACACGTTCTTTTTGAATTCATGACAAAAAAAGTCAATGAGTGTTCGAACTCACGGGTGATGAGTTAACACCTTTTTGTTACACGGTACCTGTTCGATTTCTATGAACACATTAGTAAATCTTACATTGGAAAATAAAAAAAGAATAGTTTTTGTGCTGAAGGCTTTTTTGCTATTGCACTTTATTTTTTCTTACATCTGCTTTACATTAGATGTAATATTATTAAATAAATAAAACAATATTTAGCTCACTGAAATAATTGCTTTTGTGTTGTCATAAACAGAGCGATGAGATGACCCGCTTGTTTGAATGCTGGCGTAAAACTGAATAAAAAGCAATACTTATCCCACTGAAATAATTGTTTTGTCATAAACAGAGCGACTTCAAAAAGTATTGAATAATATAGAGAACTCTTTTCCGCTGTCATATTTAGAGTTTGAGTAAAAGAGCATAAACGAGACTTATTCTCTTTATAGAATATTTCAATATAAATGCACCATTTGGACAATGTCATTCCATAAAACAATACAAAATGCATAAATGTTTCAAAAGGCATCAATGTTTCACATCAAAATTATGAATGGATAAAGTTATGACAAAAAGAGAGTAATACGTTTTGAATCATTCGCCAGATGTCGCCAGTGCTTTTGAGTCATGCGATTCGTTCTATGAGTTCTTTATACTACTCAAAACTCTTTGGCGACAACCACCTGCTTGTTTGTTCGCTGCCGCTATATCAATACCATCATACCTATTTTCAGGCAGGGACTATTGTTGTACAACGACTACGTATGTGATGCTAACGCTGTTTGTTGTTTGGATGTGTTCACTTTGATAGATTGCCCTACCCGTGGCTATAGATGTTAACACATCAAAAACTGGAGTTGATGCCAATGTTCCTGGTTAATTCTCGTTAATGTTTTCGTATGACTGAGTTAATTAAAATTTTAAATAGGTTATGTTTTGAGTGGCATGAAAGTTTGTTACAATAATTTTCCATTTAATGAGGTATTTAACGAAAATTGTTTAGTAGTTGTAGTTCCTAATGTTAGCTACTATTTGACGTGGTATAATTGGTATCATGCTGTTGTAGTTTTTGTACCATATCTTATGATGAAGAGTGCCAACAGTAAAGTAATATGTTGAAAAAATTGCCCATATTGAGCTATTAAATCCATATGTAAAAACAATAATACTTTGTACTGCTATTTCAAATTTCGATGTCCTTTTATTGTGCTTCATTGTCGCGAATTGTTTATATTTCCATTGCCATTACTCTGGTTCAATTTGGAATGGGTACTTGTTAAACATACAATATGCGCTATGTTGCGGCTAAAGTGGATGCACGTTGTCAAAGGGAGGCAATACATATATATGGTTGATCTCCTTCTTTATTATCATGCCTGCAAGTATAAAAGTTTCATTGGCAAATTCGTTTCAACTCGCATAAACGAGTACTTTGATCGGCAATAAAACTCAGTTATAGTTGAATTGTGTCAGATGTTCACAGTTTGAAGAAGAACTGTATATCCTTTTATATTGATGTCCTTTGGTGCAGTATCAATACTGCACATTGAATTGTATTATTTGGTTCGCTGGGCACAACCTTATTCATGTCGTTTAGTTGCTATTATTGCACGATTTCTGATCAAACATCATAATAGGTTTTAGACATATGAAAGCAGTTGCTGACACAAGTATCGAGTATTATTTTATGTTTTGAAAGAAACTAAATGTTACCCATTTTAAAGAAAATGCTAACCAAACACCATACATAATCACTTGCATTTGCAAGACTGAATATAAAGTTTCATATTTGCAAACACAGAGTTTGCCAGCTGTAAACCGATTACAAAGCATAGTATGTATGGACTCTAAATTAAGTATTTGAAATGTGGGTCCGTTCATGGCATCAAGCAAACTTGCCCCGTTTTCCCGTAAGTCATGGAATGAACTTCAATTCAGATTATTTTCACGTATGGGATGGTATCAGCCTGAAGCTGAGACCGGATTTGCCAGTCTTGCACTTTGGCTTTTTTAAATTTACTTTTTATTGGGTTCAAAACTACAATATGTAATACACAGGCTCCACCTAGAAAATTTCCCATTAAACAACAAATATCCCCCGATATGTTAGTCTAGACACAAACCAAAAGTACCTGTGTGAGAATGTAAGAGTAGGGGTGCTGCCAAATGTAATGCCATGATCAGGGTTGTATTTCATGGATTTGCCAGTCTTGCACTTTGGCTTTTCAAAACTACAATATGTAATACACAGGCTCCACCTAGTAAACTTCCCTTTAAACAACAAATATCCCCCGATATGTTAGTCTAGACACAAACCAAAAGTACCTGTGTGAGAATGTAAGAGTAGGGGTGCTGCCAAATGTAATGCCATGATCAGGGTTGTATTTCATGGATTTGCCAGTCTTGCACTTTGACTTTTCAAAACTACAATATGTAATACACAGGCTCCACCTAGTAAACTTCCCTTTAAACCCAACCAAACCAAAAGTACCCAATAAAGTTGATAATTATGGGTTGAAATAAAGTAGCTTAAAAAAAAGTTGTTTACTAATTTTTCATTTAGCCCCCATCCCGCAACGTGCGATAAGGAACTTCGTTTCAAAAATATTTGATTTCTATGAAGAGCTAGTTATGAGCTATATTTAACATACATGGCTTCCTTCCTTTGTTGGGGTGAAAAATCAAATTTCAGAATTTTGGTGTAAGTGGTTTGTGACTTTAACAAATAAATATATCGCAGAAATTTATATTCACACAGCGACGGTCCATGAAAAGCTGGCCTCTAATTTGGTTCGACCTGATTTTGACGTTCATATTTTAAAATTCATATCAACATAAGATGGTAATTAGTTCAAATTCTTGATATTCATATAATTTGTAGTTTCATGCATAATGCAACTTGAAACTTCTTTTGACTTTTAAATTACATATGTTTGAATTTTTTACACAAAATGGAATACCAACTTAATACGAAACATATGTACTTCAACAATTACAACCACAAACTGGATATGTCCCAAGTATGCAATAAAGAAACCCAACATTTTGTGCTGTACAATTTTATTTACGTCAATGACGAAAATACGTGTACGATACTATGGACTCCAGGGATTTCGCGATGTGCAACGAATTTATATTTGGGGGGGGGGGGTTTTGTCAGACAGATGTAACATTCAGAACGTCTAGTGTGAACATAAATGTTATCAGTCTGCTGAAGATAATCGAACAAACCATAACTCCAGTGGGATGTTCACGGAGAAAACATAAATTTTACCGTAACAAGACACACTAAATCAAGTAATGCCAACGAACATGTGGAAAATAATGCAAACATACAACCAAAACTATCCATTATATCTCGAGACGACATTGTGAGAGCTATTAAAGAAATTGGAAACAATTTAAACAACAAGAACGAGCACTTGACAAGGTAGTGAATTACTAAATATATTTAGACTGTGAACAAATATGTAGGAAATATTGTGATTTGAACCACATATTGTTTTATTTAATTATTACAGTAAACTTATGGTTATTTTATTTGTATTTATAGTATAAATTTATAGGAAGAAATTAGGCACGAGAACATCTAGAGTAGGGTGTACCAAAAACATTTGCATCGAATATGCTTTAAATTTCTACGAAAATTTAAAACACTAATTATGCACTTTAAAAGAGGGATAAATGCTAAGCAATTTTTAGAAAAATTTTGAATTTGCAGTTACTGTTCCAGAGTTATGCCATTTTAAAACTCTGTACCCATTGTATGAAACTAATGATATTATAAACTGTTTGCCAATTTTTCAGAGGATTGGCATTGTATTATTGAAAAAATCTACATATGCCAAGTAACGACAAAGAACGCAGAAAAAACCGCCCTGGCAACATATTGCAGGAAACATATATATGTTTCCATATATCACATGTATGGTTCCTGCAATATGTTGCCGGGCGGTTTTTTCTGCGTTCTTTGTCGTTACTTGGCATATGTAGATTTTTTCAATAATACAATGCCAATCCTCTGAAAAATTGGCAAACAGTTTATAATATCATTAGTTTCATACAATGGGTACAGAGTTTTAAAATGGCATAACTCTGGAACAGTAACTGCAAATTCAAAATTTTTCTAAAAATTGCTTAGCATTTATCCCTCTTGTTCTTTGCCGTTACTTGGCGCATGTAGATTTTTTCAATAATACAATGTTTAAAGCAAATCCGATGAAGAAAGGCAAACAGTTTATAATATTAAGCGTGTTTTGGTTACACCGCTTGCTTATATAATCGCTTGTTTAGTATGAAGCACTTAGCGAGGACTTAGCGAGAACTTAGCGACGCGAATCATTTTCGCTAAGTTTAGCGAAATTTTTTTTTTGACATCTTTTACCGTTTTCAACCCTTTTTCATATTTTTGAATAAAATCACTTATCGCTAAATATCCGTTTTTTTACAACTTAGCAAGCGATAATCGCTTGCTTGTAACCAAAACATGACTATTATTAGGTTCATACAATGGGTAAAGAGTTTTAAAGTGGCAAATTCAAAATCCACAAAATTGCTTGGAATTTATACGTCTTTTAAAGTGCCATGATTAGTCTTTTAAATGTTTATAGGAATTTTAGAAGATATAAAGCGTAATTTTAATTTACCCAAAATTTAAAAAATTTTAATACGTGGTACCTTATTGAGGAAAATCATTGCCAAAACTGGTGGTTTGTGAATAAACAATAAAAGGTTGGACGTTTAGCTTCAAAAATGTTGACTTACAAACTTAAAAAATGGTGGTTATTGACCGAGTTTTAAGTAAAATTCAAAAAACGCCCGGAATACCCGATTTTTGGGGGAAATTCAACTTGCGCCACCTCTAAACCACTTCCGAAAAATCTGAAAAATATACTTTACCCTATAAGATTTCAAATAAAGCTTGAGCAAAAAAAAAAATGTTTATTGATGGGACACCCTAATCTTGTCACCCTTTGGCTTGTCAAAAATTTATAAAGAGGAGAATCCTTAAGACTTAGAAAAGGGGATTCACATTGTTGCCCATCCCAGTTTCTTTCCTCAAAATCGTTTCTTACTTTGGTAGCAAACATAAATATATGTGACACACATGCACACAAAACAAAACCAACATCACAAACTATTTAACCACCCGAGCGTTTGTTTATTCTTTTTTCACTGATCAAGCGCTTTTGATATCCTCTGTCCGATGAACCATTGCCGACTGAATACAAGAAAATAAAATGCAATAGATCAGCCAAAATGGGAAACATTCAGGAATATTTATGAATCACTCACTGATAGAATAATGCAAAAATATAGATACCCACTTACAAGATATACAAACTCGATGCCCTTCTTTTATTCTCTTGCTCTCCAGAGAGCATTAACAGTGGAACAGAGTTAGTATCTACTCTGTCTTCCACAATCATTACCTCCTGATCTTCAGTGGAAAAATCTGAGTGGAGTATTGCTGAAAAGTGTCTCTCCACATTTTTTTTTATCAGTGACCAGATTTCCATTCTCGTCCTTGCAGGAGACATAACATGGTGTCCCATAATATCCCATGAACGGATTGGGGAGAGCTTCTCACAATCAGTTTAAACTCACTGATTGGGACCTACAGTTTTACACCGGTTCCGAACGGAATTTTGAGAAGCATTTTCATGGCTAAATACTCGATAGTGTCGCCATCTCTAAGCGAGGTGACCGCCGTCGAAAGAAATGTAAAGTGGTCTGAGCAGGGATCGAACCCACGTTCTCATGTACAACAGCCGCACACACTAACCATTGCACCACCGACGCAGGGGTGCAGCCCATTATTCGGCCCGTTATTCGATCTTCTTACCCAGTGGACAAATTTTCGGGATGCATTATTAATCCCGCACAATTCGGTCTGACACTCTTCCTCTGCTCCCACTGTAATTTTTTACGCCTAATTGGTTGAGTTTCCTCCCTTGTCAGCCTTTTGTACCGGTTACTCGCAGCACGCGGTGTAACTGACTGTTTCGTAGCCATCATCGTTGTCATCAGTTGCAATGCAACATTCTTCGTCGTACCATGACTTACCCTTCTGCGGTTGTTGATAGCCAAGTTCAGTCCTCGCAGCGGTTTCCAAAGAATGGGAGATGTGCTTCCACTGCACATGTGCTTCCACTGCATTTCGCTTTGATGCGAATTGTGACTATGCGGTCACTCACTGGGTTGAACCTTGAAACTAGGTGTCGCAGTCTCTTGCCAACTATAAATCTAGATCCGAATTCGTACTCCCGCTCATGGCAGCTGTAGTAGATATCGCAGTTTTTTTTTCTGGTGCTACCATAGCCTGTCCATCGCATTTCCAGCATAGCTGTGATGTCAATTTTATATTTTTCAAAGACATCCGACAGTTGGAAAGTAGCACCGGTCCTGTATAGTGTTCGCACACTCCAGGTACATATCCTTAAATCGTGGTCCTTACAACGTTTGCGAGGGTCATCCGCAGTTAGGGGTTTCTTCGTTTACTATATTTTCCGTGCATTTCCATTGCCTATATAACGGTGGCGGAAGGCAAACCCAGCCCACCATTGCTTACCTATATATCGGTGGCGGGAGGCAAACCCAACCCACCGTGGTTTGCACTTTACCTGCCAGGATGACTATATTTCAGCCGCCCAATATGGAACAGACGCTGACCAGAATGCAGTATGTAGAAACTCGATTTTGGTTTCTTTAGTTTTGATCCGTCGTTGGCCAGGGGTGTTGGTTCATCCGCCTTCAAAGGACAGAAGTATATGTACACTACTTCGAAGAGCATCAGTGACCTAATAATCCTAAGACGTATCACTCAATGCATTACCAATCAGGCTGCTCATTCGTTTCGCCTTCCCACTTTAGGTAGCTAACGGAGGTTTCCGATAAAGATTCATTTTTGGCCACTCCAAAGCTAAGTGAAACTTATTGCTCAGACTCTGAAAATCTAATTTAAGCTCACATAGAATTCCTATATTTTTTAATGCTGCATTTATTCTTATTGGCAGCCCTGTACCAGAAAAAAGGATATTTTTCATGGATTTTGTTTCCCATATGTACTTTCCACTGCGACCCATTGCCGTCGGTGCTGCAATGGGTAGTGTGCGCGCCTCTGGTACATGAGATCCTGGGTTCGATCCCTGCTCTGACCACCTTAAAAAATTTCTTTCGGCGGCGGTCACCTCGTATAGTGACGGCGACACTATCGAGTATTTAGCCATGAAAAAGCTTCCCAAAATACCGTTCGGAATCGGTGTAAAAACTGTAGGTCCCAATCAGTGAGTGGAAACTTAGAAAGCGCATAGCTCATTGGTGGTGAGAAACTCTCCCCAATCCCTTCATGGGATGTAATGAGAAACGGTTATTAAAAATATTGCCTTATATTTATCTATTTATCCCCAATGGGAGCACATTGGAAAAGAGACTGTCCATTTTGTAGCCGCAGCGAAATGGATTCATCGACCTCAAAATAATATGCATACAAATTTAATGATCAATTTTAGAATTTTCGTTCGCCATATAGATTCGGGCAATAGTTTTCGCAGTGGACCATGATAGTGCTAATCTGACTTCGATTTCAGCCAGGTTAGGTTTAATACAGCCTGGTTAGGTTATTGGTTTGTGATGTGAAGCTGCAATCAATATTGCATTTTTGGGAGGGATAGAGTTCATCTCAAGTTATTGGGCTCTTCGTAAAAAATGGTCGGGACTAACTGTATGTATGTTTTTAGCTTAGCCAAACTGCAAAAATTTTGCTCCATACAAAACGACTCTCCATATGTTTACAGATAACTCATAAGAAATACAAATCCATTCAGTCTACAAAAACAGAAAAAGTGTATATGTTTTGTGATTGGTTTTAATTGCCACAAGCTGTGATAATAACAATTTCAATAAAAATCTATGAGACTGCAAAACCTCCAGCTCCCAGATGTTGCAATTGTACTGAATGCAGTGTCCTCCCACATTGGATAGAAAGAGGGCCACATTTGTTTAATAGTTTATACATTTGAAAGCTGCGTCTAATTGTTTTACATATTTTAATGAGATATGTATTTGGATGTCAGCTCATAAGGTTTAAATAGGTTAAAAATTTAATTGAAAGTCCATTACGGTTTTATATATATTCTATATATCACTGTGTGTAATTTTTTAAGTCATGGCAAAATAACCATATACGGACACCACTACGTGATAAAAGACTAAAAAAAAAAAAGACCCGTGTTTCCCAATTTTTCAAAAAGTCATGCACTTTTTTTTTATGGGCCGCCACAGATTTGGGGCCTCGGTATCATTTTCGTAAAATGTGATCATTTTCTCAGGCTCATATCTTGCAAACCGTTCAGAATTTCGATTTACTCTCTGAGGCAAAGTTGGAGCTCTTGTCATAAAGAACATAAATTGCGAAATTATAAAATCAAAAAAACTTCACCTTCCAGATCAAAATCGCAAAAAACTTAAAAAATTCGATTTTTTTTACCTTTTTTCCCGTGTTCAGGTCCATAGGTAGCAAACCGTTCAAAATTCAAGGAAACAATCAACTACAAAAATTTACCTAAGATCTCAATAAACAAATTTCTAGAACATATAAACTTCCTAGAGATGATTCTTAACACTGTTTAGGTATCACGCAAAAGTGAAAAATTTGCCGAAAATTTTTTAATTTAATTTTTTTTACCTTTTTCTCCTGTTCAGGTCCATAGGTAGCAAAAAATGAAATATGCATGGCCAGAACCATGTGTTTGTCCAAGGGTTAACACCGTTTAGGTAGCGCTTAGGTATCACGCGATCATGCCCCGACAGCAGCAGCACAGGCAATGCAGTAAGCTCAGCACACGCAACAAGGGACGCAGCACACAATATAAACGCGACACGACGCTCACATCGAGGCATTACACAGCGCGACGTCAACGAGAGCTCAGCGGTGAAAGTTATAAAGTGAAAGTGAAAGTAAAAAAAGTGAAAGTGCTACAGTATAATTCGCACACAACATTGGCAACTGACAATTTCAATATGCAGTGTGAAAATATTGATTTATTTTGCTACGTTTGCGGTCATCAAACCAGGAAAAAAAACATCTACAAGATTTCAGAAGGAAAAGAATCTTTTAACTAGTGAATTCAAAAGAGCATATACATTGTTTTTCGACGAAGTGGACTTGACCGGTGGAAATTACACACCTAATACAGTGTGTCGCCAATGTTATAACAATCTCATGGCATGGTTGAGTGGAGGCGGAGGTACTATGAAGTATTGTAAGCCGGTAAACTGGATTAATCGCCCAGGTGATCATGATGCAACCAGTTGCTATGCATGCGTAAATTACACATGTCGTCTAAATCGACATTCTGAGAAGAACAAAATTTAGAAAGCAACTGCAACAGCCACACTACCAGTGCTTTCACCTGAAAATTTTGTATCACCAAGGCCGCCAACTCCAGATCGTACTACAGAATTTACAGCAATGAGTACAGCAAGTGGTGTTACTTATGAAGATCCATTTGATACCGATTACGAGCCCCAACAGGGAAGAGATGGACCACAAATAATAACACAAATGGAAATGGATTTCATTGTGGCCATATTGGGATTATCGCAGCGACTTGCAATATTTTTGACAGCTTTTTTAAAGCAAAGAAAACTCACACATGCTAATGTTAACTCTACGGCGTACCGCAAACGACAAGCTGAATTTCAGATGCTCTACACTCTAAATGATGACAATTCGTTCGCTTACTGCAACGATATAAAAGCTTTGGTGGTAAAAATGGGAATGAACTACATCGCTAGTGAGTGGAGATTATTTATTGATGGTTCTGTTTCAAGCTTGAAAGCAGTGTTGTTGCATGTGTCGAACCGAAAACCTTCCATTCCGCTAGCAATGGGTATCAACATGAAAGAAAGCTATGAAACATTGAAAGATATAATGGAAAAAATCAAATATTACGAAAATAAATGGAAGATTTTCTGTGATTTGAAGGTCATCAAAATTTTGCAAGGGATCATCGATAAGGGCGGCTTCCCAAAATTCTTTTGTTTTCTTTGTAATTGGGAGTCACGCTCACCTCTGAATCAATTCCAATGTAACTCGTGGAGGCCAAGAGGAAGTGTGGATGAACAAATACAACAACATAGACTGAAGAATGCACATGGTTCTGGCCAGGCATATTTCATTTTTTGCTACCTATGGACCTGAACAGGAGAAAAAGGTAAAAAAAATTAAACTAAAAAATTTTCGGCAAATTTTTCACTTTTGCGTGCTACCTAAACAGTGTTAAGAATCATCTCTAGGAAGTTTATATGTTCTAGAAATTTGTTTATTGAGATCTTAGGTAAATTTTTGTTGTTGATTGTTTCCTTAAATTTTGAACGGTTTGCTACCTATGGACCTGAACACGGGAAAAAAGGTAAAAAAATCAAATTTTTTTAAGTTTTTTGCGATTTTGATCTGGAAGGTGAAGTTTTTTTGATTTTACATGTTCGCAATTTTTGTTCTTTATGATAAGACCTCCAACTTTGCCTCAGAGAGTAAATCGAAATTCTGAACGGTTTGCAAGATATGAGCCTGAGAAAATGATCACATTTTACGAAAATGATACCGAGGCCCCAAATCTTTGGCGGCCCATAAAAAAAAGTGCATGACTTTGGGAAAAATTGGGAGACACGGGTCTTTTTTTTTTTAGTCTTTTATCACGTAGTGGTGTCCGTATATGGTTATTTTTTTTCGTGTTGCACTGTGTATTTCTAGAAAGATTATGGTTTAGCCGTATGCATTGCCTTTGATTAACTTTTACCTGCCTAAAAAAGTACCTCCTTGCACGCCGGTTGATATAATAAAGGATAATTATATGTTCCCACTCTGCCAGTCTTAACGAAAAGTAGCAAATTTACTATAAAATACATATTTCTTCAGTTAACCAAGTAATAAATAAAGGGCAACCAGTTTAAACGTATTCCTTTTCATTGTGATGTCCTTTTCACAAAAATCACACAACCGAGCACTGACAAACACACATTTGTTTAAAAGGTTATCGGATCATGGCGTAATTTGAAACAGTAGCTCAGCCAATATTACACACGCTGAACAAATACGGCCTCTGTAACATATTCTCCCAAATATATTTTGCAGGCACCATGTATATGTTTGGAACACACTCCAACATTCATATGTTTGCAAGTCCTAAACCCACTTTTATTTAAATGCAAACATTACCATGTTTACTTGCTTACTTACTTACATCTTTTACGTGGAAATAGATTCGTTCGTCATCCCAAATATCCATATACTTACATATAAGCATTCGCCTGTTTCCTCCCAAACGAATAATTTGTTAATTTCAATATATATATCATCGGTCTCCTGCAAAAAGATCTCAAGTCCACTATTTTGTGAAATGGAGTTACTGATGCAAAAGTGTCCCAAAGTCACAGTGTATGCCCTGTAAACAAATCCCATGTCTATCTAAAGTAGTTTTGTAGTTTTTGTATCAAAACAAATCTTTCTATGTCCAAAACACCCAAATGTGTGGAGCAAAAACGACCCAAGACCACAAATCTTTTTCTCTATTTTTGGTGCAAAAAAGGTCAAGTCCTCAAATTCAAAGATAATACACACAGCAGAGAAAACAAGTATTTCATAGCCTACATAAAAATTTGTTACAAGGGGATTTTCCCAAACATTTGGTATGATTTGCTTTGAATTTGCATTGAAGGAAATGATCATTATTGAAAGTTGTTAATGTGAAAAGGTTGAGCTTTTACCTTCGCTTAAAAACATGAATTTCAATAAAAATTTTTGAAATAAATTTGTGCAATCCCAGTACATACTTCAATAGCAAACACCACGGAAACAAATGGTATTTCCTGACTTTTACAAATGATGATGTATATCTTAAAGTTGAGTTTGTATTGTATGTTTAGATATTCAAGAATCAATTCCTGGATGCAGTAAAGAAATCATTCAAAAAGAATGGGATGAAGCAAGCCTTGACCAAGATTTTTCAGGCGACGTCGATGACCTGGACAAAGAATCAAGCGATAATGATGATAAAGAAGAGGCCATGGTTTTGGAAGCACCACAACAATCTACCGCAGAAACAATCAAACCACTCACTGAAAAGAAAAATAGAAGGTGGAGAAAAGTGTATCCGGAACTATTCCCAACTGTAGTGTCCCACTACTGCCGCAAAACTTCAAAGAGGATGTATTTAGACGCCAATCTGAGTATACCAAAAATGTATTCCTTATTCTTAGACAAATAGAAGAGTGACACGTCAACAAAGCTACCGTCAACGATCACCTACATGATAGATTTCGGTAATTACTACAATTTTTCGTTCTTCCATCCGAAAAAAGACCAGTATCAATCTTGCGAAAAAGGTAAAGAAATCCAAAATGAAGATTATCTGACCCACTTAAAGAGGAAAGACGAATGTTCAGCTGCAAAATCCTTGGACAAACAAAGGGCCATTAAGGAGCTTAATTTCATGGCACTTACATTCGACTTACAATCCGTGTTACAAGTTTCATCAAGTAATGTAAGCGCAATGTACTACAGCCGGAAATTATGTGCATATAATTTAACCATCTAGAGCGCAGCTCCACCAAACGATGCTTTCTGCTATTTTTGGACAGAAACTGATGGCAAAAGAGGAAGTAATGAAATTGGTTCATGCTTGTATAAGTCCTTGCATCAACTCTCACCGGAATAAAATAGGTATTTTTTTTTCTGATACTTGCAGTGGCCAAAATAGAGACAAAAATATTTCAATATTATTTCTCCATTTGATTAAAAGATTAAATGTGGATATAATTGAACACAAATTTCTTGAAAGTGGGCACAGTTACTTGGAAGTTGATAGCATGGCACAGTGCTATCGAAAAGCAAAAGAAGAATGTTCTAGTTTATACGATTCAAGACTGGCTAACTATATTCAGACTCGCACGGTATAAAAGACTTAAAAGTAAAGGAAATCCTTATAATATAACCCAAAGGCGGCATACTGATTTTTCGGATTTATCAAAGTTATCGGAAATTATAAACAACAAAAATTTCGACGAAAACGGAGACAAGATGAACTGCTTGAAAGTAAAATCTTTTAGGTACCAAAAGATTAAACCTGGTGTGATGGAGAACAAATATGACCTATAAATAAAGAAATATAAATAAATACGTGTTCTTGGTAAAGGTCGACCCATGCATTTAAAAGAAGTTAACATCAAAAAATATATTAAAGCAACCTTCCTATAAAAAAAAAAAAAATTCATCACTGGTACGATAGCTTGAAATAAGAAAATAGGGCAGAAATAAGACACCAGAACCCGATATAAATGATGATTCGCAATCAGATCATGATTAGAAAATCTAAAATAAAAACAACACATTTACATAAAAAACCCATGTCCGTCAGTCCATATTTCTTCCAAAGTTTCATATTATTATTGTATAAAATAATTAAATAAATAAAATTGAATTACATTTTTGACGTAGAATACGTCTTACCTTACGGTATGAGGAGTCATGTCAGGTTTTTATTGTTGTAATCTATATTTCATTGAATTTGAGGAAACGGCTAGATGAATTATTTTAAAATTTTTTTTGTAGGTAAATGAAGATGTTATCTTTCGTTTGATATACATTCCATATTGGTTGATATATTTCTAGTATTTTAATTTCTCAAATGAAAATTGTTTAAACACATACACTCAAACATATGTGTGGTGTTTGGTTGAGTGTTTTTGGTTGCTCAACATTGCTTAGGAACATGTATCTGGTAAAAAGTGAAACGAACAGCAAGCTAATGTTGCTTGGCAACATGTATCTAGTAAAAAGTGAAACAAACAGTAAGCTAACGTAATAAAGCTTTTTTGCGAAAGCTTCAATAAAGCTGTTGTAACATTAATTTTGAATTGTAAAGCGTAAAGCTTTCACACAACGCTCGAATGCTAATGTGAAGACTCGATAAGGTAAACCTTTTTTAATATTAGGGCGGCCCTCTCAACATTGGCAGAACTTATTTCAATAAAAATATTAATTAAAATACATAAATTAAATTAAGTTTAAAAAAATTGAACATAATATTTTTTTTTAAACGGACTTGAATCAAATGCCGTTGGTAAATATAAAAATTAGAGCAGACAGTTGTCCGAGGCCTTCGGCCACGGATTGTAATAATATAAGCAAATGAATTTATTGTTATATATGTTTTCTGTCTTATCGGATGGCGTATTCTACGTTAAACTTAATGGCCGTGTCTCTGACACAGCCTGCAGGGACAGTCCGTGGCCGAAGGCCTCGGACAACTGTCTGCTGTAATTTTTTTTGACTTCATCTTATTTATAAATATTTTAACTATCGGATTTTAATATCAATTTTCAAATCAAAACTACTTAATGATTTTTCCTGCGGCCATAAACTTTAAATCTTCAATAACTCAGAAACACAATTATGTGACTTGAGATCTTTTTGCAGGATACCGACGATATATAAATATTATGTAAAATAATTAATTTTGCTAATCTAAATCTACATTTAGAAACAATTAATAAAAAACAAATTTTAGATTTAAACCGACCCTTTTTATATTTACTTGTATTAACCGACTTTACTTAAATCTGCTACATACTTTTTAGTTTGTTTGGTTTGCTTTGTTGTCTCTCACGTTATTGTTTTCGGAGGTTTCCAACTTTGAGAAACGCTACAACACTATAAAACACGATTATCACTATGCGTTGGTACACAAAAAATATATTTATGTACAAAGCTAGTTCATTGCAGCTAAGCGCGGTTTAAATAGTTGTGGTTTTAATTAAATTTCACAAATAGTCAGCCTCTCTAATTTTCTCACTAAAGGCTCGGAAAGACAAAGGACCTAACGTTGTTGCTCTTTGCAGTTTCTTCCCTCAAAATGTTTTCTCACTTTGGTAGCGCATAGCAAACACATACACAAAAACCAAAGCAATATTGCAAACCATTTAACCGTCCGAGACTTTGTTTACTCTATTGTTTACCGAACACAAATACTATCCAACCAATCGACTTTTATGTCCTCAGTTCGATGAACCTTTGACGACCGAAAGCGCGAAACTAAATCGAAATATGTCAGCCAAACTAAGAAACACACACTTCGTCTGCAATTTACACACATAGAGGGGAATAATTATGAGTCACTGAGAGAAAGAATAATGGAAAAACATAGTTACATACATCCAAGAAACACTTTAAATAATCTCTCTCGTTTCACCTCTTTTATACTCTTGCTTATGAGAGAGTATAACCAGTGCTACACATACATATTGCTTTGCATTCCAAACGCAGACATATTTGGGTGACAAACACATATATAGTAAAATTTTAAACATTATGTCTCCAACATGTAGTATTGAATAGCAAACACGATGCGTTGTGACAAAAGTATACTATATCTGCGAAAACAACAACACGCCTTATATTTGCAGAGCACTTCTTATATTTGCATCCAAACAACAAAAAACGACAGATTTTTCGGCGTGTACAAAACTAAAATGAACACATTAAATAAATAAATAAATAGTTTCCCATTACATCCCATGAAGCGATAGGGGAGAGCTTCTCACAATCAGCGAGCTTTGCGCTTTATAGTTTTACACTCACTGATTGGGTCCTACACTTTTACACCGGTTCCGCACGGTATTTTGAGAAGCTTTTTCATGGCTAAGTACTCGATAGTGTCGCCGTCACTAAGCGAGGTGACCATCGTCGAAAGAAATGTAAGGCGGTCAGAGCAGAGATCGAAACCACGTTGGCATATACAAGAGTCGCGTACACTTACCATTTCAACAGATTAGTCAGCACAATAAAGAGTCACGTCATCTCCAACTTCAGGACATATTCAGGAAATTTATGAATCTCTGACAGAAAGAATAATACCAAAATGGAGTTGCACACTTACAACTTTAATTTTGAATAATCTATCTTTGTCCCTCTTTTATTATCTTTTTCTTGCCAGAGCATAAACAGTGCAGCAAGCACAGTTGTATTTGTATCCCAAACAAAGGTATATTTAGGTCACAAACACTAATATTATGACATATTTATCATTGTGGCACCAACATATACTATTGAATAGTAAACACAACGTGTTTGGACACAAGCATACTATATTTGCGACAAGCTGCAAACACATGTTATATTTGCATCCAAACAACAAGGAGAGATACATTTTTCAGTGTCTTATGTTTTTGTCTTATATTTCTTAAAGTTATTTTCTTCCGCCAGTTGTGCAATATTTAATATGTGCGCCTCTTGTACAGGAGGTCGTGGGTTTGAGCATTGCTTATATTAACATTTCTTTACACGATGGTCTCCTTGCTTAATTACGGCGACACTCGCAAGTAATTAGCCCTGAAAAAGCTTTTGAAAAATCCTTTCGGAATCGGTTTAAAACAATAGGTTCCAAGCTGTGAGTGAAAACCTAGAAAGAGCACAACTCATTGCATGTGAGAAACTCTCCCCAATCTTTTCATGGAATGTAATGGGAAACCATTTCTTTTTACTTGTCTACAGGTATGGAAAGAATTATGTGGTACTGGGTAAAATCATTCCCAGATCAGTTCCACTTTTTTGCAAAGTTGCTTTGAATGTATATCAAGTCAATTATTGCAAATAATACTATGGCTTCGATCGAATTTCTAATATAAAATTGCAGACAAAATATTTGTAAAACCCACTATAAATTCGTATTTACTCTGAAAATAAATAAGATCTGAAATAAAATTTTGCTGAAATGCGAACTGTTTATTAGTCCTTTTTCTAATGTCCTACTGCTCACAAACCAAAATGTCATTGCATCCTTAAGATGCAAACGAATATGTGGCAAACAATAAAGTTGCACAAGTTACAACGTTTCTATATCAATACGAAATTTTTAAAATTTGCTTGTCGACATTAAATTTCTAACGAGTAATACATTATTTACATACTTCAAGACATATCTTGTGGTTCTTTGAATATGTTTTTGTTGGTTGTTTAACAAACTTGTTTATTGTCAAAAATTTCGAAGTCAACATCGTGTATGGTAAAGTGTTGGCCAGTACAGTAGAAAATCCAGAATTAATCAAATCAAAAATTTAAAAAAAGTTAAGTTTTAAAGAGCAAATATTCTATAGCACACATTATTGAGGTAGATGCAAATTTTTTTCGTGTATACGTTATTAATGCAATCTGCACCGATCAGTCAATAATTAAATTTGTTTAAAAAAAAGTTAAATTAAAAAAAAAAAATACACGTATTTTTTGAGATAGTTGTAATTTTTTTATTGAATTGTAAAGAAGACATGTTACGATTAAGTATGGGATAAAACATCTGTCAAATAGCCCTCACGGCTCCGGCGACAGGCCGTTAATCTTTTCATGACATTTTCAACGACTCAAGCTGTATATCATCGATGACGCGTGAGATCTCGGATTTGACTTCAGGAATTGTTGCTGGATTATGCGAAATTTCAAAAACCCTCAAAGTATGAAATCGCGCGTCGTTAAATCCCATGATCTTGGTGGTCTGTTGACATCAGAATTTCTTCAGATAGCTAATTTGTTTTGGAAATCGTTGTTGCAATAAAACGATTGTTCATGCGCGGTGTTGCAGGCGGCGCCGTCTTGCTGAAGCCGTTCAGTTGAGGCCACAAGAACTCTGTTTTGATGCGATTAACGAATGCCGTTAACAACACTGTGATACAAATGAAAGGAATTTGTTTGGGGCCTCAACCAAACCAAAACATAGGGAAAGGACTTGGAGTGGTATCACAAAAACCCGCTCGGTTTTGCCCCTATAAGTAACAATTTTTGGAGGTGGGTCAGGGACCTATTTCAGATTTTACTTCCATAAATCCTAAACAGGTTGAAATATTGCATAACAACGTTTGACAATATTGTAGCTATTATTCTATTTCACAATTCCCTGTAATGTATTTCTAAGGAAAGTACACTGTTCATAGATTATTTCACGAAACGTCATGAAAAATTGCACATATTTTATATATTTTAAAATTGCTTGACTAATGGTAAATAAATTGCGGTAGCTGTCTACAAGAAATGTTAGCTTATACATTTTTTGATAACTTGTCTAAATACACTAATCAATAAAAATTATATTGAGAGCTCCATAATTGGTGTAGAAATGCTGCGTTTAACCATATTCTTTAAATATTCACCTATATATTTTCAACATTAAACAAATTACAAATTTATATCTTCTACAAAGTTGTAGTGCTTAATATACTTAACAATATTGTCAAACACACTAATGAACAAAAATGAAATTTTGGGATCCAAAATAATTGTACCAATTCAGAAATATTAAATTTTCGCTTATAATTTCTATACTACAAATTAACACAGGAATGTAATAATGTTCTCCAAAGTTGTACAGCTTAAGGCTTCCCACAACATTGCCAAACACATTAGCGTATATAACGGGTTTTTCAATAAGAGCGTTACAAAAGTTTTTTTAAATAAAACAAAACCTGTTTTAGGTACCAATGAAATTATTTATTCCTGTGAAAGTACGTTCGATGCCATTATGTATGGAACTCGATTTCTTTTCCATGGCCACCACGGGCACGATTGCAGAAGTCCAGACGCTGAACCCAATTTTCGACGGTTTTCAAGCATAAATCGGCCGATACTGCTGCAATTTCACGCTCGATATTCGTACGAAGTTCATCAATCGTCGCTGGCTTGTTGGCTTAGACCATAGACTTGACGTAGCCCCACAGTAAATAATCTAACGGCGTCAAATCACACGACCGAGGTGGCCAATCGACTGGGCCATTTCGTGAGATAACACGTTCACCAAACTTGGTTTCCAATAAATTGATTGTGGCATTCGCTGTGTGGCTTGTGGCGCCGTCCTGTTGGAACCACATGTCCTCCAAGTCCATATTATCCACTTGGGGCCAAAAACATTTGGTGATCATTGAACGGTAGCGATTCGCATTCACAGTAATGTGCCAGTCTTTATCATCACGGAAGAAGTATAAACCATAACAGCACCAAACCGTAATTTTTTCGGGATGCAGTGATGACTCATGGATTACGTGTGGATTGCTGTCTGACCAATAACGCATATTTTGCTTATTGACGAAGCCATTCAGCCAGAAATGAGCCTCATCATAAATCGGGCGTAGCGCTCTTAAAGTTGAGGCCACTGACTCCAAATTTTTGTAGTAAATTTTAATAATTTCGACTAGTTGTTGGCTCGTATATCTTTCCATAATGAAATGGCAAACCTTACTGAAGAGAAATGTCAAAAATATGGAGTCGTTTGCTGTCCCTATCGATTTACTTTTGTAGCGTTCTGTTGAAAACCCCTTTATATATGATCTCAAATGGGCGCATGATACAAAAATATGGTTGTTTTTTGGGTTTATGTTCATAATTGTCATATCTTTAAAAGCCTTTTCCAGTAACCAAAATAACAATCGGGTCACCGTATACGTTGCTCAAGTAACAGTCCTATATAATACAATGTACTTTAAATAAAGTGAGAGTTGACTTATATTCTAAATATACATATGAGGAGTTGCAGAACAAAACGTGACTTTTTTTGTTTGGAAAGATAAGGATATGACAATTATGAACATAAACCCAAAAACAACCATATTTTTGTATTATGCGCCCATTTGAGATCATATATGACATTTTAGGACGTTGATGTATTTGACAATTTTGTCGAAAGCCTTAAGCTGTATAACTTTGGAGAACATTATTACACTCCTGTGTTGATAGTATAGAAATTATAAGCGATAATTTAATATTTCCGATTTGGTACAATTATTTTGGAACCCAAAATATAATATTTGTTCATTAGTGTGTTTGACAATATTTTTAAGTATATTAAGCACTACAACTTTTTGGAAGATATAAAGTTTAAATGTGTGTAATATTGAATACATATAGGTGAATATTTATAGAATATGGTTAAACACAGCATTGCGACACAATTTGTGGAGCTCTAAATATAATTTTTTTTGATTAGTGTATTTAGAAAAGGTTGCATGAAATTTATAAGCTACAATTCTTTTGAAGACAGCTGCCGCAATTTATTTACCCTTAGGCAAGAAATGGCAAAAAATATAAATCATGTGCACTTTTAATTACAAATACATTAGAGTGAATTGTGAAATAGGAAAATAGCTACAATATTGTCAAAGGTTGTAATCCAATATTTCCAGCCGTTTGGGATTTATTGAAATAGGGCCCTGATTTTCTTCGGCCTGTAAAAAAAATTGTTACGTATAGGAGCAAAACCGAGCGGGGTTTTGCGATACCACTACCAAGTACTTTCACAATTTTTTGGTTTGGTTGAGGCCCGAGACCCACTGTTGCACAGTGCAATCACTGCAATTTCGGAATCATCTTCACAAGGAAAGGCCTAGTCACGCCGCCTGACTAAAATCCGCATCAGGCAGTTGCTCGTTGTGGGTGCATTTGGTTCTCATGGATTGCACGCAGATTTTCTGAGCCCCAAATTAGACAACTTTGTGTATTCACGAAGCCTTTCAGATGGAAATGCGCTTCATCGAAGAAGATGACTTATTTTTGAAAAATTTCTCCGTTTCCCATTGAAGGAATTGCCGGCGATTTCCTTGGTCTGCTGGTTTGAGCTGCTCAGTAAGCTGAATTTAATACGCACGAAGGTGGAGGTCTTTTGTCAAAATTCGCTGCGTAGTGCTATGAAGTTTTTGAGAACGATGCCAAATTGAGGTTTTCGGGTTTTCGGCGATACTCTCGTTTACAGCAGCAATTTTTGCAAGACACCGACCGGTATATTGACGCATAGGAATCCTACTGTCCATAACCATAACGAATGGTTAACACTTAGGTGCACATTCGAAGTTTACGAGCGGTCTAAGAATAACTTTCCAAAATTTTGTAACAAATTTTGAAAATTACAGCGCGTTGTTCTTTCGTCAAGCGCTCCATTTGTAATAAACGGACTAAACATATATGACAGCTGCCCCATTTCAGAGTTGCGACTTGTACAAAAAAAAATTACACTAAATTTAAAAAGTGCAATCTTACTGAGACACCCTTTATATTGGAAATGCTATTGGATAATATATCCTACTGGATCTACATTGGATAGTGAAGTGGAAGAGTCAAAACCGAAAATGTTGCGGTTGTGTCCAAAATGTTTAACGATAGGCATTAAACAATCTGTATAGTTTGAGATCTTGGATCTTGGAAATGCTCAGTGTTGTAAATGTTGCAGTATTTGACATCAAGTTTGACGGTAGAGGATCTGGATGACTTTCGCTTGGAAATGTATATACACTCCGGTTCACTTATTTAAAGGCTCTAAAAACTCCATATTCAGCATTCTGTATCTTTTGCAATTTGTAACCGATTGCATAATTTTAAAATGCAAATCAAAGGTTGACATCTTGAGATATAAAAGAAATCATGACAATAGTAGTTTCTTAACCATAGAAATTTTTTTGAGCAATTTATAAAAAAAGTGCAAAAATTTGATATTTTTTAGGTTCACTTGAATAAAGGCATTTTAACTAATTTTAATGAAAAATTTTTTAATATATTTTACTTTATTTAAGAACTATTTGTAACGGGTACAACCCCCTTTGTGTTTAATAACTTCAAATATACGGGTTTTCACTGAGAGATAAAATGAATTTATGTAATCCAACGAAATTTGATTCCAAGCATCCTTAATGGCCTGTATTAGTGACTGCTTGTCATCAAATTGTCTAACTCCTTCATAGACCGTACAAGAAAACCAACCCCAGACATTGTCGATAATGTCTAGATCTGGCGAATAGGGTGGCCAGTCAAGAATATTAACATTTTGGCTTGCAAAGGACTCGTTTACTACGCTGGCGTTGTGTATAGGGGCATTAGCCTGTTGCACTATCCAAGATATGCGACCCAATATTTCACTGAACTTCGGAAAAGCCGATTCCAATAACATTTTATAGCTTGCACGAGTCATTTTTGCACATTGAAATTCAAGATCTATGGAGCCATAGTACGTAATAGCACCCCACACCATAACGCCGCCCTCACAGCTGTGATGTCGGTTCAAAAAACACCTTCTTTGCGCAGCTCATGGAAATAATAGTTGTAGCCGTCAGGCCCATCCAAACGAAACCTCTTCTCATCCGTAAATTCAAAGGTTCTCCAGTCATTTTCATGACCTCTTGGCTGCATATCCCATGGCATGTAGTCTCTTGCGAATAGAAGCGGCTTTTCCTTACGAGCAGCATTAAGTGGCGGCTTTTTTTTTTGAAATTTCAGGTATTTAAGATACTCACAGATCTTAATTACTCTGCGTACTGATGACTTGCTCGATTTTTCTTTTCTCATACGTAGATAAAGACAACGAACCCCTTCCGTTAAAATTTTGTCCATACCCCTCGCGGTCCTTAATGTAATTGTCGACAACTGTTGAATATCCTTCATAACTGTAAACATCGATTATGGTTTTTCAGACAGTTTTAAAATTTTTTGTTTTGCCATTTTGTCCCGTAAAATTATTAATGTCCTTTTCACATTTACCACACAAAAAACGCAAACATTATGCTCTTTTTACTGTAGTTTGTTTCAAACCACAGTAAAAATGAGAGAGAGCACAGTGTTGTACTCCAATAGTAGTTAAAAAAAGGAGTAAAATGAAAAAATTTCCATTGCTGGTTCAAAGCAAATGTCAGAAAAATGAGGGAAAACAAATCTGTTTGTTTACATTATGTATGTATGTATCAATGTTATTTTATATTTCTTTGTTCACAAATGTGCGTTTGCGTTGTTTACAGTCAATACAGAAAACACAAAACAGAAATGAGAAATGTCACATGAAACCACACTAGTTAAAAAAAGTACAATGTGAACACCATGGTTTCGAAATGATCTGAAGAGAGCGAAACGCCGGCGTTGCAGCTGAAACGCGGTAAATGTGAAAAGGCTATAAGATGTAATAAATTGTAATAAACAAACGCTCCCTAAAATTCTCTAATTAATTAATCTGAGAGTGCTTCGCACCCACACAATACAACTATTCGCTGCCGCTAAATCAGTTTGTGTGCTTTTTCGCAGTTTGATAATCTGTGTTTCGTAGTCGGACAAATCTGTGTTCTATATAGGGGTGAGTCACCATTCTCATCTAGGGGTAAGAAAAATAGATGTTGGCCGATTCTGAGGCCTACCCGATATGCATACAAAATTTCATACAAATCGGTCCAGCCGTTTCGGAGGAGTGTAATGGCAAACAATGTGTAACCGCAAATTGTGTTTGGATGTATTCACTTTGTGAACTCTCTCAACATGCTCAAGTAACGGTAGCTAGGAACCGCAACGGTCATGGAAGATAATGTTGGTACAATTGAGTCCATAAAAGTACGATTGTACACCAATGACATAATTGGCACAATTTAACATTTACTCGGTTATGTATTTTATTTTCAGTTAACATCGATTTTTGCATCGCGTAGTTACATGATGAAGAAAACTTTATCCTGATTTGAATTAGGAAATTCAATCGAAATCGATTTATGAATGAACAATACATGAAAAGTGGGAGTCGCTTTTTTAATTTAGTATAATTTTTAGTTAGTCTTAGTCGATTTTGACGAATATTTCGAGTATGAAAAACTTAATTTCAGTTATTCTGGATTCAAACTCCCTCTTTATAAACTATCAATTTTATATTTACAATACGTACTTAAAGAAATGCATTCCGAAGACGCCAGAGCACAAAGAAAAATGCTCAATGTGACAACTGTGTCAAGCTTGAAACAAAAGATCTTTTAAAAACATATAATTCTTGCTGCTATAACTTTATAATAGGTAGTGATTTGTGACAATAAAATTTATACATATTTTTCATTGATCTCACTTTTTTAAGAACGTGTGCCTCGTTTTTTGTTTATTCTTAAAAGAACATACGTTATTATAAAAAGAAATATATAAGATTGAATTATTATTTGTTAATTTTCCGATATTTGTTTGAAAAAACTGTTTATAACAAACTTACAGTTTGTTTTTTTTTAAATTTGGTACAATTGGTATTAAAAAAGTACAGTTTTGGAAGCTTGATGGTACAATTGAAGAAGTTTCATATTTCATCCCTGGTAACGGTGTGACTGTTTTCTCCGAAGAAGAAGCGTGATGAAACTGCACACCACTCTGTGGCACGAAGTGGATGCAATTCCGTCTCATGGCACTCCATATTCGTCAATTTTGTTTGTTTTTGTTGCCGTTTAATTCGAAATGGGCCTCGTCAGACATGAACAGACAGTTCAACTTATTTCTGTCCTCTTACACTATTTGAAGCATGTTTGAAGCAAGTCTGGTGCGTTCAGTTTGTTGGCCGTTTGAATTTTATATTGGAATAAGTCTAAATCTTTGTGACTGCAATGACTGCCTGCTTATACCCATTTGAGCAGGTACAGCACCGATTGTTTCTACCGTCCGAACGGACGGGTTTCGATGCTATGATCTTCTGTTGACTGTCGCATGCTCGGCAAAATTTTTAACAAGTCTCATTATGGTCCATCTGCTCGGATGATTGCCCCCAATCGTGCGCCTATACTCTCTTTGGACCGAAACTACGGACTCCAGTGCGTGATAGCGGCGGACAATCCAAATTCTTGTTCCAGTGTCCCAGTCAGCCAGCCATTTCTGTTAAATCTAAGAATCAATCTGCAAAATAAAAAAAATATAAAAAAATTCATTAAATAGGAAAAAAGTTATGACATTTGTTTTTTCGTAGCTGCTTTCATCAGCCACCCGTATGTCTCGTTTCTTACAGTTTTCAGTCTGCTTAATCTTATGCGAAGCTTTGCTTTATTAACTCGATATTAACTCCTTGAGTCACGTAGACGTGCGTCCATTACTCTAGTAGAGTGCCTTCCATCATTTGCACGGGATCAGTTTGGTTTTTCGTTTGTTGATCAAGGGATATCCAAGTAGCCTTTTGGATGTCCTTATATTGGAATCTCGTACTACTGACAACCATGTTTTAAGCCGTGGCAAAAATGAGCCACAGGCCAATTCCGTTTTAGGAAGTGATGGCGTGTAGACTGAGTTTGTCGACATTTGGTTCATTCACATTTTTCCTGCCGATTTTGACATGCAAATCAGCAGAATAATATTAATGTCATGAACAGAGCAGCGGTCGTACGTTTCCTCATATAACATGTTATTTGTATCATCGTCTTTTTCCTTTGTGGGGGCATGTACACAAATTAGCTATAGGTTAAAATATTTCGCCTTTATGCGGATGATGGCTATACTTTCACTCACGGTGTTTAACCTTGAATTATAATATAAAGTTTATATACTGAAACATTTTTTGCACACGCTGTTTTATTGTAGCACAACTCGCATATCAATAGCGTCCGTTGATAAGAGTCATGACATCCTTATTTAAATCAAACGGTTTCAGATTAAATAACTAAATTATTGGGGTGCTAATTGAATAGAATAAATTATCAAACTCTAAAGGGAGTTGGGACATTCCAACTTTTTATATATGTTACAATGTATTTAGTATAATGGTCTTTGTATATAATTCAATTATCTACATGAATACATCCTTTTAAATTTAAAAGATGTAGAATTTGAAGTTCCCCCCCAGTAAATATCTATATGTATATATAAAAATGAAGCCTCAAAAAGTGATGTGCTCGCTAAACTCGAAAACGCGTGGACCGATTTCAACCACATTTGCACACATTGTAGACAGTGTTACGGGAAAGGTTTTTTGTGCAGTTTGCTTAAAATCGGAACACGCATGCGTGAGTTAAGCGTACACACGCATCATATGGAATTGCTTATGCGAAGCGTTCAAAATTACAACAACACATATAAGAGACACGGAGCTATGAGTACTGTGTTGTTTTTTCTTCTCTTCTCTTTCGGCTCATTTGCACACAGTAGATATAGAGCGGTGTGTGTGTTAAGCGCCCTGGCCACACATCAAATTAACTGATCAAACTTTATGTATATATTGGTAATTCTACCTCTGCCGCGAAAATTGACCAAATATCTAAATGACTTTGATATTCGTCAAACTCATGCTGACTTATATTATAGCCAAGCTCTTTCTTTTCGCTGCCCCCATTGGTTGAGTAGCACGTATTGAATTTTCATCACGCATATTTTTCGATATTTTTTGCGAGTTTTTGAGAATTTTTTGGATTTTTTGTTGAATTTTTTGAATTTTCTCTTAAATTAAGGTATGCACATTTAACAACAAGTGAAAATAAAAGTGTAAAAACAAAATTGTCTGTGATAAATATGGAAAATTTTTGTGTATCAGCAAGGCTGGAAAAAGTGTGAGTGTTTGCCGGCAAAAATAATCCATTTTTGTTCTCTTTGTAATCAAAATAAAACATGTAACAATGTTTGCCGAATAAAATATAGCATTTTTGTGGGTTTTTTTTAGTCTAAATACAATGGAATGCTTAAAAAATTGTGTTTAGTCGATAATATTTTGAAAAAATATATTAAAAAAATACATCCGTTACTTAGATGAATCCAGATTTGTGTTTGGCAATTTTTTCCTTAATTCTTAATTAACAAACACGTGATACTTATGATTATTTAAAACAGGTGGCGCCATTAATTGCTCTATTGATTCAGTGTGTTACATAGCAAAGAGATTGCAACGAGTCACTTTAAATATATTTTTCATCAATAATGATTAAAGAAAATTTTAAAAATATATGCTCATTGAAATAAAATAAAAACAAAATCCAATGAAATTGGTGTACAGTGAAGTTTAAATTTAATTCAATTCATTCATTTGAATTATTAAGTTTTCTTTAAGACTTCTTCAATGTGAATACAATGTTATCGATGAGTAAAGAAGTATATTTTATTAAATACATAAAAAAATTAATTTCGTTTTCATTAATAATTTTAGAAAATGCCGGCAAGAGCCAGAAGTAATCTGGGACATAGTACACGTAATGCATTAAGTGTATAAAATCAAAGAGCAAATGAAACAGAACAAGAACATGGCGATAGAATAAGTAGAGATAGACATCAGCAACCAATATAAATTCAATCAATTTGAACAGAATTGCATTTCAATACAACAAAAAATTACATTATGGATCACACAAATATGTAGTCATTGACGATATGGCTAAAGTCTGTGGATATAGTCGGGCTTTGAAATATAAAACAGAAACGCCCGGAATGTGTTGTGCAGCAGGAAAAGTTCAATTGCCAGAATTAGAATATCCACCTGAACCATTAGCATCATTGCTTTCTGGAACATCGTCTGATTCCAAACATTTTTTGGAGAAAATATCTGTCTATAATTTAAGCTTTCAAATGACTTCTTTTGGTGCAACAAGAATAATATCGGATAATTATATGCCAACGTTCAAGGTAATTACTTCATCTGGATTATCGACACAGATTGCTGAAAAATACAGTTATCATTGTGATGTCATCACTTCAGATACCAATTCTGATAATTTTTGCCTTATTTCAGATTCAAGGGCAAGCATATCACTTAATTGGTTCACTGTTACCATTACCAAATGATGATTATCAATTCCTACAAATTTATTTCATCAACAATAACAATGAAGAATGCGATAGACGTTGTGCATTCGTACAAAGCATTAAACCAATTATAATGAGAGAACTACAAGATTTATTACATCAACACAATGTTTTGATTAGAAGTTTCAATTAGTTTGATTAGAAGTGCAAATACATTAACAAAGGAAGTGATATGGCCGTATTTGGAGTTATTCAAAATCAAAATGATGAAATTTCTATATACCAAATGGGGAGGTATATAAGCAGCAATGAAGCCGTTTGGAGAATATTATCATTTCCCATTCACGATCGTGGTCCAGCGGTTATTTATTTGTCAGTTCATTTGGAAAATGGACAAAGACTTTATTTCAAAGTTGATAATGCACAGCAAATTGCAGAACGACCACCAGCAACAATACTAACCGCATTTTTTGAATTATTTGAAAGTGATGCATTCGCAAGAACATTATTGTATTCGGATGTGGCAAAATATTATACTTGGAATGCATCGTCAAAAAAAATGGCTGAGAAGAAAGAGAGGCATACCTGTAGACGGATACCCCGGTGTATTTTTAACTGATGCGATTGGTCCACTTTACGCAGTACATCCCAGCCAAGCCGAGTGCTTTTATTTGCGTTTATTGTTGGTTAATGTTCCTGGACCAAGATCGTTTTTAAGTTTGAAAAGAGTCAATGGACGTATATTTCATACTTATCGTCAAGCATGCGAAGAATTGAATTTACTTGAAAATGATAACCATTGGGATTCAACGCTTCTGGATGCATGTGTTTCAAATTCACTTCATCAGATAAGATCATTATTTTCGATAATCATTACAACATGTTTCCCATCTAATCCATTAGATTTATGGCGGAATTACCGTGACTATATGACTGAAGATATCTTAAATCAAATGCGTCAAATTCACCGAGATCAAAATTTAAATTACACCGAAGAAATGTACAATGAAGCACTTATTAAACTGGAAAATTTGTGTTTGATTATAGTAAACAAAAATTTAGCTGAATTGGGTATGATTGCACCAAATCGACTATAATCAAAATTTGCGACGCGAACAAAAATTTGATCGGAATGAATTAAACACCTTTGTAGCATCAACTTTACCAAATTTGAATCAAGAACAAAGACATGCATATGACACAATAATGGGGAATATTGAAAATGAAACAGGTGGCATATTTTTCTTAGATGCTCCAGGCGGAACAGGAAAAACATATTTGATTTCATTGATATTGGCTACCATAAGATCACAAAACAATATCGCATTAGCTCTTGCATCTTCTGGAATTGCTGCTACATTGTTGGATGGTGGTCGTACAGCTCATTCGGCCTTGAAATTGCCACTATATATGCAATTTTACGAACAACCAACGTGTAACATATCTAAGAATTCTTGAATTTGAAAAGTTTTGCAACAGTGCAAGATTATTGTTTGGGATGAATGCACCATGGCACATGCAAAATCACTGGAAGCCTTAAATAGAACTCTGAAGGATTTTCGTGGAAATCAAGCAATATTTGGTGGTGCTTTGATTCTATTGGCCGGTGATTTCCGACAAACATTGCCTGTAATTCCAAAATCAACGGCAGCAGATGAATTGAAAGTATGTTTGAAATCGTCTAATTTGAGGAGACACGTTCAAAAATTAGCGTTGACCACTAATGTGCGCAATCAATTACAAAATGATTAATCAGCAGCAGAATTTTTAGACATTTATTATACATCGGAAATGGTAAATTACCTATGGATGTTAAGTCTGGCATGATTACACTTCCAAATAACTTTTGCGACCTAACTGAATCAAGAGAAGAATTCATTAGAAATGTATTTCCAAACATTGCGCAGAATTATAAAAACCATGATTGGTTAAGTGAAAGAGCAATATTGGCAGCGAAAAATAAATATGTTGGTGAAATTAATGAAAAAGTTTTAAATGATATTCCGGGTCAAATCTTAACATACAAATCAGTCTACATTATTACGATTCTGGATTCCCAACTCATCTGTTACAATTAAAAATTGGTGCTGTTATTATTCATTTATACATCAACTCAAGGCAAACCAAAAAAAAATATGTAGTTTACCCAAAAGCATTGGAATAGAATACGTGAGAGAATGTTTGTTAATAAATGATGGAAAAAAATTAAAATTTATCTTTTAATTTATTTAAAAAAAAAATTCACAAAATTAATTGTTAATAAATGATGAAAAAAAGTAACAGCTGGCGTAGCAGCTTAGGGTCCGCTATTTATGTATATTATTTTTTGGTGAAGAAAGTTTTTGCGTATTTAGGTTTTGTTTTCCGGTAATTTTTAATTATTGAACTATATAACATTATTTAATTCTGAGGCGGTACGAAGTTCGCCGGGTTAGCTAGTGTATAAATAACAAAACTAAAGCAGTAGTTAAAAGTTCGTTTAACAAAAGTCAAATTTAAGCCAAATCCCAAATAGAAAATGTTAGAGCTATATGAAGCAACTTAGTATATACTTTAAAAACTGAGTACAATTTATATGTCTTTGATGAGTTATATAGATACTCAGACACATAATACATGTTTACTTAGCGAGACGCTTTCTTATGTCATTAAGATAACAAGATACGAAAGGACTGGTTTAATACGGTGCTGATTTGTTAACATGAGGATGATGTAAATTTGTTGGATATGAAAATAAAACGCACAACTTGATTGTGCTTAATTAATTCTACCACATAAAACAAATAATTGTAGGAATCAGATAAAGGTACAAATATTTACTAAGGTTCATAGAAAAGAAAAATAGTCTGTCAAAATTGGAAAATATAATTATCCATTTATGCGGATAATGACACATCGTTTTAGCTCCATATTACCCAGTGAAAGGAATTTATGGTTTCTCGAAAATAGACAAGAAAACGTATCACGTATAAGGTCTGTCGTATAAAAAGAAGGTCAGAAGTGACCGTAATCAGCTCTTCGCATATTTGATGGGGGGGGGGTCCTGTCGTTGCAGAAAATTTCACATAAAAACATCTCAGTACACCCTAGTTACGGACGGCATTTGGAGTTTGTCACAACCACACTAGAGGTTATCGCAACCTCGAGTCTGCGATTCAGAATTTGATAATTTGTAATCATAGCCCAGAGTTGTTACTCATTGGATTTTGAAAGATCCCAATCTTTCTGAGAAATTTGTTTAAATTATAAAATATCAAAAAAAAGTAACCGGTGGGGTCATGTAAAATTTGGAATTTGAACCCCCGTTATTGTGAAGCAGTTGGGGAATTTTTTTTATTTTTTTTTTATTAATAATGTTTATTAAGTAGTATATTACAATTATAATCTTAAGATATAAACATTTTTATTGCGACTAGCTTCATTTATTAAGCTTACAAGCAATTTAGTTCAAGCAAAAATACAAATAGAGAAACTAAATGGAGTGTTTCTGGAAAATGATCTACATACTTATAAACATTTAATTACATAAATCAAATGGTTTTTTTCTCTTCAATCTACGAATGGAGTTTGTTTGAGTTAGAATTGAAGCCTCTTGGTTCACGTGTGCCAGTACTCTGCCTTTGTGTCTTTCTGCAGCTTCTTTGATTATAATATCGACAGTTTTTATTCCAAGATCACGATGGAGATCGCTATCACGTACATACCATGGAGCGTTGGTAGCGCGTCGAATTACTTTATTTTGGAAATGTTGGATAACCTTTATGCTCGAATCAGCGGCACAACCCCAAAGTTGTATGCCATACACCCATACAGGTTGTAGCATTTGTTTGTATATCAGGAGTTTATTATAAATTGATAGGCGTGATGTTTTTCCAATTAAACACAATATTTTCTTCAGTTTTAGTTTTAGCTCGATTGACTTCATTTTTATATGTTCTTTCCATCGGAGTTTGCAATCTAGAGTCATACCAAGGTATTTAGCAGTATTAGAATATGGAATCTGCTGTCCATCTACGTATATTGGTGTGTAGGCTATGTCTTTGTTAGTGAAATTTTTGTGAGCCAATTTTGTTTGATTTAGTTGAATGTGTCATTTTTCGGTCCACTCTTGAACATGGTTTACAGCCGTTTGTAGTATAGCAGTTGACTCTGATTCTGTTTTGGCAGCAGCTAGAATAGTTGTGTCATCAGCAAACGTACCAGTTACATAACTTGGGTGAGTTGGTAGATGATGGGCGTAAATCAAAAAAAGCAATGGACCTAGGTACTCCACATTTTATAGGTCTAAGATTCGAATATGTCATTCCACACTTAACTCGACAGTACCTGTGGGTTAACTATGATGAAATTAGAATTGTAAAATTTTCAGGAAAAAATTGTTTCATTTTGTCCAGCATGCCAGACCTTATCGAATGCCTGCGATACGTCCAAAAATATTGCTGAACAAACTTTTCGTTCCTCCAATGCTTTTTCAATAACATCAGAAATTATGTGTACCTGGTCAATAGTAGAATGTTGATTTCTAAAGCCAAACTGATGATTTGGTATGATGTTTTTGTTGGAGACAATAACATTCATTCTCTTCAAAAGTATTTTCTCATAAACTTTTAAAAGAATTGGTAGAAGTGAAATCGGTCGATACGACTTTATTTCATTTATTGGTTTTCCGGGCTTAGGGATCATGATGATTTCTGAGACTTTCCATATATGAGGTACGAGGCCGATTTTAAATGAACTGTTTACGATTTGCATTAATTTCAGAATAATGTTGAGTGGAAGGTGTTGAAGAATTTCAGCTGTTATTAGATCAAAGCCTGACGATTTTTTTCTTTTTAATTCTTTCATGATCACACGATGTACTTCCGATAAAGTGGTCTGTGGAATATTTTGTTTATCCGAGTCATTACCTTGCATTTGGCCATCAAAACATGTCTCACCGCTTTCTACTTCGTTAAATATATTTTCAAGATGGTCAGGAAGTAACGTTGCCTTTTCCATGCCGGTTTTCGCCCATTGGTTATTCTGAGCCCTGATTGGCAGTATATGAGTAACATTATGTTGAAATTTTGCCATAAATTACCATAAAGAATAGTCTGATAATTTATCATTCCCAAGTTTGGATAGATTCTGCTGAAATTTTCCATTATCATATAATCGTTTTTGTTTTGTTACTTTTTTTGTTAGCTTATTAAGTCTTCTTTTAACTACCGGCGAACGAGTTTGGTGCCAGCGCCGTGCGATTTTCTCTAATCAGTTTTACAATATGGCTTGGGTAATTGCAAATTGATTTATTTTTTATCACTCTTGGTGTGGATTTCCTTGCCGCCTGTTGAATTAAAGTTGTGATGTCCATAACTTGGTTGTCCAACTTTTCTGGGTCTGTTGGCTCCTCATAGCTAAGTAGTTTACTTTCGAGTACTTCTTGAAATAGGATCCAGTCTGTACGGTGATTGGATAAATGGAGATTTGGCTCTTTCAGTAGTATTTGTTCGTGGAGTGTTAATAATATTGGCGAGTGGTCTGAATTCATGTCTAGACTATCATTTACTTCCATATAGTTTTTGGGCAGTTTTTAAAGATGAAGAAATCTATAAGATCTGGCAATTTAGCAGTGTCTGATGACCAATAGGTTGGATTACCAGTAGATATTGTTTCACATCTGTGATGTTTGATCGCTTTATATAGTTCCCTTCCTTTAGTGTTTGTCAATCTGGATCCCCACTAGGTATTCTTGACGTTGAAATCTCCGCCAATGATGAAAGGATTTTCGCCATATGTGCCAAAAAGATTGGAGTATTTATCATATTTAATTTTAGTTCTAGGGGGACTGTATAGTGAAGTTATCAGAAGCAATTTAGTTTTTAGTTCCACATTTACCGTAATTGCTTGAAATTGCTCAAGTTCTATCTTTTGGTTTGGGTGATGCTTTAGAATCTTGCTTATAATGATAGCACTTCCTCCTCTTGGTGTATTGAAAACTGTGGTATATATCAAAACCTTTTATCCGAATTTTGGTATTTTGTGTGCAGTGTGTTTCAGATATTAGGCAAACATCAATTTCTTCAATATTAAGGATAACTTCCAACTCACGTATATTCTTTGCTATTCCATTTGCATGCCAGAGCATGGTTTTAATACTAGCGGCATTCATGCAAACGTGAAAGCCGAGAACTTTTGCTCAGCGCAAGTTTCCCTTGCACCGTTGCATGAGGCACCAAGTAAAGTTGCTCAGCGTAGTTGTGCTCAAAACCATATCAGCTGACCAAGATGGATACGTAAGGTGGTAGCAGTAGCAATTGCATGTATTATGTATGTGTACTTTTTCTACTGTTCTCGTGCTATCACCTTATGTATCCATCCTAGTCAGATGACAACGAAATGTCAAAAGTTTACACGTTTCTCCATCCCATGTTTGCGCAGCAAATTTGCCTCGAAAACTTTCCACTTTTGAGCAAGTCGCTTTGTATGGGAAATTTGTTTGTTTTGACATTTGATGTGCAAGTTTACGATGTTTCGAGTGTACGAGGTTCTTTCGAGCTTTCATGAAGACCACTACTGTTTTTCATTTTGTTTTAATTTAGTGAGGATATTTTATTCTCGAGCTTCTTCTCTAAGCGTGTTTCTATTGATTTGAACAAATTTTCATTTTTAAGTAGTTCATTTAAAACTAGTGACAAAGCGTTTGTATTTTCACTACTGCTGTTGTTGTCCCTGCATACCCTTGAGTATGAATGTCGGCTTAATGATTCAGTATTTGACATCGTTACTGTATTAGTCTCTTTAGGCGGTCCTTCAGTCGATCTTCTGTATTTTTTCTGTAAAATTTCGCGGATTTTTTGTAGTTCCTTAGCGACTACACATCCTCTGTAAGTCGTTGGGAAATTTGACATTTATGAAGTGCCACACATTTTGCTAGACGTTACACGCTGAAAAAAACGGCTTCTGTAACATTCTCCCAAACATTAGAACCATATAATATTTGTTATACCTTCCGAATTCTTAAATGCATTCTATTGAAAGTTATATTGATAAATCAGAGTTGATTCTCATCATTTACTTTTAGCTGAAATAAAAGTTTTCAACACAATTGTTTTCAATATAACTCAAATATTCCTAAAATATTCCTCAAGGTAATATTTGAACACATATAAAATATTCCTCAAGGCAAAATTTATTATACACACATTTTTATTTCTTGAGACATTTCTTATTTATTCATTTCTGTTTATTTTCTTTTACCTCCAAATGATTAAAGATATGTAGACATGCGAAGACGCTAATGCATTTAATTTATTACGTTTAATCTGTCTGCCACTTTCGATTGCATGACCCTTTATCGTGACCATCCCCACTTAAGCTGCAAATAAATGTATCACAAATAGTTGAGTGAGATGTGATCCAGCATGTTGTGACAGAAGAGATAAAATTAAGAGTTGTTGTATTACGTTATTGGCAGGACTAAGCATATTTGTAATTTGTATATAAGTTCAGTATAGCAGAATAACGGGTTTTTCAACAGAGACGCTATAAAAGTAAATCGATAGGGACAGCACACGACGCCATATTTTTCCCTGCTCTTTTGACATTTCTCTTCAGTAACGTTTGCCATTTCATCATGGAAAGATATGTATACGAGCCAACAACGAGTCGAAATTATTAAAATTTACTGCCGAAATTTGGAGCCAGTGACCTCAACTTTAAGAGCGCTACGCCCAATTTATGGTCGTCATAATCATCCTTCCAGATCAACAATTGAGCGTCTAGTGGAAAAATTTGAATCCACAGGCACAGTAGAAAATGTTCCCGTGCCAGTGAGACAAAGAAGTGTCCGTAGTGTCGAGAATATTGCTGTCGCTGAGGCTTCAGTTCAAGAAAGCCCAAATGTGTCTCTCACACGTCGTTCTCAAGCGTTGGGCATCTCTGTGACGCCGTTGTGGCGAATTTTGCGAAAAGATCTTGGCCTACATCCTTACAAGATCAAATTGACTCAAGAACTGAAGCCGCTTGACCACCATAAGCGTCGTATGTTCGTGAATTGGGCTGAGCAACAACTTGAAAATGATTCGGATTTTCATCGGAAAATCATCTTCAGCGATGAGGCTCATTTCTGGCTGAATGGGTTCGTCAATAAGCAAAATATGCGTTATTGGTCAGACAGCAATCCACACGTAATCCATGAGACATCATTGCTTCCCGAACAAATTACGGTTTGGTGCGGTTTATGAGCCGGCGGCGTCATTGGGCCGGACTTCCTCACATTACTGTGAATGCGAATCGCTACCGTCCAATGATAACCGAATATTTTTGGCCCCAATTGAATAATATGGACTTGGAGGACATGTGGTTCCAACAGGACGGCGCCACAAGCCACACAGCGAATGCCACAATCAATTTATTGGAAACCAAGTTTGGTGAACGTGTTATCTCACGAAATGGCCCAGTCGATTGGCCGCCTCAGTCGTGCGATTTAACGCCGTTAGATTATTTCCTGTGGGGCTACGTCAAGTCTATGCCAACAAGCCAGCGTCGATTGATGAACTTCGTACGAATATCGAACGTGATATTGCAGCAGTATCGGCCGATTTATGCTTGAAAACCGTCGAAAATTGGGTTCAGCGTCTGGACTCCGCCAAGCGTGCCTGTGGTGGTCATGCAAAAGAAATCGAGTTCCATACATAATGGCATCGAACGTACTTTCACAGGAATAAAGAATTTCATTGGTATCTAAAACCGGTTTTGTATTATTTAAAAAAACTTTTGTAGCGCTCTTATTGAAAAACCCGTTACCTTGCATGAACCGCTTACACATTTCTATTGTCTCTAACAAACACATCGACATTATATTCGAATTTCCATAGACGCACCTGATGTTCAAGTGTTACTTTGGCTGAGTGTATAAAAGTATTACGCGCAATAAGGACACGATTTTAATCTGAAAATTGATTTGAATTAAAATTAAAATTGAATTTAATTTCCAGGCCTAAAGCCACACTGGTATAGTCCAATCAGGTCAACGATAATTGGCTGTAGTCTTTCGCACATTATACTTGATAAAAACTTATATAGATAAAAAGCTTATTCCACGGTAGTTGGCACAGAGACTCGGGTCATCTTTTTTAAATATGGGCGATAGTACACTGTGATACCAATCACCGGGAATGCATTCATCTAACCAAATTTTACTAATGAGCTGATGCATGCACCTTATCGGCTCAACGCCGCCAGCATTAAATAGCTCCGCCGGTAATACATCGGCTCTTGCAGCTTTGTTGTTCTTAAGCCGGGCATTAGCTGTTCTGACCTCGTCTTGGTTAGTAGGTGGGCAATCGACGTCGTCGTCCAAATTGTGACCGATTGTCCCACCGTAATTGGATATCTCAGATACCAGTAGCGCAGAGAAATGATCTCTCCACATTCCCAAAATGCTCTGCACATCTGCGATGAGATTTCCGTCCTTGTCTTTACAGAATTAGGGCCCTGATCATGTCCATTAGTCCCGTTTTTGACTTTTTGGTACAATTTTCGGGCTTCGTTCTTCCTTTTGTATGTCTCAATTTCTCACTCTCGCGCTCTCCCCACTGCCGTTTCTTACGCCTAAATAGACGGTTTACTTCATGTTTCCACCCCTATACTGCCCAGTCGCAGTTCGCGTTGCAATTGACTGTGGCATTACCATACGTGTTCTTTTCATCATTTGCAGTGCGACACTCTTCATCGTACAAGAGTTTATTGCAAAGCGGTTTTTCGAAACCAGGTATGGCTGTTGCGGCAGTTTTTATAGAGTCGGAAATGGGTTTACACTGCGCATCAGGATTGTCATCGGGATGGGGTGGGTTCTGTGCCAAAAGTTGCGAGGGCTTCCTTGAGTAGGCTGTGGTTACCTCTGGTAATTGCAGCTTTCCGATGTCTAGCTTTCTCTCTGCGTCTGGTTTCGTACGATTTTCGCCCTATGCACTTAATCTCTTGCGAACCTTTGATTCTACCAGGTAGTGATCAGAATCGATGTTAGCTCAACTGGACACTCGTACGTCCATTACTCTGAAAAAGTGCCTTTCATCAATTACCACGTGATCAGGGAATACTCAAGTACACTTGAATATGTCTTTATGCTGGAATCTTGTACCACTAACAACCATGTTTTTTGCTGCGGCAAAGTCAATCAGTCTCATACCGCTGTCGGAGCTGTCAGTACATAGACTGAAATTGCCAATAGTTGGCTGAACCACATTCTCCCTGCCTACTTTAGCACTCTCCTAACACAATCTTAAGGTCTTGGCCAGGGCAGCGGTCATACGTTTCCTCTAGGGGCTCATAGAATATGTCTTTGGCATCATCATCATTCTCGTGTGTGGGGGCATGCACACAAGTTAGGGAAATATACAAGTATTTCGCTTCTATGCGGATTGTGACCATACGTTCACTCACAGGATTGAACCTAGAAACTAGATGTTGCAGTCTTTTGCCGACTACAAATCTGCAACCAAATTCATGTCTTTTCTCATGGCAACTGTAGTATATATCGCCGTTTCTTTTTCTTGTCAAGCTATGTCCTGTCCATCACATTTCCCGGATACCGGTAATGTCAGCCTTATAACTTTCGAGGACATCTGCTAATTGCACTCTGTAAAATCTGTATTTTTTTTTGTTGCTTGATTGCAAATATAACGTGTTTGTACCATGCCACAAATATACAATACTTGTGCCTAATCACAATGTGTTTGCTATTCAATATAACATGTTTGAGGCACAATGATTAGTAGGCTATAACATATATTTTTGATACCCAAATGAGGCATTGTTTGTTAAAACAGCTAAAAACAAAACCGAGACATAAAACTAAGATACAAAAAATGAGCAGATATTCAATTCATGAAAACAGTGTTTGCAAACATGTGCTTGTTTTCTGCAATATGTTTCTGGGGCCGATATTTATCAGTGTGTTGATATTTGCACCCAATCTATATAGAGTTCCTACATACCAAGTGCATATACGTAAATCGGGGTCCTTAAAATATTTGCGGGAGTCGTCATCAAATAGGGGTTGTTCAAGTTTTTCCTTTACTTTAGCCGCTCAGACAATTAAACAATATTCATGAAACGTTTGTTACATCTGAACCATCTTAAGGCTTCTCGTCAGTAGATACTGATGAAAGTTCAACCTGAGAGGTTATAACAATTTTAAAAGTGAAAGATGGATCATGTTTTTCGATGCCTACATTCTAATGCAAAACTACTAAAGTACCTCGCTGTCTTTCGGGAAAACGTATGTGTGTAATGTAAATGCTAAATCCTATAAAAGTATCATATAGAAAATTTAGTATTTATATACTGAGTTGGCCTTAAAATTCAAAGCGAAAACAATGAAGAGAAAAGAGTATTCCATCATAAATCCTACAAAGGTCAGTTACATGCATTGTTGGAATTTAAATCCCCCTTGACTCAATTGGCTTTGTTAGTAACTTATAGCAACACTGCCAAAAAATAATAATTACATTTGTGCCAAAAATAAACAATAACCATAACAGGCCATGGATTTTCATTCAGTTGAAAAACGTAAAAATAATAAAATGCATATAATCAGCATGGTGTAAAATAAAAATAAATTCATAGTTAAGATTTTCGTTGGGGTTTTTTAAAATGGCATTGATCGGGTACAATAACTACGACCTAAAAATTTTATTGATTACAATCCATTTATTTTTGGTTGCACGAAAATTGAAACCCTCTTATGAGAGATAATTGGCTGCGATACTTCATAACTGAGAAAATTTATCGCTTCGTACTGCATGTATGTACTTATATATAAAGTCATTGCCAAAGGAAAATTGAATTGTAATATTATCACAAACAGATAAAAACTCAAATGATTCGAAAGTGCACATGAGTACTATTCACAAAAATTAAGGCAGTAAAATATGTATAATGACTCTTGGAAAAACCTAAATTTATCTTTTTTGTATATTAGTATCAATTCCACAGTTATCAATTATCTAAACTGATTGATTGTACACGCTGAAAAATGAGTGCCCCAGCTACATATTGCAGGAACCATGTACATGTCTGCAAGCATGGTTTTCGTGCACTGAAAACCTGCTGCTTTTAGTTTCATTATTGTTACAGACACCAGTGTTTTCAGAAATTTTTAACAAACAAATCCATATTTGGGCCACAACTACATATAAATAAATAAATAAATAAATGGTTTCCCATTACATCCCATGAAGGGACCGGGGAGAACTTCTCACAATCACTGAGCTGTGCGCTTTCCAGTTTTCACTCACTGATTGGGACCTACAGTTTTACACCGATTCCGAACGATATTTTGAGAAGCTTTTTCATGGCTATATACTCGATAGTGTCGCCGTCACTATGCGAGGTGACCGCCGCCGAAAGAAAAAAAATTTTTTTTTGAAGGTGGTCAGAGCCACACAGTTTGCTAGACGTTACACGCTGAAAAAAAACGGCTTCTGTAACATTCTCCCAAACATTAGAACCATATAATATTTGTTATACCTTCCGAATTCTTAAATGCATTCTATTGAAAGTTATATTGATAAAACAGAGTTGATTCTCATCATTTACTTTTAGCTGAAATAAAAGTTTTCAACACAATTGTTTTCAATATAACTCAAATATTCCTAAAATATTCCTCAAGGTAATATTTGAACACATATAAAATATTCCTCAAGGCAAAATTTATTATGCACACATTCTTATTTCTTGAGACATTTCTTATTTATTCATTTCTGTTTATTTTCTTTTACCTTCAAATGATTAAAGATATGTAGACATGCGAAGACGCTAATGCATTTAATTTATTACGTTTAATCTGTCTGCCACTTTCGATTGCATGACCCTTTATCGTGACCATCCCCACTTAAGCTGCAAATAAATGTATTACAAATAGTTGAGTGAGATGTGATCAAGCATGTTGTGACAGAAGAGATAAAACTAAGAGTTGTTGTATTACGTTATTGGCAGGACTAAGCATATTTGTAATTTGTATATAAGTTCAGTATAGCAGAATACTTTGCACAAACCGCTTACACATTTCTATTGTCTCTAACAAACACATCGACATTATATTCGAATTTCCATAGACGCACCTGATGGTCAGAGCAGGGTTCGTACCAAGGATCTCATGTACAAGAGCCGCGCACACTAACCATTGCACCACCGACGGCCACACAACTACATATATTATAACTTATTAATCATTGTGTCGCAAACATGTTATATTAAATGGCAAACGCAATGTTTTTGGACACAAGTATAGTATGTTTGCTGCAAGCTACAAACACGTTATATTTGCCTCCAAACAATATAAAAAAAACCAGCCCTTAAAAAAAATAGTGTCTGACTATAAATTCTTAATAATTATATGATACACGGTTTTTTATTTTACACATTACTCTAGACACAAACTTTAAATGACCATGTGCCACGGCCCTTTGTCCAATCCCGCCCATATTTGCTGCAGATCTTAGAATATGTACACCTAACCAAAATCCCCAATTTTGTTAAAATACCATTAACAGGAGCAAAAATAATGGATTTTTAATTTGTGATTCGTATGGGAGGTACCACGGCCCTTTGCCCAATACCGCCCATAGTTTGATAGTTCATCCCATATTTTGACAGTCGCCATTAGTTTGCTTGCGAAGTTTCCGCTCGATCGGATCACCGGAAAAGGGCTAAAAATAAATTCAGAGTTTTTTCGGCATGCATGCATACAGACAGGTGTAGCTAATATAAACAATTTAAAAAGGACAAATTTTTCAGCGTTTACAAACTGGAAATAAATATTATTAGATTGTATTATGGGTCCAAATTACTACTATGGAATTAAAGATGATAAAAATAATAAAATGTTTATATCCAATAATTTGTGAAACCCCATAACAGGCTGAATATATGTATAATAAGCTTTTTAGTTCTGACAATAATAATTCTTAAACTAAAATCAGGTAATAGATCTGAAAAGACTTACTTACTTAGGTGGCCTCAAACAAACCAGAGGAGTGAAGGGGATAACATGTTAATAGTTGTAACATAACAGTTGGTAACACCAATTTCTCGCAAGCATAATTCCACCTTACCAGCGAAGTCTTGGTCGTCTTATTTGTTTGTCGATGTCCTTCGAGTACGTCTCCGAATACCCTTCGCAATGGTTCATTATGATTCGATCTACTAACATGGCCTAGCCAGCGTAAACACACTATTTTTATTCGCATAAATACGACGACGTCGGGATACAGATTATATAGCTCGTGGTTCGACGGATACTCACCGATTCTATTGTGGGACCATATATTTTTCGGACCATTTCTCTCTCGAAGACTCCCAGTGATGTTTCATCAGCATGCGATAGGATCCAGAATTCTGCGTCATAAAACAAGACAGGTCTGGTATAGCTGATATAGTTGGATCCTCGTTTCTGGAGAGAGACAGTCTTACATCTGAAGTGTTTGTTTGCCCGACATAACACCTGTTTGCAAGCACAATTCTCCAATTGATTTCCTGGCTGCCGTTATTGCTTCTGTTCACGGCAGTTCCGAAGTAAATGAATTCGTCCGCTACCTCGAAATGTTAACGGTTATCTACGTTCACCATTTCATTCAGATGCCTGTATGTTCTGCTTGTGGAAACCATTAGTTTTGATTAACTCAAAAATACTAATGTATAGCCACAATCCACATAAAAGCGAAATATTTTTATATTTCCCTAATTTATGTGCATGCCCCGACAGAGGAGAAATATGATGATGCCAAAGACATATTCTATGAGCTCCTAGAGGAAACGTATGACCACTGCCCTGGCCACGACATTGAGATTGTACTAGGAGACTTTAATGCCAAAGTAGGGAGGGAGAATGAGTTTCATCCAACTATTGGCAATTACAGTCTACATGCTTACAGTACCGGAAATGGTATGAGACTGATTGACTTTGCATCGTCATTAGTGGTACAATATTCCGGCATAAAGATATCCACAAGGCTACTTGCGTATCCCCTGATCAAAGAACGAAGAACCAAGTTGATCACGTGGTAATTGATGGAAGGCATTCATCCAGTGTAATGGACGTACGAATGATCAGAGGAGCTAACATCGATTCTGATCACTACCTGGTAGCAGCAAAGGTTCGCACAAGATTAAGTAAAGGGAAAATCTTACGAAACCATACGCTGAGAAAGCTTGGCATCGGATGACGATCCCCCCCAGATGACGATCCTGATGCGCAGTGGAAACCCATTTCCGACTCTACAAAAACTGCCGCAACAACCGTACTTGGTTTCGAAAATCCGCCTCGCAATAAACCATGGTACGATGAAGAGTGTCGCATTGCAAATAATGAAAATAACGCCGCACGCATGGCAATGTTTCATTCAGTTGCAACGAGAGCAGCGGCTGATCGGTATAGGGCGAAAAGAAATGAGGTTAACCGTTTCTTTAGGTGTAAGAAACGGCAGTGGAGGAAGCGCGAGGGTGAGAAAATTGTTTCATACCGAAGGAAGAACGAAGCCCGAAAATTCTACTATAAAGTCAGTCTGTAAAGACAAGGACGGAAATCTTATCGCAGATGTGCAGAGTATATTGGGAATATGGAGAGATCATTTCGCCGCGCTATGGGTTCCTTAGATATCCAATGACGAGACAATCGATCAATATTTGGACGACGGCATCGATTTCTCCCCTCCAAACCAAGACGAGGTCAGAACAGCTATTGCCGGGCTTAAGAACAACAAAGCCGCAGGAGCCGATGAATTTCCTTCGGAACTGTTTAAGGCTGGTGGCCATAAGCTGATAAAGTGCATGCATCAGCTCATTAGCAAAATTTGGTTAGATGAATACATGCCCGGCGATTTAAAAAAGGTCATCCGAGTCTCTGTGCCAACTACCGTGGAATAAGCCTATAGCATAGAAGTTTCTATCAAACATAATGTGCGAAAGAAAAAAACCAATTATCACTGACCTTATTGGGCCATACCAGTGTAGCTTTAGGCCTAGCAAATCGACAACCGACCAGATTTTAACGCTGCTCCAAATCCTGGAGAAGACCCACGAAAAACAAGTCGAGACCTATCATCAATTTGTTAATCATAAAGCGGCCTTCGATAGCCCGATACGGGGGAAACTATACGAAGCAATGTTTGAGCTTGGTATTCCTGCAAACTCATACGCCTTGGCAATATGATCCTGAAGAACACCCAATCCGCACTGAAAGTTGGTAAGGATCTTACCCAACCTTTCGAAACTAAGCGAGGCTTCAGAGAAGGTGACAGCCTTTCATGCGATCTCTTTAACATCTTAATAAAGATTATTCTGAGAAAAGATAAAACCATCAGCATCAAAAGCACATGCTGCTCGCGTATGCGGATTATATAAATATCATCCGACGCACAGTTAGAGAAGTTACTGCGTTGTTTTCGAGAATTGAGGAGGAGTCAGGAAAGTGGGTCTGACGGTAAATCAGGACAAGACAAAGTTAATGGTTTCAACGAACCAAAGCGTGAACGTTGAAAACCGTTATAATTTCGTTAGGTTATTCTAAGAAGCTCAAGATTTTGGCTACGCCTGTCTCAGATACCTCCTGTAGGTGTATTTATATTAAGGATTCCATACTAGACAACCTCGCGCCAGCTATTGCTGGGCATTTGCATATCATTACAACTTCTATTCAAGATAGTTACCTTGATGTTTAGTTCATCCCGTGTCTGCCTATAATACAGTATCTAGTCGAAACTGAAACAACCATATGTACCTTAGTTCTGGCTACAGAGACACCGTTAATGGATCTCCTGCCATCCACCATCGGCCGGACTTGTCTTGGGTGTACACAATTTGTGATATTGCTTCATCTTTTTTGCAGCTAACAGTTTATGTTTTCCTGTGGAAGTCTAAGGGTGATTTACTTCTGGAGATCGCAGGAATCCTGGAGGGTAAATAAATTAAAAACAAAAATATATACTTAGGGTGTCCGAAAATCTACGCGAATTAGAATTTTATGCCGTTTGTTAAAAAAAAAATACATTAGGTGTCAGGGGACACCCGTTTGGAACGCAGTTCCTTTCGCTATACAGGGTGATTCAGGAAGTTCCGGACATTGTTGGAAAGGTCTTTGAGAGGCCTTTCAGAATCAATAAAAAAAGTGGAAAAAAGTCAAATAGCCGAGATACAGAGCTTTCGGAAAAAAATGGGAAAAAAATTCACATAACCTCAATTGGCTCAGTCAGATGGCAGGTAACTTATGTTGAAAGACAGCCATACCTCATACCTTACCAAAATTACCTAAACGAAGCCCAGAGGTCTTTCCGTTCCAAAGTTATGACCATTTTACTGAAATGCAAAAATGTTTGTTTTTGTTTTTGGAAGCGAAATAGTAGCACACATTTATTTGTTTTTGTAAATTAACACGTTTAAAATTTTATTTTATTTTATTTTTTTTATTTTATTTTTCATTGATTTTTTAAAGACCTTTCCAACAAACCCAAAAACAAAAAAACCGACCACTGGCTCAGAAGTTAGCAACTTTACCCTACTACCCTCCGACCACCAGTCCGAAAATTTTGAACCCGCTGCCATTTCGCACCTTTGCATTTTCGGACATGGTCCTAGTGAACTTTTCTTCATGCAATGAGCCAAGGAATACGCTGGAGAAATTTGTCCGGAACTTCCTGAATCACCCTGTATATTATGTACTAGTTAGTTCCAACACGCCTAAGGCGCCGGTTGAAAAATACTGTAATTTAAATGGATCTTTAAGAAAAGATACTTTTTGTAAAATGATAAACTCTTTTAAGAAATTTTTTATTTTTAAAAAAAGTATACATATTTCTAGGTCCCTTTTGTAAGAATATGTATTCTTCATTTATTAAAAGCTAATGTTTTATGTATGAAAACCCCTAAGAGTATGAATTTTTTTATAAAGAAATGTTTTTTTAAGAACAGGTACTGTTTAAAGAAGTGGTACACTTTCTAGGATAATATAATTTTTTTAAGAAACTTTACTTATTTTCAGGAAGGATATTTATCTCAAGAAAATAAAAGAAAGGGTATTATTTTATTTTTAAGAAAGGGAGCTTTTAAGAAAAGGAATTTTTGTAAGAAAAGGTGCTTTTTGTAAGAGAAGGTATTTTTTTTTAAGAAAATCGTTTTTTACGAAATAGCAGGTACAATTTCAAAAGTAGGTACTTATCTCAAGAAAAGGTATTTTGTTTTACAAAAAAGGTACTCTTTAAGGAAAATGTAGTTTTTTCAGAAAAGGCAATTTGTTGTAAGATAATGTACTTTTTTAAGAAAAGGTACTTATTGAAAAAATTACTTTTTATAAGAAAAGGTACTTTTTGTAAGAAAATTTACGTTTTTATTTTATTTTGTTAAGTAAAGGTACTCTGTTTATAAATATGAGTAGGTATTTTTTTCTGAGAAAATTCACTTTTTTTTAAGAAAACGCACTTATTTAAGAAAATGTTAGCTTTTTTAAGTTCTTTCACTTTGGCTTTTCTAAATTTACTTTTTATTTGGTTCAAAGTACAATATGTAATAAACAGGGTCCACCTACAAAAATTTCCCTTTAAACCAAACCAAAAATACCCAATTTAGTTGGTAATAATGGGTTGTATTAAAGTAGTTAAAAAATAGTTGTTTAAAATTGTTTCCTTTAGCTTCCATCCCGCAACGTGCGATAAGGAACTTCATTCCAAAACTTAGACAGCATGTTCTTGCTTCATCTGTTCCTGCGTCTCCTGTTTTTTCGGTTCCTCTTTCATGTGTCCTGCTTCATTCTCTTACTGGGGCATCTGTTCCTGCTTCACCTGTTCCTGTGACACCCGTTCTTGATTTATGGGTTCCTGCTTCACCTGTTTTAACAGTTCGTGTTTCAGTTATTTCTGCTTTATGTATTCCTGCTTCATCTCTTCTGGCTTCATCTATTCCTGTGTCTTCTGATTTTGCTTCACGTGTTCCTGCTTCTCCTGCTTCTCCTGTGACACCTGTTCTTGCTTTAGCTGTTTCTGCTTCACCTGTTTCAATATTACCTGGTTCATTTGAAGCAACTGATTTTGCTTCACCTGTTCCCGCTTCTCCTCCATCATCTGTTCCTGCTTCATCAGTTCCTGCTTAATGTGTTTCTGTATCATCTGTTCTTGCTTCGTCTCTTCCCGCCTCATCAGTTCCTGCTTCATCAGTCCTGCTTCGTTTGTTCCTGCTTCATTCGTTCCTGCTTTATCTGTTCCTGTCTCATCTGTTCTTGCTTCATCTGTTCTTACTCCACCTACTTCATCAGTTCCTGCTTTATATATCATACTGCAACTGTTGCATGTTCATTTGTTCCTGCTTTATCTATCCCATTCCATTCATTTCTTATCTTCGTAATTAGTCTTTATATATGATAATTCGGTTAATATGGTCAATGTTACCGTTCAATCTATTATCTCCCTCATTAATTTATTACTATTTGTTGTTTAATTATTTTTGCTCATTTCCCTTTCACCATTGTTTCTCTTCTTTCTTTTCAATTATTATAGTTTAATATTGAATTTAATTTTTAACTGCAGATATGAAAAATTTATATCTTTCCAGCTGTTTGTAGCTGAGTAAATAAATAAATAAATAAATGCAGGAATGTTAGGCATACATTCCATCTTTGTTCTGTGACCCACACTGACAATTCCTTAACCTGATGATAAACGTGGAAGTAGTCTGTCTGCCTATAATGTCCACCAGCAAGTAGTATAACGATTTATTCAGTGCGTCAGTGGGAGTGGAAGTCTAAGGACACCCCCCTTTTTTTGAATCCTAGCCATTTTGTGAATCCTAGCTAACTTTTTAATGTTTGGATGCAACTATAACATGTTTGTAGCTTGTTGCAAATATACTATACTTGTGTCCAAATACATTGTGTTTGCTCTTCAATATAACATATTTGAGACACTATGATTAATAGGCTACAATACATATTTTTGAGACTTGGATTGTTGAAAACCGCCAAAACCAAAAACGAGAGAGACAACAAAAAAAAACGAAAATTCATGAAAACAATGCTTGCAAATATTTACATGTTTCCTGAAATATGCGATATTTTTCAGCATGCAGTTGTGCACATTGGGTTGGTTCCTCAAGAACTTGCCACCGCACGATATTCGCATAGAACTTTATCAGTCTCACCACTGCTGTAGAGATCCAGTGAATAACCCTCGTTGAAAGTCCCCATTTACAACCTATAGTTTTATAAATGAGTATAGGTCTATCGCCGCATTTTTTGCCTTCTCCACTATAGAGTCTGATATTAGCTGTGGAAAATAACATCCAGGTATTCGGTACAATCTGGAAGCTTAATTTTAAAATTATTCAACGTAATAGGATATTCAACCTTGGTATAGGTATCTTATACCTCCGAGAAAAAATAGCTGCTTAGTAGGGCGGGTCAAATTGTATGGAACGATTTTTTTTTGATGAAGCGTATAGCAAAAACGAAATCTGTAGGTGATTCTGAGAAATTTTGCTCAAGAGACCATAGCTCTAAGTCGGATTTGGAGCCCCCCAAAATTTCAAAATAGATATTTTTTTATTTTTATTTTATTTATTTTATTTTATTTATTTATTTTATTTTGAAATTTTGGGGGCTCCAAATCCGAATTAGAGCTATGGTCTCTTGAGCAAAATTTCTCAGAATCACCTATAGATTACGTTTTTGATATACGCTTCATCTAAAAAGAAATTAACCCGCCCTACTGCTTAGCCTTGGCCGAGTTTCTACCTGGTCCATTTTCACCCGCTCTAATCAAATTTCGCTGGCCCTAGTTAATTTTTACCCACATAAAGAACTGTACATTTTACTAGTATTGTTATACAACTGTTAGCTTTTTTTTTTTAAATGCATCTCTTTTCAATATTTAAATGTAATTCATCAATCTGTCAGATGCACAATGACACGTGTCACACGTATTACATCACTGGTAGAAAACAGCAATCACATTTAGCCCAATCTGTAAAATTTTTGTTTGAAAAGTGAATTCATTACAACTCGAATTATGTATATAAAATCAGTGTAAATACTAGTGTTGGATTGAACGGGAAAAATTATGAATATGTATATGCTTCAGGTACCACATGTCACTGCTTTTTGCTGTGAAGAGCATTGTCTGTTTGTGTTCATTTCACAATTTAACAAAAAATTTCCATTTGTTACTACAAATTATCATTCGTGGTTTTTGGAGAATAAGGTTTGGGAAACATGTACTTGCTGTTCGTATATTCGATTTGTAATTTGTTGAAGAATGTCTTGGCTTATAGATAAAATAAATATATAAATGGTTTTCCATTAACTCGCATGAAGGGATTAGGGAGATCAGTGAGGTGTCCGCGTTCTAGTTTTACACTCCCTGATTGGGACCTACAATGTTATACCGATTCCGAACAGTATGTTGAGAAGCTGCTTCATGGCTAAACACTCGATAGTGTCGCCGTCACTAAGCGAGGTGACCGCCGTCGAGAGAAATGTAAGTTGGTCAGAGCAGGGATCGAACCCACGTACCCATTCACATAAGTCGCGCACACTACCATTACACCACCGTCGGCCACTTATATACATATAGTGGCAATATTTAATATTTTGTGCAGTGTAGAATATTTACCATTGTGTTATGCAAATTTTTACAAATACTCCGTCATGGTGCTAGAAGAATTTACTAAAATCTCTGACCTCATCTGATGTTTGTAGGATTGCATACAAAACTCGAGTTGTTTCTAAAAATTGTCGTTACTCAGTTCTCCTAACATGATGAATACCCCGACCCTAACCGCGCAGTGTTAGAATTTTGAACTACGACTACGACCGGTCGTGACCTCGACTCAAACCCCAACTCCGAATCCGACTCACATTCCACAAATATTCCAAACATATTGAAATGCCCTTTGTTGTTGTTTATCGGTACCAACTATGAGCACCTACATATAAAAATTATTCATTCAACTATACTAATTATTGCTAGATAGAAGCGTGCGATCTCTTTAACATCTTAATAGAGATTATTCTGAGAAAAGGTGCTGTCAACATCAGCAGCAAAAGTCACATGCTGCTCGCGTATGCTGATGATATAGATATCCTTGGACGCATAGTTAGAGAAGTTACTGCGGTGTTTTCGAGTATTGAGAAGGAGTCAGGAAAAGTGGGTCTGACGGTAAATGAGGACAAGACAAAATTAATTGTTTCAATGAGCAGGGCCTCCACGCGATTAGACCAAAGCGTGAAAGTTGATAACCGTTATAATTTCGAGGTGGTAGACGAATTTACATACCTCGGATCTGCCGTAAACAAAAACAACAACGTATAGATGTTATTTTGGGCTAAGCAAGCACTTTAGCGATAAAGCCCTCTCTCGAGTAAGAAAAGTGCAACTATACCAGACTCTCATACAACCTGTCTTGCTTTATGGTACAGAATCCTGGGTCTTATCGCAAGCAGACGAAACATCTGCAGGAGTCTTCGAGAGAAAAATACTCTGAAATATCTATGGCCCTAGAGTGCACAACGGCGAGTATCGGCGACGCATGAACCATGAGCTGTATGATCTTTATCCCGACATTGACATAGTTAAGCGGATCAAAATAACGCGAAGACGAACCAGCACAAAGGGTTTTCGAAACCGATCGCTGGAAGGAGCAGGTTGACGAATCCCTGCGTACACTTGGTATTGTCATATTGAGAGATAAGGCAAAAGATCGAACTGGTTGGCGAAATATGATATCTTCGTCCTTGACCCCTGGGATAAGTAAGTAAGTAAGATAGAAGTATTTGGTGTGTTGGTATGTATACATAAGCCTCCCATCTCAAAATTGCTGGAAAACATGATTTTCCTGCCAACATTATCAATTTCACAGGGGTTTTAACCATTGAAAACTATCCTGTTGTTGTTTATTATTTATTAGTGAAAAACGTTGATTTTAAACGTTACAAAGTCGAAATATGTTGAATACTGTAGAAAGTCTCTAGAATAAAAATACTGAATAGTTATAATTTGATGTCCGAATCGGAATCGTCGTCGATTTGTTCGGTCGCCTGTTCGGTGCGCCCAGTGTGTTTCTCTTTCGAGGCGACCTTACGGAGCATTTCCGGTTGAGTCTTCACGAATCCGTAGAACTCCAAGCATGACATTTTCGAATTGACTTTCACCGAAATCATTGCTTTCAGCGTCTCAACTTTCAATCGTGTTTTTTCTTCTGTCCAAGTGTCGTTCACATTGGAGAAAACTCGCTCAACGGAAGCTGTTGAACCGGGCAGACAGAGAACGAATTCAGCGATCTTGGTGATCTCTTCATAATCGCAAGATTCGCTGTCCAAATGCTGGAAGATTTCAACCCATCGCCTTGAGACTTCCACCTTATCCGCATTCCACTGCTTTTTTTTTGCTTCTCCGCAGTAATTTTTCACAAAGCCATATTCTTTGTGCAGTTGCTTTGCGTTCGTATTGTTAGCGTCATACAAATTCTGTTTGCTCAATCTCTTCATGATGGCTCCGATGTCGTTCCACGTTGGCGTTTTGCGCAGTGCCGCCCATGAAATACAATCCAACTGCGTGATCGGAGAAGCCGAGCGTTCGATGTATTCACTCGCTTCAACTAGAAAAAAAATGTGAAATCGACGTAAATAAATACATTGAATGTCTCGGAACGGAAGAAATAAATACCCGAAAATTCTTTGCAGACGGCTGTAAAATAACTATCGCTGAAGCCTTTTTCGAGCAGTTTCTCCTTCTCGGTCAATGTATTTGGTGACAAAAAGCCATCTTCGGCGTTATTTGTTAAAGTCATCTGCAATTCTTTCACATGATGCACGACTTCGATGGCTGTGACGGAATCGCTTTCAATCTTCAATACATACTCAGCAAACAACTCAGCCTAGACGACAGATATAAATAAAAATATTCGTCAGTTTTCGAATCAGAAAACTGAAATTATTTCTTAAAATTTCAATAAGTACTACCTCTAGACCGAAACGTAACCAGAAGTTCGACTATGGATCATTGTAGAAATCTCTCAACTTAGCGTATTTACGATTGTTAATACCATTGAAAATCTCTTTCAATGCATCGAAGAGTTGCAGAATGCGTTTGACAGCTGCGCCCAAGACCAAGAATCGGGTTTTTGCATAACCCAATAGTTCATTGAAGTCGATATTTATGCCAACACAAATGGACTTCAGCGCTTCAATGTGAGTCGTGTTGCGATAGAAATACGAGTAAATTTTCACGACGATCCATTCAATGTCGATAGCAAGGCTCTCGGACGCCTCTTTTAGAGCGTTGTGTACTATGTGGGCAACGCACCCAATTCCAATCAAGTGCGGTAACCACTTCTGCATTCTAGAGAAAACGTTTTTATCTCCTCCTCGCGTTATGCCGCCGAAGTTCGTCGGCGTATTGTCTCCGCAAAACGCCACTATTTTTTTCTTCAATCCGTATTCGTCAGCTACATTCGATAAAAGTGCTTCGATCATTTCACCCGTCTCACCCCAAGCGATTGCACGTCCAACACTTTGATGAGTACGCCGGTGGTCGGAATGAAGTATTGAACGAGGACGGGAAATAATTTCACGTTTCTGTGATTCGAAGCATCAGTGTAAATGGCTACGTAGTGGCATTTATTCAAGTCCTCTTGCGCCATTTCTTTGAAGCGTGGAGCCAACACATTAACCACAATCGCTTGGCACTTTGTCTGTGAGCATGCGAATGATTTCACTTTAAAGCATGTTCGTATAATTTTGGTGGCACAATCTGACGACTTGAAGCTGTGATTGGCGTTCACAACGTGGTATGCCCAGACGGCTTCGATTGCAGCAAGTTCAGCGTTGAATTTCGACTTAAAAAATGCTTGGATTGGTTTGCTGGAAGATGCTGCTTTCAACGCCGACGAATGTCTGTTGGTTTTCATATGTCGAACGATGTCGGCATTGCCGCCAGATGCAATAGAAAACTCTGATTTGCACTTTTTGCATTGGACAATGCTCTCTGATTTAGTAGTCTCGAGGAACAGATACTTCTCCTTCAGATCGCTGTTGAAAACACACTTTCCTTTTGAGACTCTCGGCATTTTTTTTTTATTAGTATTTTCTCACAAACAACGAACTCAATTATAAATTAGCGAAAATGCGACTGTGAGGCGCACCAAGTAAACAAAGGCTGTTAAACAGTAAACACAAAGTGTGCGCGATTGACATTTCTCGCAATTTCGTCGGGTGCATGATACAATTACTTACATGGTAGTAGCAGGTGTTGTTCTAGTTCTAGGGCAACAACCTTGCAAAAACAACAGTTGTAAACAACGCAGTCAGCTGTGCTCTTGCCACTACCACGTAGATAATTGTATCATGGTCGAGTGTTGCCAGCGTTCAAAATGTCAGTGGCGTTTGCTGTTGTCACAAAACATTCGCATATTAATTTGGAAAATTTCCGTTGTTGAAAAATCAAAATCAGGATAAAAACAGGATAAACACAGGATTTTCAGCTCATTCACAGGATTCGTTTTTACACAGGATTTTGCTCCACAAAACAGGAGTATCCTGCGCAGAACAGGATAGATGGGAGCCTTAGGTATACATATCGCACTCTCTGGTTATCTAATATATACGGAGGAATCCAAAATGGAGTCAGGTATGGGAGCGTGGATATTCAGTGAGGACCTTCAACTCAATCTGTCGTTGAGTTTGGGTGGGAACTGCAGTGTATTTTAAGCTGAAATACTGGCAACTATGAGGACGGTTTGTTAGAAGCTCTCCCTAATCCCTACATGGGATGTAACGGGAAACCATTTTTTTATAAGGGCGGTGGACGAGGTTATGAACTCGTGTTTGTACCCAGCTGGTTAATTCGTTATCGTTAGTATTTTGTTTAGGACACGTGACAATAAGAGACAGTGTACATCTTATTGTCACTACACTGTGATCGTTAATGTTAATGTTCCCATAATTCCAAAAAATTGGTATCCGATTCCATAACCTGCATTTGCATTGCCTAACCGAATGGATATTTAAAATTTTGTAACTGCCATTGCGAACAATGGTAAATCGTTGCATTTGAATTAGATGAAGTAGCATAGATTAAAATGCAAAATAAATTACAAAAATCTCAACGGAGGCTTAAGAGAAATGTCCTGTTCCTTTTTTTTACTCTACCATGTTATTCGATGAATAAAGTCCTTGTAACTCATAAAATTGTTTATTTTAATTGAATTTGATTTTTGCACGTCGGTTTTTTCAAAATTTATATTTTCCAGGAATAAAATCAAATTGTTAGTGTCTCATGAAGTCTTAACAAAGATCATGTCTTCGCCGACAAGAGTTGCATACAGACATTAGGACCAATATAAAAACAAAAAAAATTCAATTATTCTTAGACTCCAATTATCCGTTATGATTTTTTCTATTCAAACGTTTCATTGAGATAAATTCCAAACACCATTTCACCTAATCACAGCAACCGCGCGGTGAAAAAGAGCGGACCCAGAAACATATTCCAGGAACCATGTATATGTATGCAAGCATTGTTTTCATGAATTATTATATTGGCTTGCAATGCATTCAATGCGTCAAGAGTTGCTAGTTTGTCGGCATAAACCATTAACTTAACATATCCACATAAAAGTAAACCAGAGGCGGTAAATCGCACGAACGAGGGGGCCAGTGAACAGGACCACTTCTAGAAATAAAGTAGACAACAAACTCATTTTACAACAAATCGATTGTTAAGCGCGCTGTATGGCAAGTTGTGCCGGCTTGTTGAAACCAAAAGTCGTTGATGTTTACCTGATTAATTTTTGTAAACAAAAATTCAGTCATCATGCCTCAATAGCGCTCGCCATTCATCGTAACGGTAGCTCCCTGCTCATGGGAAATTAAATAAGGACCGTTGGTGTCTTCAGCGTGTAAACCGCACCAAACATTAATTTTGAACGATGGTTTCGAATCGAGAATATTAAAATTAGTGCGAAAACGATCAACAACTGCACGAATTGCTCACTAGGCCGATTATGTTGACCGTAAAATGGACATAGTGCTCTATGAACTTCGCGAACAGATCGATTTTTTTCAAAGTAAAATTCCACAATATGGAAGCGTTGTTGCAGCGGAAAACGATTCATGATGACTTCCAAAACCTTACTGAACAGAAATGTTAAAACAGTTTGCATTCTCAGCTATGAACCCGTTACATTAGCAACAATTTTAAAGCAAAAATAAATCAAATGCGCTAAGACTCCAATTATCCGTTATGATTTTGTATATTCAAAAGATTAATTGAGACATATTCCACACACCATTTCATCTAATCACCGCAATCGTATACATAAGTTACGCTAAAGTATTCTTACATTAAAGAAGAAAATAACCCAGATTCCCGCTTTTGTCTGGAATGGCCCACTATTTGCTAGATTATCCCGAATTTTGGTGTTGCATCCAGACCTGAAGAACATAATTACAAGTTATAAGTGAATCAGCGCTTGCAGTCACTAATCAAAGTCGTCTCAGCCATATTTTTGTAAAACTAGAAACTTGAGACACGCAAAAACTTGAGACGCGCAAGGATTTGTTATAATATCTTTACTCTTTTCTGTATTTTATTTGTAATAAGCCCAAAGCAAGATTTGAATGGCAACTAGGGTAAAAAAAATAATTATTATCACAAAAATATTTAAAAATTGTTTAGATAGCGTTAAATAGTATTCACTAATATGCGTTAACAAGTATGCAATAATTTTTTTTATAAATTTTTGATAGCGCCAAAAAGTATGCAGTAATTTGCGGCATTAATGCAACCAATATGAAAAAATATTTGTAGGAATCATAGAGTAATGCCGTATAGAGCTGCCATTGTTCTCATCTGACATTTCCTTTCGCACTATTCGTGCTGCGGGCTGTGTGATAGTGAGTTATTTGACGTAAATTGACCAGGTGGAATTAAAAAACTTATTGTCTTAAATTTTTCATGTCGTTTTGATGAAAAACTGTGAAACTGGACATTTTTTGATATAACTATTTTATTGTTAGTATACATATATTTGTGGTGTATTTACACACAAATTTTAACGCACAAATCGAAATGCTGTTGCTGATTTATTGTTGGATGGTTTGAGCCATTGCATCTATCTGGTATAATTCAAGCAATACTTTCCAACATGCAACCGCCCATCTGCAACACACCAAATGTCATCAATTTATTGAGGGAGTTGGGGTCTCAGTACGTTATTACTCTATGGTAGGAATGATGGAAATAACGGGTTTTTCAACAAAGTAAATCGATAGGGACAGCAAAAGTAAATCGATAGGGACAGCAAACGACTCCATATTTTTTCCAGCTCTTTTGACGTTTCTCTTCAGTAAGGTTTGCCATTTCACCATGGAAAGATATACGAGCCAACCACGAGTCGAAATTATTAAAATTTACTACCGAAATTTGGAGTCAGTGGCCTCAACTTTAAGAGCGCTACGTCCAATTTATGGTCGTCATAATCGTCCTACGAGATCAACAATTGACCGTCCAGTGGACAAATTTGAATCCACAGGCATAGTACAAAATGTTCCCGTGCCAGTGAGATAAAAAAGTGCCCGTAGTGTCGAGAATATTGCTGCCGCTGAGGCTTCAGTTCGAGAAAGCCCAAATGTGTCTCTCACACGTCATTCTCAAGTGTTGGGCATCTCTGTGACGTCGTTGTGGCGAATTTTGCGAAAAGATCTTGGCCCAAATCCTTACAAGATCAAATTGACTCAAGAACTGAAGCCGCTTGACCACCATAAGCGTCATATGTTCGTGAATTGGGCTGAGCAACAACTTGAAAATTATTCGGATTTTCATCGGAAAATCATCTTCAGCGATGAGGCTCATTTCAGGCTAAACGGCTTCGTCAATAAGCAAAATATGCGTTATTGGGCAGACAGCAATCCACATGTAATCCATGAGTCATCATTGCATCCCGAAAAAATTACGGTTTGGTGCGGTTTATGGGTGGGCGGCGTCATTGGCCGTACTTCTTCCGTGATGATCAAGACCGGCACATTGCTGTGAATGCGAATCGCTATCGCTCAATTATATCCGAATATTTTTGGCCCCAATTGGATAATATGGACTTGGAGGACATGTGGTTCCAACAGGACGGCGCCACAAGCCACACAGCGAATGCCACAATCAATTTAGTGGAAAGCAAGTTTGGTGAACGTGTTATCTCACGAAGTGGCCCAGTCCATTTGCCGCCTCGGTCGTGCGATTTGACGCCGTTAGATTATTTCCTGTGGGACTACGTCAAGTCTATGGTCTATGCCAACAAGCCAGCGACGATTGATGAACTTCGTACGAATATCGAACGTGAAATTGCAGCAGTATCGTCTGATTCATGCTTGAAAACCATCGAAAATTGGGTTCAGCGTCTGGACTTCTGCAGACGTGCCCGTGGTGTTCATGCAAAAGAAATCGAGTTGCATACATAATGGAATCGAACGTACTTTCACAGGAATAAAGAATTTCATTGGTATCTAAAACCGGTTTTGTTTTATTTAAAAAAACTTTTGTGGCGCTCGTATTGAAAAACGCGTTATAACTTGTCATACGTAACTTTTTTGTTTCTGAATAAAACTGTATGCTTCCAAAACAAAATATTCTTGCTTTTTAAATATCTTTAATTATAGAAAAAAGTATTTTTAAATTTTAGGGGTAGAAACTGCATTAAATGACGCCTTCGTTACAGAATGATGTCCTACGTCAGCGACATCTATAAGACAAATATAATACTCGTCGAGACCTATACAACGATGTCTTGCATGTGACAATGGAGCCACAAACAATAAAAAAAAAACAATTTCGGCTGTTTTTAGGAGTTCGGAAAGGAACTTTTGTTTTTTTAAATTGTCTCGACGTGATCTTTAATATTTGCTCTCGACTTTGGGAAAAATTTTTCGTAACTCGGTCTAATATTTACTCGAATTTTAATATACAAATTAATGTGTTTTTATTTAAAGCCAAAAATTCCGTATTTTGATTCAATGTGTCTGGTTTTTAGTCAAAACCAGTATTATCATAATTAAATGGTTTGCCATATGTAGCCAGCTTACTCAATACTACGAAATGACAGGCGGCAAAATTATTTTCAATCATAATTTGTCTGCTACACACCCTAAATTGTTCATCTGATCTATTGGTATACCACGCCAAGGAAAATTACTGTCCTACCAATACAATTTGTGCGACATGTAACACATACTGAGTTTTCGTGCTACAACTCTATTTGTTAGAACTTTTGACCATCATTCATGTGATTTTTAGCCGATAAACTTAACCTAACCTTAACTAATTTCGAGACCAACTAATTTTCCATCTAGAATGACACCACAAGACGTCAGAAAAAATTGAAAAACTAATTAAGTTATCGCTTAGTTGTGAACATTTTACAACGTAATTTTTCATAATAATCAAAGCTAAACATAGTCTCATATTTTCGGACACAGTTTTTATATGAGAATACAGCTAAAGTCATGTGTGTTTAAATATGATTATTACATCATTTTTCTGTCTTTTCGTAATAAGTAGTAATAGCGTGATATCAATTTAATTTGCTGTTTTATCAAATGACATTAAAATATTACAGTTTTTCTTCTTTGTGTAAAAATCGCTCTTGCGACTCTATTCTCTGTGGAATTGAAATATGAAACGTCATCACAATGATATGTCGACACAACATTGCATTTTCAATCGTTGAGAAGGTTTGTATACATCAATCATGTAGTATAATTGAAAACAAGGTCCATATCTATTATTCTAACTACGAAATTAGTGTTCTCGAATTGGATTGGATGTCATTTATCCCTGTAAAGAAAATTGACAATAAGTTTTGAAATTAAAAAATTGAGAATAAATCAATTAAATTATTGCTTAATAAAATGGGAGCAAATTTCTGCCACCGACATCAAAGTGAGCACACAGTTACAAATGTTAATCGTTTTGGTTTCAAAATCCGGGATATATTTAAAAATCGCCTCGGTATTTACATATTTACAAATTTACCTTAACAGTTTTTTGGAAATAATTTTGTTTTTGAACGTCTATTGAAGATTTAAAAAGAGAAGCTATACTAAACTCAATTTTACCTACAACATACACGACAAAATTTTAATAAGTGTATTTTTTACTTCAATTCATCTTTCGCTCCTGGGACAATTATATTTCAATTTTAGAGAAAAACGATTAAACACTTAAAACAAAGTAAGTGTATAAAATTTAGACTGTTCTTATTTGGTTTATATCTTACGTTTTATATAGTTTGTTATTATTATTTCTCTTCAAAAATCTAAGCTTTAAAGGATATAATGAGTGGTAAAAAGGTCGAGCGGTAAAGTCCATAACTTAGTTTATTAACATTATTTACTTATTTTGGTTGTTTGCCAATATTTATAAGTATAGTTGATGTATCAATTTCAGTGATCTAACGAATAAATGAATTTCCACAACAGCCACAGCTTTGATGAAGACATTTTCGTGGCGGGAATGAAACTGTACGTTCGCTCACTTGCGATGGCAAAAGCTGTTGGGCGACGAACATTTTATACCTGTCGGGCAGCTTTTAGTTTAATTTATTCATTCACGTGGCCGTCGGTGGTGCAATGGTTAGTGTGCGCGGCTCTTGTACATGAGATCCTGGGTTCGAACCCTGCTCTGACCACCTAAAATTTCTTTCGGCGGCGGTCACCTCGCATAGTGACGGCGACACTATCGAGTATATAGCCATGAAAAAGCTTCTCAAAATAGCGGTCGGAATCGGTGTAAAACTGTAGGTCCCAATCAGTGAGTGAAAACTGGAAAGCGCACAGCTCAGTGATTGTGATTGTGAGAAGTTCTCCCCGGTCCCTTCATGGGATGTAATGGGAAACCATTTATTTCTTTTTTATTTTTATTTAATAACCAAGCAGTAATGCCATTTATGGTTAAATGTGCTACAACAATTGAGATGCTACATAATAAAGTATTTATAACAATAACAATTTAGAACATATACTTGGGAAAAAATAAATTAAAACTCCCCTATGCATACTTACTACTCTTCTGATGTTATCAGTAAGACCAATCAGCAAGGATGTGGTACTGCGATTCTTCCTAAAGCCCGACTGACAATCATGAAGCAAAAATGATGCATCAACATGGTCAATCATTTGAGCTTTCATCAGGTGCTCCATCATTTTGGATAGAATTGGCATTATAGAAATGGGCCTAAAACTATCATCTGTACCATTCTTACGAATTGGTACAATCTTCGCAGTTTTTCACAAGGACGGAAATTCCGATGTCATTAAAATTGTATTCACAAGTTGTAAAATATGGTCGGTCATGTAGGGAAATACGATATTCAAGAATTTTGAAGTAAATGCATCAGATCCTACTGCTCTAGATTAAATCATCGAAAATGCGTCTAACAGCTCAGCGTAAGTCACGGACCGAAATGAAAAGTGTCCAACATCAGAAATATGAGGTAAATTGCCACTGCACACCGACTGATAGTCCGAAAACATATTACTTAGTATGCCTACGTCGACATCAATCTCATCCTTCTTTGCACCTATTCCATACTTCCCCAATATGGCCCACATTTCCCCAACAGTTCTGCCGGAGAAAAGCTTGGAAGCATTTTTTACCGTGTCACCAAATCTTGAGTTTAGGAGTCCATAATGATATCATTTAGTTTTACAAAAATTCAACCAAGTTCAATGTCTTACACTCAGGACTACTACACTCTCAGAAATCTGTTTTTTTTTTCTTGTTTGGATGCAAATGTAATGTTTGTTTGGAGCTTGTCGTAAATATAGTATGCTTGTGTCGAAACACATTGTGTTTGCTATTCAATATTACATGTTTGAGACACAATGATTAATATTTGATAATATTTGTGTTTGTGAATCAAATACAGCTTTGTTTGTGATACAAATACAGCTGTGTTTGGTACACTGTTTACTTAATTTTTTCGCTATGCTATGTCCAGGGCAAAATAATGCAAAGAGGGACTAAGATATATTATTCTCATCCTAAGTTAATGAGACAGCAAGTGTATAACAGTATTTTTTCATTATTCTTTCAGTCAGTAAATCATAAATATTCGTGGATGCGTGTGTGAATGACTTGAGTCTTTCCTATGCTGACAGATCTGTTGTGTTTTAGTTTCCTGCATTCTATCGTCAAGTGTTGTTTTGGGAGAAAACACACGAATGCTTCGATGTTAGAATATTGATGTTACGGTGCGTTTACACGGGACAGTTTGAGACAAGATAGTTGAGAATATGTATTAGTTGTCACAAAGAGAAAAATTGTTTGTATAACTTACGCGTCCAGCCAGTTATAAAGACACTACAGTTTTAAGCAACCGTGCAACCATCAATTTCGTGCTCTGATTTTATGTTTCTTCGCTCTTTTGCCATTGTGTTTAGTCTTACTTCTCCAAATTACAATGGAACTGATGTACTCTGCAAAATTAGACATGTATTCAAACAATATCTCAATAAACATTAGCAAAATTTCCAAATACAAAAATATATTTCCCAATTTGTAAAGTCGTTTACGATGTTTTGCTTTTTTCTCAAATTACTACGAAACGTCACCGATATGGCCGATGGATGAACTAGTAGATGTTGACGCAGTAGGATTTGTTGTAATTGTGTGAACCAACAACAGACATTTAGTTTTTGTTTCATGACTATAACCGTCAAATTCAACACAGATCCATATGAACAAACACAGTAAACAAAAAAGTACAACAACAAAATACACTGAATTAAACAGATGGAGTCATAAGAAAGCAAAATCAGTTGTTCTATTGCGCCAGCCTTTACTAGTTCAGCCATGATCTGGCCGCTTATGTCAAATCTCTTGCCGAAGTTACTGTCATTGAAAAATCAGTGACAGTGGCGAGGCAAGTGAGAGAAGTGTAAGTGTGGTAATAAAAATGTGTGAATGTATTTCTACTGTCGGAGCAAAATTGTCCCGTGTAAACACCAGGTTAGGGTTTAATCGCGCATATGGCTCCACTTAAAGTTATGTATCTTTGCTGGTAAACATGCTAATTTTTGTATTTAAACATAAGTGGAGTTTTCGTCTTGCAAATACATGAATATTTGGAGTGTGTTCCAAATATATACGTGGTTCCTGCAGAATGTTTTTGAGAGAGTATACTACAGAGGCCGTTTTTGTTCAGCGTGTAGAAGAAAATTTCAAGGGATTGATTTACGTTAAGGACATATATTACAGAGCTCAGATTTACTCGATTTTACTCGCGAGTGAAAAATACTCGCGAAGAAGAGTACTCGAAGAGTACGAGTGTTACAAAAAGTGTACTCTCCACTCATTTGTTTTAGGTGGGAGTACTCGCGAGTACTCCTTTATAATAATGAATAGTGGGAGTAAAAATCTTCGAAATAGAGTGAGAGTTTACTCTTAAGAGTGAAGTCGAGTGGAAAAACAGAAACTGTTTGTTTTTGCTGACTTGTGTGTGTGTGTTGTAGTAAATATAGTAAAGCAAATGGTTTTTGGTGTTGCTATGGACTGATGTGTGGAGTGTTGACTGTGGGGGAAGGAGGGGACTGAGGAGGGGAGCATTTTATTCTTTGGCTTTAGTTTTGTTTTTGACAATTAGTGTGTGAGTGTGTGTGTGTGTGTGTAGTAGCACGTATGGCTCAAACGGTTGTAGGTGTTGCTATTGACTGAGGTGGGGAGAGATGATTACTCGTGTAATAAATAAATTTAATAAACAATAATAAATAATTTTTGTAACACTCGTAATCTTCGAGTAATCTTCTTCGCGAGTATTTTTACACACAAAATCACCGGTCGCTTACAATACAATACATTCTGCTGCTTTTCTCTTCTTGGCCACCCAGTCCTCCCTCGTCAGTCACCTCTCCCCCCAACAATCGATAGCAACACCAACAACCGTTTGAGTTACTATACTTCCCTGCAGTTTCACAAGTAGTGGCTGGCAACATTTCATCGACTACATCGCCATTGATTTTTCATTGACTACATCGCCGATTACATTGGTACTCAGTGGTAATCTGTAAGGTAGTGTCTCCAGAGATTTTCTATTGTTTTTCTTAACCTGTCGACGAAATGTTACCGATAAATGCGTCGACGAAATGTTACCGATAAATGCGTCGACGAAATGTTACCGATGAAGTAATCGACGAACAGTAAGGCATTACCAAAGCGGACATCGCCTTGTTAAATTCGCCGCTCAAAAGCATTGCTGGTAGTTTAGCGAGTAGTCGACGAAAGGTTTGTGGTAGTCGATGAACTCATCAGCGTAGAGTCGATTACCAATACTGCAGGGTTGCTACTACCCACACACACACGCGCACACACAAATGGGCAAAACCTAACAGTTTCTATTTTTCCACTGGATGAGAAAGACTGAAAGAGTACTCGGCAAGAGTATAATCTGCTCGAGTTCGAGCGTATTTTACTCGCACTCGAAATCGAGCAAAGCATATACGCTCTTATTCAAGTGGCATAGAAAAATAGAGTATACTCGTTTTTTTTTACTTGCAGGAGTACTCGAATTCGATCGAAGAGTTCGGAGCTATGATATATTATCGAAGATTAACAATGATGAATCCCAAACCTTCCGCAACAAACTCGTCAAGGCGGAGTGGCCTTTAAGGAATTGTACAGTGAAGTAGAACGGTTCAATTTCTACTTCATCCTTGAAAATATCAGGTTAATTAATCCTCACATTATCATTATTCATTCCTATTTACTGGTTATAGTGACACATGTTTCTCCACTAGCAGCAGAAGCGGATTGGTTTATGGGTCTTTATCGAAGCAAGCATCGGCCAAAAATCTTTAAAATTTTTCCGTCTGCACTCTCCAAGCAGTGGGAATTGAATATGCGAATTCTGACTATAACTAGTACAAGCTTATCTCGGAAAAATGCTTTATTTCCTTTTATATCGATATGCCCAGGAAGACAGGTAACAGGATGCCAGATTATTCCGAATTCGTATGCAATTCTTAAAAATCTCTTGTAATTATATTTTGCCTAACATTTTGGCATATTACTGGTGTTATTGGTCCAATTTCTTCAATGATAATAGTGGTCTTCATGAAAGCTCAAAAGAACCTCGTAAACTCGAAAACATCGTAAACTTGCGCAGCAAACGTCAAAACAAACAAATTTCCCATACAAAGCGACTTGCTCAAAAGTGGAAAGTTTTCGAGGCAAATTTGCTGCGCAAACGTGGGATGGAGAAACGTGTAAACTTTTGACATTTCGTTGTCATCTGACTAGGATGGATAAATAAGGTGATAGCACTAGAACAGTAGTAAAAGTACACATACATAATACATGCAATTGCTACTGCTACCACCTTATGTATCCATCTTGGTCAGCTGATATGGTTTTGAGCACAACTACGCTGAGCAACTTTACTTGATGCCTCATGCAACGGTGCGAGGGAAACTTGCGCTGAGCAAAAGTTCTCGGCTTTCACGTTTGCATGAATGCCGCTATTGTTCTTTAGCATCTGAATTGTTTTGTGCCGTACATACGCTACGAGCTGGTCAGACTTTATACAATGTTTCAAAATTCTTTGTAATACGCTGAAGGAAAAGGAAAAAAATTTACAATTGATCAATTAATTATATAAAATAATTTATTTTTTTATTTTATTATTCAAGCTCAAGACCAAAGAAGAAAAAGTGTTGCAAATGCATCCTCAAACCGTTTAGCTATTTCAGATCTAGCCACAGAAATGAAAATATCATCAAACTAAATGCAAACGAAAACTCATTTGAAGTGAGAATTTTTCACTACGTAAGTTTTCGAAAAATATCGCAAGCAAAACACACAAGAAAACATTTGGGAACAAGTTCTTGCCATCTCCAGAGAACCATCGGTCCCCATTAGAAATGATTTTTGTAGTTGCCTAAAAGACAACACAAATTTTACAGGCAATACTAATTTCCTGCTGTTTGGTTGTGCTCTATGCTTATCAGGAATGATTTTAATTTATTCGGCCTTTTTATTGGTACTTTATTATGGTATTATTCAATGTCAAGACAGTTCTATATCTCTGGAAATAGAGATACAGTTTTTTAAAACAGAAGAAATTTTGCAAATGCATATTCATGATTCCTGGCAAACTGTATAGCTATTTCAGATCTAGCTGCAGATCTACATCAGATGCTTCGTCATAAATTGTTACCGACTGCTCGGCTCAATTGTCAAATGCAAACCGATCAGTGTCAACCAAACAGAAATGGCGGTCAAAAAATGTCGGCTTGGTATTTAAAAAACACCATTTCGTTGGCAATTGCGAGTTATAGATTTCATAAAATTTGTCTCACAAAATGATTTAATCTGAGTACGAATTACTAACAGATACCATACAGACGACACATCAGGACTACTACAAACGCTCAACAAAACGCAAACCGTTGAATCATATCACACCAATTATAAATAAATTTGTTAAAAATTTAAAATAATACTGTGTCTTGTTGGAATTAGTCTCATTTATCTACCACTGCTAATGCCTTTCAATTAACAAACAACATCGTTTGGGCTGTCTATGTAAATTAACCCTAATTTTAATTCCCCCAGATATATTAATTGTACATCCCACTGAGCCAGCAACTGACTTTATGATACGAGTATCTGGCCACCAAATTGATGTGGATGCTAATAGTTTCAGCCTTTAACAATTTAATATGAGTGACACCTGTGGTCATTGCCAATGTGATGATATACTTATACATAGTTATTGATATTGATTTGCATAATACGGTTGGATTGGAAATCCTCCACGGACATGGAACATTATAATTGCCACACATTACCAGAACATTATCGTATAGCAACACATCAATTAATTTCGTACCCAGGTGCAATACAAATATGTACATTAGCAGTGCCCCATAAGTACGTAATTTAAATATTATATAGGCTGAATGGTTAAATCTGCATCAGAATATTTAATATTAATTTTGGGAAAAGTTAAAAGCAGTCCAACCTAGGTACAGTGTTTAACGTTTAGAAACTATTTATATACTTTATGCAGAACATGATATGAGACCAATATATTTGAATGTAAATGACATAGGAATCTTAGATAATGACGTCGACCAGACGAAACCAATGACCTGAACAAAACCGGACCAAACAAAAATCTGAAATTTAACTAATATATTCAAAATAATTGGGAAAATCCTTACTGTTTGTACAAAGTACGCAAAAGTAATGGCCATTTCCTAATGAGAGCACAGATTACGAAGAAGGTAAATTTTTCTCATTCTCACGCATCCACATAAAAGTGATCATACACTATAATGCTTTTACCTTGTTATTATATCTTGGATGGACAATTCACGCGTTGTAGTTTGCTGCGCTTTTAATTGTTATATGCATGCAAGGTGAGACAGACGTGTAAGTAGACAGTGAAAAAATAGACAAAAATTACAACTCATAAAAGTTGGAAATTTAAACAAAAAAAGAGCTTATGTAAGCCATATATAAAAGTTTTAATGTACAAGTAATGTTTCTCGAAAACGTTCTTTCAGCTCTAATTTGTCATGACTCTTTTACTGCAAATGATTTTCTATTCTCGCAAACTTTTTCTTAGATTAGAGTAACTAAAACTCGGTTGCTGTACCAGACTGAACAGTTGGTGGAACCGTTTTTCGTTTCTCACAAACGTTTTTCAGCTCTAATTTTTCATAACTCGTTTACTGCAAACGTTTTTCAGTTCTCGCAAACTTTTTCTTAGTTTAGAGTAACTACAACTCGGTTGCTGTAACGAAAGAATAGTTGGTGGAACCGTTTTTCGTTTATCGTAAAGGCTTTTTCAGCTCTAATTTTTCATATCTCGTTTACTGCAAACGTTTTTCAGTTCTCGCAAACGTTTTTTAATTTGGACTACCTAGAATTCGGTTGCTGTAACCTAAACAACAGTTGGCGGAACCCTTTTTAGTTTCTCGCAAACGTTTTTTTTTCATTTATATTTTTCATAACTCTTTCGCTGCAAATATTTTTCGGTTCTCCCAAACGAAATGACATGTATGGCTTAATACAAGTTCGTTTCTCTCAACTTCAGTCCCCAAACGAACTTCAGTTATCTGAGATTTCGTTTCGGAGGAACGAGTTTTTTCGTTGCGTTAACGAATTGTAGTTAAAGACTTGAAGATATTCCCGTACAAAGTGCAAACTATTCACGAATTGCTCTCTGATGACCGCCAAACGAGATTAACTAACGCCCATGGTCTGTTAAACTTGGTGTAAGTAAGAAGGGGATAATTTCGTGTCCAAAATCATAATGAGCGACGAAGCCCATTTCCACTTAAGTGGTTAACAAAGATAATATGCGTTTCTGCGGCACAGACAGAGAGAGTATTCAAAAAACCGAAATTTTTTTAAAAAACCCGGTTTTTTGTTTGTTCGAAAAGTCAGTTTTCCACGAAACCGGTTTTCTATTTAGGTAAAACCGGAGGAACCGAGATTTTTCGGTTTTTTGTTTTATATAAAATTACACATGAAGCACTTCCAATACATTTGTTTGGCGATTCTTTCATATACTATTCGTATTTAAAACTCCAAATTTTACAACTCTATTTAAAGTTTTTAATTTTAATTTTTTAATTTTTTTTTTAAATTTTACTTTAAACTTAAATTTAAATCATGTTCCATTTTGGAATTCGTGATTAACATAAAATTTAAAAGTTATATTCAAATTCATATTATAGTGATATCAATTCCAAAATCAAATTGCAAATTCGAATTTTGAAAGAGATTTTCATGTATGAAAATCTTGTTAAGTTCAAAACATTTACTATAAAATAATTTGCGGTATCAAATTTGAAAAAAAAAAATTTTAAATTCTTATTTAAATCATAAAATGATGAACAAATAAATTGTTTGGAAAGGTCATTTACTTTGGAACTATTAAAGCATAAAGTCATATTTGAAAGTTTAAATCATGTTCAAAATTTCATTAAAATTCGAAAATCATATCTTTTATTATTAATTTTTTTTTAACGATATTGACACAAATTGAGTAAAAACCGGTTACCCGGTTAACCGACTTCAAATAACAGGATTCCGGTTTGTTCGAAAATTATGTTTTTTTTAAATCCGGGACTCGGTTAATAGTATACAAAATCAATGCCTGTTCGAACTCACTGGCGATGTTTTAACACCTCTTTGTTGCACAGTACCCGCTCGATTGCTGTGAACACATTAGTAAATGTTACATTGGAAAATAAAAAAAAGAATAGTTTTAGTGCTGAAAGCTTTTTTTCTATTACACTCTTTTTCTTTGCATCTACTTTAACATTATTTGTAATATTGATAAAATAAATAAAGCAATATTTAGCTCACTGAAATACTTGTTTTCGTTTAGTCATAAACAGAGCGACGAAAAAAAGTATTGAATAGTATAGAGAACTCCCATGTAGAGAGCGTGGGTAAAAGAGCACAAACGAGTCTTATTCTCTTTATAGAATATTTCAATAGAAATGCACATTTCGTCAATGTTATTACATAAAATAATACAAAAAGCTTAAATGGTTTAAAAGGCATCAATGTTTCACACCAAAATTATGAATATACCACCTAATGACAAAAAGAGAGCTATACGTTTTGAATCATTCGCCGGTGCGTTTGGGTCGTACAATTCGTTCCATGAGTTCTCTATAATATTCAATACTCTTTGGCGACGACGCACAGTGGGTTAGAATAGCATGTTTTCTTGGATCAAATCAGGGAAGCTATGTTCGGATAATTTTTCTTTATTTTTCAGTTAATACCATTAAAATAAGTAAACAAAAATGTTTTCTAAGTATATTTGAGTATAATTTTATTAAATAATGCCAAATATCAGTGTAGGTATATAGTGCAAGGAGTACAGTATGAGAGCTTAAACATTACATTTTGTACATCTTAAAGTTAATCATCAACATCATCATCATAAACATCATCATCATCGTTATTATCATCATCATTATCATCATCATCATCATCAGCAAAATCAGCAACTTCAACATCACTGAAATAGTTCTTGTTCGGAGCTGCAGGTACAATTAAATCAATTGCCTCCTCTGGCAAGCTTTAAACCTTCTTTGTAGGCAATTTTCGCATGCGTGAAATAATTGGGTCAGAGGTTATCAAAAACATACTAAAAATGTCTTGGTTTGATTTTTCGCGACTGCACTTTATTATTAATTTCATGGCCACTGGATACAGCAATAAGCAACACGTGCATTTTTTTTTATTAAATTAACATCTATTTTTGTAATTTAGGCAGATTTTTCAGCGTTTTGAAAAAAACGTCATGCCGTATTCCTATCATTAATCCCATATTCTCTATAAATTTTTTCTGAATTTTAGCACTGTTCTTTTTTCAGAATCGGTTCTAGCCTGCCACTTTTGTAAAGGTATTTTATATGCCACGTGCAAAAGACATTCAAAAAATCTAATCCAGCCATGAAGAATGGAAAGGCCAAATCTTAAATTGTCTAAATGTACAGGTCTTTGGATCATGGCTTCTATATTATTAAAATCCTTACTTGTAGCGCCACATAAGTCACACTTTTGTGTTGATGTGGTTTCTGTTAAGGCATTGTAAACTTTTCCATCTACCAAAATTAATGTGTGGAAAACATGTACAACTTTCTCACCAATCGTGACAGTTGAACAGGTTAATTTCTGTATTTCCTCTTCAACTCTCTTTTTTCACTAATTGACACATATGCGGTTACTTTGGTAAATTCAATTTTCAAGGGTCTGCAAAATCTAGTTGAAGACGACAGTGGATTTTGCCAAATTACCTTTTCCTCAAACATAAGCCTAAGTGGTACAATTGTGGTTAAAAAACTGATGAATCACTAGCATCCGATCCATGAAAGGCTTGTTTGTATGAGCTATGGCCACAGCTTCCATCAAAGCCCCATTTTGAATATAATACTACATTCGAGTTTGAAATGCCTAATGAGTCAATAACAGTTTCTTGAAGTTCTATTAGTCGCTCCGCTGTGTGATTAAGAAGACCTTGTAAAGTTACTTCAACGGAGGTCTCGCTTATTTTAAAGCTGGTCGATTCTTGGTAAGTTTTTTGTTTTTCAGTTTGAATATTGTTGTAGGAGGGAAATATTTGAGGAGCAGCTTGTCTAACAACATTGTATTGATTTCGTGTGAGTTTAGCTTCTACAAAAACAGCCAAAGCTTTTGTATTCGATATTTTCAAGGTGGGACGTGATTGTTTCAACTTTTTTTTTAAATGTATGCCCTTGCAACACTTTTCATATATGGCTCGCAACACTTTTGATTCCTCGACGTAACCTGCGCTTTGTAATTTAACCTGTGAAGCATAAAGTAACTCTGGCAATGATATGGTGTCTATGGTAAAATCGTTGTTTTTTTATATTTACTCCAACCACTGGGCTCGGTAAAACTAATTTCTTTTCGACCACGTTTTGCAGTCGGGGCAAGAGTAAAACCAATAGACGATTCCAACCAGATTTTATTTTGAGTAATAAACCTCTAGTCCACCTAGATTTAAATTCATAAAAGAAAACATCAATTCTTTTATTAAAATCACACATATTATCCTCAGAGCAGTAGGTGCGTTTTTTGATTTCTTCAGCTAAAAATTTCATCTTGTCATTCATTGTTTGAGCGCTTGAATTCATCATAATATCAAATAAGCTTCGACGAGTATAAAAAAAAACGTTCGAACTTGTTTCTATAAAAAATAAAAAAATAATGCTTATACAAAAAAAAAACCTTCCAAAAATCCCTTTTACCCGATTACTTGAAACTGCACAACACGATCACTATTTGTCAAAACAAAGAATATTATTAAAATAAACACAAAAAAATTTAATTTAAACAAAGAATATTATTAAAAGAAACAAAAATAACATCATTAATATACTGAAAAGAAGAGCACAAATAAATAGAAGAAAGTAACATGAAAAACAACAAAACACAACACACAACAACAGCAGCAGTCGCGAGATAAATGTGATTTTTAGCTAACTTGACTGCTGCAACACTTGTATTAAACAATGCATAGCTTCTAAACGGCACAAAAAGGCAGCGTAAAATTTTGCAATATAATAGAGATTTATGTCCTCTTTAATATAAACTAAAAATTATGACACGAATGTGGACGAATAATAACTATATATCCATTTATAAAAATGGTAATTTTTTTTGGCATTTGCAATATAAATAACTAAATCTAAAACACTTCCACACACAATTTGGTATACAAATGTTAACGAAGTATTTGCAAAATAACCTGAACTTGATGGTTCCATTGAAAAATTGTTAACGTTTGCAATAATTTATAAAATAAATAAAATTTTCAACGGGAAAGTTTTCACTTTTTCCAGCCTTTTTTGCACAAAAATTTCTATAAAGTTGGACTTGGAAGTTTCACTACAAAAACACCAGAGCACTTTTGACATTTATTTTAACGACAAGTGATGTAGAATTTTATATGTATACTCTAACCGGGTACAAAAAATTTTGACGATACTTACAATTTTTTTTTTAATTAATCCAAGAAAACAGGCTATTCTAACCCTCTGTGCGACGACCTGCTTGTTCGTTCGATGCCGCTACAACAACACCACCATACTTATTTTCAGGCAGAGATTATTGCTGTACAACACCGACGTATGTTATGCTAACGCTGTGTGTTGTTTGCATGTGTTCAGCTTGATAGAATGCCCTACCGTGCTTAATTGTTATTACCTAATTGGAAAATGTTGCGGGACCCAATAAGACCCAATGTTTTGATTGTTTTTTTTTCAGAGAAGTTTTGTTTCAAGTCGATTCACTGGTTACCTCGTTATTCCAGGCTGTAGAAAATCTGTTAACATATGTAACTAAATTACCACCTACTGCATATTCGATGATAATAACACATAGAGTACAAAAGCGAAATCTTATTTACTTATTTAGCTGACAGATTTCTACGCGTCATAACGTCTAAAAAAGGTTTTTTTCGAGGTGTCATAGAAATCGAATCAGGGGCCATAACAACCCTCTTATTCCTTTCAATATTTGTCAGAGAGTACCCAAAGTATTCTTTAAGCTGCTGTAGTATTCAGTTAACTCATTTCATTTTAGGTTCGCATCATTTTCGATGTCGATACGTATGTGACAAAACAACGTATTTAAATATCCGTAAACCGTTTATAAATGATGCGACCCAATCAAAGAGAATAAATTACACTAATGCCGCCATTTATCATTACAATGATAAATGATGATAAAAATTTTGAAGGAAATGTCACAATAAATCACAAAATAGCTGCTTCACAACAAACAGATATGATGGATATCATCGTGAAACCATTTTAATCATGTTTATCCAATTTGCCTAAACACATTTGGTGGTACATATGATTAAAACTATTTATTTTCAATTTTATTTACAAATAAAATTTAGGGTTAAAATGATCGATACTGTCTGACAAAAACGACTTTTCGTGCAAGATTAAACAAACTCAGACACGTACTCATCTATAAGAGCGAAGTAGAATATTGGAAAGACCTTCTACGTTAAGTCCTTCTACGTTAAGTTTAAAACCAAAAAATAATATCTTATGTGCGTCAGACCATCTGCTATTTGCGTAGGTTACAATAGATGATCACGATGCATATATTTGCAATTAGCTGCAGATTTATGGAGTGAAAAACAAGCAAAATTTGTCCATGTGTTATAAAGTGATAAAAAAACGTATAATATTTTTGTTACATTGTCAGGGGCATTTCTGATAGCCATTCACTTGGAAGTGACCAGAAATGATTCATTATTTGGGCAGTCCAAGCACCTCACTACGTCCACGCAGTATGTCCTGGGCAATGGTTTTAAATAAAACTTGCGTCAGCTGGCTAGAGTGAGAAGGCGAATCAAATGAGCAGCCTGATGATGATGATGCGATCACTGATACGTCGCATGCTTATTAGGTGAGCCTGTCATTGAAGCTCATCAAGATATCTGGCATATTTTTTTGTCCTTAGAAAAGAAAGCTGCACTTATGGCAATGCTTCAGTCAATTTCAACGCGAGCTGCCACCGAGCGGTATAACCGTCTCCTTAGGCCTAAGAGACGACAGTGCAAAAGGCACGAGAGTGAGGAAATTGAGACATACAGAAGGAAAACCAAAGTTCGAAAATTCTACGAAATAGTCGAAAAATAACTAATGGGCATGGTTCAGGGTCCTCCTTCAGCTTGGATATGCAAAGAATGTTGGGAATATGGAGAGATCATTTATCCACGCAAGTGGTACCTGAAATATTCAATGACGAGGAGACAATGGATCACAATTTGGACGACGACGTCGATTGCCCTAAAACCAAGACGTGGTGCCCGGCTTAAGAGAAGCAAAGCTACTGGTGCCGATGGATTACCGGCAGTGCAGTTTAAGGCTGGTAGCTGAACACCATGCCTGTCTGAGTGTACTATACCCCATACCTATCATCTATTTGTCGATTATAACGCGCCCTTTGATAGCCCGTTGCGGGAGAAACTCTGCAGGGTGGGCCAAATAAGACCTACCAATGTTAAACCCAAATAACTTTTTTGTTTTTTAATATAATTGTGTTTTTTTTCTTTGCTGGTTATAATTGAGCTCGTGGAAATTTATAATGGTGAGATACAGTACACAACAACGTGTTAAAATTATCGAATTTGTGTACTCTTGTCAAATATCAATAGTTATGACGCAGCGAAAGTATCGTCAACTTTTTAATTCAAGATTATCTCCCACAGCCTACATGATAAGGAATTTTATCATCCGTTTCGAGGCGACTGACCGAAAATCCAAGGGCAATACACCGGCATCAGTTACATCCATCCAGATGTACTGTTTGGTGTGGTGTTATAGTCGATAAAGTTATCGGCCCAATTTTTTTTCAAGAAGGATGATGGAACTCCAGAGTATATTTCCGAGGCTTTTTACAGACAAATGATTGACAATTTTTTTCGCCCAATGGTGGAGCATGCCCGGCGATTGGAGTCTCAGTGTACTATGTCCCATATTTAAAAAAGGTGACCCGAGTATCTGTGCCAACTACCGTGGAATAAGCCTTTTATCCATAGCATACAAGCATAATTTGCGAAAGACTAAAACCGATTGTGGCTGATCTGATTGGACCATACCAGTGTGGCTTTAGGCCTGGAAAATCGACAACCGACCAGATTTTCACGCTACGCCAAATCCTGGAGAAAACCCACGAAAAACAAATCGACACCTATCATGTATTTGTCGATTATAAGGCGGCCTTCGATAGCCCGATACGGGGGAAACTCTACGAAGCAATGTCTAAGCTTGGTATTCCTGCAAAACTCATACGCATTTGCAGGGTGACCCTGAAAAACACCAAATCCGCAGTGAAAGTTGGTAAGGATCTTACCGAACCTTTCGAAATTAAGCGAGGCCTCAGACAAGGTGACACCCTATCATGCGATCTCTTTAACATCTTAATAGAGATTATTCTGAGAAAAGCTAAATTAACGGTTTCAACGAGCAGGGCCTCCACGCGATTAGACCAAAGCGTGAACGTTGATAACCGTTATAATTTCGAGGTGGTAGACGAATTTACATACCTCGGATCTGCCGTAAACAAAAACAACAACGTATGCCATGGGATCAAGCGGAGAATTGTGCCTGCGAAAAGATGTTATTTAGGGCTAAGCAAGCACTTTAGAGATAAAGCCCTCTCTCGAGTAAGAAAAGTGCAACTATACTAGACTCTCATACAACCTGTCTTGCTTTATGGCGCAGAATCCTGGGTCTTATCGCAAGCAGACAAAACATGTTTAGGAGTCTTCAAGAGAAAAATACTCCGAAAAATATATGACCCTATAGTGCACAACGGCGAGTATCGGCGACGAATGAACCATGAGCTGTATGAGGTTTATCCTGACATTGACATAGTTAAGCGGATCAAAATAACGCGATTGCGCTGGCTAGGCCATGTCAGTAGAATGGATGAAGACGAACCAGCACGAAGGGTTTTCGAAACCGAACTCGAAGGAAGGCGAAAAATAGGAAGACCAAGATTCCGGTGGAAGGATCAGAATGACGAATCGCTGCGTACACTTGGTATTGCCAACTGGAGAGATGAGGCAAAAGATATATATATATATATATATACATGGCAACTGTAGTATATATCGCAGTTTCTTTTTCTTGTGCAGCCATGTCCTGTCCATCGCATTTCCTGGATAGCGGTAATGTCAGCCCTATAACTTTCGAGGACATCTGCCAGTTGGATAATTGCACCGGATCTATATAGAGTTCTTACATTCCAAGTGCATATCCGTAAATCGTGGTCCTTATAACGTTTGCGGGGGTCGTCAACAAATAGGGGTTGTTTATGTTTTCTTGTACGTTTACTTATTTTCACTGCCATTATCAACGGTGGCGGGAGGCAAACCCAGCCCACCGTGTTTTTGCATTTTACCCACTGCCAGGATATTTGATTGCAGCCGCCCATTATGGATTAGACGCTGACCACGATGCGATATGTTAAACCTGGATTTTCTTCTTTTAGTTTCTATCCGCCGTTGACCCGTATGTTTGGCTCATCCGCCTTCTAAGGACAAAAGAATATGCCCGATTGTTTGATGAGCTTCAGTGACATCAGTCACCTACTAAACCTGATTTGATGTTCATTTGTTTCGCCTTCTCACTCTAGCTAGCTACCGGAGGTTTCCGAAAAGCCATTGCCCAGGACATACAGCGTGGAAGTAGTGAGCTGCTTGGACTGCCCAATGAAGGAATCATTTCTGGCCAAGTGAATGGCAATCAGAAACTTTCCACCTTCACGGACAGTCCCATATTGAATAGCAAACACAATATGTTTGGACATAAGTATACTATATTTGTGACAAGCTACAAACACATTATATTTGCATCCAAACAACCAAAAAAAACAAGATTTTCAGCGAGTAAGTAAGATGACTGCCGTCGAAAGAAATTTAAGGTGGTCAGAGCAGGGATCGAACCCTTATGCACCCCCACCAATGCACAACAGCCGCGCACACTACCATTGCACTACCGACGGCCACAATATTAATAAAGTCTATAACTATTTTAATCAGAATTCGTAATTGTCAAACATCAGAATTATTTGTCTATGTTATTGATAGATTAAAAGTAGGTTTTACTAAATACAAGTTGCTACTACCGAATTTTAGTTGTATTAACCAATTCATCTGAAATGGAAGATACAACTAATAAAAAGTACTAAATAAAAGTACAATTCGTGTTCAAATATTAGTCACTGTAATCATAATTTAATTTCTGTTCTAAAAACACCTGTTACAAAGTTATGTATTCGATTTTTCACAAGAGGCTTTGTTGTTGAAGAGAAACTACGTATATTGGAATGTTACACGAGGACTTTACAGAAAAACTAATATTTTAAACAGAAAGTGATATACAAAGTTGTAAAAAAACAATAAAGTGTATAGATATCAGCCAGCGAAGGATACATATTATCATAACTTGAGGTGAAGTGAGACTTTTAAACATAATAGTTGAATATGTTCGTCACTATTGACGCCTTCACATACACATGCAAATAATTGTGGACACTTGGCTGCAGGAACTATTATTGTGGAAGACACAAAGTAACTTCAAGATACTTATTCATATGATACCCAGGGTAACCCATAGTCATTTTTGATCGAAAATATGAAAAACATAGAAAAACTGTATATATTTATATCTGGAAACGGAGCGTCCAATCGAAAAAATAACAAATTGTTACGGGTCTCTAAGGGTTTCTCACAAAGTGTTACAATTCGCATGAAATAATTTTTTTTCAAAAAAAAAGCCAAAATAAGAAAATCGCTGAAATAAATAAATGCCTGCATCTCGGAAACGGTGCGTCCAATTTTTTTAAATCGCTAAAACTAAAATGTCTGGCATCACAAATCGCTAAAACGCCCGTATGCCAATATCTCGGAAATAGAAAACAAACCTATTTTTTACGAGTTTCTAAGGATTTTTCATAAAGTGGTCCATCATATGGAAGATATTTTGTTCAAAAAATAATCAAAAAATGGCTTTAACTCGGATGCGGTGCGTCCAATGGCAAAAAATATAATTTTGTCACCTCAATAAGAGACTTTAACCAATGGATGTTTTCAATACATCACTTATTAACCCTTGTGTGACATCCTTGGTATAGCTGTACCAATTTGAACTTTCAAAACAAAATTTTGATATTATTTGTGTATCTAAAGAGGTGAAACTTTAGGAATGCCTCAAATATACATTTAAGAATGTAATGATCACATTTGTTTTGTCTGTTCATGTCTCATTAATCGGTGAGAGTGGCAAACGTACATCTATGCCTTCATTGCCATCCTTGGTACAGTTGTACCACAAAGATATTTGTATGGAAAATTTATGAATAGTGCATGTTTTCTGCATTTCTGATGCTTATTTGTTTGTTTGTCGCTGCAGAATTAGAATTGTCGCAGTGTAAATTCAGCTGTGGTTTCGATCACACGTGTTTTCGTAAAAAAAAAATTAATGTGAGTCCGATCATACGGGAGATGTGTAAACATCTAGTAATGAAAAATTGTTTTAAGTTGGAAGTACTTGTGCTTTTAGTATATGTTTCTAATTAATCAATTAAACGTATCAAAACTTTCAATATTGTAAATACATAGGAATTTGCTGGTTTTTGTTTGTTTTATTTAACTTATTTGGTTAGTAAATGGGCACACTGCAGTATATATGTACTGCATTAAAAATTACAGTAAGCAGTAAATTTACTGATTACTGAAAAAATGCAGTAAATTTTAACTGATAATGAAATTTAATTTAATCATAGGGCCGTATTCATAATAATCAGTAATCGGGCATTACTGATTACTGAAAATTCAATGCACTTTATAAAAATTGCTGAAAAAAATTTTAGTAATCAGTAAAAATTTACTAGTTAAAGAATTATTTTTACTGAAATTTTAGTAGTACTGCAAAGTGCCCATCTATGGTAAATGCCTTAAGTACAAATAGTTAATATTGGCTTATGGTAACTAAAATAATATACATATGGGCATATCCGAAAAAATGTAAACCAAGAAAAAATTTATAAAGTTGATCAAAAATTGTTGTTGATTATATAGAATAATAGACTACATTTGTACTCTTACAAATATCATCATAAAATATTTCTTGGGCAATCCATATTACGAAAATCAGGACTTAAACTTCAGCAACCTGACATCTTTAATATTTGAACTGGCTGGATGCTCCATGTTCGAAAAGGTTTTTTTTCTATTAATTTTCTGCAACTGTATACAAGAAACGCTTTAAATACTCTATTAAAACATACTAAATAAAATTGACTAAAATTACGTCCACTCTTTGTAACGTCCGCAACGGAAAATAAGGGTGTTCATATATAACGAAGAAACTCAAATTTTTTTTGACACCACACTAATATTCCAGACACAAATAAAGCTGGTCTTTAAAGTAAGAAAAAAAATTCTAAAATATATAAAAGTATGTTTAATTTTTTAAAGTCCAAATTTGTAACGTCCACAACGGTATCGATCTGTCCTAAAATTAAGTTCTTCTAAAAGTACTTTTGTTTCCACAAATCAATAACACAACGTTACAAAATGGAAAACAATTTATACACTTTTAGTATGACCTAGTGTAGGTTGTAGACCTGCTTGAGTAAATCAGTTCTGCATTTTCAGAATTTTGAATACACCCTCAAAATCTGAAGTTGTGGACAAAACACGTTTTTTCAGGACTCCCCGGACCAAATTTTTTTTTTATCTAAATCAGTTTTAAGCGATTTTGATATTTTTTTACTGTTTTAGTAAGACGAGTACTTAGGGTTTTGAAACACGTATATATGCATATTTATACTTTTAATAGCCCCATGTGAAAGTATTGTCCAATCAAGTGTGAAAGTATTGTCCAATCAAGTTTTAAATCTTTGTTTTAACTTCAGATTTTGAGGGTATATTCAAAAGTCTGAAGATGCAAAACTGATGCGACCAACAAGGCCTACAACCTACACTAGGTCATTTCAGAAGTGTATTTTCAGTGTCACACCGTGTAATAAAAACCACATACATCAACTATTATAAACACATAAGGATTGAAGGGTTAAAGAAAACTACAAAAAATAATTTGAGAACACAGTAAACAAATTGTAATCTTTTCTATTTCTCTTATAATTATTTCAATGTAATTTGGCAAAGAGAGCTTCGCTTATTTTACATCTTTCTTTAACATCTGCTGCCGCTAATGTTGACTGTCAAACAGTGTATTTTTCTCTTCAGATCTCTAAAAGAGTAACTTGGTAACTTACGTGGACAGACGTACAGTAGTCGATTTCAGTTTCAGATCATTTGAACTACTTAAAAGACCAAAATTGCGATTAGTAAGTCGGGTAAAAATGAGTACGAGTACAGAAAGATCAAAAAAATTTCGAATAAATTTAAGAAATGATATAAATAGCTTGCTGAAGTAAAGATCAAAAGATGCTGAAAGAAAGCGAGCTTATCGGAAAAAAATTAAAGAAATCGCGAAAGGCAACGCATCGCTTGCAAAAGAAATTAAAGCTAAGAACAAACAACGAATGACGAATTACAGAGAAAGTCAAAATAGAAAAAAAAACAACGCTAGTCAGTCCCTATACATGCAGGCAGACTTTAAGCAAAGCTATAAGAAAAGTTGAGCTTATTTTGCCAAATGATATGGAGAAGAAATGTAAAGTCCTCAGTGTACTTTGTGAAAAATACCTTGGCAATAGAAAAGAAGTAGAACATGATGAGCAATTAGATGACAAAACAAAACTGATTCATGATTTTTTTTATCGAGATGACATTTCTGTGCAAGCTGCTGGAAGAAAATCGACACTACTAGCTGGGTCCCATAAACTACCAGTAGCTAAGCGATTTATAATAATGACGGTAAATCAGGCCTTTCAGCTGTTTCAAGCTGAGTTTAGTGATCAAAAAATTTCTCGAACGATATTCCATGACAATCAACCAACAATAGTGCAATTGTCTGATAAGTTGCCTCACAACATGTGTGTTTGTCAATACCATGCAAATTTTAAGTTTTTATTGGAAAGTTTGAATAAAAAGATTCCTGTATTCCCTTTGAGCTTTGGTGACTTTTTAGAAAAAGTTTGCTGCGACGTAGAAAATGAATTTTGCATGTCAAATGAATGTAATGACTGTACAAAAGACATTAAAGATGCGCTTGTCCCTTTACTTTATATTAGTGGCCTTGATGAGGTTACTAAATGGAGGCAATGGAGAATAATAGAGAATCGTATGGTATTAAGTTGTACCGAAGGCCCAGTGGCAGATTTAGTTTTTGAATTGGAATCCCAACTGCCGTCGTACAAACTACATACTTTTGTGAAACGATCTCAACAAAAATACTTTGAGGAAAACCGGAAAGCATTGGAGCCAAATGACCTGATTCTGCAAATTCACTTTGCCGAAAATTACAGACTTATTTCTCAAAATGAAATACAGTCTGCTCACTTCAGCTATGCTCAAGTAACTATTTTCACTTGTGTAGCATGGCTACATGGCTGCAATAAATCATTTGCAATAAGTGATCAGCTAAAACACACAATAAATACGATGTTTATTGCTTTTTTATAAATACTTATTCAAAATATTCAAAAGCATCATTCAATTTCTAAAATCAGTGTGTTTTCCGACGGATGCGGTAGTCAGTTTAAAAACAAATTTATTTTACGTAGCATTCCACATTTTAAGAATGAATTTGGTGTTAACCATTTTGAGTGGAATTTTTTCGGTACCTCCCATGGCCAAGGTGCAGTAGACGGAGTAGGCGCTATCGTAAAACGTAAAGTTTGGCAGTTAGTAAGAGCTCAAAATCTTATTTTGAAGGACGCACATGAATTTTATAGACTGCCCAAAAGTAGTATCGATGGTGTTAAACTAATATACGTTACAGCAAGCGATATAAAAACCACAACTCAATATCTAGGTGAGAAATGGCTAAATATAAAAAATATTACTGGCGTAAAATCTCATCATCACTTTTCTTCGCTTAATGAAAATTTTATCGAAATGGCAAGCACTGCAGTATCTCCTAAACAAAAACTACAAATTTAAAAGAAGAATAATATTTATATTTTTTGAAAATAAACACAAAAATGTTTTTTGATGTGTTAACATCTATACGCGCGCCTCTAGGGCAGTAAACTATAAATTTAATACATACGCAAGTGTTAGGTTTGTAAGAGTAAATCATCGTTTGTTTGTTCGTTGCTTGGCAGTCGGTATTGAAAGTGATTATTGGGCGATTTTCATATAATTTTCCCACGCGATTTTCTCCGGAAATTCACAGCCGATTTTATTAATTTTTGGATTAAAAAGCTAGTGCGGGTTTCGACGAAGAGTTTAGGCCAAAAATTAAGGCGATCCGATATCGGCGAGCCGAGATTTAAGTGTTTTAATTTGGAGTATTAATTTGGAGTAATATTAAAAAAGTGTTTTGTTGATCTTCGGTTTTGTCTCATCATCGTTTGTTTGTTCGTTGCTTGGCAGTCTGTATTGAAAGTGATTATTGGACGATTTTCATATAATTTTCCCACGCGATTTTCTCCGGAAATTCACAGCCGATTTTATTAATTTTTGGATTAAAAAGCTAGTGCGGGTTTCGACGAAGAGGTTAGTCCAAAAATTAAGGCGATCCGATATCGGCGAGCCGAGATTGAAGTGTTTTAATTTGGAGTATTAATTTGGAGTAATATTAAAAAAGTATTTTATGTTGATCTTCGGTTATATCGTACGAATATAACAATGTATGTATGTATGTACAAGTGTCTGTTGCTTTGCATTCATTGACTTTTGTGGGAATAAAACAAAAAGTATTGAGCAAGAAAATAATGACACATGTGCTTGCACTGGGTCTTTAAATAATTTTAAGTATTAATATTATTTAACTGTAACGTCATCATATGATTGAACGCTGTTTTTTATTTTCCAATGTAACATTTACGAATGTGTTCATAGAAATCGAACAGGTACCGTGTAGCAAAAAGGTGTTAACACATCGCCCGTGAGTTCGAACACTCATTGGATTTTTTTATTTATATGAGGAGGACAGAGGTCAAAAATGTAGCGTCCGCAACGTAACGTCCGCAACAAATGTAAGTCAAAATTGGGAATAAACTAACAATTATTTGTATGCATAGAAAGTGGGTTTGATATGCTTAAACATTCCTTTTTCTTTAATGTATTTTTAGTTTTTTTGTTTATACTGTAAAATTTGCTAAAATTTATGAAAATGTGTATTGAGCTCCACAACGACTTCTCTATTGTGTAACGTCCGCAACGGCAATTTAAGTACAATTATATTGTAATTGATAAAACTCAGAAAATATTTGTAACTGTCATTTGAAAGCACTCTCAAAGATCAATGTAGCACCGTATGTTACTTAAGAATGTAACGCTCAGAGCGCCAACAGTATTAAAAAATATGCGTACGAAAGTAACGTCCGCAACGCAGGATTAGCCCATATTTAAATTTTTGACTCGATTGTATTTAAAAGTCTATGCAAAACTTCATCTATAGTAGTGGAATTGTTAGTTGTGGGGGTTTGTGGAGAATTGCTCATATGCAAGTGGAAAACGTCAAATAAAAATTTTGATAAAGCTTGCGACTGTGGGTTTGCAAAATTTGTATTAAAATCTCCACCCATAATAATTGGCATGAGATGGAGATTGTTACCCAATTGTCGTGCACAAGCTTCAGTGTAAGGCAACAGTACGTAATGAAGATATGTTATAATCTTAATTTATATTGGAATCTAATAGAAATTTTGTTAGAATTAACATTACCTCCATTCAGCTTTGATACACTTTGTGTTGTTTTATGTTCTGAGTTATAATTTTTTTGGTGTTTTGTAAAATATTTTATTATTTTGTATTTGTTGCGGTTGACAAGTTATTAATCAGCTGTTTACTTAAATGTAATGCATGTAGTTATTTTACAGCAATGGTTTTCGAAAATTAGTAGCTACTATTGCACACTAGATGGTATATGCAGCTGTTAAGTATGAATGACAATCTCAAAGACGAAGAGACTTTTAGTTTGACAACTTTAGTTTTTAGTTTTCCTTATTTTGCTTTGTTTTAGTAAATTTCTTATTAAAAGTGCAAAAAATCTGTTTAAAAGTTATTAAAATTAAATGTTTTTGTATTCATTTTATTACGACAATTAGTGAAAATTAGTAGCTACTATTGCACACTAGATGGTGTTCAGTATATTGTATGCAGCGTATGAGTACACTAATACACTCATACACAGCTCACACCGATTTGATAACGCTTTACGATTGGTTAACGATTACATCGCACATCTTACTCTAAGTTTGTGATTGTATTGTGAAAAAGATTTTTACCCCCAGCGTATAGATGTTTACACATCAAAAATTTGCTTTTGCTGTGCTAGCGTGTTTGTTCGTCTTTTCTGCATTTTATTACAGGTTAGTACTTATTTATTTGTTTGTCCGCTGTAGACTTTGAATTACAAAAAAGTGCTTTTTTCTTATTGTGCTTAGATGGATTCACAACAAAGTGAAATGCCTGCAGAGGCTGGAGATTTGCTCGGCATGATCATTTCAAGAAGGTTTTTACGAATGAATGAACGAGAACAGCAAGAATATTATGCAATATATACAGCAATATATATTATGAAAACAACTGTTGTCTCAACATCGTCATCATCAGGTCCAACTGCAGTAAAAGGCTGTTGTAAGCTGTGTGTGATTCACGATAAAAGATATCGTAAAACACGGCAGTCGTGCTCGAAATGAGGTGATCCTGTATGTGCTCAGCGTAGCATCGTCCAACATACATGCAAAAAATGCGAATAACTTTCTTCTTTCAATATTTTATACATTTATTTTTCTACCTTTATTCTGTGCTTTTTGAATTTGCACCTTTAATTTTCGTTTTTATAATTAAAAAAAATAATAATAATAAAAGATTTGTGATGCAAAGCATATATAAACTTAAAATTTCTTTTGTTTTCAATGTAATAGACCATTTTTTCAATATAAGTTATATAGTGGTACAGCTGTACCAAGGATGTCACTGAAAGGGGTGTATGGAAGGATGTTACGCAAGGGTTAAAAAAAGTCGTTAATACGTATGAGAGGCATCCATTTGTTATAGCCTCCTAAGGAGGTAAGAAATTTATTATTTTTGCGATTGGACGCACCGTTTCCGAGATGTAGCCATTTTTTGATTTTAGCGATTTTCTGATTTTGTCGATTTTTTGAAAAATAATTATTTCATGCGACTGGGAACACTTTGTGAGAAACCCTTAGAAACCCGTACAAATTTCTTATTTTTTCGATTGGACGCTCCCGTATTCGAGATATAGAATTATTTTCATATTTTCGATCAATAACAAATAATAATTATTTTGTTTATATTTAAATATAAAATACACAATCATCATTTCCTTTACGGGAATTTTTATTCGGTCTGTTTTCTAATACTTATAAATTTATTCAAGCTCAAGACCTTTTTAAATAATATAAAGCTTATTATCTTTATATTACTTTCAAAAAAGTCGAGCATAAAAATGTTCCAATGATACCAAGGCTGTCTGTATAGCTAATTCGGATCTTGCCAAGATCTTCATCAGCAGACGTTTTTTGGTATGTTTTTGGTGAATTCTTCGAAAATATATATCCAGAAACACTCATCATATTAATGAGAATTCCTTTATATAAATCATGTCTGATTAAAACCAATGTTTTTACGGCATGATAAAAAGAGTTGTGCATGAAGGTGTTCCAATGGCAGTGCTTAGTATTCTTCAAACGAGTATATAAAGGAATTCTCATTAATATGATGAGTATTTCTGGATATATATTTTTGAAGAATTCACCAAAAAACATACCAAAAACGTCTGCTGGTGAAGATCTTGGCAAGATCCGAAATAGCTATACAAACAGCCTTGGTATCATTGGAACATTTTTATGCTCGACTTTGTTGAAAGTAATATAAAGATAATAAGCTTTATATTATTTAAAAAGGTCTTGAGCTTGAATAAATTTTTAAGTAAAATACACAATTTTAATAAAAAATATTTTTTTTTACTTTTTTTCAAAATTCATAAAATTCATAATGGATTAAAGCAGCATACAAATGGTTGGGACAGCCATTAAATTCAAGCACATAATTAGTTGATAATACCAATATATTAGTTGGTACAACCGATTTAGTTTTTACATTTTTCGTTCATCCAACTAATAGAATATTCACCACTACAATATAATTTGATTGCTAGAACTAAAACTCGATTGACAGATCACATTTATTTATTGTTGCTGTGGCTTCAACTAAATATTTCAGTTCTTGCAACCAAAACTGAATTACAAATCAATTGATATGCACAACATTTGCTGATAAAGAACACAATTTTTGGTATTCACAACTGAATAATGTGGTAGTCCAAGGAATCGCACAAATTTTAGTTAACTGTGTTCTGAAGTCTGAACCATATTCCACCAATACAATTCAATAGCGCTACGTTCTTTTCAATTTGTTTCACATTAAGATCATTCTATTCATATTTTCCAATGATGCACCGGAGTAACACTAAATCGTACGTACACTTGCGAATTTACGCAAAATTAGCATTTATATGAACCAATCGTGTTATTAATGGCCTTTCACGACCAATAAGAAACGACAGAACATTGATAATAATGATGTGACCTAAATCTAAAGTGTTCGTACTATACAAATTGAACAAACAAAGCTGTCATCAAGTATGTGTGTATCTGATAAAATCGTGTAGCCATTCATTAACATCCCTTCAATATCACCCAGAACCAATTGATTTAAAGGACTGTATAATATTTCTGGCTGTGACACTGTGAGAACAAAGAGCCTTCTCCAGCGATTTGGTTCTGTCTGTTTCATAAATGAAAAATAGTACACCGGCACTAATGTTCTTTGAAAACAAACCTGACCTACATCAACAGTTATTTTATTGTCCTTGCGGTGTTACTTGTTTCTGCAAAAGGAAGCAGGTTAACAAACTTGTGTATTCTCTTTGGTTCCAAGAGTAAGAGAAGAAAATATTCATCCATAAACCCACAAGAGAATATTATAAGAGTATAAGAGAAATCAATGAAAATGTTTCACTAAACCAAATGCTTTGTAACTCATAAGTTTGCGAGTTCTGGTAATTTGGAAAAGAAGCTAAAAGGTAAAATAACAAATACAAAAAATTATTTTGGAAACACAAGTAAAATAATGCTAAATGTATACTTCGGGTGCAATATAATATTTTGATGGTTTTTGGTCTGGTTTCAAATAACTTCCTTTGTTACAATCGTAACCCCACATTATACTAGATAAAGAGTCGATGGTATTTATATTAAAAGAAAAACAGTATTATAAATAAAGGGTCCGCCATCTAACTTTTTTTGTTTGCAACTAGTGCTTATTTCGTGAATGGTAACACTTAGCTCATGTCTGATTTGACAGATAATTAGTTTTATCCTTCCGCTGAACGAATATGGTTGTGTATACGCTTGAACAAGGCTTGAATTACTTTGAAAATCATGGTAATGTTGCAGATGCCGATTTTGCCAAAAAAAATCATCTTTTCAGATGAAGCTCATATTGATCTTGGCGGGAATGTAAACAAGCAAAATTGTCGCATTTGGGGCAGAGAAAACCATACATTGAAAGGCCAATGCACCCAAAACGAGTCACTGTTTGAGCAAGGAGTGGCCGTTACAGTCAATGGCGATCGTTATCGGGCCATGTTGAACGAAGTTTTGTTCACAAAAATTGAAGAGGAGGATATTAGCAACATTTAGTTTCACCAGGACGGCGCTGCGTGCCACACAGTCGAAGCTACACTCGATGTTTTGCGCCCTGTTTTTGAAGATCGCATTATCAGCAGCAGAGCTTGCTTTGTCCTTAAACAAAAATATCAATGCATTGACTGTTGTTTTTGCAAGTTTGTTTAATTGCAAACACTATCATACAAGATTGCATTCATTTTATTAACGTGACTTTTAAAAAAATTAAAACAAAATAACATTCCAAATAAAAAAATATATAAATGATTTCACATTACATCTCATGAAGGGAAAGGGGAGCGCTTCTCACAATCACTGACTTGTGCGCTTTCCAGTTTTCACTCACTGATTGGGACCTACAGTTTTACACCGATTCCGAACGGTATTTTGAGAAGCTTTTTCATGGCCAAATACTCGATAGTGTTGCCGTCACTATGCGAGGTAACCGCCGCCGAAAGAAGTTTTTTAAGGTGGTCAGAGCAGGATTCGAATCCACGATCTCATGTACAAGAGGCGCGCACACTACCCATTGCACAACCTCTAACCATTGCGCCAAAACTAAAGTTTTTTTCCTTCATTTGAATAGCGCCCCCAAGCCATTCACAGTTTTATTGAGGAAGTCTGTTGCAGATCAACACCAAATTTTAAATTTGGAATATTTCGAGTAAAAACAATTAGATTTAAAGGCAATTACATAAAAGGCTGAATTATGTCATTGAAAGTGGAGGAGAGAGCGAAAATTAAAATTTATAAAAAGGATTTATTTAAATCCATTCATTAAATTCATAAAAAACGAATAAAAACCGAAAAGTTATACCCAGCTTTTTACGCGATACAATAAACTATAGGACTAATTTAAAAGGTCGCGCCATAAGTGCTGTTAAGGCTGCCGATAAGAGAGAAATTCTGAAACATGCATCAAATTCACACGACTCTGCTACCAAAATAAAGGAAAAGTCCGGTGTATGTGCCAGCATATATACAGTAAAAGGGTTATTTCCACAGGTGCACAACTAAAACGCATGAAAGTACAACATCATTCTTAAATGATCTCCGAACCGAACTTGTACCGTAACGTCACAATCCGTCCGTACATAATAGTCACTCACCACCATTCACACCTCTATACTTCTCTGGACTACCTGTCACCTAAGCGTGCACAAGATCCATCGCATACACCAAACACCGCGAACAGTCAAACACACGAGCTCTGTCGGCGCTGTGTAAATAGTTGCAGCGAACTAGTTCAATGGCCATACAAGAATGAGTGCTTTGATGCAATTCTCATTTGCGTCACTACAGCTATGGTACTTAATGTTAAGGTCGACAAGACTCAGGGTCGCTTCCGAGCGCACAACCGTATAAGATTTTAGAGCTTTATCTGGGGCGCTAGTTATGTTAAGGTCAGGAGCAATATTGGGATCCATTCTTTAGTAAAGACGGTGTATTATTCCGGCTCACTGTTCCTGTACAGGGGCTTCCGGTCACTTTTCCTACAGAAGGGCTTCAGCTTGGTCTCACTGTTCCTACACAGATGTTTCGGCTCACTGCTCCTACACAGGAGCTTCGGCTCACTGTTCCTACTCAGGGGCTTCGGCACACTGTTCGTACACAGGGGCTTCAGCTCACTGTTGCTACATAGTGGTTTCGGCTCTCTGTTCCTAAATAAGGGCTTGGGCTCACTGTCCCTCCATAGGTATTTTGGCTCACTGTTCCTACACAGGGGCTTCGGCTCACTGTTCCTACACAGGTTCTTCGGCTCTCTGTTCCTACACAGGAGCTTCGGCGCACTGCTCCTACTCAGGGGATTCGGCTCCTACACAGGGGCTTCGGCTTACTGTTACTAACTAAGGGCTTGGGCCCACTATTCCGACACAGGTGTTTCAGCTCACTGTTCCTACTCAGAGGCTTTGGGTTAGTGTTCCGGGTCTTCGGCTCACTGTTCCTACACATGGTCTTCGGCTCACTGTTCTTACACAGGGGCTTCCGCTCACTGTTCCTACACAGTGGTTTCGGCTCACTGTTCCTAAATAATGGCTTGTGCTCACTGACCCTACATAGGTGTTTTGGCTCACTGTTCCTACACAGGGGCTTCAGCTCACTCTTCCTACACAGGGGCTTCGGCTCACTGTTCCTACACAGGGGCTTCGGCTCACTGTTCCTAAATAGGGGGTTGGGCTCACTGTTCCTACACAGGTGTTTCGGCTCACTGTTCCTACACAGGTTCTTCGGTTCTCTGTTCCTATTCAGAGGCTTCGGCTTACTGTTCCTACGCAGCGGATTCGCTCACTATTCATACACTGGGGCTTGAGCTCTCTGTTCCTACACAGGTGTTTTAGCTCACTGTTCCTACACAGGGTCTTCGGCTCTCTGTTCTTACAAAGGGGCTTCGCCTCACTGGTCCTACACAGGGGCTTCGGCGCACTGTTCCTACACAGGGGTTTCGGTCTACTGTTCCTACACTTACTGTTTTCATGCAGCCCATCTCATGATAACCGATCTCGAACCGTTCTCACCGGACATGTAACGTACATCAGTATCCCGCATAACCGATAACGCACTGAGTTACCGATCATCTTAGAATCGACCAGTCCGCAACCTACCCCCAGAATAATATTGTTAAGCCAAGGCAAGTGCAAATATAGCGTGTGTGAATATAGTAGACTTTTGTCCAAACACATTATTTGCTATTCAATATTACATGTTTTAGACACAATGATTAATATGTTATAATATATGTGTTTGTGGTCCAAATACAGCTGTGTTCGTGTTTCAAATACAGCTATGTTTGGTGCACCGTTTACTTAATTTTTTTGTAACCATGCTATTTGTAATTGTTGGTACTGTATTTTTACATTCCTTCAGTCGGTGAATCATACATATCTATTCCTGAATGCATGTGTAAATATGTATTGACTGTTTCTTATGTAGACTGATCTGTTGCGTTTTAGTTTCATGCATTCAGTCGTCAATCGTTCGTTTGGGAGGAAGCACACGAATTTTTTGACATAGGTATATAGATCTGTCGGATGAAACACGCATATGACTCCATGTAAAACTATGCATCTTTTAAAGCAATCATGCCAATGTTTGCATTTAAATATAAGTGAGTTTAGGATTTGCAAATATACATATATAGGGATTTTGTTCCAAACATCACGGTTCCTGCAGAATGTGTTTGGGGAAATATATTACAGGGGTTTTTTTCAGCGTATACGAACGCAGCGCAACATCTCCTGCACATAGTCCGAACAATGAATTCCTAATTGGACATGAAGAATTCTTCAAAAATTCATACGATATGTATGGTTTATTTGATTAGACCATTCCGGCCAACTTAGTTTATTGGTTCATCGATGTTTTTAGTGGGTCGTGAATTTTAGTCACAGATCCTACATTCCACGACTTTATGCGATCGTATACAACCACTTCGTATTTTCCCAAAATTGTAAAATTGTTGAAATAATAGAACCGGTCGTACCATTATCACGAGGTTGAATAGCTGCGTATTCTTGATCCTCATCATCTTCATCAGAGACGTTTCCTATTTCGACATGAGCATAGGAGTTAAGTTCAATTTATGGCCTATAAGATATGGCATCATAATTATCGCTTATGACATTAAACTGCACGCTGAAAAAAATAGCCTCTGTTACATATTCTGCCAAACATATTCTGTAGGAACCATGTATATGGTTGGAACATATTTCAAACATTTATATGTTTGCCAGTCCCAAAGTTAGGTGTATTTAAATGCGAACATTAGTATGTTTACTGACAAATATGTATCCCAAACGTCCATATACTTACGTGGAAGCATTCGGGGTTTTCCCCCAAACATAATAGTATTTAGAAACGAATTAGACTTTCATTCTTTATATATTATAATTAACATAAATAATGAATAGGAAAAATTTAAATATTAAAATGATCCTTTTTACATTTACTTGCTTCTACTTCTACAATATATTTATATACACCTCTAGTTCATGCAAGACAAGCGTGTATTACACTGTGTGTAATTTTTTAGGACATGGAAATATAACCATACACCACTATGTGATAAAAGACAAAAAAAAGAGACCCGTGTCTCCCAGTTTTGCCCAAACTCATGGACTTTTTTTATGGGCCCTCAAAAATTTGGGGCCTAGGTGTCATTCTAAAGTGATCATATTTTCAGGCTCATATCTTGCAAATCGTTTGGAACTTTGATCTACTCTCTGAGGGAAAGTTGTAGCCAAAGATCAAAAAACTTCACCTTCAAGGTACATACATCGCAAACGAAACATAAAAAATTGGATTTTTTACCTTTTTTTCGCCAGTTCAGGTCCATAGGTAGCAACCCGTTCAAAATTCAAGGAAATAATCAACTACAAAAATGTACATAAGATCTCAATAAACAACTTCCTAGAACATATGAAAATCCTAGGTATTATTCTTATATTGTGTGCTGCGTCCCTTTTTGCGTGTGCTGAGCTTACTGCTTTGCCTGTGCTGCTGCGGTCAGTGAGATAGCATAGTATCTCCATGTTGAAGTAAACGGTGTTAAGAATCATTCCTAGGAAGTTCATATGTTCTAGAAAGTTGTTTATTGAGATCTTAGGTACATTTTTGTAGTTAAGTGTTTCCTTGAATATTCTGTAACAAAAAGTTGCAGATACTAGTTTATTTCAATACACCTTAGGGCAATTGTTGCAAGAAGTTGCAAGCAATAACATCAAAGATTTACAGCATAAACAAATGTTTCTCGTTTCTGGTTACATATATTTCATTCACTTTAATGTAAAAATTTTTATATTGCCCGACTCTCGTGCCGACTGCAGGAACTTAAGTCTACGTGTCACTCAAAACAGTTGAGCAATAAAATGTATCTTTAAGCTTGATCAGTTATAAACAGTGGCAAAAATTTAATATCATTTAAATATTGAATAGAACAAATACTAAAATGTGTTATTTTTCAAGTAATTCCTTTACAAGCAAAATATTTTAACTGTTTACGGAACTGACAACACAGGCTTAAGGATACAGAACTTCTGAAGAAAATGAAAATGTATTTGGAATTTTCTTTTTACTTTCTTGTTGGATGAATAGAGACAGCTTTAATCCTATTATAGCTGTGTGACAAATAAGTCTTCAAAGTAAATTCGAAACAAGAAGATTTATTTCAACAGTAAGAAAATGGAAATGTAACAAACTTGAGGAATCATTCGAAAACCAAACAGATAGCGTTCATTAAGGTACAAACTGAGTTATAAATAGTAGGAATTGTAGCTTTTTGCGTCACAGAATATAGAATGCAAATTTTTTGCATTTTTCCCCGAGTTTCTTCAATTCCTAATTCAGCAGTTTTGGAATTCTCCGGTAACTATTACATGTTTGGGTACTTACTGATAACAGACAATTTAAATATTTTTAAACTTTCTAGGACAAAACAAATAGACAAACAAATTTAATGGCGGCAAACAGACATTCGATGAATCACTACGTTTGTGATTAATACATAAAATCGGTTACAAAACCCGAAAACGCTTACAGCAAACAATATACGCCAATCATAATCTCAAAAGACAACGCTCACAACAAACAAAAAACGCTTCCATTAACTCTTATTTCGATTTCCACAATCGACATATATATAAAGGGATTGGGGAGAGCCTCCTACAACCAGTCTGCTGAGCGCTTTCAAGTTGTACGCAGGTTTACATCAGTTCCGAACAGTATTTTGGGAAGCTATTTCGTGGCTAATTACTCGGTACTGTCGCCGGCATTGAGCGAGGTGACCGCAGCTGCAAGAAACTTGAAGGTGCCAATCAGTGAGAATACAACTGGAAAGCGCATATCTCCGTAATCCAGTGACCACGGTAGAGACAATCATACGTTATGCATTGAACAGGCCCAGTATTCGGTGGTAGATCGAGAGAGAAAACAAATACGTCACAGTTTCAAATTTTCTTGTTTACTCTTCTAAAATAACTAAAAAAAAATTTAAGATAAGCAATGGCCTCATACACAAATCTTAAACTCTGACGACATGCGCAGAGAGAGGAACTAAGTTGGACACTTCTTTCCGTAACCTTTATTTTTCCAACCGTGTCCAGTAACCGGCAATCTCATACATCCTTAATATTGTCGTTGGGTGAATGGGCTGTACTGAGAGAAACACAATAAACACTCTATTTTTTCGGGAAATATTAAAACATATAAAATATATGCAATTTTTCATGACGCTTCGTGAAATAATCGATGAACAGTGTACTTTTCCTTAGAAATGTATTAGCTAGAATTGTGTAATGGGAAATAGCTACAATATTCTCTCAGGTTGTAATACAATATTTCAAGCTGTTTAGGATTTATTGAAGTAAAATCTGAATTAGGGCACTGACCCACTTCCAAAATTGTAATCGGCCTGTAAAAAAAAAATTTTACGTATAGGGACAACACCGAGCGGGGTTTTGTGGTACCACGTCCAAGTACTTTCACAATTTTTTTGGTTTGGTTGAGGCCCGAACCCCACTGTTGCACAGTGTAATTTACAAACTTGAAATCCGAAGTTGAAAACAGTGACAAATCGAATTTGATATACCAGATAAGTTACAATGGAAATAGCACAGAAAATGTACATGGGCACGACAAAGAATAAATCCAGGTCACGAATATCATGCCAAAAACCCGACATTAAATTACGACACAACAATATTAACCAAAAACGCCCAATGTGCGACTACTGACCACCATATTGTCGTGTTACAATGTGAAAGTCACTACAGAAAGAGAATGATGTTAGAGATGCTGAATATAATAAATACTCCAACAACTCTACAAATGAATTTCAAGAGAAATGTGGAACGAGTTGTTCAGAGCTACAGACTTCTAATAGTAAAACGTAAACAAGTAAACCTGGGAGAATCAGTCGAATAACTATAGATGAAGACCACGGGTCAGAAAATAAAGGTTACGCAAAGAAGTGTGCAATTTATTTCTTCTCTCTGCGCATGTCGTCATAGTTTCAGTTTTGTGTATGAGGCTTATCTTAAAATTAATTAATTCGTTTTAAAAGAGTAAACAATTAAATTTGAAACTGTGGCGTATTTCGATACTGCTGCAATTTCACGTTCGATATTCGTACGAAGTTCATCAATCGTCGCTGGCTTGTTGTCATAGACCATAGACTTGACGTAGCCCCATTGGACATAATCTAACGACGTCAAATCGCACGACCGAGGCGGCCAATCGACTGGGCCATTTCGTGAGATAACACGTTCACCAAACTTGGTTTCAAATAAATTAATTGTGGCATTCGCTGTGTGGCTTGTGGTGCCGTCCTGTTGGAACCACATGTCCTCCAAGTCGATATTATCCAATTGGGGCCAAAAATATTCGGTTATCATTGAACGGTAGCGATTCGCATTCACAGTATTGTGTCGGTCTTGATCATCACGGAGGAAGTATGGCCCAATGATGCCGCCGGCCCATAAACCGCACCAAACCGTAATTTTTTTGGGCTGCAATGATGACTCATGGATTACGTGTGGATTGCTGTCTGACCAATAATGCATATTTTTCTAATTGACTAAGCCATTCAGCCAGAAATGAGCCTCATCGCTGAAGATGATTTTCCGATGAAAATCCGAATCATTTTCAAGTTGTTGCTCAGCCCAATTCACGAACCTACGACGCTTATGGTGGTCAAGCGGCTTCAGTTCATGCGTCAATTTGATCTTGTAAGGATGTAGGCCAAGATCTTTTCGCAAACTTCGCCACAATGACGTCACAGAGATGCCCAACGCTTGAGAACGACGTGTGAGAGACACATTTGGGCTTTCTTGAACTGAAGCCTCAGCGGCAGCAATATTCTCGACACTACGGGCACTACTTTGTCTCACTGGCACGGGATCATTTTGTACTGTGCCTGTGGATTCAAATTTTTCCACTAGACGCTCAATTGTTGATCTGGTAGGACGATTATGACGACCATAAATTGGACGTAGCGCTCTTAAAGTTGAGGCCACTGACTCCAAGTTTCGGTAGTAAATTTTAATAATTTCGACTCGTTGTTGGCTCGTATATCTTTCCATGTGAAATGGCAAACCTAACTGAAGACAAATGTCAAAATAGCGGGAAAAAATTTGGCGTCGTTTGCTGTCCCTATCGAATTACTTTTGTAGCGTCTCTGTTGAAAAACCCTTTATATCTGCAGATTTTTCTCATGACGATGTACGATTAAGATCGAAAAAATTTGAAAAGGACCTAGAGCTCGAATTTTAAACTGAAGAACGCTTTTGACCATACTTTTAATACTTCCCACATTTTCAGCCACTCTAGGTTAAAAAATATTTAAAAGTTGCTAGAAAATACATATTTTTTTGTGATTTTTTTCATTTGCATACGAGTGGTTTGTCCTAGAGCAAAGTGGTGTTTGGAAAGGATACAGTTTACATTTAGTGCAACGTATCTCTAAAATCACAAAATAGCGTACATTAAACCAGTAAAGTTTTATGGGCCGTCAAGTATTGTATATTTTTTTTGTCACTTTTGGATTTTTGGAGGGGACATTCGTGTGCTTTGACCAATATATTGCACAAAGTTAAAAAGTCAACAATATCACATTTAATTTAAAACGCTTAGTAACGGCGACACGGTCAAACATTTAGCTATGAAAAAGCTTCTCAAAATACAGTTCGCAGCCGGTATAAAACTGTAGGTCCCAATCAGTGAGTGTATAACTATAAAACGCACCGCTCATTAGTTATGAGAAGCACTCCCCAATCCCTTCATGAGATGTAATTGGAAACGTTTTTTTTTTATTTTAACACATGACGGTTATATTTATGTACTTGGGGATTTGATGTCACCTGACTGAAAACTAGTGGCATATCAAGAAGATGTCTTAAATTAAGTGTCATGACCTACTGAAATTGTCCTAAGGAAGTTCTACTGATAATGTCTTCAAGACAATTTTCCCAACCGGGATCTTTGTATGACCAATAAATGTTTCAAAGGAAAGTCTGAATCTACTTTATTTGTACTTTATAGGAATTAACCATGGAGTAAAATAATTGTTGCAACCAAATTTTAGTTGCAACTGAATTCACTTGTGGCTACCTCAACTCGGTTGTCATAAACCAAAGGAAAATATTGGTATTCAAATAATTCCCTGAGTGTATATTAATACTTTGACAGATTTGAACCACATTTTCCTGGTATGTGGATGTTATTGAATGTGTTTATACCTCCAAATTATGTTGTCTTACGACAGCCCCTTGCGTCAATTTATATTTCCTCGAAAACTATACATTTTACCACTTTCAATTTGCCCCTAACGCACGAATAGTTTCATTTCATTTCATGTTTCATGTTAGTATTATTTTAGACATTCATTGTTTATAAAAACATAAAGCTAAATCATAAATTTCTTCCTTTTTAAGGACGACGAATTAGACATCCTCTAAGCCTTGCAATAATTTTTTCCCCAAAATTAAACGATGAATTAAATTTAAACAAATTATTCATAGTATATACAGAATCCCAATTTAATACACTCGATTATTGTTATTGTATTTGGCAACATGCCAGCATACAAACAAATTGTCTCCGCAAATATCCATGTACGAGTAAAAATGGAAAATTGCGGACGACCAACATATGTTCTGGCATGTCGCCTACAACTTCGAAAATATTGGTATGTAGTTTTGCTGCACTTTCAAGACTCATACGTCTGTACATACTCGAATCTGTGTAATGCAATGGACTGAATGTGCATCAGTAACGTGTCAGTCAGGAAACAAATTAATTAAAATATGTATCTGACTTTTAAGGACACCAATTCGTTGCGGCAAAATTCATTGGAATTGACAAGATTGTGTTATTAATTACACAAGTTGGAAAATATATATTTGGAGTAATGGAGGTTTGTATGATAAAACCTGAATGATTGATAATATCTTCATTTAAATATATAAGATTTTTTCATTATTCGTTGATTCTATATACTTTAAAAAGCACGATATTCATGCATTTGAACAATGAAATATTATTTGCTTTTTAAAGAAAGTGAAGCTTTAAGTGCAAAAACTCTTATGTGCCCTGTTTACATTTTGGAACGAAGTTCCTTATCGCAGGTTGCGGGATGGGGGCTAAATGAAAAAAAATTAAAGAACTTTTTGAAGTTGTCATATTCTTTAAGGCTGTAAGAGATCATGTGTTCTCCGGTTAGTGAAAAAAATGTAAATGCCGCGGGAGGGATTCGAACTCACATTCGCTGGACGATCGTTTCGATGTTTGTGAAGCATCATCTTCAGCTGCGTCTAGCCGTTTAAACCACTGCGGTGTGTATTTGCACAAGTCACTAACCGAAGACATTTATTGATTGATTGTGTGCAGAGCGATTACTGTCGCTACTTACACATTGCTTTCCTACTTACACGCATTGATACAGAAGTTTTGAAAATTCTATTTATTTACCGCTATTATGCTACAACCCACTATTATGCACTACATTGTTTACTTTTGCTATAGTTTGTGTCTAGACTAACTAGATGTCTCACGTATGATGGGAAGTTTTCTGGGTAGAGCCTGTAACCAATATGTACCCAGCAAAAATAAAATGAAGTAGTTCTAGTAGAAGTTATTATTTTTGTACATCTTCTGCAACATTATGTGCATTTTTCATGCAATTTTGATTCTTATCAAAAATAACTCCGAAAAATCTACTTTTGCATCACATCCATTATGAGTGCAAAGATGCCTAAATATATTACTTGTTTTTAATTTGTATTTACTTTCTTTCAAATCGCTTTTCATTTCCTTTCTTTTCTTCACCTGTTGACAGAAGCATTTGGAGTACTAATAAAAGGCCAATTAATAAAATAATTGTTAGATAAAAGGTTAAAAAGTTAAGACCTAAAGTTGTAGCTTAAAGTCATAACTTATTGCCAAGTTTCAAATGACAAGAAATTTAAAAATTGTTGAAATAATAGTTTTGGTTGCTCGTTTGCGGACGAAATGTAGCATAAAAATGTTAGCATAAACTGCTCTCCCAAACAGTCAAATAAGAAGTAGTGCTGCGTTGGACAATGCCATTTTAAAAGAAGTACCTCTGCACCTAAATTAGCACTACATCTTACCAAGTAGTTGTGGTGCAAATTCTACTTCTTGGTATACTCTTTTTTTGCTGGGTAGTATATATTATAGTTTTGAACCCAATAAAAATAAATTTAGAATAGCCAAAGTGAAAGAAGTTAAAAAAAAGAAAATTTTCTTAAATAAAAAGTAAATTTTCTCAAAAAGTACCTATTCACAGTCTTACGCAAAGTACCTTTTCTTAAAAAAATACCTTACCTTAAAGAAGTACCTTTGCCTAAAAAAAGTGAATTTTATTACAAAAAGTGCCTTTTGTTAAAAAAGAATTTGTTTTAAATAAGTACCTTTTCTTAAAAAGGTAAATTTTCTAACAACAAATTGCATTTTCTTAAAAAACCAAATTTTCTTTAAAGAGTACCTTTTTTTGTGAAACAAACTAACTTTTATTGAGATGAGTACCTACGCCTAAAAATTTACATATTCTTCAAAAAAGTCGAATTCTAAAAAAATGCCCATTTCTTAAAAAAACCATTTCTTCAAAAAAAAAACTACCTTCTCTTAAAAAAATAAATTTTCTTACAAAAATTACTTTTCTTAAAAGTACCTTTTCTTAAAATTATAATAATATCCTTTCTTTTTTCTCTTGAGATAAGTAGCCATTCTGAAATTAAGTACATAATCTTAAAAAATAACCCTTTTGTAAAAAGAGTAGCACTTCTTTATAAAATAACCCGGTATACAAAATGACTCGAAATCGTATCGAAACTACATAGATATTTCTTAATACTAAATCGATATCGAATTCTATATCATGTCGAAAAAAGTAGTGATTTCGCATAAATTATTCAAGGCGATATAGAATATAAATACGTGACGTGACATTTAATTGACATATGTAATCAATTTAGACTCGAAATATAAGCGATATCGGTAAACCTTCGTCTCGACATTCTGTATAAAACTAATATACATTTCGATTTTATACTGATTCGCATTATGTGCTTCTCACACTTTCACTATATACTCGTACATTAAAAATTAAATACGAATAAATTTTGAACCATGTATTGTAACGAATAAAAGCATAGAATTCCAATGCAAACAAATTATATAAAGATTTAAGGAAAGAACGGAAATTATGTTATTACAGAACTAATTTTAACAATGAAATTTAATATTTGTATATATTTGTAGTTTCCTTTAAATGATTTGTCCCTCCTTGGCGCTGTATTTCGTTACCTAGTAAAGGCATCTTTATCTTCGAATGCAGATTTGTCTTTCTCATTCTCTTTTGGGCACAGCACTTCATACAACGGTAGAAAATGTCTCTCCTATTCAAATTTGGAAGTATGGCATTAGCAATATTTAAAGTTGATTCAGACTCCTGAATGACCTTTATAATTAGCAGCAGAAGATCTAAAATAATAAGAAGTTGCTTCGTCGTAAAATGTATTTTGTGTCGACATTATTTCTTACCTTCTTTTCATCTTTAGGCTTGTAAATTTTGTGTTTGAATTTCTGTTTTCATTTGATTTTAATTTTTTAATGTTGGCAGAAGTAAAAAATATTGAAACCGTACAACATTATTATATTAGTTGTTGGTTTGGTATTGTGTTTGTGTTTTGTATATACAATCCGATATATTTACCTCCCTACCCACCACATCACATCGAACGTTTGTGGCAGAATGCACAGGAGCCGCGCATTATGACGTGCCTCATTTCTTTACCGTTGGAATATGCTCCAGACATCGATTATTCAGCGCATTCTAAATGTCCACCAGTGCAATGGATAAAGAATTCTAACATTGTAACACGTTAAAATTCCACAATGAAGCGCCCGACATCTATAGCGCTTCTTTGAAAGTTGTACCTTTTACCACTCCGCCGCTTTATTTACAACCACGTAGAGGGTGCATCGAACGAGACAAAATGGTTTTTGCGCAAGATCCGAAAATTCAATTCAACGTTTGGAGAGACAAAAATTCACGATCACATATCCGATGGACGCAACTCTCAAAACACAAGGTCAGGCGTACGAGCAAATTATTCAGTTATGTCGATGTACTGTAGTACTGAACAATAATAAGAATCTGTTCAAATATTCAATATCAAATGAAACGTGAAAACAATATCACCGACGCATGTGACTTGAGCAGATAAAATGCGGTATACACAGAAAACGGCCTGTGCCAGCACTACGTCCGCCCGATAGTTCACGTCTGTTGAGTAGTTCACGAACGAACTAGTCCAATTGAACGATTCACTCTTGTGAACTAGATGAACTAGTTTATATCGTACCGTTCCGCTCTTATGTTGCAGTAGTTAACTTGTTTCAGAAGTTTTTTGAATTTCAGTTGTGCAGTTCTCTTCGGCATTTTCTAGTTCATGCTCTCTTTGTATCACTCAATTTGCACAGATGTGCCTAGTGTTGCAATATTTATGGAACGGACATGTAACCGGCTTCTACTTAATAGCTACAGCGCTAATCACAACTGTTGTTCGAAAATACAAAAACATTACGGGGACACAAATATATCTGAAATGTTGAGCCGATCTTCAGTAGGACGATTTAGTATAAACAGATATTACAGTATCAAATACACTTTAAAAATCTGCTAAAATCATACCATTTTCGCGAGTATTCGCTCCCATTGAACTAAAACTACAAGTAGAAGTGAAATGAGCTCTTTAGTCACAGCTCATATGAACTATTAAGCTGAAATGATACAACGGACTAGTGAACTAAATGAATGAACTGAATAAAAAGAACGATCACTGGAATGATTCACCACTCTAATGAATGTATAGTACAGTTCACAGGGCATATATTACTTATACTTATAATCTGTAGGCAGAACAACGTTTGCCGGGTTAGGTAGGTTTTAAAATATAAGTTTCTTAACTTCTCAAATGAAACTTGGAAATTTGGGAAGATATTGAACAACACTTTTTTAACTCTAATTAAATTTTAGTCCTAATTTGTACTTACGTTTTCCGCGGAAAAGAAAAACATGCGACCTTTTCCGTTATTTCAATTTTATTAAAACTACCCACCTTTATGTTATGTTGAGCCAGTAGAGACCCTTATTTGTTTTTGACGATATATTTCCTTTGTATTCACAAAAGTTTTTATTTTTCGAGACACCATATTGTACATCATATAGAATACATCATTTTACATTTAGAGGATGTTGGTAATTTATGAGTAGCTCCTTACTTAGTAAGTCATTAAATGTGTTACGTCAATTAAAGCAAAGGGTACACTTTAGGTTAGGATAGAGTGACAACCTTCTTGTTAGACTCACTTAGACCATTGTGGTACCACCGGGACAAAAGGCAAAATATGATATTTTCCCTGTCCATTCCATTCTAATAGTTTGATTGCTTACATTAGCTCAAGAGATGGCGGATGCTAATATCAGGCAGATTTGAAAACTCCCCAAAGAAATATGAGCCTAGTGTGTCCACCAAATGCTTTATATTGACTCCACCTCTTCGGCGTCACCACAGCTTCTGTAAAAATCATTCCTCAAGACTTTAAGTCTCCCTGCGTGCCATCCAATGCATCAATGACCCATCATATCAGACACGATGAGTTAGACGTCCTGTCTCGCTAACGACAGCAGTGCGTTTCAAGTTTCGGCCATCACCTTGGAATGTTCACAGTGCGTGCCATCCAATGCATGCCATCCAATGCATCAATGACCCATCATATCAGACACGATGAGTTAGACGTCCTGTCTCGCTAACGAGAGCAGTGCGTTTCAAGTTTCGGCCATCACCTTGGAATGTTCACAGTGCTCCACTAGTGACCACCTACTATGAGTTGTAATAAGGGCACAATTCCTGAAGAAGAGCTTGCAAGTTGCTAGAGGCATGCCCACATATTCAAGTTCCCCTGGAGTATGCCCTGTAGTCCCCAGTATATCACGTTCATCTGCTTTGCACATTTCCTCAAGAAGAGCTTGGAAGTTGTTACATACACGCCCACCTGTTGGAGGTTCACTGGAGCATTTACGGTATTAACGGTCCGGAAAGTTTATCTGTTTGCAGTTTCTGAAAGCAGAAGTCGCCCCCTCGTATCCGTCACACTTATACAATCGCCATCTGTTGACCAAAATAAGCGTGCCATCTGTTGAATTCAACCGCAACCTTAGTGTAACAACGTCATCTGGAGGGCAACAGCTACCACACGAAGTTGTTGACAGATGACCAACAGCTGATAGTAAACCTGAGAATCACAGCTGTGACGACTAACATCAGCTACCAGCGCAGAGTGTATAAAAGACGTATCAACTTCGTACTCGCGGCAGACGCTGAAGATACAACATAGCTGTAGTAGCCAAGATGAAACGTAGATAGTTTAGTAATGCCTAGCTAGTCGTCCTTTCGCTCATTCAAGCCAGAGATTCCCTGCCTCTGGGGTCTTGATCTTAGTACCTGTCTGTTCTCGTATTGTCTTTTGTTTCCCCTGGTTCCAGCCAGATATTCTCTGCCTGTGGGGTCTCGACCCTGGTGCCTACCTTCCCCCCTGGTCCAAGTCAGAAATTCCCTGCCTGTGGGGTCTTTACCTTAGTTCCCGCTTTCTACCTGTTTGCCAAACTCCAGTGTACAAAAGTTTCCCTAACGGACTCTAAAGTCTTGCAATATAAGAAATCCCGACATCGACTAAACAGATGGTAAGTCACGCACCCACGGTAAGTCCGCCACCGGTAACACTCTACCCTTTTCGTCTTCATCTGTTAGCCGCCAACGCCTGTATAATACTACCGCCATCTTGCAGCTCCACGATAAGATATTTACTGCAATATTATTTTTCTCAGTGAACATTAATACTTTTTGAAATAAAATGTATCTAGTTATATATAGAATATTGCGATCTCCCCTTTCTCTCAAAAATAAATGGTATGTAACGAACCCATGTCGACCACTGAGTATAGCCCAGCTTCAAAGGGAAAATCCGTCGTTACAAGTTCTCTGGTATGCCCCTGTGGCCGGGTACCAAAATGAGGTAACTATGAATGTATTCAGCCATCTCATTAAGAAATCTGAGACAGTCGAGGGCAGTTCGCGAATTCAGAAAGATAGCTGCCAGGGACTTGGTGGCAGCTTAACTACTAAAGAAAATATTGGTTCAGTCTTTAATCAGAACACTAATTCTCAGCCATTCCGCAACTTCTCTATTAGCTAAGATTATTGCCTTGCAGACACAACAGTATTCAGGCAATTATTCGCAATTGGTGGCCCCAGGTTATTAGAAAAGACACCAAATCCTACCTTACCGTCAAACTTTGAACCATCCGTATAGAAGTTCCGACATCTTTTATGTCCAGGGATGAGGCCGTTTGATTCTCATCTATCAGGAGTCTCATCTTGTCATAGAGTCGTTCGACCAAAATGTAATCAATAATATCTGGAAGGTCAGGTATTATGTTGAGAATGGCACTGTGTCCGAAGCCATCTTCTGACAAGAGTGACAGTGCCCTAAGTCTAGCAGCAGTAGCGGTGACATGCTGCCTAAGTACAATACCCTGGATTATTAAATGTAGTATGACATTCAGTCGGTGTCGTTTTTATCACATTAGTGACATATATACCAGCCATTCGCTGAACTATATCCAATATCACATAGTAGGTGGATTTCCGTATAGCCGTCCACCAGACGATAACGCCATATAGTATTATCGGTCTAACTACTGCCGTATACAATCACAGGACTAAACGCAGGTTCAGACCCCAGTGTTTCCTATTGCCCTTTTGCAGATGTACAACGTTATCACAGTCTTTTTGGCTCATTCCAGAGAGTTGGGTTTGAAGTTCAACTTCTTCCGAGTAAAATACCTAACTATTTTGCGCTTTTAGGGACGGGAATTTCAACTCCAATTGAGGAGATAGACACAAGAGTTGGTACATAAAACCTCATGCTGGAAATAAACTGTTTCGCTTTGGTTGGACTCACCCCAAGACCATTATTTGAAGCATATCTTGCGGTGGAATGACGGGTTTGCTGCTAGACGTCCCTAAGAGTACTTCGTAAGTTCTTTCCAACCGCTATTGCCACGTTATCTGCGTAGGCGATAGCCTTAACACGTAGCTCCTTCAGAGAGAGAGCAAAATATTTTTCATGGAAATGCTGTTCAAAATAGCCTCATGAGGCCAACTTCTACTGACAAATCTATAGAGGTTCGTTGACCCTAAGCAAACAATCTAATATTGCTGTCAATCGCAGAGACGTGACTGCCGCAGCTATTACGACGGGATTCATATATAAGTAGATAGTGCTCCCACTATGTATTTATATGAAAGCTACAATGGTATATTCTTTAACAGTGAGAGACCCTTCTATAGAGCGGACCAGATAAGGCATAGCGGTTTCGGTAGACACATCATTTACTGTGGGCATGCTGTTTAATAGTCAGTAGCCTGTTATCAATGTTGATCCTAAGACAGCTGTCTAGTAATCCCTCCAATGCATCAAAGAGAAAAACTATAGAAAAGTTGGTCGGAAAGCCTTAGGTCTCATATGGGAGGGCTTCGCCGCCCTAGGAATGAAGACAATCTTAGTTTCCCCATATTTCAAAGATATGAAGGTTTGCTCGATACATCCGGTGTTAGAGCACTTTGAATACGGGCACCAGCACGCTGAAAAATTTGTAATTTTTGGTTATTTGGATACAAATATAACATGTGTTTGGAGCTTGTCGCAAATATAATATACTTGTGCCCAAACGCATTGTGTTTGCTATTCAATATTACATGTTCGAGGCACAATGATTAATATGTTATAACATATCTGTTTGCAACACAAATATCTTTGTGTTTGTGATATAAATACAGCCGCGTTTGTTGCACTGTTTATGCTCTCTCGAGAGCAAGAGAATACATGAGGGGCAACGAGTGTGTATACTTGTAAGTGTGCATCTGTGTGTTTGCATTATTCTATCAGAGAGAGATTCATAAATATTCCTGATTATTCCAATTTTCTATTCGTGCAAATGGCTGATTTAGTCGGTGTTTCTTATTATGGCTGATGTATTGAGTTTTAATTTCATGTATAGAGTCGACAATGGTTCATTGGAAAGAGGATATCAAAAGCGCTTGATCGGTGAAAAATGAATAAACAAGCGCTCGGAATGGTTGTGATGTTGCTTTGGTCTTTGTGCATGTGTTTCGCATATATTTATGTGTGCTATCAAATTGAGAGAAGATTTTGATGAAGGAAACTGGAAAGGGCAACAACGTGAATCCCTTTTTCTGCCCGAGCCTCTATTAAAAAATCGTTATGGCGGACCATTTGTGAAATATAATAAAACAAAAGAACACAAGTAATTAATACACGCTGCTCTTGCATGGACTAGATTTGTATATAAGTATATAAGTGATAACCAAGGCATTGTTGAAACCTTCTGAACACTAAAACGTGAGAGACAACAAAGAAAGGAGAAGGAAAAAAGCATCAGATTCTCATTTCATAAAAAAATATGCATTCAATACAAGTAAATGTAAAAAGGTAATTTTAAATATTTTAATTTTTTGTATTAATTATATATAAATGTGGATATATAGATAAAATTAATTATAATAAATAAAGAAACAATAATTCGTTTCTAAATATTATTATGTTTGGGAGAAAATAGGCCTATGTTTCCACATAAGTATATTGAGGTTTGGGGGAAACACGCGAATGCTTCCACATAAGTATATGGATGTTTAGGATGAAGCACGCATATGTTTGAAATGTGTTCCAAACATATACGTGGTTCCTGCAGAATATGTTTGGGAGAATATAACGGGTCCGCCAAATAACTTTATTTTTTTGAAAATGCTATAAAAAAAAAACTACTGAATATTTCCTCAAATTTCTTCTTTTATTTGAAAGTACAATCCTTCCGGTTAATAATGGAAAATAATTTCATTCAAATGGCTGCCTCGGCTGGCCATGCAGTAGCCTACACGATCGGTCCAATTTTTAAGCACATTATCGATTGTGTGCAGCTGTATTTCACCAATGGCTTCACGAATATTGTCCTTTAAAGCGGATATGGAAACAAGCAAAATTGTCGCATTTGGGGCACAGAAAACCCGCACGCATACATTGAAAAGCCGATGCACCCAAAACGAGTCACTGTTTGGTACGAATTTTGGTCCAGAAGCATAATAGGGCCATTTTTCTTCGAAACTGAGCAAGGAGTGGCCGTTACAGTCAATGACGATCGTTATCGGGCCATGTTGAACGAATTTTTATTCACAAAAATTGAAGAAGAGGATAATGGCAACATTTGGTTTCAACAGGACGGCGCTACGTGCCACACAGCCGAAGCTACACTCGAAGTTTTGCGCCCTGTTTTTGAAGATCGCATTATCAGCCGCAGAGCTGATGTCGTTTGACCACCTCGGAGCTGCGATGTGACACCGTTGGACTATTAATTATGGGGTGCCGTCAAAGATAAGTGTTACGCCGACAAGCCAGAGACAATTGACGCTTTAAAGGACAATATTCGTGGAGCCATTGGTGAAATACAGCTGTACACAATCGATAATTGGCTTAAAAATTGAACCGATCGTGTAGGCTACTGCATGGCCAGCCGAAGCAGCCATTTGAATGAAATTATTTTCCATTATTAACCGGAAGGATTGTGCATTCAAATAAAAAAAGAAATTTGAGAAAATATTCAGTAGTTTTTGTTATAGCATTTTCAAAAACAAAAAGTTATTTGGCGGAAACTTTTATTACAGAGACCGTTTTTTTTCAGCGTCAGTCTGTAAGCCACTAACAGTAGTTCCGCCGGCGAGACATTGTCCGGTCCAGGCGGCCTGAAAATTTTTAAGGTTCTTATAGCCCCAATAATTCTAGATTCGGTTACAATTTCTCTGGCAACATCCGATGATTTTCCTTCATCGGAATCTCCAACTGAAGCATCTAGTTCACTGTTCCAGGGATATGTGTATCCAGCAAGCAAGGATACATATTAATTATATAAAAATTCTTAATATTGTTGCTGTCGCGAAATGTGTGCTAAATAATAATAAAACCGTTGGGCTATTCAAAGCTTAAATTGTAATTCAAGATATATCCCCTCGCATAGTAGATTATCCCATTCTCTATCCGACAACAATAAACATCTCGGCTGAAATCCGCTACGTTCGTTAATTTAGCTACAATTATTATGTTTCTTTTATCCCGTATAAAAATGCTAACGTAAATTAGTTTTTTAATTCCATTATCGTGCTACCTATGTATTTCACACCAGTAATATACACTGTATAATAACAACTTAGTCGTTAGGTTTGCGTGTATTTTGTGTCTTTTTCACCATGGTTTCTGTCCTTGCAAAAAAAAGGGTAAAATTACGGGTTAAAATTGAAGTCAAAAGAAAATGATAACAAAAAAAATAATGGAAATTAAAATACAGCATCAAAGGTTGGTGAGTCTGGTAAAAGTGAGAACAATTTGTTACATGTTTGTCAAGTACCTACAAACATCGTCTAGCAGCCCTCTCATTAATATTAAGCTTTTTTTTAATTTTAGAATTTTTTATCCATTACATATTCTTATTTATTTTCCTTTATAGTAAAATTGATATTATTCCACATAGGAAAATAACTGCTTAAATAATTACTCTATTTTAAACAGGGAGAACCTCTAATGCTCGCGATAGAGTGGGTCAAAATACATAAACTTAAATGCAAAGCCAGTGAGGCCAAGTGATGGAGCCAGGCGGAGTTTACTAGACAACTGTGAAGCGTATAGTTACTTTAATGTTCTGGACGCATTTACATAAATTAGGAACCACTTAGTAGGCGAAAAATGGGAGCCGAGGGATAGTGAAAAGGCCGAACAGTGCAACACGAAAAAATATAATCATATACAGACACCACTACGTGATAAAAGACAAAAAATAGACCAGTGTCTCCCAGTTTTGCCCAAAGTAATGTACTTTGTTTTTTATGGGTCCCCAAAGATTTGCGGCCTCGGTGTCATTTTTGCAAAAAAAAGGGTCATATCTTGCAAACAGTTCCGAATTCTTATATACTCTCTGAGGGAAAGTTGTAGTTCTTGTCATAAGGAACAAAAATTGTGAACTCATGAAATCAAAAACACTATCTTCAAGTTCACTTTAAAAAATTCGATTTTTTACCTTTTTCCCCTTTTAAGGTCCATACGTAGCAAACCGTTCAAAACTCAAGGAAACAATCAACTAGAAGAATGTACCTAAGATCTCGCTAAACACCATTCGAGAACATGTGAACTTCCTAGGAATGATTGTTAACACCGTTTAGGTAGCACTTAGGTAGCATTTAGGTAGCCGCAAAAGTGAAAAATTTCCCGAAAATTTTTTATTTAATTTTTTATGATCCTGTCAAAATGATCACTTTTTTGCAAAAATGACACCGAGGCCCCATATCTTTGGGGGCCCATAAAAACAAAGTGTATGACTTTGAGCACAACTGGGAGACACGGGTCTTTTTTTTTTGGTCTTTTATCACGTAGTGGTGTCCGTAATGCTGAAAATTTTCCCATAGGGTAAGAAGATGGATTACCGGCAGAGTTGTTTAAGTCTGGCGGCGATGAGATGATAAGGTCCATGCATGAGCTCATTAGCAAAATTTGTTTAGATGACTGCATGCCCGGCGATTGAATTCTCAATGTACTATGGAGTCTCAGTGTACTATGTCCCATAAGTGACCCGAGTGCTAACAACCGTGGAATAAGCCTTTCATCCATAGCATCTTACGTTCTAACAAGTACAATGTTCGAAAGACTAAAACCAATTATCGCTGACCTGATTGGACCATACCAGTGTGGCTTTAGGCCTGGAAAATCGACCACTGACCAGATTTTCATGCTACGCCTGGAGAAGACCCACGAAAAACAAATCTACACCTATCACCTATTTGTCGATTATGAAGCGGCCTTCGATAGCCCGATACGGGAGAAACTCTAAGAAGCAATATCTGAGCTTGGTATTCCTTGGCAGGATGACCGTGACAAAAACAAATCACCAGTGAAAGTTGGTAAAGATCTTACCGAACCTTTCGAAACCAAGCGAGACCTTAGGCAAGGCGACACCCTATCGTGCGATCTCTTTAACATCTTAATGGAGATCATTATGAGAAAAGCTGCAGTCAACATGAATAAAACCATCAGCAGCAAAAGTCACATGCTGCTCGCGTATGCTGATGATATAGATATCATTGGGCACACAATTAGAGAAGCACCGCGGCGTTTTCGAGAATTGAGAAGGTGTCAGGAAAAGTGGGTCTGACGATAAATGAGGACAAGACAAAATTAATGGTTTCAACGAACAGGGCCTCCACGCGATTAGACCAAAGCGTGAAAGTTGATAACCGTTACAAATTCGAGGTAGTGGACGAATTTATATACCTCGGATCTGCCGTGAACAAAAACAGCAACGTCAGCCTTGAGATCAAGCGGAGAATTATGCTCGAGAATAGATGTTATTGTGGGCTAAGCAAGCACTTTAGAGATAAAGCCCTCTCTCGAATGACGAAAATCCAGACCAGACTCTCATACAACCTATCTTGCTTTATGGCGCAGAATCCTGGGTCTTATCGTAAGCAGAAGAAACATCTGTGGGAGTCTTCGAGAGAAAAATACTCCGGAAGATTTACGGCCCTATAGCGCACAACTACGAGTAACGGCGACGCACGAATCATGAGCTGTATGATCTTTATCCCGAAATTGACATAGTTAAGCGAATCGAAATAACGCGATTGCGCTGGCTAGACCATGTCAGTAGAATGGATGAAGACGAACGAGCACGAAGGGTTTTCGAAACCGAACTCGAAGGAAGACTCCGCTGGAGGGATCAAGTTGACGAATCCCAGGGTACACTTGGTATTACCAACTGGAGAGATAAAGCAAAAGATGGAACTGGTTGCCGAAATATGTTATCTTCGATTTGTAAGGTCCCTGAGCAACCGGGGTTGTTCGAGAGCGGCTAAGTATAAGCAAGAAAATCAAATAACTATCCGAATAATGGGCTGCCCTAATGCAAGGACGAGAATGGGAATCCGGTCACAGATAAACAGTGTTTGCTTAAAATGTGGTGAAACCACTTTTCAGAACTATTCCACTCAGATTATTCCACTGAAGATCAGGAGGTAATGATTGTGGAGGACAGTGTAGATTAGGACAAGGTGTGATAAGAACGGAAATCTTCCGGCTTAACAATAAAAAAGCCGCTGGTGTGGATGGGCTACACGCTGAACTTTTTAGGGTCAGTGGTGAAGTATTGCTAGCTCATACGCAGTACTTTATATGCCTTATTTGGTTGGGGGAATCTATGCCTGACGATTGGAGTCTCAGTCAGTTATGTCCTCTATTCAAAAAGGGTGATTCTAGTGTATGTTCCAGCTATCACGGTATCAAATTTTTATATATCGCGTATAAGGTCTTATCGAGCATATTATGTAAAAGACTAGAGCCAATTAGTGAAAACCTGATTGGAGCATATCAGTGTGGATTTAGACAAGGGAACATCACGACAAACCCAATATTCCCGACAAATCCTTCAAAAGACCCGCGGAAAGCAAATCGATAAATACCACCTTTTCGTCGATTACAAAGCTGCTTTCGATAACCCAATACGGGGAAAATTGTACTTGGCTATGTGTGAACTTGGGATTTCGGCAAAACTGATCCGCCTCTGTATAATGACGCCGACTAACACCAAATCAGCAGTGAAGGTGGGGAAGGGTCTCAACCAACCATTATGTATTAAGCGAGGACTGAAACAAAGCGACACACTTTCGAGCATTCTCTTCAAACATCTTAGTAGAGATAATAATGAGAAAAGCCGCAGTAAATACGAACAAGACCATCAATACGAAAAGTCATATGTAGCGGGCGTATGCTGACGACATAGTCATCATTGGGCGAAATTGCGAAAGGTTACTGCAGTATTTTAATGAATCGAAAAAGAATCGTCGAAGGTGATTTTTGCTGCTAATGAGGGCCAGACAAAATGGGTGGTGTCCACTACTAGAGAAAACTCTCGACTTGGTCCGCACTTGAACGTTGACAGCCAATTTGATTTTGAAGTGGTACATGAATTTATCTACCTTGGATCTGCCGTGAACAATGGCAGCACCGCCAGTCTAAAGACAAATAGGAGAATGGTGCTTGAAAATATATGCTCGGCAGGCAGCATAAGAACCTAGTTCTCTCTTGACAGACAAAAGGCCAACAATATCAGACACTCATTTTACCTCTGGCATATGGGTCCGAAACTTGCGTCATATCGCAAGCGGATGAAAAATACCTGGTAATATTCGACACTAAAATTCTCCGTAAAATATACAGGGTGATTCAGGAAGTTCCGTACAAATTTCTCCAGCGTATGCCTTGGCTCATTTCATGAAGAAAAGTCCACTAGGACCATGTCCGAAAATGCAAGGGTGCGAAATGGCAGCGGGTTCAAAATTTTCGGATTGGCGGTCGGAGGGTAGTAGGGTAAAGTTGCTAACTTCTGAGCTTGGTTTTTGGGCTTGTTGGAAATGTCTTTAAGAGGCCTTTCAAAATCAACAAAAAAAAGTAGAAAAAATCCAAATCGCCGAGATACAGATCTTTCGGAAAAAAATGGGGAAAAAATCACATAACCTCAATTTGCTCAGCCAGATGGCAGGTAGCTTATTTTTGCTTATTATTTATTCTGTTGAAAGACAAGACGCATAGCTACCTTTCCAAAATGACCTAAACGAAGCCCAGAGGTCTTACCGTTACAGAGTTATGACCATTTTCCTGAAAAAACATTTGATGTTAAAGGAAGTTTTCAATGTGGTTCCCATTTTCTACTAAACACAATTGCAGCTGTTTGCGAACCACATCCGCCACGTTTAGTTCACTCATCTTTTCACGAACCATTTTACTGACCATTTTACTGAAATGAAAAAATATTTTTTTTCCTCGACGTTGGATTGGACGAGCTGGACCAATCGCCTGGCCGCCACGATCTCTAGATTTCACACCACTTGATTTCTTTTTGTGGGGCTACATGAAAGATTGTGTGTATCCTCTGCAGATCCACAATCGTGAGCAGTTACTTGCACGCATTGAGGAAGCTGCGGTGAAAGTTCGTGAAAAGATGAGTGAACTAAAACAAAAAAATCCGACCACTGGCTCAGAAGTTAGCAACTTTAGCCTACTACTCTCCACCGGCAATCCGAAAATTTTGAACCCTCTGCCATTTCGCTCCCTTGCATTTTCGGACATGGTCCTAGTGGACTTTCCTTCATGAAATGAGCCAAGGAATACGCTGGAGAAATTTGTCCGGAACTTCCTGAATCACCCTGTATGAATCAGGTGAACAACATGGCGAGTGCTAAAGTCGCTGGAACCAAGGGCTATATAATTTGATTTGTATTTTTACCTGGACATATCAAGGCGAATCAAATTTGGCCAATTGAGTTGACTAGACCATGTTATCAGAATGGGTGAAGATGAGCCAGCGCAAATGGTTTTTGATAATGTACCAGATGGAAGCAGGAAAAAAGGATGACCAAGACTCCGCTGGAAAAATCAGGCCGAAGATCCGTGTCCTTGGTGTTATCAACTGGTGAGAAAAGGCGAAGGAAAGAACCAGTTGGAGAAATATGTTACAAATTTTTTAATTTATTTATATGTTTGTTTAATCAATATTCGTCTCAGTACTCGTTGCAATGGGAAACATATCTCGCAGAGCTCCATACGACTTTAGACCAATAAAGCTGCCATTTTTCATACGGCAGACCTTGGACCAGCTGATAGATGGGCACTTTGGGGTAAGATTATATCTACGGAAAGTGTACAGCCAGGATAGATCTACAGAGACAATAAGGCAAGAACTAACAAGATAATTGAGAGATCATTGCCTGCTAAGGACTATAAAAATACTATAAAATAAATACTATAAAATAAAAATACGTGTGTTTGAGCTGGTTGTGGATTTTATATTGGATTGTAAGTATGGAATAAAATATTTGTGAAATGTCCCAAACGGCTCTTATGACAGGCCAGTAAACTTTTCATGAAATTTTCCATGACTTTTTCAGAGACATGTGGCTGTATTTTACCGATGACGCGTTGGATCTTGGATTTGAGCTCAGGAATTGTTTCTGGTATATTCGCATAAAGCCAAGATTTCGCAAAAACCCCATCGAAAGATGGCGACGTTAAATCGCCTGACCTCGGTGGCCAGTTGAGGTTAGAATTTCTTGAGAAAATTTGTTCTGTCAATGAGGCCACAAGAACTCCGTTATCATGTTCCAACCATAGCAACATCACAAACCATTTAACCGTCCGACAGTTTGTTTATTATTTTTTTACTGATCAAGCGCTTTTGGTATCCTCTGGCCGATGAACCATTGGCGACTGAATACATGAAATTAAAACGCAATACATCAGCCAAAATACGAATCACTGAATTTGTCTGCAATTTACACGTAAATTCAGGAATATTTATGAATCACTCACTGAGAGAATAATGCAAAAATACAAATACACACTTACAAGATATACACACTCGTTGCACCTCTTTTATTCTCTTGCTCTCGTGATAGCGTAAACAGTGCAACAAACACGGCTGTATTTCTATCTCAAACACAGATATATTTGGGCCGCATACACATATGTTATAACATTTACTCATTGTGCCTGAAACATGTAATATTGAATAGCAAACACAATGCGTTTAGGCACAGGTATATTATATTTGCGCAAGCTCCAAACACATGTTATATTTGCATCCAAACAACAAAAAACTACCGATTTTTCAGCGTGTAGGTGCATTTCTTTCTCATGGATTGCATGAGGATTTTCTGAGCCCTAAATTCGAAAACGTTGTGTTTTCACGAAGCCATTCAGATGGAAATGCGCTTCATCCGAGAATATGCTTTTTTTTGAAAAATGTCATTGACTTCACTTTGCCCTATTGCCTATTGAATGAATTGCCGATGTTATCCATGGTCTGCTGGTTTGAGCTCCTTAATAAGCCGAATTTTGTACGCATAAAGCTGGACGTCTTTTGTGAAAATTCGCTGGGTAGTGCTTCGTGAAATTTGAAGTTTTTGAGGACGATGCCGAATTGATGTCTTCGGGTTTTCGGCGACACTCTCGTTTACAGCAACAGTGTTTTCAAGAGATCGACCGGTACTTTGACGCACAGGAGACTTACTGTCCATAACCGACCCACTTTTTTTTAAATTTGCTGACCACTCTTCAAATGGTTGAGACATTAAATGCACTTTCTCGACTGGAAATTCTTCGAAATTTGTGAGTAGGCTCAGCGTAAGTTTTCAAACTTCTGTAATAAATTTTCACAATTATAACACGTTGTTCTTTCGTAAATCGCTACATTTTTAACAATGGGATAAAACATATGTGACAAACGAGGGCGGATCTATAAGTCCGTGACTTTTTAAATGAAACACAGATTTTTTTTGCAAAAAAAAATTATGTTCCAACATAATTTCCGTTTAGCTCAATACACTTAGTCCAATGTTTCTCCAATTTTTGTATCCCTTCCAAAAAATAGAATTTTTCGAGGTCCATAAAATAGGCATTTGTTTGATCAATAATTTCATCGTTTGAGCCAAAAAAAAAAACCACTTTTTTGGTTGGGAAATAGGAAGTAGAACAGGGGCTAAATCCGAAGAATATGCCGGATTAGGTACCCATTCGTAGCCCAATTAATAGAATTTTTCCATTGGGACTACACACGTGTGCACCCGTGCGTTTATGGTGAATTGAGAGCAAACGCGGCACCCATCTTGCAGACATCATTCTTAAACCCAACTGATCATTTAAAATCGAAACCACACTGCCATATGAAATGCCTATGGCATCAACAATCACTTTTACTCTTCGATCGGCCAATAACATATCGTGGATTTTTTCAACATTTTTGGGTGTATTGATCTCAATTGGGCGTCGAGTACGTTCAGCGCCATATGTACTTGTGTGACCACAGCGAAAGTCAGTAAGTCTCTTTTTTACCATTGAAATCGATGATGCAGAGTCCCCATAGTATTTATCAAGCTTTTCCTTGGATTGATTAACGGTTTCGCAAAAAATAGTGTTTAATGCGCTCTCGAAATTCACTGTTTTCCATTTAAAAAAAAATGCACGAGGTTGTATGTTTTGAACAGCTGTTAAACACAAAGGAAATGACGGAACTTGCTCGAAATTTGTCAGTAGTCTATTAATAGGTGGTACTTGATGGGAACAGTGTTGAATTTCATATAACTACGAGGAAAGTTCTAAAAATCACGGACTTATTGATCTGCCTCGTATGTTGCCGCTTGCAAAAAAAAAACGACACTAAATTTAAAATGTGCAACTATACTGAGACACCTGTTGCTTTTGTTCACTTTTTGTATTCCCTTCGTTTGGTAACCCCATGGGTCATATTCTGTAATTGAATAATATATTCAATAATTATAAGTTGGACAATAATACTAACGCTTGGTTCTCCCCACTGTAACTCCTTTGTGGTTGGTAATAAAGCTAACATGGCAGACAAAGGGAAAATAGGAAAACTACATGTAAGACATGACATTTACCGTACAAATTAATCCCTTTCAACAGTTTTATGTTAATGTGGTTTGCAGCGCAGAAATATACGCTTATTAGTTTTATAAAGGAATATAATTAGGCTTATGTGACTGCTTTTAGTTCAGTTTTGCACATCAGCATATAATTATACTTTGGGTCAGGACGATTTATCATAATCGTATATATTTTGTTTCTCCACAAATAATCTACGTTGTGGTCTTAAATGTTACTTATTAATCAGTTAATGTATTATACGATTCTATCAATTATAAGAAAAGGTTCGTGATAATTCGACAAAGAGGATTACCCAACAATCGTTGGCATTTTCATAAGGAAAAATGATGGCCTATTTCAAATGTCAAAATTATTAAAATTATTAAATTATTAAATGTTAATGAATGAGTAATTCATATACCGAGTGTTTTTTGTTTTAGCTGCATGACAAATATCGATTTCGGTACCTATGGTTTCACAGCTGAGAATGTCAAACTGTGTAGACATTTCAACGTTTGGCACATTATCATGAATCGTTTAACGCTGCAACAACGCTTACACATTGTAGGGATTTACTTTGAAAACAAACAAATCTGTTCGCGAAGTTCATAGAGCACTTTTTGTCAAAGAAATGTGTTTAGTGATGAAGCTCATTTCTATTTAAGTGGCTACGTCAATAACCAAAATTGTCGTATTTGAAGCGAAGACAATCAATCCCCAAGCCGTTAAAGAATCACCATTACATCCAATAAAATTGACTGTTTGGTGCGGTTTACACGCTGGCGGCATCATCAGTCCTGATTTCTTTCGAAATGAGCAAGGAGCTGCCGTTACGGTGAATGGCGAGCGCTACCGAGCATTGCTGACTGAATTTTGGAACGAAGTTCCTAATCGCACGTTGCGGGATGGGGGCTAAATGAAACAATTTTAAACAACTTTTTTTACCTACTTTATCACAACCCATTACTATCAACTATATTGGGTACTTTTGGTTTGGTTTAAAGGGAAGTTTTCGAGGTGGAGCCTGTGTATTACATATTGTCGTTTTGAACCCAATAAGAAGTAAATTTAGAAAAGCCAAAGTGCAAGACTGGCAAATCCATGAATTGCAACCCTGAGCATGGACCTACATTTGGCAGCACACTCGTACCTTTTGTTTGGTTTGTGTCTAGACTAACATATCGGGGGATATTATTTTTTAATGGGAAATTCTCTAGCTGGAGCTTGTTTTTTACATATTGTAGTTTGAACCGAATAAAAAGTAAATTCAGGAATAGTGAAAGAAGTTTAAAAATTCACATTAGGTGTCATGGGACAACCGTTTGGAACGAAGTTTCTTTCGCTATATATTATGTACTAGTTAGTTCCAGCACGTATAAAGCGCCCACTGAAAAGTACGATAATTTAAATGGATCTTTAAGAAAAGGTACTTTTTTAAAATAAAAAAAATGTTTAAGAAAATTTTTTTTTTGCAATGTATTTTTTAAAAAAACTTTATATTTTTAGGTCCCTTTTGTAAGAATATGTATTACATTTTCTGAAGTATGTATTATACACGTCCTTTTTTCAAGAGAGGTACTTCTTTTATAAGGAATAGGTACTATTTTTAAGAAGAAGTACTTTTTGTAAGAAAAGGCCATAAGAGTTTGACTTTTTTACGAAGAAGTTCTTTTGTTAGAACAGGTACTTTTTAAAGAATTGGTACTCTTTTTAGGAATAGGTGAGTTCTTAATAAAATGTACTTATGTTCAGAAATCCTACTTATCTGAAGAAAAAAGGTAATATTTTATTTTTAAGAAAAGGAATTCTTGTAAGAAAATATATTTTTTGTAACAAGATATTTTTTTGAAGAAAATGTTTTTTTTTGAGGAATGGTAATTTTTTTAGAAATTAACTCGAAAGATTACCAGTGTGGCTTTAGGCCTGGAAAATCGACAACTGACCAGATTTTCACGCTACGCCAAATCCTGGAGAAGACATACGAAAAACGAATCGACACCTATCATCTATTTATCGATTATAAAGCGGCCTTCGATGGTCCGATACGGGAGAAACTCTATGAAGCAATGTCTGAGCTTGGTATTCCTGCAAAACTCATACGCCTTTGCAGGATGACCTTGACGAACACCAAATCCGCAGTGAAAGTTGGTAAGGATCTTACCAAACCTTGCGAAACTAAGCGAGGCCTCAGGCAAGGCGACACCCAATCGTGCGATCTCTTTAACATCTTAATGGAGATCATTATGAGAAAAGCTGCAGTCAACATGAACAAAACCATCAGCAGCAAAAGTCACATGCTGCTCGCGTATTCTGATGATATAGATATCATTGGGCACACAATTAGAGAAGCACCGCGGCGTTTTCGAGAATTGAGAAGGTGTCAGGAAAAGTGGGTCTGACGGTAAATGAGGACAAGACAAAATTAATGGTTTCAACGAACAGGGCCTCCACGCGATTAGACCAAAGCGTGAAAGTTGATAACCGTTATAACTTCGAGGTAGTGGACGAATTTATATACCTCGGATCTGCCGTGAACAAAAACAACAACGTCAGCCTTGAGATCAAGCGGAGAATTGTGCTTGCGAATAGATGTTATTTTGGGCTAAGCAAGCACTTTAGAGATAAAGCCCTCTCTCGAGTAACAAATGTCCAGCTGTACCAGACTCTCATTCAACCTGTCTTGCTTTATGGCGCAGAATCCTGGGTCCTTTCGCCAGCAGACCAAGCATCTGTAGGAGTCTTCGAGAGAAAAATACTCCGAAAAATGTATGGCCCTATAGTGCACAACGGCGAGTATCGGCGACGCATGAATCATGAGCTGTATGAGCTTTATCCTGACATTGACATAGTTAAGGGGATCAAGATAACGCGATTGCGCTGGCTAGGCCATGTCAGTAGAATGGATGAAGATGAACTCGAAGGAAGACGAAAAATAGGAAGACCAAGACTCCGCTGGAGGTATCAGGTTGACGAATCCCTGCGTACACTTGGTATTGAGATAAAGCAAAAGATCGAACTGGTTGGCGAAATATGTTATCTTCCTTTTGTAAGGTCCCTGACCCCCCGGGGTTGTCCGAGACCGGATAAGTAAGTAAGTAACTCTCATTAACGAAAGGACCTTTTCGGGAAAATATAATACATATTCTTACAAATCGGACCAAAAAATATTAAAAAAAAAACAATACATTCAATAAAATTTTGAAATTTCTTAAACAAAGTTTATCATTTTACAAAAAGTATCGTCGGTGGTGCAATGGGTAGTGTGCGCGCCTCTTGTCCTTGAGATCCTGGGTTCGATCCCTGCTCTGACCACCTTAAAATTTCTTTTGACGGCGGTCACATCGCATAGTGACGGCGACACTATCGAGAATTTAGCCATGAAAATGCTTTTCAAAAATACCGTTCGGAACCGGTGTAAAACTGTAGGTCCCAATCAGTGAGTATAAAACTAGAAAGCGCACAGCTCACTGGTTGTGAGAAGGTCTCCCCGATTCCTTCATGGGATGTAATGGGATTCCTTTTTTTTTTTTTTAATTTTTTTCAAAGATCCATTTAAATTACAGTATTTTGCAACAGGCGCCTTAAGTGTGTTGGAACTAACTAGTACATACTATATAGCGAAAGGAACTTCGTTCCAATCGGGTGTCCCCTGACACCTTATTTGATTTTTTTGTTTCCAAAAATTAATCAGCTGTTCAGCAACAAGATTTGGTTCCAACAAGACTATGAAACTTGCCATACAGCGCGCCTAACAATCTATTTATTGCACAGTCAATTTGATGACAGAATTGGTCCTGTTCACTAGCCTCCTCATACGTGTGATTTAACGCCTCTGAATTCCTTTTTATAGGGATATGTTAAGGCATTGGTTTATGCCGACAAACCAGCGACTTGTGAAGCATTGGACGGAAAAAGCAGTCAAAATTGAGCTGATCGAATGGACCAGGTAACTCGTAGCAGCGGCGGCCATATGCCGGAAATCATATTTAAAGAATAAATGTCATGTAATTATGTACCAGATTATAATAAAAAAAATAATTCCTACAAAATATCTGTCTTATTTTCATTTTAAGTTCTCATACAGCTAAAAAAAACACTTGTTAAAAGCGTACAAGTTCAGAAGCTTTTGATTGAATTTTATATTTGTCTCTTGGAAGCCAAGTGGACACGCATTCATTGATATTTTTAGTTTTATATTTTACATTTATCAAATTAATTTAATCAATTTGACTTGGTATGCCACTGTTGTGGACAGTAGCCAGCGTGTATTAGTGATTCACGGGGTGTATTAGAGTTCACTGCGGGTCAACACGCTTCTCATAGATCAGGAGTTGACGTTAAAAATTTTATTAAATCCAGGCTTAAATGGGGCATCGGCAGCGTCAAAGCCTTTAAGCGTCCCGTGCCCGACATGGTATGGTGTTCCATTTAAGATGCTTTGTGGTAGTAATACAAAAAAAATCAATGAGTGTTCGACTCACGGGCGATGTGGTAACAGCTTTTTGTTACACGGTACCTGTTCGATTCCTATGAACCCCTTAGTAAATGTTACACTGAAAAATAAAAAACCACGTTCAAGCATATGATGACGCTTCATTTAAATAAAACATTTACAGCCTGTTTCCCTATCTCGAACGAATAGCTAAGCGAACGAAATCAGTCACTCACATTCGACTCAAATTTGGTTTATCTAAGTCGAAATTTTCGTTCGCCCGACTTCATGTTTGTTTCTAAGTGATACCAAATTCGAAATATAGAAACCAAAATTTGTACTGAAAAATTTTATGTTTTCATTCGACTTGAAACGACAAGATTGTGAGAGATCGTTCGAGATAGAGAAACAGATTTAAAATTATTTAAAAACAAGTGTCATTATATTCTTGCTTAATACTTTTTGTTTTATTCCCACAAAAAACAAAGAGAATACAAAGCAACAGACAAAAGTAAGTACATACATTGTCATGTTCGTACATACGCTACAAAAGTTCACACAATTTTCGTTGCTCTCTTGCTATCTCATTTGTATATACATATAACCGCGTCATTATTCTCTTTGCTCTGAGAGTGGTCCGCACCCACACCAGCCAACTATTCGCTGCCGCTACATCAGTGTGTGTTTATTTTCGCAGTTTGACAAATCTCTGTCAAATCTAGGTGTCTAGGGGTGGGTCACCCTTATCATTTAGGGGTATGAAAAATAGATGTCGGCCGATTCTGAGACCTACTCGATATGCATACAAATCCGTCCAGCCGTTTAGGCGGAGTTTAACGCCAAACAATCTGTGGCAGCAGTCAAGCAAACTGTGTTTGGATGTGTTCACTTTGTGAGCTAAGTCCCTACCCGCGCCTATACTAGTAGATGTTAACACATCAAAAACAGACAAAAAGTAGTTGCTGTGAAATGATTTTTCGTTTTTATTTTGAAGCCCGCATATTTGATTTGATCACTAGTTGAATATGATAACATGTAAATGATCGCTGCTAGACCGAATGGCGTAATGTGCTCGTTTTCCTGCATTTTCCGTCACTTTTCGTAGTATTTCGGTCTTTCAAGATTTTTAGAGTCCATGGCTTGTTGACATAAACTTCGAACTTCAAATAAACACACGAAGAAGTGTGGAGCGGCTAAGTTGAGAATCGTGGAACAACAAATATATTGAATCGCTGCCAGATAAAGTTATACATAGCGTGTATAAACTTCAGATGCATACCTAGAAGGTGGTGGGATAATAGAATGACGTTTATTCATAAAGCGGAAAAAGCCTCTAATATTGTTTGTAAAGTCCTATGACATATATGACTGACATTGTCCCTACTGATGATTTTGAAACTGCTAATACGTGGGCACTTTCGAGCGAGTATTGAATTACGATTATCTGGTGGAAAAAATGTGTATTGCAAGTGTACATATACCGACGCGTCACCAAAATGAACTGGTAGGCTACATAGACAAATCGTTGGCCGCTAAGAAGTATACGGTGGTAGCCATTGTTGACATTTAGGGAATGATCAATAATATCGCTCTTAATGCGATAGAATTGGTGCTATCGGCCCCTAAGCTGAACATGAATCGTATGGGGCTTGTATAAAAAATGCTCCCCAGGAGACGAATCGCGGCCAAATTGCACACCTCCACCGACCGAGGTATGTTCATAGGACATGCTTCAAGGAGGACTAATATCTCCACTTCTATGGAACCATGCTCCGAATGAAATGTAGCTTATGCAAACAACGTGGCAGTAGCTTTTGAGGGGTAAATATCGCAGTACCCTAAAAGGCATTCTCCAAGGTAGGTTACAGACTTCAAGGCACATGGGCGGTGGAAATGGGCTAGGTGAAAACCCGGCCAAGACCGAGCTGGTGATTTTTATCAGTTTTGAACTTTGAATGGTTCTAAAATTATGGTTGCGTAGTCCCCCAAATTCGTAGGTGTTCTGTCAGACAGAAAGTTTAGGTTTCAATCCCAAAATAGGTGAAAAGGCGACGATACCCCGACTACGATACATACGACGATTGCAAATGGGGACTTTCTTCGAGGATTTCTCTGTGGATTTATAAACTAAGGCTGAGAGAGATAGTGCTCTGTGGAGTTATTGTGTGATGGCAAGTGCGTGAGATATCCACATATTGTTCACAGAATGGGTGTTCATGGGTGCTCTGTACATCACCCCCACTGATGCAATGAATTTAATATTAAATTTTTGACCGGTGGACATTATATGCAGTCTGATTACTTCCAAGTCAGTCATCACGCCAAGGAAATTCAATGGGGCATGGTCGAAATCGGTAATGGAACAGAGCTGGAATATCCACCCAACAGAATGGAAGGCATTCCTAGAACAAAGAAATTCCAGGTACAGGTCGATATGTGAATTTCTACACGGATAGTTCGAAATTGTATGATGAGGTAAACTATGGGGTCTGCACTAGGGAAATATGGCTATCCCGTTCACGTAGACTACCTCATCAATGAAGCGTGTGAATTTTGGCTTCTAGAGACGTGCCCTACTGGCTGAAGGATGCGAGTCCCGACGACTTTGGGTCAATATCGTATCGCATAGTATTCCTGAATTCAACATCTGCCAAGGACTGCCGCTGATCTCTTAACGAGGTGATCAACAATACGATAGTTACATGTGGATATATCGCACGTATATTCCGGGGAACTGCAGAGCGTATGACCTGAACGGACTAGGGAGTAGCTTTAAGATTTCACGGAAATTGGAGCGTGATGTCTAAGCATATCCTCCTAGAGCGCTCTTGTACGATGATGCTGGAGAGATGGATGAGGAGAACACACTATGTACTAGTGTGATGCCTATTTTTCAACTTTGGAAAAGTTAAGCTCCCACCCACCAGTTTTGTCCATTTGCTCTAAAAACTGGTGTGTCCAAAATGTATACCCGATTTTCCCTCGCAATATTAATTACACTTTTAATTTTATTATCCAGCCACTTGTTTTCCACCTGTAATAAACAAAGGATCCAATTAATTTTAGCTTGGTTCTACACATCTCTGTATTTTAGGTATCCACCAGCAGCACAAAATGGAGAAGTTAATTGCATAAATGGGATAATTCGTCCGAAAAAAAAATATATGTAGAGTAAGAATTATGCCCATAACGAAAGTTATAAACAGATCCTTTTTAAGAGAAGATGTTTATGCGAGGATATTGCAATTCTTATCGGCAAGATGTTCTGTGCAGAAAGCAGGGAAGAAGTAATACGTCGCATTAACGGAATTAGAGTTGCGATAATAATTGGTGTCAAAAATATACCAATTCTGTACACAAAAGTACAAAAGTGTACACAAAAGAAAAATCACATGAGGTGTCAGGGGACACCCAGTTGGAACGAAGTTCCTTTCGCTATATATTATGTACTAGTTAGGTCCAACACGCCTATGGAGTCCGTTGATAAATACGATAACACTGTTTGTAATTTTGTAAGTCATGAAAATAGAACCATAAACGGACACCAATAAGTGATAAACAAAAAAAAAGACCCGTGTCTCCCGGTGTCATTTTTGCAAAAAAAGTGATCATTTTATCAGGTTCATCTTTTACAACCCGTTCCGAATTTTGATTCACTCTCTGAGGAAAAGTTGTAGCTCCTATCATAAGGAACAAAAATTGTGAACGTATAAAATCAAAAAATCGTCATCTTCAAAGTCAAAATTGCAAAAATCTTTAAAAAATTCGATTGTTTTAACTTTTCCCTTGTTCAGGTCCATAGGTAGCAACCCGTTCAAAATTCAAGGAAATAATCAACTCCAAAATGTACCTAAGATCTCAATAAACAACTTTCTGGACCGTATGAACTTCCTAGGAATGATTCTTAACACCGTTCAGGTAGCGCTTAGGTAGCATTTAGGTAGCAGCAAAAGTGAAAAATTTCCCGAAAATTTTTTAAGTTAAATTATAATTTAAATGGATCTTTGAGAAAAATACTTTTTGAAAAATGATAAATTTTTTTTTGGATTTATTTTTTTTATAGAATATATTTTTTTTAAAAAAAAGTATATTTTTCGGTCCTTTGTGTAAGAATATGTATTATATTTTTCCTAAAAGGTCCTTTTTTACAGAGAGGTACTTCTTTTATTAAAATCAAATTTTTTTTTTGAAGAAAAGGTACTATTTTTGAGAAGAAGTACTTTCTGTAAGAAAAAGTCATAAGAGTATGGATTTCTTATACAAATAAGTTCCTATTTTAAGAACAGGTACTTTTTAAAGAAATCGTACTCTTTTTATGAAAAGTTTATTTTTTTAAGGCAATGTACCTATTTTCAGAATGTCTACTTATCTCATGAAAAGAAACGGAAAAGTATTATTTTTTGTTTAAGAAAATGTACTTTTAAGAAAAGGAATTTTTGTAAGAAAGTTTGTTCGTTTTAAGAGAAAAAATTTTTTTGAAGAAAAGGTTTTGTTTAAGAAATGGGAGTTTTTTTTTAGAATTGGAATTTATACATTTTTGAGAGTAGGTACTTATCTCAAGAGAAGTCATTTTGTTTCACAAAAAATTTACTATTTAAAGAAAATGTAGTATTTTAAGAAAAGTTAATTTGTTGTCAGAAAATGTCCTTTTTTAAGAAACGGTACTTATTTAGAAAAATATGAAAGAAGAAATACCTTAAGAAAATTTAAGGTATTTTTCTTAGCCAATGTACCTTGTTTAAGAATATGAATAGGTACTTTTTTGAGAGAACTTACTGTTTTTAAGAAATGTTATTTTTTCAAACTTCTTTCACTTTGGCTTTTCTAAATTTAATTGTTATTGGGTTCAAAATTACAACACTTATATATACTAAATATTGATTACAGGCTCCACCTAGAAAACTTCCTATTAAACAAGTAATTTCCCAACATATGTGAGACATCTAGTTAGTCTAGACACAAAAAAAGAAAAAGTAAACAACATAGTTGATAATAGTGGGATGTAGCATAATAGTGTTAAAAGAAAAGTTGTTTTTAATTTTTGTTTTTTCATTTAGATCCCATCCCGCAACGTGCGATAAGGAACTTCGTTCCTAAATTTCAACAATAAACTATTCAACTCATTACAGTACAGGTCTGAGTATTAGAGAATTGAGTTGTATCCATAGTGTGCTTCCTTAGCAATAAAAGAATTTAATCTGTATTATAATATTACAGGTCACTATGAGCTCGAATTTTAAATTCAAGGGACGTAAACCCTTCAGAAATCGTATTAGAAAGTTCAAGTTTTGCTTAACTTTTGTTCACTCTTTCTAAGAATTTTTTCATAACGGCAAAATTAAATTCTATAATGATTATAGTACCGACTACGAATTAAGGATTTAGTATCCTCCAAATTTCAAATTTCATTGACTTTTAAGGTGTGATAATGGTGTCATAATATTCCTGTTGACAATCTACGTCGCCTTCTTTGAAATTATTATTGTAACTCTAATCCGGTTAGCATAAATTAGTAAATATTTAATTAGCATCTGTTTTCTCAGCTATATTCGCTCTACTTGCTAAAACCTGCTGTCTTTTTCCCTTGAATATTTCCTTAGAATTCTCTGAGCAGCAAAATAATGAAATGTAATTATTTGTTTTAATACCATTTAATGCCATTTTAACTGAAATATTAATAACATTCAAATATTTGAAGTATCATTTGTGTAACGATACGAACAAATTAAGGAGATGTCGTTACATTGCCATACAAAAGTAGATGAGCATTAGTGGTTTTTTGGATTTCGGTAAATTTGTAGTATACATAGATTCAAACTACTCAGCATTAATGGAATATTCCTGAAATTACTCATATGGATGAAAATAACAGAAATCATACAAATAGGTTTTGGGTCTAGGAGAAAAATCGAAAATTTCAGCGATAACTTTTATGTAAACAATACTTTTCTTGTGTTGTAAAGGATGATTCACCTGTAATGCGGATCTTTGACAGAAATTTTTTCCGATATGTAATGTTTCTTCTTTGTTTGTTTTCAAACAATTGGTACTACAAGCTTTGACACACTTAACGATACACCGATACTTAGTTGAGCAATGCGCAGTTTTTGGTCAACATACCCGGCAATCTGAGTCAACAATTAGCCGGTTGATGGATTAGAATATAATACATTTGTTCGTACGAAGTTCATCAATCGTCGCTGGCTTGTTGGCATAGACCATACGCTTGACGTAGCCCCACAGGAAATAATCTAACGGCGTCAAATCGTACGACCGAGGCGGCCAATCGACTGGGCCATTTCGTGAGATAACACGTTCACCAAACTTGGTTTCCAATAAATTGATTGTGGCATTCGCTGTGTGACTTGTTGCGCCGTCCTGTTGAAACCACGTGCCCTCCAAGTCCATATTATCCAATTGGAGCCAAAAATATTCGGTTATCATTGAACGGTAGCGATTCGCATTCACAGTAATGTGCCGGTCTTGATCATCACGGAAGAAGTACGGCCCAATGACGCCGCCGGCCCATAAACCGCAACAAACCGTAATTTTTTCGGGATGCAATGATGACTCATGGATTACGTGTGGATTACTGTCTGACGAATAACGCATATTTTGCTAATTGACGAAGCCATTCAACCAGAAATGAGCGTCATCATAAATTGGACGAGCGCTAAGTTGAGGCCACTGACTCCAAATTTTGGTAGTAAATTTTAATAATTTCGACTCGTTGTTGGCTCGTATATCTTCCCATGATGAAATGGCAAATCTTACTGAAGAGAAATGTCAAAAGAGCGGGAAAAAATATGGCGTCGTTTGCTGTCCCTATCGATTTACTTTTGTAGCGTCTCTGTTGAAAAACCCTTTACTTGAAAATTGGATGAAATAAAAAAATCAATGAGTGTCGAATTCAAGGGCGATGTGTTAACACCGTTTTGTTACACGGCAATAAATAAAGCAATAAAGGAATAGTTATCTCACTGAAATAATTGTTTTGTCATAAACAGAGCGACGACGACCTGCTTGTTTGAATGCTGGCGTAAAACTGAATAAAAATCAATATTTAGCTCACTGAAATAATTTGTTTGTTTTGCTATAAACAGAGCGTCGACAAATAGTATAGAGAACTGATTGCAGTTTTTCCGCTCTCATGTAGAGGGTCTGAGTAGAAGAGCATAAACGAGTCTTATTCTCTTTATAGAATATTTCAATATAAATGCACCGTTTCGACAATTTTATTATATGAAACAGTACAAAAAGCATAAATGTTTCAAAGAGCAGCAATGTTTCACATCAAAATTATGAATGGACCAAGTTATGACAAAAAGAGAGTAATACGTTTTGGATCATTCGCCAGATGTCACCAGTGCTTTTGAGTCATACAATTCGTTCCATGAGTTCTCTATACTATTCAATACTCTTTGGCGACGATGACTTCCTTGATTGTTCGATGCCGCTATATCAATGCCTTCATACTTATTTTCAGGCAGAGACTATTGTCGTACAACAACGACGAATGTGATGCTTTTGCATGGGCTTCGTGACTATAGATGTTAACACATCCAAAATTATTTCGACAATTTTCGGTTATGTGTAGTTACCCACAATGATGGGAAATTTCCCTGCACGATTACTCAGAACACATAGGGAATGGGTAAGCGGCCTTTACCCACAGCGATGGGTAATGGGTTACACAGTTTAACCCATCCCCATTTTTGAGAGAAAATGTGAAAAATGTAGAAAAAATTATGATAAAGTGGTCCAATTGCTATGGAAGAATTTATTTTTAAAAAAATCGCCAAAATAGGAAAATCCCTAAAACGACAAATGGTTATAACATGGAAATGTCCAACTTTTACCACCGAAGGAAACCGTAATTAATGGGTGTATATAAACCGGCATCACATTAAAAAAAAATCGCTGGAACTAAAATTTTTTCAAATTTAGTTGTCTTAGATCCTCGTTATTTTTTTTAAAGTTGTAATTTCCTGTAGGCTAACAGATCATATTTTCTCCGTATAGTGAAAAAAATATAAGTGCCGCGGGTGGGATTCGAACTCACATTCGCTTGATGATCGCTTCGATGTTTCATTTTCATGGATGCATCATCTTCAGCAGCGTCTAGCCCGTTAAGCCACTGTGGTGGGTACTAACCGAAGACATTTTTACCAACAAATTATCATATATCTTAACTGAACAAGGAGCCGATAAATTTTAGTTGGCTGCAAATTAAGTTGTGACAACGAATATCTTCTCTGTGTGTAAGTACTTGACAGAGTAGAGCCGCTCTCGAGAATCGAACATCCAGGCCTATCACACAAACAGCCACTGCAAAGACCAGATGGAAGATTGCCTGTGTGAGCTTGGTCTTACCAATTAGAAGCGAAAAGCTGAAGATGCAGCCGGTTGGAGGAATATGTTTTCATCATTTTGTAAGGCCCTTAACTTCCCTGGGTTGTTGGAGGGCTTCAATGTAAGTAATTAAGTAAGTTTTGCGATCTCCAGTGGAGGCAATTTTATTCTTTGACATAGCCACTTACTTAAATATCCGGTCTCGAACAACCGCGAGGGGTCAGGGACCTTACAAAATGAAGATACCATATTTCACCAACCAGGTCGATGTTTTGCCTTAACTCTCCAGTTGGCAATACCAAGTGTACGCAGGGATTCGTCAATCTGATCCCTCCAGCGGAGTCTTGATCTTCATATTTTTGGTCCTCCATCGAGTTTGGTTTCGAAACCCCTTCGTGTTGATTCGTCTTCATCCATTCTACTGACATAGCTAAACCAGCGCCATCTCGTTAACTATGAAAATGTCGGGCTATAACTCATAGAGCGCATGGTTCATGCGTCGCCGATACTCGCCTTTGTGCATTATAGGGTCATACTTTTTTCGGAGTATTTTCCTCTCGATGACTCCTTCAGACATTTCGTCTGCTTGCGATATGATACAGGATTCTGCACCATAACGCAAGACAGGTTGTATGAAAGTCTGGTATAGTTGGACTTTTGTTACTCGAGAGAGGGCTTTATCGGTAAAGTGCTTGCTTAGCCCAAAATAACATCCATTCGCAAGCACAATTCTCGGCTTTATCCCAACGCTGACGTTGTTGTTTTTGTTTATGGCAGATCCTAGGTATATAAATTCGTCCACCACCTCGAAATTATAACGGTTATCAACGTGTACACATTTTTGGTCTAATCGCGGGGAGGCCCTGCCATTAATTAACCCATTAAACAACTAATTTTTTCTTGTCCCTATTTACGGTCAGACCCACTTTTGCTGACTCCTTCTAAATTCTCGAAAACACCACATTAACTTCTCTCATTGTGCGCCCAATGAAATCTATGTATGTCGTCAGCATATGCGAGCAGCATGTGACTTTTGCTTCTGCTGGTTTTATTCATGTTGACTGCAGTTTTTCTCATAACAATCTCTATTAAGATGTTAAAGATATCGTACGATAGGTTGTCGCCTTGTCTTCGTCGCCTTGTCATTGCCGCCAGCCTTAAACAAATCAGGTACCAATAGCGCAGAGAAATGATCTCGCCATATTTCCAACATACTCTGAACATCTGCGATAAGATTTCCGGCCTTGTCTTTACAGAAGGGGCCCTGAACCATGCCCATTAGTTCGGGTTTTGACTTTTCGATAGAATTTTCGGGCTTCGTTCTTCCTTCTGTATGTCTCAATTTCCCCACTCTCGTGCTTTCTCTTACGCCTAAAGAGACGGTTTACCTCCTTCTGTTTCTCCCTATACCGCTCAGCCACAGCTCGCGTTGCAAGTGACTGCAGCATTGTCATGCGTGCAGCGTTCTTTTAATCATTTGTAATTCGACACTCTTCATCGTACCATGATTTGCTACAAGCGGTTTTTCAAACCCAAGTACGGTTGTTGGAGCAGTTTTTATAGAGTGGGAAATGGGTTTAAACTGCGCTTCAGGATCGTCATCGGGAGGATGGAAATGCGCCTAGATGAAAATGCGCCTCGTCCGAAAAGTTGATTTGCGGCCAATTTCTATGCAAGTATACAAATACTCTAAAGAGTTTAAGCTTGATTTTTGAACTATAATACACACTAGCATAATAATAAGCGAGTTAAATTAACGAAATCAAATTTTTTATAGGTTTTTCGAAAACAAATTATTTATAGGATTCAGGAATAACTTGTGATGCTTGCATCTTCAAAATACTGATGTACCACCTCCTACGGGAGCATTTTCTGAACTTAGAATTCGCCAGCTGGTATTGCCAATCAAACTTCCGATTTTTTCTACTACCTACCGTATGATGTTGCCTATGCGTCTTTGTTGCTTTAAATCTATAAATCGATAAAGGTTTCAAGGTTAAAGGAAAATGTATCAATAAGTTTTATTAAGACATTTATTGGAGACAATTATTTGTTGGTAACAGCGCTGATGTTGTAATAAATATTGACAAAACTTTGTATGTATGTGTGTCAAAAGATCAAGTCATAATTCATAATTATGACAAATCATTATTATTTGTATCATTAATATTATTAATGTGTGTATGTGCTGTCGCACGTTTTTCTGCCAACAAAACCGACAACGAAAAATATTAGTATTTTTGTTATGGCCTTTTGTTTTGTATTGTGGTCTGTCTGAGGAAATAAACAATGCATAAAAGTTAAGGGTAGTAGCTGCTGACTGCAGTTTATCCCTCAGCCTTCCTTCTACAAATTTGTTGGGTATATTATACTGTGCGACAGTGAAATTAGGGACTCAATAAAACCAATAAATTATGAAAGCCCATTGGCGAGGTATCAGAAAACCCCACTCGATTTTGGCCCTGGTCATCACAATTTTTTTTATAGTCCAAAGAAGATGTCAGCTGTTGATCAAAGCTCTAATTCTGATTATACTTCAATATATTCTAAACCGTTACACATTTTTCATTACAACCTTCTACAAAATTGTAGCTCTTTCATCGCTGCACAATGTTGGCTAATATACATTTTGTAAACAATGCACCGTCACTTCGTCAAATGACGAAACGTCAAACCAAATTAATAGTTTTCGAGCACACGGTAAATAATTCGGGATAACTGTTTCAGAAGCAATTAGAGCCCACAAAATTCTTGATAACTTTGCAGTATACACTAATCAACAAAAGTTGTATTTAGTACTCTAAAATTGATGTAGAAATGTAAAAAGACCTACAATTTTGCAGAAGGTTGATATGAAAAATATGTAATGGTTTGATATATATTCAAGTATAATCAGAAGTACAGCTTTGATCAACAGCTGAAATCTTGTTTGGCCTATAAAAAAAATTGTGATGATCTGGACCAAAACCGAGAGGGGTTTTCTGATACCACGCCAATGGACTTTCATAATTTGTTGGTTTCGTTGAGGCCGTAAAGAAAAACTGCTCATTTGTCGCACAGTGTTATCTATTTTCTGTCAATGTTTGTGTTATTTTTCCTCATAGATTTGCTGGTGTTATAGTAACAAATTAAGTATATTATTGTATGTATTGCGCTATAAATTATTTTGAATGATTACTTGCAGTGTTAGGCACATCAGTTTTGGTAATTTATATATGTTTAGTGAAAATATTAACTTCCGATTTAATAAATTGATTTTACCAACATGTGTGTGCCAAAACCAAAGCTGGTTGATAATTTTTTATTGTTGTTCTTCGAAAAACTTTTATCGCCTCCTTGGTAAGTCAAATTAAAAATAATAATTGCTGGAAAAATTGACTAATGCAATGATATGGAAATGTTAAAAAGCTACAAGAAAACATATCTTCACCCTTTTCCCTTCACCCTTGGAACAAAATATCGATACTGTGCACCTGTGCAGAAAATAGTCTAGAAGGCTTACCCATGTAATTTTATATTGTGCTTTTTTCACTGCCTTCCAAAGTAATATTTATTAAATTCTACTAGTGCACCAATATAGCTTCGATTAGGTTAATATTTGGTGACTCAATAATTCCGCAGATTTTCCTTTACATAAGTAAATAAAACACGCCAAAATTTGTCAAAATAATTTGATTTTATTATAAAGAGTGTCTCAGGAAGAATGCACTTTTTCATTTTAAAATAAAAACATGTATTTTTTTTTAGAAAGTTTAGATTTTTTTATTGG